>OX421979.1:66660793-68024985 GCA_949128135.1 Parasteatoda lunata
AATAAATAAATAATTGTAATTATTTAGCTTTATTAAATGTTTCGGTATAAGTTTAGTTGTTTCGCAGTGTCGTTCAGAACTATTGGGAGTGCAAATTAGTTCAGTCCGTTTTTAAAAGATGGCTCTGCTGTTGTGAATGTTATATAGTGACAGTTGGTTTTGGTGGTTTCAGAGAGGTTAAGCATCTATCAATAATATTCAGTTTATATCGCTTTGAGTTTCATACAAAAACCTTGTTTTTTACTTTGTTGAATATGTCAAATTTTGTGGTTACGAAGCACCATTTGCGGGAGGTTTTATGTTTCTGCTTTAATTGGAAGAAAAGTGCAGCTGAAGCGCATCGAGTGCTTGTAGAAGTTTATGGTGACAATGCTCTGATAAATCATGTAGGGAATGGTTTCGACGTTTCAAGAATGGTGAATGAAGAATGGTGAATAGTGTTGTACTCTATGAGCTGCTACAACCTGGTGATTCCATTACGGGCGATCGGTATAGGCTGTAATTGATTCGTTTCAGCCGTGCATTACAAGAAAAACGACCAGAATACGACCAAAGACATGACAAAGTTATTCTTCTGCATAATAACGGTCGGTAATAGTTGTAAAAAAATTATTTGGAAACGCTCAAGTGGGATATTTTACCACTCACACTGTATTCGCTGGACATTGCTCCTTCTGATTACTGGTTGTTCTGACGGATGCAGCATGATTTGGCAGGTCACCAGTTCACTTCTTTCGCAGAAATCGAAAATTGGCTCCTAACTGGGATCGCCTCAAAAGACGAGTCCTTTTTTCGAGGTGTAATTCAAACATTGCCTGAGAGGTGGGAAAAAGTAGTAGCCAGCGATGGACAATACTTTGATTAATCTGTTCACTCATTTTGTTCTGAAATAAATGCATTTTTGACCACAAAAAAAAAAAAAAAACGGACCGAACTAATTTGTACTCCCAATAATTCATCGATCATTTTCCTTTTTTTATTCCCCCCCGTGAGAAGAACAAGTGTTCAATTAGTCACTTATAAAAAAAAGCGTGAAATTTTTGTAAAAAAATTTTTTTTTTAATGGGAAAACTTTAATTTTGTTTTAATTAGGATATACGATTAATTATTCTTATCTGCAAGTAAATGTTTACAATATATTTCATTTGAAACGAAATAAATGGTTGTAAAATATCTATTAATATAGCAAAAATTAAATTCTTTTACTTTTTTAATGGGGTTCCTGATCTAAGAAATAGGCTACTAAGTAACTAATACTAAGGAAATGCGATTCTTCGAAAATGGCACTAATTTTCAACCAAAGAACTAAGCTTAAAAAGTTTAATAATATATATTGATATTAAGAATAGTTTCATAATTCCCCAATAAATACCGTCCATTCTGCTGCTCATTTTTCCGAATTGATTTTTTTCACCGCCTTCTATATCTCGTCTTTTACCAAATACGCCAAGAGGCGTAATTTTGATTTTCTCTTTCTGGAGTTTTGAGTATTTATAACTCATATCCATGTGTTTCACATCAGTAACTATTCGTCAATTTACTAGGATTACTTTGCACCCTGATATGATTTAAATTGGTACTACATTAAGGTTGCAGCAATTATGCACGTAATTATGATAAAACGCGCAACAAAATTTTTAGCACTTTCACATTACTTTCAATTCGCATTCTTTCAGTTATAAGAACAATGAAGCCAAGTTCACCAACACGAAGATGCAATGCTGGATTGAGGTTTTCGCAGGTCACCAGCTACCGATAGTATACATAGGTACATCAAATAAGGTAATATCATAATTGTTAACGATATTTATAATTATGGAATTAGATTATATCGTAATCAATATTGATAACATAACATGTCAAAAGATAGAATTATGCATAACGATGATTACTGAATATGACATTGAGTGTGTTAAAATGTTTTTTTTTTTTTTTTTTTTTTTTGGTTAACAAAAACATTGAAATTTTGGATTGATAATTAAGTATGGATATTGAATATTATTTATTTAAATTTTTAACCTCTTATACAAAGCTTAAATATTTTTAATGATAATATTATTATTAAAATTACTAAGCTTAAAATATTTACTATTTTATAAATCCTCATTTTTAAGTTGAACATAGAATTTTTTGTCCAAAAAATTGCATAATTACTGTTAGCTAAAATTTCGTTGAATTGTTACTGTTATTTAAATTTTTTTTATTATTAAAAATAAAAAAATTAAAATAACAATGAACAGCCCATTTCCATTCTGTTAACATACCTAAAGGTAAAGAGAATGTATTTGATATCTTTAACTAAAAATTATTGAAATCATTAAGAAAGTATTTTCGAATTTTATTAATTGATGTATGGTAAATGAGTCAAAATTTTGTGTCTTTTAACTTTAAATTACTTAGTTCTAAGTTTTCTATAAAATTTAAATTACCAGTTACGATATGTTTATGATGTTTTTCAACAAATTAAAAATATTTCTCTTCTTCACAGTGGCATTCATAATCGGATGTATTAATTCTCTTTATATGTTTGCTAATATCATTATAACAAAAAACCAAGAATTTTATATTTAGGGCTTTTAATTAGGTAAAAATCCTTTAATGGAAACAAATTTTTAATATATATATATATATAGAACAATTACTTGTTGGTCTAATACTTACTAAACTATACATGGCATCATTTTTTCTAACTACTTAAATTAAATTATTGGCAATATTATTAAAGAAGGTTTTTCTTGGATTACTACTAATAAAAAACCTATTTTAGAACTTATTAAATAAAATAAAGTTAATACTATTGTGACTTTCAATTTCCAAGATCCATCCAATAGCATTCCCCCTTCTAAGTAAAAAGAAGTTCTTTTGAGTTATTATTATGGTTAAAAAAACATCCTTGATTGTGATTTTGATTATTCGAAAATTCAAATTAATATTTTTCTTTTTAATAATTTTCTGTACAAAACGGAAACATATTGCTGATCAAATAGGTGGAATATCACAATGATCTAATTTTTCATCATTTTAATCTAACTTATTTTTACATTATTTTGAAAAAAATATAATCTTATTAATAAATTTGTTTTTAGATATATTGATGATTTAAATATCTTTAAATTTCGAAATTATACAAGTTTGTTTACCCCTAAAATTAATCTTTCTTCGTGATCATGACGATAATATAAATTTTAATTTTTTGGATTTAAGCATTAAAAAAAAGAAAATATCTGCATTGTTGATTTATACGATAAAAGAAATGATTTTAAATTCAATATAAATAAACTAATTACATGGTATTCTAATGTTTTTAAAACATTTAATTAAATGTCATTTTCAATCAAATAAACAGAATTAAAAGAATTTGTAGTAATGTTTATTTATTCAAAAAACAAATAGACACTTTTCCAAAATTTGATAAAAAAAAAGAATGGATATCCAACTAATTTAATTAAATTCTATATAAAATCGAGTTAATTATATGTTATAATTATTAATAAATTTATCAAAAATTTCTTTGCTATCTAAATTATGTTTTTACCATGTACAAATTCATGGCTAAAAATCTTCTAAAATTTAATAAATTTTTTGTTTCTTTTTTTAAATAAAAAGTTTTTTTTCAATAAATGTTAATAATTTCACTAAAATCATCAAATTTAAAATTTTGTGATTAAAATTCAACCTTATAATTAAAAAACTTTAAATTATTCAGTATAAAATATTAGCTTGCGCACATCCAGTTGCGGACCAATCCAAAGTATTTAACAAATCAAATGAGCTTCTGTACTTCAGAAAAAAAAGTGCCATAAAATGATTCCACTATTCTCTTTTTACTCTTCTATTTTTATATGTTGCAATCTGGCAAACTTGTTACGAAAACATTTTAAATCATTTTTGAAAGATGCCGGCAAATTAAAGCAAATTTAAAGTCGCTGCTCTTAATATATTACATTTTATGTTATTATTTTTCGTGAATTTTTATTTTCTATTTTTTGCTTCATATGTTTCATTTTATATTTTTGCTTAATATATTTTATTTTCGTTTCATTTTTTTTTGGTGCTCTTCACACTACTGCACTGATATATTTTGCTTTGGTAATATTAATACAATATTCTAAAGTACTCTTTTCTGCGGATATAATTTTGTGAGCTGATGGCAAGATTATATCTTTTCCTTATTTTGTTTACCAGCTATTTATATTTTATTATTTTTTTACATTTTTAAAAAAACCATATTCCTTTTTTTTAAATATCTTATTTATTAATAATTTTTCTTCTTTTTAAAAATATTTTATACATTTATTCCATGTTTTTTGTATTTTTAACTTATTTTATGGGCTCTATGTACTTGCAGCTTATGTGCAATAAATAAAAGTTATTATTTTTCTTAATTTTCTTCGTTAATCTGTCTTTTCTTTTATTACTTTTTGTCTTTATTGTGTTATATATATATATATATATATATATATATATATATATATATATATATATATATATAACCTCAGTAACCTCAGCCTTGAACTACATACCATATTATTTCCTCATATACATACATCCCATCATCAATTCGAATTCAAATAGTATAGTATATATATATAATATATATATATATATATATATATATATATATATATATATATATATATATATATATATATATATATATATATATATATATATATATAAACACAAAATATGAAAAATAATATCATAAAAATTAATGAGCAGAGAAGAAGAATGATTAAAATAAAATATTTTAAAAAACGTTTACTTAAAATAAATTATTAAAAGCCGAGGGACAAAATAATAAAAAGATACAATCTCGTGATAATACCCGTAAAAAGGAGTGCTTTCCAATATTGTATTAATAATGTAAGAGTTTGTCCAAAAAACAAGAGTTGATCCAAAAGTCAAATAGATAAAGTCTTTCAAAATTTGATTAAAAAAAAAAACTGGATACACAACTAATGTAATTGTATATAAAATCAATGAGTTAATTGTAGTTATTATTATTGATAAATTTGTTAAAATCTTCTTTGTCAAATAAATTTATATTTTTACCACGGGCAAATACAATTGTGAAAATACGTGTCTAAGAATCTGTGCAGACCGGGTAAATCGTGTTCTTTGAAAAAACGTTAATAATTTTCTAAAATTTGTAAAATTTTATAACTGAATATCAACCTTATTAATTATAAGCTTTAAATTATCCTGTATAATATTGTTACCTTGCGCACATTCATTTTTGGACCTTTCCAATGTAACTAACAAATCAAAAGCGCTTTAGTACTGTAGTACGAACGCGTCATAAAAAGATTCCTCTATTTATGCTTTTAACTTTTATTCATGCTTCTATTTCCATATTTTGTAATCTGGAAAACTTATTTTGAAAATATTTTAAATCAATTTTGAAAGATTCCGGAACTTGTAAGTTCATTTGAATTCGCTTTATAGATTGCATTTTGTATTTTATTCTGTATTTTTCTTGGATTACATTTTACTATCTTTTGCCTGATATGTTTTCTTTTGCATATTTTTTACTTAATATGTTCTTTTTTAGTTTCAAATTTTTCGGGTGCTCCTCTCACTATTGTATTGATACATTTTACTCTGTCTATATTAATACAATATTAGAAAGCACTCCTTTTTGCGGATATAATCGTGTGAGCTGATGACGAGATTTTATCTTTTAAGTTTTTTTGTACTCCGTCTTTTCATATCGGTTTTGTTTCAAATATTTCTAAAAAAAAATTCATTTTACTGATTTTTTTTCTTCTTTTCTCATTATTCTTTATTATATTATTTTCTATACTTTCTCAATATTTTTAATTTATTTTATGAGTTCTACATACTTGCAACCTACGCACAGTAAATGAAGCTTATTATTTTTCTTCATTTTCTTCGTTTTTCATTCTTTTCCTTTTACCTTTTTTTCTTTATTGTGCTACATCTATCTATCAATCACTCTCTCTCTCTCTCTCTCTTTCTCTATCTATCTATCTATATATATATATATATATATATATATATATATATATATATATCGGATTGTGTCGGATAATATCGTGCGTTTGTGACAACCAACTCTTCGTGTTGGTGACAAGTGGGGTGTGGGGTAATTAATTTGCTACTATATAAATGAGCTGCTATACTTAAAATATTATATTTTCGGAAAATATAAGAAAGGGATTTTAGATAACAAATAAATGCATAATTATTAATAAATATTCACAAAAAATGATTATGTGTTTAATGGTCATCTTTATTAACTATTTATTCTATCTTTAATAGTTAAATTAATATTTTTTTATTATTTAATCTTATAAAAATAGAGGTAAAGAATTTAAGTTAAACAAAAAAATATTTTCAATTGGAAAAGATTCTTGTTCATGTTTCCTTAACAATAACATTAAACCATTTTGCATGAAGAAAAATCTTATAATTTCTAAGAAAATTTATTTGTTAGAGCTTTGTATTTTGATCACATAGGATTATGTAACTGTTTTATTTGGATCAAAAATATATTTCCAAGTAAATTTCAAGAAAAATCTGCGCATAAAATAAGAAAACTTCATGAAAACTTTTACCATTTCGAAAACAAGCACGCATGCACTATTTGGAAGAAGATGCATTCCTCCAATCACTTATAGCCAGAGGCGGAGCGAAGCAGCGCGGAAAATGAGGATAAACACAAACGATCACTTTCTCCAACACTCAGTATCTCCATCTTCATGAAAAAGGGAAAGTGTTTTCACTGCTAACAACTTGGAATGATAAAGAAAAGTGCAAACGATTTTTTAAAATAATTATCCTCAGACGATTTCATACTTCGCGAACTTTTCGTTTTCACTTTTTTTCACATGTTTTTTTCATCGATGTTGTAGTTACGTTTTAAAACCTTTATATTTTTATTTATTTATTTAAAACTCTCGTTAAATGGCTGTTACTGTTACACAGAGCCAGTTGACGCTGACAAGTGGAAGAGACAGATTTAGGTGAGTAGTTCAAATTATTTTAGCATATAATTATCTCTTTTTCTAAATTTGACGACAGCAACCATTATTCCCTATGCTTCAACTTAAATACCAACTGAACCATCGATAGAATAAACTTTTTTTGAAAAAAATAATATACCTTTTTTCTTTCTGTAAGTTTTTTTCTGCTCCAATGATTTTTCAGCTACTTCAAAAAAATATAATTTCGTAAGTTCAGAAATTTTGTTAATTTCAAATATCTAAGGAAGTAAGATTATGAAAATGTGAATATGTTGAGAAATATATTTGTTTTAAAAGTAAATACTAAATTTAGGATAAGATTTACTTATAAAAAAATTTAAATAAATTTATAAAAAAACATTCAATTCTGCGTAGTTTGTTGTTATTCTGTAAGATATAATTCGAAAGTATGTTGACAAACTTTAAGGTTAAACAAAACCCTGTTTTTTTTAAAAAAAATTGCTTTATAGTTTTTTATCTAGTGTATTTTTTATATCCAATCTCAATGTGGGTATTCTTCAAAACTAAAAGGGGAAAAATATTTTTATAATAACATTTAAATAATATTTATGTACTAATAATATTTATATAAAAATATTTAAAACTAATATTTGCTTTAAAAAATTTTAGTTGTTATTTTTTATTGTTTTATAAAATTTACGTTTTTCCGAATTTGGTTCCAAACATTTTTTAACTACTGGGACTTTGTTTCATTGATTGTTATTTTATACACTCTACTTTTTTATATAAAAACAAGCTGAAAGTGGGTAAGAATCTTAATCAAGCAATTGGCATGCAAAACTAGGTATTATACGATAGCACGTGAATCCGAGAATCAACAAGCTTGTTCAAGGAGAACATTAAACCGACCATGAAATTTAATCTCTTTAGTTTAAATAACGAATGAGGTTTTGTTTGTTTTCGCCACAAATCTTCCTGTTCCGTCTGTTTAAAATCAGTTAGTATTTAAGTTATTGTTTACATACTAAATATTATTGCTTTTTTTGTGCTTGCTAAATGTGTAAACAATCATCTATAAATTTTTTTAAATTAAAACTACCACGGAAATTGATATATATGACCATATACTATTTCCATATTCATTTAAACAGACAGAAGTTTTAAATGCATGTAAAGCATCAACTACGGCAAAAAGTTTCTATTTATTATTAAAAGAAAAGTTGAATTCAATAACCTTTACATGATCTAGACTTAAACGAAAGAAAAAATAAAACATCTCTTTTCTAGATTTTTTTAATTAAAAACGTTTTTTTTATGCATGGTTGGGATAAACTTACGTTACTAAGCCAATACATATAATTAATGTATTTACAAGAATAAAACATTTATCTCATTTTTGTAAAATATGAATGAAACCACTATAAAAGATTTTCTCTTGCTTTAGTCGGTAAAAGAAGGTGAATTATGTGAGGTTTGTGAAGATGATACAACAGTTGATACTTACCATTTTTGTATGTACTAAAGTAAACTTTTTTGTTCATTACAAAATAAAAAATTTTAGCCGCCAAAAATATTTCAAAGATTTTCACACGCATTAATGTTAAAAATTAGCTATTTATAAGGTAAATTTCAAAAGAATTTATAGTAAATTTTTTTTTAAATTGAAAAGAAATTTAAAATGGCTAATGTAAAAATTAAGAATCCAATGTAATTGGAAGAATTTGCAAATACTACTTAATAAAAATACATTGGTTTATTTAACTAATATCTTTTCACTTTTTTCTAATTCTTCATTTTGAAACTAAAAAGAAATAGTTTTGCGTTTCGTAAAGCAAATATCCAAGAAAAGAACATTTTTTTAATACTTCTATTAGCTCTAAGAAAATAAAAGAAAAATAATTAGAGTGATTAAAGTATAAATAGAGAGTCTAAAATTGGGGGGCAATTTGAATATAAAAATAACTTCCGTTTTAAGTTTATAAAAAAAAAATTAACAAAAAATTTATAGAGCGGTTGTACTGTCCTCAAAGTTACGATTAATTCTCCGTATTCTAATAATTTTGAACGCCAAAAGGTAAAGTAACTCTTTTACTAAAAGCAAATCTGATTCCAAGAAAAACTTCTACTGTGATACTAACGCGTATTTGTGTTACATGAAGAAAAACTTATGAAAAGCTCTTATGGTTAGCCCGATGATCAGGGAATTTAAACCAGACCGGTTAGAAATTAACTTAATTGAAGTGACGATTTATAATAGAGCTTTCTATTAAAAAATACTGTTTAAAATAATTGATGGTCATATTTTTTATACATGCTTATTTTCAATATAAACGTAATACTGTAAATTTAATAAAATGTTTCCAAATGAATTTTTTGTTGCGATATCTGAACCTAATTTTTTTTTGTTTTTAAATAAAACTATTTTCGAAAAATTTAATATTATTACTTTTAATTTAATATTACAAATAGTACAGTTTTAATTGTTTTTACTAGGGAGCAAATTTTTAAAGGTGTCTAAATTAGATATAAAATTAGAATAATTAATGTGTTATTTGTTCGAAAATATTTTTGTTTTGTTTGCAATCGAACGAGAAAATATTTCTATAAAAGTGGGTGCTTCTATAAAATGCCAAGCTAACAAAACTAAATAATAGTGAAATTACTCATTTTCCTAAAGCAAGTTTAAACGTCACTTTCTACGCTTATCATTGAATTCTGTTCATTATGATTTTATTAGTTTAAATAAATTTAATTTTCTGTTTCTAATTTTGTACTAATTTAACTATTTTATTTATTTAGTTAAAGTAGTTTTCAATTTTAGATTTCTGATTTTGCATACCCTTTTTCTAAATGTAAACCTATCTTTAGTGGACATATTTTTTTGCCTACTTTACGATGGTTTCCCTGAAGTAAAATTATGGCCAAAAGCAAAATATGTCGAATTAAAGCCAGTTATTTCAGCTTGATTTTTTTTTAAAAAAATGGAATATATGGATTTCTCAATCTACAATTTTTTTATGAATAGTATTAAGCTTAAGCTTACTATAAATCTGAATATGATTGTGTCGAACCTAAATAAGTGTTAGTCGGCACGGGATACCCTGTAATATTCACCTGATCTTGAGACTGAAAACCGAGCCCGGGTACACGGTACCAGGTAGTGAAATTATTTTGCAGGGTCCGGATAATGAAATTGCCTAGTAATTAATAGTTACCCGGTTCATCCCTAATTTAGAATTTATCACGAAATAAATTCAATTTAATCAATTAAAATTCTTGAATAATTTATTGTAATTATTACGATAATATATTATAATGCGCAACAAAATTGCGTAAGTTTTGATACTATAGGACTGCCGGATTAAATAACTTTAAAATCGCAGACAATTCTTTTCATCAATTTTTAAAATCACTCTAAATTATGAAGATCAGAAATCTGTAGAATTCCTCTAAATTATTAATATCGTAAATAAATAATATCTTTCAGAATAACTAAAATTGTAAATCCTTAAAATCGCTCCATATACTGAAAATTAGATATCATTGAAATCGCTATAAATCATTAAAATCACTCAATATAATTAAAATCAGAAATCTTGAAAATTACCATAAATCATTAAAATCCTTAACTATTAAAATTTATCTTAAGTATTAAAATCAGAAATCATTCAAAATCACTCAAAAAAAATAAGAGCCAGAAATAATAGAAATCACTCTAATTTTGAATTTAAAAAAATCGTTAGGATAGATCTTTTTAATTTTTTGTGTAGTGTAGTTTTTAAAGTTACTTTCATTCTTTTTTTAATTTTGAAAACGATAATTTTATTTTTACACTGTCTCCAATTTATTTCCAATTGTAATTTACCGCCCATTTTCATAGCGTAGTTTTCTATTAATGAAAGATCGATAAATCTTGTATCACCCATAAAATATTTCATTTATAAACTTTATTTTCATCATGTCGTAACAAAATTTGGCTACATTTGATTTATACTGCTTGAAAAAATTATAACTTTTCCATAAAATAACTTGTGAATGGCATAGCTTAACTAATATCAACTTTGAGGAAACAAAATTCCACGCGGAAGTTAATCTCGCATAGTGAAGCATTTGATATGCAACTAATACATATAATTTTTTTACTTCCCCGTTCGTTCATCACGCAAGACCATGAATGTGCCTCACATGTTTAACATTTTTTTTTTTTTCGAAATCATCTTCATCACGTTCATACCGGTGTCAATGTTTCACCTATTGCGAATGACTGACTTTTACGTAACTTGTCCAATATCAAGGTTAACTGCTAAGTCAAGACTCTAGTACGTCGCACTTTAATGGATTTTTAAATGTTTTTGAAATTAAAGGGGGGGAAAAAGCTACATGCAATTCATATAAATCAGGAATTAACCGCAAAGTCTAGACTCTAGTACGTCGCACTTTAATGAATTTTTTTAATGTTTTTGAAATTAGAGGGGGAAAAAAAAAGCTACATGCAATTCTTATAAATCAGGAATTATGAAATTAAGATACTGGGAAACGTAATACGTAGTTTTGATATAGCTCTCTTCTTGTAAAGCAATTAAGTGTTTTTAAAAGGTTTGTCTGAATGTCTTATGCAATAACCGATACAGATGCTGTTGATTACATAATTTCTATGCATATTTTGTAATGAATATCAAGAGCTTAAAAACAAAAATATGATGATGATGTTTGTAATGTCTGCGTTCCAAATTAGATAACGATCATTTTCTTTGACAGTGAAGACGTTTTAAGAATATTATTTTTAAAAACTTCAAAATGGTTTGCTACAAAAGCCTTCATACACGTAATCAAAACTAAGTCTAAAATATTTTACCAGAAATTTATTATGGAGAAACATTTAAGTCGTAGTTGGAGATTCATTAGAATCTGAGCGAATTGTGTGTGTTGACGTAAAATATCCTTAGTGGTAGATGGATCATGGGTTATAGTCACCTTGCCGTCAGGCTAACCATGAGAGATTTTCGTGGTTTTCCTCTCCATGTTGCGCAAATGCGGAAAGTCCTCCACGAAGGCAAATTTTCCCCAATACTTGATCCAGGAGTTCTTCTAGATTCTGACAGTCATCTAGATTGGGTTCAAAATTACAAGGATCCGGAGTCTTAAAACCAATACTGGGTCTACTGTTAACGACGGTTATAAAATAAAATAAAATTTGTCGTACAGATTTCAGACTTAATGCCGTGTGCAAAGTTACCTTTAGGATAAATAGAGAATGCACCACAAACAAAGTATTTTAATCAGCCTGATTTATTTCAAGCAGTTTGCAAGTTGCAAGTTGGCTAGAACTTCAACTGATATCCTTGCGGAAAGAGCATGATTAAAAGATAATTTAAATAATATTAGAAACTTATTTTTCAAAATATATAGAAACATTAGAAAGTTGTATATAAAACTTTTTTGTGCACTGAAAATTTTTCTATTTTTAGACGTAAGGAATAAATTATTTTTCCCTGTTTAAAGTCGATTAAGTAAATCGAGTTATCATAATGTCATTTACAGATACTTTCTTACCCAGTACTTTCTTCTACCAAACGCATTAAAATAAATAATTCTGGAATTACAAAAAATTTGAAGCATGTGAGAAATTAAGTATTTTAATATCAGCAATAAAATGAGAAAAATTAACATTCCAGAAGTTCACCGAGCAATAGAAGAATAATCGAAAATTCAGAAATCATTTGAAAATAAAAAAGTATTTTTAGAATATTTAAAAAAAAAAAAATATTCAGCCCTTTATCATAGTTTCTTTTTTTCTAAAGAAGTTTAAGTTTTTCAATTTTCAAATTTTCGTTCACACATTTAACGTCTGTTGGTTACTTGAAATCAATTTATTGCAAATTTATTTCCATTTAACTTATTATTTGCTGTATGGACTATATTTGTGGAGTTTAATTGTAAAAAAAATGGCAGTTTTTTTTTAATAAAAACTCGCCAAATATTGAATATTTTACCGTTACATCAAAACGAAAAAATAGTGATCATCATATACCAAATCCATTGACATACAAAATACAAAATGTAACATCGGACTTCCATATTGTTTCAAAAAGTGATTAATATTTTGGGCTTTATTATTTTTTTTAAAAAATAAATGACAATAATTTTTTCTTTCTAATTTCTTTCTAATAAATTAAAATTAGTGACATATTGTTGATTTGAGTTGTTTCGTTTGGGAAAAAATGCCTCGAAAGAATTTTTTTTGCTACTTTATTACCAGTGATGACACGGTTCCCAGCAGATCACCGAAGTCAAGCATCACTGGCTGCGGTCAGTGTGCGGGTGGGTGACCGCTTGGATCAGTCTGCGTAGGGACCGATTGTGTGCGGTATTGGTCCTCGTTAAACTGTTCTACCGTAAAGTGCTCGACTTCGCGTGCAGGTCGTTGGGCTACCGAAGCAGGGGTGCCATCCCCTCTGCAGAGGATCAAAATTGTGATGGCATGTCTTCGGATCATCCTCAGGGATGTTTCCCAGACCGTCGCCAATAGCCCATTGTGCAGCTCTAGTGCGACGTAAATTAACTACATCTACATCTACACATTATTACCAGTGATACCAAACTTGTGGCCTAATTATCACTGCTGATTCACGAAGCAGTAGTGATAATTAGACCATAATTAGGCCTATTTATTTATTAAAATAATAGTGGGACCTTTTCAGCAATTTGCAAGTGATGACTGCAATTAATATTTTGCAAATATTTATCTATACCTAAAGTATATATTGAGTGTAAATGGCATTTAAAAAACTTTTTATAGGATGTTAATGTGTTCATTTAGTACTTAAAAAAAAGGAAATTAGTATCACTGCATAGCATTAAAAAGATTCTTGTATATATTTCGTCTTGCATCATACTTTCAGTAAATTATATTTTTTTTTATTTATGCTCATTAAACAACTCTACTTACAACTGTTACCGAATAAACGAAATATTTTGAAGTTGCGTTGCTTAATATGATTTCTTCAAATTTAAATATTCCAACAATAATTTATGGATACTAATTGTGCATTCATGAAAAAAAAATATTTCCCAACCCACGTGAACTAATAAAGAGAAAATAAAACGAACTTAAAAGCATTCATCTACTTTATTGATGAGCAATTTATTTACGAAACCTCGTGCGCAATTTTCTAGGTTAATGACTCGATATTAAAAACTCTCCCTATGATACCCTCCTCTAACGTGTGTAGTAAACACATGTGTAGTAAAAATATAGAAAGAGGCCTTGGCGGCAACATGTGAATTGTCATTCAGAATTGGTGTCAGATGAAGGGACAAGAAGATCGTTTGCTTTTTCTTCTTTTTTGTTGATTCTTTTACTTTTTACAGCAAAAGTTTCCTTAAAGGAAGGAAGGAAGGTTTTGAACTTTTGTTACTACTTAACCTTATTTTATAAGACTGATCCTTGCACCATGCTCAAGTTGCATGCGTTAATAGGCTAATTTTTCACGGAGAACATTGCTTGACAAGTGAATAGTCGATTTTGTGTTTTATAATTAATTTATAGCATTATTAACGATTGGGTTTCATATATTGCTCTGGGTAGTTTAATTATTTAAAAATATTTTCAAGCAAATGGGCTATAAATTACTTAATTGAAATTTATATCGATTCCGCATAATCATCTCAATAGATTTTAATAAAACGACCTAAATATATAAAAATATCATTGTTAGATTGACTTCATTATGTGTTTATAGAAAACTATGAATGGATTTTTAATTCATTCTAAAAATAAGTTTAGAAGTGAGGGTTTTTAGAATGAGCTTAAAACAAAGACAAAGTATTTTAAAAAGAAACGGTCAACATTTTGCTACATATGACTAATGATAAGTTGATACAGTTTGTCATTAATTTTTAATGATATTTGCATAATTGACTGTTAAATATATTACATTTTTAATAATTATTCAAATGTAACCTAATAAATTTTTGGAGGTTTTCTAGTATTATTTTTATCATACTTTCGTTTAATATATATTAAATTCATGCAATAGGAATCAATAATACTTTTTATACTTTGTTATAGATATTGAGTAATTATAGTTAAAAAAATAGGAAAAGAAATTGCATGCTAACTTAAATTACAAAAGTGTAAATATTTCGAATTTAATAAAAGTTATAACTAAAGTTTTCGAGAGGTAATTAATACCATATAAAGGAAAATATTGAAAAAAGCATTTGTAGTTTTAAGTACTTATAGTTACAGAGAGTTACAAAATTTTTAAAAAAATTTTTTAAACATATTTTGAAATTTTTTTCCAAAATTGGGATAAACATAAATTTCTCATTTTAACTTCTAAAAATTTAACTTCAATTTTAGATTTTACATCTTAACTTCTAAAAGTTTAATTCCACAATGAGATTTTAAATTTTATATTCTAAAGAAAATGAATTTAAAACTTTTGACTCATCAATTAAAATCTAAATGAATATTTATTTACAATATCTACAATAAATTCTGGGGTTTATAATTTAAATAGTTTGAGAGAAATAACACAAGAAAAAGTGGTTGTTCCGAATTTATTTTGCTGAAAATCTAAATAACTTCCAAACAAACTAAAAGGTTTTGAAAAATAAAAAATGGGAAATTTCAAAGAAAGAAAACTAGGATATTTAGTTTGGATGCGATAATCTTCATTGAGCAGAAATGTAGCAGAAATCATGAAGTAATTCTGTTTTTAATATCATTTGTGAACCGAATTTAATACTGTTCCTTGCTCAAATTTTTAATTAAAAATTTATGAAAAATTATTGAATCAAGCTTCCAAGAGCAATCCAACTTGTCACCATTTTTCGTAACTGCAAAATAAATTTTTGTAGTAAACACATAGATACAGCATTTTTATTTTTACTGAAATAGATCAACTAATGATAAACCATTTTTTAACATTCAATAAATATAAATTACTGAGGAGACATTTTCTACTTTATATCCCTAATTTAACATTCTTCAATTCTCCATGACATTTATATTTTATGTATTTCGCAAAAATTCTTAATGACATATAACGGACTGAAAACAAGCACACCGGAAGCAGCATATAAACTTTCATCACAAGCTATATTTTATTTATAACATTTATACCTCTCATTGTGTTTTGAAAATATAATTACGGGGAGTGCCACACAAAAAACTCATATTTTTGATTAATTGCAATTAATACCCGCTGACATCAGGTTCACACGAATGCTATAAAACTTTTCAATATTACTCAATTTTCCCTCTTACAAAATTATTCCGCCAAAGATTGCGGAAAAGAACCGGTCGCCAAAAATAGGGGAATCGTTTCGTGTCTTACGAATCTTCACGCCGCTGCAACGAAAACAAGACGCTCCTTTTTCTGGCTGATTGATACATCTTTTGTTTAAAAATGGTCTTTTAATGGGTCACACCGGTCATTCTAAAATCTGACCCACCGAAAAAGAAAGGAGGAAACGGCTTAGTATTGAGGACGGAAAAAATGCGGAAGCTGAAAGAGAAAAAAAGAAAGTGGCCTTTCTTTGGTCATCTTTTATGACCAGGTCAGAGGGTTTCGTAACACCCAGGTTAGGGGTCACAGAAGAATCCTAATTGATTGAAATTGTAAGTTTAAAAGGTACGATGATCGTGACATACGATTGCAGGGAAAAATCACTTAGGGTACGAAATAAACATAAACTTTCGATATATTACGAAAGATAGCAATTTTTGAATCGACATAACGAATGGGAATGATTTTTGAATTGAAACTATCATTATTATTGTTTTGGAGCTGTCACTTATTTCTATAATTCCCTTATTTTCTTTTTCAGAACATCTGTCCGTATTTAAATTATTGGACTAAAAGTAGGGTGATAATTATTTATAATTATTCAAAAAACATTAAATATGATTTTTTTTTATGCAATCCGTGTCACATAAGTTTAAGAGTTCAAAAATAATTTCTAGAATTTTTCATAAGATTTGACCTGTACTAAAAATGCACTTATATATATAAAGAAAATAATATTAGAACAATTAGATGTAAAAATTTAAGCAAGTAACAATTAAAAAAAGTTTTTTGATATTTTATTTGATTAAAGGAAAATCAGGATTCTTTCTTGTTTGATTTAAGGATTGACATGTTGAGCCCGAAAAATTTCATTGCTTTTCTTTTTCTCATCCTTTTGTAAATGTTTTTCCTTTATTTTTTATTATTTTTTCTATTATTATTATTTTCTTTTCTAAATTTTACATATGCCCTTTTAGTATGTATTTCTGTTTAAAAATCCTACATTGTTTGCTATCATACTTACATCTGTAAGCCACGTGTTGTACTTTTTCAGTGGTGCGCGAGGAATCATTTTGTTCTTGAAATAAAAAAATAAAAAAAATAATGACAGCGCGTTTTTATAGACCATTAAATGGTAGTACACAAAGAAAAGAAAAATGAAACCGGTTTAAACTAAAACACTCGTTTTAGTTTTATTATTATTTTTTTTGACAGACTTATGAGTTAAAATATTTTTATTTTATTTTTTCGCAAGATAATTTTGTCAAGTAAACGAATTTGAATTAAACCATAAAATGAGAAAAGAAAATACGTACCGCTTCTCATTCTTTGTTAATAATCTATATTTTTTTTCTCTCAAAAATTACAGAGAAATCACAGAGAAAAAAAATTCTGGTAAAATGATCATACTAAATAGAAATGACATTCCTGGTAAAAAAAATCACAATTCTAGTCAATGATACCAAAATTTACGGTATTTGAACCATTCATTTGGTAATTTTTCCATTCACATGGTAACATTTTACCGAAAATTCAAATTTATTACACTTATAATCATACATTTAGTAAAAAAATAGAAAACTGAAAAGTAAATTTAATCGAATAAATGGTTTTTATGCCACGCTCTAAGAGATCATGGTAAAACTATCACATTTTACCACATTTACCAAATTTTATTATATGTTATAAAACTCTATTTTATTGTTACTTTACTAAAACTTTACGGTTAAAATTACCGAGTGCTTTGGTAAAGGTGGCTGTTTGGAGTTTCCATAAAGCCAAAAAAAACGTTAAGTTTTACCATATTCTGGTAGTTTTGGCCATATTTTTTTCTCAGTAGGAATATGTAAATTAATTATGCCATTTTTTTTATTTAACAATACTGACTTAAATCTTTGAATGTTGATCTGATTTACTTTGCTTTGTGCCATAACTCAAATAGTTTTTCATCTGTTTCGAGAAAACGTATATAAAGAAAATTTTTAAATAAAAATTCACTTGACAAATTTTTACAAAATATTATTGAAACAAATATAAAACCCATTGAAATGCATAGTTGCAATTTTCAAAATAACTATACTCATAGACTTAACATACTTTAAAAAATCAATGTAGTATGCATTTCTCACACGAAGCACTATGTTAAGTAACTTTTGAAGATGGGACTAAAGTTAAAGACTTATCGAGAAACATAACAATGAAGAGTTAATTCAATTTCTTTCGACTGATTCAGTGAGTAATTAGATTTTAAACATTCATTTCCTCAACCTGTCAAAAAATTAATTGAATTGTGTCTTTTTGTTTCATTAATTACCGGTAATTTACAGTTTGCACCTTTCCGGCGACAATTTTCCGCTCAATGCACCGAAGAAAGGAAGTACTGGGCTAATGCTTCTTTGTTGAAAAAAAAAAATTATCTGAGAACATAATAGATTTTTTTTTTCTTTTGTATGGATTTTCAATGTAATCTGATTTGAGATAATTTCATTAACTTAAAGAAAGGTGCTAACTCAAATCTTTGATCACTTTGTGGCAAAGTTTTAGAGATTTTGGATGGTTCAAGAGTTTAAAAAATAAATCAGAAAAAAGAAGAAAAAAAAAGATAGTTGAGTATATTTTTTCTTACTATTTGAAGCTAAAGCGTTTTGTTTCTGCTTTTTTCAAAATATTTTAATTCAATTTAAATACAATAATTACAACGTTTTAATTTTATCAACAGTTTTCATAAACTTTAAAAACAATTAAAACTTTTTGAATTTAATTATTTAAACAAATACAACCAAATTTGTAAATAAGTAATATGAGCTAACGAATATGCATGATTATAACAGTTATTTATGGGTTCACTTTTTAAAGAACGTTATAGTCATTCTTATAATAGAAATGGGAACATATTTATTTAAAAAAAGTTTAAATATACAGATTAGTTAAAGAATTTTTGAAATCATTCATTATCAAAAATAAATTTTTCATATTATGTATTCCCTTACAACGCGTTATAAAAATAGTTTTGAGAATATTAAATATTTTTACTATATTGAGAAAAACAATGTTCAAAACTACCAAAAAATAGTAAAATTTTCTGTAAATTAGACACTAAAAAAGCTTTGTAATCTTTACCAAACCGCTTAAGCAATGATTTTTAGTAAAATTAATAATAAAATATAGTTCATAATATGTGATAAAATTTGGTAAATGTGGTGAAATTTGGTAGTTTTATCATGATACCTTGAAGCATGACATAAAAATCATTCGGTTAAATTTACTTCTAAGTTTTGTATTTTTTTTAAATGTGTGGCAATAAGAATTATAATTTCTGGTCTTATTAATTATAATTATTAAGACCAGAATATTCGGTAAACCGTTACCATATCAACGAAAAAATAACCAAATGAACGATTTAAATGCCGTTTATTTTGGCTTCATTATCCAAAATTATGTTTTTTTTTTTTTTTTTTAATAGAATTACCCTTACCCTACGGTTATTATTTGAGCTACATCCTTTCATATCTATTGCTTACAACTGTTATTCGTTTGGTGGAAACGGAAAAATAGCTGCTGTAATTTATTTTTATGTGTAAACTATCTTTTTTTCTTTATTTATAGAATATCTTTCTTAGTCAAGAAATCCCTTTATCAACGAGTAATTACATTATCATTGTGCAAAAAAAAAAAACAGTGCAAAGTGCAGAATAATTATTTTTAACAAATATTTTAAGCAAAAATAATTCTAGAAATCCTCAATAGAATATACAAAATACAGTTCAAATAGCAAATGAACAGTTAAATTTAAACAATTTCAAAAATAATAAATGCCATGAAAACTACTTTGTTTTGTATCTTTTGTGAAATTTAGCTTCATAAGACTTTTCAGGTTGTCTAAGAAATATTGCCTTTAAGGGACACGTGTAAGGGACATCACAAAGATTGAAAATTGCAAATGCACTCACAAGTAGACAGAAAAAAGTGATTCGGAGGTCCAATGAGACGCAAAAAAGTGATTAATTGAAAACCTTCATCAATTTTGAGTATAAATGGCGTATTAGATAAAAAAAAAATTAGAATGTGCCCATAGTTTGCTACATAAATGATCGAGATCGACAGAGCTTTGATTGCAGGATATGGTTAATTTTTTCGAGTAGTCTTACCACAAGCTCGTGATACACGATGAGTTTGAGAACTTTCCACAGAAATAAAAAAAGACTCAACGAATCACAAGGGCATGGAGAGTATCTATAGGAGCACCCTAGGTGCACAGTAGCAATGCATAGCACCACTTAGCGTCATCCAGTAGCATTTACGGTCATGAATTGTGAAGCAATTCTCAATCCTTACTCTCTAACAAGTTTGACTCTTACAAGTTGAGACGCCATGGAAAAATCTTAAAAAATATGTAGTATATTTCAGTTACTGATTTTATACCATGAACAAGGTATTCCAATAACTGTAAGCTATGACTTATGTATTGGTTGCATCTTTCGCGCAATTTGGACCTTCAAAAAATAAAATAATATTACTAATAAAGAGGAGTCTTTAATTAGCGTTAAATCTAATATAGGTTTTGCTCACATAGGGAGCTGCAATAAAAATAAAAACACAGCAGAATCATTTCGTTTTTATTCATATAAATGAATGAATAATTAACAAGGCCATCTACGTGCTTAACAAGCTTGAAGAGAGGTTTTATGCTTGATTTCATAACGGAATAATCTGCAAACACGTGTCTATCAGATGCGTAAAACTAGTTATAAGCTGGTTTTTTTTTATACGTTACCTCAATAACAGTAATATTGAATCATCTAATTGATAACTCTTTCTAATTTATTACTCTTGTAAGAACTTTACAATCGAGTAAATTACATTATTTATTAAATTAATTATAAACCTCAGTTAGGTGGTCTGAGCTCATAAAAAATATTGCTATGAAATACGTTAACTCACCTTGAGTAGTTCAACTTTGATTTTTTTCTAAATTTCAAGTTAAAATAAATATTATTTGATTAAGATCTATTTCAAACAATCTTTTCAAAATGTTTATATGATATATGTTTATAGGATATATGTTTGACATCCAAGTAAAGAGCCTTTTGATGTTATGAAGTTTTGAAACAGTTTTAGAAAGAATTTAACACAAATCTCTTCAGATAAGTAATTTAATTAAAGATACTTCAGTTTTAGAAAACGTGAAAAATATTTTTTTTATTTTACTCCATTTACATTAATAAAATATTTTCTGGGATTTAAATGAGAATAAAATAATATTTATTAAATAGAACCACAAAATAAAATATTAATATTAAAAATCTGCTTACTTAGTTCAAATGCTTTAAACAATGTTGGAAAAATCAAAATAAACTATGATGCATCATGCACTATTTCCGCGTTATCAAATGATGCGAGATTTTACCTTATATACTTCTTTGTAAAATTATTTAGCATAAATAGTATCAAAAATGAAACAAATGATAAATAAATTATGTTAATTTGTATTCTCAGTTAAAGTATTATTTCAAATTTTAGACTCAGGGCAAAAATTTACTGGAATGTTTAAAATAGTTTGAACAGAGTTCTTAACTGTTATCAATAACATTGAAGTTGTGTATTTAAACTGTCTGCAGTTAGAACTCTATTTAAAATATTAGCTAAAGTCGAATTTAATAAGTTAATTGTTAATGAATAAGTTAATTATTTAGTAAGCATCGATTAAAATAAAACAAAGTCTCTATATTCATTCACGTAAATTTATATGTATATTAAAAGCAATAATAATCGTATATAATGATCTATTTACTTAAATCTATGCCACAATTTAACTAGAAATGTTCAAAACTGAATAAATTATATAAAAAAGTTTTTAAACAAGAAAATATTTCACCCGACCGGAAGTTTCTTTTCAAATATTTACTTCACTCCTATTTTAAGTTTACTTTTTTCATTACGTAGCATAAAATAAACGAATGGTCACGTTTTTGAAATCACTTTTTGCTCTTTCAAGAAAATAGTTGCTGAAAAGAAATTTTATTGATGAAAAGTTATATATTAACATATTTTATAAATTTGAATGTAAAATCTGTTTCATATCTATAAAATATGTGATTAACTTTCTGCGAAACCTTTTTTGAGGATAATTTAACTTATATTTCATAAAATAAGTTTTTTAAGTATATAATTATAATAATAAAATTGAAAAACGAGTGCAAATTTGTTTTATTCGTTAAATTAGTTCCAAAGATATAGTGAAATATTTAAAAAGTAAACTTAATTTTAATTTTGCAAATTTTCACTGATGTCTTCAAGCATCTACTAAAAAAGATTGAACGTGAAAAATTTCATTCTGGTGAAAAAAGGAGACCATTAATTCATTTATAAACAGGAAATGCGCATTTGTGTCTGATTGAATTGTTCCCACTGATTTACTATCATGCTTTAAGTGGTTCTATTAAATTTTAGAAATTCATCTTAATACAAACACAACTGATTATTGGAGCAAAAGTTATTATAAGTGAAATAACTTTTAATTTGCTGACTCTACACAACAAGTGATTTGAAATACAATACATTTATTTTTATGCTTTATAAAATTGTTTTAAAGCATAGGATGCAATTAATTTAATTGCATGCAAAAATGACCAAATATATTTTTAAGTTTAAAAAAAAAGTGCTTAAAAGCAAAATTATTAGTTCGTTGAAATTTTTTAAGATAAATATTGATAAACTTGATAGTCTACGATAATAAAATCGTCAGTCATATTTTCAGAACGATATTTTATTAACAAAATGATAGTGTTGAATACATTCAGCCATTTCTTTTCAGTTTCTAAACTCCCAAGTTTTTCTAAATTCATGTATTTTTTATTATAAATTATATTTTAAGTGCATTTTAACTTATAAAAAATAGTTGCAAACATTTTACTTGCATGTTACGTATATTATTTTTATAACTGTTATGCTTTTGTCAATGAAATAATGTTAACGCATACTTACAGCTTGATCATGCATAATTGTCTTAAATTAGACTGTGAATTTTCAAATATTTATAATAGGAAAATGGCTAAGCTTAAAAAACATGGATAGACACATGAATTTGCTGTGAGAGCTAACTTTTACTGCCCATTCATGTGACAGGATATAAATGTTTTATCACAGAATTTCTGGTTTTAGTCCAAAAAATTTCTGATGAACAGATAGGAAAATGGCTAAGCTTAAAAAACATGGATAGACACATGAATTTGCTGTGAGAGCTAACTTTTACTGCCCATTCACGTGACAGGATATAAATGTTTTATCACAGAATTTCTGGTTTTAGTCCAAAAAATTTCTGACAGATAACGCCGTAAACATCTTTGACCATGCGTTGTGGTACACGAGGTTGGTTGTTTTTTACGTAACATTGGTATTGGTAGATAAACATTTTGTAAAATTTATGAATCTTCATTTATTGAAATATTTTGAAACCTTTTAATGTGTGATTTCCAAGTATTTTTCCATGTTTATATTTAGCTATAATTGTCTACAGCGCCGAGAATTTATACACAAACAAAATTTATATACAAACAGGAAACTAAATTTTCTCAATCCACGTTTAAAAAATTACTTGTAAAAGTTAAATGCTTGTACGTCTGATTGCATGAACACTGCAAAAGCAGGAATTTTTTTAAAAAAAAGTAATGACATTTTTTCTAGCTTCCGAAGATTACGTTAAAAATATAATTTTCAATCTCGTATGCATAAGAATTTTTTTTTCTCAATCTGTATGACAATTATTGATGATAAAATAATTTTAAGGTGTAATTAGATTGCGAAGTTACTCATAATTGTTGGGAAATACGTCGTTATTATAGAAAATAAATTTAGAAATTAATTATCTATTGTCTCAGATTTTTTTTTCCAATTTGTCTTTAGTCTGTAAGCGTAATAAGAATCTTATATTGAACTGCTATAAGCTTGCTGTTTCCTATCAGGTGTTTTTTTCCCCTCCTTTTAATGGAACTTTTGAAATAACCTTCACTTAAAGGGACGATGTCGTCAAGAGTCGTAAGAGTATCAGTTCTGTTTTTTGTGAGCATATACTCACCTATTCAATAAATAATGAGGTTGACCTTAACCTTAACTAACCTTAACAACCTTAATAATTAAAACTAATTTATTCGAAAATTACAAATGAAAATAAATCAATATATACCTTTTGTTACTATTGTAAGTAATCAAAAACTCGCAATGGAAAAATTAAAAATAAATAGTAAAACTAAAGTAATTGCATTAATGTTATATTAAATATTACCAAAGTAAAATTTAAAATTAAACTAAAACCAGAGTATTTTACAAGAATATTAAATCAATTTATTTAATATTATACATCTATTAACTAGATAAGTTAAACTAAATAAGTTTAAAAGAGATGAAATTTTTTATTTTACAATTGTGTATAATTTTTTATGACTCTAAAATCTAGTTACAACTTTGAAATATTATAACTAGACACAACTAACATCCGGGACCTAGAGGTAAGTAGAAGAACAACAAATGAAACAAAACATTAATTAAAATTACAGATTTATTTAAAACTTTTGATATAAAATAACAATCAAGTTTTATTTTGATAATTTTGTTTTAGTACCATGCCCAAGCATAATTCCTTTTGCATGTCCAATAAAAAAAATCATTAGTATTTTTAATTTTTGTTAATTCGTTTACTTCAATTTAGCTAAATTATATAATTGTTGATTGAACTGACTCGCCAAAGGAAATGGTCTAACGGTCTTATGGGCTTATGGTTTATTGATCTAACGGTCTTATTAATTGATGTTTTTGATAATTTCTGTAGAGATGAAGATGGAAAATAATAAAGATTAATGAAAAGAGAAGAAGAAAAATTATTAAAATAAAATATTTTTAGAAAATATCAAAAAAATAATAATAATAAATATAAAAATATATAAATTAAAAAGCTGGAAAACATAAAAATGGAAAGATATAATCTCTTCATCAGCTCATATGATTATATCCGCAAAATAGTGCTTTCTACTTTTTGTATCAATATAGCCAGAGCGAAATCATATCAATAAAGTGGTGTGCTCTCAAAAAATTACACAAAAAGGAGCACTCAAAAAATTGAAAAAAAAATATAGAACACATTAAATAAAAAATATATTACGCAAAAAAACGGAAAATAAAATGTAAAAAAAAAAAAATTACAAAAAAAAAAAAATCTATAAAGCGAGTAGCGAATTTAAATGAACTTACAAGTGCCGGAAGATTAGTTGCAGTCTATGATCAAAAAGATGGTGTGAAATATAAAGAGTTTTAATGATTTTTAAGAATTCATCCTTCTGTGGAAGTTGGAGTCCTCTGTACACATTCATAACATTTCTAAATTTCTTAACTAAAGGTTTAAAATTCAACCATCATATCTCTCACTCTTTTGAAAATTGTATTTCCTTTTTTTTTTTGTACAAATTGTAAAATTTTTTTTATGGAGTTAAAACATGTAATATTAAATATATTCTTCTTGATCTTATTTTGTCTTACCAGCTCTCAAAATATATGCTATCTAGCAAAACTGATTGCTCGCAACTAACGTCACGTAACGTATATATATAAATATATATATATAGCACAATAAGACAAAAAAAATTAAAGAAAAGAGAAATTAACAAAGAAAATTAAGAGCAAGTTAAGTTTTAAAAGAACGAAAATTAGATTAAAAGAAAATTAAGTTTCATTTATGATACTGCCATTTATGCATGAATGAGAGAATCGCATTCTAATAGTCCTGGGTCACAAATTGGTGAGTACATGATGCTGGAAACTCCTCATGTGTTGAAAGGAAAGGAGGAAATATTGTGTGGTCAATGCTGGAACTCGAACCCCCGTTCTGTCGGTTATGAGATCAACATATTAGCATTTTCGACTATAATATCTTCCTAGCTACTAAGAATTAAGTGGCTTCTTTAGGTGGGCTTAGTTGGTGCAATCGAATTGTGGTTATTTAACTGCTTTTGGTTAAAGCAGATAATAAACCGTTTTCTTCACAATTAACAATTTAAATACCTTTTTTTTGTGGTTATTTGACTGTTGTGTTTGATTATGGTAAAATAACAGTTAAATAAATTGTTGCTTAACCATTATTTATAAAAAATTTCCAACAAAACATTACTAACTGGATTACAGTGCAGCTGAGGATTGATGTATTTGAAATAACAAAGTGGTATGTTTTTCAAGGTTAGAGTTACAATCAGACATTTCCGAGGATCAGTCTAAGGACTTATAAATTCAATTCAATCAGTTGAATACAAATGTTTTTTATAAGTTTTAATTAATGATTTGCCGGCCAGGTGGCCGAGCGGTTAGCGCGCCTGACTGCTAAGCCAATGGCTGCGGGTTCGAATCCCGCTCTGGGCATAGATGTTTCTTTCTCTTGTGTTGTCCTCTGTTGTGTGTGATGAATGAATGTGGCCCACCCTATGAACGGGTTTGTGGCAGCGTGGCGTGGGCAATGTTGCCACGTATATATATATATATATATTATATATATATATATTATATATATATATATTATATATATATATATATATATATATATATATATATATATATATATATATATATATATATATATATATTATATATATATATATATATATATATATATATATATATATATATATATATATATATATATATATATATATATATATACTATACTATTTGAATTCGAATTGAAGATGGGATGTATGCATTTGATGAAATAATATGGTATGTAGTTCAAGGCTGAGGTTACATTCATTCAGACATTTCTGAGCTTAAAGACTTAAAAATCCAATGCAATGTTAGCTGAATACAAACGTTCTTTAATTTGGTATCATTGATTTATGATTAAAATAAAAAATAATCTTCCCTACCGCACTTTATTGTTTTCCCATTCAACAGTCTATTTAAACAAAGAGAAGTTATTCAGTTACTATGCACTTAAAAATAGCAAGACATCTATCAATCTTAAACCAATAATCATATTTTACAACAATAATCGGCAAGTAGAATCCAAATTGGCATCTTGTGTACACATTCTCATGTCCTCCAGCTGCGGTTTCCTTATTAGATATAAATCACCTGATCATTAATACTTCTTCACAAATCTTTCTCAGAAAGGTTGAATGGAATAAAGTTAGGATTAAAAAAAAATTAAAGACATAAACCTGAATGAAATAAAGAAAAAAAGAAATATAGATATATACTGCAGTTAAATTCTTAGAGGGTGCCTAACGTGTGTGTTTGGCGAATAATTCAAGGTTTCTTCTCTCCCCTTACATTATAGATTAAAAAGCTTAGCAGCAGGTTTTCTAATAAAAAAAAATTTTCTAATTGCGTAGTAGAGAAAATTATTGCAAGCTTGGAATAATAATTTATTTAAGAAATATATGAGGTGCGTACAAGGAAAAATGGGATGCGCATAAACATCAGCACGTTTAAAAATATTAAACATTTTGTTTTCTCTGAAATGATGATTGTATGGTGCAATAGATTCTAAATAACATCCTCAAACTAATTGTTATGTTGAGGCAATTTTACGAATGAATGCATTTTGATTTAAAATAACTATTAAATTTGTACTATTTTTCCTAGTCAATATAGGCCTCTATTTAAAAATATTTACTGGTGGTATTCAAGACTGTCAGGTTTGGGTCATCACGCATTATTTTTAAATATAAAAAGCAAAACATACATTTTTGTATTAGTTTAGTCTACGTAATATAAACAGGTATCAGTTCATTTAAATACTTTCCCGTGCTGCATATAGTGTTCCGCCAAAATTGGAGAACAAGTCTGGTTTTACTTATTATACATGTGGCCACTACTATCCATCTATCCATCCCCTTTATTTACGAAATCAGTAGCTACAGTCAAAGAAATGGTGTATAGGTATTGTAAAATGGCTATTCACTAAAATATATGGCCACGTACAGTATCATCTGATGGAAAACTGCGGATCTAGCACTTGTATATAGCAAACGGTATGAACTGTACGGTAAAAATGAATTACTAAGTTGTATCCTCAACTTAGTTTAGTTCAGTTATCCTCAACCTAGTCCAAAAAGACATTTTTTACGTACTAAAGCTAAGAAATTAATGCTTAAAACACGTTCTTTCCTTATAAATTTATTTTGTCGAAACTTCGTACATTGGGGCATGGCGATAAGATCTTAAAAAGGAAAACAAAACTAGATATTACAAGATGTCTTAAATTACAAGTTTAAACTACCTTCAAGTTTGTTACAGTGTGTATAAAAAAAACCGAACACTTTAATAGCCTTCGATCTAATGAACAGATTTTTACGAGCTAGGACAAAAAATCAATGCACTACGAAAAATCCCGCATCAAATTGAGATAAAAAAGTACTGACAACCTCGCTGCATTATTGGTAAAATTCCTTTTATTGGGAAATCTATTTTGACTTTAAAATTTTGTACCGCAATTTTTATAGCGATATTTATTTAATTACAGTACTTCAGTTATTTTACAGTAAATTTTACGGTAAAAAAGACGGCTTATCAGGGTTTTTTCCCAGTAAAATTATAAGGTGAAAATGATTTTTAAGGTGAAAAGTTCCGGCTCCTTGAGTTGCAGTATTTTTTACCGCAATTTAATCTGGAATATTTTACAGTGTGGTTTGATTGTCTATCCTTAAATATACTATTTAATGTGTGCAAACGATATTTTAAGCTTCGAAAGCAGACACAAAATTATAATTTCTATGAATAAACTTACCTTTTTTAGACAGATTTGCGTTCTTAATTTTCGAAATTTCGTGGGACAGCTATAATCTATTTAAGCAAGAGAGTATTCGAAAGTGTGGACTCTTCAAAGTTAATTTCACTTTTTCTACATTCACCTATTAAGATATCATCTTTTTAAGTTTTTATTTCTCAAAAAATTATTTGACCAACTTTAAGATTTTGTTATTTAAAATGACTTAAATTAATGTAAAAATTCGCCTACCTTGCAATTCAAATCGACCTTAGTAAATTAAATAATAAGAATTAATTAATATTTTTAAAAAATAATTTATTACATGGAATTATTCTTAGATAAACAAGCTTTAGAAGCATTGCATAAACTTTTTTATTCGCTTCATTAGTTCTGGAAAAATGGCGAGAAACGTAAATTATGAAATTAACTCTGAAGACATCCACAATTCGACCTTTTTCATGCTTTACTATTAAAATCATATTTCCCAGATTGCTGTTAAGTACAATATTTTAAAAGTAACGAACTCATGATGTCAACTCATAAATGTATATTTATTTGTATCTGATTTTGCATCTTCAAGTTTTGTCTGTACACAATAATTTGCACATAAAAATTTAGGGTTAGTTTCAAAACATTAAAATTAACCCCATTTAGTGAAAAACCAAACACTAAATCAAAGTTTTGTTAAAGTGTTCGTTTTCTTTTCAACATCGAAAATTAAGATATTTTTATGTAATTATTTTTTTCTTCTTTGAAAATCGCTTCATTGAATCAGAGTACAAAAAAAAAAAAAAAAAAAAAAAATCCTTGTTAAACAATTCATCATTATTTCATTATTTTTGTTTTGTTTAAGTGCTTATTTCAAGCGTTCTTTTTATATTAATTGTGGACAAGTTCACGTAAATTATAAAGTGCCCGTACTTTCTGTGAATCATAGACAAAAATCCATTTCTACCCGTAAAATATATTATATCGTAATTTTCACAATAATATTTATTTAATCAAAGTGATTCAGTGATTTTACTGTAATTATTACTTTCAAAATTACGGTATATCATATTTTTTGTTCCGTAAAATGTTTACGTTTAAACGTACCGGTACCCTTAGTTCAGGTACTTATACCGTAATTTAATTCGGAACTTTTTACAATGTATATGTTTTGAAATTTGCTTCTTCTTCGTCTCATATCGTTTTCGTGATAATTTGGTCAGGTGCGCAGTTTTCTACAAAATTTTTCTTTGAGCGATCTTTTCTTGTAGGACAAAGACGCTTTGCTATACCTAGACAGCAATTTTATAACTAAATATCATATTCGAATGTTAAAAGTGTAGATGGGGATTCTAATGGGCACCCAGTACATGAATTAACGATCATTCAATTCATAATTTTTTATTTTGAAAGATGCTTAAAATGTATATTAGGGGCGATCAGTTAGAGCACCATGTTTATAATACTCTTTCAGCAACCAAAATTGCAAGGTATTGGAATTTTCTTTGCCAAGCCGTTTTATGATCAGTCTAAAAAACTACAGTTTGTTTTAAATTGTGGGCATTCAGTATTTTGTGTAGATTTTTTGTGTGGTTTATGAAATAAATAATTAAAGAAACTAGATAATTTTAATTTTTGCGTATTTTATAAAGGTAAATTTTAATAAACTAATGAAAAAAAACTTTTTTTCACCCTGAAAAGAATTTATAAGAAAAAAAAAGAAATTTTATGTCGTTATTGCGGAAAGAATTTTGTTCTTACTCACAAATATTTATATAAGTAAATTTTATGTTTATTATTATTTTCTTTATTTCTCATAAATATTTGTAATGACTAATTTTACTATTATAATTCATCATAAATATTTGAAATAAATTATTGCTTGAAAGATTTCTTATTCATATTTTAATAGAGAAAAATAAAACTCGATAATTTAAAAAAAATATTTTTATTTTTTATTTTACATAATTTTTATATGAAAATTGAAATTTAATAATTATTGAAAATATTTTTTTCTTCTTTTTTATGTTCAAAAAACGATAATAATAATAAAATGTATTCATAAGTAATTCATAAGTTTATAATAATTTTGCAATTTTTGTTTATAATAAATTTACTCTCTCTCTCCCTCTCTCTGGAATTTTTTATTCATTTTAAATATTTTTATGAAACATGATCAATTTGTTTCTTTTTTGTTGCAATTTTATCAATATTTAATTTTTTAAAAAAAAACCCAAATAATTATGGCTGATAACAGCTATTTATTATTTATAAAAAAATTTATTGTTATTCTTCCAAAATGACTTAAACAAAATTATAGAAATATTTTTATAAGTAAATGCTAAAAACAATAACTACATTTCCATTATACGTAAACAGCATTCTTTTGATTTATAAAAAAGAAATTAACTAACTGACACAATTCAACGAAAACATCACAAAAAGAATCTGAAAAGAAAGAAATTTATTCGATAGAATCATGTATTCTTTAGAAGGTTTTTATTTGGATCTTTAAACATCAAAAAAAGGAAATGTAAAAGGCTGAAAAAGAAAAAAAAAAAAAAAACTGTACATCTTCGAAATACAAGATGACCAAGAAAGATATATTTTAAAAGAGAAACTATATTTTGATGATCACTCTCAAATCCATTAAGACCCCGAAGCAGAACCTTGAAAACTGAAAGAATAATGGACCCTAAAGGAAGTTATTAAAGAAGAATGATATGCACAACTGAGCTCAGCATTGTAAGAAACGCTTTGCATACGGAGTGAATTTTTATCTGTGAAAAAAGAATGAGTATTCAATTGGTTTATGATGGGTTTCACTTTCATCCGTTGATAATTCTTTATTATGCATACAATGAAAAAGATTATCTTTTGATGATTTTTTTGGGTGTAGTTTTATCTATAGAATTGATTTCCTCTTTTTTATTCAATCACAGAAATTTTTTCATATGTTTAAGCTTATTTACATTTTATATCTCCTCTAAAGCAGAAAATAATTTTCCATTAACATAAATGCTTATTACGTAATAAGATGCAAACTAAAAAAAAACAGAAATTATTGCGAGCTACTAATCTGAATAGTTAATTATTTATATAATAATTATTAAAGACTTTAATGCTTGTTAGCTAAAATTTAAATCTTTTTTATTTTTAAAAGTTGTTGCATACGTTTTTTTTTTTTCAGTTAATACGTCGGCGTATTTATATATTAATTAATGTATGTGTTGCGGCAAAAACCAAAAGCCTATTAAGTCTTAGGTTTTATCGGTAAAATCTAGCTTTTACCAAAGTGGCTTTGCAAAAGTCCGAAGTATGCTTTAATATAATTCAATTTTGTCCTATTTTCAAGCTTGTGCTGTAAAATCTGGGAGTTACCTAGCCATTTTGGTATTTGCATTGCTTACTGAAATATAAATTTATTTAAATGATACGAGTTTTTAATAATACGAATTACGAATAGAATAATTTTTTTTAATGATACGAGCTACATGAGATGAAAAAACTGACTAAGTAAGTAAGTAATGCAGCATTTAGATATTATTTAGATTCTAGCGAGTTAAGACTTTAATATTACACCGAGAAAAAGCATGGTCAAAACTACCAAAATATTTTAAAATTTATTGTATATCTGGCTCTATGGAGCACCATATGGCTCGGTAATTTTACCGTAGCTTTTTGGTAAAATTAACAATAAAATATTTCTTTATATGTGATAAAAATTTATAAATATGGTAAAATTTGGTAAATTTATTATGATACTTTAGAGCAGGGGTGAGCAACCTTTTTAATCAAAGGACCAATTAAAATTTTAAAATTTTTGGCGGGCCGCAAATAAAGTAACACCTATTAATAATTTACAAAACTTTATTTATAATAAACATTAGAATAAAAAAATATAAAATTTAAAAAAAGTAATTTATATACAAATTTTAATGCAAAATAAAAACAAACAAGAAAAGAACTATAAAACGAATTTACTTGAAATTTTTAATGAGAAACTTGGCACTGTTTTTTCGATACAAGTTGTTCAATATCAGCCGGAATTGATTACGTACGCAGCTTTCTAATCGTGCATCACTCAGTCTTCATCGGTGGTCATTTTTGATTAATTTCATGGTTGAAAATAATTGTTCGCAAGCATACGTACTTCCGAACAAACACATCTTTTGCTTTGCATTTTTCGTCAAAAGCGGAAATTTCTCAGGGCTCACATATGATTTATAAAAATTGTCGATGTTTACTGAGAAAAATAAATGTTTTAAATTGGTATTATTCTGCATGTCAATAACTTCCATTTGAAAGTCCTCGGGAGCTGTATCCACATCGATATGAAATGGCGAGGAAAACATTTTTATGGAAACCGCTGTCTTCTCGGCTTTGAACGTTTGGAATCGTAATTGAAATTCGTTGATTAAAATGTCTATATATTGCGCGTATTTTTGAGAAGTAGTAACGTTTTCTTTTTCTAAATGTGGAAAGTGAGACACATTATTCTGCAAAAGATGCTGTTTCCACAATTTTAATTTGCGCTCAAAGCCCTGAATTTTATCATACAAATTGTGAATAAACTGTTCTTTGCCTTGAAGTTCCACATTAAGATCGTTGAGATGCTGAGTCATGTCGATGAGAAACCCAAAATCGCACATCCATTCTTTATTACCAAAATGAGGAAAGGCATATCCCTTCATATCCACGAACAATTGTATTTCGCTTTTTAAGTTGTATACTCTTTTTAGCATTGCACCTCTACTAAGCCAACGTACTTCGATATTAAAAACCACGTCGCCATATTCAGTTCAGTCGCCGACAATTGAGTAATTCGTCACAAAAAATTGTTTCGGTTTAGTATGTATTGCTATTTTATTATAATTAATTTTGTAACAATACGATGGGAGAAAGTCGATAAAATAAATTCAATTTTAGAAATGCTTGGCGGGCCGCATAAATATATTTATCGGGCCGCAAGCGGCCCGCGGGCCATGTGTTGCTCTTCCCTGCTTTAGAGTATGCAATAAAAACTATTTATTCGGTAAAGTTTACTTTTCAGTTTTCTATTCTTTGCGAAATGTGTGGCAATATGAACTATATTTTTAAAAACCAGAATTTCTAGTAAACCATTACCAGATGAACGGAATAATTACTAAATGAATGGTTTAAATACCATATAATTTGGTTTTTATTATCATAATTATATATATATATATATATATATATATATATATATATATATATATATATATATATATATATATTCTACTAAAATGCTATTATTTGGCATCACGGTAATTTTACCAGAATTTTTTTCAACCATGCAGAATAAGTGGATTAGCATCTATTATTAGTTTACGTCGGCAAGGTTGAAAACCCAGCATTGTATACAATGCCAAAAACTGACTAGATGATTATTTCATAATTTACTTAACTAATAATATTTTTGAATTATTAGTATTCATTGAAAGCAATTTCATGGCGCAGCAATAAGGTTTATGTGCTTTATTTTGCTTCCTTTAATAAGAAGGACATTAAATTAGTAGTAATTACCATTTATTGCTGATAATAACTAGATTAACCAAGATAATAATACTGCAAAGAAGGAATGTCTGGTATTTCCTAAACTAATGATTTTTATAATTTAAGAGCTATTGCCCGGTATTCCTTGCATCGTCGTTTTTCCTAACAGGGTATTATTAATATTACCTAGAATGAGCACGTTAAAGCAAAATTTGTGTTTCATAAAAATTTGCGTAGTTGAATAAAAAAACATGTTTCTTTTTCTTTCAGCGATATTTATGTAATTTTTTTCCTTTAAAGAAAGAGAGCGAAAAAAAATAATAAAAATGTGCTATTTTGCTTCCCTCTCTTTTTTTCCTTCTTCGTGATTTACACCCACGAAAACATGCTATCATTTCTTACCCAAAGAATAATTGTTATTCTATAGAGGGATTTTGCTAAGGGACTGTATATATAAAACCTCTAAATTTCATACTTTGCTTAAAAACGCAACTTCATAGCTAAACGCATTATTTCTTACTTGGTCGGGTGATGAAACTTAAAATGAAATCCATTATCATTTCCAAATATTGTCGAACTTTTTACACGTACTGTAGTTTTAAAAGAACTTAAGTTTTTTTTCCTTGTATTCCAATTCTTTTTAATTAATTTTTCCCTCCAAAAATATTTTTTGGCATTTCTTATACGTCCTTTTTTTCGAATTTTTATATCAGAAATGTATTCTTTAACACGCCACTATTCTTCTCTTTGGATATTGCCAAATCTTACAAGCATAATCCCTTCCTGGTGAAAAGATATACAACTTTACAACTATTTTTCTTTTCGCAGTCTAATCAACATTTCACAACTTTCCATTGTGCATCGCAGCACAATATGTCACATCTCGCTTCAACTAATGACCAGTTACATAATACTATATATCAGTAACGCATTTGTATCCGAACTACAATTAGTCTCTGGGGATAGAAAAACTGATGCCAGTTCAACTTATGTTTCTTATAAATTAAGACATCATATTTTTCTACAAGGATTACTTTTTGCACTTGTTCTGAAAAGAGCGATACCCTACCGAGCAGAGTAACAGACTTCCTGTAACTGACACTGTGTAACTTATTTAACGCACAGCACGTCTTTGTTCTTGATTGTCTTCTAATTTTGATATTGTGTCTCAAACTGCAAACGTTAATTTACAGAAATGTTGGAACGTATTACTTTCCCAATTCAATTAAGTTTTTTTTTTACAAGAATGTGAGTTGTATAGGAAGTAAAATAAGGAAATGCATGTATACACTTTTTGACATGTTTAGATATACGGAGAAGTCTACAAAACTTGGTCACCATAGTGCCTAGACAATTGTAGCATATACATGCTACATCATATTAATGCATATTCTTTAATTTAACCATAGAATAATTTTTTAGTTTTATTTGTTAAATGAAAAACCACATGAAACTTAAACAGTTATAGCAAAGGCAAAGAGCAGCATTTTGATCGAAAATTGATATTTAATTTACACCTAAATATCGAAAAAAAAAATTTTTAAGAATAAATAAAGAAGATTATTAAAATAAAAACTTTAAAGGTTTTTTTAAAACAAGTAAAAATGCAAAACATATTTTTAAAGGGATATTTAATCGAAGGATTTCATAGTAATTTAATAAAAAAAGGTCAATATAGTAAGTCATATAAGTCTAAACAGTTAGTTTTGAATTAAAACTATACATATATATATAAATATATATTTTTTAATTTTGCAAGGCTCTCTGTTTTTTGTTTTAATTACATTATCATCATCAAAGCTTAACCCCATCCCGCCCCCGTCAGGAGGCATCCAGAGAATACTGTAGACTCTAAGTGCACGCACGTGACCTCTCAGTAAAAAAGAGGATTCAAAAAGGTAGGCTTGGTGGCGATTCATGGCAACACCAGAAGGCCTCAAAGAATTTAGTGAAATCTTAAAATTAACAATAGTAGTAACTCAGAAAATAGAAGTTTGAGTGTTCAAACATAATGGACAAGGCATCAAAAAAAAAAAAAAAAAAAAACATTTAAAAAAATTTAACAAACATATTTTGAAGATGAAGAGTACCAGAATTTGTCCAAAGCCCATTAAACAGATACAATTTCAAAAAGAAGAGTTACGGTCGTATTTATTATTTATTATTCGACCTTCGCTGATTTCAGCGCCCTAATTTATCTACAACTTTATAGTAATATTTATTACTTTTAAGACGCTGGTACCATACAGCTATTTATTCTATTCTATTATAAGAAGAAACTTCGAGAAAAGGAAAAAACTATATTGCTATTCCTGTCCGCACTTCTTTCGTTCTCCTCACGAATGAATATTAATTCTGTTTCTTTTCGTTTTCAACAAAAAAAAAAAAAAAATCAATGCAGAATAAAATGAAATTCAAATTCAGAAAAAAACGAAGGCTAAAATAAGTATTATTCACAAATAAATAGAAAATAAGTATTATTTCGTTCGAATAATTCGGATAGGTATAATTAGTAAAAACGAATTGAAAAAAAAAAAAAGTATGGTTAAAACTACCAGAATATGGAAAAATTTACCGCGTTTCTGGCTCTATGGGAACACCAAAAAAAAAGAATAATTTTTACCAAAGTTATTTGGTAAAGATTTCGTTAAAATTTACAGTAAAATATTGTTTTTTAATATGTGTTCAAATTTGGTTAATGTGGTAAAATTTGGAAATTTTATCATGCTACTTTAAAGCATGGCATAAAAATCCTTTATTCGACTAAATTTGCTTTTCAATTTTCTATTTTTTTATTAAATGTGTGGCAATGAAAGCTATAATTTTGAAATTCTGATTTTTTGAATTTTTTAAAAATTCTGATAAATCGCTGCCATGTGAATGGAAAAATTGAGGAGAATACGAATCGAAGCGAGTATAATGCATATAAAAATTACGAATAGAAAAATAACATATACTTTGGTTTTATGACCAGATTTATGTTTTTTTTTTGTTGTTGCCAGAAATGTCTTTATCATAGAGTGTGATATGTTTACCAGAATTTATTTCTCTGTGCATTGTTTTGATTAATTGAGAATAATGTTACCATCTAATCACAAATATCAATCAAATTCAAAGTTTACTTAAGTCTAATTTTTAAAGGTGGACATAATCTTATTTATGGTGTTTTCAAAACGTTCATTTTTAGAGATATGTTAAGAATTATGCTAACAGTATTGAAAAATAAGGATACATTGACTTTTAAGAAATCGTTGCAACATCGCAATCATGGCCTTTTTTAAAAACAATTTTATTTTCAAATGATCAATGTGAATCAAAAACTACTTAAATGAGTTTAAGTAGTTTTTACGTAGTAGTTTTAAGTTATTTAGTTCAGTTAGTTTTTTAGCAGTTTTACTGTTTGAGTTTATTAGGAATTTGGCAAAATCGCCCTAATTTAAGGTATTTTTAAATCCGTCTGTGTTTGAAAGTCATAAATATCGAGAAATTTTCATATTGAAAGTCATAAATATCGAGAAATTTTCATATTGAAAGTCATAAATATCGGGAAATTTTCATATTGAAAGTCATAAATATCGGGAAATTTTCATATTGAAAGTCATAAATATCGAGAAATTTTCATATTGAAAGTCATAAATATCGAGAAATTTTTATATTGAAAGTCATAAATATCGAGAAATTTTCATATTGAAAGTCATAAATATTGAGAAATAAAATATTGAAAAGATCATATTGAATTCTTAATTGTTTTTCCAACATGGATTTTTTTTCTTAAAATTTTCAGTGTTAAATGTGTTGAATTGCTTTATGGTTCACTTATTAGAATTCATTATTTTTCAAATTTATCTTGTTTTACGGTATTTTAAAATCCATTAATTTCTTACAGTAGTATCTGTTGAGAATAGAAAAATTGAAATTTTTTTTAAAAATCATACCTTTTCAACAGTTAAAGTAAGAGGTCTTTGTATAAAAATTGGAAAAGCTGACTTTCTTTTTTTTAAAAATCTAATTATTGTCTAGAAGTTATATCTATTATAAATTTAATTTAAAATAACGAGAAAAGAATATATTCAAATTTTAAGCGAATCCATACCATATCTATCTATACCATAACACTTTGTTGCTCGAGAATTTTACACAGATACTATGTCATTTTTACCAGCTACTATTTTGAAATTGAAATGGAAGTAAAGTAAAATATTCTAAATAAACTTCAATAAATTTTTTAAAACTGAATAGAATGATATTTAATTTTGAAATATTCTATATTGTCCGGGGTTTCATAAATTGAAATAGATAATGCCAGGGCAATGACGAGTCAACTAATTCCCGGTAAGCAATATGTTAGATAGCATGTTTAAAAAAAAGGGATTAAATATTAACGGCGATATAAATTAAAATACAATTTTAATTATATGTAATTGAAACTGACTCATTAAACATATTTCTGAAAATAAATTTATAACTTCATATTTTTTAATTTAAGTTGGAACTAATATTGCATAAAAACTTTTTCAAAAATATACATTGCTGTCCAAAAATATCTTGATACGGTCAATAATAATACTAGTGTAAAGAGTTTTTGCTGGTATAGTCCTACCTAATTTAATAACTAATTTATTTGGCAATTGAAAACAAAAATATAACTACAAGTTTGCGAAAAAAATTTCTATCATGTGTTAAGAAATAATAATAAAATGTAGGAGCCTGTAGAAAAAACTAAATTCAAATTAAACCATTAACTCGTTCATATGTAGAATTCTATTCTTGTTATGAAAGAATACAGAAAATTGCTTTCGAAGCTGAAATTTTTTCTTCAAGCAAATACCACTTCATAGCAAATTACCACTACAGCTATAGTTACAAGCTTGTAAAACTATTTACTATCACGTGTGTTAAAAAATTCATAACAACTATTGATGACACGTTCATATGTATTATTCATTCATGTTGTGATTGAATGTTGAGAATTGCCATTGAAACTGAAAAAAAATTGTTTAAAAAAGATACCATAGCAAATAGTTAATTTGACTATATTTCAGGTTTGCAAAAACATTTACTATCACGTGTTTTAAAAAAAAATCGTATTAAATAACTGGAATTTTTTTTTTTTCAAAGTAAAAGTTACCACAACAAATTACCTCTACAACTATAGCTATAAGTTTACAAAAGCATTAACTATCACGTGTGTTAAAAAAATAATAACCATTGGCGCTTTTATGCGTATAATACATACATATTACTATTGTATAATACATACATGTTACTATTGAACATAAAGAACTGTTTTCAGCTTGTTGAATTTATTTTCACAAAAAAAAGAAGAAAAACTATCGAAAGTTTCCTTGAAAGATTTTTTTTTCAACAAAAGGGGTACAATCTTTATACTGATGATATGTTTTCTTTCATATTCAGCTTGTAGCTTTTATCGATAATGACAAAATGCAAATTCTAATCTTTATAATCAGTGTAAAAATCATACTTTAAGGAAGGCTAGATATAAGTTTCTTGAAAATTATGTTTCAGAATTATAATATTCTATTGTATTTTTAAATCTCAGAATCTAAAATAAGGAGGACTAGAATAATAATCAGGTTTGTTTTTACTTCCTTTTGTAGTTAGATTTTGATACTGTTGAAAAGAATAAAAGAGTTGCTTTTGTTCTATAACTGAATATTTTTAAGAAGGTAAGCGTACCAAAACACTTTTGCAAAATGTAGTATTTTAAAAATTGTTTTCAATCTGAACAAATAAAATGATAAATATCTCAATCATTAGCACAAAACTAAGCAGATCGTAGTTTATGTTTAAATTATAAATATTGTAATAAAAAATAGCTATTTAATATTTTCATTATTTTATAAACTTCTTGTGTAAGTTTTGTTTATGAGTTTGTTTAGGTAATATTTTTAAAAAAGTACATTCTAAATAAACTGTTATACACATTAACGCAAATTTCTGATAAAGAAACTAATTGCCATTGAATAATTAAAATTATGGCGTTGACATTGCTTTTCGTTTTGTAAATGACTGAATTAGGAAACTAAATGTGTACTAAAATTAAACTGAAAAAATAAGAAAAATATCACATGCACTAGTATGCATACATCATTACTTAAAGAGTATACCTAAATATACGTCAATTAAGCAACTGCAACTACCAAATATTCATAATTAACTCGTGAACATAATACTATGTAAATTAGTTTTTATTAGAGTGTTCACCAGACGTATCGTAGCTTTTAAAATTTCTTCTAGTATATTAATATCTCTCACGATATTCGGTGCTGAAATATTATTTATAATAAATATCCGTGGTTAAAACTTTACTAAAGTTTTGTAATGTCAAATTTTATTTCATACTAACCAAAGTATAAAGGAATAAAATATTGCAAATTAGTTTCAAAATTAATTAAAAAAGTTTTGAAATGAAATTTCAACGCATGAGAAGTTTTGTGTAAGTTATCAGGAGAATTAAATTAAGCGTCCCATGCTTTTAAGGCCCATACGCAATAGTATGAAGTCTCGTTGACACAACAGGATTCGCATCAGCACAGGAGGTCCAAGCAATAGCCGACCCGTTGACACAAGGCACCATGTCACGCACGAGTTAAGCGCCACAATTACTTCAATAGAGAAATAATAATAATCATTTCATTCGTTTTAATAAGTAAGCATAAACATAAAGTAATTGAATAAAATCATCAAATTATTTAAAAGTTTCAACCTTCGCAGCATTTTACATTTGTATTTTACTTTTACAGTTTACATTTGCATTTTACATTTAGACTTTACATTTTGCATTTACTTTCACATTTTTAATAGTTGAATTTGATTCGTGTTCAAAAAAAGAAGTTGCATTCCTAAATTTTTCCTTAGAACAAGTAAAAGAATAAAAAACAATGAAATGGTTTAGAATTTTCCTTTACGTTGAAGTAATTTAAATTCCGAAGCGGACAATTTCAAAAAGAATCTCTAAACAAGTCTCAGTCAATCGTTTGACAACACTAAGAGGGCATTGTGTCAAACAAATGTTCAAATAACACGAAAATAAGGAAGAAATTTTGTGTTTAAGGTGTTACATCAGCTCATCATATTGTATTCTTGTCTAAGCTTTAACTCATGAAATAGTTCACAATACTCTTTATGCATTCGTTAATACAGTTTACGAACCGAATTCTCAATGCTGTGGTCTATCACGCAGCCGGAAGTTGAGAATTTATTCAGTCTTTTTTATGTTGGCAACATGACTTGGTTACGGTCGTAGGGAAAGGAAGCGTGATCGAAATCGAATCGAATTCGTTAGAAAGCCGCTTCCGATACAATTTCCGTAAAGATGTACATAGAATAGTGCTCTATGGTTCAAAAACAACCGGATCAAATGTTCCGCAAGGATATAAATTTCGTTTTGGCTCTTTCTTACTTTTCATGTTTTTTGTATATTTATATTTCTTTTCTTATTTTCGTGCTATAACGTAACTGAAAAATGATTGAAAATTCTCTGTCATTTTGTTTCGTCAGATAGAATTACATTATCATCATAGAAAAGGAGAAGAGATGTAATTCAAGTACGAAGTGAACGAACTAAGATTTAAAAATCTCTTGCAGGTTTAAGTAATTTGAATTGCAAATGGAGAAAAACTTTTATGCAACCTAAAATATTTTTTATGTATTATGTTTTTGAATTTGGAACATTTAATTCAAAATTTAATTAAAAAAATTCTTAATATAAAAACTACTGTAAAATTTCTTTTTTTGCTTCCAGAAAAATATTCATAAGGCGAAATGAAAACATAAAATAGGATCATTTTATTTATACAAAATGGCCGACCGGCCTGTGTAGGGGGCAGGGATCTGTCCTTGCATCCGAAAGGTTCTGGGTTCGAATCCCGGGCAAGGCATGGATGTTTCTTTCTCTCTATCTGTGTCCTTTCTCCTTTGTGTGTGAATGTGACCCGCCCAATAAACGGGTTGTGGTAGTGTGACGTGGGCGGCGGTGCTCCACCGCCGTGGCTTCGCCACAGGTGCCCACTGGTAACGGAAAGAGAGTTAGCAATTCTGGCACTTTTTGTGGCCAATGGACAATAGTTCCAAGTGCCCGCCATTAAATATATATATATATATATTTATACAAAATACACATTGCTTGAACTGGTTCATAAAATGAATTTAAAATATCATATAATATTATAAAGTTTATATGCATTAAAATATCAGAAGTTAGTTTTCTCTATCTGATTAATTAAAAAAAAATGGGAAAGCGTAGAAAAAAACTACATTCCCAGTAGCTGTGTGTCTACAGTTATTTATACTTGCAATTTATAAATTATATTAAATTAAAATCAGTGGAAAAACTTTCTTAGTGTTTTGAATCTATTGGCTAAATTAGCATAACCAGAGGTAGTGATAAGGTAAATGAATTTGCATAATTTAAAACTTTTATAATCATACTAGGGGGCTCCGCCCCCTGCTCGCTACCGCTCGCCAACCCCCGAGAATTGCTACGCAATTCTTTTTTGTTTGCTTCTCAAACAAATTTTAATACATTTATATAAGGATATTTCTTGTCATAAAACAATTGAAATTATTCAACTAAAAATATATGTACTAAAAAGAACACTTGCCCCGCCACTTCCAAATATTTCCCCTATGATACTATTAAGATCTATAAGTGAACATAAACCATTTTTCGAATTAATCATTTTTTGAAATAACATTTAAAATTTAAAAAAAGTTTATTGTTATAACAAAGTTGGTGAGTTCACAGTTGTAATTTAATATTTTCGCTTACCAAACAGATGGATGTGTTTTAAATACAACTTTTGCATTCATTTCTTTGTGCATGTTAAGTTCTGAATAATTTAAGAAACCGCTTTAATCGTTATTCATAATAGTATATTAATGTAATTTGCATCAAAAATAATAATTGTAAAACGGTTCATAAGATCAGACACCGATTTAAATAACTTTATCTTAAAATGAAACGTATAATTACGTTATAAGAATAATAATAATAAAAACAATCTTCCTAATCTCTAATAATCTAATAAATAATCTAAATCAAACAAAATCAAAAACGTAATAATTACAGTACAGGTAATAATAACCTTTAAATTAATGAAAAAAAAAATATTTATTGGAAACTAATGATTTTATGACTTATATCAATTTTATGCTGATGATAACCCAACCTATACGAAAATTTACGTAGGAAAACTGGATCCTACCACGTGATTTTCCAGCCAATTATTGAATTGCCACTACTTCTTTCATACTGTCACGTGATACCTTAGATTTCATTGGCTGGTGCGACACCATCATTGGATTTTTATATATATAGAAACTTGCAATCTTGTTCATCTAATTTGGAAAAAAAATCAGATTTAAAATAAATAGAAACATCCCAAAACTGTATTAAATTATTTTAGTAAAAAATTTAATAGAAAGGATTAGTAGTCTATATTTACTGTCGTCATGGCTGCAAACAGAGATTGCTAATTCTAAACCTTTAAAAGGGAGTTTCTTTTTACTGTGCATGGTTTTCTGTAAATTAAATAATGCACATAAATGTAGCAAACTATCTACGACTATTTTTTATTACTAATTAGTTTCTAATTAATATTAATTATGCAGAAAAGCCAAATTTATCCTTTCTTGCTCTTTATTTATACTCTGCAAAGTCATGATTTGTTATTTTAAAAAACAATCAGTTTGCTTCACAGAATAATAATAAATAAATATTTGGTTGTTATGTACATGACCTACTGTAAAACTGTTTAATAAACAATTTAATCACTAATGATGACGTTCTAATCAGTTAAGTAGACATAAGTTCAAACATAAATGAACTTCTTTTACTACTACGACTCAATCTAGATTTAAAATATGATAACCTGACCCTTTATTGTTTTATAAATCAATTTTTTGTTCGATCGAAGATGCTCAGTATTTATTTTGAATTTTTTTTCTCCAAACCGTGTCTTTAAATCTATCGGCATTTAATGTTTATTGTTTTCTTTTTGTGATATAAGAAAATGGGGTTGAAGGGTTGAATTGAATAACAATGAATTTTTTACGAATCAACGAGCGCACTTTTCTTTTCTGATACTTATATTATTGAACAACAAACAATGCGGGGGGAAATGAATTTTTTGATTAAAAAAAAAAACTCTAATATTTAAACTTATTGAAAGCTTGGGCTTTAATTTTATACGTTTATTCACATGTATTTCCTAAATTCTTTTTGCTTGAAAAAATAATAATAATTTAAAACTTGTAGACTTGGATGATTCATCTGAAAAACAACAAAACAGCTTTTTTAAACTAATTATATTTCATTGATTATTTTATAACCCTCGTTTAACAGCTGACCCGCTTTTAGGTTTACGACTACTAATGTTCAACTCCGTAGTCTTGTAATTTTGAACGCAATCCAGAAAACGAAGGAACTTCTGGATCAAGTATTGGAAGAAAATTGCCTTCGTGGAAGACTTTTTGGTGGAACTAACCCTCATTTGCGTTACATTGAAGGGAAAACCACAAAAACCTTCCATGGTTAGGCTGATGGCAAGGGGACTCTAACCCATGATTCGTCTACCACTGAGGATATTTTACGTCAGTACTGTGGTCGTTGCAAGCCGGGTGCGGAATTCGTATCCACCAGCCTTCACTGGGATTCGAATCCGATTCACCTCATTGAAAGGCGAACGCTCTATCCCCTGAACCATCATGGCTCTTAAATTAATTATATTCAACTTTCGATTTCCTTTCAATTTTGCGTTTGATCGAAAACCAATTAAAATGGTTTTAAGACTTAAATTAGACATTGTTATCAGCAACGCACTATGGCCATATTGTCACGAACAGAAAGCTAAAATTGAAGTCTAAATTGTTTGTTTGAAGCCCGTGGATTATATAAGTAAAACAAAGTCCCGAATATATTAAAGCGATAGAAGCTATGTTACACTGCCCGTCAGATCATTATTTTCAAATTGCATTTTTGGTACCTAAATGATCCTTTATTTCAATAAATCTACAAGATATGCTTATCGAAATTTTATCGTAAATTTTTTACTCTTAGTTACGTGCTATAAATGAAAATCGTTAAAAGTATATTGTTTTAAGTAGCAAACTTTAAAAAAATTCTCTTTTTAAAGTGAGAAAAAGTAATGAGAAACAAGTATTGATAATTGTAAGCGAATTCATTCAAACATTTTTTGAAGTACGATATGATCAATATAGCTAATTTTTTAAAACTTCTCAAGAGTAGCTAAAGCTACACATAAATCTATTTAGCACAAATTATCTTAAAAACATAAGTAATACAGCATTTTTAATGTTTTAAATGTACAATGGGAAAAAAATTGATCACTCCGAATACCTTTTGAACTAATTATTGAATCTTCACGCACTAGAACCTAATTTTAATGGTTAAAGGGATCCCTTCAAAAATACAAATTATTTAGTGCAGAAGATATTTTAAATAACAAAATCAGACACAAAAATTAACTTTTTCTGAATAAACATACATTTTTTTAACGGATTTAAAATTCAGCTCCCAAAATATAGAGGTAGGCTCAATATGGAAAATATAGTCCAAATAGTTTGATCAGGATAGCAGTCTAAAGTTTGATTAGTGGTCAAAGTTAATGTTAATTTTACTTTTTACGTATTTTGCCAAATCTTGAAAATTTTTAAATAAATTGAAAAATTTTCGTACACAATTATAAAATTCATTTCTTTAAAGATAATTCCACGCAAAAAAAAATAATTTTTAGTAAATATCTATTATTTTTTGTTATTTTATTTAATAATAGTCGAAAAAATATTTTGAATTGTAAGGTATGCAATTTTTTTGCATTATTTCCAAGAAATTAATTTTATTTGACAAAATGCAAAATTTGAGCAAAATCTGCGAAATCGAATTTTAAAAATACGACTCTTTTAATGTACAGATTTTATAAATTACACACATTTTTAATGCAAAAAAAATTTATAAATTTATATTTAAAAAACTATTTAAATTTTTTATTATTTAATTTTGGAAAAATAAATGTGTTTTGAATTTTTTTATGCTGTAGTATGAAAGGCTTTATAATTTAGAAAGTTCTCTTAATAGACAGAGACTTTTTTACCACTATATTTGTGTATATATGCGTGTTATTATATATATGTGTTATTATAAATGTTATAAATTACAAGAACAATGTATCTCAAAACATAGAAACAATAGAAAATTATTAGGCTTCTTTAAATATTACAATAATAACTTCCATGCTAATGGTATAATGTTTGTTGGTAAAAGGAGTTTTATATCCATTCTTTTGAAGTTTAACTTTTTTCTATTTCATAAAATCTTGAATAATTTTAGACTATTCACTTCACTTTCGTCCGACATCAACTTCGGTTGTTTTCACTTAAAGCGAAACTCGCTTCTTATTTCCTGAAAATTTTCAGATCTATTTTATGAAAAATTCGCATCGATATAATGAACAATAAACCAAATTATTTTATATATTAGATAATTTAATTTTTACAATTGATAAAAAAAATCAATTTTCTTATTTTAATATAATTTTTCTCATATCTGTAGTAAAAAATCAAATAATGAACAATACTTTTCTTTTCCTCCAAATTATAATTAAACCTCCATAGATAAAATGAAATGCATTGTTAAAAAAAAAGAAGAAATAATTATATACACTTGAATGACTGTAGAACAAAGTTGTTTCTCAAGTAAAACGGCATCGCCAGAGTAATAAACAAAGAAAAAAAAAGCAAACTCATCGGGGTTTCTTAACTGAGACTTTAACTTCCGACTACATTAATCTCTTGGTGATAATCTGTTGTTTAAACAATAGATCACCAGCATTTCCTATGTAACAATAGGAAAACATATTCCAAAATATACATTTTCTTAAGATCGTCTGCGTTTTTAAGATGTGTTTTTCCTGCACATGATATTAAATTCGTCAAATCGTTGAAATTTTAAATAACTGACCTTTGGCCATTATAAGGACAAATAAAAATGTCATCTCTTGAATAAAAAGAATTAAGAACCATTTTAAGCATGGTTAGGTATATGGGACATGTGATTAATCGTCTGCTATTTGTTATTTTGCTGATACTATTGTATTCCGGATGGGAAAGTGTTGTGTTTCTAATCGTTGAATCGGAAAGACTTTCTTTCCGATGACGATAATTACAGAAAGCGTTAAAAATCGATATATTTTCTTTATCGTTCGTCATCTGTTAATTCTTTTTACGATCCTCTTGTGGTCGTTTGAACAAAAGCCAACGACAGTACCAGGTGTTCTTAGGATTAATAAAAGGTAGTGAAGTGTGTTTGACTGTTAGAAGCAAGGAAGTATACAATTACCCCAAGCGTGTTCTTTCAGTTGCTTGTATCATTCGCACTAACTGTTATTATGGATTGTAAAAGAATTGGTACTGTTGAGATTTCTAAAGAGTCCTATATTAGAGGTTTTATTTATTTACATTATTACTTTGAAAGGTTGTTATTTTCAAACAATACACATGGCATATATTTACTCAGTTGTAGAATTTTTTTTTTATTATTTAAGGCAATAAATTATTTTTTTTATCGGAAGAAACTGTGTTAGATGATCTCTTCGATCTCGATAGATATGGAGACATAGATCAGCTTAACATAAAAATCTTTTTTTCCCCAGATTTTACAGATTATATAAAGGGCTTAAATGAAAAATGTCTTTCAATAAAATCTAATAAAATTTTTTTTCAATAAATCCATTGATGCAGAGGCCTTTTTAAAACTGTACCTAAAATTGAATTTCAAATTTGACATTAAAAAGATTTTTGTTCGAGAAAAAGTGTAAGTTTGTTGAATATTTATTTATTTGCATATTATTTTGAATATTTCAGAAAATAATTTAGCCAACAAAAATAATAATATGTGGTTTTTTCTCTTATAGTTTCAGATTTTTTAACTCCCAATTTAGCTTTGCGTCTTAAAGTTTATGGATTTTTCGTCTTTTTAAAATAAAGCAAGAGTTTTCAAGACAGGATTCCGTTTCATAAATTTGCAGTTGTTTTGTCGGTATTTAACTTTAATAAACTCAATTAGGCATACATTTATACTATAATGAATGGGATTAAAGATTCAATGGGTTATGAATGCGTTTTAGGGATTAATGTTTCAATAAAGATATATAAAAATTTAAAAAAGCATTTATAATTCAAACAACCAGGGATAATAATTTTTTATAATTTTTAATACATATAGTTTTTTAAAATAACTATGAAAATTGAAAAAATACATTTAAATAAATAAGACTCGTGAAATAGTTTTCGTTATACAACGCATCAACGTAATTGACAGCGTTGCAAAACTTGAGAATACAGGATTATTTTAAATTTTTCCATTTTACTTGTGCAACTAAATTGAGCTAGTTTTATTTCATTTCATTTATTTATTTATTTATTTTAAAAATCCATCATCTAGATGAATGAAAAATAAAAATTTAAAAATTAAAAGCAAATTAAAAATTTTTGAAAAAATGAATTTTCTTGTGATGAAAAATGAATTTTCTTGTGCCTGGTAAATGCATTGGCGATCATTATCCCCTGCACAGGCAAAATAAAAAGATACCGATTATATTGTTCTGCTTGGTACGCAAAATTTAGGTTACATACTTTAAAAAAAAAGAAAATAAATAAATAAAGAAAGAAATATCTAGATGTATAATAAAAGTTGTCAATTACTGCGTTCGAACATTTGAACCAGAATAAAATCTACATAAATAAAAATAATAATAAAAAATGAGTAAATGGAAAAGGGTAAAAATTCTCCTCGAAGTAAATAAACAAGAAGTGCTGCGTCAAAACAAAGTGGAGAAAAAAAAAAGAATCAAAAAGAAAAAGAGAATTAAACGATTGGCCATAAATATTGCACTCAACTATAAAAAATAAAAAGTGAAAGCGATTCTCTAAGTTGAATGAGTCAGGAAGAAAGTGTCGTGTTTGTTTGTTATTGTTCTTTTTTATTCACTATCCATTTATACGCTCCATTAGTTTCTGACGGCAATTAATAGACTTGCAATCCCTTTTCTTTTCAACAATATCACACGACTTATGAATAATTCGTTGACCCTACGATTTCAATAAATATACTTCAGTGGGTTAGCGTAACAGGTTGTTTTATTATTCTTTTTTATATTTACATGATTGTTTCATCAACTATTCTAAAAAAATATTATTTATATCTCTATTGAAAGAATTCATTCAAAAGAATGGCTTGCTAAATCGCAACATTTCATTTGATTTTTTGATGTAAAACAATGCATTTGTTCATCTTCCAATGATTTTTTTCAATATATTTTTATCCCTTATAAAACAAAGTGTGACAAAGCTGATATGAACAATTCATTTTGATTTTGCACTTTCACAATACGATATTCTATGTTTTAAATTAAATGCCTGCTAGTGACGTTATCGTAGGTAAATAGTGGCATTTGTTGAATCAGAAGTCAATCAAGCTCATCACTCATGCGTGACATCGCTTACAGGTATCCAATTAAATTTGATTTAAATCACATAGTTAGGCATAATCATTTCACTTCTCCTGTTGCAAGTATCTAATTGATCGTAAACTTAAACTAGAAAGATTTCTCAAATATTCAAAGAATTTGACTCAAGTTAAATTTTAAATTTGGTGCAATTTATTGCATATAAATAACTAGTTGTACAGTTTTTCTTTCATGCGTAAATTGTTCAAAAATATGTAATAAAACTATTTTAAACTTAAATTTTTTCTAATTCTTATAGATATAAATTTTTAAATAACATTTCCAAAATTGTTTTTACTTAAATGATTTTATTTTAAGCACTGAAAAATATTTTTATTAAACAAAAAATTAGTTCAAACATCTAATCAGATTTCTGGGAAAATATAGAGTTCTGCAAATAATTGTTGTACTGTAAAAATAATTGTTTAGTTTACAATAAACATATTTTTCTCGGAGAAGAACTGATTAAAGAAACAAACAAGTTTTTTCTGTTTTTAACCAGCAAATACTTTATTAATAATTGGCCATATATATATATATATATATATATATATATATATATATATATGATCGGAACAAAAGCAGTGAGAAGTTAAAAAGATTAATACAAGAATGGAAAAGATGCATCAGAAAACATTTCATTCACGGGAATATGATTGATGTTGATTTAAAAAGAAATGATTGAAGTAAAAAGAAATTGCTCAAAAAAAAGAAGAAAAAAGATACAATTGCTGTAAGAAGAATTGCGCAAAAAGATGCTTAAAGAAATTGCTCGCGAGATCTACCGTCAGCTGCAATACAGGCTTCATACCCTACGAATTTTTTAAAAACAGAGTCGGACTAATCAAGATACTAGGTTCAAGTACCGAATTTCCTGTGTACCTGTCGAACTTGCGACTCCGACTGAATTGTAACCTAGAGTGAACTGAACTGAATCCAAATTAATTAAATGTATATTTATATTATAGCAAAAGTTTATTCTTTCTCTTTTGCTCTTTGCACTTTTCGTTTTCTCGGGGGGATTCTGTATGATATTACTTGTGATTTTGCTGTTTTAATTTTATTAAAGTCAAGTTTAAATTTGGCACTTCTCCTTTTTTTTCTTTGCCAATTGATGCATTTCAAATTCTGATAAAATAAACTCAACCTATCTCGCTAAAACAGCAAGCAATTTCTTTCAACATCTTTCAGAGCAATTGGTTGTACATCAATTACATCTTTCTCTTTTGAGCACTTTCTATAAATATATAAACAATTAAAATTTAATTTACTTATACTTTTTTACAAGTTTTTAATTAGAAATAAATATTACACCTCTTACTATCAATTCAATTGTTAAAGTACTTCGATGAAAGGAAGGAAAATTGGATGCTACCCGTTCCTATGGTAACAGAAAACAGATTCCATCATTTGCGTTTAGGAGTTCTTTAAATATGCATAGCATACAGACGCCGCCGCTCGAGAGTATGTCGACCTTACACCGCATATATTTGAAAACAACGGTTTTGTGTGTTTTATAGCTTACTCGTTATCAGAATGACAATCGTAAAAATCATACAGCAAAGTGTGTTAGGAAAAAGGTTTAATTTGCATACTAACACTAGTTAAAATTTTATGGCCGTTTTTAACGAAAAAAATACATTTTTATAGCCCATTATTTTGTAAAAAAAAACAAACACATTTTTTTGCTTAGTAATGTTTGGAAAATAAAAAAGTTTTGTAAATTTTAGATGGGAATGGATTGGAAACTTTTATACGCATGTATAGTTTTGTTTTGATAATTGATAAGTATTTACACATTCATTATTATAATATTAATTGAAACTCAATTCAATTATAAACACAAAATTGGTTACCTTAAAAAATTTTAGGATTTAGGGACTTCAATTCTACATAATTAGAAGTAAAACTTTTTCCAACGAGTCTATTTAAACTATCATAATCATTAAATGATCATTATTAATTTACGAAACAAAAATTAATTATTTATATATATATATATATATATATATATATATACAAAAAGGAAAAAAAACACGAAGAAAATTAAGAAAAACAATAAGTTACTGCGCATAAGCTGCAAGTAAATAGAACTCATAAAATAAGTTCAAAATGTAGAGAAAACATAGAAAAAATTACAGAACAATGAAAAAAGGGGGGAAAGAAAAAAATAATAAAAATAACATGAGTCTGAAAAGAAAAAAAAAGAGAAATCCGAAAAAAGGGAAAGAATTAATAAAAATCCGGAAAATAAAAGATATAATCTTTTCATCGGCTCACACGATTATATCCGCAAGAAGGATTGCTTTCTAATATTGTATCAATATAGCCAAAGCAAAATATATCAATACAATAGTGTGAGAAGCACTCAAAAAAATCTGTGTGCTTCTCACACTATTGTATTGATATATTATATTGATGGCTATATTGGCTATATTGATACAAAGCACTCCTTTTTAAAATAAAATAATTTAAAAATTATAGTGGCTTATGTAAAAAAGAGCATAAGTTTTTCTTAGATATGATTAAATATAAAACAATAGTGACTTTAAAATCATTAGCTCTATGAACTTAGTCTTGATTCTATTTGATTCAGTAGGAAAAAGACATTGGAGACCTCACTTGTCTAGATAGCTATGTTAGAGTATATCCTCCTTACACCCCTTACCTCAATAAATTCAATATGGCGGCAAAATATTACATCGGATAAGAAGGTCAAACTTCATATATCAATATTGGGTTTAAGCCACAACTTTTAAAACAGTTACCAGCTTTCCTCGGAGTATTTCCAGACTCAACTACTTAAGAAATGCCTTAATTACTACATTGAGTATAATAATGTTTCTTCAAAAAAAATATGGTCTTACGAGAAACAGTAGTTCTACGAAGCATTGTGTGCTTTAATTATGGCCCAACTGTCCAACTCCTTCGTCAGAATAGGACCTTAGAAACAGAAAGTAGAAGAAACACGGAATAAAGGCTTCCGTCTTTAGCGACACCCTGGAATTCATTTAATACTCCGCAAACTATTATTCATTCTTATGACAAATTAACAAAATATATTTGTGGTATTATTTTTAGAAACGGAGTTCTAGGAAATACAAAAGGTATAAAAACTGGAAAAAATTTAAATCAGTAAACTTTATTTGCAGTTCTATTCATGAAATTAACTACATATTTTATGATTTTTTAAATATATAAGCAGTTTATATACATAATTCAGTTTTCCATCAAGTTTTCTCTAGTATTTGAATAACAAATAAAGTTAAGGTGCAATAGACATCACTTTATTCAAATCTTGTCCTTCAACTTCAATATGACATAATACATGAAGAAGCGTCAATGCTAATAGTGTCGTTACATCAAACACGTGATTTTATTAAAAATATGTTTAAGGGTCAAAACCGCCCAAAGAGAGCACAAACACAAAAGGCACAACAAATAACACTATTATCAAAGGGGTTTATCGTTAAAAACCCGGAAATGCAAATCGCGCCGATGATTCTTTTTCCAAACTGTGTTTTATTTTTATTTTTCCTGACACGCAACTAAAGATGAATTACAAAAAATCATTTAGAGGCTTTTAAAGAAATCGTCTGCTACACGCTTTGTTGCCATATCGAATTTCTAAATTTTGGCGCCCAATTAATGAATGGGAAGATGGTGGAATGAGAAGCTTTTAGCCATTTAGATTTCGGAAGTAAATAGAAGCTAAGGAGTAAAGGAAGCGTGAAGCGCTGTCACTAAAAAATGTATGCCGGCCATTAGATTACTGACTCACGTATAAAATGATAGAAATTTTCTGAGTGTTGCCAATAAAGGTGATTGAACTTTGTGGTCTGAGGAGGCATTTTAAAAAGTTTCGAAGTTGAGTGTTAATGTGTTTCCAATATCCGGAGATGAAAGTGGATATATTTTAAACGGTATTCAAAAGATTAAAACAATATCAATGATACGCTTGGTTTCAAACATTAATAGAACCCACGTGAATTTTTTTTATTTGTGATCATCTTGGAATTAGTTTGTGTTGAATATGAAATAATTTCGTGTTTTTTTTACGCGTATTATTATTAAGAATAGTTTAAAGTTACATTGAACAGTTCCAGATTATTATCGAACAGTTCTACAGATTTTCTCAAGAAGACTCCTGAGCAAACTATAGTTGAACTCTTTAAAATATTCTAAAAGGAAAATTTTGCTTTGATTTTATTATATGAAAAAGGCACAGCTATAAGACGATGGACAGAGTGTAAATACCTTTTTTAAAAATTGTGCATCATCATTATAAAACCCGGTTATAAAACTACATAGTTGTTTGATATATTACTAAATTACGAAGCTGAAAATATTATTGAAGAAATGTGTTTGAATAAGTGAAGAAATAGTTGTAAAACATAACGTTTTCTTTGTCATATCTTTATCGAAACAATATCGAAAGAGAATTCATCCGACACTTAAGAAATATAGTTTTTGAAAACCTGGTAGCATAAAAATTAGAGTTAACATAAGCATGGGGGAAACTGTCTAGATATCATTTGGTACTGAAAATTTTCTCGCTATATGCGTGATTTTCTGTGGTAGTAAATTGCAGAAAATTATTAAATCATTTTTAAAGAAGTTATGGCTTTAATAACTCCAGTATGTTGTTCATCAATAAAAGAAAAAGCATTGTAAGTTTAAACATTTTAATTCTCATTGGCAAATTGTATATTTTATTTATTCAATTCTTATAACAATAAACATTTTACCATATTATTTATAAGAAATAATGATTAACGAATGCTAAATAATACTAAATTTTATTTAATTGTAATTTAAAATTTTATAAAATAAATATAACAGTTATCGTAAGTATAGTCTGTGTTTATGCTGAAAAATGATTAAAAGATTTTTTTTTATAACAAAAAATACTTTTTTTCATGATATGTGATATTCTGTGTTCTCATGCTATGTGATGTTCTTCGTAAGCTACAAAAAATCAGAAAAGTAGTTTTAAAATATTTAATAAAAAGAAAAAGCATTGAAAAAAAAAACTGTAATTGTTGTAAGTAAATTGAATTTTACTTCATTAAGTTTTTCTAAACATGAATATTTCATATAGTTAACTATAGATAAAACTTATTTTTTCCATGTTGCAAAAAAAAAAAATTTCCTTTGTATTTTGGTTCATTTTAAGAAAATACTGTGTAATAGTATTTCTTTTTAGTTTTCAAATTTTAAATTTAAAATATTTCTTTTAAAATTTCTAAGATGTGTGCTAATTATTTTTTAAAAAAAGAAAAAAAAACTTTTAAGGTTAAAAGAAGTAAACTTTATTGAAAAAAAATTTTTTTGTATATCATTAAATATAAATATTTTACATTTTTTTGAGTATGATTAATAAATAAAAGTGTTTTATTAAGTTTAATGTTCGATTTCTTAATAAAACGTAATGGGTAGCAGGTTTATAAAACGCTTTCTTTGTAGCAATCTTTGTACCATTTTATTCCTATCCTTACGATGTTTGTAAATTGTGATATACCACAATAATATTGTTGTGCTTCTTTATTAACCCTTTGCCACGGATAGGACCCCGGTATTCTTTATACATATTTTTTTCTGAAGCCCTAACTACAAGTTAAAATATATTTTGATGCTTTTTAATTTTAAGAAATAGTCTAATAGTTCTTCAAAATAATCTGACTATCGGAATTATATTTGTACTAAAATATAAGATCCAAAAAGTTAAAAGTGGTATGAATTTTTTCTCCATTCATATTCAAAAATTAATTAATAATTTGTTTTGCACTTTTTTTAAAGTTTAATAACTGTTTCTCTTGGATCTAAATAACTTCGATCACCTTGAAGGTTTCACCTTCATGCCGAGCAAGAAACCGAAGTTTCATGCTTAACCATAAATCTCCATAACCATAAATTATTAAAATCCTAAATATAATATTTTTTCTAATTTTAATCTAAATTAATACAAAATGATAAAAAATATGTCTTACGAAAATTCTGCTTCAAAAGGTGAGAACAGTTTTGAGATATATTGTTTTTATTTTACATTATGTATGTTTCAATGATATTTTTCATAAAATTTTACGATAACTGTGTATAATATATATTATTGAAAAGCAGTATCTTAATTGAAAATTGTTTAAATTTTTAATTTCAGAAACCCACCATGGTGGAACAGACGATCACGGTTAGAGAGGATACTATGTGGAGTATCTGGGATATGTTTAGTAATGTGTACTGCAATGGCAATTGCGCTTGCAATCATCGGCTATCATTATCAAACAATGAAATCAGGTAAAGTATTTTCAAATGGACTAATAAACTAACGTTCATTTTTAGTTATCTAATAACTATACACTCTCAGAGATATTAATTTAAAAATCGATATATCTTTAAACCACACACAGTGAAAACATTCTGCTAAAATTACCGCACTGTGAAGATATTTCTATTAAAAAACCATAATTCATGTAATAAAACCTAACTATAACGTATTCAAGCGACTCATATGAAAGCAGTTTCCGTAGATATGGCAATGGATTATTGGTAGCTTTCGTTTTTAAAATTATAGTTCTTATTACCACACATTTAGTAAAAAAGGAATTGAGAAACCAATGAAAGCGAATAAATGGGTTTTATATCATGCTCTAAGATATCATGATAAAATTACAATATTTTACCACATTTACCAAATTTTATAAAACAATATTTTATTGTTAATTTTATCAAACTCATCATCAAAATGCTTCGGTAAAATTTGCATTGTTTTTGGATAATCAGAAACACAGTAAATTTTTTATATGTTCTGATAGTTTTGAGAAGAGTGTTGTCTAAGTGCAATATCAGTACTTTGAATTATACAGATTTGCCAACTCTCAGGCTTTAGGTCTAAGTTTCAGGCTTTTGTGCACAATTTCAAAATCTCAAACCAACAAAGTATTTTTTATGGATTTTTTCTAAATAACTCAATTAGTTTGAGGAACCAGCCACACTTTGCACACAGCCCCAAAACTCTTGCTCCTATATAAGTGAGTTTGTAGCTCGAATGGTAACGTTCATTCCTTTCAATAGTCTTCTTTTTATTCCTTCCTTATTCTTTTCTGGAACCAATCTAGATTCATTTCTTCATCGTTAATTCCCTAATGTTAAAAAAATGTTTTGATGAATATATCAATGTTTTTTCGAATATATTCATGTCGAACCTGTTTATCTCGAATCTCACGGGAGGGGCGAAAAATTCGAGATAAAGAGGTTTCGAGTTATACAGGTACTTTAAAACAATTAAATTTAACTAAGAAATTCTATTAAAAGTGCTTTAATTGCTTTTAGTAGAAAAATATAGATATTTCTTTAAATTAATTATACCACATGCATCTATTTACATAACAGTTTTTTTAACATACATTTAACACTGAAAATAATTTTTCCAAGATTTTTGACGTATAACCTTATTTGTTTCGATTATTCGCTTGAGGTTAGAAAGATCGAAATTACTCATAGCCAACATTTTTCTGTGATACAAGAGAAGTTTATAAGAATTCTACAGCTTTTTCTACTTCTTTTGCATTCACTTTTGATTCATCTATATGATCTTCAGCTTCTTCCTCTTCATCTGATATTTCTTTGACATTATCTATGATTTCCGCATCTGTCAATGTTCCGCATGTTGCCAGGCAGTTGTCTACTTGTAAAAATCTTCCAAATTAATGTGAACATTAAATCCAGATTTTATTGCATTCCATTCTGGCAAATATGGCACTGTATTTTCAGCATTAACATTTTCCTCTTCTTTACTGATGCCTTCAACCTTTTATTCATCATCTCCACAGCTATTTTTAAAACCAGCTTTTTAAAACCATTTTGAATAGTTTTTAGAGACACATTTCTCCAGGCAAAACAGTAATTCTGATAGCGTCTAACTTTTTTCATCGATGGCATCTACAAGTTCGCGTACCAATTGTTTTCTATAGTTCACTTTAAAACTCTAAATTATCCTTTGATCCATTGGTTGCAATTTTGAGGTGAAAATGAATTTCTATTCTTAGCTTTCTTATCTAAGTTGAAAAGCTAACCCCTGGTGGTCACTACTCATTAACCCCTCACTTACTGCCAGAATCATAGTATTCCTTTCTAGTTAAGGAAGTGCAGGGATAGTGATTGAAATTCCAAGAAAAAGCCCCAACATGTTCGTCCTTACTTCCTGTGGATTCATGAAATTCATCTCTGTCTATGAGTTCTACCGATAAAGAAAGTTTTGACATTTGTGCTCCATTATTAGAAATTCGAGATACGAAATTCGAGTTTTTTTAAAAACAAAAATTCGACATAAACATGGAAAATTCATTGATTTTAGACAGTAAATGTAGGGAATTTTAGAAATTTCGAGATAAAGAGGTTTTCAAGATAAAGAGGTTCGAGATAAACAGGTTTAACGTATTTATAAGGCTTTTTAATTTCAATAAGGTGTTTTGATTTGTGAAACAAATCTGTATTAGTGTTTTTCTACATTACTTTTTCTCGATGCTGAAAATTAAGATTTCAAATTCACTATACGAAAGAGTATTTGTTTTAAGCTGTTTTATTTGATATAGTAAAACAAGCATCTCAACTTTACATATAAAACCATTATTAGTGCACTTTTCTAAGTGAAATAACGTTTACTAAAAGTAATTTTATTTTCCGTTTCTCGGAAACAAAACACTTTGGAATTATTTTTCCAGTAATTTTTCCAACATTTGGCTTTTTCTAAATTTGTTTAAGATATGAAAAAAAATTATTCAACTCATATGTTTGACGAGAATTATGATGTGTTGCACAATATTTGTTTGACACGTAGAAGTGTTTAGCTTATATGTGCGGTTTTCTTACAGAATTTTATGGCTATAAGTTTCATTATATAAAAAACCTGAAAATTTATGCTTTGATTCCGCATTAGAAAAAAATGTTTAATATTTTTTTTAAAAATGATGCTCAGAATGTAAAAAAATATGCCAATTTTATATACAAGGCAAATTAATCTCATGGTTAAAAGCATCTTAATATGTGATAAGACAAAATTAGCTATACTCAAAATCACAAATAGCATCTTCTTAAACCCAACATTTTTAGTATTTTTGAAATTTAGCTTAGCATATTCTTTCAAAGCTATTCATTCGGATGGAAAGTACCTTTTTTTAAAAAACGAAAGTGTATTGACTATTCTTTGTTCTAAACACAACGGAACTTAAAAATTACTCCGGTTACTGAAAAATATCTTCATTAAACTGAAAATTGATGTAAGCTTTAACACTGTAAAAATTCGGGATCAGATTACGGTATAAAGTGCCGACGCACAATTTTTATTAATTAGATTGATTCTATGATATTACGGTGATTAGTACTGTAAAAATTTCTGCATATCAAATTTTTTGTTCCGTAGCATGTTCACTGTAAAAAAAGTCTGGATCAAGTTACGGTAAAAAGGATTGCCCTGAGTCCAAAATGTTCCGTAAAGTACATTTTACCGTAAAATACCTTAAAATTTTATACCGTAATTTTTACAGCAATATTTATTTAATCGTCATGATTTAGCATTTTTACAGTAAATGTTACAGTAAAAATTAAGACATATTAGATTTTTCCGTCACATTTTTCCGATTTGCCCTGTACTTTTGCCGCTTTTATCATCCGATGTCTAGAAAATCCGTGCATAATCTATTTTTAGATATAACAAAATTGAAAATATCGATAAATAAATTTTAACTAATACACAATTCCACAGAAAAACGAAATGCTAATTACGGTAAAGAATTTTACGCAACGCAATTTTTTTAATTCTAATTTTAAGAGAATTCTCTGAATTAAGCTTCGAATATTAATTGACAAGAAAACTAAACGTGCTGTCTTGAGGAAAAAGATAGTCGCTCCCCGCTCCTCTCTGTGAAGGTTGTTTTTCCTTCTTAAGAAGCTTATTACGGAAAAGCGGTAATTTTGGGCAAAATTACGGTTTCTCCGTCAAATAAGGCGCAATAAAAATAATTTTGAAAAACGGGACAATCGTTAGATTAAATAATTAATTATACTTATACAAAAATTTCCATAGTTGTTTTTTTTTTTCTTTCTTTAAAGCAAAGTCCTGATTTGCATTTGAATTAGTTATTATGAGATTGAAAAGACGTATTTCTTTCTTCCTCCCCCCGCTTTTTTTTACAAAAATTTTATCTTTTATAAAAAAAAATATTTTCTATTTTTTTTTTATTCAACTATTTTTTTGCAAATAGTTGTAATAGTTTGAATGTAGTACTTTCTCACGGCTATAAAAGAGGGTTTTCACTTTTTTGATAATAACTAGGAAATTTTTTTACTGATACTTTATTTCCTTATATTTTTTATTTCATTTAATTTCTATTGTTTATTAAATATGCTAATTTTTTTTTTCTTACTTTTATTTATGAATAATAAATTTTATTTATTTTACTAAAATTCTGATGTGTGTGTTTTTTTAATTACAATATAGACTCAAATAGTATTTCGACAGTTTTGTTTTAAAATCATTAGAAAGAAAAATCAATGCAATTTTTTTAGATAAATTTTTAAAAAGAAATTTTCTAAATTTTTTTTTAAAAAAATTTTTAGTAAGTTAAAGGATTAATTAAAAATTTAATTTTTCGGTTATTAGTTTTATGTTTTTATGGTATTTTATATCTTTCGTTCAGCATTATAAATTTCGTTTATTGCATTTATATATACAATATTCTATTAAACGAAGAGTCGATGTGTATTGATGAAAATTTTATTTTAAATTTGATTGGAAAACGCAAAAAGTCTTCAACTTTAAAGACTTGAATTTTTCAACTACTTTTCAGGTTATTAGCCATGTCTTAATCTGTCTTGGAATTTAACGTGCAGTTGATGTCACAAGACTTGAATGTGACTATGCTGCTCAAACTTAAATGTTATTATGCAATGTCAAAAAAGGGATAAGTAAAACAAGGCACCCAAACTTACACTCATAACCACTAATTTTTAATATTTTGAATGCTACTTTATGAGTTTTTAACCACCTGTGAGGTCCAAATTAGGAAAAAAAATTAATGCTACATATAAATAATTTAACTAACTGAAAAAGAGTTACAAAATTAGACCTATTATAGCTTCGTTTCTCTAACAATGAATCTACTTCGGTAACGAAACACAGAATTTCGTTTTCAAAAACATACAAAATTATAGTATGCTTGTTTATGTTGTACTATTTTTACTTTTTTGCCGCTGTGAAATTGGCAATGCAACACATTTTTTTTTTTAAAAATAAGAGAACCAATTTTTCAAAAATATTTCAAACTTGGTTTATTTAAGAAATATTTATACATAAAAAAAAGATTGAATGAAAGAGAAAATACGTGACATTATTTATGTGTTACTGTTTCTACGTGCCATTGATTTGCTCGCTATAGTTTTCAACATAGATCAAAAACTTAAATGATATAAATACTCATAAAAATTGTTAAATGAAAACTCAAATACGATAAAAGTTCAAATAGCATAAAAAGTCTAATATGATAAAAACTCAAAAAGTACGAAATCTCAAATAAGAAAAAAAACTTAAATATTATAAAAATTCAAATAAGATAAATACACAAATATTTTTGTTCATTTCAATTCATTTCATGTTACTCTCATTTACTTGACGAATGAAAACCATACTTATTGCACTTTACTTTTGTTTTCTAGGTAGCAATTCTGACAGTTTAAGTCTTCCCAGTAATGCAGACAAATTAGTGTATTCAATGTACAATGTCATTACCCCACCACATGCAGTTGGAATTTGCCTCAAACCAGGTTGCGTAAAAGCCGGTAAGCATATTTTTTTAAGCTTTGGTGTTCGACGCTATTATCATTCGAACTTTTTCAGCTTTTGCTTGATGGCAAGAAGCTGAAGAGTTGATGAAAATGAAGCAATGCAAATTAGCACACCCATTTTTTAACTATTACCACTTTGACTCAAAATTTTTATTAAGCGTATTTTTCATACATTTTTCATTATATGTTTAATTTAAGTTAAACTAAGGGGGGGGGGTGTTTAGCATTTTAATAATTTAAGGTTATGAAATACAGAATGAATCGCTAGCTGTGAAAGGTAAAATTTTTCAAATATCGCTCGCTTTCAAACAATTATTTTTCAAATTTGCAGGCATTTAGATCCAAGAGAAACAAGTATACATTATTGAAATGTCTTTAATTTAAAAAATCAATTATTCGTAAATTTTTGAATGTAAATTTTAAAAAAATTCTTAAACCACATTTTTAGGATTTTATATTTTAGTACAAATATAATTGCGAAAATTAGACGGCTATTGATACTGTACCAGCAACATTAGTGACAAATACATAGTTACTAACTTCAGTAAAAACTTAATAATGCATAAGGTAACTTTTAGGATTAATGAAAAACAATTTCTTTTGAGTGTCTATAAGTTATGTAATATTTTGATTTGGAATCCTGAAACTGTAACAGCTTAGATTTATTTACAGTAAGTACTTTGATTTTAATTTTTAAGATTTGCAAAGTAAAAAAAAAATTGAAATTTACTTTAAAAAGGAAATTAAATACAGCCTACATTTTTACAATTATGATTTAGGTCATAATGAATCTCAAGACCACATTTTCTGGTCTTTGTGGCCCACTACCCAAGAATTGCTAAGCAGCCCTAAAGTATAGAATTCTCTCCTAATTGGCGCCTTTTTTAAGAGTTTTAAAATAAATTATATATTTAATCTATTTGTTTATTTTAAAGTCAAGCTGATTTCAGAAAAATAGTTTTCTAAGCTTTGTATCGGCATAAAGCACTCAAATATCGTCTTTTTTATATTTTTCTTGTCAAAAAGTTTTTGAAGAACACTCCTAAATTTAGAAATTACAGTTTATAATCATATCTGAAAGTTTATTAGCAACATAAGGATGGCGGAAAATTATTCCATCATAATACTTCGCATAAATGAGGAAGGAAATTAACTTCTTTAGTTTCTTAAAACTTACTTAAAACTGCGTTGTCTCGTTTGTTAAAGCTAATTAATTGAGGCGCATCGTTATTACATGCATCTACGTTACTTCACTCATTAGAGTGATAAAATGACAAAAATAGTTTTTCACAAACTTAGTCTATGATGGCGATTTGACATGTTCGGTAATCAAACTGTTAAACAAATGAGCTCATAATAAAAGTTAATTAATGCTTATGAAGCATTAGAGTTTCAGTTTTTGTAATTACCTCATCCATTATCATAATTGCAGCGCATTACATAACATAATAACATCTAGTATAAATTGTTAATATGCTGACAAAACATTTAAGTTCTATGTTTGCAGTTTAAATTAAAAAAAGAAACGCACTTCTTTTCTTTCTTTTTTTTTTTTTTTTTTTTTTTGCACATGTCTATGAACGTTGAAGAGATTGGTTACTTTTTTCTTAAGATTCGATGATAATTTCTATTTATACTATAATTCCCTTACACTATAAAAAAATTCCTTTTCAAATTACGGTAAGAAGTTCCGGAACTCGTGATGCCAGTATTTTTCTCTGTGAAATACATTTTTACTGTAAAATTTTACGAAACAAAAATCGAAATGCCTTAATTTTTACAGAAATATTTCCGATAAAGTCCCTTAATTATTGAAATTAAATATATATTACTGTAAAATTGCAGTAATATTTACTGTAAAACCGCTGAATCTTTGTAATTAAATAAATATTAATGTTAAAATTTTAAGATATTTTACGGTAAAATGGGCTTTTCAACTAACTCATTCAGAACAGTCCTTTTTGCTGTAATTTGATCCGGATTTCTTTTTACAGTGCATATTTTCCGGTTTGTTTTTGCATAAAAGCATATCTTTATGAAAACCTTTAAAAAATAAATCTGAGTAAGTCGATTAATTGTCTATTATTCCTTTTAATCTTAATGAATCATCAAATAGATTAATCCTTTAATCTTCCTCATCAGTCCTGACTTTCTTACTTCTAGTTATCATCTAAAATAATAGTCTTTTTAGCGGGTAATTTTATTTTCAAACAGTTGTTTTTACTAAATAAAATATTTTAGTCGGCCGCTTCTAAAATGTAAATGTAGTTGCTCATGGCTCCATGGGGAAGATTCCTACTTTAATGGAATCCTTTTGCATTATCTGAGCAAAGCAATTACAACTTTATCGGATTTTTACACTTAAACTTTTTATACACAAACTGGTCAAGAGAAAATCTTGTAAAGAAATCCAAATCCGGCAGAAACAAATGGTACGTTTATTCATATAAAATGCATTTTTGTGTCGAGTTTCGCAACTTAAAATATAGTTTGAACTAATTATTAAACATATTTAAGGTGAGAGCCCAACCATTAAAATTAAAACTTAATACTTGAAAGTCCGATCATTCGATAAAAAGTTATTCAGGTTTGTTTGTTTGTTTTTTGCACAGTGTACGCCAGCATTCTAAAATTGATTCATTGACAATTCATAAGGCAGCGTGCATGTTTAGAGCATAAAAAAGGGGGAAAGGATCCAGAAGGGAAAAATAGCTGCTACTTACCTGAATATGTTATTTTTTGAAAAAAAATGTGAAAATTCTTTGAAATTACAATTTTTTTTTCCTCCTTTCTTAGCTGCGACAATTCTAAACAATATTAATGAAGAAGTTGAGCCCTGTGACAATTTTTACGAGTTTGCTTGTGGAGGGTGGCTGAATAAGCAAATAATTCCTGACGACAAAACAGCAGTCAATGTATTCAGTCTTTTACAAGATGATTTGGATCTCAAATTAAGAGGTAAGTTCCCGATAAAAAAAAATTGACCATTTGCTGTCATAAAATCAAATGAAAATTATTTGAATCTTATAAGAAATTTCAGTATCTAAAATTTAAATAAAAGCTTCTTCAAAAGGAAAGAAGAATTTTATTTTTAAATCAAGTTTTTATAAAAAAAAAATAAGATCAAAGTGAATAGTATGAAAAATGCTTATTTTGACAAGAAAAAGAAAAAAAGAGTGCTGAATTCTGGGTTTTCGAAATGTTTAGCACATTTAATTGTTAGTACTTATTTTTGTCTACGGGTAAGTAATCATACTTTAAATACCTTTTATAATTTTATGGTTATTTCTTATATCATAAATATAGACCCAGTTTGATATTTTTGTTTCTATTAATTGTTATTCTGCAATGCAATTTATATTTTAGTGTGAAACAAGAATTTGTTCCGATAACTTTAAAAACTCTTATTTGATTTAAAAGTTTTATTAAAATTAAGCACACAAAAAATAAATAAATTTTGGACAATAAACACAATAACATTTACACAACATTTTATAGAAAATAAACAGCAGTAAACAAGAATATGACAAGCACAGTAAATTATAAATTACAGAGTGCTTATTTAAAAGAAGAAAAAAAATCTTACTTGAAATATATTGTGACTAGGAAGAAAAGAAACTTTGAAAAATAAGTTGCAGTTTCGCTCCCAGTTCAACGTTCGTAAATATTATTCGTTCATATCTGAATCCAAGTTTATAATTACAGTCTAGAAACTCTTACAACTCTATTAATTTAGATCAAAAACTACTTTTGAAAATGCCTGATCTTGGTCAAAATTAGAAATGGGAAAAAAATTGCATTTTATTTCCTTCAACGTGAGTATCAGTCTGTCAAATAGCTTAAAAAACATTCCCCCTATCTGTAATAATGTTCCTTTGAAGTTTAATAACATATAGTTTGCTACAAGTTATTAGTTTTCAAAAGTTCATTGCTTATTAAACTTTAAAGTTTAATAAGCAGGTGTAGAATATTTTTGATTATCAGTTTGAAATTATTTCGATCAATCAATACTTTTATTGATACAGGGTGATTCAATACAGTGGTTAAAAACTTAAATGAAGCTGATTTTAGGAAAAACATGAAACATGAGAATCATTACATTATTTTAGCTTAGGCATTCTATAGAGTGACTAATGCTCTTGGTGCAAAGTATGAAATACAAGAGTTATTCCTTACTGTTCCCAGTCGTTGACTATAATACCTGTATAATAATTAAATCTAAAGAAAGATTATTTCAAGTAATTCTGTAAAATGATTAATGAGAGTAATTTTTTGGAATGAATCTGAGTAATTCTTTGGAATGTACCCAGATTTTATACCTTGTCAGTAACACATATACTACAAATAGATTCTTTTATTCCTGTTTCATTCACTAATGTAGAAAAGTTTATTCATTTCATATTTTACGCATCTTGAAAAATATTTGTGGTACATACATTTGTATCCTGCATAAGCTCACCACCAAATATATCGAACTTGTGAGATTTCCTCTTTGTAATGGAATTCAAAGCAATCATGACTGCATGCTGAGAGAGCTAATTGTGTATAATTTATATAGCTCCATGCTCCATCTCATGAAACACCTATCTGGTACCTATGAAAATTTTCTCTGGTTCCACTAAAACGCAACAGACCTTTTGGGTAAGTTCAAATCTAACTTTCATAGGTAAACGAAGTTTGCACAGATAATTGTGCTTAGTCTAACGTAGTATAGGAATCACTAAATGTTTTTTTAATGAAAATTTTGGGGTAATATGACAAACGTTTAAATTTTTCAAGAGATTCCAATGGTCGATTCCGCGATTTTCACATATAAATACATGTTTTAAAGCACTGTGTTATGACTTGGTGGAAATTCTAAAAACTTGTACCCATCTCGACTCAATACTAAGAGACTGTTTGATATAAAATTATTACCTTCGGAAATAGTGTGGCTTATCAGTATATTGTAGTAATTTTTTTTAATTTATAGTAATTCTTACATTTTCATTATTTGTAATTATATTTTTAAAATATGCATTCAGTCATTAGAAATAAATTGTCTTAACGTAAAAATACGATTTTATTTTTTTCCAGCTATGGTTGAAGGAAGTATAAAAGAAACAGAATCTCAATACATTTTAAACTTGAAAAAAATGTATGATTCTTGTATGAATACCAGTAAGTATTTTTTTTTTTTTTTTTTTTTTTTACAGATTTGCTTCAAAAACAAGTACCATACAATTGTAGTAAATATATAATTACTATTTTTGAAACACTCAATTTGAAAATTTTCTGTACTTATTTAAATAATTGCAGAAGATTTTATGATATTGAACGATGTAAAATTCGGTTCTTAACTAAGTAAATGAAACCGAATATTCCTTACCAGTTGATTTGATTTTTAAAGAAAATTTTTAATAGGATACACGTAAGTGACGTTATCGTAGTTCAGTTTTGGCATTCATAGACTCAAAAGCCAATAAGATTTGACACACATACGTAACGTCACTAACAGGTATCCAATTAAATCTTGTTTAAATCACATGGTTAGGTATAATCACGTAACTCTTCTGGAGTTGCAAGTACCCAATTCGTGAGAATTCAAACGAGTTTCAATTAGTTTCGAAGTTTAGGGCAGAATATTGTACCTTCGAGCTCTTTTTACACGTAATTTTTAATTTTAACTATAATAATATTTTTAATCTGACGACAACATTTAAATATCCAACGTTTTTATTTATAAAATATTGTTTCCATCACAAACAATTTGACTATAAAAATTTATCAGTCATTTAAAATAAAAGTTGTAAACTGTTCCAAAATACGCTTTGTTGTGTAATATTGAAATACAGCATTACATTAAAATTTACTTATAGAATATAAAGTTTATTTAATAGATTACGATATAGTAAAACCGTTTAAAACAAAAGATGTTTTATGCATTTAAAATCATACAAATCTAGTACCTTAGTACATGTCAACTGGTACAACATTCGAACAACTTTTAAAATTCTTGGTTTTTAACAGCATGCACTTTACTTAACATACTTTACAGCCCCAAAGTACAATCATCGTATAGTTTAAATAATATCGAAATTGTAAAATCGGAGTTAATTCAAATGAATTAAACCATTTATTTTTCATAACTTATGCATTTAAAAATAATTTCCCTTCTATAAGTTAATAAAGTTTCGTTGAATAATTTTATAAATTAATATTCCGAAAATAAAAATGGAATGAAAAAAAATTTACTTTTCAGTATTATTATTATTATTATTATTTTGAGCCAGGACATTGAATCAATAGTTGGGGAGCTAACTTTTGCTGTGACGTCATGTATTGATTAAAGTCACACTTAGAATAAAATTAATACTACTGTTATATTGAGTTCTTGAAAATTACCAGCATTCTAAAGTACAGCACTCTTTCTTATTCGCTCGTTTCAACGATTTACTTGAATAATTAAAAAAATAAAAGTGATAATTCCTGAAAACTCAAAGTTCATTATTTTCGACGCATATTTTTTCGCTTACCCAATAATAAAGGATTTGAAATATATTTTTTATACTTTTTACCAATCAAAGAACTAATTTAAAGCTTTTTAGATGCTTAAAATTAAACAATAAAAAGCTATATTTAATGCAAAATATTACGCCCGAACAGGGACTCGAACCCTGGACCGTTAGGTTAAAAGCCTAACGCTCTACCGACTGAGCTATCCGGGCTCGACAAATACTTTAAAATAATATTTCATAAATGATACAAATGTTAGATAATTACGCACGCATTTACACAGCTGTTGCGTAAATTGTAAACATTAGATAAACCACCTTCTGTTTCGACTAAAAGATAAGTCTTCGTTACGCGTGCTGGGTTAGTTTACTTACTGTCATTTTTTTTTATATAGTATTTGAGTTTATCTCAAAATAAATCATCTGTTTTATATTTCATAATTTACGGTAGCAACTGTTCACATTTATTGAAGTTACATCAAATTTTGGAATGTTTTATCGAATAAAAAATAAAATATTATGCTACTCGTTAAAAAATTCGTAAATTTTAGACTTTTTTTTTAAAAAAAACATTTTTTTAAACGCAACTGTTTTATCTTTGCATTAATGTGCAGATGAATTTTAAAATTGTTATAAAAATAGTTTTTGCACTATTAGCAGCGGAAATAAACCTTTTATTTTTATCACTTTACTATAAATTAAACCATTATTTAAACAATCATTCAGAACCAGTCAGAAAGATTTTGATGTAGCTTAGAATTTGAAAAAAAAAAATGCTTTCCTTTCTATTTTGTACACTGTATTTTCTAACATTCAACTCTCAGAAAATCAGTCACTTCTCACGTAAAAAAGAAGGGGAAAAAAAACTTCAAAACGGAAACAGTAACTGAAAGGAAGTTAAAAAATTTTAAAATTTAATTTTCAGCCCCATTCGAATATTTGAAGTTTGCTCTCTCCTTTTTACCGTTGCCTCAAATTTACAAAGAGGGAGAAACTTAAATATTACTATCTAAACATGTGCAATTGTAATTTTTTCCCACTGAATCGAATAAAATTTAAAACAAATGCACACCACTAATAATTTAGTTTTTCGAGGGTTTCAATGCACACAATGTTTAAAAATAATACTTTTTACATATACCTACAAACACGTTTGAAATTCCTATTGCTCAGCCCCATTCGAATATTTGAAGTTTGCTCTCTCCTTTTTACCGTTGCCTTAAATTTACAAAGAGGGAGAAACTTAAATATTACTATCTAAACATGTGCAATTGTAATTTTTTCCCACTGAATCGAATAAAATTTAAAACAAATGCACACCACTAATAATTTAGTTTTTCGAGGGTTTCAATGCACACAATGTTTAAAAATAATACTTTTTACATATACCTACAAACACGTTTGAAATTCCTATTGCTCAGCCCCATTCGAATATTTGAAGTTTGCTCTCTCCTTTTTACCGTTGCCTTAAATTTACAAAGAGGGAGAAACTTAAATATTACTATCTAAACATGTGCAATTGTAATTTTTTCCCACTGAATCGAATAAAATTTAAAACAAATGCACACCACTAATAATTTAGTTTTTCGAGGGTTTCAATGCACACAATGTTTAAAAATAATACTTTTTACATATACCTACAAACACGTTTGAAATTCCTATTGCTCAGCCCCATTCGAATATTTGAAGTTTGCTCTCTCCTTCTTACCGTTGCCTTAAATTTACAAAGAGGGAGAAACTTAAATATTACTATCTAAACATGTGCAATTGTAATTTTTTCCCACTGAATCGAATAAAATTTAAAACAAATGCACACCACTAATAATTTAGTTTTTCGAGGGTTTCAATGCACACAATGTTTAAAAATAATACTTTTTACATATACCTACAAACACGTTTGAAATTACTATCTAGAAAAATGAAGTATTGTTTCCCTGCGTATTCTGTTTTTCTAAATCGAATGAACTTCCTTTATGAAGTCATACTTTATACTGATCCTCGCCAGTAATTTCTATTTGACTACTAAAAACTTCCTCGGAAGTGGGAATAAACTTCAGTCATCCATATTAAGCGAAAGCTATAACTTTTAAAACAATTTACAGATTTATTCATATTTAATTCCCTATTTAACTTCTTAAGAATTGGTCTCAAAACAACCATTGATACTCCAAAAATGTCCCTATTTCTTAGCTCATATAAGCTGTATAATTTAAATACAATTTGTATATAAGTATGTAAAAACCCAGCTATAGTGAACCTTCAAGAGACCGAAATTTCGGTTCATTATAACCGGGACTTCGTTATAACCGTTCTACAAACAATTTCAACTAATAGTTCCAAACTCCCCCCTTTTATTACATATTATTTAAATAAATGACCAATGAAATGAAATACGAAAATGACTAAAAAATAATGCGTAGTAACAAAAATGTGTTAACTTTTATTTTTTTATTACTCCTCGTCTTACGTATAAAAAGAAAAAAAATCAGTAATCTTTATCTGAGGAGCAATCTTCAACATCAAATATGGAAACACTTCCCGACTCTCCAATAATTTTTCCTGATATTATGTTATTCCACTTTTTAAACCTTTCTAACCAGCCATTCGAGCGGATAAAAGTAGTCTTTACAAACCGCTTAGCAAATTCATCGGCCTTGACTTGAAGCATTTGTCCTGATACTGGAAGATTGCGGCTTCTTTGAATGCTGAACCAATTCAGTAACTTTTTCAATAATAAGCAAACGAGAAAAAATCCTTATTGATACATTCCATACTATAGATGGTTTAAAAATCATGTATTTATTTTGAAGTAGAAATTTCAAAAGTATTGCAAAAAAATTTAAGAAAATAAATCAGTCAAAAATCAGGAAAAAGTTCATAATATCCAACTTCCTCTCTTTTTTGGGTTCACTATATCCACAATAAATAACATTATACGTGTGTAGCAAGGAACGGGAGCGAACATTTCGTTCACTCTATTCGGGAGTTCAGTATAAACCGTGTTCACTATAGCGGGGTTTAACTGTATATACTTTTGCCACATTCTTCGTTATTATCTTTACCCTACCGTCTGCTATCAACAACTTCAAATGGAGCTACATGGAGAAATAATAAAGCTAAAAATATTATTTAATATGCAGTAATTTGCTTTACGCATTTAATTTTTTTTTTATTTGTAAGTTTTTTTTTAACCCCTTAACGATCGGTTAATTTTCAAGAGAACGGTCATAAAAGTGCCTATTTTTTTGGCTTCTGTATTTGCATAATGTATTTGATTATTGCTGACATCTAGTTTAAAATAAACTATCTACAACTACCTTAATAATATCCTGGTACTGCCATCTGGTATGTAAAATGAGAAATAAAATGTTTTCCGGGCAAAAGAAATGAATTAGTTATATTCTTATTGGCGCGTTACTACTGAACACTCCAGCCAGTCAATATCACGGGAGCGAAAAATAGAGGGCGAAACCTCACCCCGTCATTTTCACGGGAGCGAGAAGGAAGTGGTTAAATTAGTTTAAAACAATACAGTAGTATTGCAAACAGTAATTTGAAGCTTTGTAAAATCATCCAGATTGTTTAATAAGCTAGTTATTGTTGGTTTTAATAACTATTTGGATATTGAAAGCAATCCATTTATTTTATTTTTAAGCCCAAATTGAGATGTCGGGCAATGGACCTTTAGAAGAAATAGTTAAAGATATTGGTGGATGGCCTGCTGTGGATGGTGACAAATGGGATGAAGAGAAATTCAGTTGGATGGATACTTTATTCAGCCTCAGAAAAATTGGATTTGGTCACAATATTTTGTTGTCCGTCTCGATTGGACCGGACATCAGAAATAATACACGCCACATAATAGATGTAAATATGTTTTGTTTTTCATTTCTATTTATTAGATCCTAATTCATAAATATCTGCTTACAAATAACTATGGGTTTCGTCTGATTAAAGATGTAAAAATATTGAAAAATAAGCTCTGATAAGTATTATAAGAAATAGTTTAATACTCTCGGTTTAAATTTTGCAAGCTATGCAATCTGATTTAACTAGAAACTTTCAACAAAAATGGAATGTTTCAGCTTTAATAATTCATTTTGAGACAAAATTATGTTAAAAAAAAATATTTTAATTAAATATTTTACGTTCAAATTTTGAAAAATATTTTGAGAAATCTTCATCAAGTAGAAATCATAATCAGAATAGAATGTGTCAGGTTTCATAGTTCAGGTTACGACAGGTAATTATAAAGATGTTATCGAAATCAAAGTTATTACTGTATTAGCATATCATTTCTATCTCAAAAGAATTAAATACAATATAGTTTTAATTGAATTATCTTAAATTAATCGTGAGCAGTCTCTTATTGGTATAAACATCCACTTAATAAATAATTAGTCAATCCCAGAAGAATAATGAAAATCGTAACTTAATACCGTGTCTGCCTTTAAACTTAAGCAGACGCTATACCTTAGGAGAGACTTTCCATGGCAAGTTCTGTTTCACCTCCATTGATATTTAAAAATTTGAAGTTTAGAGAAGATTGAGTACAGGTAAACTTAGTGTAAATCTTAAAGTTTTCGAAGCTGAAAAAATGACTTAAAAATTTTAAAATGCAAACAAATTTTTGCGTGATTACTTTTTCAGTGCGTAATCCTGAGTTATCTTGCCATCATTTGTTTGTATTTTGATATATAGAATTTTTTTTCTTCAGCATTTGAAATTCATGGTTTACTCTAGATTTACCTGAACTGACTTTTCTCTAAACTTATCTATGTAAGCGAAAGAGGATTTGCCATGAAGAGTTTCTCCATCGGTATAACGTCTTCTTCATGACTTAGTTTTTACACACAATTTTGCAAGGCGGGAGTGCTTATTTCTGTATTTCCGCTTTTCTAACAACTCGCACATTTGGTGTGGGGTTTAAATCAGGTGGTTGTGCAGGTCATTCAGGGTGTAAGATGCGTTTTTTCAAAAAATCTCTGATATATATCCTACCCCGATGAGCTTTAAAGTTATCTTTTTTTTTAAAGAGTGGCATATCAGCTATTCACTGATAGTGAAGATGTTTACTCAAAAGAAACAGAATGCATTAAAATAATTTATTAAGATTGTGGTAGCTCAGGGAATAGAGTGCTCGTCTCCCAATGATGTGACTTCAGGTAAATCGCAGCGATGGTTGGGTGATATGAATTCTAAACTCAGCTAACACTTACAGCAGTGCTGATGTAAAATATCCTCAGTGGTCGACAGATCATGGGTTAGAGCCCCTTGCCGTCAGGCTAACCGTAGATTTTCTTCGCCATGTTACAGTAATGCGCGTTAGTTCAATCAGAAAGACAACCACAAAGGCAAATTGGATACGGAGTTGAACATTGTTAGTCGTAAACTCAAAATTGGATCGGCTTTTCAAAGATGGTTGCAAAAAATGTTTTATTATTCAGAATGTTAAAATAGACAGGATGGTTCGGGTTAGTTGTCACCTCAGCAGCGAGCGGACTTAATTAATCCATAACAAGAAATGACTCCCAAAATTTCACAGATATTGTCAAATGATTTTTTCATGATTTCTCTAAGTGTGAATGATTTTTAATCCAGTGAGCTTATTTATTAGTATTAATCAGTTTTGGTTTTCTTGCTACCGTTTGTTATATTTCAAAAACTCGAATATTATTATTATGATTGAGTAGTTTTTAACTGATCAAAGTCAAAATGAATGCTCTTTTTTTTAAAAAATTTGAATTCTTGGATATTATTTAGTTGGATCAATCTAGTCTTGGAATGCCTGATCGCAACTACTTGCTAAAAGGGATGGAAGATCCTCTGGTATCGGCCTACTATCATCTGATGGTAGACAGTGCAGTACTACTTGGTGCCAATAAATCAAGGGCAGAAATAGAAATGAAGGAGGCACTGAATTTTGAAATATCTCTCGCTAATGTGAGTGGTTATTTATTTATTTATTAAAACTATCCGAGGTGAAGAGCGCAGAATAAAATTCAGTGCAACAAACGAATATTTTTTTATCTGAATATCTAATTTTCACGCACTAAAATAAATAGAGGGATTGGCTTTAACCCTTTGACGCAGAAATTTAGAAAGCATATTTTTCATTTTTTTTTTCTTCATAATTTTTTATTAATTTAGGTCAAAATAAGTAAAAAATATTATATTTATCACTTTAGTAATTTATGGTTATCAAGCACACCATGAAACACCGGTGTCTTTTTCTGCGTTTAAGGTGAATCTGATCATTAAAGCTGTTTCACGAATGCTTCGTCATCATATGAAATGTTTGTTTGCAAATACTATGTATTCTTATATACTGCTGTGAGTTTGTGACAGTTGCTCATGACTCTCAGGTCAAGTTTTAGTTCAGAAAATTTATTATTGTTCCGAAAATATAAGGTTTAGAATATGATTAAAACAAAATCTACATTTCAAAAACATAAAAATATTTGTCATTTTTTAAAAATTATGCATCAACAAAAAATAGCAAAATAGTAATAAGTACTCGTAATTTAAAGTTGATATATTATTACAAATGTAGATAAAAATTAGGTGTTTAAACAAGCATAAAATTTCAATATTTCAGATTATTGATATTTACTACAACAGACTAGAAAGCTCTATCATTTCTTCTTCTCTGTTCTTCTTGGTTATTGTATCAAATCTATCCTGCTGCGTTGAAATATATTGATTGTTATAAAATTTTAAAGTTACCTGTATAGATTTGAAATTAAAAAGAAGTATACTAGCATGCTTATCAACACATGTGGAAATTGCACCTGAAACAAAATCCACACTCGAGTTCACATCTTCGCTTACTTATTTTTTCAGGTGAATTCACTTTGAATTTAAAAAATTATTTTATTAAACATAAAAAACTTGAATTTTTACCTTCCTTTATCTACTAAAGACTCCTTACTATTTTTTTTTCGATAACAAGAAAATCTGCTGCTTGAATATATTTCTAGATAGGATAAATAACAATAAGCTAGCAGTAGCTAATAAAACCAGAATTAATCAGGATAGAGATTTGGCGTTCGTTTATGCTCACTTTTTGCATTGAAAACGTCGTCTATAAACAACGTAGATGCATCAAAATCAGGCTGTGAAACCATCTTAATTTAGTTCACTTTCAACCTTTTCAGTTAATTCGGAGTATATTGAAATCAAACTTCCAATTAACCTTTAGTTTCTTCTATTTTAAAACAGTTTACTAATTTTTTCATTTGGTTCTTACTTTTTGCATTAAAAACATCGGCTATAAATGACGTAAAAGCATCAAAATCAGGCTGTGAAACTTTCTTAATTTAGTTCACTTTTAATTTTTTCGGTTAATTCGGAATATTCGGAATATTGTTATTCGCAATTAAACTTCCCATTAACCTTTCGTTTCTTCCTTTTCAAAGCAGCCTAGTCAGCATATCTTTTTCTGGCTCAATATTTATCATCTCCCACTCAATTAGTAAGGTATCAGAAGGTAAACAGTACAAAGAGATTTCACCTTTAATGTCATAATCAAAGTTGAACAAAAATTCTTTGTTTTTCCATTGTGAACTGTGGCGAACTATTTTGCCGTTTACATCCAGCAAACGAGCAGTTATCCACGTATTACTGCCGACTTTTTCCAAGTCCTTTGGAACCAAATGAAAATTTATGCTTGGAGAGCTATGATTTTTCCGCGCAATAGCATGCCATTTGATACCACTTGACATGGCCAACCGGCTTCTTTTTCCAAGGCAGTAAAAACTAGGTGTTTTTACCGTAAGTGTGGAACTTAGCGTGAATCGTTCTATTTTCCATCTACATTTGAAAGGTTCAATTAAGTGAGAAGTTTCAAAATAATGCGTTATTTTATGATTATCAACAGCAGCCATAATGATTTTTGAACTACAGTTAGCGAAACAAACTTCAGAAAAGAAGACAATTTTTTTACTTTAAAAATTAATTTAAATATCTTCACGACCAACAGCACATTATTTTCTGATAAAATATTTACAGTTTATCAACTGCTCAACATGAAAGCAGCTTATCCCTCTTATCTAAACTACCTTGAAAATGAGATATTATTTTCTTGTTTTGTGTAAAATATCTCAACATGCATTGTTATGAAACTTTATTAAAGTCTTCAGTTATCAAGATAAGTAAAAAGAATTGGTTTCGTTTTAGCTTTCCATTTAACATGTGATAAGAAACTGACAAATGAATTAAAATAAACTGAACTGGATTAAACTAAAATAAACAAAGACTCTCAAAATTGAGTGCAGAACTGAAAGTATCGCATTAAAGATGCAAGTTACGGTTATAGGTATGATGTATAAATCCAAATTAGAGAATAAAAATAAAAAATATTCAAAGTAACATATTTGGAATAAAAATATTATAGCCAGTATTCTTCGTCATCCGGGAATAAAAAAAATTATATTTTTCATCTTAATTTTAACATCTTGTGTAATTTCTGTAATTTTCCATGTTTAACCTATTTCGTTATTTGTATTAAGTGGACCGGGAGATAATGTCGTTTCAATGCATTTGACATTCCTTATCCATATTTTATTTTTAATCAATAATGTATTCACCCTCGTTTAGTAACAACCTTTCAATGCCGGATCGAGAATAAATCGAAATGGATGGGGGGGGGGGGGGAAATCATTGGTTTTTAGGACTAACGAATATTTAATGCGCCGAAACGACAATACTTTTCGGTACACCTAATACAATCAAATATTTTTTGCAACTTCAATTTATTAACTACTTACTACATGTTCTAAGCTCACGAGGCAAAAAATAATTCTAAAAAAATCATGGAAAGTATCATCAAACTCAGATTAACACTTTCTAAACAACACAAGGATGATGAGCCTGTGTTATATATATATATATATATATATATATATATATATATATATATATATATATATATATATATATATATATATATAAATATATATATATATATATAAATATATATATATATATATATATATATATAAAATATATATATATATATATATATATATAAATATATATATATATATATATATATATATATATATATATATATATATATATATATATATGCGGTGGGTGCACCTCACCTGCCGATACTGATCACATCATACTCATGAGTCCACTTTTGGATCAACAGCGCTCCATACTCAGAAGACAACTTGGCATCCGGGCTATGTCTTTCTCATACTGATGGATACTTCAGACAATCACAGACTACAATCATTTCTGCAATTCCTTAAAGCCATTCATCTTCTGTAAACTTCATTCTATCTCTCACTCTAAAATAAGCGAGCTATAAGCGAAATATTGCAAAGAACTCCAAAAAATGCCCATCAGTCTTCATCACCATCTGTGAAGGAATTGCACAGAGTTTAATGATGTTTCTAAAGGGGGGATTAGTCCTTTTAACTTATTGGTTAAAAGTTGTCAAATTTTGTGGGAAAAAATTATCTTCAAGAACAAACGAAGATTAAAAACAACGTTGAAATTATTATTATTGTCGTATATTTTCAGATATCAGTACCCAGAGAAGAGAGAAGAAATATCAGCAGACTTTACAATAAGATGACTGTGAATGACCTCTACACTTTAGCGCCAAATGTAAGTCATTTTATAATGGGAAGCTTAAAAAAAACTGCGAAGTTGTAGAGAGGAGAGATCTGAGGAAGAATATAATACGTGGGTTTTAGTTATTCAAAAAGTGTTTTTAAAAAGAATGCAATTAAAATTTTTAAGAAAAATTACTTAAAGTTACTGGTATTGTCCCAATATATGCGATCTACCTGTGTAGTTAGTTTACAGATCAATAGATGGCACTTCAATACAATAGTATGATAAAGTATATCAGGCAATGGCATTTAATCTTAAGAAACACTAGTGAAAGGTATACCGGACAAACGTCTACCGTGTACTGAACATTAAAAAACATCAGTGTAGGGTATATCGGGATATGGCACTTACACTTAAAAAAAATTACTGCAGGGTATACCGGTCAGTGATATTTACCGTAAAAAAAAAAAACATCAGTGCATGGTATGGAGGCCAATGGTACTTAACCTTAAAAAGCAATAGTGCAGGATATACCAGACAGTAGCACTTAAACTTTAAAAAAAAAACATCAACGTAGGGTATACCGGGCAAATATATACCGGGAACTGACAATATAAAAGCGACAAGGGCCGGGATAGCCTGGTCGGTAGTGCGCTGGGCCCATATCCAAGAGGTCGTGGGTTCGATCCTCGCCGGCCGAAGACTCCCCGTGTAGTAAATGGTGACTGATGCACGTTAAATCTGTCGAGTCTCAAAGTCCTCCATGTTCCCATAACAAATCAATACCTCTGAGGGTACTGATCCAGGAGTTTCCTTGTCTTCTGGATTGGTTCAAAATTACAAGGCTACGGAGTTGAACATTAGTAGTCGTAAACCCATGAAATTGGGTCGGCTGTTCAACGACGGTTATAAAATAAAATATAAAGGCGAAATTTAAAAAAAAAACTCAACTAATAAAAAAATATATTTCTATTGCACAGTTAGATCGCATATTGGGATAATATCGGATCCCCATCTCTATTTATATCAATCCAACAAAATTAAAAAATTTTATCAAATAATCGTCAGACTGAAGCCTGCAAGAGGTGTTAAAACTGTGGCAGTTTCTTTTGTGGCAAAAAGTATATAGCTTTTATAGCTTACACTATTAATTATTTTTTAAAAAAAAAAGCAACTACAAAAAAAGTCCTTCAAGAGGAAAAATAAAGAAAAATTAAGAAAATACTACATTTGAACTAATATATCTTAAGAAACTTTGCACTGCCTAGCTTCTTTTTAGATTTACACCGACATGAACTAACAATTTGGTGTGCTGTGGACTCTATTCCATTGTGCACCATAAATATGAGCCAATATTTTCGAGAGCGGAATAAGCCCATTCGGAGGTAAAAAGTCGGTATTTATATTTTTATTTTCAAGAATGAATTTATTTATTTTGAATTTGGTCAAAGTTTCCATTTCATAGCTCGTTCTTGTTACGAGGTGAAAAAAAGTAAATAATCAATAAATCGGTGTTAATTAACACTACAAAAGCATCCATATACCGACTCGATTATAAAAAACAAAAGTAAAGCATTTATTTATTTACAATCAAGCAATTTTCTCTTATACTTATCCTTTTCGGGGGAACGCGAAAATCTTATAACCACAGTACCTATATTACCAAAATTGATTAGGCATCATTAGAGTCAATAATAGTGCAGTGATTTTTTACGGTTCCCCTAAACGAATAAGTACTTTTTTTCCATTTATGTTTTTAATACAATTTCTTTCTTTTTCATTGCAATTAGCATTTGAGCTTAAGTTATACAAAAACGTTTCAATCGCATAACTATAAACAAAATGAATAAGTGTCTACAAATAATTTTAAAATGGCTAATTCGGCCTTTTCGTATGTAATTCAAGTTGATTTTTAAACTTTTTCTGGCATAGCGAATAAAAAATAATTAAATATTACAGTGCGCGCGTGCGTGGTATAATCTCCAATTTTGTTTAAATAGCATTCATCATTGATACCATCGTTTAAACATTTTGGGGAAGAAACTGAATTGTTTACAGTTTAAAGAAAGGAAGTTTATTCAAACGTCCATATCGAACTAACTAATTAGAATTCTTGAAAAATTATTAGCTGCAATTGTCTCTTATAGCCACTGGCAGAATTTCTGGACGGTATCATTAATGGTTTAATGGAGTTATAAGGGACATACAAACACAAAGACATGCAGTCAAATTCTTCATTATATTATTATAAATTATTGTATGACTAGAATTAGTCATAAATTATTGCACTTAAATTATTGTAGTTCTATCGTAATTACACATAAATGGATATAATAAAATCTTAAAGCACGTAGTAGTTTTATTTAGTACAATAAAAAATTACACATTGTAAAATTCCACGTATATTTCATAGAACGCAATAATTGCATTTTTTTAAAAAATTTTGAAAATTATTCATGTACACATATTATTATATTATTTAGGTGGAATGGGAAAAATATTTTAACAAGCTGCTCATGAACCAAATACCAAAAACAGAAGAAGTCATTGTGATTGTTCCAGACTATGTTAAAAATTTAGAAAAACTATTACAGTCAACGGAAAAAAGGTAAAAACGTCAAAACTTTGTTTACATTTAAGCTTTATGTAATTATGAACTTTTAATACCAGCATTATTAATTTCTTTATTATATCTTTAAAAATAATATGGGAAGAAGACTAAAAAGGGTTAGAAATACATAAAAAACTGAAGAATAAAACTGATTTTAGAAAACAATGAAACAGAAAAAAAGTGCGAAAAACTTTGAATCTCTCTGTATCAAAATTATTATAGTAGTACCGTAAAAGATTCATAATTTTTAAGAGTGATTTATTCTATTACAGTAAAATAATAGAATAATCTTCTTTATAAATATTATATATAATATACCCTCTAAAGTTTATATCCACTCTTTAACTTTTGAACCTCAACTGTAGCGAAAAACATGATGTCTAGGTGTAGTAAAGTAGATATGAACTACGTAATAAGATCTCTTACAGCATCACCTTTTACAAAACTGAAAAATTGTCTTTCTTAGCTCGAAATTTACGAGATTGGAAAAAAACGTGAATTTCGAATTTGTTGACATTATTTATTTAGTTCAACTTCAACATTTTTCAATCAATTTAAGATAACGATCAAGTTGGCATTTTATAAAGCTCAAGAAGCATGATTTTTAGCAAAACATTTAAATGATTGGAGAATAACATTCTTTATAGAAGTTCGCCTGAGATCAAACGATTTTTTACAACAAAAATTTTTTTTTGTTAAGCTCAAATTTAATATTAGTAAAAGTTGCTCAGATATTTAAGTCATGAATAGCTTGCTTGTTTGTAAGTTCAGTTTAGAATAGATTAAATTTTGAGCATATAGAAAAAAAATGGTTTTTGACATTCATTATTATAATCATTATAATAATATTAATAATAACATCATTATTATAATAACATCATTATTATAATAACATTATATTTTGATGGTTTCCAGAGTTATCGCCAATTATTTGATGTGGCGTGTTGTTGGCCAAGCTTTTCCAACTCTTCACCGTGCATGGGGTGAAATCACTCAACACTACAGCACAATCTTAACTGGCAAAGTAAGCCAGGAGGCACGGTGGGAACATTGCCTTGGCACACTATCTGGCAGTCTGAGCACAGCGTTGGCATCTCTTTATGTGAAGAATCACTTCAAAGACGGGAGTAAAGATTCGGTAATAAAATTCTAAATAAAAATTTGTTATTGATTTATTTACCTAGCCTTCGCCACTTCTCCAACTTAATATATTCCACCCTGATCTCAAGGAGGATAATTAAAGCCTCTAATGACTCATTACATCAATTATCCACCTTAATATTCATTCTGTCAACCTTCGATGTCCACCCACATAGTTTTTTTTTTAAATAATCGAATTGAAATATGTTCAATTTATGATATACTTAATCGATTAGTTTATTTTTAGTTCAGAGTACTTCGTTACCACGTATGTTTTATAACCTCGAATCTAATCCGTTTCATCTTTCAAACCCTTAATCAAATAAGAGATATGAAACTATTCAATTTTACATTCCTGGAAAAGAGAGGTTGAAAGATTTTCTCTTTTTTCTGCATGATTACATCAATTTATAAAATCGAGAGTTCCTAAAATTAACCTGCAAAGTATGAAAGAATTAGTGTTTCCCCATTGCTTTGACATTCTATAGAATGGCTTATAGAAACATTAGAGGTGTTCTGTACATGATTAGGCTAAGCATATAATAATACAACTATTTTCCTATTTCCCATTTTGCCTAAAAGCATTTTATAAAGTAATTACGCATTTCAAACATTGACTGTGATGTAACTAACTAGAGGCAAAATATAATTAAAATTTTATAACCTAAACAAAGAGTGAAAAGAAAAAAATAATGATGAATGAATCCGTTTTGTAAAAAGCAATTTTCTAGGTAAATACTGTGACACGCTTTAAAATTAAAAGTAATAAAAATTTTTATGAATTAAATTATAATTCTTTATAACTCATCACAGCCACAGTAATTCACTTTAACAGCCGTTGCCAAAGCCTCTTAGCCAAATCTCTATCATTAATTAGGTCGATTTCTATACTACTATCTCCCTAATATTAAGCTATTATATTTACTAATTCAATAGCAGGGCTATCAGTCACTAAAGATTTATCGTGCGAATTCGATACGTATGCATTCATACCGGATCTTAAGCAGATCTCAAAAATTGAACACACAATCCCCATTTCTATTGGCGATCGCAACACTCGAATACGCCATCTGGGGAGAGACCGGTTTCATGCCTTTAGCCCTTCTCCCTTCCCTCGCCTCCTCTTTTCAGTTGTATAGGAATGTTCTACGATATTTTCTCTTTTCTTAATATTTTACCTTTTTACTAAATAAAAATATTTCTTAAAATTCCTGTGATACTTTTCCTTGGAAATATGTTTAATGTAGTTTTCAGTTCCATACAGCTTTCCAACTTAAAATATTTTAATCTGTATGAAAATCAAGAGAGAAACTAACGTACTTCCTTCCTCTATGACTTTCCATACGCTAATGGGGAAAGCATGTGATGTGTTGCCATAGATAGAGCGTTCTGCTCTACGCCACCTGCAGCCCATTTCGATCGCCAATATCAACCATCGTTGAGTAGGAGTTGTATATATCATAGATTTATATGAAATTAATAATATATATATATATATATATATATATATGTCCTTTAAATGCCGTCCTCCAGTACGAATGTATCCTTGAAATCTGCTGTTGAGATTCCAGATTCCCCATTGACAAAGTTGTAAAAATGTCCCACTGCGCAGCCTCCAAACTATCCCTGTTTTTATGAAACATTTTTATAGTGAACGCACGCTGTTGCCCGTTACACTGATCCATGGTTACTAAAATGGGTAAGTGTTTACTGGCTCAAGGTCACTATCCCGCAGTGCTGCCACCTGCTCGTGGCTGTCACTACGCATTTCAAAAATTTCCATTTCTTTGTGTCACCCTGTGCTTAAACATAAACATGATAAAACAAATTTTTTTTTTTAAACTTAAGATAGAATATGTTTTTTCTTCTTATTTTTTATTTTAGTTAGCAGACCCCTTCCACTATACAAGCGAAGTATTTTAAAAATGCGTGCGTGAATCTTCAAAAACTTTACAGAGTATTAAAATGAAATTAAATAAAACAATAATTGAAAAGTCTACAATGATATATGTTCAGAGATATTTAGTTGAAATTTCGAAGTAGATAAAATAAATATATATAGCATTGTGATATATACTTAACAGCCACATTCATAAGAATCGTACGGAGTGTACAGCGGTTTCAAACTTCAAAGGGTGACAACATCGACTGGTCAGAATGCCAGAAATGTGATCGTGCGTCACTAGAACGACTTATATATCATAAAATTCCAATAGTTGAATTTTCATACTATCAGTCATTTCGAATTTATAAAATTTCGAAGTTATAAATTACTAATTTCGTATAAATTATTAATTTTATAAATTATTAATTTCGAATTTATAAATTATTAATAATAAATTTCGAATTTATAAAATTATTCCAATAGTAGAACTATTGGAATAATTTATACGAAATTATTCCAATAGTTGAATTTTCATACTATTAGTCATTTCGATTTTATAAAATTTCGAATTTATAAATTATTAATTTCGTAATTTAGTATAAATTATTAATTTATAAATTAGTAATTTTATAAATTATTAATAATAAATTTCGAATTTATAAAATACACTTTAAACCGTATATAGACTTACAAATAGTTTTTATTTTATAAAAAGCCAAGAAAATAAGAATTAATAATACAAGTTGTTAGTTGTATACAGAGTATAAAAAAAAGTATGCTCAAAACTAACAGAATATGATTAAGTTACCGTTTTTCTGGCTCTATAGGAACTCCAAAAGGCTCGGTAATTTTTATACATACGTTTAGTAATAATTTTGGTGAAATTAACAATAAAATAATGTTTCATAATATAAGATCAAATTTAATAAATGGGGTTATTTCCTCATGATACCTTAGAGCCTAGCCATTTAGTCGGTGAAATTCATTTTTTAGTTTTGTATTTTTTACAAAATGTGTGACATTAAAAACTAAACTAATATTAAAATCAGAATTCTTACTAAGCCGTTGTCGCATAAACTGAAAAAATAGTAAATGAATGGTTTAAATGCCATATATTTAGATTTTTATTATTAGAGTTACGATTTGTTTTACCATAAAAGTAATTACACTACAGTAAGGTAATTTCACCAGAATTATTTTCTACGTGTACTAACAACAAATAACAGCTTTCATTAGCTTTATTGCTAATAAATAGTAATTGCTCTTATTTTTGACAGGCATTAGAAATGGTGAATTATATTCACCGAGAATTTCTCAACATATTGTCTGAAGTTGACTGGATGGATCAACAAACAAAAGAAAGAGCGAAGGAAAAGGTATTTTTATGAAGTTTGCACAGGATTCTTCCCTCTGACTCTAGTATTTTCTTTGATATCTATTAAAATATTGATTGCTTTCGTTTAATTTTAACTAGGATTTACCCATTGTTCATATCAAATTAAACAACTTCTCAACAACAACAGTTTAATACAACATATTTTAGATATATGGTGGGATGTTTTCACTGATTTTCGCCGTGCCATATATTAAATTTTGGATTTTCAAGCTACTAGACACTATGCATTATCTGGATTTTCAATCTTGCTAGATGTTGCGTATTATCTAACAGCTATATTTTAAAGCAGTTAGATGCTACGTATTATCTAACAGTTTGAAAATACAGCTATGAAAATATATTCTATGTATTGTTTAGAAACTGGATTTTCAAGCTTGCTGGATACTACGCATTATCTAGCAGCTATATTTTAAACAGCTAGATACTGCATATTATCTAGCAGTTGAATTTTCCACATGCTATAGATTACTTATTATCAAGTAGCTTTGAAATCTAATTTATGTTTTTTTTAATGACAGAAAAGTTTAATATTTTATTTCGATTACTGTATTGCAAAATATTTATTTTAAAAAAAAGAGCAAATAGTTGTTTGATATTATACACAGGGGTAGTTTGCAAAGAATCTCAATTCAGTTACAATTTCATTAACTGAAGCTTAAGAAAAAAAATGCTCTTTTTTAGAATTTTTGTTGCATTATTCATTTGAGTTTATATCTGTAAGAGAAAAATTCTGATGCCTGCAGGAGATTTGTTTTCGGAAGTCTGTTATTATCGCAACAAGAATTATAATGTTCCTGAAAAGATTTTCAAGCTACTAGATAATAAGTATATTACGTAACGTCCACACTGAATACAAATCTTTAGAATCTTTTTTCAAAACCTCGATTTTAAAAAGGAAATTTTTAAAAAAAAATAGTCAGCAAATTACTACTTCAAATAAAAATTAAAATTGTTGCAAAATTCAATGATTATGTTTTAACAAAGTCTAGAATGAAGACATAAAAACATGTTTGATTGGTAAAGGAAACAGATAGGAATCTCAAAGAATCATCTTTCATCTCCGGCCTTTTTCTTTTGGCAATCAACTATGTTTTAATGTTTTCAGACCCACATTCTTCAATAGCAATTTGCTGGATTTTGTTTTTTTAGTATTTTTATTTTTTCCAGTTTTCCAATTTGTGGTCCCTAATGGGTTGCTGTAATTTCTTTTTCAGCAAGGATTCTAAAACTACGGAACACCCTTTACGTAGAAACATACTAAAAGATAAAAGCTCTATGCGTAATTTTCTTTGAATTTAGCTCAATTTAATAAAAAAATTTATAAAAAAATTAACTTTAAAACCTCTCAGAACGCAAAACTATTTTGTTAACTAGACATTCAACAATTTTATATTATTGTTCGTTAATATTATTTTCTTGACAATTCTCTACTTTTAATCTAGTTTTAAACGTTATTAATTCACACTGATGCAAAACTTTAAAATTATATTTAATACATTCCTTTTTAAATGATCAGTGTTTTTCTTTATCATTTATTATGAAATCATAATTTTTTAAAATTTTTTAATTCTTTTATAATGAACAAAATTTGTCTTCTTGAATTAAACGTCTCGTAAAACCCAGTTGTAATTTAGGAGATGAAATTATATGATTTACTTTAATGAGCAAGTCCATCACATTGGTACCGGATCAAATAACGGTAATAAGCACTGACACTCTAATTGCTCATATTTTTTACCATAAAATTTCATGGAACAAAAAATTGATGTGTCGTAATTTTTTCTGTAATATTTACTGTAAAATCACTGGATCACTACACTTAACTATATTACTGTAAAGTCGTAATTTTTTGAGTAATTGTTACAGTAAAATCACTGGATCACTGCAATTAACTTTATTACTGTATAAATTAAGGTGTAAAATTTTACGGTAAAAATATATTTTATGGTAAATTAGATTTTACGATAATACGGCTTTTGCGAATTTTACGAATGCTGTACTCAGGGTACCAGTACTTTTCATCCTAATTTTAACCGGATTATTTTAAGTATTAAGTATTTGTTGGAGTATTATTAAAAATTATGTAGGTACATTCCGATTTTTATAGAAAATTATCGAAACAAACATGAATTGGTCCAAACATTATTTATCAATTAACGACATGACTTTCCAAAAATACATAATACAGTCGGACTTCTATGTAACGAATTTCCATTTTGTGATTTTTTCGAGGAACCAAGAACATTTTGGAAATTTCTGCGTTAAATAATTTCCAAATAGCGAAGTGAATTTTCAATTTAACAAACCTTTCTTTCAGATCCACTTTCCCTATTTCCCAAAATATTTCAAAACATTTCAAACTTGTCAGCTCATTTTATGTGGGAAACAGCCTTGAATTGATTTTTGGAAGCCACTTAACTTTTAGAGAAAGCAGTAAAATCTCTTTCCCTTCTTGTTTGCATTTCAAACGAAAAACTCAAACAAAAATAACAGATTTTATCGGTAGCAATTAAACTTTAGAACGCATGTGATAATGTATGTTTAAAATTACTTTTATTATAAATGCAGCTCTAATTTTATAAATAAAGTTAGCATTTCTTAGTTTAAAATGCATGTAGCATGACATATTTTGCTCTATTCTTACTTTTCATGCAGATTTCTTTTATGGTTAAGATTTATAAAACAAATAGTAGATACTAGTTTACAAGACAAAGGTGTATCAACTGCTATTTTAATTATGTCTAGTGTTTATGAATTTAAAACCTGTTTTGTATTGTTTGACTATTTTAAAAGGTGATTTTCTATTTAACGAATTTTCCGTATAATGAACTTATTATCAGGATTTAGCGATTTCGTTAAATAGACAGCCGACTGTATTTCAATCTATTATTTTGTACCCACATGAAAAATGATATTTTTCTTATGTAGGCAGAAAATATGGCCACATATATTGGTTATCCAAATGAATTGTTAGAAGAATGGAAAGTATCTGACATTTATAATGGGGTAAGTAACTCTATTTGTATTCATCAACTAATGCTAATAAATGTTATATTTTATTGAAAATTAATCTTAATATTTCTTACATTTATTTTCTTGTATATTTTTCTATTAGGGAAACAGTTATTTCTTAATGTCCCATATGGTATCAGCTAAGAAAAGTACTTGCATTACAAGCAAGTAAACTAAAAAACACTTTTTTAAAAAGGTTGATAGTTCTATCTTAAAAAGTGACTTCTTAGTTGACACACAATTTATTAAAAAGCAGTCGGAATGCCGCTAACTTCCGACATACACCACTCCTTTTCGAATCTAGTAGATGATTGCTAGTTTTTTCATATTTCTCATAACATACATGGGGATTGTTAACACAAAATAATCAATGGTTAGAGTACAGTTGGTATTGGGCTGACAGGGGGAGGTTTCAGTAGTTTTCATCTCTTTGGCAATTCAAGAAAATAAGTATTAGTTTCTCTAAAAAAATTCCTTTCTGAAAACAAGTTTAATACAATACTACTTGATGAGAGAATCCATTTGTCTTTTGAATGAAGTTCAAATTGACAGGGTTACGGTAATGATCTTTATTTCCTTAAATCTATTTATGTAAATATTAAGAGCATTACTGAATATTTCTTAAAAATTATACTAATAACGAGTACATAAGCATCAGAGTAAAATTTTCACTATATTATAATATCGCAGGAAACAAAATCAAGGGCAAATTAAACTCTTTTATGCATACAGCAGTTCTGAGGATATGTTATATGCAAGCATTATCATAAAGAATATAAAAAATCACCACTACTAATAAACTTAGAAGAAGAAAAAAAACTATGATTAAAACTATAGGAAAACGGTATAATTTACCTACGTTTCTGGCTCAATGGGAATATCAAAACGATCGGTAAATGTTTGCTCCAAGGTGAATAGGTAATAATTTTGGTAAAATTAACAAAAAATATGGTTTTTAAATGCACGAATAACTTAGGTGAATATTTTAATTTTATCATGATACTTTAGAGCATGGTATGAAAATCATTTATTCTGTTAAATTTACTTTTCAGTTTTGTATTTTTTACTAAATATGTGATAATAAAAACTATTATTTTCAAAACCCTAATTTTCGATTAACCGTCACCAGAAATTCAGGTTTTCGAACAGAAAAATTGCAATTTGAATGGTTTAAATTCCGTATATTTTTATTTTTATTACCAGTTTTATTTTACATACAGTACAATAATTTCGCAGTATTAAAACTTATACGCATTTAAAACCTTTTTAAAATATTATTTGCGATGAAACTTTGATGCATTTTAATCAATTTTGATATAGTAATTGCGATGGAACTCATCCGCACTTTAATTCTTTTAAATATATTATTTAAGATAGACTTATACACATTTCAAACCTTTATTATATGCTTTTTTACGATGAAACTCTTTATGCACTATAATCCTTTTCTAATATATTATTTGCGGTGAGACATATATGCATTTAAATCCTTTATAGTATTTTATTTGCGATGAAACTTGATATGCACTTTAATCTTTTCCACTACATTATTTGCGATGAGACATATATGCATTTTAATTCTTTTTGAGATATTATTAGCAATGTTTCTTTTTATTTCACTTACTAATTCATACTAAACACCAGTTTCATGAGTCATATTTGAGAGAATGTTTCTCTTTATTCTCCAGAGAAATGCAGAAAAAACTACTGGTCGAAATGTGACTTTCTAAATGCATGTTTGCCAGAGAATGTACAAAACAGCCTTAAAAATTTTAAACTGCTATGAAAATGAAATATGTAGATATTTTTTAAAAATTATTTATGAAAAGTTTCACAGTAATACGATACTTTTTTTTCAGCTGGTCTTAAACTCAACGAGCTATTTCGAGAATGTTCGAGTATTGAGGAAATGGGCAACTGATTATGTTCTGTCGCAACTTCGCAAACCCAACATCAAAGGAGAGTGAGTCGTCAAATTTTACATCTGAGACAAACTTTAAATTCTCTAATTTATAGTTTTAAAAAATTTATCAGAGTACCTTGAAAATCCTTATTTGGGGCACCATCGTTTTTTTGTATGCAACGCTTCAAATTGCAAAGTAGCGTACCTTCTTCAGTTAATATGTACAGAGCACATGAATTATCGTTGGAGTTTCTTTACCTAATAAAGTTTAAATTAAGAATATTATGAACAATGTTACTAAACATTTTTAGAATACAAACAATCGCATGAAGTTTCTTTTTAATTGCACAAACAGAATAAATGATCGGAATTACTTCTAAGTCAAGTGATACTTTTACTTACAAAAAGGAACAAAATCTGTATTGTTTTGTCTAGAAATTATGAAAGATGTCTAAATGCACTCAGACAATCGTTTAAAAGCATTTAATTTTCCAATCGGTACGCATTAATCCCTTTCCTCTCACTCCCATCAAAATCACGGGGTGAGCCTTCGTTTCATATTTCTCGTGCTTGTGATATTTTCGGGTTGGAGTGTTCAAAAGTAAAAAAGGTTTACCAAAAAGGTTTAAGTATATCCATCTCTTGCGCCCGGAACTTTTTTATTTCTTACTTTACACACTAGATGGCTGCACTAGACTATTTTTTAATGTAACTGGTATAGTTAGTTTACTTTAAATTAGATGTCAGCACTATCCAAATACGTACATGTATTTGTGATATGCATTTCGTACTCTTAGCTCAGCTAGTTATGCTCTTTGGTAATACACGTGGTTTGTGTTCTGGAATAAAATATTTTTTACTATTGCGTAGATTATGGAGTCGGGGTTACATGGACATATGGAGTACATATGAAGTTTTAAATTTCAAGCTAAAAAAAATTCCAAAAATCAAATATTGTACTTACACCTTTGTTATATAATTTTCTTCAATAAAAAAATATGTACTTTTATGACCGTTTTCTTGAAAATATTAAGATTGTTAGGAGGTAAAAAGATTTTATAATAGGCTTCTCCTGCATCGAGACAACGCTTTCAGCCAGCTTTCCTGGCATCATTTTTTCGGAATGTTCCTTAGAGCTTCCTTCCTACAAAGCTCTTTTACTCTGACAATTGTCCTGAAATGATGTCTTTCCATTTTTGTTTTCATGCGCAAAAAATCACTGTTCGGAAACCGTTCAACCATTTGAATTGGTCAGAAAGCAAATTGTGCGCAATGGCCAAGAGAAATAAGGCTTATTATTTACAAATTTTTCTCATCCGTAAATTGTTCATCAAACTCTTGTAATTCCATTTACGATGTCTTTCAAAGAATAAAAGATAGTTAATTTGAAATTAAAATATGCTATCATGACAGCGGAAAATATTGTGGAAAAAATTTAAGTTCTCATTTAAATTAAATACAAGCATGAATGATTGCACATTCTATAACATAAATCTTCTTGAAATTATTTTTAAAATGTAGGTTGATTTACATAATGTTTAATTTTAGCTGGAAAAAACGATCCGCTGCAGCAGTGGTTAATGCATACTACAACTCAATTGAGAACAGCATTGGTAAATACAGTTCATTCGCTTTACAAAATTATAGAGAGTGTTCTACTAATACTGCTCTGAATATCTATTTCTTAATTCATTTTTTTAAAAAATCAATTCGCAAATCAACATTTATGAGATCAACTAATTACGTTGCTTAATTTTAGAGTCCCGTATCTAAATTTGTTAATTGAGACGGAGAGTTAACAATCCAGTTGACTTAGAGAAAAATTTTACCGAAAAGGAAGAAACAATCATTGTGGAAAAAAACATACAGAGATCGGAAAGGTATCTTTAACATACAGAATCTTAAAATTATTATAACAGATTCTGCTTGATTTAAGAACTTAATCTTAATTATTCAAAGTGTTTATAATTCGCAAAAATAATAATATATTACCATATATTTTGTGAAATTATTAATTTTAAAAAGCAATGATACCTATACTTGGCCCTTCGTCGAGTTATTTATGCTATTACATGCCAATTAATCATATAATTTGTTAATGCTTAAGAAATCTTCAATTTTCTTGTAAAGTAATTTGTAATGGATGGTTTTGAAAACAATCAGGAAAAAAAGTTATAGTTTTATTTAAAAAGGGCTTACGCAATTAATTAATGTGGTTTAGTTGTTGTTTGGTGGGTCTTTTGGCTGGTAGTGTCTTTAGGCAAAACATAGCTTACTGTAGTGAAACTTCACCGTGTGTGATAACTGTCTCTTATGACTCTCTCTTTTACTACTTTAATTTGAACAGGCTTAACTAGCTGCTTATTTTTACTCTCTAGTTATGATAGATAAAGGAACTCTAGGACAGACAGAAAGTGCCTGGTTTAGTTTGAAATGTCAAAACTCATTTTTATTGTCTTAGATATAACTTTAGTTAAATTAATAGTTTCTTTTTTGTAATCTCTATTTTCCATTAAGTAGTTCGTCTCGGATCTCCATCATATAGGTTATTATTAATTCGGTTTCGACATAGATTCCGAAATTACAGGGCATGAGCGGTATTTATAGAACACTGTATGTTTATTGTTTCAAAATTTTAGACTTTTTTACTTTTCTGTTTTGCAGAATTTCCTGCTGGTATTCTACAAGGTCTCTTTTTTGACAAAGATAGGCCGAAGTAAGAAATATTAGCTACCTAATTGTTAATAATTTTAACGGAAATTAAAATATTTATGTTGTGTCTTACAACCATTTCTCTAAAACAAAGATTAATGTTCACAATTATTTTTTACAGTTATTTGAATTTTGGAGCCATTGGATTTGTGATTGGTCATGAAATAACTCATGGATTTGATGACAGGGGTAAAAATTAATAATCTTTTGCTTGTTGCCATGGATATCATTTGTGACTAATTGACTTTATTACAATAAATTATTGTAGGAAATATAAATAAAATTTTATACAATTGATTAAATTATAAACTTACAGAGAAATAATTGAAAGTTTTTTTTTTTTTTGTTTTTTTTTTTTTGACAGTTTTATACACTTAATAGCATTTAATATTAAAGTTATTATTTTAGTCATTTATTAAAAAAATTTATAATTACTGTTATTATTATTAAGTTTTTTCCTCATAATTGCATTTTATTAATTCATTATAAGCTATCAAATGCTATAAATTAATTATAGATGAAAACAATTTCTTAAAAGATATTTTTATTGTAAAAAGCTGTCATTGCAAAATAGAAACAACTAACAGAATGAAGTTTGGAAGTTTTTACTTTTGTAGTGAAAAACTTGCAATTTCCACTAGGCTGATAATAAAGTAATGTTGAAAAGCCTTAATAAACATTTAAAAAAAAAGTTTTTTTTTAATAAAATAAGCCCGAAAAATAATCTAAAATAAGCAGGCTTCTTCTAGTGTTGATTGTTAAAGCGTGCAGAAACATCTGAATAAACGTTAGTAAATAAGTTCGGGAAATTATTCAACAGAAGTAGTGTTAACTTTGTACTTGTAGAAAAAAAAGCGTAAAAAAATATAAATTAACACAAATAATTAAGTTCAGGAAATAAGAAAAAAGATGTAAATAGAACATGTTCAACAATCTTTTAACTTGCAATTCATTACAAATACAAATCAAAGTAAAATAATGATTGCCCAAACAAAAAATAGAGACGTGTGATTACGTCAGATTGACTGAAACTATAGCAGCAACACAGGGCAGGGATATAAAGGGCGGGAGGAGCTGTTCAACGCTATTCAACAGTGAAAGCTGTTCTGTTCGTAATAGAGGAAATTATAAAAAGTAAAGTACTATACATGGATGTGTCTAGATCGGAACAAAGATTGATTCCCTGATCCAAGAAAGCACTATCAATTCTAAGCCATTCGGCAGTACTCTGACGAAACTATGGAAAGTAATCAAAAGCATACGTCCAGGCCTTTTGACACAAATGATCGTTCTTCATTACAATGCCGGCACGTATGTCTCCCGCATAACCTTACAAAATTTGCTGTTGGGAAGTGTTAGAGCACCTGTAGTACAGTCCAGATTTGTCACTTTGTTACTTCCAAAGGAAGTTTTATATGACTTCCTTCAAAACCAACCACAATCTCCAGCAAAGGTTAGAAACCTGATACCTAAACTGTGGGACCTTTGTTATAACGTCCATGGTAATTACTTCTTATTTCAAAAAAAAAAAAAAGAAAGAAAAAAATTATTTAGTTTGTCCATTTTTTATTTGGGTGACCCTTATAGTTTAAAATCTCATAAATATTCTGATATTGGCTATGGTATTACAATTGCATGATGATTTTAAATAAGTTTATTAATACATGAAATAACTTAGCTGAATATAATCTTCTTGTATATTTGCACAGGACGCCAATTTGACAAAGATGGTAACAATTTGAATTGGTGGGAGCCTGAGACTGATTTAAACTTTAAAGAAAGAGCGCAGTGTATCATTGAACAATATGGAAATTATTCAGTAGGAGATGAAAAACTACCTGTAGGTTTACCAATTGGTTATTTCTACAATTATGTTATTAATCTTAGGTCGGTTCATCTAAAACTCTTCACATCATATAACTGTTTTTTTACAATGACGTCACTGTTGAAAAAAAATTTAAATTTTAATCTAGCGATGAACCACTGTTATTAATATTTTTAAAAAATATTTATTAATTTTAAAAATTAATTACAAAGCTTTATCAATAGATTACAATCGAAATGTTTTCAACAATGTTTGCTAAGTTGTAGATTATAAATCTAAGTATAAACTTTTATTTTTATAATGTGATGATGAAAACGAAGTTTCAACATTAGATTATATATTTTTTATTTATCAACACCATTTGTCAGGTTGCAAAATATAAATCTTATTTAAATACTTCATTTTTAATTAATGATAACAAAGATTTATCATTAGATTACAAATTACAATTGTAAATCTTGTGCAAATGAAAAATCGCATCTGTTTACAATCAAATCTCTCAATTATTTTTTTTTTTTTTTCTTGGATGAAATGAAGGATTTTATATCTCGCCATTATAAGCTCCTCCTACAAATTAAATTAAAATATTTGGTTAATTATTAATGTTTTTACGCAAATATTAGCAGACATTAATTTATTAAATTTAAATATTAATTACAATAATGCTTTAATTTCAAATTATAATTGAGATTATTCAATTTTTATTTAAATTCAAATTATTATTTTTAATCAAAGTGTAATCTTAAACTGGCGGGATTCGAACTTATTATATATTATTAAAATATGCAAGACTTCTTTAACATCCAACATTTCAATATACTTAATTTTTGCCTGTGAAAGATCATTTGTAATTACTTGGTAATAAATAACGCATTTAAAAATTACAGTTTCTTCAAATAACTTCTAACGAATCAGATGTAGCAAAATTTTAATAAAATTCAAAAGCAAAATAAAATTTTAACTTACTATTAAAATATGTTTTGTACGAGTTTAAGCATTTAAATCAGAGTTATACAGTTTCATGTACATTTAAAAATGTAACTTCCTTCTTTTTCTACATTCAAAAAATAAAAATATTTATCTTAAAATCATGCAATTTATGGAATAATTTAAAAATTGATTTATTTATTTCAAATCAAATTTATTAAAAAATATTTTAAAAAAAAAGAAATAAAATGATAAAATAATTGTTGTTAATAAAAATAACTGATAAAGCTTGTCTAAATATTTTCGATACATTGTTCATAAGTAAATTAAACTGCTATTTCCGATATAAAAAAAAATGAATGTATAATGATTCTAGAGATATTCAACGATTTTTAGAGTTATGCTAAAATAAGAAGAAGCTAAAATAAACATCTTTTTCTGTTTACTAGGAACTACTATCATTATGTTTTATCATTTTATTTCTTTTTAGGTGAATGGCATCAACACGCAAGGTGAGAATATCGCAGACAACGGTGGCATTAAAGAGGCATTTAGGGTACGGCAACCCCGTTTTTTTTTTTATTTCGATAAATATTCGATTCTGAAAGGACTGCAATAAGTTATTCATGACAAATCTGACAAATTGATATTTCCTCATCCAGACAGTTTTTCCTTGATCAACGCTCGACGTATTTTATTTAATTATTTATTGCCTATTATTAATACTTTAGGGAGAATCAATCTACAATTTTTATTTTATTTCTGACTGGCTTAATACACGTTCTACGTCTGGAGTAAAGAAAAATCGTAAATAATAAATGAATCGATATTAATAAAAAGCTATGAAATCATGCACAAAACCGGAAAAGGTGCAACAACACAGTTATTAAATTTAAATTTAAAAAAGCTACGAAATCATGCAAAAAACCGGAAAGCATGTACTAACACAGTTATAAAATTTAAATTTAAAAGAAGTACGAAATCATGCACAAATCGGAAAGCATGTACTAACACAGTTATAAAATTTAAATTTAAAAGAAGTACGAAATCATGCACAAACCGGAAAGCATCTACCAACACAGTTATAAAATTTAAATTTAAAAGAAGTACGAAATCATGCACAAAACCGGAAAGCATATACCAACACAGTTATGAAATTTAAATTTAAAAAAACTGCAACATCATGCACAAAACCGGAAAGCATGTACCATCAAATTTAAAATAATAAAAAAAAATTTTCCTTCCCTATTGTAATAATTTGTTACGCTTCTTTGACACCCCATTCTGAGATAAAAAGATGTTTTTGAAAAGTTCGAATAAGCAAAGAATAAATAAATAAAATAAATAAATAAATTGATAATTAATAAAAGATAAACTCTATTTAGGATAATTTCTGCACCGAAAATTATGCTATTGGTGGCCAGCATAACATAATAGTCAAGCTCTAACGATAAATATGTCACTTATTTTGTTCTTTAATTTCAATTATCGTTGACTTTACATAATTTACATTTATAAACACACGTTTCGAAGACGTTAATTGTGTACAAATTATGCATGTGGTTTCAGACAGACGAATTCAATGACGAAATGCCACCCATGTTGATCTTACTGTACTTACTGATCTCACTGTACTGCATAAAAAAGTCAAAGATAAGCAATTATTAGTAAATACGCAATGAACTCTTACTGAATTTGTGATTAACGTAAACTGTTTTTGCTAAAACGTAACTGTTGTTCCCTAGAATCCACGGTTCTTTAGTTATTAGAAAACATGCACAGTAATTTATTATTATTGATACTTACATCTGTTAGTGGGCCGGGATAGCCGGGTCGGTAGGGCGCTGGGCCCTTGTCCGAGAGTTCGTGGGTTCGAACCCCGCCAGCCGAAGACTCCCCGTGTAGTAAAAGTGACTGATGCACGTTAAAATCTATGGAGTCGCAAAAGTCCTCCATGTTCCCGTAACAAATCAACACCTCTGGGGGTACTGGATTGGAGATTGATCGTCAGATCGTCTGATTCAGGTCAAAATTACGACCTGTGGATGAATGAATGGGATCGCCCTATAAACGGGTGCGACGTGTGTGTGGCTGAAGTCGGATTCTTGGCCATAGGATGGCGCCACTGAAATAATAATAAGAAACGCTCACTCTGCAAGCAGGCTTGCCCGAGTGGCAAGTGGCAAAAGAAACAACAACAACACATCTGTTAGTTACACATATTTTTTTTTTATTAAACTTAAAAGATTGTAATAAACTTAAACTTGTATTAAACTTAAAAGTCTATTGTAATAAAATTCTCTTTCGTGTACAAAACTTAATGATCAATGTAATTAAAAAGATAATTGGGAAAGACTTACCCCCAATGTACTAAACAGTTTCATCGACATAAACAAATAAGTTGCGGCCTGATTATGATGTAATTTCTTGCTTTAGCTGCTAATTTTTTTTTTTTTTTTTTTTTTTGAAGGAAAAAAAAATACAGGAAGGAACTTTAAATGTACGACTTTTTTGCCCTTTCGTGTTGTTTTTTTTAAAATTTTTATTATTGTTATTATTCGTTTTTATATTCGTCAGAATATATGCAAAATTATGAAAGTTTGATACTTCATTAGAGTATCGATTTTTTTTCTCACGACAAAATGAGAGACTGCACTTTTTGAAATACTACTATTATCATATTTATAAATATTTCTTTCTAAATTTTCAAAGTAAGAAAGAAAGGCATATTCACAGACCTTAATATGTATTTATAGAATTATCAAACATAATGTTAAAAAAATGGCACATTAGGCGTCGGAGGTTTAAATGGAAAAAAAAATCATTAACTTAGTCAAACCCTGGCGAATTCCTATTTAGGAAGACGGAATTAAAAACATCAAAGTTTGATTGGTTACAGGATAAAATTTCAATATGCTTGAGTTAATTAACTTACACCTTCTCTCTGTTATCTCAGGCAATTAAACAAGTATGCATGTATTAGCATTGCATATTTCGTTTTTATATCATTTTTACTTCACTTAAATATAAACTGGTGACCCTTAATGTACTTATATATTTAGAGATAGATGAATATTTTACTTCCTTTTTGATAAGAATTTTTAGACTATATTTCAAGGGTGGTTGACTACAAAACTCCCTGTATATAATTTAATTTTTTTTTTTATTAAGAAAAATTAAAACTGATCAGTGGGACAAGCGTTTAAAGAACACTAATAGAACACTTTACCGTTTTCGTACTTTTTAGAAACCCTATATAATTGAATTATTATGCATTTGTTTAAAACAGTTATCTTATATCTTCAGTTATCAGTTATCTTATATCAGTTATCTTATATAAAACAGTTATCGTTCTTTTCAGGCTTATTTGCAATGGATTCGAGACCATGGAGCTGAAGACTATCTTCCAGGAATAAAATACTCTCCAACTCAGCTATTCTGGATAAGTGCTGCAAATGTGCGTTTTGCAATTCATTGAGATTTAAATACATTGTTATTCCAATCTGTTGCATGAAATATTTCTAAATTAAAGGGTGACCAGAAGTAGCGTCTTATAATGCACTACATGGTTTTTACTTTATTTACTTTATTTTATTTTATAACCGATAGTTAACAGTTGAACACAGTGCTGGTATACAATACCCTCAGTGATGGAAGGATCATAAGTAAGAATCCTCTTGCCGTCGGGCAAACTGTGTGAGGTTTTTGTGGTTTTCCTCATGTACATGTAACGCAAAAATGGTTTGCTCCATCTAAAATTCCTCCACAAAGGCTTGTTTGTCCATATACTTGATCTAGGATTTCCTTTGTCTTCTGGATTAGGTTCAAAATTACAAGGCTACAGAGTACAACATTGATGGTTGTAAAATCAAGAATAAGTCGGCTGTACAACGCCGGATATAAAATTAAATAAAACCTTCTTTTCAAGAGGAATCAAACGAAAAATCCATTAAATTTGAGCCTGGTGAATAAGGTAGCCTGTGCTGCAAGAGTGCAATGAAAACTTACTTTATTATTTTCTGTGCTTTTTGCTCTGATTGCTGCATCAAAATCCTGTTGAAAAATCCCTTTTCGGTTTCCAAAGAGATTTAACAACGAAGAAAACAAATCACCTTCCAAAATGAATTTACGCTTTGTGGCTAGAAAAATATTTGACTTTAAACTATGTCCAATTTATTCCTTGCCACTCTGTATAAATAATAATCAGATGCGATACGTATTATAGATTGTTTTACGAAATGTTGATGTTGATTTTGGATTCCATTTTTAGTTTAAATTATAACATTTAATTTTTAGGTATGGTGCGGAAAGTACAGACCAGAAGTATTGAAATTGAGAATTATGACAGGTTCACATAGTCCAGCCCCTTACAGGTAATTATTTCCCCTTGCCAATATTTTCAATTTATACTAAAGTAATACCCTTGCTGCTGCTGATGCTAAATCTTTCGAGTTGTATATGACATTTTGAACATTGATACAATAACCCAAAAATATATCCCCACGCCAATGGGGATTCAAACTCCTGGGGGTTTTGCAACACCCATGATCAGTGATGCAGACAGAAGGGCTTCTGTAGGATCAAAACCCTATTCAGAAATCATCATTGCGGAAAAAAAACTTGATTTATAAGAAGCTATATCATGGAATTAGAAACATTTCAAAAAGATAAACAATACAAGCGAAAGTCAAAATGTTGTATTGTTTGAAAGAAATTACAAATTTTCCCAGCGATAAGTCGTTTAATTATGATAATGATTTAAAAAGGTCTACAATTTTACCAAATTGTCCAAAAAATACAAAGAGATTTAGCCCGAAAAATAGAAAAGTATGGGGCTTATATAAAAGATCTAAAAATTGAAACAGTTAATTCCGTAATGTATAGTTTTTTCGCTAATTCGTAAATAATGCCCAAACTAGTCTCCGACTCTACCTCTACTTATTTATAGTTGTTATTCAATAATTAGAATTAAAAATAGTTCATAGCTTAAAAGTTATTTTATTTCAATTATCGTGAAATGAAAATTAATCCATAGAAAATTTATGGATATTAAAACCATACATTTAAAACGTCACCTTTATTATGAACTATTATTTATTATGTACTAGCTCAACACCCATTCGCCGTTCGGAGTGAAAAAAATCAACAAATCAGTGCTGAAAAACGCTACGAAATCATGCTTAAATTTGAAAGACGAGTACCAACACAGTTAATAAAGCTAAAACAAATCCACTATTTTTTAATTAGTATCATATTTATTCCTTGCCCGTGACTTTACAGTATTATATTAAGCGAAACACGTTTTTAGTAGTTCATCCCATAAAAATAAATATTAACTGTATACAATATCTTTTGGGATAAGGCTATTGCACAAGGTCAATTCATGATGGTCAAAATTTACTACAATTAATATTTTCTCTGGTACTAATCCCTTTCGAAAGTCTAGTAAAGCACCTCTTCCCACGTTATCTATATTAAAACTGCACAGTATTGATGCAGTTTTAATGGATACCAAATATATTGATTTTATCGATTAATATATTTGGTATTGATTAAAATTGCACCAATTACCGTAATACCAAAAGTGCCTATTGCCAAAATAAATTAAATACCATTTTCGTCAATAATAGAATTTTATGTTCCTCCTGAATGAATCAGTACCATTTCTAAACTGATTTTGCTTTACAGTATACATAGATTATTTTTTATTTCAATTAGTTCTTTTTGCTAAAATTTAATACTCATCATTAGCGTCAACAATAGCAAGACAATTTTTTTTTTACTATTTCCCCATTAATTTTTCTCTTTAGCATGTAGCTTATTATTTTTATTCTAACTAGTACCTTTTTCCAAATTAACCAAGCATCATTAGCTTCAATTATAGTATAACGATAATGAATTGAGATGTCTAAGCCAGAGGCTGAACTATATCACTAAATGGAATAAAACAATTAATTTTCATAATTCCATGGTTGTGAATGGGAATTGTTTCCATTATTCCTATTGCGAGATTTATATTCCTATTCCAATAGAAACGTATTCCTATTGGTTTATATGCAACTGGTTGATTGCCAGTGGATGGATAAATGAAGTGACGTCTGCTTAGACATCTCAATAAGACTTTATTAAATATCTTTTAACTTAAAATAAACTCCTTTTTTGCTTAATGAAGCAAGCAAACATCACTGGCGCTATCTTCAAAATTGTCAACAGTTTCCTCTATAATTGTGGGGAGAGTAGATATCGACTATGTCAACCTTCATCTATGAAAAGATAACCCACCATAAAATCGAGTTAACATGTCTTATATACTAGTGAATTGGAATTGTATTTTTGTAGTGGTATATACACTACAGTACTCCCCACCAGAATTATAGCTGTGATAGAATTCGATGTATGAATACCACTAGTTGAGTCATTGCTGTTTTTGTGCAAAGCCGGGAGAGCTGTATTAAGATCACCGTACTTTTTGCGTGCCGAAGTTGTTGACCACTTTGCCGTTACTGGAACGTTGCCCAGGGTGCACCACGAGGAGGTAGGTCTACGTTGCACCCCATCGAGTTTATTTTTGCCTTGCCATTAGAAATAAAATAAAAATAAAAAATAAATAAAAAAAACTTTTTTAGTGCTGATCCTGAGAGCTGTATTAAGTTCACGTCGTAGTCGCTACTGTGTTGCCTTTAGCAGTCGAGTGTATACGTTGTACGTTGTGTGTGATTGAAACTGAGCAGCAACAGCGTGAGGAGGTGGATGATGTTGCAGTCACAAGTAGCAAGTCAACTTTATAATGTGGACCATCCATCGAAGTAGGCGTTATTGTCGATGTAGGCGTATTCATATCAAAGTGGGCGTTACTGCCAAGGTAGGCATGTTCACATAACGTCCAGGTCGCCAATGTGGGAAGAATAGATATCGAACATGTCAACCTTCATCTATTAAAAGGTACCCCACCGTAGAATCGAGTTAACATGTCTTATATACTAGTGAATTGGAATTGCATTTTTGGAGTGGTAGATACACTACATAATAATTGCTCTAGCTGTGAACCAATGAGAAAATTTCCCTAACCTATTTAATTAAAGTTTTTGAACGATTTTTAAGATACGGGGCAAAAATTGCCCCTTTCACCAAGTGTCCCAATTTCAAAACTCTGTCATAAACGGTTCTGGAGTTATTACTTATTAGAGAGGCACACACAATTAGACAAACTTTTCATTTTATTATTATAAATGATTAAAAATCAATTTATTTTATTTATTTATTTTTTATTTTCAGAGTAATAGGCCCATTAGCGAATACTCCTGATTTTGCTAAAGAATTTGGCTGCGCTTTGGGAACTCCAATGAATCCTGTGAAAAAATGCACGGTATGGTGAAATATTTCGTGCCGTCTAAATAATTCCGCATCGTTATCATTGCGTTTAGTTCTAAAACCTGTGATCTAAACGCCTGCTTCATAAGACGAAAAAACTTCTTGGAACCATCATTAATTAAAAACATGTTTTTATCTTAGCGAATGGCAATGCTTGTCAATATTCATATCATTTTTGTCAAACGTAGAGCAAGATGAAATATTCTTAGTGCTGCCATCTATTAACTTTAATAGAAAACTAATTTTGTCTTGACTTTTGAAGGAACTTCTCTCTCAAATGTGCTTGAGAAAAATTATGCCAACTCTTGCTTAAAAATAATATGTTTGGAAAACATATTTATGATCTCATTACGAAATGAAACAAAGTAATATTTATGCATGTTTATTGGAGATATGTGCGATTTGAAGAAGAAAAAAATCCATATAAAAAAAGGAGGCGATTTCATAAAAAACCTATTATGAAAACATGTTTGCGAAAATTTTTGTTTGAATATTTTTGTGAGTGAAATTTTCTGAAAAACTGATTCAGAAAAGAATTGTCACCAGCTTGTTTTAATTATGGAACAAAGTCTGTCTCTAATATTGTACTGAAAATGATTACTGTAATTTCAACTGAAAATGAGTGTTATAGACTCTTTATGTTTTATGTATGGTACACATAATGTAAAAATGCATTAAAAGATTTTATATTAATATTTGTGATTGTAAATATAATATGAATGTAAAAGTAGCCAGACACTGGGTGCAAACTAGTTATAGTAGTATAATTATGATTTTCAATGTGAGAAATGTAAAGATTCTTTCAATAGTTTTGATTATTTTTTTATTTTGATTACTAATATGATTGATTCCATTTATACATACTGCTATAATTTTTTTAAGCAGAAACGTTACACAAATGCAGGAAAAAGTTATGTGAGCATTTAAGATGTTGATAAGTAATAAAAGTTAAATCATTAAAAACATTTAAAATTACAAAAAATACTTAATCGTTTAAAAAAAAAAGGGGGAACTATTCATTTTTAAAATTCTTTTTATTGTAGAATTAAAAATAATTTAAATACTATATAGACATTTACTCCAAATTTTAAAGCTAAGAACTATTTGTTTCCGTTTTTTTTTTTTTTTTTTTTTTTTTTTTTTTTTTTTTTTTTAATAAATAAATAAATTCAAATTTTCAAATATTCTATGGTTATTAATAATTGTATTCTCCAATTGAATGATCTTAGAACAGAAAATCTCAAGAAATATATTTTTATTAACATAGTCATTTTCTATTGCCCATAAATTAAATAACATCTTTTGACAACCAACTATTCGTTGTTGATAAGAAAGTATATATTAATATGTCTCTCAAAAAATTTATTTGCTTCGCCTACCTCGCAGCTCTGAAGCTCCTTTCTGCATGGTATGGCGTTTTAATAATATGATACTTTAGAAATTAATCACTATACGTATAACTGCCATTAAACTTTGCTAGATTCTTAATTTCCACTCATATTATAGAGTGATCCCTAACAAATTGTATAAAGTGTGAAGATAATAATTGGAGATAAAACTCCGCTTCTGGAGCAAGCAGGATGGACCAGGGCCGCCTTCCTCCTTCTTCCGAGGTGGCCCCTGGATGGACCCTGAATTCAAGCAAAGTATATAACTTGGCGAGGTATATAAAATATATTCTTACGAGATACAGGGACGCGGGTAAGGTAAAGAATCGGGGGCGCCTTGGTATCTGATTGTTTCTAGGTTTATTTTCATGTATTTTCAAGTCGCCAAATACAGGAATGGCCCTCGATTGTAAGTTGTTGTTAATTATTTTGCAATCTAGCGCTGCCACCATTTTTTTTTTTCTCTCGTTTTTATCTTAAAACTTAAAAACTAAATTTCAGGCTGCATGTTTAAATTTTTAATGAAAAATCAATAGCTTTTTATTTCATTAATTTTTATTCATTTTATAATTTTTTTTATTTATTTATGTATTTATTTTTTTTAATGTGTGGTGTAGTTATACGTTATAGAAAAATATATAACACAGAAAAATATATTGTTTCCACTCTAATGCTAGAGCATGTAATGACAACACGTTTTTTTTTTTTTTTTTTTCCTTTTCTTTTTTTTTTAATTGATGTGTGCCGAAATGGTTTACCCCAAACAGATTTAACGCCACCCTACGGCAAAAAGCTTTACTACTAGTTAGATAGATGAGTTTATTGTTTTATTTTATTATTTTTAATTAAACTTATGAAGTTCGTAGTAAACGTTTGGTTATTTTTGTTTGTTTTTTACTTCAGTTCTTTAAAATGCTCAGATGTTAAGGATGTCTCTTGTTAATGAAGACGAAAAAAAATTTTGCACAGTAAATTACGATTTATTTTAATTATTTTAATTTCTCACCATTTTTTTCTTGCTCTTGGTTTTATTTCAAAGATGAATAAAATGCATATTTATATGAGTGACATGTACTATTACTCCTTTTAAACGAAAAAATAAATTGCATAAATGTTATTAATGTATATTTTTTTCTTTGTTTATAGTAGAATTTATTATATAACAGAATAGAAAGGGAACAGAATAGAAAAGGGGAAATAAAAATATGAAGAAAAAAACATTTTTTTTACGTGAAATAGAACTAAAATCTCAAATAAAAAAATTGGAATTGATTAGAAATTTTTATGTTTCTACATAAATGCACAATATGAAAAAATTTCAAACATAAGTCCACGTAATCCAATCTCAATTCAATAATTTTCATTGAAATGAAACACAAAAACTCAACCTTAAAACAATATATCACAAAGAATTATGATTCATTCCTTCATGCTACAAATAAAAGCGTACAGAAGTTAATAAGAATATGACAGTGACACTACATAATATTTACGTAGGATGTCAACTATTCACATATACTGAATCAATTAAGTGTCTCCTTTAAATATTGCTCGAGGCCATATGGGCACTTGGGCTAAGAGAAATTTAAAGAATCGTGACGTCGTGATGACGTCAGAATGGATAGTTCTTAAGTATTATAGTTCATGTTATGAAGTTTTGCCAACTTAAACTAATAAGAAATGCGCATAAATTTGGTGCCACGAAAAATATTAAGGATAAAGAAGTCCGATTTTTTGTTTCTCGTTGAAGTTGTCAGCATTTTTACTAATAGTTAATGACTTAAAAAAAATGAAAAGCATGAAGCATTAGGAGCTATTTCAAAAACAAAAACAAACAAACAAAAAATTTGCATTTACTTATTACACAAAGATAATTTCATGCAAAAAATAATTTTTAATAATTATTTAAAATTTAATTTAATAGTGGACGAAAACTTTATATTTATGAGGCATCAATTTTTTGAAGCATATTAATCTACGTATATTTTTACATAAAAATCTAAAGCTTGATTCTTATTATTCAATAGAATCCAAGAAAAATTAGAATTAATTATTTAAAAAAAAAATAATAATTTGCGTTATTAGAAAAGCTATTTAAATGGGGCGAATAATACGTAAATACTAGGAGGCTTCGCCCCCTGCTCGCTGGCGCTCGCCAACCCCCGGAACTGCTTCCGCAGTTCATTTCGGATTGCTTCGCAATCCAGTGCTCGCTTTGCTCGCTCATTGGATACGTTCATAACGTCTAGCTTTTGTATACTTTTTTGAATACTGAAGTTCAGAAAACTTTTCACTGTAGAAAATTCTAAACCTGTACATTTCAATATTAATTTGAAATTGCAAACAGTTCACATATTTTTCTTAATCACACTATTCTAAATTTCAGTTGTTGAGAAAAGTAACTGTTGTAAGTTTTGTTTTAAAGTCTTTTCCACCAGAGTGTTAAAACCATGTATTGTAAAACAATATGAAATAGTAGTCTGAATAGTTGAGAGAGAGAATTTCTTTAAAAACACATTTGTTAATTGGGGCATTTGGCGATACAACACTTATAGAATTGAAGGATTTGTTACGTCAAGCGCTCAGGTATCTTAATTTTGATCTAGTTGCGCTTCTATATCATTTTGATTTATGTTGCTAAGTTAACTTTCAAAAAATTCTATGGCTGGCAACAGAATATTTATTTTTTAAGTTGTTTATTTTTATTTCTTTTAGAATTCGTTCTTTTTTCAGCGAAATGTTTTTTAACCTAACAGAATTCTTTGCTGACTATTTACTCTATAAATGAAGAAAATAAAGTAAATATTTAAGTGTTGTGAAAAGAATCTTATTTAGTTGTACAAAGTACTTCAGCCAAAATTCGGGAGCCAAATAAGAGAATTATATAGATTAGATCAGAAACACATCATTAAAAGGCTGAATGATTTGGTGTTTTCAAAACGTAAACAAAGCAAAGCAAACGTTGCCACCGGCGGAAAAGAAATACAGCCAAAATTTGGGAGCCACGTAAGAGAATTATTATTAGATGTTTAGCTTATGTAAACGTAGCGTAAGGTTGTCCTTTTTTGCTTCTAATATAATACATTTTATTTTTTTAGTTGGTTTATTGCATAGTTGATTCAATTTCATTGATTAGCATAAGTATGTATTTTTTCGAAATAATGTATTTTCTATCATTCAATATATATTTCAATAACTAAACAATAAAAACTTAACTGAAGATGTTACTTTAAGAAAAGGTATATTTATTTTTTCTTAAATCAAACTCTTCAAACTTCATCCATAATCCTCTAAAATTGTGTTTTAATGTTTTAAGTCACTACAAAGAGTATAGAGTTACCGAACATATAGAGCTGCTGAATACGTAGCTAAGAATTTTAAACGTCTTAAAATATCTGAGTATCTTTATATATCTTACTCTTAAAATCAAATTTTTAATTATGTAGCCGCGCGTGTTTCGCAGAACAATTCAACCCTATTTCAATATTTTAAAAATTGTATTTAACATTCACTAAGTTCTTCAATTATGAAAAAAGAAGCATCGTAAATTTTCTAAAACCTTTTAAATGTACATTATAACTATAATTTCCATCACATATATATATATATATATATATATATATATATATATATATATATATATATATATATATATATATATATATATATATATATATATATATATATATATAGCAAAATAAATAAATACAAAAAAAACAGAAAAAAATTAGGAAAAACAATAAGTATCATTTATTGCGCATAAGCTGCAAGTAAATAGAACTCATAAGATAAGTTTAAAATGAAGACAAAACAAAGGTAAATTACAGACAAATGAAAAAAGGAGGGGGGAAATAATAAAAATGACAAACAACTGGGGAAAGAAAAAGAATTAATTAATTTAAAAAAAATATATATGTATATATATATCATATTGATATAATATTTGTTTATTTTTTACTTAATGTGCTCTAATTTCGTTTCAATTTTTGAGTGCTCCTCACACTATTGTATTGATATATTTTGCTTTGGCTATATTAATACAATATTAGAAAGCACTCCTTTTTGCGGATATAATCGTGTGAGCTGATGAAGAGATTATATCCTTTCTTTATTTTATTTTCTGGATTTTTAATATTTTTTTCCCTCCATTTTTTCTCAATTTTTTTGCTTATATATATATATATATATATATATATATATATATATATATATATATATATATATATATATATATATATATATATATATATATATATATATATATGTATATATATATATATATATATATATATATATATATATATATATATATATATATATATATTAGAGAGAGAGAGAAAACATGGAAAAAATTACAAAATAATGAAAGGAGATGAAAATTATTATTAAAATAAAATAAATTAATAAAAATTTTAAATAAAATTTAAAAATTTTAATAAAAATCTGGAGAAAAGAAGATATAATTTCGTCATCAGCTCACACGATTATATCCGCAAAAAGGTGCTCTTTCTAATATTGTATCAATATAGCCAAAGCAAAATATATCAGTACAATGGTGTGAGGATCACTGAAAAAAAAATTGAAACAAAATAGGACACCTTATGTAATAAATATTACGTAAAAAACAGAAAATAAAAGGTAAAGAAAAAACAGAACGAAGCACATAACGAAATCTATTAAGTAAGTAGCGTATTCAAATGAATTTACATGTACGGGAAAATTTTCCAGAATGATTTAAAATACTTAAGTGATAAGATTGCCTGATTACAAAATAGGAAAACAAAAGGGCAAATTGAGCTAAAAGAGTAAATAGAGGGTTTTTGTCTTATAGCACATTCTTAGTGCAGTATTGAATCATGTTTGATTTGTTAGTTACCCAGAATTTCCCCGAAAATGGATGTGCGAACGGTAATATCATACTGTATAATTTAAAGAATTTATAATTAATAAGGCTGATATTTAATTCTGCAATTTTAATGATTTTAGAAAATTAACATTTATTTAAGGAAAAAAAGAGGGAGAGAAAAACATGGATTGCCCGTTTCGCACAGATTTTTCGCCAGTGATTTGCTCGAAATGGATTTGCACATCTTAAAAATATATAAATTAACACAGAAGTTTTTAATAACTTTATTTATAATATAATAACATACTATTAACTCTTTGATTTTATATAGAATTTAATTACTTTAGTTGGGTATCCATTGTTTTTTATCAAATTTAGAAGGAGTTTGTCGATTTGTATTTTGGATAAATAAATATTACTACATATTATTTTAATTCAATTCATTTGATTAAAAATCGTATTTAAATAGATGTTTTTAGAAACATTGGAATTCCGAGTAATTAGTTTATTTATATTAATATTAAAATAATTTATTTTATCGTATAAATCAACAAAGCAAATATTTTCTTCTTCTATAATAACCAAATCCTAAAAATTAAAATTATCATCATGATTAAGAAGCAAAATTAATTCCTCAGGGTAAACATTATTTAGTAAAATTGTATAACCTTGAAAATTAAGGATAATTAAATCATCAATAAATCTAAAAACAAATTTAATATTAAGAGTATTAGTTCTCTGCTATTTTAGTTGTGTGGATTACCAAAATTGATGCTCACACTTACTACTAAACACTTACTACTAATACAAGTAAGAAATATAACGGCAATTTGATACCTATTACATACGCGTGACGAATATACAATATCTATATGGTGTTGAGGCAGAAATTCCTAAAAGACGGTGCACACAAAAAGAATTAAAAACTATTTATTAAAAAGAAAATTACTTTATTCTGTTTACTTTGCTATCATAACTGAGAGAAAACTCTAAAACGAGTTATCAAAATTGGAAAGGGGGTAAAATGTGATTCTTGACATTGTTTGTCCTCTGTGAAACGTAGGATAGTTTTAGCCTCAAATCATTCTCAACAAGAAACCTTTGAGTCATCGCTGAGAGCTTTCAAGTATCCATAATGATGACAGATATGATTGAGCATTAGTAGGGGGGGGGGCACCCAGACAGTTAGAATGATTATTTTATGTTCTGACAGCTTTGAGTGTCGTGCCACTTAACATATAACTTGGACCAGATACTTGGGAATAGCCTCGGAAAAAAACTGAGTAAAACTATATTTTCTTTATATTAAAATATTAAAAAGTCGTAAGAGCCGACGCGGCTGTTATATTTTTTTCTTTATTTTTAACGTTAACTGAATGTCATTACGTATTTGTTTTGCTACGTAAAAACTCTGAGACTTGGAACTTCGACATTACTACGGTGTTGAAGAGTGTACAAATCATAAAAAATTTAGCATTCGATGCATTTTTCGAGAATTATCAACTAACAAACTTGTAGTTAAAAAGAAACCATGTTGATCAATTTAGTCTCTGCTAAAATGACACTTCAGCATTGAAATTTGATGTGCTGATAGAACCATTTTGTATTATAATTTTAATGAGAGTTTTTCATTTTCTTTTCTCGGAATTTTTATTTTCTCGATAGTCACTGAAAATTTAAGTACTTTTCATTTTTTTTTTTCTTTTCTTTTTTTCCCAGCTTTTTTGCTTTAAATATTGACTATTTATCCATCGTTGTAAAAAATATACTTTTACTGTGGGGGACTTTATTTTTTTATTTTATACGCTCGAGTACATGTCAATCAAAAGTGGCAAAAGAGAGAGAAGGAGATTACATGTTGCCAGATATAAATCTTGAAATTCATAGTAACACATTTGAAAATAAATAAAAACTTGATAAATATCGATAAAAACTGTTTTCTAGTATTTAAAATGTGATAAATCCTTCTTCAACGAGTGAAAGTACTTCTCATTTATTGAATCTCACAATCTGTATTTACTTATATATATATATATATATGTGTGTGTGTGTGTGTGCGTGCGTGTGCGTGTGTGTGTGTGTGTGTGCGTGTGTGTTTGTTACGTATGTGTCTATGTGTGCATGTATGTAAATTATTATTTTATTTTGACATAATTAATTGGGTTTTTTTTCTGGTTGATACAAATTCTGCTTCTGTCTCACACTGATTACATTGCTGACATAAAATATCCTCAGTGGTAGACAGATCATGAGTTAGAATCCCCTTGCCGTCGGGCTAATCATGAGATATCTTCGTGGTTTCTTTTTACGTATAACGAAAATTCAGACGCAAATAAAAAACCCACCATGTAGGCTACTTTGTCCCAATTTTTGTTCAAGCCTAGTAATTTTGAATACTACCCTTGCCTTCTGGGAAGGATTCAAAATTACAGGGTTACAGTTACAGAGTCGAATATTGGTAGATATAAACTCAGAATTGAGTCGGCTGTTGAAAGTCGGTAATCAAATTCAAACAAAGTATGTAAGTTATTACAAACATTTTTATAAAAATATTTTATAAAATCGGCTGTTCAACGACGGATATTAAGTCATATCAGTTGGAGCCGTGATGGCTGAGGGAATAGAGCCTTCGCCTTCCAATGAGGTGAACCGGGTTCGAATCCCACCAATAACTAGTCGATACGAAGCCGCATCCGGCTGGCACCGATCACAGTGCTGACGTGAAATATCGTCAGTGGTAGACGGATTATGGGTTAGAGTCCCCTTGCCGTCATGCTAACCGTGGGAGGTTCTCGTGGTCTTTCTCTCCATGTAACGCAAATGCGGGTTAGTTTCATCAAAAAGCCCTCCAAAAATTGGGTCGGCTGTTCAACGACGGGTATAAAATCGGTGGAACCATATCAGCGAGCCCTGATATTCACTAAATAAGTTTTCAATGAATGTTTGCTATAAATATGAATCCTTTGAAAAACAATTTTATTTGTTGTACCTAATATGCAGTCTAAAATGTAATGATTGTTTTTTTTTTTTTTTTTTTTTTTTTTTTTGAGCTAATCGTATGCCCTTGGTGCGTTGAAGTTTAAAAGTCAAAATAATTAAAACTACTTTTATAAATTGTAAACAAAAAGTATGGTAATTATCTCTATATGAAAATTAATAACGTAATATTGTCTACCATTCATCGGAATATGCATTCTGTTTTGGAAAGTTTAAAATTTTAATTATAAAATTTGTTTTCCTGCCAGAGTTGTGATTTTCAGTGATCGACAGATATTATAAAAATTTCGCTTCAACATTCAAATTCGAATATAAAGAATTAACTTTAAAAATTTTAACTCATGGCAAACTTGCTGTGAAATTATAGTTTTTAATGCTTTCAAACACATTTTAACCAAAAAGGTCAAAAGCTTTGTTTAAAAATATCTCATAAGTTTCTTTTAAATCTCTTTGTTTGAAATTTTAAAAAAAAGATTTTAAAAAAAACTGAAATTCAAAAAATTTAATTTAATTTTTTGACTAGATACTACGTTGCTATTTATACATATGAGACATAAGAGGTAGTGTGATTATTACTGACTTAAAATTTATAAGAATGAAAAAGAGAGAACAGGCAAAGTTACAATTTCTGGAAAAGGAGAATTACATATTACATGGAGGAGTTACAATTTCTGTTGTTCATTGAATAAGTATGAAATCGCAATGTGTTAGTGTGTTTGTGGATTGCTGCTCAAACAATCATGTGAGGTTGGAAATATGATTTAAAAGTAATAAAAATGGGGACTTACTCTCACAACAGTAGAAACAGTAAGCACGTGCAAGTGACTAGTAACTATGTGCAAGAGTCCATTTTCTTTTTAGAAAAATTTGCATTAATTAAATGTTACATGTGTATTCACATATTTTATTTTATTTTATCACCGTGTTGAACAGTCGACCCAATTTTGAGTTTACGGCTACTAATATTCAACTCCGAAGCCTTGTAAGTTCGAACCCGATCCAGAAGTCAAGGGAACTCCTGAATCAAGTATTGGGAGAAATTTTGCCTTCATGGAGGAACTAACTTTATGATGGAACTAACACGCATTTGCGTTATATGTATGAAAAACCACTAAAACTATCCACGGTTAGTCTGACGGCAAGGGGACTTTGACCCATAATCCGTCCACTACTGAGGATATTTTACGTCAGCACTGTGGTCAGTGCAAGCCGGGTGCAGGATTCATATCGACCAGCCAGCGCTGGAATTCGAACCCGGTCTCATTGAAAGGCGAACGCTCTATCTCCATCGAGGCTCAGTTTTCACATCTTAGTCTTTTGCGCATGTTTGTGAAGTTCGTTTTAGAGACCGATCACTTTTGATATGAAGTAATTGTAGTAGTAACTTAGCTACGTCGCACTGGAATTACACAATTGAATATTGGCGATAGTTTGGGAAATATCCCTGAGAATGATCCGAATACATACTATCACAATTTTGATCCTCAGCTAAAGGGACTGGTGCATGCCAAATCTGTCGGGGTCACAAACTCCTCCAAGTGAATCGATATCTCTGGGGGTTCTGGATTGGAGTTAGACCGTGCTCTGGCTCAGGTCAAAATTACGATCTGTGGATGGATTCTTCTCTATTCGTTAAATTTTTATAATTATTATTTTTTTCCCTTTCTGTTTTGATATTAATGTATTTTAGTGACTTTAGATATTAGTTTTTTTTTAGTTTAAAAAAAAAAGAAAAATAAACATAGTTTAATAATGAATTTACAACAATTATTTTTTATTTCAAAATTGTAAATTCTAGGTAGGATACTTCAAATCTGCAGAATATGAAGGGGAAAAAAATATTTGGTAATGAACTTTACTAAGCCATCTTACATGAGTTACTCACCAAAATTAGTTCAATTTTTTACAAGTACCCTATATTAAAAGATTGCAAATTAAAACATCCATATATTGATACTTCAATAACATCAAATATTAATGCTTCTAACACCAATACTCTAAATTTTATCTAATTATCTATTAATATTTTAAATGCAAATATTTTTTTTTAAAAATTTGTAAAAAAACAAAATTCAATCAAAAATTTTTAGGTTCATTTCTTAAATTATATTTAATTAATATTTTTTTCATAAGTTATGTAAACATAAATTCTGCATACTAGATATTAATTTCAAATACCTCTAGCATTTTATCTACGAGAAATTATTAATAATTGCACTTACCATTATTTAATATGTAAAATATATACTATTTTTAATTGACACGATTATTTATTTTTTATTTTCACTTTTATATTAATTGTGAGTAACTAAATGATGAGTAACTATACCCTTACCCTTCTCCTTACTTCAATGATCTAATCTGAATTATTACAGATAAAAAGAAAATTGATTGAAACAGCGAGAAGCATTCATGCTGCCCAGAAAGCGAGAGGGGAAATATCCCTACAGATTTTCCCTATGGAGGTACCTTTTTTTCCGGGACCTTTTTTCCAAAGACCCTTTTTTCCGTACCTTTTTTTCCAGGTACCTTTTTTTCCGGGACCTTTTTTTCCGTACCTTTTTTCCCGTCTACTAAAAAATCAATACTAACTTAAACTTGATTTTTTTTTTTTTTTTTTGTTCAATATTTGTTAAAAATATTATTATTATTATTTTTTTTTTTTTGCATCATTCATTTTTCCTCTTTAGTTTGATAGTTTTTTTTTTTTTTCTCATTATCAAAGAAATCTACATGAAGTAATTACAAAAATTAATTGTCTAAAAAACTATTTAAATATTTCTGCCAATCTTAATATTTTTCTTAACCTAATTTTTTTTTTTTTTAAACCATCTAAATATTTTTCACTTTTCTACATCTATGTTTTTTGTTTTTAACATATTTTTTTATTTATTTGTAGAATCTTAAATCTTGCCTTTGAAATTAAAGCTAGGAGCTATACCTTAGTTAAATCTCTCCTTTTTTTTAAATCTCGGAGATCTATTCACATGGCCCTGCTTCCTCCAACTCTCATGATTGCTCCGTTATTATAATATTATTAGTATTTCGGAATATTTCATTCTCTAATGTATGAGTAAAATTTATTCTCTAACTCGTTCCTTACTCAAAACTGAAGCAACAATTCCCCACCTTATGACGTCACGCCTCACACTCATCTCAAAAATCACAACTAAAGATATGATTAGCTGTTTCTACTTACTGTAGAAAAATAAGTTGAATTTTCGTCACTTTTCAACTTTACGCAACTTGCACATAATATGTACATGTTATTGTACGTTATGTACACAACTTGTATACATCGTACTTGTACATACACTGCAAACAACTTATTTCTGTTCAAAAGTATAGTATTCATATATTTTCTTGGTAGTGCTTATAGTATTAAAAAATAATTATTTCTCAATGGTTTTGTCCTCTTTCTATTATCGTTTTCTAATTTAGAGCTTTGAAGATTTGACTGCAGAAATGAAAATGTAATTTAAAATACAAAAGAATTTTATGGACATCTTTTCTATTCTGTATGTTAACAGCAAACACCTGACGTTGCTTGAATCCAGTTATCTATTCCCAGAATACGCTTCATTAATCTTTTAAAAGGTTTGAAGGCTATGATTATCTTGACGTCCATATGAACAGTCCTGTTTTGTAAGAATATATGAAGCCGTCAACGGGTTGCTCTAGCAAACCTTCTTCCTAGAAATGTTTTATTAGAGTACCATTTTAATTTTTTTTGGACCCCACCTTTTTTGAATTAGGTAGCACGGTCGTCATATGAGTCACAGAGTCATGCGTATAAATATGTGCATACGTATTAGCTTTGTATTAAATATATATTTTTATAAATAAATTCTTAAATATCATTTTTGGTGACGTATTTATTTAAAACTGTTTTTTCTAAAAAAAAAGGTAAGGAATAAATCGCAACAAAAAGTAAGAAATTAAGAAACATTCCAAAGATTTCAATTTCGGATTAGTTAAACTACGGCCTAAAGCAAATTTTTTTTTTTTTTTTTTTTTGAGAAAAAATTTTTTTTCATTTTCTTCTTAAAAATTGAATAACTTGATTTTTTAATTTTTTATTAATTATCTAATTACATTTAGTTTTAACAAAACGAATAAAAAAGAACAGTAAATTTTCTCAGAAATTTCTTTAAAATCAAGACACGAGAGACATCGAGAGACATAAAACCAATTAAACTTAACGGACATCATTCTATAGAATCCATATTTTAAAAAAAATCAATGTTTTCAAATCAAATTAAATTAGCGTATGCAAAATATTAAACAACAACCACTATCTTCCATTCATTTAGTATTGCACGATAGTATATGTTATTCCTACTAAAATTTTCGAAGTGGAAGTAGTTGTGTTTTTTTTTATATTATACCCAATTGAACCCCTTTACTGAGTCCTACAATGCTTCACCTTCAGAGAACATTGCCTGCAAGTCAAAGACGGACAACTAAAGGTCAAGCAATGTCCTTTAGAAAACACACAGGATATCGAAGTGAAAGTATAGACAGCAAAATTTTCCTCCCCCTAAATTAAAGACAACACGACAAAAAAATAGTACATATATGAATAAATTTTTGTTGTGCGACACTAAAAAGTTATCTTTTTATTTTAACTGCTTCAGTACTTTTTAGAAATAACACTGTTCTTCTTGTTTTCCAATACAAGATTCAAAATAATATTATGTTATTCTGAACATTTATCCTTGCTACTTTGATAATAATACATATTACTGAAATAAAAATTTCTCAACACAGAAACTCACATTATCTCATTTTATTTTAAAACTGGTGTTGAACAGCCCACCCATTTTTGAGTTGACGACTATTAATGTTCAATTAATGTAGTTTCGAAATTTTGATCGAAACCCAAAAGACAAGGGGCTTCTTGGATCAAGCATTGGGACTATAGCATTCGTGCTGAGGTCAAAAGTTATTTTATGTCTCACAGTTTCCCCCTTTTGCACAGTTTTTGCTCGTTCACAACATCTGGGATATATGACTATCTCTGGGAAAGAAAGCAAGGTGGCTCAGGGGATAGAGTACTCACCTTTCAATGAGGTGACCATATTCGAATGCCAGCGATGGCTGGTCTATATGAATTCTACAAACTGTTCACATCGACCACAGTGCCGACGTAAAATATCCCCAGTGGTAGAATGTGGGAGAGACCGTATGTTGTTGGGCTAACCTTTGGAGATTTTTGTGGTTTTCCTCTTCATGTAACGCAATTCCGGGATAGTTTGATCAAACTTTCTATTCGAAGGTCAGTATCTCCCATTGCTCGATCCAAGAGTTCCCTTGTCTTCGAGGTTGAATTCAAAATTATAAGACTATGGAGTTGAACATTGATAGTTATAAACTCAAAATTGGGTCGGCTGTTCAACACCGGTTATAGATTATAAAATCTCTGATGACGTAAGCTCCGGCTCCTAGGTAAAAAAAAGTAACCTGAAACACTTCTGTTGTATAACGGCTATTTTAATAATGTTTGGCGGCCTTTTTTATTTCGTTGATGAGTTATGCCCGAATTAACTATCTTCAGGGCTCCTCCCTCAATTCTTAAACTACCAACTCTTCCGGTTTTCTCGGAATATTTTATTTTCATATTTAAAAAGGCAGCGAAACTCATGCTATTCCAAATTTTTTTTTGAATTATAATGATAACTATAAATGAGTTTAACCCCCACTACATGTCAATAATAACAACAAATATATAACCCTATGAGGTGACCCGGGTTCGTTCCCAGCGATAGCTGGTCGATTCAAATTCCGCACCCAGCTCGCACCGACCACAGTTCTGACATAAAATATCGTCAGTGGTAAATGGATCATGGGTTAGAGTCCCCTTCTAGGTTTACCGTGGAAGGGTTTCGTGGTTTTCTACTCCATGTAACGCTAATGCGAGTAAGTTCCATGAAAAAGTCTTTTCCCCCAATACTTGATCCAGGAGTTCCCTTGTGTTCTGAATCGGGTTCAGTATTACGAGGCTACGGAGTTGAACATTGGTAGTCGCAAACCCAAAAATTTGATCGGATGTTCAACGGTAGTTATAATAAAATAAAAATATATATAGTTATAAAAGCATGAAAGTTTTTATGATAGTGAATTTCAGATTCGTTAAAATACAAATAGATATTTGAATAAGATTGTTTTTCGGTAATTGCCTTATTACCACTTGGAAAGAGTGAAAGTTGGCATGTATGATATTCCGATTCCCTAACACCACAAATTGAAAAACTGGACTTGTACAGTATATTTCCAACAAACAGATAAAAATGTATATTTAAAAAAGAAAAAAAAATATATATATTTTTTAAATAACTAATGTAAAATTTCAATCGTGAAGCAAATGTGTATGTATACATCGATATTAATAATGATATTTATATTAAAATCTATTTCCAAATAAGTGATTGCTATTGTTGGAAAACTAAGCTGAATCTAAGTCAAAATTGACATTTTCTTCGAAATTCTAACAAGCGCAGAGTACACTGTATGGAATTTATTTCAAACAACATTAAATTTCAATAAATTTTGCGAAAACGGCAAAGGAAAAATTACCGATAGTTAGGAAAGATACAAACAATTTGGCTTTGATTTCGAATATTATATATTTAATTATAAATTACATAAAATATAGTTCCCAAGTTTATTTAACCACTCTACTAAAGCCTTTTTTTTTTTTTTAATATTTTGACACAATTTTAAAATTTGAAACAGAACAATTTTGCTTCATTATTTCTAGTGCTTTCCCTCATGATTTATTATATTATAAGAAATATTCTAAAACAATATTTTTCCGAAAATGCTTTTATCTTATAGCTGTGTATATAAAATTTTAATGAAAATATTTAAAACATCCTTTATATATCTTTTACATTTCGAACCCCTTAACCGAATCTGATTCCCATTTTCTCCTAGTTTCTAAATAAATAAGTCACCATATTATAAAATAAGAAAAATATTACATATAATCATATAATAAAATAAATATTTTTATTTATTATAAAAGTAAATACTAATTCCTCTATAGAAAAGTTTATGAGATGGTTTATTTCCCATTGTGTACCAGGTGAAATCCACAAGTGTCAATAGGCTAAAGGTCACGGACAGCGTTATCAGGACCCCTGTCATAGTGGGGGGGGGGGGTCAGTTGGATTGTAACTGGTCTATCTTATTGTGTTTTTCCTGGTCAACCATTGGTCAATTATCTCCTACAAAGCACTAGATAAAGAAAGCAGTTGTCGACCAGGGCTTGGAAAAGAGGGCTTTCTCGAAGAAAGTATGGAGCTGTGTGAGTGTTGAGATCTTGTTCATATTGTAGTTGTGTTTGTGGATTATTTCTGTAAAATTTTTAATTCAAAGTTATCCGGTCGTTTATATAGTAAGCTAAGAGTGATGGCTGAAACACAAGAGCCGGAAGAAGTTTTTGAATCGTATGCCTTCATTTGGAACATTGAGAACATTTCACTGTGTGGTCTCAGAACAGGAGAATCAATTTCCAGTCCAACGTTTGTAGTCGAAGGCCTTTCTAATACTAAATGGCGCATCAAGATATATCCTACGGGCGTAAACGAAGATGCCAAGAATTTCCTTTCTGTGTTTTTATGCAGAGAAGAAGATAAATGTAACGAGGCTGTATTAATTGATTACGAAATCATGGTGATTGACGGTAATGGCAAAAATCTAAGAAACATGCTTGGTGAAGATGTTCTGTTTGACAAAGGAACAATGCTGGGTGTTTCTAGGCTTTTCAAAAATGATCGCGTTTTGATAGATGCACTGGCATGGAAGGTAGATGTTCTAAGTATAAGGTGTGAAATACTTAGTAAAAATTTTGATAAGAACAAACAGGTTGTGTCCGGGTGCGAAGCTCGATCGAAAATCGAAATGGACAAATGTTCATTTGAATGGGACATTAAATTTCCAGCATCTTCTCGGTGGAGAAAGATCGAAACTTTATATTTTCTGCCAGTATCGCTTGACATTATTCTGTCAGCTCCTGATGACGAGTTTGTAATTATTATTTGCACAACTGATAGACTATCATCTGAACCTCAAAAAGTATACTGCAGACTTTCTTTAGTAGACAACATGGGTGGAGAATGCTTTACACAAAGCGACGTGCACGTTTTTGAAAATGACGCTGATTTGGAATCATGGAAATTTCCCTCATTTTTCACAAAAAGTATGATGCAGAAACAAAAACGTTTCTTATTGGAAGACCATACGTTTGGTTTAAGATGCGACATTGCAATGTCAACTGGGGTTGTGACATCTTCTATAGAAAATTACACCTTCCACCCTTCGAATTTCATGCGGTTCAAATCACCGGGCGTAAATTTGAATATGTATTCAGCTTTGCACGACGATCTTCGTGGGATGTTTATATCCAAAAAGCATTGCGATGTGAAATTATGCGTAGAAAAAGCTACATTTCCTGCCCATAAAGCAATTCTGGCAGCTCGTTCACCGGAGTTCGCAGCCATGTTCGATCAAAATATGACTGAAACTAAAACTGGGATCGTCAATATCAAAGATATAAAAGCTTATACAATGGATACTCTTCTGGAGTGCATCTATACGGGATCCATAAAAGAATTGGACTACGAATCTGCAGTAGAACTATTAATTGCCGCAGATAGGTATCAAATTTCGTCATTGAAAGAAAAGTGTTCCGCTTTTTTGACAACATCTTTGACTGTGTCAAATATTTTCGAAGTTTTGATTACCGCAGACAGAATTGCTTATAAACCTTTAAAGACAAATGCATTGGACTTCATAAAGAATAATTTTGAGAAAGTATTGAACTCAGAAATCTGGCCTAATTTTGTTGAAAATAACAATACATTAACAACGGAAGTGTTACTAAAATTATCCGATGTTCTTAAAAAAATGGTAAAGTATAAATAACAAATAAACTTATTTCTTTTTAAATTTTATAAATTTAAAATATTTTTAAATATTTGTCAAAAATAAGATTAATGTCCTTTAAATTTACATTATAAATTCACCATTTTAATGTGCCCAGTATGTTCCGTAAAGACAGCCCTTGATATGATATTTTGGAATCATTATCAAAAACGAGAACAAAAAATGTATTCAAGATGCTAATCACAAATCAATATTCAAGCTAGGAAAAAACTAAAGCGTAATCTAAGATTCAACTAAGATTTTTTTTTTTTTTTTTTTCGTTTTTGATAATGATTCTAATACAAATACATGTTAAGGGAATTCTTCAAATTTTTTTTGCAGGCATCTTGCTATGAATGTTTCACTTTTGAAATCCAATTATATGAATTGATAGAGAAACATTTTTGCAAGTTTATTGTTTAAAAAAAATTAAACCACTGAAATAAGAAAACCATTAAATGTATTATTTAATAATTAACTTTTTAATGATATTGATTTTGAAATTAATCATCTAATGAACAATCAATAAATTCCTCATGTAACCTTCAGTAAATTAATATTTATTTGAGTCCAAAAATATTTAAATCACTCAAGTGTGTTAAATAAACTTATTAAAAATTTTCAATGAAAATCTAAGTTTATATATTTTTTAATAATTGACTTTTATTAACTCTCTGATTTACAAAAATGTATGTATGTTTCACAACTGAAAGTGGTATTTATTTAATGCATTCTCACCTTTCTTATTGATTTTATTTTTAATGATATTGATTTTGAAATTAATCATCCGCTGACCAATCAATAAATTCTTAATGTAACATTCAATAAATTCATATTTATTTCATTCCAAGAATATGTGAATCACTCAATTGTTTGTTAAGTAAACTTCAATTCAATGAAAATCAAAGCTTATATATTTTTCAATAATTAAGTTTTATTAACTCTCCCGTTTTTTAAAAATGTATGTTATAATTTTCAAAACTGAAAGTGGTATTTATTTAATGCATTTACCTTTTTATTGATTTTATTTTTAAAGATATTTATTTTAAAATTAATCATCCGATGACCAGTCAATAAATTCTTAATGTAACATTCAATAAATTTATATTCATTTGAGTTCCAGAATATTTGAATCACTCGAGTGTTTGTAAACTAAACTTATTGAAATTTTTTAATGAAAATCGAAGTTTATACATTTTTTAATAAATAAGTTTCATTAACTCTACCGTTTTACAAAAATGTATGTTGTTAGTTTCTAAGTTGAAAGTGGTACTTTTTTTATGTATTTACCTAGTTTTAATTTTAATGATATTGATTTTTAAATTAATCATCTAATTAAGAATCAATAATTACATAATGAAATATTCAGTAAATTTTTATTTTTTCAGTCAAAGAATATTTGAATTACTGTAGAGTCCGTTTGATAAATTTATTGAAAGTTGTCAATAATAATCTAAGCTTATATATTTTTAATAATTAACTTTAATTTTTAATAATTATTTTTTTTTCAACCGTTTAACAGAAAATGTATCTATGTTTGAAAGTTAAAAATGATATTTTTAATGTATTACTTATTTTGTTAATTGTGTTTTTAATGATATTTGACCTATGAAATTAATCATCCGAGTTCATAATAAATAATAAAACATTCTCTGAGTTTCTAAATATTTGAGTTAAGACATCTTATTTGATCGTGGATGAAAATATGTGCATGTTTTGATAATTACGTTTTAATTGCTTAACTTTTGCATTAAAAATGAAATTAATTAAAAATGTGCATGTGCCTTGCAGTTGAAATTGATAGTTTAATTAAACTGGGCATTCTGTAATGATCACTGATATGTATTTTTAAAAATTCTTGTCAAAATGAAGCCAAAGAAATACAGTCGACTCTCGTCGCCCGAGTGAAAATGGACGTTATTAATGTGAGTCGATGATTCACAGAAATACTGTAAATATCAACACATAACTAAAAAAATACTTGACAAATTTTAACACAGCATTTTATTTTAATTTGGTAACTAATAGAAATAATTGGTAAAAACGCAACTTTTTTTTTTATATGAATACATATAGAGGTGGGATAAAATTATAGAAACATTTCTATTCTAAGTCATCTTTTCATATTTCTCAAGAAACACTTGCAGAGCTGTTTCATAAATTCAGAAGTGTTTAGTAAGAACATGTGATTTTGTATGCATAATCAATGACGTTGAAAGCTTTTTAGAGGTTTGCAGAACCAAGAGTAAATTACGAACGAAGAAGAGTGTTTTTGAACAGCCCATGCCAACAATTACATAGCAAGTATTTAGTTTGTAACAATTAATATGGTTATCATATGAAATAGTTACACAAAATTTCGTATAGAGATATATACATTTTTAAAAAACTTTCTTTTTTTTTTTTGCCTAACGTTTTCTTACTATAATTGAAGAAACATGTTTTTTGAATAATTTTTAAAATAACAAATAATATCATTTTCGAATTTTAGAAAAATTCCTTAAAAATTGCTTAAAGATAACAGCATTTAAACTAATCTTTTCAAACTGCGCAGGTGCGGAAAACATTTTTAAAAAAATCTTTTGTCATAATTTTGTTTTGAATCGTCCTTGGTAACTTATGAAAAAAGCCGATTTAAATATTAAAAAGTTGATTAAATAAAATGTTAAAAGTTTTTTGAATATTTCAGCAGTTGTAGTAAAAAAAAGGCAACAAAAAAAATTATAAAAGTGTCCATATATCCATGAATATTGAAGCTATATTTACGAAAGTATTGCACTGAATAACCAAATTTTTGGGATGCTCTAAAACACTACTTTTCGTTTTATTTATTGTCCTCTAAAATCTTTAAACTTCATTGATATGCACTTCTAAGAAAGCTATAAAATGATGCTCTTAGTGGTTCTTGATGACGCCCGGTGGCTGAGTGGTGGCGCTTCGCTCTCTCTTGCCACAGGTCCTGGGTTCGATCCTCGGCCGGGCAAGGTTGACTCAGTCTTTCATCCCTTCAGTGGATCGATAAATGAGTACCAAGCATGCTTGGGAAATAAACACTGGGGGTTCCACGTTCAGCTGACCACCTGACCGGAACATCTGCTCCCCAGAGCCCAAGGTCAAGAAAACTGAGATGGGCACAGTAGGCCTTGGCCCTCTATTGGCTGTTGCGCCTATGAGTTTAGTTTTAGTGTTTCTTGATAAATATATATATAAAAAATATAGAAGTGTTTCCATAATTTTGTCCAACCTCTATATACAAGAAAGTAAATAATGTTTCATATTTTGTTTCGGGACTATCATTTTTGATAAATAATGTTCCTGAAGATAGCTGCTAAAACCAGATGGTTTAACTCTAAAATAAATCATACAAAGGGAATGACATTACACAAAAAGAATAGATACAATTTTCAAACGAGGAAAGTATGATATTGTATTCTTCGATAAGAGTGTTAATAATTACTGAAACTTGCTCAAATTGACCCCATTATAATGAGTTTTAACCCATTATACAACAAGAAGGTGTGGTCACTAAATTAATAACAAATTAAATTCTTCATTGGTTAAGTTATGGTAAGAACTGAAAGTCTGGTAAATCTTAGGTCTTACCGGTAACACCTGGCTTCTACCTATTTGTAAAAGTCGGAAGTATGCTTTAAAATGATTCAATCTCAGCCTTTTACAAAGATTTTGCGGTTAAAGGTTTACCAAGCCAATTTGGTAACTCTTATTTTATCTAGATTTTATTGGTAAAATTATTATTTTATCTAGATTTTATTGGTAAAATTATTATTTTATCTAGATTTTATTGGTAAAATTATTATTTTATCTAGATTTTATTGGTAAAAATATTATTATTTCTAGATTTTATTGGTAAAATTATTATTTTATCTAGATTTTATTGGTAAAATTATTATTTTATCTAGATTTTATTGGTAAAATTATTATTTTATCTAGATTTTATTGGTAAAATTGTTATTTTATCTAGATTTTATTGGTAAAATTATTATTTTATCTAGATTTTATTGGTAAAATTATCATTTTATCTAGGTTTTATTGGTAAAATTATTATTTTATCTAGATTTAATTGGTAAAATTATTATTTTATCTAGATTTTATTGGTAAAATTATTATTTTATCTAGATTTTATTGGTAAAATTATTATTTTATCTAGATTTTATTGGTAAAATTATTATTTTATCTAGATTTTATTGGTAAAATTATTATTTTATCTAGGTTTTATTGGTAAAATTATTATTTTATCTAGATTTTATTGGTAAAATTATTATTTTACCTAGATTTTATTGGTAAAATTATTATTTTATCTAGATTTTCTTGGTAAAATTATTATTTTATCTAGATTTTATTGGTAAAATTATTATTTTATCTAGGTTTTATTGGTAAAATTATTATTTTATCTAGATTTTATTGGTAAAATTATTATTTTACCTAGATTTTATTGGTAAAATTATTATTTTATCTATCTTTTATTGATAAAAACCAAGAATTTACCAGATTTGGGGATTTTTATTGTAACAGGTTAGTGTTTGAATCCGATTTAAAACCCTTTAATTTTTGTTATTAGCAACAAGCTTTACTTTTTTCTTCGGTATTAGTTTTATTATTTTGTGAATTTTTTTCACATTATTATTACGTATCTTTCAACAGCCCGCGTTTTATGGAGATGTTTTATTCTTTTTACTTTTATATATATATTCAATTATTTTTTTACATATTTAGGGTGGTAGTAAATGTTAAGCTTTTCATTCAGTGAATTGCGTAAGTCCAAAATTAAACAAATTAGGTTAACTTCAGAGTGTTATTTCGCTGCCACTTTAAATATTTCATTTTATAACCCTCGTTGAACAGCCGACCTAATTTAGGGCTTACGGCTACCAATATTCAACTCCGTAGCCTTGTAATTATAAACCCAAACCAGAAGACAAGGAAACTCCTGGATAAAGAATTGGGAATTATTGCCATAGCAAAACGAACTTTAACTGTTATGAGCTTCTTTGACTTAAAACAATACACAGATTTAAAGTAGTAAGCAATACATTTTAAAACAAACACAGCAAAAAAAAAAAAAAATAAATAAATAAATAAGTTCTAAAAAAAAAAGTAAATAAATAAATGAACTTAATGGGGCTGTTTAAGAACTGAAAGATAGCATAACCTTAAAAATTTCAAATCAGTCTTAACATTTATTTACCACATTTCAATGGTAGTTAAAATGGACTTAAGCTTGTCAACCAGTTTTATTTAATTTTTTCTTAAACTCGACAAAAAAAATTTTCTCTTAAAAACTTTTATTTTCTTAATAATGAGGCGCAAAAGTTGAGTTTTAAGATTTAACTTAAATATCTATCTCAAATATATGATTTGAGTACGTTCAGGGCTTAAGCTTGTCAACCAGTTTTATTTAGTTTTTTCTTAAACTCGACAAAAGATTTTTTCTCTTAAAAACTTTTATTTTCTTAATATTGAGAAGCAAAAGTTGAGTTTTAAGATTTAACTTAAATATCTATCTCAAATATATGATTTGAGTACGTTCAGGGCTTAAGCTTGTCAACCAGTTTTATTTAGTTTTTTCTTAAACTCGACAAAAGATTTTTTCTCTTAAAAACTTTTATTTTCTTAATATTGAGAAGCAAAAGTTGAGTTTTAAGATTTAACTTAAATATCTATCTCAAATATATGATTTATGTACGTTCAGGGCATCTATCCGCTGTTGGTGATTGCTTTGTCGAGTTGTCACCCATACAAGCTTTAACACCTATTACTAGTGAGAATAAGTTTTAATATCGGGATGCATTATCAAAAATATGTCGCGAGATTCCCCCTATTAATCTATTGGTGTTGATATTTTTTTTACCTAAATAAAATTGAGTAACATTCACAATACTATACATCTTATTCAATAAATATCGCCTTATAAAATATTCACGATATTTTCATATTCAATGCACCTATGTGTATTATTGGTAACCGGTGACTTGCGTAACTCATTTGTTTTCGAACTTAGCTTAATTGTACAAGCTTAATAGCACTGATTTTTTTAATTAAGTTTATGATATTTTCATTTAAAGGAAAATAATATAAAATTTGAGTGAGCCGTGATGGCTCAGGGGATGGAGCATTCGCCTTCTAATGAGCTGAACCGGGTTCGAATCTTGCATCCGGTTCCCACTGACCACAGTGATGACGTAAAATAACTTCAGTGGTAGACGGATCATAGGTTAGAGTCCCCTTGCCGTCAAACCTTACCATTGGAGGTTATCGTGGTTTACTCTCCATGTAACGCAAATGCGGGTTAGTCTTATTGAGAATTCCAAGAAGAAAAAATTGCACCGAATACTTGATCTGGAAGGTCCCTTGTCTTCTGAATTGGGTTCAAATTGAACATTGGTAGTCGTAAACCTAAAATTAGGTCGGCTGTTCAATGATTCCAAAAAATAAAGTTTTAGAATGTCAAATTCGTGATCAAAAATAGATATGAAAAACTAATTATAATTATTAATGATAATTGGTATTAAAATGTTTTAGTAATAGAATTTAATAAATTTAAAAGTTTTAAAATTAAAGTGTCGTTTGGACGAATATGCATATATACGTTAAGCCTCACCACTGACTGTGAAATAAAATATTTCTTCAGCTTTCGATAACTTATGTTGGCCTGCATATTTGTTTCTAGTAAGTTTTACTTCTGCACTTAAACTATTGAGTTTAGGGAGCTGAAAGAACTTAAAATGTTTCTTGCAGTGGTTCCGTTTGCTTCCATTCTTTTTTTAAAAAATTTGCTGTTTTCATGACAGCGCACGTTTTAATCTATTATAATGGTTTTCGTCAATGGAATTTCGTATTTTCGATATGTCAGAACCACGGAAAAGAGTTGATTCTCCACAAATCATCGCATAAGAAATTTGCTAACTGCAGAAAGCAAACACAATTCAAATCAGTTCTCGAGGAATTAGGAAACATATATTCATGCAGACTTAAAAAATTTTAAAATCTGTGTTCCTTTTTTTTTCCTATTCGTGTATGGGTGGGAAAAAAATACTGAGTGTCTTAAAAAAAGCTATGAAGGTGAAAAATAATGAACTAAAAAAATATAGTTTATTATAAATTTTTGTTTTATATTGGCCTTAACTAATGGGACAAATATGAATTATAGTTCAGAATAGTGGTATATTTTTGGAGTATATTTGTAATGAATACAAATCTCTTCAAAATAGTTTCAATGGGCCGTAATGACTCAGGGGATAGAGCGTTCGCCTTCCAATGAGGTGAACCGGGTTTAAATCTCACCGTTGGCTGGTCTATACGAATCCGCATCCGGCTTGCAACAACCACAGTGTTGGCGTGAAACATCTTCAGTGGTAGACGGATCATGAGTTAGAATCCCTTTACCATCAGGCTAATCATGGGAGGTTCTCGTGGTCTTTCTCTCCATGTAACGCAACTACTGGTTAGTTCCATCAAAAAGTATTCCACGAAAGCAAATTTCCCCCAATACTTGATCCAAGAGTTCCCTTGTCTTCTGGATTGCGTTCAAAATTAGAAGGCTATGGAGTTGGACATTAGTAGTCGTAAACCCAAAAGTTGGGTCGGCTTTTCAACAAAATGTGAAATAGTTTCAATCAAATTTTTTTACCATAAAAGTTTACGGTTCTTATACAATACGTACAAAATGGTTTGGACTGTCCTGTTGGCTACACCTGATTGACTTTTTCATTATTAGTTTTTGTGCGCTTATAATATCAAGTTTCTAAAAACATTTAAGTTCCTAAAGCATAAAACCGTTTTTTCCTAAGTGAATAAAAACAAAATCTGATTTTTGATTTTTTTTTTTTAAATTTTGATCTTTTAAATTTTTAATATTATTTCGACAAGTGTAAAAAGGCTATTTTTTTCGTCTTTTTAGAAATTGGTCTGACACGTCTCCAACGAAGTCTTAGATAAAATAAATAAAATTAAAAGATGTCTAAATTTAATCCGATTTTTCCTTTGCAAACTTAAAATACTTCATCGATGTAATGGCAGGTCAAAAGAAGTTCTTATTACTTAATTTCTTACATTTTGCTCTTTGTAGGTTACTTATTTAAATGAATCTAAATTACTTAAAAGTGAAACAAAAAAAAGTTCTTAATTCGTTTGATCTTCTGAATTTCAAGGGAAATTTCAATGCAATTATTTTCATCGTTTCAAAATAAATAAATCTATTTTTATTGTAATAAATTTTAATGATATCTATCCTTCAAAACGTTTAAAATTTTAATAACGCATGATTTTTTTTCTAACTTATTTTTAAAATATGCTTTTAATCATTTACGTTCATTAACATCATTTTCGTTCCTCATTTAACATCATTACGTGATGTCTCAGTGCAATTTTTCTTCGTCCAATTTCAAAATATTTCTGTTTTTTTTTTTTTTTTTTTTTTTTTTTTTTTTTAAATGAAAGATAAGAATTTAATCTTAATTTCCATGGAAGAAAAAATTCGATGAGCGAAAAACTACTATGTATAAAATTTGTTTGAAGTTGGAATGAGTTTTTTGAATTTAAAAAATAGTAAAAAATTTTTTTTTATTTAATTACCTCCATATTAATAAAAATATTTTTATTTTCTTTCGTTTCCAAAAAACAGAACGTTATTATCTTGAAAATTGACGATTTTATGTGGGACTGAACTGTCCATAGAATAACATGGGGGTTGCTTTTCTCCCGATCAAGCTTCATATTTTTATGATAAATCTGAGTGTATATATATATATCACAAAATTAAACGAAATATTTACTTTGATACATAAACCATTTTTATAATCAACGTATCTTGTTTATTTGAAACAAAAATTTCTATTAAAAATTTAAAATTAGGATTTTTTTTTTTTTTAATTACCACCGAATAATAAGTAAATAAAACAAAAATGAAGCCTGGACATTTCCTGTTTGTGGCACATCTAGAGAAAACGCATTATTTGGGGGAGATAGACCTCCAAATTTTAGTACTTTCATCTACGAATCAGAAGAAAAGGCGCGAAACTCTTCCTATTCTCCTCACTATGCGCCGGAAAAAATTTTTAGTTTATTCTGTAATATATTTTTCTTATTTGAGAAAATGCAAGCGGAAGAAACGATAGCAGTTTTAGCTCTTTTACTTCGCAGAAAAAAAGAAGAAAGAAAATTTCAAAGATTATGGCGTCATCCTTTAACTGATAAGCGCCATATATTTGACCATTATTACACTCTGCACAATGAGTTAAAAAACCATCTTTCAAAATTTAAAACATTTTATCGAATGTCGAAAGAAACATGTCAGGAACTCTTGCGAATAATGGGGCCTTCAATTACTACATCCAATAGAAGTTGTGCGATTCAACCATAAGAAAAGCTTAGTGTGACTATGAGGTGAGTTTAATAATTATTATCTATTTATTATTATATATATGCTAGAAGAATTGTATAGTATTTAGATAACATTAACTAAGGATTATTAGAATGAAAATTAACTAAGGATATTGTCACATTTGATCATGGATATGTTTTCTTGATCATCTGTTAAAAGATTTGGGGACCAAATTCTAATAATTATTTAAGACAATATATAAAAATTTCATTGTAATATTTTAGATAGGGCTATTTTCAAATAAAAATATCCAATAGAAACTAGTATTTGGTATTCCATAGTATATCTCAGCTTATACATATGCATACCAAACTTGATCATTATTATTTAGAAAGGTAATTGATTGTTTCTGTCGTGGTAATTCAGCAATTTTTTTTTATATATTTTTTTATTTTTATATATAATTTAATCAATCTTGAACAACATTCTTCATTAATTTATTTTATTTTTTCGAATAAAAGTTAGTAATATAGATTTTATTTGTTTGGCTATTTTTTAAACCTTTAATTAATAAAAGTTATTTCCTACATATTAAAAAAAAAAAATAGCATAACGAAAAGAAAACTGATTATTATGAATAAAAAGCAAACACCAAATCTAATTTCTTAATTTTTTCCATGAAAAAAATCATGATTTTACAGTATAAATATGCATTAATAGTCGAATATTCTCACTATCTTTAACGAAAAAAACTTCTGATTTATTGATAAAAAAAAAAAACTAATATTGTTTAATCAGGTATTTTTTTGTAAAACTTTATATTTTGATTTAAAAATTTTTCGATACCAAGGATAAAATTATAAATGCTTCAGATACAACAGTTAATTATGAAAGTTTGTTGTATAAGCAGGAAGTGTTAGGAGATTATTTCTCTTTTTTATATAAAAGATAATAGTTGCTGTAAAAAATTACTTGATGATAGATACTTTCTTTTCAAAACCTTTTTAATAATGCTCACGATATTATAGAAAATAACAGAAAATATTTGTTTCACAAACATCCGTTGATAGCAGGGACATTTAAAACTTTTTAGAAACAATAGTTAATTATTAAAATCTCAAATAAGTAGAAAGCGTCAAATGCAATTAATATTTTTCTATATTAAAAAAAAAATATTATATGTAAAAAAAAAATTCTTAATTATACTTATTTATCTAATAAAACATATTTGATAAAGCATAAGAATAATAGAAAATAAAAAGATACCTGTAAATAGTTTTTCTTGAAAATAGTCATAACTCTCAAAAACAAGTCGAAATAGGAACTTCTTATTTTTATTCTCTGTTTTGAAAATATTTTATCTTCATGCAATTTTTATGCCATTCATGTAAATTTTTTTCTTTTTTAATTTTTTTTCTGTTGCGGAAATTCAGGAAATATTTTTTTTTTTGTTTTTTTTTTTTGTAACGCAGTAAAACTTAAACAACATTCTTTATCTGTTTAAAAAACGAAAATAATAAAATAGATTTTAGTTTTTATACTAATTTAAGTCTCTAACTATTAGAAGTTAATTCATATATATATATATATATATATATATATATATATATATATATATATATATATATATATATATATATATATTGAAAGCGAACACTAGATCTAAATGCATACAAATTTTTTAATAAAAATATATTTTGCCCTTCAGAGTATATATTTGCAACAGTAGTCGAATATTCTCCACTAAATGGATAATATCTTAAGAAAGTATATCAATATTAATAAATATTAGTTAAAATTTTTAGAGTACAATATAAGTTCAAAGAAATTTTAAATAAAAAAAATTTTTTTCATTCACTAAAATTAAATAATAATAAAATATGAGAAAAAAAAACACTATTAAAAATATTACAAAATTAAGTATTATTAAAAAACATCACTATTGTCAAATAAAACGTCATTAAAAATCTGAAAAATGTATAAGTGGCATGAATATTGCAGAAGGTGTAACAAATGAAAATTAAGTGTTAAATAAAAAAAAAATTAATTTTAATTAAAAAATTTTAAAAGAAACACAATCTATGTATATTAATGAATTAATGAGGTATATTACGAAAAAGAACTTTTTTATGTTTATTTAAATAAAAATTAATTGAGGTTAAGAAAAATTAATGGGGTTTAGGTAAAAAGCTAAGGAATAGGGTTATTTTCGGAAGATGGAGGGTTCATAGAAAAAGTAGGGACATTTGAATAAGAGGGAAGGGTATTAGCAGAAATAAAAGGGTTCGGTGTAAAAGATGAGAGAATAATCAAAGGAGGCGAGAAGATCAAAGGTGTGGGTGATCTGGTTAATCTGGTAGGTATAGATGAAGAGGGAGAAGTGGAGGGAATACTTCCTTAATCCGAAGACGTGTTATTGTATATTATGATTAAAATATCTGCTTTTACTTTTAATTTTTCTCTATGGCTAAGTGCTTTGAGGCTAGGAATTAAAGACATTGCGAAGTGAAAGTCTTCATCTTCCTTTTCTTTCTTAGCCTTTAATAGCTTTAATAGCTCCCTTTCGAATACTTCCTTCTCCTGCTTTCTTTTCTTTCCTCTTGAAGAAGTTGGTGTTTCTGATGGCTCATTATTTGTGGCCTCTTCTTCATCATCAGGAATGTTCGACATGGTTTTTGATGATAAAATTGTTGGTACCAAAAAAAGCATGTTTGAGAAGTATGGACTTGTCTTTCTATGCCTGGCACCATCACCAGAATGATGTTCGGTTTGGTGGCGAAACTCTCTAACGAAGGAATTTTTTAAGTAGGTCCATCTTTTCTGGATTTCAATGCCTGTAAGAATAGCGAAAGATATATTTGGTTAAGTTATTATTTTTTTTTTTTTACATAATATCAAGTCAACTAATTGTCAACTAATATTTTGAAATAAATTATATTTACAATTAAAATATAAAAGTGTTTACATTATTTTTATACTGAAAGAAATTAATTGTACGTAGGTATCAGCTACTTATACATACAACGTTGAATTTAACAATACAGTCGTCCCCACTTAATCGCCCCTCGGATAATCGAATAACCAGCTTATACGAATAAAATTTAATGGAACCAAATCATTTTATATTAAACTTCCCCGTTTAAACGGTTATTTGTTATTTTTTTGCCCCCGCTTAATTGCATAAAGAAGCGGTACTGAAATGAAAAAAATGTGTTTATTTTTGAGAAATGTTTCACCAGCTAAAATGGAATTTCCCTTTTTCAGTTAAGATAAGGATACAAGGTGGTCATTTCAATATTCATTAGTAGATGTTTGGAATGAAGTTGAAAAATTAATCAAAGCTTGCTGCCAGTTATACATCGAAGTAAACGAAGGGGGTTTTACCCCTCTTTGACTTACTTCACTCACACATCATTCAGTATGTAAAAAAGGGATAGAGTGATTTGTTTTTAGGTCAAGACTTGTGGTTTCCTTTTGATGCATTATTAGCTTTGATAAGAAAAAGTTTTTAAAACCCCACTAGTGTAAAGAGTGTGTTTCTCTTAAGTAAAATTATGGCTTAATTCAGTGAATAATTTTGAGTTGGTTGCAAGTTGAGCGCGAAAAGGAATGATTTAAATTAATCGGAAAAAAACAAAACAATGAATCTTAGAATCAATAAATTTAAAAAAAATCCCCAACTAAAATAGCGCATTATTTAGGAATTTCTCAAGTTTCAAAGATTTAAAAAAAAAAAAAAGAAAGAAAACAAAAATTCTGAATGTGTTTGAAGGGAATACTCACAAATCATGAAAATTTTAGTAGAAACTAAAAGGGAATATCTAATTTTGATAAATTGACGAATTAAACGGGTATAAAAAACAGCCTTCAATTATAGAATTTTTCGGATGGTATCATATAATATTTTGATTCCTACATGATACTACTTTTCACTAACATTGATTTATTTTTATGTAACTTTAAATGAAATTTGTTTATGATACTAAAGCAGAAATTTTTTAATTATAATTATTTATTCATCATAAACCTAGTTTAATTAATCAAAATGCTATACTACGCATTAAATACCATTAAAAAGTAAAATTTCACAAAAATTCAGAGTTTAAGATTGAATATTGCACTCCTCTTTTAATCGAATAACCCGGTTAATAGCATAGATTTGGCTGGAACCGATGGTATTCCCTTAAGCGGGGTGTACTGTACCATGAAAATTCTTGTTAACGATAGGAGGTTAGTTAAGGTTCATTCGGTTCCAGAATATAGACAAAACTTATCCTCGTATTAGCAAAACACACATAATTCAAAATTATGTTAGCTATAAATCTATTTGTAAAATCAATAATGTTATTTATGTGTTACGCTGTGGTTTTTGGAACATGAGATACGTTGAACAAAAAAAAAACATTAGAATTAATCAACATCGTTCAGTAATAACTAATAAAATTATCAATAACCAAGAATTGAATCATGTTAAAGAACTTTATTTTAACAGAGTTAAAATTAATATTTTAGATACATTGGAGGTATCAATTTAAGACAAGACTACAAAAAGAACATTGTTACATGCGTGTATACAAAACAATTTTGCCTTATGAGCTAAACTATGCCTTCCAAAAAATTAAAAATTGTGAAAATGCATTGTTTATCAATATGATAAAAGAAATTATTTTATATTTAATATAAATAAAATAATTACTTGAAATTTAATGTATCTAAAAACACATATTTAAATACCATTTTTAATTTGTATAGGATAAAAAGAAAATACATTATGTTTATTTATCTAAAAAAAACAGTACACTAACTTTCCAAAATTTTATCAAAAGCAATGGATACCCAACAAAAGCAATTAATTTATTTCTAAAATCATTGAGTTAATTGACTGTTTTATTTTATATTCAATGTTTTGTATTTTTTACCTTGATATGTTTTATTTCTGTTTACATTTTTTTTTTTTTTTTTGGTGCTCCTAACACTATTGTATTGATATATTTTGCTTCAGCCATATTGATAAAATGTTAGAAAGCACTCTTTTTTTCTGTGTATAATCGTGTGAGCTGATGACCAGATTATATCTCTTCATTACTTTCTTTTTAGGTTTTTTAATAATTTTTTCTTTCTTTTTTTCATAACTCTTTATATTTTTTCAATATTATCTCTCTCTCTCTGTATATATATATATATATATATATATATATATATATATATATATATATATATATATATATATATATATATATATATATATATATATATATATATATATATATATATATATATATATAATATATATACTTAAATGTTGAGTATTTAGATTTTAAAATTGATATTGTGGACAAAATAATTAAAATTGGTGTTTTTGATAAAAGAAAAGCTTTTAAATTTAAAGTTATATTTTTCTGCAACTTTAATACGAATTTGTATAATAAAATTTGTAAAAATTTAGTTTTTTCACAATTGGTTAGGATTAAAATATTTGCAATAATGTTGAAAGTTTTCAGGAAGCTGTGAAAAATTTTTTGAATAATTTGAGTAATAATGATTTTCCTTGTGTTGTATTTTTGTAATATTAATTTTTTAATTAAGAAAATGATAGAAGAATATTAGTTTTTTATTTCTTTTAACAGGGCACAATTCAAGACTTAACTGAGCAGTCTCAGTTAAGCATTCTATTAATTTGTGACGTAATCTTTCTTCTTTCTTTTCTGGTCGGTAGGGCGCTGGGTCCATGTACAAGAGGTCGTGGGTTCGATCCTCGCCGACCGAAGACTCCCCGTGTAGTAAATGGTGACTGATGCACGTTAAATCTGTCGAGTCTCAAAGTCCTCCATGTTCCCATAACAAATCAATACCTCTGGGGGTACTGATCCAGGAGTTTCCTTGTCTTCTGGATTGGTTCAAAATTACAAGGCTACGGAGTTGAGCATTAGTAGTCGTAAACCCATAAAATTGGGTCGGCTGTTCAACGACGGTTATAAAATAAAATAAAAATCTGCGCAATTTAAAAGAGGGCGTTGTTTTCATTTGGTTCAAGTGTTTCCATTTCATTTGATTTGCTTGTGAGTTCGCCGTCTGACCTTGTTTATGTGAGTTTTTATTTTATTTTCTGATGATTTTTATTTTCTGATGAAATTGTATTTAGTTCTATGCCTTACATGTTTTTTTTCTCCTGGACTTTTATACAAAACCTTCGGGGTACTGAGGGAGTTTTTTTAGGCTTTTGCCATCTTCCTCAATAGAAAAGGTTTTGTTTTATGGCCACTGGGGCCGGTACCCCCTAAAGACGTTGGCTTCAGTGGTCATATTTTTTATTTTAGTTTCATTTCCTTCTTTTATTTCTATTTTTATTCTCTCTTTTTTTTTAAATTTCTGCTGCTTTTTAGCGCATTTTTTTAAAAGAAGTTTTGTCCATTTTGTTTAAAAATTATTTGTATTCTTTTAGTATTATATATATATATATATATATACATAATACACACATAATGAAGGCACTGAAATTAGGTTACTCTTTTACAGGTACCTAGCCACCGGCGCAAGTTTCGGAGAGTTGTATTTTGTCTTTCTGCTAGGCAAAACAACAATAAGAAACCTACTAAAGAGACATGCAAACATCTGTGGACGTTTTTTGTTTCCATTTTTATGGCACCTAAAACAGAAGAAGATTGGAAAGCAATAGCCGAAGAATTTTTCGAAAAGACAAATTTCCCAAATTGTGTAGATGCCATAGATGGGAAGCACATACGAATTGAAGATCCTGAAGGAGCAGGCTCACAATATTTCAATTATAAAGGCTGTCATTCAATTGTGCTATTGGCCCTAGCAGATGCAAAATGCTGTTTTACGGCAGTGGATGTTGGAGCCTTTGGTTCCGCAAGTGATTCTACGGTTTTTGCAGCTTCGAATTTCGGCAAAAAATTGAAAGCCAAAGCTCTCAACATTCCAAGTGCCGAAACTCTGTCATTTGACAGAGACGGTAAAAAAATACCTTTCGTTATTGTAGGCGACGAGGCTTTCGGTTCGTCAAAGGACGTACTTCGGCCATTTTCGAGGCAAAAAATTGACATCAAGCAAAGAATTTTTAACTACCGCCTTACGCGAGCAAGAAGGGGTGTTGAGTGCACATTTGGCATCATAGCTAAAAGATTTCAAAAAATTTATATTGCCATCGATGTGGGGATAGAGTTTGCTACAGAAATTGTAATGGCGGCAAGCATTTTACATAATTTTGTAAGACACTTCGATGTGATCGAGGAAGGAAAAAAATTGTCTCTTTGTACCATGAACAGTATTAGAATTCAGGGAGCAAATAATACTGACATTAGTGGCAATATTTTGCCGGGTACTTTGTTTCACCCTCTGGATCCGTCTCTTGGCAGTATGATACAATATAATTATATATCAAACAATAATATTTAATATTACTTTTTGCATTATTTACGTTAAATTACACTCAACGCAAACAAATGATTTTCAAACCTTATATTAATTTAAGTTTATAGTAATTATAAAACAAAAAATTATGTTTTTCTTCCTTACATTTCTATTTGAATTTTTTAGATGTATATTTAATTGAAATGAAAAATTTTAAAAATATATAAATAAATAGTTAATATTTTCCATTTAAGCTCATTCTTATAAAAATGCGAGTCAGAGAATTTAGCAGAATCAATTTCTTTGTAAATAAAAACCATAGTTATACTACAATATAAAATACTGTTATTGTTAATTCTTACTAATCATGACTTTATTTTTATTAAAATTACATATATATTGCACATTTTATATTTTAAAGCCTTCATAATTTTATTTCATTATACTGTAAATAATTTTATTCCTATTTCCACTTCCTTCTTTTTATAGGAGATCAGATTATGTAAATATATTATTATTATTAGTTTGTTATGTAAATATAAATGTATATATTAATGTTCATCAATTTGTTTAATGTAACACAATATAGTGTAAAGTAATGAAAAATGCTAGGTAAGACTTTGGTCCATAACAATCTTTTGTCTTTAATAAATAAATGCTGATTATAAATGTACTCAAATGACATATTTTATGATTAAGCTGGCCTTATGAAATATATATATATATATTTATATATATATATAGCAAAATAAATAAATACAAAAAACACGAAAAAATTAAGAAAAACAATAAGTTTCATTTATTGCGCATAAGCTGCAAGTAAATAGAACACTTAAAATCTGTTCAAAATGAAGATAAAACAAAGGAAGATTATAGACAAAAGAAAAAAGAGGGAAAAGAAAATTATTTAAAAAATGAAAATAACAAGAACTGGAGAAGAAAAAAAAATAAATCCCGAAAAAAAAGGAAATAATTCTTTTAAAAATCCGGAATGAGAAAAAAATATATAATCTTTTCATCAGCCCACACGATTATATCCGCAAAAAAGACTGCTTTCTAATATTGTATTAATATAGCCAAAGCAAAATATATCAATACAATAGTGTGAGGAGCACTCAAAAATTTTTTTTGCAAATTACAATAAATAAAATAGAGCACAATAAGTAAAAATAATACGCAAAAACAGAAAATAAAATATAAAGAAAAGACAGAATAAAACCTAATCTATAAAGCGAGCTGTGATATATATATATATATATATATATATATATATATATATATATATATATATATATATATATATATATAATAATATATATATATATATATAATAATATATATATATATATATAATAATATATATATATATATATATAATATATATATATATATATATATATATATATATATATATATATATATATATATATATATATATATATATATTTTTTTTTTTTTTTTTTTTTTAAATATGAAATCAATTCAAGTATGATTAAATTAATTAAACAGAAGTAAGAATGTTTTTTTGTTGTGTTATTTCTTGACAAATAATTATACTATTAATTATCATTCATACTGTTAACGCACACTTTATAATAGCAATAAAATATCATTTGTTTAAAAGCAATTTTTTTTTTGAAAAATATTTATATAAATATATATATATATATATATATATATATATATATATATATATATATATATATATATATATATATATATATATATATATATATAATTGAATTTTTCAGGATTCAAATCATATTTATTTATTTTTGTTACTATAAACAGAGCTGCTTTTTTTATTAAACATATACTATACTTTGAAAACTTCATCCAGAAAACCTTGATTTTAACTTTTTAAATAAAAATAACTTTGAAATCAAATTTTTTTTAATTAATTTTTTTGTGTAGCAACCTCTTGAAAAAATAAGCTTTTTTCTTATATATATATATATATATATATATATATATATATATATATATATATATATATATATATATATATATATATATATATATATATAATAATATAATCCAAATAATTAAACTACGTTTTTAAATAGGAGAAAGAAATTTATTTTGTCTGAATTAAACAATTGGTCAAAATTCCGATATTAAATTTACCACAATATTTCAATGAAAAAAATTATTAAATTGGAAAATAATAAAATTCAAAAAATTTAATTTTTAAGAATTTAAATAATTTTTTTACACTTGCTTTTAAAAGATTACTATATTGTATATACAATAAATAATAAAATAAACAAACGCACACAATTATATTTTTAAAAAAATGATCTTACCTGCTTTAAGTCTTTCTGCTGCTGATAGTTGATGAAAATCAGGACACAGCTGTTTGTAAACTTCCTCCCATATATTTTTTTCCAAATCTCTATTTTTATAATCTACCCGAGATTTGTCGAATAAATTCGGCTTATCTCTTACAATTTCTATTAAGTTTTCTGTAAATTCGGAGGAATCGTAATCCATAATTATGTTCAAAAGAGAGAGAGAATAAAATATCGCTGAAGCTTCAACACAAATGGTTAGAACCTTTCAAACGGTATGGTATATATAATTAGTTTCTAGAGTGTGCAGAAAGCTTCCATGTCTATCCAATCAGTGTTATTTTCTACAATGGGAATCCTAAGAAAGTGAGGGGGGGGGGATATTCACACCTGAGAATACTTTAACATTAGCAAATTGTGCCTGAAGAGAAATGCTGACAAGATTGCATGAAACCATGTTCTTTGAAATAGGGAAAGTGATAGAATGAGATACATCTGGACAGGAAACAGGTCATCAGGATCCCTACTAGTTAATTTACTACCAGATAGGGATATTTCTTGGTAACCATTTTAAAGCATGATTAGTCAATACTAGACATTCTGTATTCACAAAGTCACAGCTTGTGGGAAAATTGCATTTTAGAGATAAAATTATACAGATGGCACTTATTCTTGTATAAATGATACTTATTCTTAACATCAAACAGAATTTGAAGATATTTACTGTTCATTATTTTAATTAATAAGTTGATTGTTAACATAGTTATTTTTATGTATAATAATTTCCTATTTAGAAAAAAAAATAACAAAAATTAATTGAAATGATAAAATGCACGCAACAATTATTAGAAAAATAGATAGAGAGCAATATTCAATAATTAGAAAACTGATCATATTTTAGAACTGTTAAATTTATTTTTAAATAATAAGTAACTCGCAATTTAAAAAAACCAAAACATTCTTATTATAAAATTAAAATAATAAATAAATAAATTAAATTTTTCTGAAATCCCTACGCTTAAGAGCATCAATAGCATTTTAATTTTCAATCTTCCCTAAAAATCATATATATATATATATATATATATATATATATATATATATATATATATATATATATATATATATATATATATATATATATATATATATATTTAAAATGAGGAAAGAAAAATGACTAATTTAAAAAAAGAAGGAAGAAAAAAAAAAAGGATAAAGATTTTTTAAAATTCCGGAAAATAAAAGATATAATCTTTTCATCAGCCCACACGATTATACCCATAAAAAAGAGTGCTTTCTAATATTGTATCAATATAGCCAAAGCAAAATATATCCATACAATAGTGTGAGAGCACTCGACAAAATGACACAAAAATGATGACAAAAAGAATTAAACACAATAAGTAATAATAACACGTAAAAACAGAAAATAATATATAAAGAAAGAGCAGAATAAAACAAAATCTATAAAGCGAGTAGCGAATTAAAATGAACTTACATGAACGGGATATTTTTCAAGAATGATTTAAAATATTTTTGTAACAAGATTGCCAGATTGCAAAATATGAAAACAAAAGCGCCAATTGAGCGTTACTAGAGGAGTTTAAAGTGCGTTCTTGCTGCATTACTGGAGTGCGTTTGATTTGTTAGTTACCAAGGATAGGCCAGAAAATGGATGTGCGCAAGGTAATATTATACTGGATAATTTAAAGAAGTTGATAATAATTTTAGAAAATAAATATAAATAAATATTGTTTTTCTTAATTTTTTTTCGAGTTTTTTTGTATTTTTTTATTTTGCTATATATATATATATATATATATATATATATATATATATATATATATATATATATATATATATATATATATATATATATATATATATATATATATATATATATATATATATATATATATATATATATATATATATATATATATATAATTTTGGGTTAATAAATTTTGGAGCCTTAACCCCCCTGGCCCACGACGGACTGTCGCGAAAATATTTTACATTCCTTTTACTTTTATACAAAACGTAATAGTAAAAAAAACACATATGATAATTTAAAGATTACTATCATTTATCATTATAAAGAAAATAGAACAGGATAAAAAAAATGCCGTTAAATAATAAGAGACAAACTTACGGGTAAACATCATAACTTTTTTTATTTTTAAGCTATTACAAGTAATAGTATTCGTTTATTAGTTCGTCGATAAGTGCTTATGAATGCTCAAACAATTACCAAGCACGCAACAATTATTGGAAATAAAGATAGCGAACAATTTTTAATCAATAAGAAAACTGATCATTTTAGGACTATTAAATTTATTTTTAAATAACAAATAATGCGGAGTTCAAAATCAAAACACTCTTATTACAAAATTAAAGAAATAAATAAATAAATTTTTACGAAATCACAGCGCTTTAGACCATCAATAGCATTTTAATTTTCTATGTTCCCTAAAAATCATTCCCTCACCCAGTTGGAGGACTCCTTCCAGCCACAGGTAGACCCCCTGGCCGATTGTGGTCAATGGCGTGTAGACATCAGCCCTTATCCATGACTAATTGGTTGATATCCATGTCTAATGACGGAGGATTTTCCTAACTTGAACAGGGCCTATAATTGATGTCACTGATTGATGGGGGTAGAAAATTTTGCGCAGTTCCGGCCGATCCTTCTATGGACCCCACCCTTGTAGATGACCTTCCATGGGTCACTTTACCCTTCTTCTAGAAATTAGCTAGCACGTTCCTCATATGAGTATAAATATGTGCATACGTTTTAGCTTTGTATTAAATATATTTTTGTAAATAAATTCCTAAATATCATTTTTGGTGACGTAGTTATTTAAAACTGTTTTTAAAAAAAAAGGTTAGAAACATATCACAACAAAAGGTAAGAAACATTCCAAATTAACATTCCATTAAGAAACATTCCAAAGATTTCAATTTCAGATTGGCTAAATTACGGTCGAAAGCAATTTTGATTTTTAAAAAAATTTATTTTCATTTTTTTCTTAAAAATGTAATAACATAATTTTTTATTAATTATCTAAATACATTTAGTTTTAATAAAACCAAATAATGAAAAAACAGTAAATTTTCTCACTAATTTCTTTAAAAACGAGAGTTTAACTGCTAATGTGAGTCCGTATTACTTTACTGAAACAAGCATACTATATGTAATTTTATTCATAATTTTTTATATTTACGTTTTATTGTGTTGTATTCATAATTTTTGTTTCTTTAGTTTTTTCTTAAATTCAAATAATTGAGAATACTTTACGAGTAAATTTGCCGGAACAGAAAATTAATACACCACATTTATTCATGTACCGTTCCTAATGTGAGTGAGATAAATAACATGGTTCCTGTTTTTTCTTCTCTCGTTATCATTAAACAAATAGAACCAAAATTATATGGTATTACAATTCAGATGGCAATACCATATGTTTAGATAAAGGTAACGCGTCAACTACTTTTCAAGACGATATTAATAAGATAGTCCGTATACTTTTGATTCCCTTTATAAACTTAAAAGATAAGTTAAACTTATCCAGGATATTCCTTAAAAATGGCTGATAAAACAAACAGTAATATATATATATATATGTGTGGGTGTGGGTGTATATCTTTATATAATATAAGAAGAGAGCCAAATGCCAATCACAGAAGACTTGCGGTTAGTAACTCACAAAACAGCCAAACAAAATTGAGTCCACATTGTTTCGGTTGTCATCAGCATAAAATTAATAAAAGTCGTAAAGGTATTGTTTCTCTATAAATATCTTTGTATCCCTAATTTAAAGTTTTTTTTTTTTTTTTTTTTTTTTTTTTTTTTTTTTTTCCTGTACTGCTATTATTACGTTTTTAATTCAAGAGTTAAAAATAAAGAAAATTTTTGTCTTTTTTTATTATGAAAATGTAATTCTGTGCTTTCTGAGTAACTTTAACTTAATATATAAAGCTACTTATAAAGGTGGTCTAATCTTAATACGCTTTTAAAATTATCATTTTTGTGCAGATAACATTAATATACTGTTATAAATTACAGTTAAAGAGATTTGTTAATGATTTAGAACTTAATGATCAGCTTCATGCACAATGAGATGAAAACAAAAACAGTATTTAATATATCCGCCTGTTTGGTGAGCGAAAATATTTAATTACGGTTGTGAACTCATTAAATTTGTCTGACACCAATAGATCTAATTATTTATTTTATTTTATAACCGTCGTTGAACAGCCGACCCAATTTCATGGGTTTACGACTACTTATGTTCAACTCCGTAGCCTTGTAATTTTGAACTAATCCAGAATCCAAGGAAACTCCTGGATCAGTACCCCCAGAGGTATTGATTTGTTATGGGAATATGGAGGACTTTGAGACTCGACAGATTTAACGTGCATCAGTCACCATTTACTACACGGGGAGTCTTCGGCCGGCGAGGATCGAACACACGACCTCTTGGATATGGGCCCAGCGCCCTACCGACCAGGCTATCCCGGCCTTTGCAAAACACGCCCACAAACAGCAAAACTCCCAAACTAAAATAGCACTAGGATTGCACTAATTGATAGCACTAGGGCCGTGATAGCCTGATTGATAGGACATTGCGCTCACGTCCAAGAGGCCGTGGGTTCGATCCCCGCCAGCCGCGGACTCTCCGTGTAGTAAATGGTGACTGACGCACGTTGAATATGTCGAGTCACAAAGTCCTCCATATTCCGATAACAAATCGTACCCTCTGGGGCTACTGATCCAGGAGTTTCCTTGGATTCTGGATTAGTCCAAATTCACAAGGGTACGGAGTTGAACATTAGTAGTTGTAAACCCAAATTAGGTCGACTGTTCAACGACGGTATTATAATAAAATTGATAATACTAGTAGATAATAATGTTTGGAGGTGGGAAAAGGAGGCACAACCTTAAGTAAACAGAATTCCTTTTAGTACATATATGTTAAGTGAATAATTTTAACTTTAGTAGAAAATCTGTTTTCTGCAAATAACGACAATTATTGCAAAGAAATTGTCGGGGTTGGTGAGCGGCAGCGAACAGGGCAACTAGCCCCCTTAGTATATATACAATATAAAACAGTATAGAGATGAAATGAGAGAGGAAGTTGAAATGAAATGAAAATTATTTTGGATTGCTAGAAATATGCTTTAAAATCAATGCACATGCGTTAAATGTATTTTAAGACAATTAACTAGATTAATAAAGAGTTTTTCTATTTCTAAAAGCAAATAACTTTGCGTTACAGTTCTTATTGACGCAGCACCTGAATTCTTCTCCCGGAAGATTTATGAATGTACGCGAACCTATAGCGATGATTTCAGTGCAGAATCAACACTTTTCGATTTTCACTATAAATTTTTTTCATATCTGCCTCCATTTTTAAAAGGTGTTCCACAAAAAAAAAAAAAAAAAAAAAAGGGAAGAAAGAAAATCAGCCACCAAAAGGAAACGAAAGAACAGATGGAAATGGTTCGTTTCCTTTTTTTTCAGTCCCCTTACAAATTTAGGGAATGATAATTGGACCCCTTTATTGAGTCCTGCAATGCTTGACCTTTCAGAGAGCATTGCCTGCAATTCAAAGACGGACAACTAATGGTCAAGCAATGTCTTTTAAAAAAGACACAGGATATCGAAGTGAAAGTATAGACAGCAAAATAGCGTTTTTTCCCTCCCGAATAAAAGATAACACGTCAAAAAAACAGCGTATAAATTTTTGTTGTGCAATACAAAAAAGTTATCTTTTTATTTTCACTGCTACAGTACTTTTTAGAAATAACACTATTCTTGTTGTTTTTTAATATAATATTTAAAATAATATTGTGTTATTCTGAACTTAATATTTATTCTTACTACTTGAGAAATAATAAATACTAGTGGGCTACGCCCCCTGCTCGCTAACGCTCGCCAACCCCCGAAAATTGCTACGCAATCTTATATGGTTTGCTTCGCAAACCAAGCTCGCTTTGTTCGCTACTAACTTACATTGCAAATGCACAAAATTCTAAGAATTCAAAACAATCATTCAAATCCATATAAATTATTTTTTCTTCAAAATTACATCTTTTTAGTAAATACTAAGTCATTAAAATATATTTGAATTCAAATAAATAACATGTAATTCGTTAAATCTGTTAGAAATGTGCTATAGTATAAAATCTTAAGATAAAATTTCTAAAACTGATATCTCTTTAAAAAGGTTAAAATTTTGGATCACATTTGGTGAGAATGCTCTCTCTGGTTATTTCAGTTTCCGTTTTTAAAAGCGCTATATGTTGAGCCACCTCAGCTAGATTTGGCATGTGACATTTTTAGCGGCAATCATTGGTCGATTTTCTAGCGTTGCCATTCGGGAAGTTGTAATGAGGCTTTTTTTTTTTGTCGCCGTGTAAGAGAAATATATATATCGTGAAAAAAAGCGCTTTTCACAAAAGCAATGAATATTGTCCAAATAATTTTGGGATCGTTTCTTTGCAGTATGGTCTAAAGATGTTACACCAGTAATCAAATTCTCAAAATATTGTGAATGCGACAATAAAGGAAGATCAACCTTGCCTTTCTGACAGCAAATACCATATTCATTGCTACTTCCTGTCTTCTCTAACATAAAATGCTTAGCATGACAAAAGTTACAAATAAAAGTCATAGATCCAATAGTAAAGGGGTCACAATCGTCATGAACAGTCAATGCAGATTTGTAAAAATCTCGAATTTGTAGAGGTGGCAATTCCCTTCGGCGAGAAATGCTTTCCCGTTTAGAATTCCGCCATTCATTTCTCTGACGTCTGCCAGAGATATTTCGACGCCTGATAGCAGGCATTTTATTTAGGCACCAGGCACTAAATAAATAAAAATAGAACTAAATAACTAAGATATCGTTTTAAATCTCAAATCAAAATAATTGTTTGTAGAAAGTTTGTTTTGGTTTGAATATTCGCACGTTTGTTTTGGTTTGAATATTCGCACGATGCCATTGCCATTCTATTGTAACGAAACAAAAAATTTATCATGAAACTAAAAATTTATCAAAGGAACTAAAGATATTGAATTCTTTTTTTAAGAAATTCAGTTCCGTTTTTTTTTTATCCACTCTTATTTTTGTTTATCAATCTATTAATTCAGAAATGCTTTAAATCAAACGATGCTTACGGAAACAATGCTTATGCGAACCACCCGAAAAATGATCTGCTGAATTCTCATTGGTTGAAACTAAATTATTAATTTAATTAATTAATTAAAGGAAATTTTCATAATTTAAGACCTTATTGCACATCTACATAACAATACCTTTAAAACGACACCTTATTTGTTGAATTCTGTTGCGTAGTTTGGGAGTTTTTATTTTAAAACTGATGTTGAACAGCCCACCCATTTTTGAGTTGACGACTATTAATGTTCAACCCCGTAGTTTCGAAATTTTGATCGAAACCCAAAAGACAAGGGGGTTCTTGGATCAAGCGTTGGGACTATAGCATTCGTGCAGAGGTCAAAAGTTAAGTTATGTCTCACAGTTTCCCCCTTTTACACAGTTTTTGCTCGTTCACATCATCTGGGATATACGACTATCTCTGGGAAAGAAAGCAAGGTGGGTACTCACCTTTCATTGAGGTGACCATATTCGAATGCCAGCGATGGCGCTGGTCTATATGAATTCTACAACCTGTTCACACCGTCCACAGTGCCGACGTAAAATATCCCCAGTGGTAGAATGTGTGAGAGTCCTTTTGTTGTTGGGCTAACCGTGGGTAGCTTTCGTGGTTTTCCTTTTCATGTAACGCAACTCCCGGCTAGTTTGATAAAAATTTCTTCTTGGAAGGAAAGGCTCTCCCAATGCTCGATCCATGAGTTCCCTTGTCTTCGAGGTTGAATTCAAAATTATAAGACTTTGGAATTGATCATTGATAGTTTAAACTCGAAATTGGGTCTGCTATTCCGGTTATAGATTATAAAATCTCCGATGAAGTAAGCTCCGACTCCTGGGTCACATAAAGTAACCTGAAACAGAGTTTTTTAGGGGTTTTTTAAAATATCGTACATACAGCTCTCTACATTAAAAACACACACACACACTTACACACACACACATATATATATATATAAAAAAGTTAGAGATAAGTAAATTTCGCTCAAAATGAGCATCGATATGATAAGTTTTGTCTCACATAAGATTATTCAACGTAATGTAAAAAATGATCAAAATTGCCGAAGTTCTTGCACAATTGTTTTTTTTTTTTTTTTTTTTTTTTTTTTTTTTTTTTTTTTTGCTAAAACTAATGCTGAAGAAAGGTTAAAAACAATGAGGTAACACTTCTGTTGTATAATGGCTATTTTAATAATGTTTGGCGACCCTTTTTTTCGCTAATAAGTTATGCCCCAAATTAACCGTCTTCAGGGCTCCTCCCCCAATTTTAAAGCTCCCAACTCTTTCGGTTTTCACGGAATATTTTATTTTCATATTTAAAGTGGCGAAACTCATGTTATTCCATTAAACTTTTTTTAAATTATAATGATGACCATAAATTAATTTGACCATCACCACATGTAAATAATTGCAACGAATATATAACCCTATGAGGTTACCCGGGTACGATCCCAGCGACAGCTGGTCGATTCGAATTCCGCACCCGACTCGCACCAACCACAATGATGGCATAAAATATCCTCAGTGGTAATCAGATCATGGGTCAGAGTCCCCTTCCAGGCTGACCGTGGAAGGTTTTCGTGGTTTTCCTCTTCATGTAACGCTAATGCGAGTAAGTTCCATGAAAAAGTCTTTTCCCCCAATACTTGATCCAGGAGTTCTGAATCGGGATCGAAATTACAAGGCTACGGAGTTGAACATTGGTAGTCGTAAACCCATAAAATTGGATCGGCTGTTCAATGCTAGTTATATATATATATATATATATATATTCTTGGAAAATGCATGACGAAAATATATGATGAAATGTAGATGAAAATGTATATTTAATACAAAAAAATAAATAAATATTTTTTTTTTTTAAATAACTAATGCAAAATTTCAATAGTGAAGCAAATGTGTATGTATACATCGATATTAATAATGATATTAATATTGAAATCTAATTCCAAATAGGTGATTTCGATTTGCTGGAAAGCTAAACTGAATCTAAGTCAAAATTAGCATTTTCTTGGAAATTCCAACAAGCGCGGAGTACACTGTATGGACTTTATTTCAAACAACATTAAATTTCAATAAATTTTGCGAAAATCGAAAAGGAAAAAAATACCGATATTTAGAAAAGATAGAAACAATTCGGCATTGATTTTGAATATTATATATTTAATTTTAAACTACACAAAATATAGTTCCCAAGTTTATTTAACCTCTTTAGTAAAGCAAGCCTTTTTTTTTTTAATATTTTGGCACAATTTCAAAATTTGAAACAGAACAATTTTGCTTCATTATTTCTACTGCTTTCCTTCATGATTTATTATATTATAAGAAATTTTGTAAAACAATATTTTTCACATTTTTTTTTAATCTTACAGCACTTTATATAGAATTTTAATGATAAAATTCAGAACATCCTTTATATATCTTTTACATTTCGAACCCCTTAACCGAATCTGATTCCCATTTTCTCCTAGTTTCTAAATAAATAAGTCACCATATTATAAAATAAGAAAAATATTACATATAATGAAATAAATACATTTATTTATTATAAAAGTAAATACTAATTCCTCTATAGAAAAGTCTATGAGATGTCTTATTTTCCATTGTGTACCAGAACTCAATTTCCTTCATTTTGAAAAGGGATAATAACTCAATAGTGCTTTTAGTGATGAGTAAGGTATATCCACAAGTGTCAATAGGCTAAAGGTCACTTTGAGACTGTGTAATCGGGACCCCTGAGATAGTGGGGGTCAGGTGGATGGTAACTGGTCTATCTCATTGTACTTTTTGTGGTCAACCATTGGTCAATTATTTCCTTCAAAGATAAGGAAAGCAGTTGTTGGCAGGGATTTGGAAAAGAGGGCTTTCTCGAAGAAAGTTGTTTGGAGCTGCGTGAGTGTTGAGATCTTGTACAAATTGTAGTCGTGTTTGTAGATTATTTCTGTGAAATTTTTAATTCAAAGGTATCCGGTCGTTAATATAGTAAGTTAAGAGTGATGGCTGAAACCTTGGCCAAAGAATACTCCAGCTCTTTATTGGCCAAGGCTGAAACACAAGAGCCAGAAGAAGAAGTTTTTGAATCGTACGCCTTTATTTGGAACATTGAGAACATTTCATTGTGTGGTCACAGAACAGGAGAATCAATTACCAGTCCAACGTTTGTAGTCGAAGGCCCTTCTAATACTAAATGGCGCATCAAGATATATCCTAAGGGCGTAAACGAAGATGCCAAGAAATTCCTTTCTGTGTTTTTATGTAGAGAAGAAGATAAATGTAACGAGGCTGTATTAATTGATTACGAAATCATGGTGATTGACGGTAATGGCAAAAATCTAAGAAACATGCTTGGTGAAGATGTTCTGTTTGACAAAGGAACAATGCTGGGTGTTTCTAGGCTTTTCAAAAATGATCACGTTCTGAAGGATGCACTGGCATGGAAGGTAGATGTTCTAAGTATAAGGTGTGAAATACTTAGTAAAAATTTTGATAAGAACAAACAGGTTGTGTCCGGGTGCGAAGCTCGATCGAAAATCGAAATGGACAAATGTTCATTTGAATGGGACCTTAAATTTCCAGCATCTTCTCGGTGGAAAAAGATCGAAACTTTATATTTTCTGCCAGTATCGCTTGACATTATTCTGTCAGCTCCTGATGACGAGTTTGTAATTATTATTTGCACAACAGATAGACTATCATCTGAACCTCAAAAAGTATACTGCAGACTTTCCTTAATAGACAACATGGGTGGAGAATGCTTTACACAAAGCGACGTGCACGTTTTTGAAAATGACGCTGATTTGGAATCATGGAAATTCCCCTCATTTTTCACAAAAAGTATGATCCAGAAACAAAAACGTTTCTTATTGGAAGACCATACGTTTGGTTTAAGATGCGACATTGCAATGTCAACTGGGGTTGTGACATCTTCTATAGAAAATTACACCTTCCACCCTTCGAATTTCATGAGGTTCAAATCACCGGGCGTAAATTTGAATATGTATTCAGCTTTGCACGACGATCTTCGTGAGATGTTTATATCCAAAAAGCATTGCGATGTGAAATTGCGCGTAAAAAAAGCTACATTTCCAGCCCACAGAGCAATTCTGGCAGCTCGTTCACCGGTGTTTGCAGCCATGTTCGATCAAAATATGACTGAAACTAAAACTGGGATCGTCAATATTAAAGGTATAAAAGCTTATACAATGGATACTCTTCTGGAGTGCATCTATACGGGATCCATAAAAGAATTGGACTACGAATCTGCAATAGAACTATTAATTGCCGCAGATAGGTATCAAATTTCGTCATTAAAAGAAAAGTGTTCCGCTTTTTTGACAACATCTTTGACTGTGTCAAATATTTTAGAAGTTTTGATAACCGCGGACAGAATTGCTTATAAGCCTTTAAAGACAAATGCATTGGACTTCATAAAGAATAATTTTTTGAAAGTATTGGACTCAGAAATCTGGCTTGATTTTGTTAAAAATTACAATATATTAGCAACGGAAGTGTTACTAAAATTATCCGATGTTCTTCAAAAGATGGTAAAGTATAAATTAAACACATATTTGTAAGAAATTTGATAATTTTAAAATTTTTTTAAATGTTTTATATTTAAGTGCTTGATGAATAAAATGAATGTCTTTTAAATTTGAATTATAAATTTACCATTTTAATGTGCTGTTAGTTCCGTAAAGACCGCCCTTGATATGTTATTTTAGAATCCTTATCAAAAACGAGAACAACATTAGAATATCAATACGAGAATATCAATTCTAATTTCATTTTTATTTTCCGGATGTGTATGCTTTTTTTTTCTATTTTGATAATGATTCTAGCCAATACATACTAAGAGCATTCTTATAACTTATATTTGAATAAATGATCTCCCCATTGTAACGTAATTAAGCATGTATTTACATACATAAGAATCTGCAATGTAGGGATCAAACAATTTCCCCTAGCCTATAACAATTGTTAGTTACCATTGATTATTGTAAATTAAAATGCATAAAAACTGAGCTACATTGACTAAGTGAAATGATAACAGCTCAATTGCTATTATTTTAAAAACAATTTTATAATACCCTACATCTACCTTCATGAATAATTGTTTTCAAGTTAGTTTTTATTTTATTTTTCAATGAAACAGTATAATATTTTATTTGCTTAATTATATTTAAATTTTATGACACTTACTTATTTAAATTTCAGACCTACTGTAGGTCACATTAATAACCGTAATTTTAAAAGAATTACTTTAAACTGACATCTAAAGTTGTTCTTTTTTTTATCAATGAATTAATTTCTTTGCTGAACTAAAACATTTTTTAAAGTTAAAAAATATTATAAGTTAACTAGTTTTTAAAGTCAAACTTTTTACTTCTATCTACATTTTAAAGCAATACTTTTACTTAAGGATTATACTTTTAGGATTCATTTCATAATGAAATGACCAACTTTTTTTTCTATCTTGTTTAAAATGATTTTGTACTTTTGAAATTTATCATGTAAATTATAAATTAATAATGAAATCTGTAAGTTTTTAAATATTTAGGCTCAAAATAATTTTTGTTACTCTACTCTAAAGAACATTATTCGGCAATGGAAATATGTGCTTATTACAATGGAAATGCGTGCATTTACTTACTTTAAATTAGAATATCAAATTTTACTTATGTAACGTATAGTATTGTTATCGTGTTCTTTACTTAAATTTTTAATGCATTAATTTAATTTGTTTACCTTGTTTTGAATGTTTTTGGACCTTTGAAATTTATTATGTGAATTCATAGTAAAATCTTCTGTCAGTTTTTAATTATTTAGGTTCAGAACAATTATGATTACTTTAAAGAGCATTATTAGACAATAGAAATATGTGCTTATTTTTAATAAATAATTTAATTTTACTTACTCAAACATCTTACGAAAATGTTAAGCTTTAAATTTGCACATGAAATTTCACTTACATAAAGTTGATTTAAATACATGTTGTTTTGAATGTTCCACTTTCGAAATCTAATTATCTGAATTTATAAATAAGCATTTTTGTAAGATTAAAAAATATTTTAAGCACTGAAATAAGAAAACCTTTAAATATATTTTTCAATAATTAACTTTTTAATGATATTGGTTTTGAAATTAATCATTGAATGAACAATCAATAAATTCCTTATGTAACATAGAGTAAGTTTGAATTTATTTGAATCCAAGAATATTTGAATCTCTCCAGTGTTTGTTAGATAAAATCATGGAAAATTGTCTATTAAAGTCCAAACTTATATATTTTTCGATAATTAACTTTTATTAACTCACTCGCTATACAAAAATGTATGTTTCAATATTGAAAATTGCATTTATTTAATGCATTCACCTTTATATTAATTTTATTTTTAATGATATTGATTTTGAAATTAATCATTGAATGAACAATCAATAAATTCCTTATGCAACATAGAGTAAATTTGAATTTATTTGAATCCAAGAATATTTGAATCTCTCAAATGTTTGTTAGATAAACTTATTGAAAATTGTCAATTAAAGTCCAAGCTGATATATTTTTAAATAATTAACTTTTATTAACTCACCCGTTATACGATAATGTATGTTTCAAAATTGTAAACGGTATTTATTTAATGTATTTAATTTTTTTATTGATTTTATTTTTATAGTATTTAATTTTAAAATTAATCATCCAATGACCAGTCAATAAATTCTTAATGCAACATTCAATAAATTTATGAGTCCATGAGTATTTGAATCCCTTAAGTGTTTGTTAAATAAACATATTGAGAATTTTTAATGAAAATCTAATCTTAAATCTAAATTTTTTAATAAATAACTTTTATAAACTCCCCTGCTTTACAAAAATGTATGTTGTATGCTTCAAAATTGAAAGTGGTACTTTTTTGATGCATTTACCTGTTAAATTAATGATATTGATTCTGAAATTAATCATAGAAATAACAATCAATAAATTCATAATGAAATATACAGTAAATTTTTATTTTCTTCAGTCAGAGAATATTTGAATTACTCAAGAGTCCGTTTGATAAATTTATTGAAAATTGTCAATAATAATCTAAGCTTATATATTTTTTAATAATTAACTTTAATTTTTTCCAACCGTTTTACAAAACATTTATGTGTGTTTGAAAGTTACAAATAATATAATTATATTTTTTAATGTATTACCTATTTTGTTAATTTTATTTTTAATGATATTTGACTATTGAAATTAATCATCTGAGTTCATGATAAATATTAAAACATTCTCTAAGTTTCTAAATGTTTTAGTTCAGATATCTTATTTGATCGTGGATGAAAATATGTGCATGGTTTGATAATTGCATTTTAATTGCTTAACTTTTTGTATTAAAAATGAAATTAATTAAAAATGCGCATGTGCCTTAAAGTTGAAATTGATAGTTTAAATATACAGGGCATCCTGTAATAATCACTGATAAGTATTTTTAAAAATTCTTGTCAAAATGAAGCCAAATAAATACTGTCGACTCTCGTGGCCCGAGTGAAATTGGACGTTATTAGTGTCAGTCGATGGTTCACAAAAATACTGTAAATATCAACAGATAACTAAAAGAATACTTGACAAATTTTAGCAAAGCATTTTACTTTAATTTGGTAACTAATAGAAATAATTGGTAAAAACGCAACTTTTTTTTAATATTAATACGTATAGAGGTGGGATTGAATTATAGAATCATTTCTATTCTAAGTCATTTTTTTCACATTTCTCAAGAAATACTTTGAGAGCTGTTTTATAATTTCAGAAGTGTTTAGTAAGATCATGTGATTTTGTATGCATAATCAATGACGTTGAAATCTTTTTAGAGGTTTGAAGAACCGGGAATAAATTACGAACGAAAAGAGAGTGTTTTTGGACAACCTATGCTAACAAATATGTAGTAAGCATTTATTTTGTAACCATTAATTTAGTTATCATATGAGATAGTTACACAAAATTTCGTAAATTTAGCTTAAGTAGTGATAGAGATATAGACATTTAAAAAAAAAAAATTTTTTTTTTTACCTAACGTTTTCTTACTATAATTGCAAAAATATTTAATAAAATTAAACACGTTTTTTGATTAATTTTTAATTAGTAACAAAAAATATCATTTTCAAAATTTAAAAAAATTCCTTAAAAATTGCTTAAAGATAACAGCATTTAAAATAATCTTTTCATGCTGTGCAGATGCGGAAAACATTTAAAAAATCTTTAGTCATAATTTTGTTTTGAATCGTCTTGGGTAACTTATGAAAAAAGCCGATTTAAATATTAAATTAAAGTTGTTTATGTAAAATTTTAAAAGTTTTTTTTTTTGAATATTTCAGCAGTTGCAGTAAAAAAGAATAAAGCAAAAAAAAAATTTCATTTTTTTTTTTTAAAAATGTCCATATATCTAGAAATTTTGAAGCTATATTTACGAAATTTCGCGTAAGTATTGCATATAATATCGGAAATGATTGTTATAAGCTCATTTCTATATTGCTTGGCACAGAATGATGCTCAAAAACACAATTTTTCGTTTAATTCATTGCCGGTCCTTCAAGCCTCTAAAAGCTTTTAAACTTCATTGATATGCATGAGAAACACTTCTAAAAAAGCTATAAAATGATTCGCCTGATGTTTCTTAATAAATATATATATAAAAAAAGTAGTTGTAAAAGTGTTTGGGGGAGGTAGCTATCGACAATATCAGGCTTCATCTATGAAAAGGTAACCCTTCATAGAATCGAGTTAACAAGTCTTATATATTAGTGAATAGGAATTACATTTTTGTAGTGGTAGATACACTACAGTACTCCCCCACCAGAATTATATCTGGGATAGAATTCGATGAACGGATACCACTAATTGATTCATTGCTGTTTTGTGAAAAGCCGAGAGAACAGTATTAAGATCACCGTACTTTTGAATGCTGATCGTGAGAGCTGTACTAAGTTTACGGTCGTGGTCACTCCTGTGTTGCCTTAAGCAGTCGAATGAATGCTTCATACGTGACTACAAATGATATTTTGGTTCGTGGCTATCATTTTTGATAAATAATGTTCCTAACTGAAGATAACTGCTAAAATCAGATGGTTTTACTCGAAAATAAATCATACAAAGGGAATGACATTTCACAGAAAGAGTAAATACAATTTTCAAACGAGAAAAGTATAATATTGTATTCTTCGATTAAAAAGTTACTCAGTATTTAATAATAATTACTGAAACTGGTTCAAATTGACCATATTATAATTAGCTCTGATCCATCATACAACAAGAATGTCCACACCTAATATTATTAATAACAAAAATTCTTCATTGGCACAGTTATTGTAAAAACTCATAGTCTGGTAAATCTTAGCTTTCACCGGTAATACCTAGCTTTTGTAAAAGTCGGAAGTATGCTTTGAAATGATTTAATCTGTGCCTTTTAACAAGATTTTGCGGTTAAAGCGTTACCAAGCCAATTTGGTAAATCTTATTTTATCTGGATTTTATTAGTAAAATTATTATTTTATCTAGATTTTATTGGTAAAAACCAAGAATTTACCAGATTTGGGGATTTTTATTGTAACAGGTTAGTGTTTATTTTTTTATTAACAACAAGCTTTCTTTCTTTCTTTTGTTATTATTTTATCATTTTTTGAATTTTTCATTATTATTACATACCTACTAACAGCTCCCGTTCAGGTCTGAAAGCATATATATACCAAGACGGAAAAGAGCAAAAACTGGTAAGAAAGGTATTTCATTCTATTATTTTTTTTCGTGATTTTTGTAACTGCCGAGATATTTATGCAATTATAGCATATATATAAAACTGCTTTGTTCCTGAGAAAAACTAAATATTGTTGAATAGTTTAAAAAAGAGAATAGGTACTCCTCCCGAAAACAAGTTAAAACTGAAATGGATTTGCTACCAGTTTTTTTGTATTTTTCGTCTTACTTTCACCCATGCTCCCGTTTTATCGCGATGTGTTTTTTTTTTTTTTTTTTTATTTACTTTATTTATTTAATTATTATTTTTATTTATTTATTTAGTTATTTTTTTTTTTTTTTTTACATATTTTGGATGGTAGTAAATGTTAAGCTTTTCATTCAGTGAATATAAACAAATATACAAATAAACAAATTAAGTAAACAATTCAAGTTTAACAAGTGCTATATCGCTGCCACTTTAAATATTTTATTTTATAACCATCGGTGAACAGCCGACCTAATTTAGGGTTTACTACTACCAATGTTCAACTCCGTAGTGTAGTAATTTTAAACCCAATCCAGAAGACAAGGAAACTCCTGGAACAAGAATTGGGAGAAATTTGCTATCGTAGTTGTCTTGATGAAACTAACTCGCATTTTATTTTCGTTACATGTAGAGGAATATGAAATCCGCACACGGTTCCCACTGATCACAGTGCTGACGTAAAATAACCTCAGCAGCAGACGAATCATAGGTTAGAGTCCCCTTGCCGTCAAACCTAACCATGGGAGGTTATCGCAGGTTAGTTTTATCGAAAAGTCGTCCAAGAAGGAAAATTTGCACCCAATACTTGATCCAGAGGTTCCATTGTCTTCTGTATTGGGTTCAAATTGAACATAGGTAGTCGTAAACCCAAAATTAGGTAGGCTGTTAAATGATTATTCCAAAAAATAAAGTTTTAGAATTTCAAATTCGTGATTAAAAAAAGATATGAAAAACTTATTATTATTATTAATAATAATTGGTATTAAAATTTTTTCTAATGCTTAGTAAGAGAATTTAATAAATTTAAAATTAAAATGTCGTTTGGATGAATAAGAATAAGCATATTTATGTTAAGCCTCACCACTGACAATACTCGATATTCTTACATTTCTGCTCTGGAGCCTGTTTAATACACAAATATTTCTTTCTCGATAACTTATGTTGGTGTGCATATTTGTTTCTACTAAGTTTTACTTCTGCACTTAAAACTATTGAATTAGGCGAGCTAAAGGGACTTTAAATTTTTATTGTAGTGGTTCCGTTTGCTTCTATTTTTTAATTTTTTAAATGCTGTTATTATGACAGCGCACGTTTTAATCTATAATAATGGTTTTCATCAATAAAATTTCGTATTTTCGATGTATAAGAACCACGTAACACCGAAGAGAATTGATTCTCCACAAATAACCCCATAAAAATTTGCTAACTGCAGGAAGAAAAAAAAAGAAAAAAAATTCAAATCAGTGCTCCCGTTCTCAAGGAATTAGGGAATCATATTTTCAAACATACTTAAAAAATATGGAAATCATTTTTTTTCCTCTATTCATGTATGGGTGGGGGGGGATGTAATGAATGTCTTAAAAAAATCTATAAAAGTAAAAAAAATAATGAAATAAAAAAATAAATTAATGAAATAAATTTTGGTTATATGTTGGCCTTAACGAGCAGAACAAATTTTAATTATAGTTCAGTATAGTGAGTGGGTTTTTGGAGTATATGTGTAATAAATATAAATCATTTAATAATAGTTTCAATCAAATTTTTTTACCATAAAAGTTTACGGTTCTTATACAATACGTACAAAATGGTTTGGACTGTCCTGTTGGCTACACCTGATTGACTTTTTCATTATTAGTTTTTGTGCGCTTATAATATCAAGTTTCTAAAAACATTTAAGTTCCTAAAGCATAAAACCGTTTTTTCCTAAGTGAATAAAAACAAAATATGATTTTTGATTTTTTTTTAAATTTTGATCTTTTAAATTTTTAATATTATTTCGACAAGTGTAAAAAGGCTATTTTTTTCGTCTTTTTAGAAATTGGTCTGACACGTCTCCAACGAAGTCTTAGATAAAATAAATAAAATTAAAAAATTTCTAAATTTAATTCGATATTTCCTTTGTAAACTTAAAATACTTCAACGGTGGAATGGCAGGTCAAAAGAAGTTCTTATTACTTAATTTCTTACATTTTGCTCTTTGTAAGTTACTTATTTAAATGAATCTAAATTACTTAAAAGTGAAACAAAAAAAGTTCTTAATTCGTTTGATCTTCTGAATTTCAAAGGAAATTTCAATCATCAGGAAAAACTTCGATGAGACACTCGGACAAATATAACCAGGTGCTTTTCTTTCCCCCAAGTATATTTTCTTTCCCGGCTGTGAGGAGAATAGCTCCCGACAAAAGGTCTGGGCAGTCTGCTGCTATGGTAACGAGTGTGATAACATTTCTAATGGGGGTGTAATGGAGGAATGAATGAGTCGATTGGTCTACCAGATTGGCTGCTTTATCCGCTTTCAAGAGACCTACCTCTTCAAATTTTTGGATTAATATAACTTTTGAGATTATTTCTCTGTTTCGATCAATACTTTTTTCTCTGAAAATAAAATATCTATCTTTCTTTAATCGCTATATTCAAAAGAGGCATTTGTTTTAGGTTTCTTATAAATAGTTTTTCTTTTTTTATGCGATTAATTTATTAACTGTTGTTACATACATAAAACTGGAATAAGCATTTCATAAACTGGATACATCATGTCGTTTTATTCCTGTCTAAGACTTGACATATTTGTGAAAATATGACTCTACGGAAATGATGTTTAAAATCTATCAAATTTTATTACTATTCCAAAGACAAATAAAGAACTAAAATTCTATGAATGATTTTGATATCAAAACTTATTATTAAATTAACATTATTATATAATTATTAGTTTGCCGTTTGTTTTAACAAAAAGCAATTTTCACTTTCAAATTTGTATTTAACTTTTTTCATTATAATTTTTGCTTGTATAAAAAAAAAAATCTTATTTTCATTCAGCTTTTGAATACCTTTTATTAAATGATCGGATAAAGCATTTACACTTCACATAGAAAGTTCATTAACATAATTTTTATTACATTTTTTTATTTTATCTATGAAATTTTAAGGACTATAAGACTTTAAAAAATATCTAACTAAGAAAAAGAAATCAAAATTTAAAATAAATTTAAAAATTAATCAATTTAAAAACTCTTTTGAAACATATCTATTAGAATAATGTATTACCCAATTCGAAAATTTTATAATACTTTGTGGTTCTTACTTTAATTTTTGGAATATCGTACATTTAAAAAGAAAAAACAAATTTTTAAAAAAATGAACTTCTTAATTATAATGTTTTGGTCTTTTTAAAAAAATATTTAATTTTGTTAATAAACTAAGAATTTTGAAGAGTTTTCTCTGATCATAAATTTAATGAAAGGAAAAGTGACATTACCACTGAAGATATGAACATATTTAAAATATAAGGTTTTATATCGCAAAGTAGGAATAACAATGTTAAGAAACTTCAGTTCAAATTGCTGAGCGGTATCTTTGATATTTAACAAGAAAAACTAAAATGGTCAATGAGTGAGGAATGGAAATGCGATTCCCAGGCTGTCATTGTAATGTCCGTTTTCTCATCTATTGTGTCCAAAACAGCTGATTTCTGGAAAGATGTGAGAAAAAGTGAGTGACCTTGACTAGAAATATGCACTTCTAAGAATAAAAATTTTCTTACTTTGGTATTTTTTTTTTTTTTTCCTCTATAGAGTAAAAAAAAAAAAATTCTAAAGAATTTTTTAAAAAGAACAGCATTAAATTTAGTATTTTCTTTTTGCAGTTTTTTAAGAAGCTATTTTTTTATAAATAATAAATATCTTACCACACCAAAAATTTATACTTACCTTACATAGATAGATATTTGAAATATAGATTTAAAATTTCCTTTCTAATATTTTTTTTCATACAATATAACATAACCTCCATTTGATCGAGTTAATTTTACTATGTTTCGTCAGTTCTCTTGCATTTTTTTATACCACGTTACCTAATGTCATTGTATTTTTATTTATTTTTTTTTATTTATTTTTTTTTATTTCTTAAAATAAACTGATTTTAGATATTTATCAAATTGTGATAATGGGAACTATTTCTATATCTTCAACACAATTTCGCACTAGTTTCGTTTTCTAAATTCGTTCATTCATGAACCATGTGTTTTGGCAGTTCAACGCCTGGAATAAATTAAATTGTGACAGGGAAAAAGAAATCGTTCCCATAATATCTATCAATGTTTGTTTGTTAAAGTTTTGATTTTTTAAATAACAGCCCAGAAAGTAAAAAAAAAAAAAAAAAAAAAAAATTGCATTATAGAATGAATATATATATATATATATATATATATATATATATATATATATATATATATATATATATATATATATATATATATATATATATATATATATTGACTACGCTAAATATTTTATTAATTACATTTTTAAAAAAATAAGAGAACCATGCAAATAAAATAAAAAAAATCTTTCCTTTCTTTTTGTTTAGAAAACTAATTATCACACAGATATTTTTCAGTTTTCAAAAAGAAAAATGTATTCTGTAAATGTCATGAAAAATAAAAAAATTGATTTAAAATTGATGGATATCAATCTTTTTACTTATTATCGCATTTTATTAAAATTAAATATAACTTTTTTAAAAAAAGTTACAATTCCTTCTACTAATTATCCCACAGATAGTTTTCAATTTTAGAAAAGAAAAATGTATTCCGTAAATGTCACGACAAATAAAGATATTGATTTAATTTCGATGGATATCAATCTTTTTACTAATTGTCGCATTTTCCTGAAATTAAATATAATTTTTTTTAAAAAAAATTACAATTCCTTCATACAATAAATGTTTAAAAAAAAAAAAAAAAAATGCATGCATACAAAACATAGAAAATATCTTATTAAAGACCAGGTTAATCAAAAGAGGAAATCTCCACTCGACATGTTTTTTGGATGAAAACTGCGATTTGTACTTTTGTCTTATACATAAATCGTCCCTATATCGTGTATATATATATATATATATATATATATATATATATATATATATATATATATATATATATATATATATATATATATATATATATATATATATATATACACACTACCGGTCAAAAGTTTAGACTCACTCTTGAATTTTTAAAAATCGACAAATAACAATTAAAAATGACTTCTTTTAAACTGAAAATTACATTAAATTAACTTTATTTTGAGAAATGTAGGTACGCTTAGAACTATAATTTTATGCATAATTTATGAATTTCGTCCAATCTTGGATTCTTCGAAATATCCTCCTTTAGCCTATATCACAGCAGCACATATTTTCGGCATTCTTTCTATTAGTTTTTGTAATGTTCTAGCTGATATCTGGTTCCAGCATTTAAGTAAAGATTCCCAAAACTTGTTATGATTGGTGCATCTCATTTTTGTAACATTCCTATCGAGTTCATCCCACAATAGCTCAATAGGATTAATATCAGGGGATTGAGGGGGCCAATCCATGTATTTCAGTACTTTTTTCTTTTCTTTTGATGCAATGTAGTTTCTACATAATTTCGATGAATGTTTTAGATCGTTTTCTTGCTGAAAAACAAATCCTTGACCAACGATTCTCTGTCCACATGGAAAAGCGTAACGCTGCAATATTCTGCGATAATATTTTTTTATCCATAATACCCTCTATTCTTACAAGATCTCCAATTTTATCACCGGCAAAACATCCCCAAATCATGAATGAACCTCCACCATGCTTGACAGTTGGTAGAAAACATTGATTCGTCATACGTTCACCAACTAAACGACGAACATACTGCCTTCGTTTGCTTCCAAACAATTCAAATTTTGATTCGTCCGTAAACAAAACCTTTGGCCGCTGCTCTAAAGACCAGGTAACATGTTTTTTTAGCCCATTGCAGTCGTTTTACTTTATTTTGTTTTTTCAAAAGAGGTTTCCTAGCAGCTACGCAACTTTTTAAACCATAGTCACGAAGTCGACGTTGTACAGTAGATACTGACACAATTTTCTGCCGAGTAGCATTCCTCACGGATTTCTGGTGCTGCTTGAGTCGAAAACGCTCGAGTCCGCTGCCGCTTAATTTGAATGCGGATAAACTTATCCTCACGTTTGGAAGTTATTATACGTCTCCCTGATCGCTGGCGGATCTTATTTTGGCCAGTTTCTTTCTTCCTTTGTAAAGTTCTGACAACAGTGGTCTGAGAAACATTAGTTTTGAAGGCAATTGAATAGCCTTCTACTTGAATAGCCTTCTGCATGAAGTGCAATAATAACTGCACGTGTTTCCACACTTATTTCTCGTTTTTGACCCATAATTTTGTAATAAATTGCATTAAAAAAAATTATTTTTGTTTTTAATATATACCAGTTATTCTGGCTAATTAAGGCTATCATATCAATATTTAAAATTTGTCATGTACATGAACATAACTTATAATTAACCCCATAAAAGAAGATGAAAAGTAAATTGTTTATAAACTAAGAATTAATAAAAAAATTTAAATAAATTACACTTGTTTTAGAATGGGTACTTACATGAACTTTCGTTCATTTCGTTATCAACTACAAAATAGATACAAAATGAAAAAATGATGAACAGTTTTAAGGGAAAACAGAATTTTGAGATGTTTGTTTATGATTATGTTTGATAAATTGTATGCTTAAGTCAGAAACATTTAACTATTTTTGAAAATTTGAAATAAATACAAGTGAGTCTAAACTTTTGACCGGTAGTGTATAAATTATATATATATATATATATATATATATATATATATATATATATATATATATATATAATTTGGCAATAAAAAGTGAGAATGCTGAAATACATATTATGTCCATCACTTTTAAAGATATTTAACAAAGTATTTCCCTTATAGAACGGAAATAATAGCGTTGGTTGCTGCAATGTGGTTGGCCTTGTTGAGGATTGGAACACAAAAGTCTTAAAAATATATTTTTACACCTAGCAAACCAAATTCAAATAATAAGAATTACTTTTGATTTTAAAAATTAAAAAAAAATCATAAAAAATACTAATTATTTAAAAATAATATTTTTCCGCCTTTTCGATAGTGTATTCTAATATTCTGTAGAATTATTCATATAATGGCGGAAAGTTCTCCACATTAGATTCTGAATTAAAACTAAAAGTTCTAACATTTTATAACCCAGCTAAAAACAAACTGCTGAAAATCTAAAAAAAAAAAAAAAAAAATGCAATTTGAAGACTGTGGTGATTTGGCCAATTCCACTACAGAATTTTTGAAGTCGAAACACTGCAAAATTACTGCAGTTTGTAAACAGCAGTAATTTTGTAGTAGTACCAACTTCAAAACAAATTTTCACTTTAAACTCACCAGAATTACTTAATAACACTGATATCTTATGAAATACGGCAGATTTGAGTTCAGAAACTAACTAATTTACTTTTTCTGATGAAAACAAAATTATCCGCTTGAAAACATGGCCTATCAGAATTACATGTAGTTAGCAGCTGCAAACTTTCTAATCGGAACTAGAGCAGGCATACAGCTCGAGATTGTTATTGTTTTCATTTCTACTGAAAACACCATCCATATATTTATAAATTTATTAACCTCTTTAAAATTACTAAACAGTAAATAAGTTTTGTTTCATAATAAGCTTATTGTAAACCGTGCCAAGTCAATATATGTAATTTAAAAAAATGAATATCATTAAGAATTAAATTTCATTGCACATTTTAATTCGCATGCTCTCTTTAAAATGCTTTAAAAAAAAAAAAAATTTTTGCAGCCAAATTTTGTAAACTTGAACAACGATTAAGCGATAACAATGCAAACGATGATAAATCAGCCAATAAGATTTACCTATTTTTATTAGTCTCGGCTGCCTGCTGGTCAGTGTTCGTTCAAAAAATAATAATGGCAACAGTTAAAAACATTTTTAGCGGACGCGGATAATTTTGAACATTTTCTATGTTTATCTTCTGTTATATATTGACATTTTTCTAAAATTCCGTTTTGCGTCTCTATTCTTTAAGTTTGAATGGCAAAGAAAGGTATAAGAAATTTCTATGTTTAATAACATTACTTGTTATGTATTGGTGTGCACTATGTTTAAATTGAAGTTTAGTTTGCATTTTTACCTCCTACTGTACTATTTCATTGTGAAGACTTGTTATGCAACTTTAATCCACTTTTATACACTTTTAATCGATTCGGCATCCGCTGAAAGAGTAAACAACCATTCAAACTTATTGATAGGCCCTGATTTAAATAGCATTGGTTTTGATAAATGACTTATAAGCGTTATGTGTCATTATTTACAATTTTTCCGGTGTGTCATTAATGCGTTAGAAAGTTTTTTTTTATTTTTAAGCATTTTGTTTCTCGCAATTGAGTTGCTTGTTTGAAGAGTACATCTCGTAGCCAGTCCCAGGTTAACCTCTATATCTTTTCTTTAAAAACTAATTTTTCAATTATAAAATCTATTTGGTGATTGTAGTATGCTGGACAGATTCTGAACTTTACGTTGCTATAGATTTCTATTTCAACTTATATTTGATGCTGGCAGCTTTATGTTTGAGTTAATATCATTATTAATTTAATTGCAATTACTCTTATTCCTTTATTATTGTTGTAAATTTAAATAAAAAACATGGAAAAACTTTCATTTTGAAGTTTTCTTTTGCATTATGAAATTAGCAATATTTGCTTATAAATTATATTCGTTACTAGGAATTTCAATGAATTTTCAAAGAAACCAGTCTTTATTAATGAAGAAAATTCCGTTGCACTATCAGAGGAAATTGAATTATAGTAGCAATGGATCATTTAATACAACACTTCTGACAGGTATTGAAAAAATTTTTCTTTTCATAATGACCTTGTTTTTTCTTAATTTTGCTTTTCTTGCAACATTTGTTGCTTTTTGTCTCAACATTATTTTTGAGTTGTTGCTTTGCTTCATGAGTTGATTATGAAGTTATACTTTTATTGCTAATTATACTATAATATATTTTTTTTCTGTCATCGAATGGACAATTGAACTATAGACAAACTCATTTTTAACTAGCTCAGATTTAATGTGAACCTAGCTTTATCTAGGAAATCGGAAACACTTGGTTGGTAATAGAACTATATTTGAGCAAAACCTCGTTGCAACTCTACTTTTTTCTGATTCATAAATATTTTCACCCTCAATTAATCCCTTCTTAAAAAGTTTTTTTTTATTTTTTTTAATTGTAGCTAAAATTCAAGTTAAAATAGATTTTAAAAAATATGGAGGCAATAACAATAGAATTTCAAGCTGAACCTCCCCCATTGTACTCAATGGCTTTGGTGCGCAGAAAAACTTCAAACTTTTTTCTGAAAACAAGAGTTTAAACAGAGTTTGCCACTGGTAGAAACTAATTAAAACTAGAGTGGCAATAGTCTCTTTCCGGCCACATGTGAAACCATAGAAAATGACACAACAGTAATTACTGACTTTCAATAGATAATTCATAAGAAAGCAACTAAAATGCAATATATTGTTATCACCATTCAAAATTAAATTTAACATTGTTTACACTCTGTAGTTCCATATCACAATAGCCTTAAATGGCTAAATGTCACTCTGTCCCTTTGCACCTGTTATTAACAAATTCTACTGCATTATTTTTGCATTATTCTGTTTAAATATAAAAGCAGGGGTTGGTCTAGGTTTTTCTGAGAGGTACCTATTTTGTGAAAATTTAGACATAATTTGTAAAAAAATTAAAAATTATATTAAAAAATCAACACAAAGACATAGTAAAAATATAGTTTTAACGTTTCTTAAGGGATACAAAAATAAAATTTTAAGAAATAGTATTTTGTGAAACTACCGTTTTTCCTAAAGTTGAATTTGTGAAACTACTGTTTTTCCTAAAATTGAATTTGTGAAGGTACCGCTAAACGGTAGTAAATTTGGCCTGGACAGACCCTTGAAAGGAAAGGGTTTCTTCAATACAATTAGTATTTGAACAACAATGGCTAAAGGTCCACCACAAATTTCACACGCAAAGGTGTGGAGACTCTAAAATTATTAAAAAGGTGAGAAAGTAACAAAAAGTGTAACATCTCACATTTGGGATAAATTATAAAATTAACTGATTTAATGTTTATTTACTCCTGTGTTTATTTGGAAAATTTTTTTTTTTTCTTCTTAATGTCATTTTTGTTTTTCAATTGGGTATGTAGTTTTATAAATCTTCATAGAAAATAACAGGATGAATGAAATGAGACGGCAATTTTAATAAGAGATAAGTAAAATTATTATTGAATTTTTTAAAAAAATAATCTTGGATTCTAAGAATTTGAAAAAAGCTTATTGTTAGTAAAGTATTTCTATTTTTCTTGTTTATTGTTTCAGGGTTGCCACAGGTGACTAAAATGCAACTATTATGACATGAGACGACTATGGCAACTTTTTTTTGCCTGAAAAGGCTAAAAAAGCAACTATTTTCAGGAAAAGGAGACTATTGGGAGACTTTTCTGTACTCCTAGCGATGTATTTTTTTTTTTTTTTTAAGCATAAATTGGGTGGAAAATCTGCGCCCTGCGAGAACTGAACACACTGAACTTTTTTTTTTCTTAAAAAATAAAAAATTTTGAATTGCAAATTTGAGTCTTCACTTTTTAATTCGTACAATCTGCGCAGAATCCATTGGAAGTCTATTTCATTTATCGATCGCCTTTTCAATGATTATTGCTTCAAAATTCCACATGATTTTTTTTTTAAAGAAAAAAACAATTTTTAAACGTTAATGTTTATATACATAATATATATATAAACATTAACGTTTTTATAAAAAATTATCATATTTGCCACCAACTTGACTGAATGGATCATGGTATATGACAATTAAGTCATTAACAAAATTTTAGTCATATCTTTGATGAATTTTTGTTCTTATTTAGGCAACTATTTTCCTAGTTTTTGGCTACTATTTTCATGCTTTAGGCTACTAAAAGCAACTATTTTGTTCATTTTTTTTCTGTGGCAACCCTGTAGTGTTTACTTTTTAAGTTTGAATTTTTTTTTTTTATATTTACTACAAAATGTATGATAATTTAATAGAATATTTTTAAAAAAAAAAAACTCTAAATATTAAATCAATACATAACTATAAAGCAGATTAAAAACATGTAATTTCAAAATATTCCTCTAACAATTAAATAATTTATTTAACTGTAATTTATTAATTTGTAGTAACTTAGTATTACCATGTTAAATAAAAATAAAAATCTTTTTTCGATGATCAAAATAATTAAATAATTTATTTAACTGTAATTTATTAATTTGTAGTAACTTAGTATTACCATGTTAAATAAAAATAAAAATCTTTTTTCGATGATCAAAATGCTTACTTTATTAAAATTTATATGCTTCTTACTTTTTAAATGCTGGTTTATATTAATTTTGTGAAGCAATAAAATGCTCTTAATCTATCATTAAAAAATATATATATATATATTATTTGTAGGTGTTTACAAGAATAAAATCAGAACATTGTTGAAAAACAACAAGTTCTTAGCTCTATCCTTGCAAAATGATAGATCTAAAAAAGAAGAATTATTGGAAGAGAACAAAGCCAATGCTAACATAATAATGGTAAGCAAATAGTTTTTAAATTCATTAATTTTTATTCGTCACTTCATTCAAAAACATGTCAATTTTATTTTTTTTTAATATGTTACATTTTTAAGAATTTACATAAAATTTTGGGTTATAACAAATGTTCAGCCATTATTTGGCATGAGGCCCTTTTGTCAAATATTCAGCAACATATTTTTTTTAAAAAGTATTTTTCTGCATGTTTTTTTTTTTTTTTTTTTTTTTTAAAGAGAATAATTTACATATTATTACCCCCGTGGCAGAATCACGGCGACATTGTCAGAGAACAGAGTTCTTGCAGAAAGATTTTTCTTTTAAAAAGTAAAAAAGAAATTTCTTTTCTACAGAAATTTACACGTAATATTTGAATCATGCATTTATGTAATCACTTTTTGACACGCTCAACTCACGCCTATAGTATCATAAAGCAATGTATTGTTTCGATTGTATTTTTGGCAGATATTGATTTTCACATGGTTTTTAAATTTCTCAATATATTTCAAACAATATGGAGTATTTATTTTTTAAGGCAATGATTCTATCGTATTTTTGGCAGTTATTGCTATTGATTTCTCAATAGTTTTTAAATCCAATATTTTTTATGCAATATTACAATTCTTTGATATGAGTTTGAGTAAGCCCTTTTTGAGAAGTCCAATTCGCCTGATTTCGTCGTTGATCTTTTTTACCGACAACAGATTTCCTGATTTATTATTTTATTGTGATAATTATTTTCGAAATGCGAAGGAGAAAACAATTTGTGCATCCCCCCCCCCCCAACAAAATAGGAGAATATCATCCACATAATATTAGAATAAAAAATTACATGTTCAATTAAAAAAGGTGATAGTTTTTTCTATAAACAAAGCGCTTTTGTTACTTATTTATTAAATTAAATTACTAATTATTAATAGTTAATTAGTAATTATCAATAGTTAAATAGTTGGTTTATTAGTTAATTAGTTATTAATTAAATTAGTAACATATATATTTGTTATTTTTAAGGGTATCTTTCAGAAAGATATTAGTGCTAGACAGTTTTGTCACAGATAGCTCGAAAAAATTCTGCCACAAGGATTATTAGGAATAGTTTTCACCAATTTGTTATTTGTTTGTATTAAATTCATGTCCTTGCTCATGGCTTTCAAATTTATGTTCTGGGAAATAAATGGAAAAGCAAAATTTAAAGAATTGAAACCAGATTATTTTATACTGAACAGTAGGTTTATGTACTCTGCTTTTTTAAAACTGTCTAAAGCAGGGTTGGCAAGATTTTGCCACAGGTGGAAAAAACCATGGTAAAAACCGTCCTGGCAAAAACAGGTTTTTGCCAAGCAAAGTGGCAAAAGCCTATATTTTCCAAAATGAGAGGACAAAAACACATTTTTGATACAAAATTATTCCTAAAATTGAAATATATACTATAAATATATATAATTAAAAAAATTAACAAAATTATTATTCCATAATTAAATCATAATGTATTAATATATCATTTTAGTAGATTAAAACATTATTAATCGGAAAATTAGTGATTATTCTCTTTTTTCCAGTGAAATGAACTTATTTTAAATTAATATAACTATAATTTAAAACATAAAATATCTATCAACATGTGTAGTTAATTAAAATATACAAGTATCAATGCAATTTTTTAAATTTTCCCAAATTCAATACTTTATTAATCATCACAATACAATTTGTGCTGTCTCAGCATAGCATAACAGAACACTAGTTTTGAAACATTACTTAGAGTCAACTTATTCCGAATTTTAGAATGTACAAATGAAAAATTCAAAAACACTCTTTCAATGGTAGTACTACTAGAAGGACATGTGTGTAAATAAAACATTAATTCCCAAAATTCACTGGAAATTTCACCAGAATTTAAATTTTGTGTGGTTTTGTTTGCAATTTGAAGTAATATTGATCTATCAAATAAAACATCCATCTTAGCTGTCTCTCTTTAAATATAGTGTAAGAGTGATATGTAAAATAATACATACCAAAAGTTATTATGAAGAAGTAAAAAAAAATACTATTTGTTAAAAAAAAAAAACATTCATTTAAGGATTCTAAAATGAAAAGAGGTCAAAAATTTTCAATCCTTTAAAAAATTTTACCCTTATATTACTTATTAATATTTTAAAAATAATTTTTTCATGTAATGTATCAAAATTATTATTCCTTATAATTGATTTAAATTTGTTCAAATATTTTGTAATAATATTTAATCAGAAATTTAATTAATTTGGATTTTGCCGGTTTTTACCAGGTTTTTGCCACTGTCCTGGCAAAAAACCCTATTTGCCGGCAAAAACTCCAACCCTGGTCTAAAGCAATTTCATATTGTTGTTTTGTTTTTTTTACACTGTTTAATTTAAAAATTGAGTTTTTTTTTTCGTTTTTTTTATTTTTTTATTAAGGCATAGTATTTTAACGGAGTTTTAGATTTAATTCTTTTATTGTCACTTGTACAGGAATTTGTGATTGAAACAGCTGCTTCTACTACCAATCATGCTATATACTGCAAGGTTATCAGACTCAAAAAGACTTCTTGCGTGATTGCTATGTTTGGTGTGAGGTAAAAGGTTTGCAATCACAAAATTTGTATCCCCAAGTATCTTTTTTAGTTCATATTTTTTATTTTATTTTCATTATTTTCAAGTTAAATTTCTAATCAATTTAATTTCTAATTCTTTAGATCTAATCAGGGATCGTGCTTTTTTTTTACCTACCTGTTTTTCCTTTGAAGTTTTCTTTCATAATTATTTGATTACTATATTCTTACAACAAATTATATACCAATTTAAAATTTGCATCAATTTGTTGAGAGTTAACTTTCATAATCTAAAAAGGATATCGTAAGGGAGATGAAGTATAGCTTTCCTTATCTGTTTAATTATTTGATGCAACCTTTCTGTATTTTTCCAATTATCGTCTGTTTTTGTCAGCCCTGTCGCAGAATTTTTTTTTGGTCTTTCTGCAACAAACGCTATAGCACTAATATCTTTCTGCAAGATGCTTTTGATAATAACAAATATACATGTTACTAACTAAATTTAAAGTAACAAAAACATTGTTTCTGAAAACCTATTTGAATACAATTAAATTTTATTTAATTTTTAAATGAATATGTAATATTTTTTAATTCTAATATCATGGACGAGATTCTCACATTTTACTAAACAAGATAACACACTAATTATTTCCTTTTTCACATTTCATAAATCATCATCACATGAAAGAAAAATTATAAATCGTGTAATCCATAGCGGAGACTGCTGAAAAGAAGATTGCCTTCAAAATTTGAGAATTATACTCTGTGGATTAGCGAGAACATCAGTGCAAAACGAGTGTTTCAAAGAATGGTATCTTGAATCAGCGATACGAATTTCGCTTGCCGTAATAATATCGGTATATTTAAAAAATTCATGAGAATATAAATAATAACTGAGCAATGAAAGAATTCAGGATTTCAAAAAACAAAGCAAAAATTTGTGGCAATAACTGTCTTAAAGAACGATTGAGATACCTCATGGATTAACGAGAGTAGTGGAGCAAAATGAACATGTTTAAGAGTGATTTCTGGAGAAAAAAAATCTTTCAACATTTCTGCAGAAAAGAAATTTTTTACTTAATTATTCCATATTTTTCATTCTTCTCAAATAAGAAGAAAAAAATCACAAACTCTTCCCTCTGATGTGCGATAAAGGCATCTTTTAATTACAATTTTAGAGATAAAAAATTTCTGCAGAAAACTAAAGTTCTTTACTTCCTAAAAGAAAATTCTTTCTGCAAGAACTCTGTAATATTCAGTGACAATGTCGCCGTGTTGCAGCGATTCTGCCCCAGGGTTTGTCAGTTACAAAATATAATGAAAAATGGATATTATATGAAACCTTATTTTATAAGAACAATACTAGCTACCAAATTCTCTCTAAGACCATTCTCACGGCATGTGATTCAAGCACCTTCTATCGTCGTCAAAGGTAGGTTAAATATATACAGTGGGCCACCTAAAAAAATTAAAGAATTTAAAGGCAAAGCTGGACATTTTTTTTTCTTCCTATTTTCTTAGTATTACTAAGTTAAATTATTTATTAAATTTTCTAAGTTTAATTATTTTACCATATAAGAATTCTTATAGACTGAAATTTATCACCATACAGTTGAAATATCATAACCCTAGCAATAGACCTATAAACCTAGGTTGCATCAAAACCCAGAAGCAGAAAGTGCCTAAAACTGTGACGTGCGTCGCAGAACAAACGAAGTCCTGCAGAACAATTTGTATCTTGAATAAAATTCTCTTTAGCTTTGACCACTTGCTGTTTCCCAGGAATGATGTTGCTTTAGAAGAAAAACATTTGACAACCTGCACAAATTTCAGCACATTTATCAGTAATCTCCCTCTCCCATATCTTTGCAATTTTGAGGACGAAATTAATGAATTAGCTTTTGGCTATAACATTTTTATGAAATGGGTGTATCAGTTTTTAGCTGACAGCAGGAGAAATCGATCACCATTTTTATCAAGAGAGGTTCTAAAGCAAGCTGTAAAAGAATTAAATCCCAAGATTTCCAATTTCATAAAGTTTATGACTTTTATATTTTCCATTCCCATTTCAGAAGTAATTTGTGAATCGTGGGTATCCACGATTGACAAAATTGTTTCTAAAAGACCAAATGCTTTCGATGGAGATGAAGAAGTTGTTGGAACAACAGACAGACCAGCGAATGCTTGTGTTTGCAAATGGTGCACCATCTGGGCACTTGTCCCTTCGAACGATTTTTAAGGTAGCCCTTATTTTAATGCTCGAACCTTCATATCAGAGGCATTTTATTAATAATTCATCATCATCATCGTCATTAACAAAATTTTGTAAAGTGACAAATCAAGAATGTTTGCCTTGGTTTAAAAAATAATGTAGTGTATCTGTGTATGATCCTGTATAAATGGAAATATAATATTTTAATGTAAAGTTGACTTTTTTCCCTGTGAAATGCTTGCAGAACATTTGTATAAATTAATAAGTCCTGTTGCAGAACATTTGAAAAAAATCTGCTTATGGGCATCAAAATTTGTTCTATTATAACCCTGTTAAACTAGAAGGCAAAATGAAACTCTCCCATGGTTGTTAAATGAATGGAAATAGCTTTGACCTGTTTGGAAATTTAGTCTAATTATATTTTCAAGATATATTAAAAAAATAACATTTTAAATAAAATATTTTATAATATTTGACACTTTTCTTTTACCCATCCTACACGTTATGAGAAATAAAAGACACCACGAAATATTAAAATTTTTACCTGGAAAAATCAGGGAAATTTGAAACTTGGTTTTAGTGCCCACCCTGATATACTCTGGCAAAAAAAACTCACCAATAAGGTTCTTCGGACTGTTAGGGAAAGTGTGTGTATTATGTACAGTGTGAAAAGTTCATTAGAAAAAATTTGCAAAATTCTTTTGATTTTTTATATTAAATCTTTAACTATACAACTGATTCTTTATATATATATACAAATTTATTCACAGCAGAAGATTACTTGCACCTTTTAGTAGAATCTTTTTAGGCTTTCTGTGAAAAACCTTCCTAGTACTAGTATCCTCTTGCAAGGTATTGGGTTGTTCGGAAAGTAATTTCATTTTTTTTGGGGGGGGGGAATGAAAGACAATTTTCGTATAATAAATAAATATTTTATTAAATTATATATTGGCCATTCTGGTCCAACACCTTTGCCATCTTTCTGATAGTAGCGTGATTCCACACTCATAAAATGTTTGGTCTTTGCTGGCAAAAAACTGATCTGGGTGATTTTTGACCTCTTCATTTGAAGTAAAGGTTTTACTGTTGGAAAAATTTTGTAGTGGCCGGAAAAAATAATAATTTGAAGGCACCATATCTGGAGAATATTATGGGTGTGGAAGTGTATCCCACTCAAGCTGTGAAATCTTTTGACAAGTGACCAAATTTGTATAAGGTCTCACATTATCTTGGTGTAACACTATGCTTTTTCTCTTGATTAATTCTGGCCTTTTCTGTTGAAGTGCATCATTCAGTTTGTTCAGCTGACGGCAGTAGACTTCCGAATTAATTGTGTTATCCGGTAAAAGCTCAACAAAAAAAAAAAAAAAAAACTATTCCTTTAAAATCCCACCAAACAGACATCACCTTTTTTTTTGGATTGATATTGGCTTTCGAAATGCTTTGAGCCGGTTCAATTTCTTTGCTTCCTGATCTCTTGCTTTTGACATTGCTATAGACAACCCATTTTTCGTCCCCAGTAATGATGTGCTTCAAAAATGGATCATTTTCGTGACGTTTGAGAAGCGAATCACAGACGTCAACGTGACGACACTAATTCCTCCATGAGAACTTGGGGAACGCATATATATCGAGCTTCGAGATTAAACCCAGGCCTTCAAGTGGTCATAAACAGTTGAATTCGATAAATTTAACCTCTCACCGATCTCGCGTGTTGTCATTCGCCAATTTGCATCGACTAATGACTTTATCGTTTCTTTATCAGCTTCAACCAGCCTTCCGGAACATGGTGCATCTTCGACATCAAAATTGCCACATCGAAATTTTGCAAACCAGTTCTGGTACTAGCGCACTGTCAACACATCTTCTCCATACATATCGTTTAATTTCTTTCTGTCATGAACAGCATTTTTGCCTTTTCTATAGTAAAAAAGTATAATATTACAAAAATGCTGCTTATTGCTCTCCATATTTAAAACAGCACCAACCCAAAACTACTACGTAAAATTAATTGAACTTTTTCACACACAAGCCTTGCTATATTAGCTCTCAAATCATATAATGATAATGCAGCTTAAGTGTGAAGTTGGGTTCGAAAAATTACAATTAAATCCTCTGTCAGAAAAACGAAATTGCTTTTCAAACAATACGGTATTTTTAATAGTACTAGTAACAAATTTGTGTTTCTAATGTATAGTAACAAAAGTGCTCTGTTTGTAAAATAAGTACACATGTAGAAAAACACTGTATATAATTTTTTTATTTGTAAATGTAATATTTTTTTATTCTAATGATATGGGCGATATTCTTGCTTTTTTAAGGGGGGAAAAACACAGTAATTATATTTTTTTTTTTACATTTTATAAATCATCATCTCATTAAAAATAAATTCAAAATTGTGAAATACATGGCAGTAACTAGTGAAAAAGAGATAGACAATAAAATCACACAAATCGAACTCTTCAGGAATGTTTTCAGAATTTTAAAAGGCACATGGAAATCTGTAGCACTAGCAATAACTACCGAAAATTTTTTCAAAAATTGGAACCATCTCATTAAAAGTAAATAATCAAATGAACTGTTTTAATTTTGCATGAAAGAAATTTTTTTAAATAAATATCAGTATATTTTCTTTAAAGAAATTTACATTTTGATGCATTACTAATAAAAAATCTTTCTGCAAGAACTCAGTCAAGTTCAGCAACACTGTCTCCACGATTCTCCCATTGAGTATTCGCACATCTTACCCAAGTTACGCTCTACGTCTTGTTAACCTCAATAAAATTTAATTAAATGAATGAAATTATGAATGATTGAAGTATTCTTTTCTCTCTCTTTTTTTTTTTTTTTTTTTTTTTACTTCTAAGGGGCAAGAAGCATATACAGTTGAACTTGGTTCCAATGTTCCTGCTTTTTTGTTTTTCTGCCTGTATTTTCTTATACCCCATCACAAATGCTTGTTTTTTCAACTGAAGTTTACTGCATTTATTATTATTTTTTCTTCTCCAAAAAAAGGGAAGTTTTTAAAAGAACAATAATTTCTGTTGCAAATTAATAAAAAAAAACGAGAATTCAATATTATTTGAGGAAAGCACCACAAATATCATGTTTGTTATTTATTCATTAGTTGACAAGAATGCTGAAACACCTGGTGTGATGTCTGTTGAAAAAAAAAGATTGCAGAAACTGAAAAAGTGCAAAATGATACCGATCAGGACGGTGAAACGGAACCACAACTGGTACCAATATTTGTGCAAGGCATTAAGACATTGAGATACTTTCTGTATTGGCACTAATTTTTGGAAGGTCAATCAGATTAGCAATGTCAAAAACATATATTGTTTGTAATTTATAAAAAAAAATTTCAACCCAGAATTTTTATTTACTTTAAATAAATGTTTTAACTGTGTAACTTTTAATAAATGCATAACTTTTCAATTCAAAGTTCACAAAGTATGATCCCATGAGAATTGATCGATTGAGGTCGATTGATCCAGAGGCGGTAGTTGTCCAAAATTTCTTAATAAAAAAAATATTTTTTTTCTGATTTTTAGATTTTAGTCTTGATATTCCTGATTTTTGAGAGTGTTCAGAAACTTGTTTTCTACTAACTCTTACCCAAATTTTAACCATACGTCATAAATAAGTACATAGAAATAATAAATTCATGAATCCAGAAAGTTGTCTAATAGTCATTGATTTTTCCGAAATGAAACTGAACACGTTTTGCCTAGTCTGCGATGCAAATGTTTAACATAATATTGATGTCCTCTTATTAAAATACTTCTTAAAATGATATCTTTAGAAAAAAAATTTTTTTTAATATCTTCAACTTAGTGAATCTTGTTTTTTAGCATAATTACTTTACTTGGCATGTTCCTGAATTTTTTAAAAATTGCAAGTAACAGAAAATAAAAAACATAAATTACACCAGTTGTATGCTAGTCTAAGATTTTCATGTACAATTATCATAAATATAAGGTTCTTTAGCTCTTATGTAAAACATGTATCAACTTCTGGACCCCAGATTAAAAAATAATGTATTATTGTTTGCCCTAGTGTCCAAAAGTTAAATATATGTTTACATATTTCCACGTATATGAATTATGCTTAACTTTTAGGCATAAATGTATTTTATAAACTGACAACTGAAAATAAATGAATTTTCTTTATTTTTCAGTTTTCAAGATTAAAACTAGCAAGTTTATCAGATAATTTAAAGCAAGTAGTTACAGTTTTAGATGAAACTCTAGGTTTGTTAGAAATGCATTCATCTGTCAGCTCCACCAAATTCACACCGAAGCATACGTAAGTTCCATAGAGTTTTTTTCCCTCGTGCATTTTTATTTATTTGTTTCATATTTTCTTTACTATTAAAACTACAGCTGAAATTTGCATTAGAAGTTGAGTATCAAGTTTTTGTTTCTTTTTCAATTATTGTGGCATACAATATTTTATCTCAATAATCTATACCACACTTATCTTTATTCTGAAATTAATACACGAGTTTACTGTACACTTCCTGAAGCTGTTTATGTGAGCTGACTGGGGTTTCATTGCGAACGTGCACAGCAATCAATAACAGAAGTGGAAGAACGTATGGTTAAACTAAACAGCATTAGAAATAATGAAAAGACAAATGAAAAATTTAATCTTTTGGATTTGTCAATAGGAAAAATGTTAGGAAAAATTTGAATCCATTTGAGGACCCTTCACGACATTTTTTACCTTTAAAAAAATTACTTGCTGAACTCTAATCCATAATTTTAAAACAAAAGCTTCTTAATAGATATGCTTTTTGTGTTTCTTTTTCCAATAAACAAAAACCTTATTTTTCTTTATTCACAAAATTTTGAATTGATTTTTCACAAATACAGACTTTTTACAAAAATTAAATAAAAGGGATACTAAGATAATTATTTTAGAAGTGTTTAGATCATGTGATTATTCATTCTTATCAAAAAAGTTTAGAGCTCTTTGCAATAAATTATGAATGAGCAAGGAGAAGTTTTTGAACACTCTAAGCCAGAGAATAAAGCAATCAGCTTGTGTCAATGACTTTGGTTGTTCATTAACCAGAGATGATTGTGCTCCGGAAAAATCCAGATTTTTGTGTGTCACCGCGATCTGGAAATCCAAGCTCCAGAAGTTTCAAGAAATCATCGATCGCATTTATGTATAAAAATTCTTGTATATTTTATTTAAAAGTATTAGAACTAGAATTTTTGCTTGGCATCTCTTTCATTTGAAAATATTTTTTCTGGTAGAATAATAAATGCGATTGGAGATAAAAGTAATCTTATTCATAATTATTCATTTAAATTATGTTATTTACAATTTGTTTAGAATTCCATGTTTTAAAAATATCAATGATTTAAATTTATTTAGACATTAATTTGTTGAAATCCGTTATTTATGATATTACTCAAGAAATTTGCAGGATTTTTGAGTTGGGCTCACAATCACCCCTGATTAACTGCATTAAATTTTGTATATTTATCTTAAATATTCTTAGAGGTATAGGCAGGGTTGGGTTTTTGACGTCGAAAAGTGGTTTTTGACATGACAAGGGTATAATACTGGTTTAAACCGTCAAAAACTGAAGTTTGCCAAGAAAATATATAAACTTCAAAACTACCAACAGTTGCCATGCATTATATTGAAATTTAATTATACTATAGGTAATCAGCAGGTTTTAAAATATTTTTTAATTAAAATTAAGGTAAAATAACATTTAAAATCTCAGAAATTTATATTCAAATGCATGTGCAGAAAAATTTTGCACAAAAATTTTTTAAATATTTATATTTTGAAAATAAATTGTATTTCTAACAAAGTATTTGGCTAACATGTATTAAAATAAAATTTAAAATAAAATTAGATCATTTAAAAAACACTACTTTTAAATCATCAAATCACTAAACTTATTTAGCTGAAAAAGTTTTGTCTCATTCTAAGTAACTATCGAATTCTTAAAATAAATAAAGGAATATCTTGTTTTAATTTTTTTTAAAAATGAAAGCAACTGAAGGTAGAAAAAAAAGTAGCTGAAAATAACCAGTCTCCATGTGGCAAATTAATTAAAAACAAATTCGGGCAACTTAAATTAAATAATTACTTTTTACTGTTTTTAAAAAAATGACTCTGGAAAAAAAAAAAAAATTCATTAAAGTGTCCAATATCTCCATTCAAAATTTTAATCCTTTATAAATCATCAATTTGATGGAACCAAAGATTTTTAAATAAAGTTCTTTAAATTCAGCATACTTAGTTAAATCATTTTTATTGCTCAATTTTTATAGCCATAGAGTATTTCTAATATGATATTTTTTAAAACATATAAATTATACAAGCAAAAAATTTTTATGAAATAAAAAGGACCTATCAATATCGATCACCGGCTCAATAGGTTTGTGTGAAAATTGGCTACTAAGTTATTAGAGTCTACTGGCCACTGACTACTAACTGAAAATTTAAATATTTATGTTCAGCTGATTAAAAATTTAAAAAAAAAAAATTAAACAATTCTCTAAAATTAAGAAGGAAAAAAAATGGTTTGAAAACCGAACAAAATATACTCAAAATTAAATATTGAATGATTTTTTTTAAAGGAAAAAAAAATTACAAAATATTGCATGGTGATCGCAAAATATCAGAAGTCCCACTAAAAAAATAAAATTTAAACAAAATTTTATTAAATCCCAGCAAAATAATGTGCAGCATCAAGAAAAGGAAAATCCTGAAGAAAATGCGCTAAAAGAATCAATGCTTTGCTTTCTACGTTCTGTAGCTTATCCACTCATAAAACTTCTAATTTAATTCACTCCTTACCATTCAACACCACGTTAATTAAGGAACAGTGTCTTTGCAGCTAGATGAAATCCAAATATTTTTTGTCATGAATCTTAACAGGGTTAGGATAGACAAGGATTCTCGCATGTTATATCATTAAATTATCGTGTGCATCTTCTGATATGGGCTGGTTAAGGTAGAGTTACAATGCTTTGCGAGAAAAATAGCTGCCATATTGGCGTGAGGATGAAAGCGTTAAATCGATATCTTACAATATATCGTCTAGTCCTATTATCTAGAAATATACATGTGCATAAAATTTTCTTTTCCAGTTTCAGTGTGGTTATGGATTTTATTTAGCATTTATCCTTTATTAATTATAAAGTAAAATAGATGCATATCACTTTTCAAACTATTTACTGTTTTATTAGTGTGACCCGAGAGGAATTTAAAGAACAAGTACAAAATGTTTGGATGGATTCTATACCTGAAGAACCTGAGTCTCCTCAAAGACTGTCAAACATGGCTGATCTAAACAAAAGTAAGAAGGGAAAAAAATAGTGGAACCTGTCAAAGTAACCACCTGACTAAAATGATCACTTTCTGAAAATTTTCTCCTCTTGTTACTTTCTGCTTAATATAGATAGTGATTAAATTTCAATAATATCTGCCTTTATTGTGATATTTGCTGCACCTTAAACAGGTCCCAAACTCCCTAAGTTTTTTTAAACTTTAATTCAATGTTCAGAAATTGAATTATTAACCTTCCAAGTTGTGGAAAATGTATAAGCTCTGTTAGCTCCTTCAGATATTTTCTATTATTAATTTATTTAATTTAACTGATTGTGCTGTGTATTTTTCACTAAATGTAATTTATTAAAATAAACTACTTGTAATGAATTCTTGTAGAATTAAAAGATAAATAATAGCTTTAGCTAGGAATGGGCAGAATGGAGATTTTGTTTGAAAACAAATGCTAATTTTATTCTGTATTATGCACCAGCAATCAAATAGGTTTTGAGGCTTACAATCCCATATTCCTCAATATTAATTTTTTAGATCTTGATAATGAAACTAGGAACAAAGCTTGAATCAAGGATAAGCAAAATAAATTTTTTTTTCTTTGCTTTAATAATGACTTGTGACCTCAAATGTTTGGCTTCATTTCTGTTGGGATTCTAAAAATATATATATTAAGATTGCAGAATATCCTGTATGTATAATTTGGTATTAAATTGTAGTTTTAGCTTTACAACTCTGGTTTCTTTTTTTATATTTTAGAACAGAACGATGATGTTTCTCCAGGATTTCAAGTAGAAATGCTAAACAAAAAACAAGAGTCCTCTGAAAAACCAACTAACTCTAAAAAATTATTGCAGCCCACCACTAACTTTGAAAAGATTTCCATCCAAAAGAGTGATGAAATTGGTATGGACTTTCTAAATTATAGAGAAAATGATGAATACTACTTAGCCAAAAGTAGTCCTGCAAAAAAATGTGCAAAACAAATTAGGAAAATTGTAAATAGAAATAAGAATATTACCTCCAAAGTTAGTATAATAAAAGCTGAAACTAAGCCTGCGACTGACAAAAAGTGTAGAAAAGTTACTAAAAAATCTGTTTCAAAAGGAGTTGCATGCCTTAATGAAGAGAAGAACATTTCTATGTGTACCAGCTCTTCAAAAAATAACCTACCCCAAAGTGAATTGCATAATGACATTCAAATATTTGCTGATATCCAATTGCCTGAGAATAACAATAAAAAGAAAACTTTTGGTAAAACAGATGTTCTTAAAAATAGTGTTCCTCCAAGTAAATTGCATGGTGATATTGTCAAGAATTCTAACTTCAGATCAGATAGTGAAAAAGAAAATGTTAGTCCTTATAAAATGCAAAAATTGCCAGCCAGAAAATTTAAATCATTGAATACGTTGAAGTTAGAACCCACAGTCACTAAAAGATCACATTCTCGCAACTCAGCAATGCAAAGTTTATCATCTAACATAAATATTGAAAATTTCAGAAGTAAAGGCAGAACATATCAGATCGATGATCTTGTAACCATAAATCAAAAAAGTGTTGATTTAATACAGGAAGGCAGAAGTTCTGAGAGCTGTGACACTTCCAGAAGCTATCTCATAGACTTAAGCTTACATCAACAAGAAATGGTTAGAAATTTAGCAGAAAATACATTTATTGTTACAGCAGATGTTCATAGAAGTCCCGAGCGCCTTACAACTAAGATATCAAAACAGGAGTGTGGGCTATTAAAAGAGCCTATTGTCTTGGTAAAAGATATTTTTAAACATGGTAAATCATTATGTAAGAGCATTTCAATTCCAGCTTGTGATGAGTTGAATGAAATTCCATTAGAGCTACAACTTCTTGAACATTGCTCTTCTCTGAAGATTATACCAGAAGAATCAAATCATTCACCAGGTAATTCTATGAATAATACACTCAATATAACAAGTCATTTTATCAGGCATGTGATTGTTCAGCGAATCTCAAAGTCACCTAAATTTCTTCTAACTTTTTGCTATTTATTAAGATGCAATCTGTCATTTTGATAATTTTTTATTTTGGCGGTTATTACTATAAAACTTTTCACAAATATTTTTTTAAAAAACAAATACCGATATTTTTTCCCTATATTAATAGGACATACAAAATTTAGATCACGCATTTGATTCTTTTTTTTTTTCTTTTTTTTTTTATATGCATTGACTCTTCTATTTTTTGGGTTAATCTTTAGAAGCCATTGATTTGCACATAATTTTTTAAATATTTATACATTTCAGATAATGTAATTACAACACTCAAGACTCCAATCCCACATTTGAGTAAATATTTTTTTTCACCCCTGATTGATTCCATTTCTAAATCTCCATGTGATCTTTTGATTTTATTTTCAACAGCTATTAAATTTCACATGATTTTTTACTAAGCCCATTTCCTCATATTTTCCATACCATTTTATAACAAATGCAAAATCTAAATCAATAATTTGAGTAGTCAGTTTTTGTTGGCATCATAACATTAATTCGTTATCAATATTTTTATCCTAAAATTTTTGTATTGATTTTTTTTTTTCTTTTCAGATGATTAAAAACATTTAAAAAAAAAAAGAAATATGCAGCTTTTTTTTTTCTTAAATGCTTGACTATTGCCTGTAATGTTAGATTATGTAGCCTACTGTAATATGTTGATGAGAAAGAATATTTATTAGATACAGAGAACATGAAAAAAATGTTAGTATAAATATTAGGAAAACAAAGTTTTTTTGTGTATAAAAAAATATAGAATAAGTTTTTTAAAAAATAATTTTTTATTGGTTATAAACCATCTTTGATGTTTGAAAAAAATAAGAGTGAAAAAAGGTCTTGAGAAAAAATTATTTCAGTACATAGTAAAACTATCTAACCATAGAACTGCTAATGTTTAGATAATTTATTGTCTGTTTCATGTGACTGCTTTGTGACAATCATGTGACTGTTTTGTTAAGAATACTATGTAATGGGCTTTTGTCACTCTTAAGAAATCCTGAAAGAATTTCATAAAAGTGAAAAAGATTTTTTTATCAAAAGTGATTTAGAATGCATACTTATGCTTTCAAACTTGCATTCACATCAGTGTAAAACTGTGGCAAGTAGTTTTGGAAGGTAAAAGCCATGATGATATGATAAAGGTACTTAAAATTAGGATTCGCTGTTAACATAAAATCAAGATGTGCAATTTCTACTCGCCTTATGCAATAAAAAATGCATCTTATAAAACATTTATTTTAAGGATGAGCTATATAAAACACTTAAAATTTTTGTTTTGTGTGAAAGAGTTTTGTATATAAAAAAAAAAAAAAAATCTATTTGATCCGAAAAAAGCTAAATTAACCACTTTTCTACTATGAAACCGTTGTTTTCTGAAACATTGAAACCTTATTTTAATGTTATTGCCATTAATATGTTCTACAGTGATTCATTCTTTTATGATTTCAGTCACCAAAATGTTTTTCATTCTATAGCTGTTTAAAATTTAAAAATTATTCATATGTTTTATGAATTTTAAATAGTGGCAAACAAGATTTTAGTCTAACTCATGTTTTTAAAACTGAAATTTCTTTCATGCCTTGACATAAATAATAATTTTGATGAATGCCATTCTATAAAATGTTGCTTTATTCCTTAAAGCTGTTATTTTTTTTTTATTTATTTATTTTTTTTTTTTTTTAAATATGCACTAAGTCAAAAGTTTGGTTCTTTATAAATGTCTGGCTATTCATTAAACAATATAAATAACAATTTAGAGATTAATTTTAAAAATTTGCACCACAAAAATTTCATTTTGAACATAATTTTTTAGAATTGAATTCTTTGATAAAGTGTGTTAAACTTAGACGTCTTAGATTTTTTTTAGCAATGACACTCGTAACTACAGTTTATAAGACTACTCATTTGTGGTGTTGTGTGTTTTCATCAGGTGTAATAAGGGTTAATAAAAGGATTTTTTTAAGTTTTTACAACTTAAACTTTTAAAGTATTTGTGAAAAAATTAAATATTTTGAACTTAAGCTTTACTGCATATATATAAAAGTTATGTTACTACATTTTTTAATTTGAAGAATGTTCTTAAAGTATTGCTGCTTGAATAGCAGAATTTGAGGTTTAAAGTTCAACATCTTTTTAAAAATTTATAAGTTTTTGCAACTTTCAATATTATATCAAGAGTCAAAAATAAATATAAAAGTACACCCTCTACCTTCATTTATAATTGAATCATTATAGAACATGAGCAAAACTAACTTAAAATTGCTCTTAGATATCTTTTAGTTGTATAATTTATCTTATTGAATATGTAATCTATTCTTTAACTTTTTTTTAAATAAAAATTCTTTTTCAACATTGCTTTCTGCTATTGCTGATTCATTCTTAATGAATGAGTTATAAAACCTGAGACCTTCAATTAAGTTTTAGACACAAGTTTACTTACTGAAATTATCTTTTTTTCCTCAGGTATGTCTGGAACTAAAATTAGAAAATAGAAGCATTAACTAAATGTAATATAATGTTGAAATAGTGTTCAAATCAAACTTTATAGTAGTCCCCTACCTGTGAAAATATATTTTAATCAGATAATTTATATATGTTATGTACATCCATATATAAATATCCATGTAATCATTCCTAGATCAAGCTAAAGAAGAAGTTCCCAAAATAAAGTCAGAAAATAATGAGCCTTCTTTGACCATTGAAGAAGACATCAAGCAAACTTCACATGAAGAAAAAAGATTCATGCGAAAACGTTCTTCTAGCGTCAATTATAGAGAACCTCCTGCAAATATGTAAGAAAAATCTGTTTTATTACTTATTCAAAGATTTACATATGTAAAATGTTTTAACAGATATAAATATATATATTTTTTAAATTTCATTTAAAAAAAACGCATGTACTCCTAAAGCTCCTAAGTAATGTAATTACTTCATAAAATTTTATGTTGATCAAAGTAAAATTTGAAAATTAGGAATATACTCTCTTGATTTGAAGAGAATTAGGGGACCTCCAGGAGTTCTAAATATGTCCAATTGAACATATTTAAGTGAAATTCAGGCAACCCTTAAGAAATTTTTGATACTATTAAAAATGAATTGCTATAGAATGTTTATTATAAGAAAATAAAATGTCGGTTTAAAAAATTTTTCCCAGTAAAAAATAATAATTTAAAATAGTGCATGGAGTCCCTCCGAGTGGAAGAAGTGAAACTTCGTAATGTGGAAATGAAAATAGGAAGGGGTAGAAATTGATTTTTAGTGAAATCATATTGTTTCTTTAAGACAAACTTTATTAACATTGCTTACAACCACCTATCTACATAACTTTATTTTAAAATGTAGCGTAGAATTACATTACAATAATAATAATTAAAAAAACAATTATCTTAGTTTTAAACTCTTGAATTAAAAGCGTAATAATAGCGGTACAGGAAAATAACATTAAATTGGGGATGCAAAAATATTTAAAAACAATACTTTTGTGACTTTTATTAATTTTATGCTAGTGAAAACCAAAATAATATGGAAATGAATGAGGGAAAACTGGATCCTACCACGTGATTTTCCAGCCAATTAAAATTTAGCGTTAAACGTTTAACACAACCTTGTTGGAAGTCGCATTAGAAGTTTCACTTCAATAAACTACTTATCTTCCTGCCATTTGTTAAAATTTATCACTAATTTTAAAATGTGGTATTTGCACAAAGGAGGCTTTCATTAGAAATATACAAAAAAGTAAGTCATCATTCGATTATTAAAACACTAGTTGAATACCTGTTCTTCATATGAGGGGAAAGCAAAATAACAAATAATAATTAAAAAAATCAGTCCTAAACTGAAAGACATGCACCATAACAATAACTTTGCAAAGATAAAGGCAGGTAACAAGAGAATGATAGATTCGTTTGTAGTGAAATAGTTTAACAATATTTTTAGTTACAGATAAATCAAAAAATTTTCATCCTTAAAAAATAAAGAGGCAGGGATTTTAAGAGAAGAACCACTTGATAACAAGTGGAGTAATGAAGGGCTGCATGACCAAATATTTAGACATTTTGAAAGCAGTTGCAGTAATTTTTCTTATAAACATCAATGTTTTAAGCACTAAATCTTTTTTATCAATCAACTTAAAGTTATTGTGGCTTGGGGATAGCACGTCCCAATAAGGTGACCTGGATTCGAATCTCAGCAATAGCCTGTTGATACTAATTCTGCACCCGGCTCACACCAACCACAAAGCTGGCGAAAAATATCCTCAATGGTAGAATGGGTCAGAGTCCCCTTGCTGCTGTCAGGCTGACCATCGAATGTTTTCGTAGATTTTCTCTCCAAGTAATTCAAATGCGGGCTGGTTCCATCAAGAAGTCCTCCACAAAGGCAAATTTATTCCAATAATTAGACTTCTGTATTGGGTTCAAAATTATAAGGCTACGGAGTTGAAAATTAATGGTGTCTTTCAAAATTTGGATCAGCTGTTCAGCAACGGTTTTAAAAAAAAGTATCAGTAAACTTAGTGGTATATTTTCATAAAATTAATATTAGAGTGCATTCAGAACTGAAAAATGCAGAATTGGTACTTTTAAAAAGAAGAAAGGGAGATCTAAAAAAAAAGGATTTAATCAAATAAATATACAGATAGGGAAGAAGTAACAGTTTCTTATCTTACATCACATAACTCAAAAGTTTATGAATATTTAAATTAATTTATTTTAAAATCAAATAGAAATAAATAAAAAATATTGTTTCATCTGAATGCAAATTACTTTATTTAAAAAGAATTTGTGGGGTTTAAAATAATTTTATGGTGTTTAAATGGTTGAGGTTTAAAATTATGATCATCAAAAAGCTGCTTCAGTTAATGATGAAGTCGACCCAAATAAAGCAAGTCAGAAAGTGGTAGTTCTATTTAGAAGGTTGTAAATCTTAAGAATGTATTCAGTTTTTTAAAACCATTGTAAAATCCATCGAAAAAGCAATACAGATTTCTGATGGAACCTGTGCAAATTGAGCACCTTGTAAAAGTGATGACCCAAATGAGCAATTCAAAAGTTAGATTTTTTTTTTTTCCCTATAATTTTTTTGTTATGTTCAGGTACTGCCAAGACGCACCCCCTATTTGAAAAAATGATGGAAAATAATATTTTTTGGAATTTAAAGCAGTATTTTTTTAGAATTGAATTAATTATTTTTCCAAATTTAGACAAAATGGTGTCTGGTTTGCAGAAATTAAAAATAAAGTTTCGGAGATAGAGAGTACTTTTTAATGGTTTATTAATAGTAGTTTCACAGAAATTTAAAAAAATGTACATTTTGGAGGAGTCTCGATAATGTGAGGTTTCACTGCATTCCTTTTTGTTCTGAATTATCTTATTTCTAAAAAAAAAATAGACACCAAAAGAAAGAAAAACATGCTGTAATTATCCAGAATTTTTATTTTTGCTGGAAAAAGTCTGAAAAGTTAAAGAAATTTGGATAAAAACCTTTGTTGCTAATGCAAGCAAAGGCATAGTTAGGGAACTGGGGACAGACTCAGTTTTTGCACCTACACAGATATATATAATATGTTTCAATAATATAATGTTAGACTTAAGGGAACTATTTGGGACTGTTATAAGTTTTGATTCTGTAAAACTAAATTCATTAATTAGATTTTACATTAAATAAGATTTTACAACTTTACGTCAAACGCTACTTATCATTGTAAATAACATTTGGTATATGTTACTAAGGTATGTAGTTTCTATGACATTTAGATGTTAATTGTTTTTGATTGAAGAATAAGTTTCTTATTTTTCACCAATTTGCAAAAAATAATTTTGAAAATACATGTATAGCAAACTATAGCAATAATACACGTCCTATTCAATTTTTAGGTAAATGGGATAAAAAAAATTTTTAGTTATTGTGCCTGTAATTGGCAAATGAAACTGGATAAGGGTATTAAAAAGGGATAAAAATTTATTCTCGAATTCATTTTAAATTATTTTGAGGGGGGCATCTTTTATGGTACAACCATGGATATATACACTTTTTTGTTCTCCTCTAGCTTTTCCACTGTATGCAAGTAAAAGGTAAATCAATTAATATCGTCTGCTTTGAAATATCAAATACAATACTTTTTACGAACTGTACAAAACAATTATTAAATTTTATGCAGGAAATAAATAAAACTATTAAATTATTATATTTTCCTGCACAAAAAAGATTTTTTTTTCCAGAAAAATTTTTTAAAGACTAACAATACAGTAAAAAATTGTTGTTCGTTTTCCTTTTAATGAGCAGTAACATATTTTTCAATAATTGGATTTTTTTTTTCTATTTTTCTGATGTTTTTTAAGAAAATAGCAACAGTTTTTTTTTTTTTTTTAATCCAGGATTTTTAAAATTTAAGGAAATGTTGCTTAAATATGTGTTCTATCTACATTGTTGTTAATATATGTTGCACAGTTAAAATAAAAATTAGTGATTTATTAACAAACTTTTACTGGATGGAAAATGTTATAAAACACATTGGTCCATCTGTTCCAACAGGAAATCAAAGACAATTTAAATATAAAGAAGCTATTTAAATGAAAATTTTTTATAATATTAAGATTAAAATAACTTTCAGTCATAAGTTTTAGTCATTATAATCATTAACTTAAATTTTAATCGAATTTGAAAAACTTACGTCTGACATCAAAAATTTTGCGTCCGACGCTTAAGTAAGGAATTTCAAATTAATTAATAATTGTAAATTAAGAACTGCATAGAATTCTTTATTCAAATGTCAGCTTCAAAATTAGTCAAGTTAACATTCAAATTACAAACAAATTCACAGTGCTTAGAGAATTTGTAAATGGGCAATCATTTTTTGCTTTCATGTGATTGACGTCCGACACCAACAATTTAATCCATTTAATTTGAACTTATAATAATCAGTTTTTATGAAACTCATTGTTTTTTGATGGGTTATAATGTACTAAATATTTGATATAAAAATTTTATGATTATAAACTTATGTTTTATGAGAGTTTTTCAAAAAAATTTATGCTCATGGAAACGAACAGTTGTAAAAATAAGAACAATTAACCTATCTAAACTAAGAGACCAAGTGGTTAAATTGGAATTCTTTAAATATTTTAATTTCAAATAAGAAAAAAAAATGTTTAAAGAATTTTATCCAGTTTTTTTCTATAGCATATGCAACAAAAAATTTGACCATTTTGCATTTGCGACATTTATTTTAAAATATTAAATATCTCTTACAATAATAAAGTTAATTCAAAAACAACATTATTCCAACATTTGACTGGATATTAGTTTAACGAAAATATGATCAATGAATTTTATAAAGAGCACTGTTTGGATAAAATACAGTATAAAATGGCTCTATATTAAAATGTAAATAATTCTTAAAAAAAATATTTAAAAAAGGAAATTACTGATGCATAATCGTCTCATTATTTTCTTTTGCTTAATAAAAATATATTAAACAGCTCTTATCCAAAGTTTTTTAGTGTCACTTTGCATTTAACTTTTATAACACTTTGTGCAAAAACTACTTAAAGTTGCACATTAAAACATTTTTTATTCAATAAAAACTATATTCTACAAGCTAAACATATTTTCTCCTCATCTATCTTAATTTTTTAAAAATTAATGTTGTGCAAAAACATTAAAAATTTAAAAAGTACAAAAAATCTTGCTAAGTTAAAATAAATTCCGTTTAATTATATTTTCAAGATGATATATTAAAATGCTTTGAATAAAATACTTTATAATATTGACACTTTTCTTGTACCCATCCTACGCTTTTTTGAGAAAGGGGAAAGAAAAGAAAACTTGCTGACCTGGAAATTTTAAGATTTTTACCTGGCAAAATTCAGGGAAATTTGAAACTTGATTTGAGTGGCCATCCTGTTAATATTAGCTGACACAATAAATTATTTCAACAACAGCAAATCATGCTGATTGAAGGGAAGTGTTAAGTTAAAATATGATGCCATTTTGATCTTAGAGCATTTAATTTTGTAATAACGTTAAAAATTTTGTAAAACTGTGAAAAAAAGTTAACTAATTTTAATTTTAAAAAAAATCAGTTATTGGAAAACTCTAAGCACTTTCAAATTATTCATAAAAAATTCATTTTTTGCAAGAAACTTCTTTTAAAACTCTGAAATTAGTCACCTACAATCTTTTGATTATTATTTATAATAAAGACTATAAAAATATTCAATAATTAATTAAACCATTAATTAAATTGTAATTGATAATTGAATTTTAAGGAACAATTATTAATTAAATGTACCATCCTCATGTCCATCATCGTTCGTTTACTTTTAGAATTTGTGAGCTTTATGACAAGCGACTTTTAGAATTTGTTACTTCTAAAAGTTTGTTTACTTTTAGAATTTGTGAAATTTATTACAATAGAAGAAAAAAACTCTCATTAGACTATTCTAACGGGTAAATAGTCATTGACCACATAGCTTATCAGAAAGGAAATAAGAAAACATCAATATTGGTGGAATTTAAAGGTAGATGCATCAGGAACCAAAATCAAAAACTTTCAGATTTTTTTTATATATTTATTAATTTCAACTTTTTTTATCTGTGCAATAAATGGAAAAGTTGCTGAATTTTTATGGTTATTTAATGTTTAACTACAGCAAATTGCTTTACGTAGAAATAGTTATGGTGAAAGGTTTTTGGGTACCAAGTTGACGAGTCAAAGTGTGAATAAGGTTATGAAATAGTCTATGATAATTTGTGGAGAATGTCATCTCTTTTTTTATGCCTTATGGTTAAAACATAAATTTAAAGATAAAGCCAATTAGATTAGAAAAATCGCCTTTTCCGTCACTTTTTTTCTCTTCCAAATTAGATTTGGTTTTGTTCTTTTACAGTGTAAGTCAATTGTTAAAAATATTGCCTTTTTCAAATAACTATTTTATTTAGATGAAATTGTCTTCCAAAACATAGTTTTTCTGTTGCTCACTAAAATATTAATAATTTCTTTTCTATTCTATTTAGAAAATTAAGAAGATAAGAATAATTTCGCATTAAGGTAAGTAATATTTATATGCAGGAAAAAAAACTCTGAAGATTGTAAATTCTAAACTATTTTTTTCCTTTATTGATTTGTTTTCAAATTATTCTTGTTTATTTTTTAAATTACTTCAGTAACTCATAGCAGTTTTGAAAATCCAAAAAGTAAATCTTTTTACTTTAACTTCTTTAGGTATTAAAAGTGGTAGTTACATAGTCAATATTGCTTATTAAAGAACTTTTTTTCTTCATAATGCCTATATTGTAATTCTAATTTATTAATCAAAGCTGTTCAATGATAATTCTTCAAAGTAATTCAACACTAAGTTTCATTTTAAGATATATTGCAATTTAGGTTTAATGATTTGAAATTATCTTATAGATGGGCTGTTATATCACTACTTCATTATGAAGTCACAATTCAAAATTGATTACTTTTATTGCAATGGCATTTGAAAACATTGGTGACTAATTAATCACTGTTTCAAATAGAGAACGTTTCTCGAATATCTAAGTCTGCAATAAAATCTGTGATATGGCTTGAAGAAAAACACATTACCCTATTATTAAAAAAAAAGTAAATACTTTTTAGTTGTTTCCACTCAGGGGTAGAAATTAAAAAAATTTAGTAAGTGGTCCAAAAGACCAGTAACTAATAGATATTACTAGTCTTTACACATTTTCATTGGTTTGTTTACATGTGTTTGTTAATATAAATTACTAAGTTAATATAATGATTTTAAAGGAATTACAATACAAATGTGTTTCACGATTATAACAAACTACTCAGTTATTTTGTGCCAAACATAGCCCAACACAGCTTGTATGATGTGCTGTTGGGTAGATGCAATTCACAATATAAATATTAAGATTTTGCAGCGATATTTTAGACATCCTTTAAACTACTCATCTATGTACTAACTCTTTTAAATATATGTTTATGTACAGAATTATCATTATAGTAATATACACTGGGGGTGGCACAAAGCAGGGAATTTTAACAATCAGGAAAATGTCAGGGAATTTAACTTAAATGTATAAATTATTGGGGAATATGAAAATAAAAGAGAAGGCAAAAATCCTTAAATACTACAATTCCAAATGAAAGTTGTGCATTGCAGCAGAAATTCCATTAGAAAATTAAAACCAACTGAAATTTGAAAACAAACTACACCCACATTTAATGTGCAGACAGAAAATAACAGATTCTATATTTTTCTTTAAACAGATGGCAACTGCTTTCTGTGCATTAAATGTGGGTGTAGTTTGTTTTCAAATTTCAGTTTGGTTAAAGAGTTTCAGAATGTTGTGTGTTTTGGTTTGTAATGGGACTATTTTTAAATACGTTTTTTCAACAATGTTTTCCTTTTGTAATTAGTTTATGTAATTTACTTTTGTTTTTGTATTATGTATTTCTTTTCTCTTTTCCTGGACTTTTTACATAACCTTTGGGGTACAGAGAGAGAGCAATTTTTAGACATTTGTCATGCTCTCGCAAAAGAAAAGGTTTTGTGTTTTTATGACTTCCGGAGCTGGTACCCCCTGACGACGTCAGCTTTGACTGTCATTTTTATATTTTCATTATTTTCTTCTTTAAAATTTTCTATTGGGGAATATGGATTAATTTGAGTTTGAGGTAACTAAATATCCTATTAAATTTTCAAGAGAAAAAAAAAAATTGGTCTTCTGTTTATTTTTTTAATTGTCTATTTTCAATGCTAATTGCAAGTATAAATATTTTTTAATATATTTTATGTATAATAATAAGGCATAGCTGACAAATTATTTACAAAATTTATGCCATTGGTTATAAAAATCAAGGAAAACTCAGTTTCTAAATGTTTGTGGCACAACAATGCTTCAACATCTAATATTATACATTAACAAACCTTGATTGTAATAGAATAATTTGTTGTGTAACATTTTTGATTACTTTTTTTAGGTTGGCGATGATGAGAAATGTTTGCTGGTGAACAACTAAATTGAGACATTTTTGTCGAGTTCCAGCTCTCTGTTTTTCTTGTAAATTTTTCCATTTTACTGTGTTTATAGATTCTGATCATTTTGTGAAACATATTTTATTCCAGACATTTTTCCTATTTATTTTGTGTATTTTAATATTCTGAAACGATTTTAATTATTGCTGAACAATAAGTATTTTGTAAACATGTTATTATTGTCAGTTTTGATAAATTGTATTAGTAAATTTATTTTTATTTGCATTCAAAAACTGTGTTTTCTTTCTTTTTCTTTCTATCTTTTCTTTCTTTTATGAAAAAAAGGGCGTCTGAATTTTTAGTGCTATATTAAATTTTCGCCTTTTCTTAAATGAATCTTAAAATTTTGTCTAATCAAGTCTTCCATTTGCGACTAAAATTCAAAATGTATCAGGGCTTCCATTGGAGACTAAAACTTAACTATATTCAGAAAATTGTCTATGTATTTTGTGTATTATTTACATTACCTGTTTATAGCATTACCTGTTAACATTATTTCCGTGACATTTAAAGGATGCTCCCAAATTTGAGTTATTTTTTCTATGTCTCTATTTTAAAAATAAGCAGGGATAAAAATAACAGTTAATGTATTAAAAATTTTGATTGCTTTTGTATTAATTTGGCAAAGAATTGAAACTTTCATATGTTACTTTTAAAAGATCAATGTCTAGTGACTTTTCCTAAGATGATAATAAGACACCATTTTTACTAATTCATAATGTTAAAAGACACTTTACTAAGGGTAGGTTAAAACAAGTATGTATGTAAAAGAATTAACAAGTATGTATATAAAAGAATTTAAGAATGAGCAAATAATATTTAGCGTCTGTAGCATAACTTAACAAATACCGTACTATAGGAGAAATTTCCGTCTCAAATTCTCTTTCATCTCCCAGGGCTGATTGTGCTCCGGAAAAAATCCCGATTTCCGGTTTTTTCGCTAACCGGGATCCGGAAGTTTCCGGAGATCAAAGGTTCAGACGTTTCAAAAAATCATTTAACACAAAAGTTTACGGAAATCAAATTTTCATAGGTGGAACTTAAAAACACAGTTTATTTTATTTGTTTGTAAGGGAGATCTAGAGATACTTTATAAGCTTATATTCAAGATTAATATTCATTTTTTATCAGTAAATAGTTATTATAATCATAAACTCAAGAAAGAAAGACACAGTTGTAAATTTTAATTACTTCTCCAGTTCATCATAGGTATGTGTAAAATTTTAACAGGGTTCCCACGGGTCAGGGAGAACAGGGAAAACCTGGAATTGTCAGGGAATTTTATTTCAACTCCAAAAGTCAGGGAAAGTTGCAATTTCCTCACAAAAACCTGGAAAATTTCTTCATTATTCCTGGAAAAAACCAGTCGTAAAATTTTCAGTAACAATACTCAGTTATTGAAGTTAGAGTTAAATAATTCTAACCTATATTACAATTATTTATTGTAAAAATTTTACATTTTAGGCATACTGAAATGCTTCCTTCCTCATATAATGATATTTATTTTACACAAAAAATCTAATACTTGGCATAACAAATAATAGAAACCAAATTTTCTGATGAAAAATTTCGTAGTATAGATAAAATATGGTATGGATTTTCATTGAAATTTTCCTGGAATACCTGGAAAAGTCAGGGAATTTTATTTCTGAAATTGAGTGGGAACCCTGTTTTAAGTAATGTGACAAATATTGAGAAAAAGGAAAAAACCTTGTCTAAATTTTTTTCTAATTTCTCGATTTTTTTTTTACTCAAGAAATTTTCCGGAAATTTGACTTGGGCTCGCAATCACCCCTGATCTCCATAACTAATTTGAAGTACAGAAAAAGTAAGTTCAGTGAAGTGTAGAGCAAGCAGTGAAAATTCAAATGCTGAAAGAAATTTTTAAAATATTGAAATAAAAATAAATTATAAGAAGATAACTTAGGATTATGTAATTAAAAAGTTATTTTCCATTAATTTGCTTGCATTTTGATAGTTTGAAAAAAAAATTTGCAATTGAAGCTTAATGGTTTTCTCTAGGTTTGTCTTAACTCACTTTTTCTTTTTTTTAAAATTAGTAATGAAAGTGAAAGAGAATTTGCAATGAAGTTCTTCTCCAGTGGTATGGCTTCCTCTTAAGAACTAAGAACATAAAATAATTGCGTTCTCATTAAGAAATATAATAAAAATTTTAACTTATAGTAGGTTGAAATTATTGATGTATAAAAACTTGTGTACAATAATTACATTTAAAAGTTTTTTTGACAAATCTTTCATTACACTATATGTAATGAAAAATAATATCGATAAGTACTAGTAAGTATCGATAGTTTTTGTGGAAGATTGTTTTTTTTTTTTTACTAAAAAGGTTATTGCAGCGGTTTTATCAGCTATATTATGAGTGAACTTATTTGTTAAGATCTATGGAATAATTGAAAATATTTACATATACTCACCTATATTTACTTAATTTCCATTTGGAAGAAACTATTAAGTATTAACTCAGACCAATTTATTACTGTAAACAAATATTAGAGTATGTATGAAACAGCTTGCAACTAATTGATTGAAATAAAATTACACAAAAAAAAAAAAAAAATTTTTTAACGTGTAAAAATAAAATAAAAATTTGATTTTATTTAAAGCTTTTTTAAATAAATGAACTATACGAAGAATTCTTTTTAAAAAATCGTTTAAACAATACGTAAACTAAAGTATAAAACGTTCTTAATAATTGTGAAAATGCCTTCATTATTTTTCCCCAAGAAGCAACCTTTTTATTACCATAATTACTGGACTAAGATGTATGCAATCGAAATTGTAATTGAAATCTTAATTGGAAAGAAATTGTTCTCAAGGTGAATTGCTTCAACGGGTTGTGCCCATGATAAATTGTTGCAGCGAAGAATTTTGCGCTTAAAATAAATTAACACTGTGGCAAATTAAGCCCACAACTAATTGACTTTGTGACGAGTTGTGCTCAAGAGGAATTTTCCCCCGGCAAATTGTGCTAGACAAATTGACACAGTACTCAGTCATACTTTGTTATGTCACACTAGAGTCACAAAATCTGATATTGGTGATAGTCTGGGAAATATCTCCAAGGTTGATCCGATATTATGCCATCTCGCAATTTTGATCGTCTAAGTAGAGGACGGGTCCCTGCTTTGATAGCCCCACGAAGTCGAGCACTTCTCGGTAAAACAATTAAAAGAGGACTGATACCACATACCTTGGTCCCTTCGCAGTTTGATCAAAGTGCTCACTGATCCCTACTGATAATGCATGACTTCGGTGGTGTGCTGGGAACTGTGTCTTACAATTAGTCTAGTGTTTCCCAAAGTGTGGTACGCGTACCCCAGGGGTACGGGAACAGTTTAGCAGGGGTACGCATTCTTGTGTGAAATATCTTGCAACAAACGAAAATTTCAAAAAACTTTATTTGAAAACAAATCTAGCCATGAAAATTTACGATTACATATTTTTCTATTGGTTATTTTTTGCAGAGTTAACAGTTAATTAGTGGTGTCAACAGCCAGTTGTGATTTTTAACTTTTGTGCAATTTTTTTATAGTAAAAAATTCATTCTTATTAGTGGTACACAGCATTGCGAAAAATTTAGAAAGGGTACACAAAAGTCATAAGTTTGGGAAACACTGAATTAGTCTATTTTGGAAGAATAAGATAGCAATAGTCATGAAAGGTTATTTTTAAAATTTCAGGTCAGCTTTGACATGTTTAGAGTTATATGAAGCTTTGAAAGGTGTTATGAAACTTGATGCAATGATCAACAACTTAGAAAATTTAAATAACCAGTAGTAACTTAAAAATGTGTTTGTTGTAATATATTTTGAATTCAAAGCAATCTTTTTTGAACTACGTAAGTATTCTTTCCTAAGAGAAATAAAGCAAGAAATATTAATTTGTTGCTAGCTTTTTTAAACAGTGCTGCATCATTTCTTACAGGATAAAATATGCATTTCTTTAACTCATTCCAACAAACGGTTCCATTGTCTTAAAAGTGAAGATTTTTATTTTTTTTTATCAACAGTATTTAAATATGATGTATTGATGATGAATTATGATTTGAATTTTAAAAAAGAATGCTTTCTAAATAAATGTTTTTTTTTTTTTTTTAAATGTTATGATTTAATTTTTAATGTTCAACATCTGTGTTGATTAATAATTACAAACCAAACAGAATTAAAGATGCTAAGTTGGCAATGAAAATTTTGAAAGATGACATCCCAGTATGTCAAAGCTAGATGTTTATCCTTTTCTGAAGAACAAAAAGTAAATGATCAGATATCTAAGTGGTTAAAAACAGATATAATTAGTGAGAGTTCTGATTTTTGCTCCTCAATAGTTCTTTACAAAAAGAAAGATGATAGTCTTAAGACTATGCATGGATTACTGAAAATTAAATTCAAAAACAGTTAAAAGATTGATACCCCTTAGGGCATCTATATTCAAGCTCTATGGCAAAATTTCCCATGAGCAATGGCGCAACTCGGATGGTCAGAGACAAGTTAAAGAGCTGAATCGTGACTGTTCTAGTGTACGTCAAAAAGAGCTCCTTAAGCCATACGGGAACAGTTTGAGGAAGATCATTGGTCTCTGGACACTGCACCCTCAGGAGACACTTATACATACAAATATACATGATATACGGATATACACGACCAGAAGATATGATCAAGAAATTGTTGGAATCGTTATTGGCATTTTTATCTTGTGAAGTGGAAAATTGTTTCAGAAGACAGAAATAAATAAGCCTTCTGCAGCAGACGAACCAACAGCATCTGCTTTAATATCGTCGCTTAATTAGATTATTTTGCCATAAACCTCACAATAGTCAAGATTGTCGAAAGGCTTCTGCAATGAGTTTGGAAGAAAGGAAAAATGTGTTTAAACATGCAAATGTTGTTTATTATGTTTCTAAAAGACCATTTTTTTTCGAGATTGTAGAGGCAAAACTAGGTATTTGTTGTGCAATCAATGACATGTGATAATGTGTCCAAATCCCAGCAAAGAATCAAGTTTTTCCAAAGAGCTTGAGCATAAAGAAGAGAGGACTTTCCTCCCTAAGAGAAGTACCTCAAAACTGATATGTTAGGACTTCCTAATAATGATAAAGAGGTTTGTGTAAGATCTTTATTGGATGATGGTTGACACCGCTCATAGTTTGAAACTGGATTAGTTAAAGAGAAATCTTCAGGAACAGAAATAATGTTACAAGGTTTATTTGGCGGAGGAACAACACCAGCTGTTAAATATGGAAAATATAAAGTGAATGTAGAGAGTTTAGATAGAAAATGTTCGTTAACAATTTCATTCCTTCATCAGCCCAAGATTTAAACGTCAATGCCTAGAATTCGAGTTGAAAGGCTGGTTTCAGAACTAACTGACGAATGTAGAATTGTGCTGCCTATAAGAGTCTTACTTGGAGCGGATTTCCTTGGTAACATTTTAACAGGAAGAGTAGAGATGTTCATGTCGGGAATTTTCGTAGTTGTAATCGTACTTGGTTGGACCATCTTGTGAGGCTTAGCAGAAAAAAATGAAGTTTTTAGCATGGTATCGTTGTGGCTTTGAATTGGGATTTAAACGTTTTGGGCGTAACTGATCAAACAGAAGTATATGAGAAGAAGCTTCTTAAAATAGGCACGTTGATCCATTTTCAAGAAACCCTGAAATTTAATGATGAACAAAGTTATGAAATTACACTTCTTTGCTTTGTTGGACATCTTCCTTTGTACAATAATCATGATGTAGCCCCAGCCAGATTTGGTTTTGTTACAAAGCGTTTGTGGAAGAAGGCTCATTCAACGCATATAATGAAGTTTTCTTGAATTGGCCAAGGGAAGGAATTATTAAGGAGGCTGAGTTTTCAGGTGTGAGTTATCCAGCTTACTACTTACCACACAGACCGGTTATTAAGTTTTCAAGCACTACAACGAAAATTTTTTGATAGTTCATACAAGGTTAAGGTTGGTGCGTCATTAAATGATTGAGTGCAGGACCAAGTTGACGCAACAAATCCGTTACTTAACAGATTCAGGTGGGGTGCCAAGGGAGTAAAAACAGACATTAAACAAGCATTCTTGCAGATAATTGTAAATCCTGTAGACAGAGAAGTGTTGCTATTCTTGTGATGGTAGGATACTGAACGTTCAACTATCGTCGAATAAATACGCTGCGGTGTTATTTTTGAGATAACTACATCACCTTTCTTGCTGAATGCAACAATACTGCATAATCTTGGCCAAGAAAAAGAGGAATTGTAAGACAGATAAAATCTAGTGTGTTTCCACCAAAACATCTGTCGATCTAAGTCTATCACCAACTAAATACGATCTAATAGGATTTTCTAACCCTGCAATGTCTGTTCTAAAATTAATTCTGCGAGAATCCTGGAGGAAAATTGAGTTGGAACGAAGAACTTCGTGAGGATCTTAAAGTGAGGTTTCATTTGTTGATCAAGTTCCAAGAAGAATGTTAAGAGGAAAATGCGATAATGTAACTTAACACATTTTGTCAGGTGCATCAATGTTTAATTATGCTTGTTGTGCATTGTTGCGATGTGAAGTTCAAAGAGAAGTTTTAATCGATCTGGTGGTCGGGAAATTCAGAGTGATGCCATCCAACGATTCCTACAGCGTAATTATTAGGAGCTGCCATCGCTGCTCTGTTATATAAGTCTATCCAAAAATCTCTGAAGTTGCCGATTAGGACTTTCTTTTAGAGTGACTTTATAGTTGCGTTAGCATAGATTAAGAAGCAAGAATCTAGGAACTTGAAATACTTTTGTCGGCAATAGAGTAAAGGAACTCAACGCGTGGAGAAATTTACCTGGAGAAGTAAACCCTGCAGACCTACCATCTTGTTCCTGTAATTGGTCCGACCCTTCTCAAACACAAATGGTGGAACGGTCCTTTGTGGTTACGAGAAGATTTAGAGTCATGACCGGAAACGAGCTTGTCGTGCGAGCAGGAAGATAGTGACGAGCGCAGCAAGTATACAGAAAGAAGATGTAAGTCAAAGATTCTTATACTTTGCGAAGAACCCAATGCTAGCACGGATGGTTGCATGGATTCTCCGTTTCTGTATCAACTCTCGTAAAGTTCAAGTGAAGATTGAAGGAACAAAAAAGAATTTCAAAGTGCTGAACTGTGTTTAATAAAGATGATTCAAAGTTAGTGGTCAAAGAAGATCAGGAATAAATATGACATTTTAGGAAGAGGAGGGTGTAGTACTGAGAGTCAAAACTCGCCTAGTGCTTGGTGAAGACAACGAGGACTTTCAATGTCCTATTGTTCAAATTGGTCATTCAATAACTCAACTTTTAATTGAGTATGCGTATAAGACACTAAACCATGCTGGTGCACAGACCACTGCGTTAATTGTTAAACCAATAAGTGATTTACTTCGGGATAACAGTATGTTTTATTTTAGCTCAGTGCAGCAAGCAGCATTCCAAACCTTAAAACAAAAACTTTCTGAAAATTCTGTACTACACATTTTTAAACAAGGAGCAACGTTTGAGTTGCTTACCGATGCGAGTAAATTTGAGTATGGTGCTATTCTTCAGCACTTCGATGATAACAAACTTCACCCTTTACATTATATGAGTAAAAAAAAAACGACTGCTCATGAAAATTTATTCAATTTAGGAACTTGAGCTATCGTTGATAATTGAGGATTAGAAAAAATTTCGAAATTATTTGTTGGAAAATAAATTTAAAGTAGTAACTGACTGTTCGACTTTCCAAAAGACTATGAGTAAAAAACTATTGACTCCTAAAATTGCTAGGTGGGCGCTATTTTTAGAAGACTTTGACTATAAAATTGTGCATCGCAGAGGTAAACAAAGGAAACACGTAGATTGTCTGTGTAGATAAACCATTATGCTCATTACTTGTGACGAATTGACCTCTAAAATTGTTACCAACCAGTTAAATGACGAGTGTATTAACTCCGTTTAACAACTTTTAGAAAATAAATCAGTGGAAGACTTTATAGTAAAAAAACAGTGTTTCGATACTTATGTGATACTTATTTGCTAGTGGCTCTCCAACTAATGCAAACTGACATTATCAAAGCCACACATGCCAATGAACATTTTGGTATTAGTAAAACTTTTGATGTACTTAGACAAAACTATTATTTTCCGAATATAAAGAAATGTGTTGAACAGGTTGTAAGTAAATGTATTGAATGTATATTTGTAAACAGGAAGGCAGGAAAAGATAAGGGTTTTTGAACCCGATCCCTAAAAATAATTTTCCCTTAGATGCCTACCATATTGATTTCATTGGTCTTGTGCCTTCCACCAATAAACACTATAAAAACATTTTCCCCATGGTGAATGTGCTCATCAAATTTGGTTTACCAACGTTAAGTCGAGATGCAATAGCATAGCCATCAACTCTACTGGATTTTTCCTGTTTCTCCTGTCTACTGGTTTTTGTACATTTGAAAATTTCCTGAAATTGACTAAGAAAAGCATATAATATATACCCTATAATAAATATATCCTATATAAAATATTTATCCTATTGAAATAGAATTTTTGCATAGATTATTGCCTGCTTCTATAAGTATTCTATACAATAAAGCTTATTAGATATAATTCAAATAAGTATTATATATAATAAAGCTAGCCTCATTTAAACAGATCAGTTCAAAACTTTTTTTTATCCTAAAATCTTCAGCTTATTTTCATTCAGAACCCCCTTTTTAAGTTAATAAAAAAAATATTTTAACTGTCTTTGATGAATTAAATACCTATTACTATTCAAAATTATCAGTAAACATAATACATAACATTTCAAGTTCATTTAATGTCCGTCATAACTGGAAAATATTGCAGTTTTTCTATTATAAAAATCGCTAAATTCCCCATGTGTAAAATATTTAGTACATTATGCAACAATTATCATGAAATTTATATGATTTCGTAAAATCTACTGGATTTTTTTTTTCTATCCTTGTTGGCAGCTATGCAATAGATAAGCTTAAAACTCAACAGATCACTTTTGGGAACCCTGCACGAGTAATCACTAACAAGGATACCGCGTTTACATCGTCAGAATTTGAGACTTATTGCCAAGATGAAGGTATCGAATAGGTGAAAATAACAACAGTCATCCGCCGTGGTAACGGACAGGTAGAAATAATGCATAAAACCCTCTTACCTATGCTCTCAAAACTGTTCATGTCATATCCCAGAAAATGGTACAAGCATCTTTCCTCAGTACTGAAAATCATGAACAGTAAAGTGTCGAGAGCTACGAAATTCAGGCCTTTCGAGTTACGCCTTGGAGTACAATTAAAGGACAACACTGATATAAAAATGAAGCATTAGAGACAGGAGTATATATATAAGACTCTTTTTGTTCTTGCACAATAAAATATCTGAAATATTTATTGTAGCTTATTGATAAAGTAGCTTTTCTGAGGTTAATATGAACCACAAAAAATAATGAAAGTAGTGGCGAAGCTTCTTTGTCCGCAAAATTTTATGAGAAAAAGTTTAAAACTCAAATTTTTATTCTTTTAGAATGATTTTATAAAATTTTTATGATTTTAAAACATAATACTATTTTCTAAACTGACCAACGAACTTGTTGACATTTTTTTTATGTTTTAATTTTTTTGTTTGTGACAAATCACTATCACATAATGCGACCTTCCTATCCTAAATAGGTAGATTTCATTTTTAATATTTTTATTTATTTTAGTCTGGGAAAATTACTACGAACGTAACTAACATATTTCTTAAAATTTATTGTTTTAAACTAAATAAAACTCAGCTTTGAAACAGTTAATCTGGCCATAAATTCCCTCTCGAAAATTCTCTTAGCATTAAAAATAACGTCTTTCGTGTCAAATGTCTGTATAAGGGAATTATTGCTCGGGACCAGCCCTGTTTCAGGGCCCGGGCCCTGATTTGTGAAGTTATGGAACTGATAATTATAAGACGCGCAATAAACTACTAGCTTTATATCCTGCTTCGATTGCGGGTGTTAATGAGTTGATTCGCTTAGTTAAATATGTATTATAATTGTATTTATATTGCGTTTTTGTTTCTCTTTTTATTGTGTTCAAATCTTAAATACTAAAAAGGGAAAGAGAAAACTCCTTTGAATCGTAAAATGTAGATTCAACTCAAAATAATATCTTTCATCTGCTCAAATAAAACGTTAATATTTTGTTATAATGTAATACGATAGCTTTCAACATTTTATCAAATGATTCATCCTATTCATTTCGCTGCTGATGCCCTATAAAGCTATCAAAACTTTTTTTTATATATATTCAAAATGTTATCTTTTACACAGAACTTCCTGTCTCTTGAGCATGTAATAGCATAAATTAATTTCAAGACTTCCGGAATTAACACAATTACGAAATGAGAAACAGAATGAATGAAACCTATTTATATGACGTCAGTTAAAAGTTTCACTTTAGGAAATTTTTCAGTGTTAGAACTCTGGAACTGCGGTAAAGAATTACTCATAGCTTGCGCATTTCTTCTTGTGGTTTAGAGGAATAAAATCTTGTAAAATAAATTATTTAACAATGGTAGAAGATTGTAAAATTAATGTTAGTCGCATCTGCTTTGCAGTTGGCGAGATTTTTTATTCGAAAGAAAAAGTATTTAAAAACATTTTAGGAGTCGATTGGTTTGTGAGCGCTCAACCAGTAAAAAGGTTTGAACTTAAAAAATCCCGCTCGTTTCGAAACATATCTTTCCTTTCAAATGTAGTTAAAATGACTCTTAGATGCAAAGCCCTCCCTAGGCGGGTTTTAGCAGAAATAAAAATCATATCTTGTCCGCTACAGCATCCGAACATGAAAGATATGATCTTTAATCATGTCTGCGAGAAGGGAAACAATTCCATCAGTTCAGAAGTGAAATTTGATTCTGCAGAAGAATATTCTTGGATGACCCTTAACGGTGAGTTCAGTTTGTATGTTAGTCCGGAGAACTTCTTCTATTTCAAGTTCTCAAACGATAATTCATTACAAGCTGGCGTTAGTGAAAGCAGTCAAAATATTCTAAGCGAACTTACCAACGATTTAAGTGAACTTTACGAGAAACAGTATTTTTCAGATTTAGATATAAAATGTGGTGAAGAAGTGTTCAGAGCTCATAAGGTGATACTGTCATCTAGATCACCAGTATTTGCTGCTATGTTCCAACACAAAATGAAAGAAAATGAAGAAAATGTTATACACATTAAGGATATGGATCCCAATGTGCTATCTATTTTGTTAGAATTCATTTATTGTGGCAAAATTGATAAGTTGAATAGTACACGAACAGCTGGTGATCTTTTGGCAGCAGCTGAGCAGTATCAATTGCCAAGTTTAAAAAAGGCCTGTCTTGCATTCTTGCAATGTGCCATGTCTGATGATAATGTGCTATCCACATTGGCCATTGCTGATTTGTATGATTCAACATTAAAAACAGTATCTGTTGATTTTGTATGCAAAGAATTTGATCATTTAAAAAATACTGAAGAATGGAAAACATTTCAAAAGGAAAAACCGGTATTGGCCAATGAAGTCTTATTGAATATTATTGGATTTGTTAGTAAACATGGACATAAACTGTGTTAAAGCTAATTTTGGTTTTTATTATCCACATTTAGTATTGGTAAACGAGGTCTTATTGAATATCATTGGATTTGCACGTAAACATAGACATAAACTGTGCTGAAGCTAATTTTTGTTAACGATTAGGATTGGCCAATGAGGTACTATTGAATATTATTGGATTTACTAGTAAAGATGAACATAAACTGTGCTAAAACAATATTTTTTTTTATCTACTTTAGTTTACGTTACGTTTTGTTTTTATCTACGCATCCTATTTGTATGACAGTGTACTTTTTATTTTTATTTTATATCATTAATTAAAAAATCATCAGACAGTTATTATTTTATATGTTACTATTTTACTTTATTATAAACTGATTAAATATTTCTTATAATTGTGAAATATATTTCTAATTTGTTTATAGAATTTTTGAACTTATTTTTGTTTTTTTCCTTAATAGTTTTAGTATTACGTTATTTCATTACAAGCAGTGTTGCCAGGTGATGATAATCGTTCACCCCCAGATGGCGTTGTAAAAACCCCTAAAAATTCTAAGAAAACCCCAAAATTTTTAACTTAATGTATTAGTATTAAAAAATAGTACAAAAGTTAAATAATGTATAGAAAACGTTGCTTTAATACTTTTTAATATTTTATTACCAACAAATTAATCTTTTTTACGTTTCAATTGTTACATTATCTTTAATTTCTACTAAAATATTTAAGATATTTTTTTCAATACTTTTTGACTTGCACATTTTTTCCTAAATATTTTATTATAAACGATATAGTCTTTTTAATATTTTAATTCTAACATTATGCTTAAATTTTTGATAAAATATCCAACATATTTTCGTCAATACTTTCTGATTTGTATATCTTTTCGCTGTTAAACATTTTTAGCATAGAAGAAGTACGTACAAAATCCTTTACTCTTAAGCCTTTATACTGCTTTTCGTGTTCTCAATCTTTCTTATACTTTTGTACGTACTTCTTTTTTTCTTTATCCTTCGGGTATTATTTTTAAACCATACACATTAAAATTTTTAAATAATTAAATTCAAATTCTCCAAACGTTCAGGTTGATCGAGCTAAGTAATAACCTATTACATTCAACAAAGGGGTTAATTTCTAAAATTAAATCTTAATCTTTTTGTTTTCGTTTAATATATTGATTTTCATATTACCATCTCACACATTCAGTTATAGAATTTGATATTAGAACGTAACCAAAATGAAACTAGTAAAACTCACAAATAACCCTAAAACAAACCCCTAAAAACAAATTCCCCTAAAATACCCACTGAAGATAAAAAAAAAATCCCCCTAAATTTAGGGGGAAAACCCCTAATCTGGCAACACTGATTACAAGAGTGAAAAGGATTTTTTTTTAATATTACTAATTAAAAACTTATCAAACAGTGATGTTACTTATTCTACTTTTTATGGACTAATTAAATATAAAGTACAATTTTAGAAAATGTTTCTAATTTTTTTATAGAGTTGAATATTTAACTAATATGTGGTTATTTTCAAATGCACGTCAGAGTTTCAAAGAATTCATTTTTAATTAATTTATTCATTATTTTACTGAACATGTACTATAACGTTAGCTATTTAAAATATGTTTTTAACTCATTTTATTATCCACTATTTGTTTGTTTAAAACATACTGTAAACAGAAAAACAAAATATTTTTAACAAAAATAAAAAATAATAATAACCATTTTTTAACCGAATTCTTATATACATTTAACAAAAACGTTTTAAATGTTTGTTTATTAATGATATTAATAATTGTTTATCATTGTTTCAATTTTAATTTTTATAATTTGTAGGTTTTTATTATTAATTTTTGATGAATATTCATTATTACGTTACAGTTACAAAAAATTTCATTTTAATTAAATACAGGGTGTTCCATAAGGACTATCCTTAATATTGGCTTTTGGAATCCTTAACGAAAAGGAAAACAAAAAGGAAAAATAAAATGAAAACATATTAGTGGCGCAAATTATCATTTAATCAAGAGAAAAAAATGCATGAAAGCTAATAAAATCTGAGAAACCACAGAACAAGAATGAGCAGTAATCTGGAGTTTAAAAACAGTTAGAAATACCTTTAAGATTTTTCCAATTAAAACTGTTTTGATGTTTTATTACATTCACCTTCCACTGCTGTAATTTATCAGATTTCCTCATGTTTTTTTTTTATTTTTCCTTCGCTTAAAATTATATAGAGAAACCCCCATGTGAATTTTTTTTTATTTTTTCTTTTAATAAGGATTCTAAAAATGCATATTAAAGACGGTCTTAGACCTTTTCTTTTTTCAGGTCATTTTTTTTCCCTCAGTTTTTTTATTTTTTTATTTTATAAACTAACCAGTAGAAGCAGATGTTCATAATAAAAATTGTTATTGTTACTACATATCTTTAAGTACAGTTTTATATTATATTCATTCTTGTAACTTTCTTCATTTTGTCATGTGTTTACATTAGATTTTTTTTTTACTTCTTAAAAAAAGTAGGTAAAATCGATTCGAAGTAACAAAACGATTAATGTATTATGATTATTTTTAATGCGGGATTAATGATTATTTTTAAAATATAAAATTACTTGGCATGCTTTAATAATTTTTATTTATTTATTTGCTCTCGTTGTAGGGAAATATTTCTACTGAAATGATATTGTTTATTTATAATCTTTTAAAGACATTCATAATGCAAGTAGGAGTCCCTTACCCTGTTCGAAATGCTCGGCAAGCCCAGCCCCTTATAGATTGCATTGCATATTAATATATTTTAGTGTATCTTTTTTTATATATAGTGGTATTCTTTTTATTTTCTTATTATGTCCTGTATGTCTGGTGAAACCTGGAAATATTTTTAATAATTCCTTTCATATCATCTGTTTACTCCGGCAATCAAGCAGGTTTTTAATGTTTTAGCTTTCATTTTGACAAGGATTCTAAAAATATATATTAAGCGCAGTGATTATGGATTACCCTGTATTGGATACCTCGTAATGATTGACCCTTACCTTAAAATGAAGTTAATTTAAATTGAACTCGCAAAATTGTTAAAATAAGAAAACACAGAAACGTTTCAAGGGTAGACCAATGATTATTCAAGAGGAGAAGAGCAGATTTGATATTAAATTCTTATAAATCCTGTTGTTTTGAGAATAAATCTTAAAAACATCTGTTAGCGAAGTGTGGATGCTATCCACTCCCACTAGATAAACTTGTTTCTGATGATTTTAATCACTCTCTTGCTCTTCTTCACCTCAATAATTATTGAACATGAATGAAAACGTTTTTGATTTTTTTTGTTTAGTAATTGACAGTGAATCTGCAAGGTTTTGCAGGTAGGTTTAATCCACAATTAGCCATTCGCTGAAGACCGCGCAAAACCACCTAATTGTAGGATGATGATTTTTATCCCCTGTTTCAATAAGGAGGAGGAGTTCTAGTAAGAAGATTTTGCAGGGCAATTGATGCGTAATAGTTTGTGAATATTCACATATCTTTCATGAAGAACTTTTCTATTGTCGTCTTAAGAATTAGGGGTATTTTCATCATACTCGTCTTGAAAATGTTGACTGAAAGACAATACTTGATAACACAGAATGATAAAATAAGCAGGATGATTCATGTTATTGATCACTTTAGTGAACGAGCTCAAGTTATGCCAAGAAAAACACTATAAAAGTGGTGGTTCGTGGTTCTTCACGTTTTCTTCAAACAAGATTAATTTTTTTACCCGCTGAGCTTAATTTTAGCTCATTCACAAATTTTATTAATTTTTAAATTAAAAAAAAAAAAACTTGCACGAGATAAGATAAAGCTTATAAGCGACGTCACGCTTCTGAATCGACAAATGCCAAGATTTACCTACGATGACGTCACTTTTCATTATTCATATGACTGGCTTTGATTCAAATCTACTTTATTGGAAGATGTGAATCTGTAGTTGCAATTTAGGGTTCAAATAGCTGATAAATCTACCATTATAATACAATATATTACATTATAATACATTATAATACATTATATTACAATAAATCTATCAAATAGCTGATAACACTGTAAAAATCATCAAAAACAAAGGCTAACTTAAGCAACAATGAAAGGCAGTACAATGAGATCAATTAAAAAAAACAGACGATATTTTTGGAACTGTTTGTGGAGTTAATGATTTAAGGCCGAGTTTTTTGTGAAAAAGTATAGTGAAACCCGTTTCGGGAAAAAAAGAACATAGTTTTTGTTGAGAAATGTAGACTACCCGCTGCAAGATAAGAATGTGAAGGAACTCGAGTTATATCGCCTTAAGTATTTCCTGCTGAAAATAACTTTGCTTCTGATATCATCATATAAAAATCATATAAATTGATAGAATTATTAGAATTTCGTTTTAGTTAGAAATGGTGAAAAGCTTTCTGATACTTAAAAAAATCTTAGCTTTTCATATTAACTGGACCTTCAGAATACTAATTAAACCAACTCAGCTGATTAATTCGATTCTATTATTTTAATGACTCTTTTTCATTTATCGCTAATATGAGCTTTTATTTAGTCATTCTTTATAGATATCAGAACAGGAGAAAACGGTATTCAAATAGCCAAATTATTTAGATCGTTTTATCTAGTCATTTTGACTCATAAATTAAAATTGAAATCTAAACCCATTTTACTTTGGACTTTTTTTCACCAGATGTGATTCGCTGGATTTTGGGCTTGGACGCGAATGATAGGGACTACGTATTATATACCGATTTTAGTATGTCTCAAGAAATTTATTCATTCAATTTTAGTTTGTCTCTAGTCCTCTCTAGAAATTCCATCCCCTGCTTCATGGAGTTTTTTTTTTATATTTTTTAATTTGATTTCGAAAAGTGATTATAATTTGAGAATAGGATAGAAACACAAAAATTGATGCTATGTTCAATTGTGTTCAGTGTTATCAACTACAATATGCGAACAATAATGGATATGAGCCTGATTGAAAGAACTCAACAAGTTAGTAAAAAATTTTTATACATATTTTTTCAGATCTTTATTACTTGCAAAGTTATAAAAAGTATTTTATTTACTTAATTTTTTTATCGATTTTTTAAGAGTTAAAACCAGGGTTGTGAAGTCGGACAACCTCATGAGTCGGGAAGATTAGATCGCCATTTTCACTCATAAATTTATGTGATTCTTATTTTCCTATCTCGTTTTAATAGAAATCTTAATTTTCTTGTAACATATCTTTTACCAGATGCGTTTGACAGATTTATCAACTTACGGAGAACGCGAAGGATTGGGAGTATTATGTACCGATTTTAGTTCGTCTCAAACTCCGCCTCTCAAGAAATTCCACCACCTGTATCAGAAAATTTATTTATTATTATTTTCATTCGATTTCGGAAAGTGATTATAATTTGAGAATCGGATAGAAATAGAAAGTAAAATTGATAATATGTTGGCGTAGCTGTTCAGTTGCGTATTAATTATCTAATAATGAACAACATGAGAACAACAATGGATATGTGCCCGAATGAAAAAACAAGATTACACGACAAGTTTGTATAATTTTTTTTTATAAATATTCTTCAGAGGTGTCTACTTACAATGTTGTAAAAAGTAATTTGTTTATTTTTTTTATCGAATTTTTTTAAAGTTAAAACTAAAGTTGCGACGTCGAAAACGATTTTTCATGAAAAGTTAATCCTTCTCAGGTTGGCCCTGTCAAATCTAATTGAAAATTGGGTCCTATTGGTTAAAAACAGTTTTAGATCTTATGCAAATTATTTTAACTATAATTTATAATTAAGTGAACAAAAATTTTACTCGAATGAATTCTATGAAAACTATGATACGCATTTAACTCAAAATTAATTTATTTTATTTGTACTTTTTGTGTCAATGTTTGATTGATTGAACTGTTGAAAAAGAACTCAAATATCAAAACTACATTTCAAAATCGAGACCTTGAGCTATAGTAAAGTTTAAAACCTGGGGAGTAAATTTAAAAAAAAAAAAAAATAATAATAACTAATCGAAATATTTATCAATCGGCAATTCGGAACCAAAAGACCCTCAAAGGAGATTATTAATTACTTGTAATTAAATTTTGGTATTAACTAATGTCAAAAATTTATATAGTGTTTTAATGAAACAAACAAAAAGTGTTTGTAAAGCCTTATGGTTCGTAAGTTACGCACTAGCGCTATTTGAGTTTCAGAGCGCATGCGCAAGAATATTTAAAACTGTTCCTAAAATCGCTAAGGGATAGAAATAAGGTTAGCGTTATGGATAACGTTAAGACAAAATGCATAACCTCACTATTATAGAGCAAATCAATTTTTCTTGCACTTGATTCAACCTAAAAAGAAACATGGTTCAATTTAAAACCTTATTTCAGGCTGCAGCATATTTACGTGATATTAGGATTCTAGGTGCAGGTTTATGGTTCGATATGGAACTGATATTTTTGAGAGTGTTTGATTATGCTGTAACGCATTTTCATTGTATATTTATTTTTTAATTCTATTTTTTTCTTTTTTTAAATATTTGACTATTACAATAATCTACGTTATTAGGTGGATGACTCATATGCAGAGTCTTCCACAATCACTGATATTTTAGAACCCTTTCCGAAAAATTAAGACAACAAGAGGCGCACAATATTGGTCATAAATTAAGATTTCATCCAGAAAAAAACAAAGACGTTTTTAAACTATGAGGAATCACAAATGACAAAGGCGAGATTGAAAAGAATGAAACCATTTTGGATTGTGGGATTAAACTTAAAAGGTTTTGTAATAATCTCTTTTACCTCATTTCAATCTCGCTTTCTCTGGTAATATTTTGTTAGATTTTATTAAAGATTTTTTCCTTCGCTTAAATATTAACTAGTGGCTTCCAATTTCCATAGTTTTTTCTTATATTTTGATATTTTTTTTAAAAATGCAGCTTGAGATTAAAGAGTACGTAAAAATCTGTGTTAATTTTTCGCTTAAATATCAAATTGTGGTTTTTGATGGGTCAAATTTTTGTTTAGGTAATTTTTTTATAAATACTCTAGAAACGCATAATAAGGCGGATGACAACGGAAGTTTTAATTTATAATTTTTAGCCATTTTAAAATAAAAAAAATAATAATATCCGCTTTTTTCTTGTTTAAAAAATAAATATGAATACTTTTTAATTTCCATTTTAAGGCTTCGGTAACCTTGAAGATAAGAAGAAAAAAAATTATCTAACTGTTATGAAATTCGGAGATTTATTTGCTCTGTTATCTGAATAAAAGAAATCAAATTCCTCCTACTATATAATAAAAAAATGTGTTTGTTTACATTACACGCAATCAGCAAAAACAAAACATAAATGAATGTAAAATAAGTAGAAATAAATATAGTAATCACAAATTCAAAATTTAAAGCTTTGCTTCAAATTTACAGATATAGTTCACAACCTTTTTTTTTTAGCATCTTTTCATATTGTTTCTTACATACCACAATTTTATTTGTAATAAAAAATAAAAAAAACTTTGATTCGAGAAATATACGATGAAAAAATATCAATGGAATTTCATTATGTATGAAAATATAAGTTTAAGTACATAATTTCTTTGAAAAAATCGGAGATAAAGAAAGATGATTTTATAATGGTATCGATATGTCAACACAATTCAAAAATTAAAATTCACTTCATAATGAAAAACTTTTTTCATTCATAACATTTAATATAATTCGATTAAATCGTAACTTTTTACTTTTTTAATGTATAACATGTTACGGGCAATGTAATTATTTAGGTCAGTATTCATAATGCTTAGTTATTATGAATAATGACCATTAAAATTGGGAAATTTGATAAATTTGAATTACTTTACGATAATTTCTCACATTGCCCGGTCATTATAAATAGCGCTATTATTTCTTTAAGCACTTTGATTAATTGATAGCAATGGGACAACCACGTGCGTGTGGTGTGATTCTGGCTGGCCAATCAGCATTCATTTTCAGTCGCTTGTCGCGAACTCATTTACAGTAACATGCACATCATTATGTAAATGATGTGCATGTTACTGTGAATGACCAAAATCGGTGGTTGTTGACTTTCACCGGTGAATGTTGACAATCAAATTAGTCGCTTTGGTGAATGTCCGAAATATTTATTACATCCAATTTGATACTAATTCGTGGATATAATTACATTTATTCGATATTTTAATACTTATTGACGATAGATTAGAACAAACATCAGTGTTTGGAGTATTGGGCAAATATATACCGGGCAATGGCACTTGACTTTAAAAAAATATCAGTGTAGGGTATACCGGGCAAATGTATACCGGGCAGTGGCACTTGACCTTAAAAAAACACCAGTGTAGGGTATACCGGGCAAATGTATACCGGGCAGTGGCACTTGAACTTAAAAAAACATCAGTGTAGGGTATACCGGGCAAATGTATACCGGGCAGTGGCACTGAACCTTAAAAAAACATCAGTGTAGGGTATACCGGGCAAATGTATACCGGGCAATGGCACTTGACCTTTAAAAAACATCAGTGTAGGATATACCGGGCAAATGTATACCGGGCAATGGCACTTAACCAGACCTAGTATGACTAGACCTTTGGTAAATGTCCGAAATATATAGTAGGTCTAGTGCCACTTTTGCTATAGCTTAAATATTTTTAAAAAAATTAAACAAAGCGTTTGAATCAATTTTAAACTGATACCGAAATTATTGCTTTAAAATTATTTAAAAAAAATAATAAAAGCTGCGCCAGATAAGAGTAATTGAAATAGTTGCTTTATACAGCGCATGTGCGGGAAAAAATTAAAAAAAAAATTATACAGGTGCATCTAAAAGTGGATGAATATCCCAAGACACCCTGTGGCTGTGTGTGACACAAATTGCCCACTTGACTTTTAGCATTATACATAATGACCGGGCAATGTAATATTTGCAACATAATTTATCATTTTGTTATATCCTTTTGGGCACTTTTTAAATTGCCCGGGCATTATAAACAATGCTCAATTATTTACATTGCCCGTAACATATTTTTTTAATGTATAACATATATATTATTTTTATAATATCACTCACTCATTTGCACCCAAACTTATTATTATTCGCCTTTGAAAAAGAATCATTAAATTTTTAAAAAATTCTTTCAACTTAATTTACGTAAAAAAAAATTTTATTTCTCAAAAAACAAATTATGTTATAAAAATTGACTGTTGTTATTTAAATTATAATAGTATCTTATATTCTTTCTTTTTGGTTAAAACACGTAAAAGAAAATCTAAAAAAAAAAAAAAATTAACAGATTCTTTGTGCGGAAAAGATTAGGCTAAGTTGTATTAAGGACAAGTAAGATTTTGAATAAAAGTTACACATAATATTTTCAAAAATGCATGTGTGCACAGATAAAAATTTAAACTTTCATAAAATTTTATTATTGAAAAAGTGTCACAAAATGTTCTCTCAATTTACATTTCAGACAATAAATTTTGAAATTTTTTGCATAACATTAGCTCTACACAATACACAGGCAATAAAATTTTTTTTAATAAAATTTTTTTAAATAAATTGTTGCTCAAGGGAGATTATCATTACGTGTAATTAAACTTGTGTAATAAGTAATATCTCACAAAAATTTATAATATTTTTTTTATAAAACAAGGCATAGATGCGATCTTGTGCGTAAATGATATAAAAAAAATAGGTTTCTACTATCCGTACACATTATGAAATATTAAAACTAAAATAAATAATTTTTAATATTTTAAAGGTACACCCTTAAAAAATAAAGGCAAAAAACATATTTTTTACACATTAATGTAACAGTTCTCAAATGGAGTTCTGCGAAACACCAGTTCTCTGTGGAATAGTAAAAGGGGTTCTTAGAGTTAAGACTTTTTTAAGCAGTTTTTTTTAAAAAACATTTTTAAATCTGTAATTTTATTTAGATACAATAAACAATCCATTATTTACTTATTATTTCGATTGCGTTTATGAAATTATTTAAAGTAAAAGGCCCAAGAGAGAAAAATTAAAATTTAAAATAATCGAATGACAACAATTATAAAAAAGACATACATAAAAAATTTCAATATTATTTCACATTGCTATTTTAAAATAAAAGTAAAATAACTGAATTCTTTAATAAAGAAATATGTTTCTCTAAAAATCGTTTTCAACCTTTATAGCATATTTTTCATTTTTATATCATTATACTATAAAAACAAATTTTTAGCTAGAATAGATTCACTTTCAGGACTGCGAATTCACCCATTGAACATAAAATCTAATATAAGATAAAATGATGGAAAAAAAATTTCATTCCTCTGATTAAATATCAAAAAGTCGACTGCTTTAAAGAATTATTCATTTCTTTATTTATTATTCTTTTTATATTTCTTTACATAGTATATTTATTCTTAAAGAATTTTTCCTCTCATTTACTTTCATTTCTGCTTTAAAACTAATTCTTTCGTTAACTGTTTTTTTATTTATTTAAATTTAGTGATTCAGATAATGGCTGTCACCCGAAAACAACACTAGAGAAAAGACTTGTGGTGATTATGTTCTTCTTAGTTGTGGGGGGAGTTGGATTATGCATAACACTAGCAGCTTATTACAGAAGTAAGTATAGTAATAAGGAAAGTATAAGTACTGTTCTTAAATATTTTTATGGCATGTTCGAAAAACATATAATTATACTTGAATGTTGATGACTATGCTCTTTTAGTGGTTTTTGATATAGAGAAGTTTTTATAATGTTAGATAACCTTCGTGATTTAGGTTCAAATCTATAGTTGCAAAATTAAACTAGTTTATGCAATAAATAAATAAATAGAAAGATTTGTGAAAATAAACAAAATTGTTGTTTATTTGAATAGCGAAAATAAAACATTCAAAAAGGGGGAAAAAATACTTTTCGTTTCCAATCATACGCAGTAACTATTTTCTTTTAAAACTGCCTTAATTATTCCTGTGAACTTTTCCAAGTAAAAAGCATTTGTTTCAATAAAATTTTACGGCTTTTTTTAAGAACTTTTTTCGCCTCGTAAATTTTCTGGTCATGGAAATTATGCGTTTAAAAATGCAATGTCTGTGAAACTAATTTAATATTTCTATCAATTCTTTATCTATTTCTTCGCTCACTGTTCCTAATTTTTTTTTTCTATTGAAATTTAATAGTCTATTGAAATTTAAAGTGCATTTTACAACTATCATTATATTATTTTACTAAGACTTTTTGAAAATTAAATGATGTGATTCATAGAAATAAAAAAAAAATTACTTAAACATATGCTTAACAAATATTGTTGAAAATATTTTCACAAACTTAAATGAACTATTGCTAGTATGGGAAATTTTACAGTAAATACCTTCATCAAATGCGGCAGTTCACCTTTTCGATTAAATTTTTCTCAAATATAAAAGGATTAATTGATACTTTTAGAGCATCGATTCCCAATCTTTTTCAGCTATGGAACCTTAAGTGATCTATCTGCTTTTAGCGGAACCCCCACTTTATGAATAAATTTCATTAACAGCAATGAATATACCAACTGGAGAAAGTCTGCTAATTATCTTGAAAAATATTTAATGTTAAGTTGGAACCACAGTGGCTCAAAGGATACAGCGTTCGCCTCCCAGTGAGGTGAACCAAGTTCGAATACCACCGGTGGCTGGTTGATTCATATTCGGCTCCCGACTCTCACCAGCCACAGTGCTGACGTAAAATATTCTTAGAGGTAGACGAATCACAGGTCAAAATCCCCTTGGCAACAACGGGCTTACCGTAGGAGGTTTCCCTTCTTTTTCTCTCAATGTAATGCAAATGCAGGTTAGTGCCATCAAAAAGCCCTCAACGAGGGCTAGTTTGTCTTGATGCTTGATCCAGGAGTTCCCCTGTCTTCTGGATCGCGTCTAAAATTACAAGGCTACGGTGTTCAGGACCCGGATAACCTGGTTGGTAGGGCACTAGGCTCATGTCCAAGAGTTCGTGGGTTCGATCCCCGTGTAGTAAATGGTGACTGATGCTCGTTAAACCTGTCGAGTCGCAAAGTCCTCCATGTTCCCATAACAAATCAACACCTCTGAGTATACTGATCCAGGAGTTTCCTTGTTTTCTGGATTGGTTCAAAATTACAAGGCTACGGAGTTGAACATTAGTAGTCGTAAACCCAAAATTGGGTCGACTGTTCAACGACAAATATAAGGCTACGGAGTTGAACAGTGAGAGTCGTAAACTTAGAATTGGATCGGTTGTTCAACAACGGTTATAAAATGATGTTAAGTATAAAATATTTTCATTGTTTAATCAATAACAGTCCTAAAATTAGGTTTACGTCATACAGTTTAGTTTAGAAGACTGAAGCTACATCTAAATTTGCTGTTAGTGTATGCATGAACTAAAAATGAATAAAATAAGTTGAATTATGGTTTTCGAATAAGAACTGTTATATATGTTGAGAATGATTATCAAAGAAACATGATGTTATTATATTAAATTTTGTGATTTTGTTTTGAATTGAAAACTTTAATGAGAAATGCTGATGAAATTTTTTATAAATGGATATCCTAATTTTTTTTAAAATATGCAATTGAAAGAAAAAAAAATTAAAACACTTTGGCTTTTTCTTTTTTTATTGGCATTTTACTTAAATACTTCAAATTACCGAAATAATAAATTATTTATGTATTTTTGATTGGATATAAATACAAACGCTGGTTTCAAAAATTATTGTTAAAAAAAATTCTAATCATAAAAATGTTAACAGAAGGGCAACCCCTGATTATCCAGGAGGTTGAAATAACCATACTGATTAATGTTACTGATCACTTCAGTGAGCGGTCATAATTCATCATAGGGAAATTAGATCCAAAACATCACAAATACACATTCGACTTGAATCTGAGCTTGACTAGAGGTAACTTATTTTGCACGATAATTACTTTATTACGAAATAAATTCACGGAATTTTTATTCCTTATTTTAATTTTTTTACAGGTTGACATTTATTTATAATAAGAAAGAATTATCACTTTTAGGAAATTTCTAACTATTTTTTATCACAAAATTCATGGATAACTAGTAAGGTTAGATAATTTAATTTTTTTGAGATTCTTTTTTATTACATTGCAACATTACATTGAATGTGAATAAATCAGCTCAAATTTGTTTAGCTATCTGTTAACAGCTTTTACACGAGATGTGAAAAATCCCGGCTGAAAATATAACAAACAGCGAACTACGGTCTTGAAGTCAAGAGATAACTCACAATGAGGTCGCTTTCAGTTCGGTCGAGGACTTTTCTCTTGATTGCGAGACAGTACATTCTCAGAAAAATCGGTTCAGCGTTCAATAATATAGATATTTTGAACTCTAATACATTTCAAACTTACTGCGACACTCATAAGATGTTAAATTGAAATCAAACCATTCCAGTTGAACCATAGCAAGATTAAGATTTATGATAATAAGATATAACCATATCAAGATTTCAGAAATTTGAGCGACATAGTGGTCAACACGCTTCAAAATTTTTGACAATGAACGAAAGTTTGTTTTAGGATTAACTATTAGAAAAGTGAAATTTTTTTAAAAAAAGTATAATTAATACATTTTTATTTTGAAAGTGTAGTTATTCCTTATCATTAAAACGAACAATTTGCACTTAGATAAGATTCAATAGTTTTTATATATTTAATTCAGCTCATGATTATAATTACATTTATTTACATCATTGCTAAACATATTTTTTATTTCCATTTTAAAGGTGAATATTATAGGACCCATAATAATTTACGCAACACATGCGTCACAAAAGAATGCATCAATACAGGTGCGTAAATTTATTTTATAATTTTGTTGTAAAAATATTTTCAAACAGCCTTTCTTTGTTCTGTAATAAGCGAATATATATCTTATCTATGTTCATTTGTTTCATGTAAGTTTCTTTTCATCTATTCGAACTGTGACGCATCTTCTCTCAATTAAAACTCACCATCGTAATCGAACAGAGTAAAAAAAAGGGTTTCCAAAAATTGCGTAAAAATGTGTCAAAAAAGCTTCGAAACAAATGTAGCTGAATTTGAAATCCCCGTGTATTCATAATTAAAACAACGTGTACTCAATTTTGATCAAAATGCATAGTCTCAAAAGTGAAATTGAAGGAGAAATGTACGAGTTCGTTGGTTCGTAGTAGGATGCTCTAATCACCATAGTTGTACAACCCAATCCCGGGTATGTTAAAAAGTTTTATACGCCTCAGTTACACATCAATACATCCTAATTTCCAATTTCAATGGTACAAAGGGTTGCAATTTGGAAAATATAGTCTTAAAAATATTAAAACTATATTTTACTTAGTAGTGGAAATTTTAATTTCCCTTTTCTCATATTTTGCTATGCAGTAAAACCTTTTTTTGTGCGGTGGATAGGGACCGCATAAAAGAAATCGCACAAAAAAAAAAATTCGAAAATATTATAAATTCTTACATGTAATAAACAAGTTTGTACGATATACTACCTAAAACTTTTTTTATGCGGTTGATAGGGACCGCATAAAAGAAGTCGGGCTTAGAAAATACATCAGTGATTTATGAAATAGATGAGAGAATGCTTTCAATTGAATGAAATAATTAAATTAGACCTAAAGAAATTGTAAAAATATTTAATTCTTCATTGTTCATATACCTGGAGAAGTTTTCATATTATACATTAAATAGTGGAATTGTCTGCCTTTTTACTTTCTTTTGGCTTTAATTATTCATTTTAAGGGAGTACTTATGTCTAAAAATAAAATAAAAATTATTAAAACTACATATAAATAGAAACAAAAGTAACTAATTTATTTATCTTTAATCTCACTATAAAATGAATCCTTAATCACGTGAATCGTGTATAAAACTCTGAATACGAAGCGTATACTGTTCTCGCGTCGAGCGACAATATGTACGTAACTGACTCTGCCTTGTCAGGAGATATTTTAAAATAAATGAACAGAGCATCGCAAAGTCCAGATACATCGCTGTCAAGGAGGCCACGTAATCAGAGTTTGTCGACAACATATATATGTATACATTGATAGTAAACATAAACTGGTGCTAACGCCGCTAAGACTCATATACCGCATAAAAAAAATCGCACAAAAATAAAATCGCACAAAACCAATCGCACAAAAACAAAATCGCATAAAAAGGACCGCACAAAAAGAGGTTTTACTGTATCTTAAACACTTTCAAGCGAATGAAAGACATGTCATGATGTGTCATTGCTTTAGCAACTATATAAAGCTTCATAATTCTCCCTGGACAAGGATGTACAATTATGGTGGTTAGAGCATGCTACTACGAGTCCTGAAGTCCTTGGTTCGAATTCCACCGAACATCTCTCTCACACATTTCTCCCACTACATCAGTTTTGAGGCTATTAGTTTTGCTCAAAAATTAGTATATGCTGTTTTAATTTTAAAAACGGAGGTTTTCAAATTTGACTATTATATATTTTGGTGCTATTTTAACACATTTTTGCTTAGTTTTGAGAAACCTTTTTTTTTACAGTGAATAATTACTATTTCGCCTTTGTTTTAGCAAAATATTTATAATACTTCAAAATGCTGTGAAGTTCATTAGAAAGTTGCTAAAAAAGATATTTGTCAGAGATTTTTGTTTCACTTAAAAAAAATTTATAAAATTCAAAATGTGTGAAAACTTTTGAAACGCAAAATATCGAAAAATTACTGGCAAAATGCGATTTTAAGATCTAAAAAAAGTATATATAGAATTACATTAACTAAATTATATTCTGAATACAAATTAGTTAAAACTTAAACAAATGTAAAAATTTTTTCGAACATTTTAAAAGACTGCTTTCAAATATGACTTATACGTGCTACATTATCCACAAAACGTGTTACTGTTAACAATTTTTTTAAAAAAAAAAAAGAGTACTTGAAGGTAATTTCATTCAAATTTATGTTGAAAAATTTTTTCTTTGAGTTTATACAATGCATTTTCACCGGGTATATATTTTTGGGGGAGATAAAGATCAGCTTATTTCAAGCGAATGCAATTTTTTTAGTAAAATATTCCTCGTCAGTCAACGTTCCTAGTTAAATAGGGGAAATGTGGGTAAATCGATGGGAATCACGTGTTGGTTCCGTGTATCACCTTTGCATAACCTTGGTATCAACCATTTTCAAGTGAAATAAAGGACATATATCTAGCAAAATATATATCATTTTGATCCAGAAAAGAAAAAAAAGAATTGAAGTTTTTCTCGCCTGATCCTTTCTGTTTTTTTTTCTCTGTATTTACATACACGAGAAAAAGTTTAATTCCTTGTGTACTTTACATTGATACGCGAAAACACAATATACTTATTCTTAACTTTTAATTTCTCTTTTAATGTGTTTTTTAAATTAGCATACAAAATGGCTTTTCCATCATACCGAATTAAGGATTTTGAAGGAATTTAATTTTTAGACTATCTCAACCTTCGTCTATCAAAAGATACCCCTGGTGGAATCAAGTTAACTTGTTTTATGTACTATGGAATCGGTATTTAATATTTGCTGTAGTGTAGCCCACCACAATTTTTCCATACACTTTTGTCACAGAAGAAATGAAAATAAAAAAGAAAGATTTTCAAAATATTAAGAAATAGATCAAGAAATATATAAAATGGCGAATTATAGCATTGCCTTAGTAAAACAAAAGAATAGTTCAGTTTACTGATTCAAACTAAATTTATCTAGCAATTTCAATTCGGATTTGTTGCTTTTAATCATTAAATAAGTATTTTATGTTTCTTTAGACACAAATATTGACTGTAACGTTCCTTTAGACATATAATTAGTGCTGTATAGGTTTCAATATCTCTCTTATTTCCCTTTGGTGCTGTAAAGTGATGATTTAAGCTGGGAGATTTGATCCTGTTTGTTGATTATTAAAAATTCTTTAGTAAAAAGAATAAACTAAAATATAGAATAAACTAAAGTATAGTTTATGATTTAAGTGAACAAAAATAATGTAAGCAAGTATTATAAGTTGTTAAATAATGTTAACTTGTTTTATTGTGTTAAAAAAATAGAAAATATTTGTGGTGTAATCATCGTACTTGATTCGAGAAGTTCATGCTCTGGCGAACTTAAAAATTTGAACGCACGCTAAAAGTATTTATTGTAATCTCTTTGGACTGAACTGAATTTAAAAAATGTGATCATCGTATAACTTCGTTACCATCGAAACCATCAGGATACTTAGTTCTTTACTTTTCCTTTTCTCTCTAGGTAATCTGCTTTACGTTTTTCTTCAGTTATTACTTGCTCGATTATTCTTGTATGTCTTTAATTTTGTTGTTAAGTTTTTATTAAAAGTTATATTTAAATTTAGCATTTTTCCTTTTTATTTATCTTTGGCGACAGACTTAACTAAACATGCAGACTTATAATAAACGCAACCGATTTCTCGCCAAATATTTTATAAAAAATGAATCGAGCCATTCATGTTTTCCCTTCATAACTTAAATCGAATTTAGAATATATGCTTGCATGGGGTACATTTTGAAAGAGTTGCTAAAAATGTAGTAATTTTTTTTTTTTAAATGATCTAAACTAAATATATCTATGCATACACTTAATTTATTTGAGAAATACTTTCATTTCAAAAGAGTTCCTAACTAGTAAATAGAGTGAAACAATAGTTTCCAAAGTAAAATATTTTCTACAATAAATTTCACTTTCTTATTTATTTGCTTCCAATCTGCCGAAATTTATAGATTTTGAACAAAATCCATGCGAAGATCTTTATTTACTTCTATATAAAAACTGGATTTAAAACTCGTCCTTAATTGGAACAGTATAAGCTATAAAAATAGAAAGCGTTATAAGCCATTGAAATAATGTTAACTTAGTTCTATTATATTAGAAGTTTTTTTTAAAAATATTTTGTACGAGTCGAACCATCCAAGTTTCCTTACTATATTCATGATCTAAATCAAACTAATTATATACGGTTGCATGGGGTAGCGTTCGGTAGCGTTGCTGTTATTTTTTAAAAACTGAAAAACTATTTATTATATAACAAAAACATCTGTGCTTACACTTAACACACAGGTTAAATACTTATTTATTTCTTTAAAGATGAATTTCAAACTAGCAAATAGAATAAAACATTTTCTACACTTAATTTCCCTTTTTTTTATAGCTTCTAATCTGTTGAAATCTATTGATTTCGAACAAAATCCATGTGATGATTTTTATTCATTTGTTTGTGGAAACTGGATTAAAAACTCGTTTTTAATTGGAGAAATGGTAGTTTCACAATTCACGCGCCTCAACTCTATCATCATTTTAAGAATTAAAGGTAAGCAATAATTTGGTCTATTGCAAGCGTACTTTTATTTAAAGTTAATAATTATTTCATATTTATTTAGCATTCATTTTACATTAAAACTAACCATTTTCTTGATTTTTTTTTTCTTTTTTAGAATTTTTAGAGTTAGAAAAATCTCAACTGTCCGATCATGAAAGAAAAATTAAAAAATTTTATAATTCTTGTTTGAACAGAGGTAAGTTAAAAACAATTTTTTTTTAGAATTATTATTACTAAGCAGTAATATAAAATTCGTTATTTTTTATTAGGAAACTTAATACGTAATTGTTATTAAAGCTCCTCTTCAGACAAAAAAGTGAATCCATTTCCATGTTCACTTGACGAAAATTATGCGAACGCATTTTCTTTATTTATTGAATAAATACAAATATTTAATAATATTTTTTGTTTAATTTATTCATTGACAAAGCTCTATTGTTCTTAATTATCCAAAATTTAAATTTTAAGAATTTAAGTACTTTTAAAAATTTTAAGTTATCATAATAGCTTTCTAAAATACGTACAGCCGTAAAATTTAAAACCTGGTAACTAACTTACTTTGCAGATATCTATGAATAAAACGAAATAAAAAATGGTTATTAATTACTGAATAAGTAAGAAATGTATGTTCAAATGATTTTCCGTTTGGTTAAAAGGGTAGAATATTATCCCTTTTCTGTGAGAAGAAGACACTTAATCATATTTATTACGAGAGCAACAGAAAAGTATTATGAATGTCGCACTAGATCATTGTTACATGAGAAATGTTAAAAATATAAAACGTATTTTTTAATTGGATACCTGCCAGTGACGTCATTGTAGGTTGATCAATCAGGAGCCAATCTTGTCCAATTATGTTTCAATTAGTAGCCAATTTGGTTTGACACACACGCCTGACGTCGCTTACAGGTTTACAATTAAATCTGATTTAAATCACATGGTTAGGCATAATCACCTCATTTTTTCTTGCGTTGCAAGTATAAGTACCCAATTGTTTGTTAATTAATTCAGTGATGATTCTTGTAAGAAAAAGGGAGAAATTTTGATTCTTGATTCCTTTATAGAAACCAAAGACGAGGTTGCAAATAAAATTCTGCTTGAAGATTTAAAGTACTTTGGTGGTTGGCCATTGATTGAAAAGAGTTGGAATGCTTCAAAGTTTGACTGGGCTGAGTTGATGGTGAAACTTTACGAGAAAGGATATCCACACGATATGCTGTTTTCGATGGGAGTTGACATGGACATAAAAAATACCTCTCAATCACTGCTTGTTGTAAGTGCTGCTTAAAATTCGTATAAGTTCATCGAACAAATTGGTAAATGCATTTATTATCTTGTCTGCTTATAACGAGCTGACAGGATAAATGTAAGTTTGGAAAATTCAAGGTAAATATAAACAAGAAATAACTGGGATAAATATAATTCAGAATTATAATGATTATGAATATAGTAACACCACTAACAAACTTTCAAATATGCATAAAAACATTACTACCTGTATCTAATTTACTAATCTTCAACTTGACCATATTTGATCTTAGCAGAGAGCTAGCTATAAATGTCTAATAAAATTTTCGATATCGAGCTGCCTTCTGAGATTTTAATCTACTGTATGCACAAGGAGTTTAGGATGCCAAAGCCTTGTGAGGTTCAGAACAAACCCTTATCTCCAGAATTGACAATACTGAAAAAAATATTGAGTTTAAGTCTGGTGAATATGATCATTTCTGTGTTAGAAGAAAATTAGGAAAGTGTGCCTTGAGCATCTTTCTCTTAGCATGAAGCCTAACTTCGATGGAAAATCCATTTTTAGTTTCCAAATATCTTTCATGTCAAAGCAGGGAGACTAACATTTTCCAATATGAGTTGGAGATACATTTCCATAAGAATATTCAGTTTTAGGCTTCATTTAAGTTAGGTCTTGTTTCTCTGTAAAAAACATCATGTTCTTGAAGAACATTATGCTATACCAATAAATTAAATATCGAAAAAAAAAACTTTTAACCAGATGGTCGATAAATCTGATGTCAATTTCAAATTTTAAGATTTGCATTATAAAATTAAATAATAAGGGAAAAAAATCGAAAGGTCACTGAGATGTTTTAACGTAGCTCTAGGTCGCATAATCTTTATAAAAACATTCAGGTCTTCATAAAAATATTCATTTCGTTTTAAAACAATTTTTTCGCGATATTGCCATGCAAAGTAATCAATGATCAAATTTTCCTATGATTACTTTTTAAAACAGATAGAAGAAAAGTAGCAATCTTGAAATTGATTGCAGGTATAAGCATTACATACTGCTATAAGTTAGAATTGCTATTCTAAATTTCAACTAATCTTGATAATATAAATTGACAAAATGAGCTTAAGGAGTATTTTTACTCTATTATGATTCTTTTACTTAAACCAACATAACAAATCTTATAGAGATTTATATATTTCATCTTTCTGTTAAATTTTTCTACAGAGAGTTAAGTTATTGAATTTATTCACATTTTTTAGCTTATTGACTACATATATTGTTGTGCAATAAAGATCTAAGTAATATCTTAAGTTTTTTTTAAGCTAAACTCTAATTACACCATTTATAATGTCAATATCGAATTGCATTACAAATTAGATAAATCTGGATCTGAAACCTGTGTTTTATCCAACAAAGAGAAAATATATTAAGACATTTTGAAGTAAAATAATTAGTATCTATGGAACTATTAATAAAAATAACACATGGAATAAAAGATGAAAAAGGAAAAATAAATAAAAAGAAAAACGTAATAAAATTTATGAAAGCTAAAAGAGTACAGTGGAAAGGGCATGTCGAAAGAATAAAGGAAACAGACATGCCTAAGAAAATCACGATTTTGAAATATATAGCTATAGGCAAAAAGGAAGACCAAAGCTAAGATGGCTGGATCAAGCTGCGGATAACCTGATGAAAATAAAAATAAAAAACTGAAAAAAGAAGAGAAAGAGAGACGCAAAACTCTATTGTAGAGAAATCCGAAGCCTACCAAGAGCTGTAGAGCTGGAAAGGAAGAAGGCAAGTATAAAAGTGATAACCATTGAACAATCAAATTACTTAAGGGAGAGAATAAATTGGTTTCATTAAAAATTTGGATTAACAAAACAAAATAAATTAATATATATTATTATAATCTACTGTGAATTCATTTTTCGCTTAAAAATAAGGTGTTATTCAACTGCTTTTTGTCAACATATTTATTCAATAGAAGGTTTAAAATAAATCTAAAGATCAAGATGAATACTTTTTTTTTATCATATACTAACCTTTTTTTCTTATCTTTAGTTGTTGTTATTGTTTTTTAGGTCAGTCAACCTTCATTAGGCTTGGAAGAACGGGGTTACTATTTGTTAGGAAAAGACATCATTATGACTAAATATATAAAACTTATTTTACATCTAGCATATTATTTTAACCCAACATTGAATTTAAAGAAAGGGGCTATTATGGTTGATTATGCTGTCACTTTAGAGAAATTTATCGCCAAAGTATGTATAGATAATCAATTGTTATTATATATTATTTGTATATACATATTCATTGTAATTGTAATTAATATAGCGGTGTTTAAAGCATGATAGCGAAGAAACAGCTGGGTTAAATTTAACTTAGTTTACAGAAGATACTATTTAGACTTAGGAACACGAAAGTTGATTATTGAAATTTTAAAAAAAATTTGGTTTTCTACAACAAAAGAAAAAAAATTTTGGGGTAAAATAAACAAATCAAGCGAAGAAAATTAACAAGTCAAGCAATTTTTCATGTTGTACAATATTTTGTTTTTGTTCATTTGAAACTTTTCCCACATTTACGAAGAATAACTCCAACCTTTTTTTTTTTTTTTAAATTGAAGGTAATTGAAGTAATTAACAAAAATCGACATTAAAAAAAGTAAAATAGTTAATCTTTTTTACTAAAGAGAATTCAAAATTTATAATCAATTTAAATTTGGATTTGATATTATTTTTGCATTCTCAGTTATATTAAAAAGAATTAATAACTTTCACGTAATATTTCTCTGTAAAGAAAATAGACTTCCATAAGGAATCACTCTAGAAAATTTTAAATTTACTTTGATGTGTGTGAAATTTATCGTAGAAAATATAAATTTGTTTGTTTTCTTTTCGTGTGAGTACACAATTTTACAAATGAAATGTTTGAAATTTTTAGACATCCCTGATTCCACGTTGCATAAACAAAATATACAAACAAATGTAAATATACAAATGTAAAATAAATTATGAATTAATAAATTTTCTCCTTTTTATTAGTCTATGGTTCCCAATATTCACGAAAAAAATCCAGATGAGTTTTATAATATAATGAGTTTGAATGAAATTGAAGAATTCTCTCCAAAGGTAAGAAAATATTTTGTGATTTTTTTTTTTTTTTCCTTCTATAAAACCGTCTCTTTTTCTTTTTGCACTGTCAAAACTCGTTTAAAGTATAATATTTTATGACAATTTTTAATGATGAAATTTCTTTCTTTCAGTTCATTATTTTGTTTAGTTAATTAACTATTAAAAATATTTATTTTTTAGTACCAATTAATTAACAAACTTTGTTATACCTGATAAAGAAAGTATTGTAAGTATTTTTCGAAAATGTTGAATTAGTAAACATTTGGTGATGCAGCAGACTTCAAGTCTGAAGTCCAATTTTTGCCATACTGATTGCAACACGTCACACTATGAATAATAACAAATGCGATTGTAATTCTTCGTCGTAATTCTGTTCAAAAACGAGACATAGAGGAATAAACACATTATCTTTGATGTAACAACATAAAAAAAAATCAGAGTTAAGTCTGGAGAGCGCGGTGCCCGTGGAAGAAGTCGATAGTCATCGCCCGACCCGCGTCCAATCCAACGAAAAGGAAGCTCGTTATTTAGTAAATCATGAGCGCCAGTCTGATAATGAAGGGGCGGAGGTTCCCATCTCGTTGGGAAATGTAAGACTCATAATCTTCTCGTAATTTTTCCCACAGTTGCAACATATCGACTAAAGAACACAACCGTATTCGCTGCAATTGATCATAACATGTTGCAGCCAGCGGGGCAAGAAGTTGATTCTATACTTGTTGTCTGCCGCATCACCAAAGGTTCACATATTGAACGTTTGTGAAAAGAAATTGTGATGTTTCTTTATCAGGTAAAATAAAATAATGTATTGGCGATATTTGTTTGTTATAAGCCTTCCAAAATCCGGAGTGAATCGTAACACACATTGTGTATATTTTGCAAATTATTGTTACATAAAGATTGTTAGAAGCTGAGTGAGGTTGATCACAATGATTTTCGCCATTCACATCCATTTGATCACAATGTCTTGTTAATGACTCCGCTTTTCCTTTTAATTAATTGTTGAAGATTGGATTTGGTGACCGTATACATTACAAAAATTTAAAGTTTAGAAAGTAAATTTTCATCTCTAAATTTGAAAATCTGACGTTTCTTATTATTTATACTAATTATTAAGGAACTTGCGCTCCAAATTTTTGGCGCAAACATTTTTGTTTCTTCTGATACTTAACATAAATGAAGGAAGTCTTAATGATATTGATTTAAGTTTCATCAAATGTTGAAATTTTTATTCGGCTCAATTGCTAGGATTTTGCAGAAATGATTGACACAATAACTTTGCAACAGTGCAATACACAATACGACAGAGAAACCCATTAAATAGATATATTGGGATGTGATTAATTGCAATATTGGGGCCGTAGGGGCAAAGTGGAAGACGGCGCCCCTCCTTTTTATCGACGACATTCAATAAAAAAAATTTCATTTAACGCCTCAGTCATCAACGTCATTGAAGGCGTGGGTTCCATCAATGAAAGGTAACTGTCACGGTTACGTAGAACACTGTGGTTCCCATGGTAGAAAAGATCCAAAGACGCATGGTGTCGGTGTGCTGGAATGAAACACTGTCAAGGCCACTGGATGAGGTTGACCAAGTTTAACAACGAAGTGAAGACAATGACCAAAGTGTCAGCGCAGAGATCACTTCGCATGCAGAAACAAATGTGGCAGCCAAGACTGTTGGATGGTTGCAATCCTGTCGATAACATTCAATAGACATATAACATTAGAATTCACGCAGGAAAGACAGAGCACGTCATGTCATAATTCACATTCAACCATGAAGTTTAATCATCTGCGAAACTTATTGTTATTGTCTGTGGATTGGTGCCCCAGCACCTACAGGATGTGAAATTCCCCAAGATACCATCAATGGCCCAATTCGGCAATAGAGGGAAGACCTTGATCTAAGTTGTCAACGCAAGACGACCAAGAACATCACGTACAACAGCCAGTGTGGCTGCCGTGTCGATTTGATCATTGTCAACAAGCTCTTCACATTCAACACGAGACAATAAGAGCAGAAGCACAATACCCGTATACATGCGATATTTAAGAATTAACTTGCTCAGGAATTTATATCGAAGTAATATAATGCCATTTTTTTGTCAATAATTTTTATTTTCCCTCTGCATAGCATTTATGTATTCTGTCCGATTTAAATAATTGTACGCAATTCATAACTTTTTATATAGATACCGTGGAGAAAACTGCTAAAAAAACTATTGCCATCAAATGAAACTATTAATAATCAAACCAGACTGATGGTGGTTAGTCCATCTACCCTGATGAATCTCAACGCACTCTTAGATGAATTGGACAATCCAGCTGGGTATAAATTACAAAACATATTATATTTTATATCTTTATTATAATTAATGTCAATAAAAATACCATATATAATTAAATTAATATTAAACATTTATGCGCTTCAATTCTTGAAATTCACAGTTTTATTTTTTGTAGAAAGGAGTTTTTAGCAAATTATATGATGTACAGAACTGTCCTCTTCGCATCTGAACATTTGGGGAAAGACGTGTTTACAATTGTTGAAGACTACTTGCGTCATTCTGCGCATAGAGACTTATGGCAGGTGTGTGTTGCATCTGTGGTTGATTTCTTTCATATGTCACTGACAGCTACTTATGCAGAAAGTTATATGGATAACAAGACAAAGATTCTTGTAAGTTGAAAAATCTAATATCTTAGTTGTGCGTCATATTATTTTATTTTATCGCCGTCAATCGAATACAATAAAACCACCTATCGACAGGAATGTATTTGAGGCAATCACTTTATTCCGTATCTTTGCAATTTCAAACACAACTCAGAAGATAATAGAACTTTTCAATTCTGTTAAACTTCATATTAAAAAGTTTATGAAGTTCCGAAACAAGGTTTAGAGTTTATGGATTTTTTAAGTGTCGTCCAAATCTCTTATTTGTTTTCAAAAATATTTTTTTTGCGTGAAAGCCATTACCCTAGAGTTGAGTTGTAAAAACCGGGACTGATGTTTGGAAGGTTTTACTTTTTATCTAATTTATTCTATTTCGGGTTATCCCTGCTTATCTTCGAATTGTATAAAAACTGCTTTTAGAGAAAAAAATTCCTTAGTTTTTTTTATTATTAACTGGAAAAGATAGCATATAGTGACCAAAAACTAATTTTTACATTGTTTTTTCTAGAAGTCTTTCAAAAAAGAGTTTTCGGGAGGTTGAATCAGGCATTAAACATTTTGTTATTTGGCAAAAGAATCACAATCATTATTGCAAGGTTATTTGTTATCATTGCCCTTAATAGATATTTTCAGAATTCTTTTAAAAAAAATACGGTAAAAAAGAATACGCATTAACTTTTTATTTTATTAAAAAGTATATTTTCCAGCAAATTAATGTTTAAGCATGAAAAATGAAAAAAAAAAAAAAAAAACGCTATGGAATTCTGACGAATCAATCACACAATGAGGAAGGCTAGACTGAAAATATTTAAACCTGTTTGATTATTGGATTAAACAGAAGTTTAAAAAAATTTACAATCGAACTGGTTTCGGTGTTTTTATTTCGCCTTCCTCATTGGCGATTCTACAGATTTTAAAAATTTTGTTTCTTTCTCATTTTAACACTACTTTGACAAAAATTTTAAAATATATATTAAGACAATGCTTGTCCTGTATAAACTCTTCATTCTATTAAACAAACTATTATTAAAAAAACAATTTAAATAGTGCACAACTTTAAAAATTTTCTAATCGCTATCACGAAATATATGTACCATGTAAAGCTTTATTTAAGATTATTTAACAATTTCAAAAAATTCATAATACTAGACGAAAGAAATTTATTTTCCAACATTATCTTTTTTTCGGGATGGACCCTGGCATTCTCCAGAAAATTTTTCTAGACTAGTCTCCTTTCTACAAGTATTTTCCAGTTTTTTGTCTGCAGTATACCAATAGATCTTTTTATAAACAAAGTAACCATCTCAAATTAGACATGCATTTTCTTCGACTGCCTGTCAGTATGACATTGAAGATTTTTTTTCCGTAGTGAGATTTTTATGCATCCTGATCAGTCAATTATATTCATTATAGTTTAATGAAATTAATAATATCTGGTTCCTTTTATGAGCGGTAAGCTCTAAATTGCATTCTCGTAATCATTTTTTTTTTTTTTTGTATACCACTAAATATACAGTATATACCAACAAAAAAAAAATGGATAGTTTTCATTACGCTTTGATTTAATTATCGTATCTTTATGTTCTAGGACTCAATCTTAACGATTTGAGGGGGTGATCTCAAGTATGCTAATTAATTATTGCAGCCGCTATTTCAAATTATGAAATCATATACGAAAACGTACTTTCTGTGAATAAACATACCTTTTTTTCGACTATTCGGATTTCTGTTCTCCAAAACATAGGAAGTAGCCGTAAAGGCCTGTTTACACGGTCCAAGTTCTCGAATCCGAGAAATTGGACGGATTTCTCTGTCCAAGAAATTGAATGATTCGTTGACACTATCCAAGTTCTTGAATGTCACTGATTCGTTGAGAGAAAAACTTGCGCAAGCGCATTGTTCATATTCAACATTATGAAATAATAATTACATAAGTTTAAAATTACTATATAAATTCAAATAAAATCATAATAACACAAATAAACCGCAACAGATCAATTTATTTGAACTAAAATATATGAAAACAGACAACAAACTGACATAATTTGCTGCCTGCTTGTTTACGTCACAAAACCTAAGACGCTGATTGGTTAAGGGAGAAAAAACTTGGATGGAAAGTAGAACATGCTCTACTATCGTCCAAGAAGTTGGACAAGTTCTTGGATGCTTGTTTACACGATCCAAGCTCAAAGCAAAACAAGTTTCCATCAATATCAATTAATCTCTGTCCAAGAAATTGGATCGTCTAAACAGGCCTCTTGGTCCCAAGACTTTGGTCAGGAGAGCAATCCAAAGGTCGGACCCCTTTAATGTTTATTTTTCTTTTTGCGTATTTCACCATATCTCGAGAACTTTTTAAGCGAATTGAAAACTTTTTGCACACAATTATAAAATTCATTTATCTAAAGATAATTCGAGGCAAAAATCAGCTTTTAGTAAGTATTTATTATTTTATTTAATAATAGTCAAAAAAAAAAATTTTGAATTGTAACATATAAAATTTTTGACATCATTTCAAAGAATGTAATTTTACGTAACAAAATAAAAAAAAATTGCGAAATCGGTCGAATAGTACATGAGAAATAAAATTTTAAATCTACAACTTTTTTAAAATTCAATTAATCTGTTTCTTTTTTCGCATTGTTCTTTTTAAGATTTTTCTCGTCCTTCTCCGTTTAAGTTATATTCCAAGTCTCACATGCATATATTAAAATTTATGTAAAGTGTTAATAGTGTGTAAAGTGTACATTTGTACACTTTACAGTAGTATAATGCGGAAAATTTATACTTTATTCTACTGTTGTTTATTATACAGTCGAATAATGTATGTATTTTCTATATTATTTCACTGTGAAAAAAGTAATTTAGTTTATTCATGTTTTCGAATTTTTCTTCTCAATATTTTCCGATGAATAATTCTGTAATTATTTACAAAATTTAACTGTTCAAACCCACAAAGAAATAATTATTCTTCGTAGGGTTTTGGTTTGAATGAAACTTTGATCAAAACAAATTTCATTCAAAATCGTTTTTACCGTTGTAAATATTTTCAAAAGAAATAAAAAGCTATATTTTGAAGTACTAAAAGATTTTAAATCGTCATCATTGTGTTTTCTTTTGTTTTAATGACTATATGTACTAGCTAGATAAACTGTTTCGAGATATTCAAGAAACACTGTTGAATGAGATCAGAGAAGCTGATTGGCTGGATGACATAACCAAGCAAAGAGCGATGCAAAAGGTATTCGAAATAAATTTTTTCTTTTTCATTTTCTTATCTAGACTCCCGATATCACATGATTGCTATAACTCCAAATTCAATTATAGAATTTTCGTGAAAAGGGAAAACATTTGTTACGATTCTTGCGGAAAAAGATTTACAATAGAAAAATGAACCAACACTTGTATTTCACATAAATATTTCTCTTCTTCAGGAAAACATCGGTTTTAAACTATACAGAGAAAAAAAAAATTTTTTTTCAGTTTCGCATTCCTCCTTTTAAATTTTTAACAAAACATTTTTTTTTTTTACATTTATAATTAACACTTGTCACAAATAGCAAGTTTATGTTAATAAAATATTCAAAGCATGATAAAAAATAAATAAAAAAATATGTAAAAAAAGACGACATAAAAAAAGAATAAGATTAGATTGCGTCAAATATAACAGATATTTAGCGGAGTTTGGTTCACAGTCTACAAAAGGCACGGAAATTTAAAAAAAGTATTAAAACCTTTCAAAAGGTTGTATTTATAAAAAAAATAAGCTAAAGCTTGCGTTATGATAATTATTAAAAAACAACAACAGTTGTCTTTTAATTAATTTACTTCAAAGAAATCAAATCATTTTCTTATCGGATTAAAACTTTCTTTTTTCCGATGCCGAGTGGTATCAAAAGGTATCGGATTAAAATTTTTTAGTGCGCAATTTTTAATCATTTAGTCGACAGGTTTTTAATTTTCTAAATTTTGCCCACATTCCGTTGTATTTCGCTTGAATATCTCTCTTACTTGTTCACATTATATGGAGTCAATTATATACAATATGAGGCAAAAATAATAGCTTGTAAAACAAGAAAAGCACTAAAAAAATTTTGAACTAAATTACAACGAACACTACTTACGTTCGTTCTATCGGAAACAAGTTACAGGAAATGAAAAAAATTATATACTTGATACCAATAATCAAATTTCAGAAAAACGAAGGTTATTTGAAAAAAAAAAATGGAGTTTAAAATTAATTTTAATTAATAGTTTCAAACTAATTAATTTTAATGAACTTAAAAATTTCGTGTTAGAATTTACATTTTTTCCCCTAAAGAATAGCTTTAATTATTTTTTCAAATTTAATATAAATGTCGATTTTGTACTTATAATTTAAGATTTATTTGAATACGGAGTATTATATATGATAATTCAAAAAAACGCCTGTTTGATGAAAACTGAGGAATTAAACTAAACCACATATCAAAGATATTATTCTTAGACCATTAAAAACAAGTTTCAGGGGTAAAACATATAAAATTTTTATTAGATAGTTTTAAAAAATTGGAAAAAAAGCAAGAAATATTTTTAGAAACGAATGGGGTTAAGAATGTTCACTTAATTTAATTAAGTAAAATTATTTGTGCTATTTTTAAAACAACTCTTAATTTGAATGATAACTAATTTTTCTTTTTAATTATTTAAAAAAAAAAAATATTATTTTTTATGATTCCTTCTTTAAGACTTTTTAAAGTACTCTTTAAATAATTCTTTTCATTTTTTATAATTTGCATACTTTAAAAGTATTTTGTTTACAATGAAATTTTTTTCAATAGCCCTTAAATGGTAACACATTTCTCTCTTTTTTTCAGTCATGTTTCATTGTATTAGATATATAGTTGTTTCGTAACAATGCTTTAATTTTTTAACCTTTCTGTTGTATTCTAATTATAGTTTTATATTAGTGCCAGTGTCAATTATCCTTTTCCTGCAAAAGAAAGTTAAAAAAAAATATAATAATAAAATCTTGGACTAATTTTTATTTCGTTTAATTGTATTTTTTTTACTTCATATTTACAGTTAAATCAATAAATAATTCGTTGAAAGTTAAAAAAATAAATAAAATCTAGACAAGTTTCTGGGAAATTGACTAAATCTCATCATTTTATGAAAGCCAATATAAACCAAATTTAAGTAATGAAATTAAATATCTGTTTCGTAATAATAAATAAATTTAAAATGTATAACTTAGAACACATTTTTAATGAGTGTTTAAAAACTTAACATGTTAAACCATTTGAAATTATTTTAGGTCCTCAGTGCTCGTTCTGCAATCGCTTATCGTGATGAAATGTTAGACGAAACTTTGCTAAATGAGTTTTATAAACCTGTAAGTTAAAAAAAAAATTTTTTTGTTTATATGAATATAAAATTTGACGAGTTATTTTTTTTCGTTCGTATAAATGTCATATGATTTCTTATTTTTTTTTTTTAGATAAATGTGAGTGAAAATCATTTTGGAAATGTCAAAGCAGCTTATTTGTTCTACGCTAAAGAGAATTACAGAGGTCTTAGCGACGAACGAGTTAGATTTAAGTAAATTTTTATTTATTACAAAAATACAATAGTTCATTAGAATAGACATTACTTTTACAACGTCATGATTATTAGTAATCATGAACAAATAGTAATATACCGTGTTAAATTCAAGTAAGCTTTTGCTACTACGCACACTAATAGTAAATAAATCCGGCCATGTTGTTCTATGCTGTTGTTATTTCTATTTTACTATTATTTAAAGTAACTAATGACCAATAATAATATGTTAAATTCAAGTAAGCTTCTGCAACAACACGAACTAATAGTTAAAAAAATCCAATCATTCTATGATAAAATATTTTTTCTTCATAATTAAAAGTAACCAAAGCGATACATAATAACGTGTAAGATTCAAGTAAGTTTTGTTACTTAAAGAACTAGTATTTCATAAAAATCTTAATGTATCTCTCCTTCTTCATTATTATTAAAAGTAACTATCCTATGCCGCAATGGTCTTTTCTTAACTTGCAACGGAGTATAGTTAATAATCTAGTTGATGTCTATACAGAGTTGAGCAATACCTAGTTAATATGCTGCTAATATATGCTAGTCAATAAATAAATGACATTATGCTAGTTTAAGAGTGCAGAAACGTCACTGTTGCTCCAGCAGAGATCGTATTTTTACTTTAACGAGGAAGACCTCGTAAATACCATACTAATATAATAGGTAATGCGCTAAGTAATTTTCAGGTTACCTATAAAGTATAAGAGTGAAAATAATTTTTGGTACTTTAACGGATAACCCTATTTAATCTGTCAGTTAATATCTAATATCTGCACTTTAGCGTTCCCATTATTTTATTATAATTTATTAATTTACTTTCAGATGGTCCGACACGAGCAATCTTTTGCAAGCTAACGCATTTTATCAGCCATCTCAAAATTCTATTAGTGAGTATGAATTTTTAAGTAACGCTTGTAAAATAATACAAAATTTTTCCAACCTCGTTATAAAAACTTTAATTCATGAAACATACTTATGAATTAAACTTTTAATCGTTACAGTTGTACCAATAGGATTGCTGTCAGATGCTTTTTTCTCAAAAGGAAGACCTCAGTACGTATACCGTCTCAATACTGTTAAGTAATACTTTGGTTTTAAATATAAGTATTAAATTAAATTCTAGGCTTGGATTTTGTGAAAAAATAAATATTATATAAAGATTAGTGCAACTTGTTTTTAGTGTGGCGGAAACAGTGCTTTTTATTTAAACTTAAATTTGAATTGTTAGACAAAAAAGTAAAAATAACACCATATTTCATAAAATCTACTTCAGTTTTACTTATGGTAATATTTATTATTATTTATTTGTTTTTAGTTACGTGAACTATGGAAGTTTAGGCACAATTCTTGGGCATGAGTATACCCATGCGTTTGATAGCACAGGTAAAGTTCTTGATGCTTATTTTTGTTTTAAATTTTCTTAAAAAAACATAAGATTATATCTTACAACTATATATAAACGTATTTGTTGTTTTACGGTAATACCATGATTGATAAACTAAATATGTTAAGTTTTAGAGAAGGAAATCAAACATTACTGCAGTAAAAACAGCCTCCGTTAATCATCAAATTACACAATTACAAAAATTAAAACAACTTAACGACAAAGTTAAACTTTACGACAAATTAAAATTTTATTACCAAGATTTATCCTGGCACTTCACGACAGTAGGGGAAACATGGAAGGCTTATTTTTTATTTGCAGCATGATATTAAAGGGAAATACTATTTGTTTTTGTTTATCATCGATTGGAAAATAAACTGAAGAAGAAAATACCATTGATGTCAATGTCATCCAGAAAAGTAATTTTTTTAAAATTAATTTATTTATTTATACAAGTTCTTTTCTTTTGTCATTTACATACACAGACAAAAAATTGAATTGTTTGTGAACTTAGGCTAACATTGCAAGCCAACATATTTGTTGCCTATTTTACTTTTATTTAAATGTGTTTTTTTTTAAAAAAAACTTTTTTACAAAATATTTATTAAGAGAAGTTTCACCCAACCTACAAACGCTATGTCCATCTCTTAAATAGCTACGTCCATTTTATAAAATAAGTATTTTGAGCTGTGTTTATTTTCTTAAACAAGCATTTCGAGTTGCGTCCATTTTACTAAACAAGCATTTCGAGTTCCACCAGTTTTTTTAAACGAACATTTTGATCTGTGTCCAAAATAAAAAGCTGGCCGACAATTTATTAAGACTTATTAAAGTAAGCTAACAATTATACACTTCGTCATATGTTTAAACATGTATGTTATATTTTTTATTCCAGGAAGCTTGTACGATGAGGAAGGAAACTATAAAATGTGGTGGACTAAACTGAGTTGGAAAAATTTCAACGAAAGAACAAAGTGTTATATTGAACAGTATAATCAGTATTATGAACCGAGTGTAAAAATCCATGTAAGAAAAGGCAAATATTATTATTTAATCTTTTTTCTTGATACATATTAAAGAACAATTTAGTAGCTGTTTTCACCATTCCTAAAGGTTTTTTTTATTTTTGTCATTTTATTAGGTATAAGGTGTTAGAGTTATCTTGCTGGAAATTTTCAATGGCAATTTTGCATAAATGTGGCTAAACTCTTTCAAGGCGTGAGGCTTGTTAGCGTTAACCTTAGACTTTAAAACAAATGAGGAAAAAAAAAAAGTCCGATAGTGTTAAATCGCGTGATATGAGAAGCCAACTATGATCCCGAAAAGAAAAAATTACACTACCTCGTAATAAATCAACGATGCTTAAAATATTGCTCAACAATGAAAACGTGTTGCTCTTTCATATATGGGGTTCCTTTTTTAATAATCCTGACGTCAGTTATTGTGCCATCTTAATTCATTGCCTTGGTAATATTTTATTGCACAAATGGCACAAAATTCAAATCTTGCATGAATTTTGAGAAATTTTTTACATTCTCAAATGTTTTTTATCCAAGAATTTTTTACAAAAGAATATAACTCTCGAAGATTAAATCTTTAAACGAATGCTGCCAGAACGTTCAATTTCAGTATTTAGTAAATTTCAGCAAAAAATTCAGTGGCTGTTACGTTGAATTGAAATGATTTTAAGAATTTTTCCATCACTTAAACAAATTCTTACTGCAGAAGGGGGAAAAAAAAAAACTTAAATGCCCGTCGAGTTATTCTTGTATAAAAGACATACATTTTTTCATGGACTAAAAATAATGTGCTTAATGTTTTATATTCTGTTTTTAATATGACATTTTTACAGCTCAATGGATCAATGACTTTAGGTGAAAATATTGCCGACAATGGCGGTGTTCTAGCAGCTTACCATGTAAGTATTTCGAAACGAGGCATTTCCTAACTATCCCGGTTAATCAGTATACTATAATGAGTTTAGTAAAAAAAAGTAACTGTATATTCTTCTTTTAGGCTTATACCAAACTGCTTAAAACTTTAAAGCGTGAAGATAAATTGCCAGGCTTACAATTCACCGAAAAGCAGATGTTCTGGATATCTTATGCATCAGTAAGACAATTTTTTTTAATAGTACATCCATCGTAAAGAGACGACTGATCTAGGTAGAGCTTAATTCAATAGATTCTCATGTACATGAAACTTTTCCCCTGCCATTTGTAAGCTCGTTTCGACATAACCCCTAGTTAAACTAATAGGCTAGTATCATGAATTGAATTTTAATCGTTATCTTACGATACATGGATGATAAATCTATAATTAGTTATACAGTAAATAACCTTGATGTAACGAGTACGGCATGTTACGACACGTTTCCAAGTCACCGCCCAAATGCTAGTATTAGGAATACAAAAATTCTATGTTTAGAACGAGCTAAAATCTTCCCGATATAGTAGTTTTTCCCCTTTTATTATTGGTAAATACATTTTTCTACTGTTTTAGTGAACAATATCATGCGAAAAAAAGACAACATAGAAAACATATTTATTTTTTTGGTATCAATGCAACAAAGAAAATAACGAATATCATTTCACTGGTATGTTTTGCCCTTTATGTTCATAAAGTTATGTGCGGTTGACCAACGAATAAGTGTCTTCCTCCTTATAAAAAATAAATTAAATAAAATAAAAATTCTTCTATTTTTAAGAGCCCTGATGCACATTTCGAAAAAAATTAGTTTTTTATTTACCAGTATCTGCTATTTCACCTTGTTTCAAAACAGTCTAATCAAGATATACATTTAAAATCAAAATATTAGTTCAAAATAAAAGAGAAAGAAGTAAATATGTATAGTTCATCTTTTATTTTTATTGTTTCAACATTATTTATAACCGCAAGCTCACTATGACGACATACCCCTCTGCTATTGTATATTATCATTAAAACTGATTCTAATTGCTTAGTGTTATTCATCGACGCTTTTAATCCCATGTTATGAGGATAAGACGGACAAAAATAATTTTAAAAAAAGGAGTATTAAAAGATTAAACATCGAAATAAATTTGTGTATCATTCAAATAAAGAAAGTCTCCAAACAAAAGTATTAGATAGACGTGTTCAAATAACGAATACTTAAATTTTTGGATAATTTATAAAAAATGCCTGACAAAACCACCTCTTTTCTACCTATTAAAATAATTATGGTGCGTGGAAATTCGATCATTAGAAGATAAATCATTTAGGTTACACCGGTTGCTATGAGCGTTTCATTTTAAATATTGAGAACGAAGCAAATAATTTAGTTTTTTTTATATATATATATATTATGAAGATATATTTGACCTACATCATAGTGATTTTTTATCATTTTATTTTTTTCTTAAAGTTCTTTTCTAGATTTTCGTGCTTTTGAAACGATGCAAACAACTAAATTGCAAGAAGAAAAAAAATATTGAAATTTAGATATTTTTTCGGAAAAGAAAATTATTTCAGTCATCCCAATGCTGCATTGTGTAAACATATTTTGCCTCATTTAAATTATGGATTTACCGGGAAACAATTACTTTTTTTTAAAAAAATCGATAAATGAAAAACCAATTTTAAAATAGGCACGCGATATTAAAATAGAACTTATACAAGGTCGTTCCAAACATAGAAGAATAAAAATTTAATTTTTAAATCCCATACTTCAAAAAAGGGCAATTTTTTTAACTACGTCGAAAATTTTCATTCCGTGTTAAGTAAAAGCGATGAGTATTGTGGAACAAAACGATCTTTTAAATAATGGGTTCCAGTTAAAACACAAGAGCTCGTCTTTTTCGAAATAAGTAAGTAGATTTCACTAAATATTCTACAACTCTTTGTACAGGGTGGCTATACTAAATACTGTGACACTATAAATAAAAATAAAAAATAAAAATAAAAAAAGAATTAATTTTAATCATTCAGTAAAACAACTTGTCTCATTACTATTACCCTGTGAGGCGCTTTCTATAAGTGCAGACGATTTTTGTTTAAATCAAAACATTTAGAATAAATTTAAAGATGGAATCGAAAAGTTTGATGGTTAAGCAGATTTTCAATTGCGTATTTTCTGCAGGTAGGATCTTTAAGCACCTAAAATCTCTTGGGTTTAATCGAACATTTATATATAGAACTATCAATCGATTATTGAATACTAATAACTGTAAAGATCGATCCAGGTCTGCTCGTCCAGGCTCAGTTTCTAGAAAAGAGCGCAATAAAGGAATTCGTGAAAAGATACGAAGCACTCCACAACACTCAGGTAATAAAATGGCTGCCGAAGAGAACGTGAGTCGGAGAACTGTGCAAGTTATATTAAATGAAGACCTGGGTTTTTGCCCTTATCGCAAAAGAAAAGCAACAACAGCACAAAAATTAAAAGGTTACAAAAATGTCAGAAATTGCTAAGCCGGCATGGTAACAAAAGTGTTGACAGAATACTCTTTTCTGATGAGAAAATATTTTGCACATAGCAAAATTATAATGCTAAAAATAATGTTGCATAAGCTGCAACCTTTGCTGATATATCTGAAAGTGTGCGAACTGTACATCGCTTTTAGAACAAGAATTCTATAATAGTTTGGGATGCAGTGTCAAATAACGGAAAATGTCCTCTGATATTCATCGATAAAGGGGTAAAAATTAATGCTGAATATTACAAAAAGGAAGTACTGGCTACACACTTATTGCCACACGCTGACAGATTGTATCTAAAAATCGATTGGATATTCCAGCAAGATTCAACCGAACCAAAATAACACAGCCTTGGCTCCATGTCAAATTTATTAAGCCAGAGGAGTGGCCCCCTTCTTCATTGGATCTAAATCTTTTAGTTTGGGGGATTCTGGAGGTTATACTAAGAGTTTATGCTAAAAGCAACACTGAAGTTTGAACACTCTCAGAGCTTCTAAATTGCGTGAATGGGACAAATTACCCCTTAAAATGATTCGTACCGGCATCGGGCAATGGCGTAAGAGATTATCTTTAGTCTTTAGCAGTCGATGAAGATGGTGGTCGATTCGAATAAAAAAATTTTAAGGTAACTTTCCATTTATAGTGTTCATCATAGTTGTGTATTTATCATTTTCTATTTAATATATGTACAATAAAATGATTCGATATTTGTAACAGTATTTTGTAGCCACCCTGTAGTTATTACAATATAACAAGGAACTGCCACTTAGCAAATCTGGCTTTTACTATACAAAGCAAAGTTAAAGGTTAGGAGTTTAAATGTGATAAAAATTCTCTTTGGTTTTTATAATTATAAATTCTTAAAAATAAAGGTTTCGACTAAAATTGTTTCAAAGAATCCTCGATTTTACTTTAAACGAATGATAAAAGTTTAAGCAGAACTATTCTTAAGAAATATCACAAAAAATCAAAGTCTCAAAACATGCAAATAATTTTATTTATAAAAAAAAAAAATTATACAAGTTAATTTTTTAATACAAGCATAAACACTAGAGAGGACAAAAGATTTAAAAAAAGAAGAAAAGAAAAAAAAGAAACGAAAACGATTTTGAAAATGAGGCTGTAATTGTTTGCTGAAAAAAATTTTAAATTTTTTTTATTGGTTAGTAATAAAATATTGCCCAACAAAGAATTGTTGAAGTAAAAACTTGTTATAAAATTTATAACCATAATTCTTGCATATAGAACTATTCGCGATCGCAACACTCGATACGCCATCTAGCGGGAGACTGTAAATATCGGGTATTAGTTCCCACATAACCATTGGCAATGAAGGACGCCATTTTCTTAGCAGCAAATAGGAAGCAAAATTTCCCTAAAGAAAAGGTAAAACTTCTTGAAAAAACTAATCAGAACATGCCAAGCATTTGAAGAACAACATTTCAATAATTTTTACCTTTCTATTACCAACAACATAGCATGATTTCATGATCACTTGCTGTTACAGATGTGTGTATTGCAGTAAAATAATTTTTCTGTCTTCAATTCATTACAAGTTAAAATGAAGTCAACATTGCTTTCGTCATTTCAATGAATAAATCTGTTCCAATGAATTCCATACAGAACTGTAATAGTTATAGAATATTCTTCTTCTTCATAGAATAGTATATATTTCTGTATCTACATAATTCAGAAAACAACAATAAAGAATAATCCGAATTACTTGAAAAAGTATCTTTTGTGCTGATTATAAATAAATTTTTTATCGTTTTCTTGGTAAGTGTTTTTTAGTTTTGAAAGAATTTCAACTAGAATTCAGCTATTCTGTTTTTAAGCTACATATTAAAATTCATATCGAGATCTTACAATTATAAAATTTTGATGTGTGGTATGTTACCTAAAAGTAATGAAGGGATAAACTATGTATATGTTATTTGAGAATAAAGTTTTCAAACAAAGAACATATCATTTTGGAATTCTCCGGACTTATAAATCAGGTAAGTGTTATAATTTTTATAATAAAAAATTTGCTTGCAAAAAAATTTTTTTCGTACTTCATGATCGTTCTCTACAAAATGTTTTTTTTACGTCTGATTAAATACTATAAGAATTTAAAAAAAAAAAAAAAACAATACGAAAGTTTTTATTGAAAAATGAGGAATTTTTAAAATCGTTTTTATAAGAATTCTTTATTTTACGCTTTTTAGTTTATAATTTTTTGATAAAATTGTTGTCAAAATACTTTTTTTGAAAAATTAAATGGTATTAAATTATGTGTTTATGTATACTTCTTGCATATTCTAATATTTGAAGTAATATGATTCAGAAAAGTATGGAAGAAAAATTCGGTACTTACGTATTAACCACAGCTACAGATTTGGCAGATTTTTAGTGCCGCCAATCTACACTTAAAATTTTTGGAAAAAATCTTAAAATGAAACACTTTGTTTAAAATCAAAGTAGTCAATCGGATTTCGGTGGAAAATGGGCCGATATAGAGTTTAGCATAGATTCAAAACAAACTTTTCTCTCACCTGATTCTATAGCCATTATGAACTCTAATAAATAAGATTCAAAATGAAATAACATTTCCAAAACGGACGTTTACTAAGATAAAGTTTCATGTTATGAACTTTGGTACATTTTCGTTATATTTCACTCCATAAAATATTTCGCTCCTAAAAAAATAAAATTGCATCTTGTTTTGTTTTTGGCAAGTCCCAAAGACGCATTTTCGTAACACTAAAAAATGGCGACAAAAAAAGAATAGTTCTTTTTTTTCTTTTTGTTTCGTAAGCATTCTTTATTTTACGTTAAAATTTAAATGGGCCTTTCATGTTATACCATTAAATTTAGTAAAACTGTTTCTCAGGCATTAGGTTTGAACTCTTATAAGAATATACCTATTTTTTTCTCTTTATTCACAAATATTTTTCCGATGTCTTCTGGATGTTCCTTCTCTAAAAAAAAGTGATACCATTTTGTTTTCGTTTGCATGAGAAAGAAAACAAACATTTTTTTTTTTTTAATTTAACCATCCACAATAAAGATGGAACGTTACAATGCTACATTAAAGACGTCTCCAGTGTAACTGAATGACTGTTCATATGGAAATCGCAGGGATTCGGCACATACAGCAACGCCCCCTATAGTTCGTTGCGATCGCGAATATTTCTTCTTGTATAGTCATACTAATGAAAAATATACATTTAAATTAAAGCAACCTATTAGAGTCAACACATTTGTAGATTTTATTATTAGAAATTATAACCAAATTTGGAGTTAGTTTTAAACAATCTGTAACTAACTAGAAATAGATCTATCTAAAATAGTGTTAAGTGTCTAAAAAATTGAATTGTCTTCTATACGAGGGTTGCTATTTATATTTCTGGCCTTGGCAACAGTAAGTGTTGCTAGGCGACCGCAGACGATTTTAATCGAAATTTTGATATTTTTAAACATAAATTCAGCAGACGATTTACCATTATAGCTTCATTTGTGTTGTTGACAGTAAATTGAAAAGTTCTTCTCTTTCAAAAAATGGAATTGAATCGTGAACATTTTCGTGCCATTATTTTTCATAACTTTCGACGTGGATTGTCAAGACAAGAGTGCTTCGATGAACTTAATTCATTATTCAGCGATAAAGCGCCATCCTACAGCACTGTAAAAAATTGGTATAACGAATTTAATCGTGGTCGATGTTCGACCCAGGACGAATCCCGTGCAGGTCGTCCAAAATCCGTTGTTGTGCCAGAAAAGATCGATGCTGTGCGTGAACTGATAAAGCAAGATCGTCATGTGACATACCGTGAGATAGAGGCGTCTTTGGACATTAGTATGACTAGCATCAATAAAATATTGCATGAACATTTGAGCGTAAAAAAAATTTGTTCGCGTTGGATCCCGCATAATCTGACAAACGCTCAAAAAAAGGCTCGTGTCGATTGGTGCAAGGAAATGTTGGAAATATACGTTCAAGGTACATCAAAGGCTGTGTATAACATCTACACAGGTGACGAATCATGGATCTATGCATATGAGCCGGAAACAAAACAGCAATCAACTGTATGGGTCTTCCAAGACGAGGCAAAGCCAACAAAAGTTGTTCGAGGAAGAAGCACATCGAAACAAATGATTGCCTGTTTCTTCGGCATTAACGGTCATGTGGCAACAGTGGCGTTAGAGCAACGCAGGATGGTCAATTCTGAATGGTACACGAACATTTGTTTGCCAGAAGTCATCGGAAAAATTCGAAAAAAGCAGAAGAACAGGCGAATCATTCTTCATCATGACAATGCGAGCTCTCACACATCGACTCAAACAAAAGCATTTCTGACGAAGCGAAAGATCGAACTGATGGGTCATCCGCCGTACAGCCCTGATTTGGCACCCAATGACTTCTTCTTATTCCCACACATCAAAAATAAATTACGTGGACAACGATTTTCGACCCCCTAAGAAGCGGTTGATGCATTCAAAACGCATGTTTTGGAGTTACCTCAATCGGACTGGAAAAAGTGCTTTGAAAATTGGTTCAAACGCATGCAAAAGTGTATTGATCATCATGGAGAATATTTTGAAAAACAATAAAACCAATTTCGATCCTACATATTTGTTTTTTCATTATTAGGCCAGAAATATAAATAGCAACCCTCGTATTGTTTTAATATAAAATGTTAGCATAATTTTAATGTAATAAGCATATTATAATGTTAGCACATTATTAATATTGTATTAATGTCTATATATTACTAACCCGTTTTCTAGAGAAATTCAAAAATTTGGAGCAAAATGTAAACCGTTTAAAAGATGGGTGTTGAAGATTGACGATTGTTTTCAAGGAACAGAATTTGAATTACTGTTGAAGTCATATTTGGCCGGGTTGGCAAGGGCATGAAATTGGGACATGTTGCGTTGGTGGTTTGCGTTTGTTTTTTAGTGAGAATTTGTGGAAAAATTTTTTTACTTACTTTTAGTTGAACTTTCTTATGTTTTTCTCACAAGGTGAGATTTTGTTTTGTTAAATGAGATTTTTTTTTGTCAAATTAAACATTAAAATTTATTTGTTTTGTTTCGCAATATTTTTCCTTTTGTTTTGGTTAACAATATTTTTAACTACAACAATGGGCACGAGTAGAAAATACTACTACTAATAATTAAACCTGATATTCACGTGTCCAATGTATTACATCCATATAAGATCACTTTCTCACATTTTTTAAGTAAAAATTTTTTATAGTCTGCTATTTTCAGAAGAGCATATAATTTTAAAACAAAGTGTAAGGTACCATTTAAAAAATGGACACAAAAAAAAAATATTAATTTCGAAAAATTATAAATTCCGAGGAGCACGCTTTCTTAAAAGAATTTTAAGTGTCACTCATATAATTCCATAGGAGGCTATTTTTCCACCCAAGTAAACATATATTTCTGATTGACATTTTTAGAAAACTTACAACATAGAAACAAATTTTATTTCAAAATATCCAAAGTTTTGCGGTGCAATTTTCATTAAAATTTTTTTTTACTGTCCATCGTGTTGTTGTAACATATTCTTCCACTTTTTCACCAAACTAAACATATATTACCGATTGCAACTTCGACACGAGCAGCACAGAAGTTTGAACACTCTCAGAGCTCATGAGTGGAACATTATCTCAACAGAATTAAAATTTCCACATGACAAATTGTTTTGGAAAAAAGTTTAAGTGTCCATTATATCATTACACATTAGATCCCTTTTCAAAATTTTACAACTTTGAAGCAAAGTGTTAACTACCATTTAAAAGATGGACGCCAAGTGAAAACATTTTCCAATTAAAAGTTTCGTTTTACTAACTATTATGATATTGTTTAAGTGTCCACTGTATCATTACATATTAGACCACTTATTACCAAAATAAATATTTATTATTTATACATATTTATAAAAAATGGACGCTAGTAGAAAATATTATCTCAAAAAATTAAATTTGATTGATCAATTAATCTCTAACACTAATTTATTGATACACTTATCATAAATTTATCTGTCTATTTATTTTTTATTAGCGGATTCATCGATTCGTTATAACTTTATTTTTATTATTGCAGGCGTGGTGTCGAAAACAATCAAATTTTACTTTGCAATACATTATGGAAAATAGTGTGCATTCTCCTTCCAACTTTAGGTGAGTCATTAAATCTATTAAATTATTTGACATTGAAAAATAATTATCATTATATAGACTAAAGAAAGTATCAGCAAAGTACTTGAGTTCAATAGTTGATTTAACTTCTTATACTTCTAATTATATATATAATATTCACAATAGTTTTTTAATTGCATAGACTTAAACGTTTTCGACATACTATAGAGGCATATTTTTTTAAACAACTCCACTTAAAAAAAGGGGGGAATTTTTATCATTAGTTTCATATAGTATAATTGCTTCAAGTTGCTTACCCTTAGCAATTTCTAAAATCAAATTAATAGCTCACATATTAAATTTATGCAATTGAAATTATTACAATTGCAAATGAAAGAGAATACCAAATGCACCACCATTTCGTATCTCAGTAATTTGAAATGTATTTAAAGTAAAATACATTATATTATTTTTCTAATTGATAACATTAATACAACGTATTCATCAGAAATATATTAATAATACCGACTAACTTTTATAACGACCACCTCAAAATAACAGCAACCTCCAAAGAAGGGTCATAACATATGTTTATAGAAACAACAACTTTTATAGGATTTACATTAGTGGGAATATCTGAGCAGCGATTTCCAAACAGTGGATTTAGTAAACTTTTTTCATTTTTTCCACTCAAATTTAACAATAATTTCAACTGAGCATTATTAAACGTATTTAAAAATGTTGTTTGTTTTGTTAACATATACGGAAATGTAGAGGGTTTTTTCTGCGTAGGAATTGTTAGCAGTTTTAAAATAAAACTAGGAAGTTTTCGTGTGAGAATTTTGTCCTAAATAATAATGACAAAGAACTGTATTCTGAAACTATTGGTATCATTACCTATCTGGTGAAAAAAAATTTTTTAAAAAAAATTGGAAATAATAAAATTTCTTTAAATGTTATTTCTAAGATAATAAATAGAGGGTACTGTTAGTAATATATATTTTTGCTCGATTTATTAAAATTCTTTGAACAATCAATTTTTTTGGATAATTCCAAACAGCAGCCATATTTTAGCATTGGTTAGTTCCACAGTCAACAGTCGTTCAAAAGTATCTGTTTATTGATAAGAGGAAGAAAAATACGAAAAAGTGGATAAAATAAATAAATATAATAACTTAAAGTCTTGTGGAAATTTTAAAAACCAAGTTTTCAAAAAAATTTTTGCATAAAAACTAAAATGAATTCTTTTAATTGCTATATGTTTTGATGGTCAGCTTTTATTCTTGAGCTAAAAAGCTATTCATTCTTTTTTCTATGTACCTTGAATCAAATTAGATGCAAACCAACAAATTTAAGATTATTTTAATCAACATTTTCATAATTTACATAAAATTTAAAAACTTCCTACAGAACATCACCTTCATTCAACCTTAATTCCAATATTAAGTCGTTTTGTTTTTCAATTTCATATTTTCCCTTATGAAATTTAAATATTCTTCCTTATTTTAAGAATTGTTTTATTCTTAAGGGCATTCTTTTTTTTAAAAAAAATACATCTTTGTTAATAAAAATAAATAAATAAATAAAAAATCATTCACAGAAGTGCCTTTGATTCTTTTTGTTTGTAGGGTGATGGGAGTATTGTCAAACATTAAAGAATTTTCAACTGATTTTCATTGTGCTGAGGGATCACCATTAAATCCAACCAATAAGTGCCATTTTTGGAAATGAAAAATTAGTCATTAAAAATGTGATTTTATTGATGTAAATATCTACATTATAATATATATACATTATTTATAATTATTCACAATTTGTTTCTTCATTTTCATTACCTATATCCTCTTCTTTTAATGAAATAGGAGCATTGAAATCTGTAAAATAATAATTATAACTTAAATGCAGCTGCATCTAAATATTGAAGTAATCATTTTAACATTTTGAAGTTCATTACTTTTACAAATCATAAAATTTACATGTCTTATACACAAAATTCTTCTTTAGAATAATAATTGTGTCAAAAAAATGAAGCATGTGAAAATGTTAAAAAAGCATTACACAGAAAGTTTTATGCAAAATTTTAAACGGAATTTGAAAAAAGTAGATATAACATTCAATTTAATTTTGTATAAAAATATAACTGTTTCCAGGTATTATTTTTTATTTTTATATTTCACAACTGTTTTAAGGCATTAGAAATTATAAAATTAATTTAGTGATAATTACTCCTTAAAATAATATTTTTGTAAACTTAAATGACGTAAAGGTAATAAAAACAACTTTTAAAGAAAAAAATAATATTATTAACTATGGAGCCGAATTCAATAGAATTTTTTTTAGCATAACTAAAAGTACAGTTTCTGTGGTACTATACCAATTTGTTCAGTAACAATTTATTATAAAATAATAGCACAAGTACTTATTTTTAAAAACCATGCATTTAGAATTTTTATTACTCAATATCATGGTTAATATACTCATATCATATAACTACAACAACAACAACAACTTTAGAGGAATTTACGCAAGAGTTTATTTTTATATTTAAAGATACTAGAAAAATTTATACGATCTATTGAATGCATGGATAGAGAAATTTAGTTTAAAATTATTTTAGCTACCATAATATACAATAATATATGTAAATGCATGGTATTCATATGATGGTGTGTTTAAGTTAAGGAAAATTATTCTAGGAAAAAGTAAAAATTGGTAGGTACGCAATAACGAATTCACCAATGATATATCATTAAACTTTTTGAGTTATTGCTAGTTATATTAGAAAACATTTGCAGAGAAATATAATTTTGATGAGTTTGAAAAATAGGATATATTTCATCATTTCCTATGATATGATACTTTTTTGAAAGAAAATTGGTTCAAAAATTGAAAAGGGCAAGAAATAAACAGTTTGTGAAAAAGGACAAATTTTAACATGAGATGCTAATAAATTGTTTCTATAAAAGGATTATATGAAATTATTTTTTTTATATATAATCCTTTTATAGAAACAATTTATATGAACAATTATGTAAATATGTATTTTAAGAGTTCACAAAATCAATTGCCAATTGCAATATCACAACAAAATGGCAAAATTCAAAACATCAATGGACTTTCAAAATCCTGAAATAGCTGCAAGTTAATGGTTTAAATTTTTGTTAAAATTGGTGTATTACTTCACACTATATTTCCTGATTTTACAGCCCAGTACTGATAATGATAGTGAGACTTTACCTTTTTTGTCATATTCTATGTGAGCTAGAAATAAACCTCCTGGAGGGGCTAATCGACAAAATTTCCATCTATCAGGATCTGGATTATCAAGCATTGATTTTACATCCGATAAAGATAAATAACCAAATCCCGCAGATAATGCTGTTCCAACCAGTTTTCTAACCTAGAGATTCAGATAACCAGTTAGATAAACCTATAAATAAATTCTATTAAATTAAAGCAAAAACGTTTTCATTAAAAGAAAATGTTTTTATTACTTATTGAGGGCAGAATTTTACAGCATTGACTTTTGTGATGAAGGCCATATCCTATTATATAATACTGTTTTAACCAGTTTCAAACCTGGGGCAGTCATAAATACAACATCTATGTTTTAGACAAATCTTATTTCTTTATTAAAAACAGTCTTAAATGACTAACTCAAACCTGATTTTCTTGTAAAAATAACCATAATTTCATATAAAATTAAAAGAATAATTCTTCGTGATAATATAAAAATTATTTAGAAATGTTTAAAAATTACGAATATCAAAATTTTTATTAAAACCTAAATGCGTTTCGGTGTCACAATGATACGCCATCATCATCAGAATAAATGGCAGGAATGGTATACCAGAAATGATTTAATCTGACAGATTACGTCCCACTAAAGATATGTATTTATATACAGTTAAAGGTTGAACCTTCTTTAACTCAAACATGATGATAAATTAACATTGACATATTTAACCCCTCTAAAACCTTTATAAGAGTTATATATATATATATATAAACATTAAGAAAGAAGACATGACTAATTTTTAAAGATAGTTAGTTGAAAGTTCAAAAATGAGTACAATATTAAAAATATATAAGCTTCAAACATTTCTCTTTATATATTTTAAGAGAAAAAGATGTAGTTCTTAGAAAATTAATTACGTGCTAAAGTAACTTACTTGGTGATATAGAAATGCTTTTGACTGAATATAAAATTCCCACATGGATATATTAGCATAAAGAGGGTCTTTTATGAAACCATTATAAGTTGTTTGATAAAACTGACATTCCTGAATCGTCCTTCGTGGATTTTTCCATGGCTCTCTAACTAAGTACTTAGAAAAAGTTGTAAAATCATGTTCACCACAGAAAAGATCTGTAACATGTTTAACGATACTTGTATTTAATGTAGAGCTGTAAGAATTATGCATAATCATAATATATATATTTTAAATTGAAAAATAAAAGGAAAATAATTCACAAAAACTGAAGAAAGTATTAATAAATGGGAAGTAAAACAATGTGTTAAATGATTATAACTATACAGAATATATTGAAAGCTAATTTTTATGAAATTTCTTCATTAAAAATTTAATGCAAAAATAAAACAAGCAAAGAATCTGTAATGTGATTTAATTACGGCAAAATATTTAATAAAATTTGAAAAAGTCAATAAAATATTTATCACAGTCATTAAAGTACTAAAAAATTGCATTTTATGTATTTAAAGTTCATTTCATAAAGATAAAAGTAATGTATATAAGGAAAGATAAAAATTTTATGCTTAGAGCTGTCTCACACCCCATTAATTAGGTGAAAGGCATTGACAAACACACAATATTTAACATTACAACTCTTTAAAAAAATTCAATAGATTTCTGAGATTTAAACAAATTTAAAAATACTGTAACTAAAACTTGACACATTGAAAAAGAACCATACCATAATTATTTCTCATAATTTTAGAATAGACAAAAAGTAAATTCATAATATTATTAATATATTACAGACGCAAAGTTTATTTACAAATTCGATAGTATAACTTTTGCATTTAGCAAATACAGTTGACACTCAATATAACGACACCTCTGATCCAAACGAAAATGGATGCTAAAATATGAGGCCGATATATCGTGAATACATAAAATTAGTACAAATATTTACTTATAGTTCCTAAATGCAGAACTTATTTTGGCAAAAACATGGTACACTTTAAATAGAATTATGAAACTGTGAATGCACAGTTTTTTTATGTCAACAAAGTGCAAGTATTATTTTATGCAGTACTTAAAAAGTTAAAAATACATTTAAATTTTTTCAAATGATATCTTTTAATATTGTGCATAATATTTAGTTAATCACTCATTGCTTTTTCTAGACTTTGAAATTTTGTATTACAAGAACAATGTCATGAAATCTGAACACGTTTTTTCCTTCAGTCTATAGAATTACATCTAAATTTGATTTCTAGTTATTGAAAACAAATGCTTTTCAGAATCTTGTATTATTTAAGAATTTGTGATAGATATTTTATTTTTTTTATCCACTACCTTTAAAATTTTTAACTTCTATTACAAGTACATAGCGCTACGCTGGGTACGAGCTGCCATTTTTATTTAATAACATACTTCCAGACAACTGTGCTAAACAAAACCAAGAATGTGATTGTTACGTGTTTTAACTCCAAAATAAATTACCAATTGCAGCACTTTGCAAAAAGACTGAATACTATTTTCAAACAAGAAAAATATCACTGATGAATACATTGATCCCTTTGGAAAGAAATGAAATTTTGAAAGGTTATGATAGTACAGGAAACTACAATTTCTAAATGAGTGTGCAATATATGCTTTAAATTCTTAATAATGGTAAGTAATCGATATATCACAATCTTTTTAACTACAGATTACGCCCGGGACCTCCTAGGTTATGAATAAGTGCTCCTGTCCGTCTTTCTTCATTCATAGAGAATTCAAGATTATTGAGCGGTAACATAAAAAGAAATGGTTTGAATTGTTTTTTCAAAACTTTTCTTATAAATAAGCATGTTGTCAATGGAGAAATATTAACTTTGGAAGTACAAAATAAAATTGCATTAAGAAACAGCAAACGGGACATTGTGTAGTGGTTATTATAATGGGACAGTCGTACTTATGGGAGGCATAGACTGTATTTCCCATATAAAAACTGAATAACAAAACAATATTTTATATATTTTGTAAAAAAATAATACTTTAACTAAATAAGAAAGAACATTCATATTACAAGGTAATTTCAAAGTAAACATCTCAAGAGGGTTTTACGACTTCACGTAAAAAGAAGTACTTAAAATATTCCAGGAAAAAATCTTGATAAGCTTATTATCTTTGAAAAGATATCTATAGTATAGTAAACATATTACTTTTTAAAACTACTGAATGCATAAAAAATGTCACAAAACTTTCTTCATTAATATTCATAAGGCAAATTATTTTTGGATATTTTTTTATACATACTATTAAAAAGCATATTTAAAAATTTTCAATATTGTGAAAAATTATTTAATCTTTATATCGAAAAATTATTTAAGTTTAAATTCCAACACAATTTTAAGCTTTTTTTTAAATTACAATAATGCATAGAATTATAAGAAAACAGAATAAATAACTTACGAAACTAAATGACATCGATTAATTTCTGCTGCGGGTAAATAACCTTGATGAGAAAGAGAATTTACTGGTATTTTAAGTCCGTGCTTCAAAATAGCAAGACGATAATAATAACTTCTCCATTTTGCATGATATCTAGAATGAAATGTTTCTGGCACAATACTAGAGCTAGTGACACTAAAAAAGAAAAAATAATTCTTTTATTTAAACTTTGTAAATCAATCAAACAATTAAAACAAGGTATTATTTCTTTAAATAATTAATCAGAAAATTTATAATAAACTTATGAGTAAAAGGTAATAATTTACTATACAGGCTGTTCAATAAAGACAATAAATTTTTAAAATCATAAAAAAGTGTAAGTGAAAAAAAACAATGCATAGTAAAGGTCTCAAATCAATATTTAAAAAATGAAAAAAATTATATCAAACTTAAAATCAATATCAGATTTGTTTAGAGAAAAGAAAGGAATTAAATAATCAAAACCAGTTTATTTGTTTAACAAGTCCCTTTTAGCTTCAGTTTCAAACACACTAGCTTTTGAATATTTTAATCCTTTTTTTTTTTATTAACCTTGAAAATTAAAGCATTCATAAGATTAAATTAAAAATATCTTAACAAAATCTTATAAGATTTTCTTCTCACTGATAAAGTAGCTTCATATAATAATAGGAGGCATAAAATTTAATTCTTCCCCCGCATAATCAAATTTAATAACAATAAATTGAATTAAGCATATTTAATATTACTGCATATTATCACGCAAAAATAAACTTTAAATTTTTTATTTTATTTATAATTATTTCAAGACTTAAAATATAATTTTAAATAACAAAAAATCTACCCTCGCACAAAAAGTTCACAAAATATAAAATTTTTGTCCTTTAAAGTACTAGAAAGGAATTTATTAATTCCTCATTCTTACTCTATTTCATCAAAATTATAAATCTGAGAAGAGCGCTACTTCTTTCAAAATAAATCCAATTGGTAACATCAGCAACAAAAAGATTTAGTAACAGTCAAAAATAAAGATCTGAAAACAAAATTAATGGCCCTTAGAGGCTGAAATTAACAAAATATTATTATTACAAAATATTACTATTAGAGGAAAAACCAGCCTCACACGTTGACCTTCTATTGTCTACTCTCTTACTTCCTTAATTATTTAATAGATGCAAGACTAACTTGTCATCTAACTATGAGCTGATTACTGAAATAACATTAGTAATGGTAAGACTCGTAAACTGTAAATGCACATGTACATAAAAGTTTAGAAACATATTTTAAAACATTTAAAATAAAAATTTCAAAAACATATAAATATTATTTTTGTAGAATCTATTTCCTTTTATTTCAACTCACTTTTTAAATTTCAATTTTTTACACTTTTTTAAATTCTTAATATTTTTTATGAATTATGTTAATGTAATAAACAGCATTTTGTGCAAAAATATTATTGTCCTGAAATTCAGTGTATCAACGCTATTACACCTTGTTGCACAGTAGTTTATAGTCCATTATCTATGTCTGCAGAAAGCTGTTGATTTAATACAATGTCAATGGTTGTTTAATTAAATAATTACATTATTTAATTAAAAATTTACATGAATAAATATACTAGAAAATTATGAAAAATGTACTAGAAAATTTATATTTAATATTTTAGTTATTAACTTAATTGAATATTTAAAAAGACATATTACTATGGTCAAGATGCATTTAATGACAAATACAGTTTATCTTTTATATTGATAAAAATGAAATAGAGCAGCAAAAAATTAGTCACAAACAGTATAGAGGTTATCTTTTACAGAAAAGTACGATTAAAACAACAAGTATTACAATAATTTAACGAGAGGATAATTTTCCATTAGTAAACCATCAAGTTAAAAAATATTTCGAAATTTAATTTAAATATTCCAGTAATAATTTTTTTTTTACTATTTTAAAGAAGAAATGAAATTAAAGTATAACATTAACAGCAAATTCACTGCAAGAAATTCAAAGGAGTCCAAATGATGAAAGAAATTTTATCAGTAATGTAACTAAACACAGATACCCATTATTACTTTCAATAGTGTTAAAGTACTTCATATAACTTTACTGTAAAAAAAAATAAATAATAAATAAATAAAAAATACTTACGCAATTTCATGATCATTTTCTGTAAAATATGAATTCATTTTTATCCTAATTTGATGAGGTTGATAAATTTCACCAGGCACTTTATGTTCTAAGTCAACATGGAATGCATTCATTAGAGCATGCACTCCTTTGTCAGTTCTGCTAGCAAAATGTGTATTTGGAATATTTCTAGGTTTCAAAGTCAACAATGCACTCTAAAAACAAAAAAGTAGTTTGATAAATTAAATATAGATAATAAACAGTAAAAAATATAAGGGCTAGAAGAGTGTAATATCAAATGAATTATTAGTTAATATGTAGTTTTAGGTGCGAAAAAGCCAGAAATGTCTATATTAGTACCTTGAATTTGGTTTAAATTACAGGAGTATTACTTTAGATACTAAACTGAAGTGTAAAATTCAATGTTCTAGAGGTAAAAGAAACAATTATCATAAGGCTTAATACTAATCAGTAAGTTTCAGATATTTTTTATGGTAAATATTTATGAGCTGAATGCTTGGGAAATGGCTTCAAAGAATTTAAACTTCAAAGTATAGAGCAGGTAGAACAGAACTAGTTAAGTCTAAATTGAAATTAATTTTAATCATCTAATGTCTTCTGCTTAATAAGACAAAATAAATTTAAAAAACCTTTGAGCAACATGCAACAATTGGTTTAAATTAATCAAAATGTTCATGAAAGATGAAAAGAAAATTCAATTTTTTTCCACACACAGACCAAAAAAGTAATTTTCTATTTATTTATAAAAACTTAATATAAGTGCAAAGATTAAATATTTATAAACACGGCAGAAGAATTTATGGAGTAAATTTGCAGTGTTATCTTCATTAATCCAAATTTATCAACAACCACAATACAGTCAGAAAAAGATTTTTTAATATTTGATTAGTTCAGTTTAAATTGTGAAATTGCTTAGGGACTGAAACGTGGAAAAAGTTTCTATTATGTTTAAATATTTCAATAAAAAGATGAAAAAAAGAAATGCTTCCTGATATTTCAGAATTTTTAATTAAATGAAATTGCCACGATACTTGTGATAAGGTTCATATTTTACAACTTAACAAGAATTCGAAATGAATTTTATTTAATACTTGTGAATGCAACGCTTGCTTGCTAATATTTTATAAGTACAAATTTTATTAATTACAAAAGAAAGATTTAATTATACAGTGAACACATAAGGAAATGAGTTATTAATGGAATGTGTATGCATATATTGTAAATATTGTTTGTTCAAGATATGTTCATTCGTAATGATTATTTTGATGAACATTTCTGTATGTTCAGTAAAATCTTAAATTATACACTTGGAATGCTTAGAAAACAAGTGTTTAAAAATGTTTTCAAAAGCAAAAAAGCATAAAAAAGATTAAAGTTTATAATTTTGTGTACAGTGGTCAATATAAAAAACTTACCACCCTATGCTGCATTTGGTAAAGCTACTCTTAATGACATTGGTTTAAAAAATTTGAAGATGGGGATGAAAGGCTTGAAATTGAATCACATGGAAGACCAGAGTCAAAGTTTGATGACACTCCATTGAGAGCGCTTATAGAATCTAACTATCAAATTACTGTTCGAGATATTGAACAAGAATTAGGAGTTAGTACAGCAACAGTAACACGCAAATCCTCAACCATTGGCAAAGTAAAAAAGTTAACAAAAAATTTTGAAAAAAATGGAACAAATTGAACGAAAAAGAAAAAAAAAAAAAAAAAACATTGCTTTGAAATATGAAGTTCCTTGCTTCTAAAAAATAAGAGAACCATTTTTGGACAGAATTTTCACATTTGATGAAAAATAGAACCTTTATGACAACAGGTGTCGTTCAGCACAATGATAAAAAAAACAACACCAGAAGCACTGCTACACCCTAAAAGGGTAAAGATTACTATTTGGTGGTCTATGGCCAGAATAAATCATTATAAATTTTTAAATGCTGGCAAAACAATAACAGAAGAAAAGTACCTTACAAAAATTGAAGTTGTGCTTAAAAAATTATGGCAAATGAAGCTGGCACTGGTCAACTAAAAAGGACCCATTTTTCTTCATGATGACGGACAACCACAAATTTCATTGATCATCGTAAACAAGCTGGCTGAATTAAAATACAAGGTTCATGATATCCTCTGGACATATCTCCAACTGATTATCACTTTTTTAAACATTTGGACAACTTTCTACATGATAAAAAGTTTACTAATCTATAGTAGATCAAAAATGACTATTAATCTTTTTTTGACACCAGAAAGCCAAATTTTATGAAAGTGGTACTATCCTAAGACTAGTAACATGTTAGAAAAATGCATTGGTTGTGATGGTTTTTACTTTGATTCATAAAATAGTTTTATTTAAAAAAAGTAATGCATTAAAATATCTGACATTTCATATATAAGAACCTAATAGCCTGCAGGTCTATCTGGAAGATTTATATGAGAATTCCATTTTTTGCTTTGCACAGCTGAACTTAGTCTGTGATTATGTTATTACATTTTATTTTCAGGCATTTTAGTAAGTATATATATATAAAAAAAAAGAACAAAACCTTTTTTAAAAAAATTTTCAAGCAAATTTTGCCAAAATTGGGTGGTGACTAAAGGGTTCAGGCTAGTTACAAGTGCTTAGTGCTCACAGAATGTTTTTTAATTGAAATTTAGTGTTTTCAGACAGTTTTTCATTTTATTAATCTGGAGAGAGAACATAGCAGTTATGAATATTTAATATGAACTAATAACAGTTATTAAAACTGTATATTAATTACTAAAAAGCATTGTTTCCTACATTGAAAATAAATTTTACGAGTTTAAGCTAGCTTTATTTAAGTTATTTAACCTGTGTGAATTTAAGTTAAAATTATAATTACTATCTAATGAAGAAAAAAAAAAAAATCAAACGAACTTTAAAAACAAATGAGTAAAAAAAAAAAAAATGTGATTGCAGACAGAATAAAATTGTGCTATTCCTGTTTAAAAATATTCAACATGGAAAAAACTTATATTGTAGGAAATCAACTACACTGTATTATGAGAAAAAATATATCCCCGCCCACAGCACCATCTAATAGAGTGTCCATGGGCACAATAGCCAACCAACTAATAATAAATCTCTATACAAACAAAATGCCCAATAAAATGAAATTTACAAATTCATAAGTAAAATGGAAAGCAACACAATCTTATTTATAACAGATTAAAATTTAAAAAAAAGTAGTCATCAAGAAAGATTTTTATAAATTTTGAAACTTAGCACAAAAATACTAAAAAAAAGTACCTCTACAACATCTTGGATTGTATCATTTTGATTAACAGCTTGCTTTTGAATACCCCTAAAAAATAAATAAATAAAATGCTATGTTTAAAAAAAAAAAACTAATGGTATTAAGTGATTAAATATTTTTAAAATATCATTACTTAGGGGTGCACAACCTGGTGTCCACAGGCCACATGTGGCCTGCGGACTATTGATGTTTGGCACAAAGTAACTTCTGGCAAAATTATTATATTTTTTTTTTGCAAAATAAAACAATGCTTAACATTTTAAATCACACACTCCATTTTAAATCACAGAGTCCTCACTATTTGATGCTTTCAATTAGCACAGATTCTGTTTTAAATCTATGTCTCTCGATCGCTTTTCCAACGGCTGTTGCTACAAAATTTTTAAAAAGCCAAACTTCTATTTTTAAAGACAGTTATTGCTCCGCTTTTCAACTAGATCTTGAAAATCGAGTATTTTTTCGACAATGTTATTATGAGACGAGAGTTTCAAATCATACATTTATGTAATCACTTTTTGCTGATTTCATCTTAAATCCAATTTATTTTTCAATATTTTTTGTTTGGACCTTTTTTGTTATGCATTTCCAGACATTCTCAAAAATTCTGATTTTCATGACAACGTGTGAACTTTTAGATCACCCATTTAAATAACTACTTATTACTGCGCTTTACTTATGCTGATTTCATCATAAATGTAAGAAATTATTTTCGTAATTATTGTGATGCTTTTCCACATGATTTTGATGATTCCGTTATTTTAATTATGATGTTCACAAATCTCTAATTGGGCATTTAAATAATCACATTTTGTCATTATTTATTAATGAATATTTCATTTTAAACATAAGTAATTTTTCCGTCATTTTATCAGCAGTTACCGCCATGCATATGTATGTAGTATTTAGAATCCAAATATTTTAATGCAATGTTATTGCAATTTGAAAACTGGAAGAAAATGCAGATTTTTAAACTACTAAATGCTATTAATTTCTTTCTTTCTTTCTTTTTTTTTTTTTTGAAGTGATTTTTTTGGGGGGGAGGGGGGGGTAACAAAAGAGAAATCATTTCCTATTTAGGATTCATAAAAACTTTTAATAATTCAAGAAATAGAAATGATATCTGAAGGTGATTAAATGATTAAAATTTGCATTATTTTTATACTTTCATACAGTGAGCATTAGTTATTATTTTTTTGCTAGAATTTACTTATAAAAATTTTCAGTAAAAGTATAAGTTTTTTTCATTTTTAATGAATTATAATAACTAAAAGTATTCAATTTAATGTAAAATTATGGCAAAAGTTTTTGATATAAAAATTTTTAGTGCTTAGAACGCTAATGTTTGCATAAAAACTATCAGATTTGCCACAAACGTGACTAAATGTATGTTCAGGGGTCTGTCTAGGTTTTTCTGAGAGGTACCTATTTTGTGAAAATTTAGACATAATTTGTGAAAAATTATATTAAAAAATCAACACAAAAATATGTATGTATCGTTTCTTAAGGGATAAAAAATTAATTAAGGGATAAAATAATAATAATAAAAAATAATAAGGGATAAATAAAAATAATATAATAAAAAATATAAAATTTTAAGAAAAAGTATTTTGAGAAAATACCGTTTTTCCTAAAGTTGCATTTGTGAAACTACCGTTTTTCGTAAAATTGTATTTGTGAAGGTATCGTTAAATGGTAGTAAATTAACCTGGACAGACCCCTGATGTGCAGCCCTTCGTTAATCAATCTGCTGTATGAGTGGCTTTTCACTGAAAAAGGTTGTGCACCCTTACATGTTAATTAAAACTTTATCAATAATTGTTTAATCAAAACAATTTCAACAATGGCTTATAAAAGAATTAAAACAAAAGGTGTTCACAAAATATTAAAACAATCAAATATCTTGAAAAATTCCCCTAATTAAATGCGGAATCTTCATATTTTTATTGCAGACTTGCATTCTCTAGAAAAAGGTATGTCAAGAGTATACATATATGCCTAATGCATTATTTTAGCAATAGTATACCTTTTGAAACTTATTTTTATTACTGTAAACATCTGTAAACTGAAATTAATCTAATATTTTAAATTGAATAATATATTCTGAAATGTTACCTAATTCTATTATTGTCAGTAACTAAAAATCCAATTAAAATTATAATTGTGCACAACAGTTAATTACATGCATACATTGTCATTGACATATGTATTCTTTTTTTTTAGCACAGTTATGTAAGCTTGATCGAAAACAAAATACACGTATACATTGTAGAACATTTTCACTCATTTCATTCGCATGCTTGTAAACAGAACATTGTCAAACATTCTGCAATGGGGACTATATTAAATCTTCAAAATGGTATCCTTCGTTACAGTCCCTAAAAATTTATAAATTTTGAAAACATTAGAAGGAACATTAATATTATTTAATAGGCGAAAATTAAATGAAAGAAAAATGTAATTTCATGAGCTTAACGGTATTAGCAATCTATCTTTAACGTAAGCGAGCTTTTGAATTCTGTTTAAATTTTAAAGTAAATTTAATAATATAAAATGAAAAAAAAATGTCTTACTTATATTTAGTTCCAATATATCCCACACGGATGAGGTAACGGACCATATTTAAAAGCAATATTAATGATTCAAACAGAATTTTTATATTTAATTCATATTATTGGCAAAATTCAAAATACACAAACAGATTCAAATTAAAGTTCCAGTTTATTCTTCAAGAAAATTACTAAAACAAATGGATTTAACTACCTAGTTTAAATTTTTAAATAATTCTCTTATTTTATTAGTATCAAATTGACTAGCTTTTTCTATTCTCTAAAATCTAACCACATTGTTTACAAACACATAAAAACTAGAAAATAGATTACGGTTAACGTAAAATTTAATCGATAGATATTAATTTTTAATATAACCAAGTAAAGCTGAGCAAATGAAAATCGACCGTAAATATATGATTAATCAGTGCAAAAACTTTAATTGTCTTTGGTGTAAATAATTCTTTTTACAAATGGAAAATATTCTCACCATCATTTAGCAGGAGGAAAACATCTAAAATCTATCTTAATTCGGAGCTGGCTAATTGTAAGTTCGAAATGTTCACCTGAATGAACTTTTTAAAATGATTCCATTCCGTTTCTTTAGTTTCAGTTTACTTATTCGCTTCCGAAACATGCAGATTTGAAATTCATACAAATTGTACCCTTCGTTCAGTTTAATGCGGTTAAATACTGGAAGGTTCTCCATACCCTACTTAGAAGCGACTCGTAAGAGCACCGAGTCATCTTGTGTGTCATCTTCGTAAATATGATTTTAGGATTATTTAAGTAAGACTCTAGGATTATGTGCACCTCTCTGTAAACATTGACGTATAATTGGTATGTTATTATTTTAACATTTAATATGAATTTTATTATTTTACGTATCTTTATACCAGTAATAGATGCCTACCTAATCAAGTTACACTGAATATATTTTCGCTTCATGATTACGTTAGTTTCATATTTTAATAAGTAAGATACATTTTTGTATGTATAGAGCCTTTAATTTAAAGTTTATGGGCGTCTACTACATAATTTTACGCAGAATATACTAAGACACACTTTAAATATTTTAAATTCTTATTGAAGAGTCTACTTTATTTTGAACTGGTGATTTGCCGATTGCTCTCAAGAAACTGAAAAAATATGACAAAGGCAGACCAACTGGAAGGTCTCCTTGTAACCACCACATTATAAATAAATGTATATATATATATTTAACTTTTGCTAGTACAAAAGCCCTTTGGCGGTTGTCGTTGGCTCAGTCAGATACCGATATGGAAATATCCCCTTACGTTTAAAGGGGCGATTTCCGTATCGTGATCTGTGGCAGAATGTCTTGGCAACTTCCGGGCAGCGGCCGGCTAGAAACTTAAAAAAATAACATCACAGAAAGGGACCAATTCGAAAGGTATAACTCGTAGCCACCCCCGGGCAAACATCTACATATTTTTTTTAAAAAATTTGCAAGTTTAAAATCTATTTGGCACCTTGGCGATTGAAGTTGGCACGATAGATCACAAGACAGAAATATCCCCTTATTACATTTGCTCCCAAATTAAACAATTGTTTCTCACAGACATACTTGACTCTTTAGCTTTGTGGTTCATTTGTGTGTATTTTGTGGTAAAGGAGTTACAATGTTCAAACAAAAAATCAAATTCTGCTTAAATTTTAAGAAAGTAAATTCTTTAAATTGTAATTCCTATAACTTTATAAGATGAACTGTGAAATGGACCCTAAGGAAGTAGGTACATTAATATTATTACCTTTAATGGAAACATTAAATGGATTTTTAAACAAATTGATCAATTTTGACTTTTTCCCCCCCTAAAGATTCTTCCTGTTAACAATGAGGGGGGATATTTCCATATCGTGATCTGTAGCAGGATAATTGGCAACTCCTGGGCAGCGGCCCGCAAGAAACTGAAAAAAACATCACAGAAAAAGACCAATTTGAAAGGTATAACTCGTGGCCACCCCCTGGCAAACATATACAAACATATTTTATTTTTATTACAAATTTGCAAGTTTAAAATCTATTTAGCACCTTGGCGATTGTAGTTGGCTTGATAGATCACGATATGGAAATCACTATATTTTAAAATATCTATATGACAAAGTTTATATCAAATTAATTCATTGAAATTGAGAAAAACTTTTTTGGCTAGTTCTTATTTAACAAAATGGTATGAAGCCTTATGATGATTTTATTGGCTTGTTTACTTTTTTCAAATAAATTTTGCATTTAACATATCTTTAAACTCTGTATATTGTTATTTTAGTAATAAAATTATTTCAATATCTTTAAGTTAGATATACTATGTCCCCCCCCCCCCTAAAAAAAAAAAAGAATTTAACACCCAATTAAACCCAAAATAATCAGACAAAACCTAGCTTTAAACCTTGCAGCTAAATCTTTTCTTTTTTATTAAAAGAAGAAAAAGCTTCGTCAGTAATAAGTAATAAAATAATATTTTGAAAGAATTGGTCACCAAGGAATTTTTTCTTGTGGGTGATTTGGCGTCCGGGATTTGTCACCAAATCACTCAAGACACTTTACTTTTCTTGCAAGACACTGGACATAACTTTTTGATGTCTTCTCTTCTTTAGGAAGAATTTTTCCCATCAAGATTTCAAGATGATGGAAAGTGATGATTCTGTTCGACCTAGACCTTCAGTGTTTGCTTGTACAACACATAGAATTTCGCAAGTAAGAAATGAATAATTTTTGTTTTTCTATTTTTGAAGTATATTTAGAACTATTTATGTAATGTTCAATAATAAATCAGTCGTATATAAAATTTACATACACAGATAATACATTATTACAATTATGCACAAAAAGTTTTTTTATTGTCTGTTATATTTATTTATTTGACATTTATTAATAAACACTATTTTTCAAGTGAATAAAATCAGATTTTTTAATAGTGCGGTATCATTTGCAAGATTTTCTTGATGTGGAATCGCATGTGCTTTCGTTAAAAATCATCTACTTTATTAAAAATAATAAAAAAAAGATAAAGATTGTTTATTGATATAAGCATACAATAATTTATTGCCAAAAGCAGAAAATTACTTTATGAAGCAGAATGCAGCTTTATCTTTTTATAAGTGATACATTTCTCATTCCACTAATTTTTTTTTTTTTTTCACTGCTCAGAGTAAATTTCGTACTCTAAATTATTTCTATTTATTCATGAATTTTAAGATGAAGTTAGCTTTTTTAAAATTCAGTTGATCTTATATCCTGCTGTGTCTTGTGTCTTAATATTTATGTTAGTGCCTTTCTTAACTATCGTTTCCATTTGTTCGTACTATCGTTCCATCCATAAGTTTCAAGTGTTGTTGTTTTTTTTTTAATTTGATTAATAAGTTTTCCTTGTATTTTATGATTTTCTTTTTTCCTTATAATTAGGCATGAAATGTGATCATTGATTTTGTTTTATATTAGGCTAATTTGGTAATTTTAAAAAATCTCAAAATATTTATTTATTTCAAATGGCAGATGTGAATTGACATGTTAAAAAGCAAAAACACAGGAACAAGACAAAAAAGTAAAAAGTCATTTCCTCAGGAGCGCTCTTGCCTCCTGATAAATCTCAAAACATAAAGAATTTTGTATTTTTTAAACTTGTTTTTATTTTAAACTTGTAAATGTTTTTATTCTCTTAAATGTTATTTTTCTTCCATTTTTTTATTAATTAAGGAAAACTTCTTTTCTTATTTTAAAATGCATTACTCTTTTTTATTGTAATTTGAATTCCATAAAAACAACACTAATAAATGACATTTTTTAGTCAATCCAGAAAAGCAGGAATTATAGACATCCGGGATAGCGATGGTCCTGACCATCTCGGATAATTGGTTCTCTACTATTAGGTTTTTTCAGTCTTTAAAAATGAAACAGTATCTTATTTAATTTTACTAATATCCTTTTCGGAAAAAGGGAGCTTACTTTGAATCAATTCAAGCTGATTAAATTGTTTCAACTTTTAAAAAAATATTTGTTTAACAATTTAACTCTAACAATTCCTTTATCAAACAGAGACAGGGAACCTATTCCACTGTCTCTGTTTTGCAAAAAAGCTACCCTAAAATATGTAATTTTTTTAAAAAAAATTGTTAGTAGTGTTAGACTATTTTGGTGTTTTAAATGTGAGTTTCATATTCCTAATAAGAAATGCTTAGAATATATTATTAATAAACATTGCTTTTCAGTGTGAGTTTTTTTTTCCTTCCAATCTTTGTATTGTACTATTTCATCATTTTTAAAAACTTGCCTTTTGATTATGACTATTTAAATTTTTACTATATTTTAAAACATTAAGATTATCAAGGATAAATTTTCAGTATTTTTAATAAATGTGAAGATCATACTCAATCTTTGATAAATAATAACCATCCACAATGTTTAGCTGTCATCTGCACAAAGTCAGTAACAGTAACTTGAAAATTATTTTTATCTGTTGTAGTATTTTTCTATCATCATGGTTTTAATAAATAACACTTGATTTTTGTGATATATTTTATGTTGAAGCAAAGTTAAAGTGTCCATCCCTTAAAGTCAGCGCCTTTTTATATATAATAATTCTTTGTTTGAATAATAATTCAAATAAAAAATTAATAATAATTGAATAATAATTCTTTGCTTGAAATATAATTACATATTTAAATTATCTGTGTTTATAGGTTTAATTCTGATAATTATATTCTCTTAAAATTAAATATCTATAAATTATATTATCTTAAATTTAAATATCTATAAAGAATTGTAAAATTTCAAATATCATTATGAACCTAAATTATTATTTTGTTTCAGTAATTAGCATTTAAGGTTGATGATTCCTATTCATTAAGTATGAACAAATTGCTATTAACGGCATATTTTAAAATCAGGATTCTAAATTTAACCCAACTTATAGTTATCAAAGATTGTGTAGATAAAAAAGTGTCGATATATGCTTTTCTTAATAATTAAAGTTAGAACTGAACTTCATAAAATAAAGTATTTATAGTGTCATTTTCGCCAACTAGTAAAATATTTTTATAAGTTTAAAATGGTTTTTTTTTTAATATAATGGCCAAGAAAGTTTTTTTGAACTATGTTTATGAACGGAAATAATGTGTTAATTATGCAAAGTTTGAAATCTAATAACCAAAAGAAATCTAATAACTTATTTTTACAGAGAGAAAGATGCAAAGTTATCATAATATCATAGATCTGTGTACACAGTGACGTCATGGGGAGAGAGATCGTAGCGGCTCTAAGAGCGGAATGAACTAGCCTTCTCTCTTCTCTTCAGCCCTATTCCTAGGGAGAGCTCTGCATTTCTTATTAAATGCTACGCTATTTTCATGATAGATAATAACTACACTGGTTGAATATATGCCTCTAAAGTTTCAGAATAAACCTTTTTATGAGATATTTCAAAAAATTTTATTGAAAATATTTCTTGAGTATTTAAGAAATTTAAAAATGAAAGCGCCTCTTCCATTATTGTAGAGTAGTGTAAATGTATATTTGATAACTCAAAGTTTTAGAGTAAAGTTAAGTTATAATTTTGTGTTCTTCCAAAATTTATTAGCCTTTTGCTTATATAACAAGCAGACCAGAATGACAGGTTTCACCATGCTAAACGCCATAAGCAAAATAGTAAAGTTTGTTTGAGAAAAAAAAAAAATCTATAAAATTTTTTATTAGGCGTATATAGTTTTTAAGATTTATATATCTAGTTAAAAGGCAGGTGGGGTTACATATTCACTTTAACCACTTAAGACTCTTTAACTGTCGCCACATTTAACAATCCAGGATGCAGTTTGTGCAAGCATCAAAAAAAAATTTTATCAATTTATTTTAATTTTTTATTGATTATTTGTTTTTTGTACTGCATTTGTAATTTTTTAAAAATATTAACAGGTTTATCAGCACATATTAGATGTATGGACGCCTTATACTATTTCCCGCTGGGTAGGCTCATTTGTTTTGCTTGTCAGCTTTTTGGCTCGAGTTTTTCTTTTACAGGTAATACTTTTTTATTGTGTTACATAATTGTAATATTTACTGAATATTTGAATCAGTATTTCATAATTTGTTAAGTCACTTATGCAATAATTAAAAATTAAGGGATCAAACAGTTGATGCAAAGTGTGCTAAAATGTATTCTTTGTGACAGTTGACGTCCAAAACTATATTTGATACTTTCTTGCTACATTTTGTGCCAAATTTCGAAAATTTCTAACAATATCGAAATTACCTTTTGAAAGAGAATATAGCTGAATTCTTGAAAATTTACACAATGCTGTCCTTTTTTTAGAGATTGTAGTGTCTGGTTGTTTGTTTGGTCATCGTTTTAATTTCAAAGGGAGTTTTTTATTTTATCGTTTCTAGTAGACTTTCAAAGTATTTTTTATACATATTTAAAAAATTACTTATAAGTATAGGCAGCATTTTGTTCTTTAAATTAGCTTTCATTCTCTTTATATTATTCATCTCGCATCACAATTTGTTATAATGACATATATGAAGTAGAAATCGCGATTTGCATTAAAGAGATTTAAAGATTACCATTTGCTATTATTATGCATGTGATTAATGGTTCATTACTTCACATTTTTTGAATTTTATTTTTTTATTCATATTTACCTGATTTACAAATTACACATCACAATTTAATCATACTTGTGATGTCCCAGTCCACACATCAACCACATTTCATTTACAGTTAACACTTTGCATATTCACACAATTTTAAAATTAACACAACTATTTGTTTTCGAGAAATTTTAAAAATGATTCATATTTACACGATTTTAAAATCAAAGATCGATATTCGTATTCATGTGATTATAAATAACTTGTCACAATTCATACTCTCACAATTTAAAAATCAAACCTCATTGTTCATATTCTAGCTATTTTAAACTCAAGCATCATATTTCTTTTTTATGCAATTTATTTTTAAGAATTGACTATGAATTCATGAAAGAAAAACAAGTTTTTTTTTCTAGCCTACTTATAATTTGAATCATGTTTGTAACATTTATTTTCAATATTCACACAGATAATCATAAAATAATTTTAAAAACATATAATTTTTTTGAAGCTATTTTTATCACAAAAGGATAGACAAAAGGATAAATATGTTAAGAATTGAAATCTCTATTATGTAATTGTATTTTAATTTTTAAAAATAATATGGCTCATAATGTTGATGAATTTTGACCATTTATACTTTAATGTCTAAGAATTGAAATTTCATGTAATAGGATTACAAAAAATTATATCAATTTCTTATTTATGAAAATTATAAATAGCATTTGTAAAAAAGATAAATAGAATTTATAATTTTTCTAAAAGCAGAAATTTAACATAAAAAGTGCATATTATGGTCAATTTCTCCTACATGCACTTTTTTCCTGCTAAAATTTCAGATATTTTTTTCGTGTAGCCACAATTACCCTTGTTAAATATTGATGATAACTTATTATACCAATTTTCCTATTTTTCTTAAAAAAATATTTTGTGATAAACTCATTAAATATCAGTTGGAATGATATTCATTTTTTAAAAAAGATGTAAGGTATTTTTGTTAAATTCGTAGATCTGGTATTTATTTTAGTTGCATGACCTCAATACTTAATTTTAAAATTTGCATTCTCTCTTGTGTACGCATCTAAATAGTAATTAATTGCAAATATTTAATATAAGGTAGTTTAATTTATCTACCAAATATAAAGCAATGTGTAATTGGGTATAATATCTGTAATTGGAAATCACCATTGAGAAAATATATTTTTACTGAGACAAATTGAAACAAATCAATTATTTTACCTGAGAGGACATTTTTTTATTCTGCTGCATCATCCTCAAATACTTCTTTGATCCATAAGATATTTATTGCATCATTTATTTAATAAATATCATAGAAATGTTCCTTTTAATAATTGCTTTATTTATCTATTAAACTTGTAGCTTTATCTAAAATACATGCTCAGATAGTTATAAAATAGTTGAAGATAACAAATTATCATATTATAAATAACAGATTGTTAGTTTTTAATTTTATCTGTGAAATGTAGCTTTTAAAAAAAAATAATGCATGAACAGAGCATTGCAATTTAATTATATAAAATTTAATTTCCTCAATGTTAATAAAACAAAAAAAAAAGATTTTTAAGACGTTTTAAATTTAATTAAAAAAATTAATTAAAAATAATATGTAGAAAAATCAAATCTGTTTTTGAAGGATGATTAAACTTGCTATTTCACATATAAAAAATTTATTTTAAGCAAATATTAGCATGCTTTCATAGTATTTATCATATTAGTTTAATGTTGACATTGAAATTGTTTTGAAAGCCTTGATTTGTAAAGGATCTAAATATCTTGCTAATTGATTGTATCTATTTGTTATTAAATATCTAACCTGTATCCTAAATTTATTTTTAACAGGGTTGGTACATTATTACATACGCTTTAGGAATTTATCAACTTAATCTCTTCCTTGCTTTCTTATCACCTAAAATTGACCCAGCCATGGCAGATGGTAAATGATTTTTATTTATGTATATTTTGTCAAAATGATTGTTTAATTAAATGTATTGTTAATATTATATTAATTGTTACAAAATTTATGTTTATTTAAATGTCTTTACTGTGTTACAATCTAACTGTAATATGCAATTAGTCAGACTAGTGATGTGAAACAGATTATATTTAGTCTATTGAGTAGGTTTTATTTTAACAGTAAATATTTAAGGGATAAAATCTTCTGTATAATGTGTTATACTTTAAAAGCTGTCAATGAAAAACTTATATTGAAGTTTTTATATTAACAAATTAAAAGCAATTAAGATTGCAAATTTACTTTGGAGCACTCTATAATCATATTAATTTCATTAGGTAATATGAAGAGCTATTTTTTTTTTTTTTTTTTTAATTTGATATTAAAACTGAAAATAAAATAAAACTTAATATGCTTTACTTCTAAAAACTCTTTTCTCAAGCTATGAATTATCTTGTGTTTATTCCATTAAATTTTAAAATCGCATTATTAACTTTCTTGTTTTTACACAACTGTGAATAAACGTTCAATTTGAGCATTGTCTATCGTAATCAATCATTACTGTAAAGATTTTGCATTTAATAGTTAATCTGACAAAGTTAAGATCTGTGACTGACTGATCTATTAAAGTACTTTGATAAAGTTAAATACTGTTAATTAATTATAAATATTAAAAAAAGAAAGTAGAAGATTTTAAAGTCTGAACTAGTTATGACAGAATTATTAGTAAAAAAAAGTTATTAATTATTGATATAAACTTAATCTAATGTCAGAAATTTTTTTTTTGATTGATTAATTGTCAAAGTATCTGTTTATTCTTGCCTCAATAAACATCCCCTCAGGATTCTTTCATATTCTTTCCTCTCTGATTATTGCATCAGATTTAATTTATAGCACCATTTGATGTATCTGAGTTTATAATGCAAATGCTATGTAGCCAGTTTCATAATTGCATTATAGAAATCTAATACAGATTTAGGCAAGCAATCAACAATTGATTATGAAAGGCCATTAAAAATTTAAATGAACTTAAATAATTAGTTTGAAATGTACATTCAGAATAATCAATTGTATATTTGTCCAAACTAATTCTATATTTCTGTAATTGGCATAATTTAATTCATAATACTTTGTAGTAGGTTAAAAAAAAAAAAGATCTTCCAAATAATAAAATATAGTACAAAATACTAAATATAAACTAATTAATCTTTAATTTTATTTTAGAGGACTGCCAAGGTGAGCATGGCTTTTAAATATTCTAAACTTTTATTAATCGAATGTTTTTTTTTCAATAATATGGTTTATAATACATTTCTTCATTTTAACTATTACACTTTCTATCTTTTGTTATATCATAGTCTCTAACTTTTTTATGTAATTATTATATAATGGAAATCGTGTGTGCTATTGATGATAAATATCACTTTCATTAAATTGTGTATCTTTATTGACATTGATTTTTTTTCATATTTTTTACTATGAATTTATTTATTGTAAACGACGTTTTTTAGACAAATTTTCATGCAGCTTTTTTAAATAATTATTAGACTTATCTTTAAAAAAAATAATAGAAAGCTTCATTGTATGTTATTATTTCTTTAAAAATTCTTTTCTACTTGTTTATCTCTCCATAAAATATAGTTTGAAATCATTCAGTCGAAATGAAATCTATCGAAGCATTGCAAATTTATTATTAGAACATTCATTAATATTTTTATTAAGTATATTTAAATACAAAGAGTGTATTATCTCCAAAGACCAACTTTTTCCCTTATCGTTTAATGTTGCTTGATATAATTCTCATTTTGCCATTTTAAAAATATATAACTCCTTCAAAAATGTAGTATACTAAAACATAACTGTTATTATTGAGTGAAATATTGATTCATTTCAGTGGATATTACCCTAATTTTTTAAAAGCATAATGTGTAACTTTATTTGGTTTTCGATGACTAAGGAATTACTTGCACTTCAAAGGTATAAAAATTATTTGGGAGGTTGAACTTTCAAAAAAAAGTCAGAAGATCAACAAATAAAATTAAAGTAAATGCTAAAGGTGCTGCAAAACTAAGAGTTATTTAATAATCATGATGCAAAAAAGAAAACAAGAGAGCAACATATAAGTTATTTGATCAAATAACTAAGTTATTGGAGAATGTCTTAACGAAAATATTTTTTAAGGTATTGCTTTAGTTCAGAGAATGTTGCATGGTGTCAAAGAATTTAAATCTTCTGAAGTTGAAAAAGTTAGCAAAAAATCTTCAAATCACAGTTTACTTCTAAAAACAAAACTTGATTAGCCCTTTTTCTGTTTAAATTACATTTTTGTTAATCCATTGATATATTCAACCTTTTTCTTATCCGTATAAAGTTTTATGGAAGTTTTCTTTGTAAATTGTAGTAACTTAAGTCCTTATATTTTTGAGTCTGAACTGCTAAAAGCTCTGCACTGGTTGGCTGACTTAACTTAAATATTCAGGAGTGATGGTCAAGTCTGACATCACAGTTGCTATCAACTAGTATTTGGAGACTAGGAATTATCCACTTTATGTGTCAAAATCCTCACTTTGTACCATGTTAATCATTACTTACAAGATAAGATCAATTAAACAAGGTTCCCATACAATTATTCATATAAAATTCGATGGCTCTCAGCTACTTTTCCACTCAACTCTAAGCAGAAAAAGTAAAACTTCAATAAATACTGTTTTAATGGCACTAGAGTAAACTTATTTGAAGTTGAATATAATTATTATTAAATTTCCATAAAAATTAAATATGCTGAATACTTTAGTCTATAAATGAAACACTAACACAAAGGTGGTTTGTTTGTCATTAGTTGCACTATAATGCTAGTAACATAAAGAATTTCTGTATCTGACGTAACTGAAGAGTTGTGACAGTCTTTAATTGGTTATGAGTCACATTTAATAAAAAAAAAATAATAATAATACTTGTTTGTTATTAATTACTATCTAATACTTAGTAACATCTATAGAGTTCCTGTATTTGACATAATTAGAGAGTTATGACAGTCTGTGAACTGCATTCAATGAACAAAAAAAAACATGTTAACATGGAGTGGAAACATGTTAACATGGAAACATGTTAACATAATCCATCAGGAACTCAATTAATTTAGCTAAAAAAAACATAACAGCTAAATTTTATGACGAATAAATTATTTCGATTTCCCCCTGGTTATTTTAGGTTGATTTAGTAAATTCTTTTTTATATTTTTCCCTATTTTAAACTGCTAGCTTTCAATATTTAGTTATTTTTATTGTTTAATTATGGTAATTCACTTTCAGATGATGGACCTAGCTTACCTACCAAAAACAATGAAGAGTTCAAACCTTTTATGAGACGTCTCCCAGAGTTCAAATTCTGGTTATTAAAATTACTTTTATTATTGCTTGTTTTTTTTTTTATGTAAAATTGTATTTCACCAGTTTTAAACTTTTTTTTTTTTTTTTTTTTTTTTTAAACAGGTATTCTACTACAAAAGCAACTTTAGTGGCACTTCTCTGCACATTTTTTCAAATGTTCAATATTCCAGTGTTTTGGCCTATTCTTTTATTGTACTTCCTAACATTATTTGGAATAACAATGAAACGTCAAATCAAAGTAAGAAGTGTTTTTTTTTTATTTTATTAAATGCATATAGTAATTAAAGTCTTATCTTACTACTATTTATTTCCAGAAAGTTGTTTTATATGAAAAGTGCTTAAATTAATTGTTTACATGTTATTTTCAAATCTTTATAGCTGTTTACCAAATTCATGAAAAGCAAGATGATTTGCAAACAAAATAATATATCTGTCTAAAGTTAAATATTTTAAAGACCTTTCAACTGCTTTTTATTCAGTTCTAGTAACTTCTACATTTTATGAATTTCACTAAGTTAAATTGTTGGAGTTTTTCTCTAATAAATCCAATTTACAAAGGGATCTTAGTTTTCATTAATTAAAACAAAATCCTTAGAGTTTTAGGTTTTATGCCTTAAACACAACAAAACAAATTTTGCTACAAATTAAATAACTAAATAAAGTTTATTTATATTTTTAATTAAGGGATGGGCAGATTTGTTTGGAAAATTTAAGGTTGAAAAATGATTGTAAAGAAGAAAAAATAAATTTCAGTGGAAAACATTAATAGTGGGAAAAAATATTAAGTTAGATAATGCCTCTATTGATTCATATACTGATTTATTTAAAATTTAATATGCTTTTGACTCCTTTCCAGAAATTCTTCAAACGAATTGAATTCTTTCTTCTTTATCTAATAGAAAGAAAAGTTATTCTTTAGAAATTTTAATTCTTAAAATTTATCTTAAAAAGAATGAAGAATTTGTTTTTCTTTTCTAATAAAAAGTTTATGGTTATAAAAAAGTTTCATTTGATTTTTAAAAAAATCTTATCAAAGTGTGCAACTAAGTCACCACTTTGTTTTTAGACAAACCTGTCTGAGAAATGTTACATATAAAATTATAATATGCTCAATTTGTTTTACCTAGGAAAAACTTAACTCCAGTTAGGAGTTAACTTCATTTAAATATTCGTTATATGCATCATATAGAATGAAATAAATAATTTTTAATGGATTTACGAGATCTTTCTTCATTTGGTTATATTAGTAAACTGATCTATGATATTTGCCTTGCTATAAATGCTGTAATTAATTTCGATGATATATATATCTCTTTGGTTTGAAGGGTATTAAAAAACACCAATCTATTATTGATGCCAATGATGCTTCATTGTGATAATACGTTCTATCGGTATTGTAATAATAGGTACTGTAGTAATAGGTTTTTGATTTATTGATATAAGTTCTATGGTAAAATTTTTTGATAGCTCCAGGAAGTAGATACATACATTTTTATTTGTAGTATTTAGAAAAAAAGTTATGTCTGACATGAATACCTTTATTTTTGTAGCATATGATCAAATATCGATATCTTCCTTGGACACGGGGAAAGACCAAATACAGGGGTAAAGAGGACTCTGGAAAAGTGATCCTAACAAAGTGATAACTGCAATTAGAGCAGTTCACATTTTGATATCTGAAGAAATTCATTTTGAAACCTCTTGGAGAGGCTGAACGAACATTGCCAATGCACTTGCATCAGGAGAGCTCGATCATTTTTTTCTTTCTAAACCACATTTGAATTATATATATTTGTTTGGAGGGAACTGGGGCAATGCATATTGAAGAATTAATGCAGAAATCTAATTGTTTTGCTTTGTGTGGAAACTTGATTATCCGGCTTTAAATCAACTGAGAAATAATTGTCAATTTTCTTCAATGTAAAAATCACTTTATTATATTTTTTTTAAAATCCTTTTAAGTGTTTCTTAAGATAAGTTATATAACAGTGATTTTTATTGCCATCTTCAACTGATAAGAAAATAAGATCTAACTACTTTTAGATATTTTCTCTTTGAGGACAAAGCTCCTTTAGCTTTGTGGTCTAAAACCATTATGGAAATATTTCGTCAGGCGTATAAGAAATCGTATTCAGAATCAAAGCTATTGAAATAGCATTTTTCATCCAAATAACATTTTTTATGAATCAATCTCAACTATTTATTGAATTATTCATGAAACTTTTGTAATGGTAGAAAAAAAATTTACTGCCATTTGTAGTTAAATATCTCTTAAAAGATACCACATGGCTTTTCATCCTAATTAGACTTTATCAGGCAATATCCTGACTCGTGCATGACTTTAAAATTTTTTTATTATTTTTCAACAACGTTTAGTATAAGTTGTTAATTACTTATTACATCTTAATTATTCAGGAAAATACTTATCAATACAAGCCGGATAATTAAGCTTTACTGTATATTTAACTAGATTTCTTGCACCTAGCTGATATTTATCATGTGAAAATTATTGTATTCAATAACATAATTGAATAATTTTGCTAAATTTATTGTAATATTTTTTGTTTGATTAGTTATAACATATTTAGTAATTGTTTTTTTTTTTTTTTTTTTTTTTTTTAACATTATTGATGCACTTTTTATCTAAATCAAGTCACTTTCCATTGAAACTATTTATGTATTAACTAGTCAAATAAAAATAATCTTGAACTCCTAAATTTTACAGTTTGTCATATTTATTTTATAGGCATATTTTTTTACCTGTAAATGATTAATATATTCCTTGATGAGCAAATGAATTTAGTGTATAAATGGTAAATTTGATTTGCATGATAAATTAAGTTTTGGTATTGTATTTAAAAGCATATGGATAATAAACCATTATAAAATATTTTTGGGAGTTTCTTAATTCTAGTTAATTTTTTAATCAAGCATTGTTTTTATAGATATTTTTACAATACCTACTCATTGAAGGTTTGCTGCAAGATGATGCCGTCTCCAAATTTTATGTTTTCAGAAAAATTTGAATTTTTCTCTGTTATATTACTGTTTAAATATAATTTTTAGAATTAATGCTCTGAACTATATTTTTTCTTCCTTTTTTTTAATTTTTATATAGTTGAAAATAAGTTATATAAGCAGGGTCTGTCCAGGCCAAATTTACTACTGTTTAGGGGTACCTTCAAAAATTCAACTTTAGGAAAAACTGTATTTTTAAAAAATACTTTTTCTTTAAGTTTCATTTTTGTATCCTGCAAGAAACGATAAATCCATATTTTTGTGTTGATTTTTTAGTATAATTTTTTATTTTCTCAAATTATGTTTAAATTACCTCTCAGAAAAACCTAGACAAACCCCTGATAGGTTATTATTTTAAAGGTATAGTTATAAATCCTATTTGTTATCAAATCATCTCATGATTCGGCGTTTGTAGTTGTCCTGATTTTCCTGATGAAAAATATTTTGTTTTGACTTTTAGCTTCTTGTTTTAATATGGCTGGTGAAAATCAAATTTTGACTGTTCAAATTTGTGGTTTGTCCACTAATAATATGCCTAGTTCAGACAAATAAATTTTGGGGGATTTGTTTCAAACTTTCCGGGAGTTTAGTCAGTTTAAGACAAAGAAAAATAACTGTTTTACAATATCAAATTTTTATAGTGATGAATTCAGGGGTTGTATACTCATTTATTTATTTATACAGATAACACAGTAACAAGTCTCGTTTGGTGGCGTTTTGTAGCTTTGCAATTATTTGATTCCTCTCTTTCATCTGATTTTTTTAAAAAAAATTATATACTCCAATCAACAATACAGTAGTCGCATTTTAGAATTTCTTAATCGTGAGTTGAGGGGTTATTCATTAAATTACTTTTTTGCAAAAGTGTTTAGCAGTGTTTTCATTTCACAATTATTATTATAAAACTTTTTGATTAAGAAAAGCGTGAGCTTGATTACTAATTTATATGAATTTTGGCAAGAGGAAATATTATTAGTTGATACAGATTATTTATTTATGTTTTTAATGCAATTGTACTATAAAAATTTTCTATTTATTTTTATAGTATAGTAACTATTATTGTTTGTTCAGTGTTCCATTAACAATATTGTACCGGAAACTGTTAAAAACATTCTGATCTAAAAAATATAATTTCAAGGTAAATTTTTAGAAAAGAATATTTATTATTCTTTTAGAAAAAAATTTGTCTTTATTATATTTAAGCATCTAGAAATAGCTTGTTAAAATGCAGAAGCAACTTATTTTTTGTAGTTTTTAATTCCAACAATAGTACTAATCTAGTTCTTTTATTTCTTATGTGAATCAATAGTTAAATATTTATTTCCTATAATAAACTAAATTTTAGTATTAAGATGACAGTAAAGATGTATCTTTTTTATTGTAATTTTTAGTTTTTAAAATAATCAATCACACTACTAACTTTGTTATACTATAAATTGAAGTAATAATTATGTAATTATTTGCTTTATTGCTATAAGTTTTACTTTGAAGATAGTGAATAATAAATCAATTTGTTTATTTTAAGCTCCAACAATAATCAATGATACTTTGTTCCATTATTCCTTAGTTGACATCCTAATTATGTATTTATTTACTCTATTTTATATCACTTTTTGAGGATCTTAGCTAATTATCTATTGAAAGATATTCTGAAAGGATTATTGGGTAATATTTCTTTCTTCTAGAGCGATTTATCACCTGATTTTGATGAATATTTTTCTACAATTCCATCAATGTGCTTCGTAAAGGAAACAAACTAAAGTAATTTATTTGTTCAAAATTTTATTTTTCTTCATTCTGCGACAAATGTTGAAAAATGGAACATAAATTCATAATTTTGTAGATATTTAACATCATTGGAAAAATGTTTTTAATGACATTGCACATGGTTAAAAATCACAGATAAAAAATTAACTATAACTTAAAAATATCTAATTGAGTCATAGTAAGTAATTTCTAAACAGTACTGATGTTTTATTAAATTGTCAGCAATTCAAGTTTATAAAAAAATTTCTAAAATATTCATTTGATAAAATTTTTTATAAAATATTAAAAAAAAAAATTTAATACAAATTTATAAAAGTGCTTATAAAAATGGCATCTTTAATGCACTTATGTGTATGTGTTTCTTCCATAGAAAAGAAAAGGAACAAAATACCTGAGCCTTTGGTTGTTAATATATTAAAGAAATTAATTAAAAATATATTACAAAAATATGAAATATCAAACTATGATTTTTTTTAAAACTAAGTCTATAATGTACAGGCTGATAAACATAAAATATTTAGAAAAAAGTTAACTTAAATGCAAAGTAAATACTTAGATCTAGTGCTTAATTAATAACTAAAAACTAGATAATAAGTTTGTTTATATTTTAGGTGTATAAAAGCTACAAATTATAGTTTATTATTAAGTCCTTTTACATTATCATTATTTGAGATTCATATAAATGAGTAAAACATAAATGCAGTTAACAAAAATATTTTTACAAAAAAAAAAAAAAAAAAGATTAGATTTCTAAATTTTTTAAAATTTATTTAATTTTTTGATTCCCTGTATTCTGTAGCCAACTATAAAAATAGTTTCCCATTTAAACTTGATTGATTTCTCTTCACTTTAAAATATATAGCAATGGGGAAAAGCTCAATGGGGATTTTCAGTACAAAATATGTAATCATATTTATTTTGTTTCTTTGAACATTTAAAAATATTTATATATAATTAAAAAAATAGGGATGTCGCAAACAGTGATTTGACTGAATACCGAATATTCGGCAGCGGAATAGCAAAATCTTTGTTTTTAAAAAATTATTAATAAATATTATTTCTTACGCCGAAATAAGTTTAGACATTATGGAAAAGTAATCAAAACTTAGCAGTATTATTAGAGTAGGTAAAGGGATAAAACTTTAATTGAAATGTTTAAAATAAAAATAATTATAAATATTTCTGATAAAAATAAAAAAAAACTGACTAACAACTATCTAAAAAAAAAAAACTCTTAATTTTTTAAATGAAACCAAATTTTAATGCTTAAAAAATATTTTCTGAAAAAAAATATTCATAAGACATAAAAAGAGGTAATGTCTATCATAAAAATGGCTATAGAAAACAAATATTGAATAACACAACTCAAAAGCAAAACTGAAAAAATAAAAATCTATCTTAATTTTGAAAGAAAATTTTAAGGCTAAACATTTAAATTTTCTAATTATCGTTTTTTCAAGTTTATAATAGAAACCATCTTAATTACTCATAATTAAAACGTCTATAAAAACATAAAAAGAAAAAGCTAGATAGAAACCGAAACAAAAATTTTTCTTAAATTTCAAATGAAAGATTTAATTATAAAAATCTTAATGTAACTTTTTCACGTTGCCAAATTTTTTTAAAAAAAGTTACCATAAAAGAGAAACGCTCTGTAAAAAATGCTGATAGAAAAAAAAAAGTTTTTAAAAAAAATCAAAAGAGAAATTGAAAAAAAAAATAATCTCTTTTAGTTCTGAAATATAACTTTAACACTAAGAATCACAGTTTTCTAAGTTACTAGTATCGTACAAGAAATAAGCAAGGATAAAAGAATAAAGTTTATTAGAAAAGTTCCGTTAATATGCTTCGCTTTAGTTAAAACAAAATTCTATTTTTAAAATATAAAAGTGTTAAAAACAAAACGAGGAAATTGACTTGCCTGGATATAATTAATAAAAAGAAAGAAATCTGCATTACAAAACTCATGGTTCAGTATAAAGTAATCTAGTTTCAATTCTTCTTTTCCATGTGTCTTTCAGAACATAAGTTAACAAATAAGTGTAAAAACTATTTCTAATAATGTATAGTAAGAAATTTTTAGACTATTCTTTATTAAATCTATTAAAATTTCCTCCCAAAAAAAACTTTAGCCGAATATTTAGCAAGAGGGCTGAATATTCGTTACATGCCTAATAAAAAATACAGTTGTTTCAAAATGTGAAAATATAGTACATTATAAAAAGATAGATACAATTTGTTCATTATTAAAAGAGTTAATATGTCAAACATACTTTGCAATTTATATGTATCACAATAATATGAAGTTACAAATAATATGGTGCAGTTTTAATTCATTCTTTTGGATTTAATAACAAAGTTGTTTCTAATCTGAAATTAATATACTTTTAAAAAAGTATCAAACATTTTAATTTTAACTAATTAACTTTTACTCTAATTCTAGGAAGATCAGTTCCTTTAAGAAAATTTTCCAGTATATAATTTTACAAATCTTATTGCAACTCTGACATACATTTAAATATTTCGGCTAAACTAAATCATTAAAAAATTGAAATGAATTTATCCATTTGAAAAATGAAGTAATCTTTCTTAGTACTATGTTGTGCACCTAATATCATCAGCCAATCTGGTAATATAAAACTAGTTTGTAAAAAAATAATATTAGCATACTATGAAAATCTGTGCTAAAATAATGCTATAAATTATTTCAATTTATATAATATTATTAGATACTGTGATATATATAAATACAAATATCATTTCAAACATTATAATCAATTTACTAAACAAAAAAAGAAATGCTGTTTTTTTTTGTTGTTTTTTTTAGGAACATTTCAAAGTCATTAAATGTAAAAAATATATTTTATATCATTTAATTTAGAACATAAAAGGTTTTAGAATAACATATTACATTAAAATAGTATTTGTTAGCTTATTTTAAAATTATCTGTTAATTTTAGATTATAATATTCTATAGAAAGCATTCTTTATTCATCATTGTCCTCTCTCCCCAAAAATTGACTGATCAAATCTACTGCCTTTTATAGATGCACAGAATGTTTCATAAGCATATCTGATGTCAACTACAATTTTAATTTAATCTAACTTTGTGGGGAAAATTTTTTTTCCCCGTCTTGTATTGGTAAATGAGAAAAAATATTCCATGTACTAATTTAGAAATGCTACTAGAATACCATGCAACTTCTTAAATAAATGTAGAGGTTGCTCCATAATCACTGCCTTTTATCAATATTTTTGGAATTCTCATCAAAAATGAGATTAAAAAAGTATGCACATCAGAGGTTTGATCAATATAATTATTTCCACGAAGGAACAACAAAGTGCGATCAAAATCTAACTCTGAAACTGGCTACAGGAATACAAAAAATGGTTGATGGAAAATTATCATTAATACTTTCAAATTTTATCTGGCAATCAAACAGGTTTTGATGCTTTATATCTCATCTTCTTCATTAGGTTTATTTGTCAGTTTAAGATTTTTTTCTTTCTTCCTTTCTCAAAAATGAATTTGTGATTTTTAATTTTTGTGCATTTTTTAATTCATTTTTGACTAGGTATCTAAAAATATACACTAAACAACTATATATGTACGAATAAAACAATTTGATTAAAACTTTTTTTTTAAATCACTTTCTAAAACTAATTAAAAAAGTCTTTTTCATTAAACATAAAACGAAATGGTCGTTTCTACTAAACATGTACACATATATAAAACTGATAAATATCTTCCTTAAATAGAAAGTATCTTTACTATTATTTTGTAATTTAAAACAGAAAAAACTGAAACAATAGTGATAATTTAAAGAAAATTTTTAACGATAAATTTGATTTTGATCAATATTTTAAGTCAATATAATCCATCAAAAAATTAACATGAGATCAAAATTAAATTAAAAAAATACTGAACCATTATGTACAATAATAAATATAAAACTTAATATAAACACAAATAACAAACTTTATGTTTATAGACAAAGTTATAAAAAAATATTTAAAAAATATTACACCAATGAGCTAAAATTACAAACAAATGTGAAAATACAAAATATACATATTAGTAAGATCAATAAAATATGGCAAACACTATATATGGCAGATGAAAAAGGCAAGTGTATATAACAAGCCTAAAATTAAATATACTTCCACCATCACTTCTTAGATTGGGCAACTTGAGCTTTGTATTGTTCCTCTAGATATTGGCGAGAAAGCATCAAAAGTCTATACCTCTGCCTCAAATTACGAGCTATCACGTGAGAATTGACTATTTCTCTCACGTGTGAGCATGGGAACCATCCTTGCACGCCATCACGAATTCTCTCCCCTTCAAACCAACCTAGGAAGGAAAAAAAACATTACTAGTATAATTTTAAAAAAATGAACAACAACAAAAAAAAATGTAGCAAAATATAGCGCAGTAATTGTGGAAATTTCATGCAAAAAATTGCCAAATATTACAATTTATATAAGTTAAAAAAAGAAAGTTTATAAAGTATGATAATTATTTTTCCAGAATATATGTTTAAAAAAAAAAAACGCCAAGAAAAAAAACATTTTAGATTTCAAAAAAAAAAAAATAAAAAAACATTCTGTTAACAAGATAAATATGTTTTGTTGCATTTTCATTCAGGAATAAAAAGTTAAGTAAAACATTCTTGCAAAAGTCCCTTGTAGGCCAGTTGGAGACTTGGAGATTTATTTCATTTTATAACCGTCGAACAGCCGACCCAATTTTGAGTTTAGGACTACTAATGTTCAACTCCGCAGCCTTGTAATTTTGAACCAATTCAGAAGACAAGAAAACTCCTAGATCAGTACCCCCAGAGGTATGATTTGTTATGGAAACATCGAGTACTTAGTGACTTGACAGAATTAACATGCGTCAGTCACCATTTACTACACGGGTAGTCTTTGGCCAGCAAGGATGGAACACACAACCACTTACCAACCAGGCTATCCCGGCCCTTGGAAATTAAGGCTATACAATTTCATGAATGACGGAATCATTGTGATAATAGGGTTGGCATTGTACACAGGCTGTCTTTACTTCCCAGAAAAGCTGGGAGAGCTTCAAGCCACTGTTAGGGATTGAACCCCGGTTCTTCACAATGATAGTTCCCTACTGAACCATCCCACTCATAAAAAGTATTAATTCAATTTATTGATTATTCAAATACATAAATTCACAATCAAGTGACAAAAATACAAGAATAATATTTTGTGTTAGTTTCTATTTATGAATTATAACCAGAATTTACTTCAAAATTACAAGCATAAACTATGAAAAATAATTTCTGCACTTTTTGAAAACAGCAATGCAAATGCAAAATAATTACCAGTAATTTTCCTGAAGACATTCACCACATCTGCTTCTTCCAAAGACAGTTCATCTGGTTGTTGAGCATTATAAACATGTATGCATTGCACCTGTTTGCATTCTGTAAAGGGAAAAAAAATCTTTAAATGAATGCATCATCAAGTTTGCTTTATCATTGCAGTTTAGTTTGCAAAAAGATCTGTAACAATTGCAGCAGTAAAATATAGATATTTCAGTAAAATACTCAGTGAATATATGATGTAGAAATAGAAACAATAACTATAGTCAGACCTTGATATAAGGTCACCCTAAGGGACATTGCAAAAGTGGGGTGAGTTTTTAATCGATTCATTAGCAGTTCGTAACTAAGCACGTAAAGAGTACACATTGTGACTTTTTAAGAATGGTAATACAAACGAAAACGATCGGCCATAAATTAAATATTTAAGTCAATAAATTTTAACAGAATTAGCAAAGAATTAAAGAAAGTTCGATTTTTTTTTTTAAATTTTTTATTTAAAATAAAGCTATTTACAAATTTCCTCAAAGTGTACATACATACATTACATCTTACCTTATTTAAAATAATCATTTACGCAGGTCTGTCTCGTTTTTGGTTTCATTTTTCGAACTATGTTTACTAGATTTTATAACTTCACAAAATGTTCCTCAGTTTCCTCAAGGTTTGTAAAAAAAATTTGTAAGACATTTATTGCATTGAAGGCTTCCACTTGAGTTACATCTAGAGTCTCAGGATCACTGTCATTGTCCTCTCTGTCCACAACTTGTGAAACAATTTCAGAAATTGTAGCTTGTTTGTTGGCTGCAACATTTTCCTGGAACTCGAGAGGGGTAATTGCCTTGTAAGGAAGTTAAATAGGCTTTTGTTAGAAAAGAGCTTCCCCCGCCTCAGATAAAAATGACCTTATAAGCGATAACGATTTTTAAAACTTGACCATATATCCGATAATCTGTAACAAGGAATTCCTATTCAAATAGCCAGGACTTTGGAAAAGTGACCTTGTATGCGGATGCCCTTATATCGAGGTCTGACTGTATTTAATGACATTTTCATACTCTAATATATTAAAATAGGCCTCCATAAAATTATTTTTACATTACCTCTTAATTTTAGACCTTTTTCTTTATTTAATTTCATATTTTCTTGTTGAAATATTGACAAAAATATATTCTAACTTTTTAATTGACATATTTAAATCAAATAGTAACATGCAATGCATTAGATTTTCGAAGGAAAAAAATTGGTGATATTATAAAACTAATTTACAAGAAACTTAAGGGTAAGAAGTGAACAAGTCTTTTGAATATTATGTATTGAAAAATAAATTTTCTTATTTCTTTCCACAGATATACACCAAAAAACTACAAAATGGGAGCACATAGAGTAATGAGGTATTAGAATAATTTTACAATTAAAGATAAATACCGCCTAATTAAATTCTTTTATCCCGGGGGACGAGATAACTCACTGTGATCTATTGTTGTATTAGTGAATACGGTTATTGTTTGCAATAAATTGTTATTTTTAAAGTAAAACAAGTTTCAACAGAATTTCCGTTTTATTTCAATTTGAGTGCTTCTGGGGAACTCTTAAGCGCAGAGGGGGGTTTGTGTTAAACAACATTGAACATAAAAGCTTACAGCAATTTTTTTTTTTTAAACAATTAAGTCAAAATTACAAGTTTAGTTTACAAGAAACTTGAGGGCAAAAAATAAGCATTTATTTGGAATAAGGTATTGATAAGTAAATTTTCTTATTTCTTTTTATAAATACAAATTAAAAAACTATAAATTGGAACTATACTGAGTAAGGTTAAGTTAAATATTAAGGTTAATTTTAAGAAAAAAATAAATGCTGCTTATTATAACATTGGTACATTGTTAAACAATTTCTATGAAATTATAATATAAGAATAGGTTAAAATAAAAGGGAAGGAAATTTAGTTATATTTCATTTAATTTCAAACTTAAACATTATTTTTACTGACCCCATTTTTCATATATCTTTTCATCAGGATTTTCAGATTTTGGAGGCATTAAAGCATCCATCCATCTTGTACGATCACTCCTAAAATAAAAGAAATAGAAATTAGTACATAAATAAATTTGTCCTTGTACTTCGTTAAACCATATTTTCTGCTCCAAGGAAATTATAGAAATACTAGAAAGGATGGAAATATTACCAGCTACAATGTGGAAGAAAAAAAATAGGACTGGATAATTTTTTATCGCATAACCTGATTGCTATCCCCATAGTTAGCTTAAGATGTGCTACTTCTAATTAAATTAATGTATGGCACACAAAATTATAGTTTTTTTTTACATAAAAGAACATATGTTAGTTATGTAAACTTTTGTAAATATAGAAACCAGCAGTGTAACTGTTGAGTGTTTGTAAGTTTAAGTTAAATTATTTTGCGTTTCTTGTCATATCTTCCCTTATAGTAATTAAATGAGACAAACTCCTTATTTTTTGGTCGGTAGGGCGCTGGGCCCATATCCAAGAGGTCGTGGGTTCGATCCTCGCCGGCCGAAGACTCCCCGTCTAGTAAATGGTGACTGATGCACGTTAAATCTGTCGAGTCTCAAAGTCCTCCATGTTCCCATAACAAATCAATACCTCTGGGGGTACTGATCCAGGAGTTTCCTTGTCTTCTGGATTGGTTCAAAATTACAAGGCTACGAAGTTGAACACGAGTAGTTGTAAACCCATGAAATTGGGTCGGCTGTTCAACGACGGTTATAAAAATAAAAATAAAAAACTCCTTATTTTAAAATCTGTACACTTAAAATAATTTATTTATAAGTAATATAAGCTTTTTTATAAGTAATTTTGAGATTTATTTAAATAAGCATAACTGATAGCAATTGAATCTATCAATAAATAAGAAATATGGCTATAGGCAATGTACATTTTTTTGTGCTTCTTTTTCTTAACTAAAATAATTTGTTTGTTTGAAAAATGGATTGATAGAGCAATAAGCATTACAATTAGAAAATATAATTATTAACCAAAAGATACTTTGCAAAAATTTTTACTCATCATGATAACAAATCTAAAAAAAGTAAAAAATTCCCTCAACAGCCAGTAGTGGGTTAAGGCAGTGTTCCCCAACCCGCAGGATTAAATGGTACGGGGCCGCCCAATTCATTGAAACTAAATTTGAATTTCTAGGTTTATATCCCAAATTAAAAATATCTGTGTTCCATTAAAATTTTATTTATTTCATAAAAAGGGGCCCCTGAAGGTAGTGACATAAATTTTTTAATGCTTGTAATGTATCATTGTCTCCGATTACCCCCAGATGGAACCGTCTTATTGCAAAAAAACAAGCTTAGGGTTCTCATTGACTTCATGTTCTAGTAAATTAAAATGTTAAAAACCTTTATATTTACTTTTTGGTGTAACTGTATTTTATTTTGAGGGCATGTTTAAATACAATTAAATTAATATTAATAAATCAAAATAATTTAAAATATAAACAATCAATCCCCCCCTCCAGTGGGCTGCTGTAAAATTATACAACGTTGACAGGTCCGTGGTGGTAAAAAGGTTGGGGAACACCGGGTTAAGGGGGTAATGGATATCGAAGCTCAACAATTTTGTAATACGAGATTGTTGATAGCAATTTTTAAAGATTTGCAATTGGCCTGATTGTGGCGATTGAGTCAGTAGTGTGCACAAGCCGCCTTTGAAGCTGGTACGCATCCATCCAGAGCTGAGTAGCCGTCGATCCGCCTCAGTTAATCGAATCACAGTTCTTCACTATGGCACCCATAACCATTGAGCCATTGTGACTCGATAACCATTACCGGTGTAATTTCTAATTATGCAGTATTACTCTCTAAATCGAACTTTCATAATTTAATTGTCTTACCTCTTTATCCTCCAATTTGTAAAATTTTAATTAAGATAAAAATGTTAAATAAAGATAAGATAAGATAAATTTCATGTTTTGAAAATTCTAACGATTTAATTTATAACCTTTATAGTAATCTATTTTCCTTAAATATTTTCTTTCAATTTCTACATTTAGCACCTTCTAGGGTTCTCACTTTACTATAGGAGAAATCCTTTCTGACAAATTTTCTTTCGCTTGCATAAATTATTTAAAGTATAAGAAAAGTGAGATCAGGGAAATTTCTCAGGTGAAAGTGAGATCAGGAAAAACCTTATAGTAATCTATTTTCCTTAAATATTTTCTTTCAATTTTTACATTTAGCACCTTCTAGGGTTCTCACTTTACTATAGGAGAAATCCTTTCTGACAAATTCTCTTCCGCTTACATAAATTATTTAAAGTATAAGAAAAGTGAGATCAGGGAAATTTAGAGTAAACTAAGTTTCAAACACCGAAAAAAAAAATTTTAATATAAAAATACAAGGAGATTATGGAAGAATTATTTTACGCAGAGGGTAAACAAAATATCAAAATGCAATAATTTATTTGCATTTCAATATTTTGAAAGCATTTCTTCAGCATTTGAAACTTCATAGTTTACTCTAGGAGTACCTGAACTTACTTTCATCTAAACTTTAAAAAAAAAAAAAAAAAAAAAAATGGAGGTGAAACAGAATTTACCATGAAAACTTTCTCCTGCACTATAACATCCTCTTAAATTCACTACGCCTGCTCCTCAACACCATTTTTTTTAAAAATCTTTTTTTAACATATTCCCATTAATATACTATAAAACCAAATCAATAGTGATTTTCTCATCAAATTAGCTCTATGATCAATGCCAATTTAATTTAAGCAAATTTAAAGATAAACAATTTATATTTAAAAGAAAAACAGTTTAATACACGTACTCTAATAAGCAACTTAAAAACATTTCAGCTTCTTTTCCCTCTTTATTATGCAGCATTGTCAATCGAAAAATATTTCTGTAGCTAGATGGTAAACGCATTGGCAATGGAGGCATACTTTCATCCATGTTTAAAACTTCAAGCATGTTTCTTGGACAAAAGTCAACAACAGAATAATTTTCATCACTGAAAAGAAAAATTGTATTTGTAGCAGTAAGAAAATGGAAACATACAATAATGTGTATCTTGAAGTTGTTCTATGCTATAATTAAAATAAAATCAAAATTTTATAAGATACTGAATGACAATATATATATATATATATATATATATATATATATATATATATATATATATATATATATATATATATTATATATAGAGGGAGAAAGAGTTTTAATACAAAGACTGTCAATAAAAATAAGTGTATAAATCGTTAAACTGCTGTCTTACTATAATCTGCTGATTTTTAAATCGAAGATTTTACTATATTTGTTCATAACTTAAACTAAATTATTGATTATTAATTAAATTTTTAACAAGGATTCTAAAAATATATAGCAAGAGAGGTTCTTAGAGAACACCAACGTGCATTGTAATTGTGATGCAAATTCAAACGCAAATAGAAATCTTCTTTACAATTGCGTTTGTACAATGGCCAATAGGTAATTTATAGAGATAAACAGAAATAAAACAGTGGCATAAGTCAACTTCATAAGTTTTGAATTAATTCTATTATGATCATATTGATGTATATAAAGTAAAGCATTCCCGTAATAGCTCGTTGTGGGACAGGTGGTCGTGGAGGTTAGAGCTTCATAATTCTGATACCAACGGCTTGATTGTGGCAATGTGGACAGTATTGCGCACAGGCCACATTTACTTCTCAGACAAGCTGTCTACCATCAATATGAAACTAGGTGGGCTTCACTGTGGATCGTACTGCATCACAAAGACAGCTCAGTGGGTAATCACTGAGCCATTGCTGCTCAGTGGATAATCACTGAGCCATATACATTTGTATGTAAATATGTATTCTGAGAAATTTACCCAGATTTACTGGTAGAAAAAAAATTTTAAATTGAGAGTTTTATTAAATAAAAAATAATATATAGATATACCTCTTTTTCCTTGTTACCACTAACAAATCCGTGAAGAGGAATAAATAAAGTTGAATCTTGCACCATCGAGTACTACGGCCAAATGTTCTTCTGGAAGAACTATCCAGCATCAACTGAACAAGTTCTCCCTTCTTAACAAGCCAACGGGAAGCTGATAGAAGCCCTAAACCCTATTTTATAAAATATAAATTAAAATAAATACTATACCTTAATGTTAAATGCATATATATTGTGAATAGTACTTTTTTTTTTATACATTCTTCTTCTTTTCTATTCTTTATACATAAATAAAATTATATAAGGATAAAAACAAACTATAATTCTTTGAATATGTTTGGTATATTCTAGAACTACACAATTACACAAGTGAGCTATTGTTGATGGTCTGGGATTCATCTTTAATGATAATACTGGTTCACTACACTATTGCAATCTAGATTAGAGAGCAGATGATGGTAGTAATCAACCCATCTCCGCACCACGCTACCTGATTGCCCAACTTTTCTGCTTTTAAATGTTAACTTCAAACAAAAATTAAGAAATAATTTTTTTCAAAAATTATTTGAATTTATTAAACGAAACAAACTAAAATCATAAATTTTTTGTTTTAATATATTTTCTACACAACCTTTTCAGATGATACGATACAAATCTGTGAATTCATGTTCAAAAGACACGCAGTTGACAATTACTCAATGAAGAATTTAACTAAGAAAAGAAAAAGCTATGCATGATGCTCAATTGCAGAAGAATGCTCAATTGGTTCACTACACTATTGCAATCTAGATTAGAGAGCAGATGATGGTAGTAATCAACCCATCTCCGCACCACGCTACCTGATTGCCCAACTTTTCTGCTTTTAAATGTTAACTTCAAACAAAAATTAAGGAATAATTTTTTCCAAAAATTATTTGAATTTATTAAACGAAACAAACTAAAATCATAACTTTTTTGTTTTAATATATTTTCTACACAACCTTTTCAGATGATACGATACAAATCTGTGAATTCATGTTCAAAAGACACGCAGTTGACAATTACTCAATGAAGAATTTAACTAAGAAAAGAAAAAGCTATGCATGATGCTCAATTGCAGAAGAATGCTCAATTGGTTCACTACACTATTGCAATCTAGATTAGAGAGCAGATGATGGTAGTAATCAACCCATCTCCGCACCACGCTACCTGATTGCCCAACTTTTCTGCTTTTAAATGTTAACTTCAAACAAAAATTAAGAAATAATTTTTTTCAAAAATTATTTGAATTTATTAAACGAAACAAACTAAAATCATAACTTTTTTGTTTTAATATATTTTCTACACAACCTTTTCAGATGATACGATACAAATCTGTGAATTCATGTTCAAAAGACACGCAGTTGACAATTAGTCAATGAAGAATTTAACTAAGAAAAGAAAAAGCTATGCATGATGCTCAATTGCAGAAGAAAAAATTTTTGTGAATAATTCCATGAAATAAACTTAAACGTTATGAAAAAAAACTTAATAAATTTTGATTTAAAATACTAGCATTTTTAATGGTTTGAAGGTCTAATCTCAAATATATTGCTTAAGTACAGCCGACATATTAAGTAACGAAATCAGACACAAAAACGTATTTTCTCCACATAAATAGACCTTTTTTTCAAGACAGATTCATATTCTGTAGTTTATGTTTGAAATTCTGAAGTATGAATAAAATAATTTAATGATGTGTATTCGGAATTCCCAATTTTAAAAAAGTCATATGAGGTTAGGGCTTTCTTAGTGAGTCTTAATAAATTAAAATATGATCGTTAGATCGAAAGTTATCCCAGGTGTTTCTTTCTTTTTTTTTTTTTTTTTTTTTTGCACACCCTAGATTGGAATTTCAAAAAAGCGCTATTTATTATATTCTTTGTGGAATAAATTTAATGCTGTAGGACAATTAAAGTAGGTAACTAATATACCTTGCAATCTCTAAAATCTAACTGTTGACTGATGACCAACATCTCCTCCATCCGTTCCATCTTTCTGGCGCCCTCGTTACACTCAGCTACAAGCTGCACAATGATAAATTTGAATTATAAAAAAAAAAAAATTTCAAATTATAAATGAAAAAACAATGGAAGCAGTTTCTTATCCTCGTGAATTCTTTCTCACCTTATTCACAGTTGCTAACGCCAATTTGCAACTGTCATAGATCAGAGATTCTAGAGGTAGTCTATGGAAAATGGCATCAATTAACAAAGGTAAGCGTGTAATTCTCTGCATTGGAAGCATCAGAAATGAATGCATGTCTAATCCTTGGCACGCAGAACTGGATTCTAACTGTTTCAGTTTAGTAACAAATTCTGTTTTCTTTTCTCTGTCAAAAGAAATAAACATACCAAATGAGCACAAAATATATTTAATTTATTTTCACAGCATACATAAAGTTTAAAAATTGGGAATAGATTACTCAACAAATTAAAGGATGGATAATTCAGGAAAATTCTGATGTTAGGTATGGAGAACTATGAAGTCTATCATACGTACTATTATTCTTAACTTTAATGCGAACAGCACGTTAATAATCCATATTTTTTCCCTAAATTTAATCATTATTTGGTGATACTAACGAAATTCTGCAACTTAAAATTAATGAATCATTCATAAAATTTCATTCAGATTTTTACGAAAAAAAAAATTTTGTGATCATAAAATAAAAATTAGATATTTTTTCCCTAAATTTAATCATTATTTGGCGATACTAACGAAATTCTGCAACTTAAAATTAATGCCTCATTCATAAAATTTCATTCAAATTTTTACGAAAAAAATTTTGTGATCATAAAATAAATGTTAGATATTAAGAGCACAAAACAACAGGAAAAGTTTATACTGTCACAAATCTTTATTCTATATCATGAGAAACAGTATTTTAAAATTAAAAAATTTAAAGAATAAAAGCGAAGAAATAAAAAGCTTTTATTCTGTGAGAAATATCAGCAAATTTAAAACTACCATTTTCCATTTTTTTATTTTTTTTACTTTTCATTAAATTAATTTCGGACATCTTATTATTTTGATTACATAGTATACATTTATTTCATGCGCTACATTTTACTATCTAAGCTATGATGATTTCCATCAAACTTTCAAAATATTTCTAAGATGCTCTCTAATATTTGACTACCAAAATTGGTCGAATTTATCCAGTACTTTTCTAATCTATAAATTCCTGACATTAATTTATAATGACGCTGCATACAAGCTGTAAACTTTTAAAAACCCTTGGAAGTTTGGAAAATACGCAAGATTTTAAGCACTTTTGATAATGTAGTAATGAACTATGATAAAATAAGAAATATAATAGCCTAAATATTAATTTTAGGTTATAAATACAAAACAACTCATACATATATATATTTGTGCCCTTTCCCTGATTAGTGTTTAAGAAAACATTAAACAACTCACTTAAGTTCCTTTAAAGTCCTTTCTTGATAAAGTTGGTTAGAACAGTATTTAACGTAAACAGAAAAATAACTATTAGCATGCTGGAACACTATGTCACAAATATTGCTCAGAACAATATTCTCTAGCCATCTTTTCTCCAAATCAGCTAGAAGGCTACAAAAAATAAATTTTTTCTAAAAGTCCAAAACATATAATATATATAAATAAAAACTATAATTCAGATAATACAAAAATAAAATTAATTAATGTACATAAAATTTGTAAAATTAGCAATATATGTACAACAGTACAATATTGCTAAAAGCTAAATGAGCAACAATAATATATCTTTTAAAAAAGAATTGAAAAATAGCTTATTTGTAATCAATAACCGACCGATGTCAACTAGTTTGTTTTTACGAATCATAAGTAGTTAAGCCAAGCAGTTCATGGAAACGAACTAGTTGGCTTCACTGAATACTTAGCTTTACTGCACCACATAGCCCCTGCTGCATTCAGCTTTAGCAGCATTGCTCTGAATCCATGAAATTAGCATTTTAACAGATTCAGCTTTGCATTTAGAAAATGAACTAAATGTGTTCCCTCTTCCAAAGAAGATACTAATGTTTTCTGACTATTATAGACTGTAAAGAGCATAGCTATTATATTATACCTTATTTATAGACTATAGCCGGATATATTCCGTTCATTTACGCCTTTAATCTGGATTATGAGAAGAAATAAAAGCTCCCATGACGATTTTGCACTAGATTATGATAACGAGCATACACCACTCTTAACGCTGTATCGGTTGAGTGTAAAATGAAATAATATAAATGAGCATGAACTAGCCGCTTAGCAATCCCTTAAAAATATTAATTAAAAAAAAGTGTAAGTCGTCGAAAGAGCTTGACTTATAATTCGGCAGAATTTTTGAGTAGATAAAAGTGCAAGTTGGAAAAACTACATCAAAAAATATCTTGATCAAAAAAAAAAAAAAAAAAAAAAAAAAAGAATGCCACAAACTTTATGTAAAAATCCAAATAAAACTAAAAATAGAGCGTAAAAAGAGCAGATAGGCTATCTGTACATTTCTTCTATATACAGGATGCGACAAAAATAACCCGAACAAAAAATTAATACTACTTTATTAAAAAAATAAATTACGAAATATAAAGACAATGACAAGAGTCGACTTTTAATAATAAATAAATTCAATTGGTTTTAAAGTGGCCGCCTTTTGCAGCGATGCAAAATGTTCAGCAATGATCCGCAACCTACCTTTGGCTAGCTTTAATTTACCCCATTCCTGCAGAAGCAATTGCTTCAGAGAGTACAAAATTTTGTGTGGTTTCCTGCTGGCCCTAAACTCCAAAATGGACCATAACCCATAGGATTGAGATCTGGCCAGTAAGGTGGCCATTCTTCAGATGATATCATGTCCGGAAAATACGGTTTGCACCACTCTTGTCTCTTTTCTTTTTGACCTTGTAAGCTGCGGAATCTTGTCGAAACGTCCAGTTTACGCCGAAGAGCTTTTTGGCCCACGAAAATACAATAGCTTACAGAATGTTCAGTTGGTACACGTTCGGATTTATTTTAGAACCCTCATCCACAAAAAACAGAGGTGTTTTGCAGCTTGCGCAAATTCAACCATAGACCAAAACCAACTTTTGACTTCGGCGATGTTCAACAATTGACGAGGTGTTCGGAGCGTCTACAGACCAAATCTTTTCTTTGTGAGAGTTATGAACTTCTTGGACGGTAAAAGAGCTCCTCATCAGTGAAAATCTCCCATTACTGAAAACTTCAATAGCTTTTGCACTTCTGCATCGCTGCAAAGGTCGGCCACTTTGAAACCAATTAAATTTATCAGTTAAAGTCTACTCTTATTATTATTTGATTAATTAATTTATTTTTAGGAAAGTTAAAATCAAAATTGTTCGTCCGTTTTTCCCGGGCTTTGTAATAGTATAAGACCTAAAAAAAAAAAATAAAAAAAAAATATAAAAATAAAAAAAAATAAAAAAAAAAAAAAAAAAACGAATAAAGACATTAACTTTATCTCGATACTCCATACCTCAATTAGAAGCCTCAAAAATCGTATAAACGTCCCACCTGACGTCGCGCATCTTTTTGCCGCTAAGTGAAGAACTTAACAGTTTGCTGTAAATAGAACATTTTTTTAGGTATTTGTAATTCGAAAATTTTTTAGCTATAATTACTGTGTAAAAACAAAAAATTTTACTTTTTATGAATGAAACCCATATAACTTTTTAATTATTTATTTTATTGACTCAAATTTGGTCTGATTCAGTTCAGCGTAAAATAATATACAGGAATCAATACCTACCTCTCTTGCTCAGACAGCAATGTCAGAAGTGTAAATAATTTAGAATTAAGAATATTTTTTATACATAATAACTGAGCTGCGATGGCTCGGTGGATGGAGCGTTCGCCTTGCAATGAGATGAACCGGGTTCGTATCCCAGCGATGGCTGGTCGATACGAATTCCGCATCCGGCTTGCACCGACAACTGTGATGACGTGAAATATTCTCAGTGGTAAACGGATCATGGGTTAGAGTCCCCTTGCCGTCAGGCTAACCGTGGGAGGTTCTCGTGAACTTTCTCTCCATGTAACGCAAATGCGGGTTAGTTCCATCAAAAAGTCCTCCATGAAGGCCAATTTCTCTCAATCAATACTTTATCCAGGAGTTCCCTTGTCTTCTGGATTGGGTTCAAAAATACTAGGCTACGGAGTTGAACATTAGTAGTCGTAAACGGAAATTTGGGTCCACTGTTCGACGACAGTTATAGAATAAAATATACATATAGTTAGTCAAAGCTAAGAATTCCTCCTGCTACAAAGTCTGAGACCGCTTGATGCTATGGAAACAAGAATGGCTCATTTTAGAGGGGGTAGTTTCAGGCTAGGAATAACACAATAGACCGAAGAAAGAGATTCCCTTTCTCTGGGAGACCCTAGATAAAATGGGTAAAAAACCACTCCAAAACTGTGACCCCGCACCCCTACTTGAAATCGTCATACCTCGTTATCATTATATCCTCGTTATCTTTGATCATAGTCACCGCTACAGGTACAGACGAATATCTGGGGGAGATCCAATTTTTGACAAACTATAAAAATCCTTGTAATTCCTGAGCTATAAACTCCTGCTTGGTTTTAGCCAATTCAGCGTAAAAACAGATAGGAAACAGTACCTTATTTATCTAGATAGCAGTGTCAGATGTGTAAATAGATATAAATCAAGCATTGCAGTCGTAAAAAATTAGGAACTGATGCTTTATTGTGCTATAATTAAATCAGAACGAAATATAATAAAAAACATAATTTTTTTACTTACCGAGCACTGACATCTCTCACAGGCTGAATATCAGAAAAGAGGACGTGTCTTTCTCTCTTATCAAGAACATTTGTGTGAGTACCATCGAAATCTGGACACTGGACAAAATGTTCTATAAGAAAGTTTAGACTCTTCAGATACGACGCTTCCGATGTTATCACCTCGAACATGGCTTCTTGAATTTTTCGATCACTTGAGGATATTTGTTTCAGAATTCCACTTTCCACCACCTGAAATTGAATGCTATTATAATACTGGAATAAAATAACATTTGAAAAACTAAATTTAAGTGAACTGAAAAGGAGAAAATAGCTTTATTTTAGTAACAACTAAAACGCAAAATTTGGAGTGCATAACTTCCGGAACACTTGGATAGAATTTTCGGTGGTGACTGAAGTTTATTACGAAGATGACGCGCCCTACGTTTTTTGTTTCAGATGTCACAAAAGTAAAAATAATTTTTTTCTTCTTTTTTTTTTTCCATTTTAATCCACTTGTAAAACGTAGTTTTGAAATTATTTAATTTTATACTTTTCTACATCGTTTTGTGATTGTTAATTTATGTTTGAAAGTGATCGAAATTTCGATGGGTGATAAAAAGGAAGATAAGCGTTGCATTTAACATTTAATAAGCATTGTTTGCAACATAGTCTTAGCTGTTTTGTTTCACTATTTATTACCAATCTTTTACCATTTGCACCAATCTTCGAAACCAGGAAGAAGTTTCAACTGGTTTTATTGCGTAGTACCTGAGTGAAAAAGAAAACATCAGTGAGATGGAAAACACGACTTCCTTTAATCTTTTAGAAAGTTGAGGCAAATATTTACATTTTGACCTTAAGGTCGCTTAACAGTTAACTTTGCTAAGCCACGTTGTCTATTGTAACATAGAGTTCCATTTAAAATTTCAGTAGTCTAGAAATTTGGAAAAAGATCAGAATTTGGTTCGATGATAATATTATATCAAAGCAGACAGGAAAAGAAAACTTGCATTATTGGGCACAATGATCCAGTAGAAATTAAAGAACTCTAGCTAGTGGAAAAGGTATCAAAATTTTGATTGATTTCAAAGTGGCCATAATACTTGGCAATTAATTATGTTCGTGGCCGTAAAGAAATAATTGCTACCTGTATTGTCATCCAGCACAAAGTTCCAGCTAAAGTTTGAGTGCTCTTGTTAATTAATAATTTTATAACCATCCTTGAACAGCCGATTCAATTTTGAGTTTATGACTACCAATTGTGAACTCAGCAGCCCTATAATTTTTAACAAAATTCAGAAGACAAGGGAACTCCTTGATCAAGCATTGAAAGAAATTTGCTTTTGTGGAAGACTTTTAGGAAGAACTAATCAGCATTGGCGCTACATGGAGAGGAAAACCGCGAAAATTTCCCACGGTCATCCTGATGACAAGGGTACCGTAACCCATGATCCGACTAACGCAGAGGATATTTTACGTCAGCACCGTGATTGGTGCGAGTTGGGTGCAGAATTCGTATCGACCAGCCATCACTGGAATTCGAACCTGAGACACCTCATTGGTATGCGAGCGATTTGTCCCCAGATTATTTCCAGATAGATGCCCTATTTATTTGAAAAATAGTCGGAATTAAAAAATTTCCTTTGGTGATAATATTCTACCTTTGAGCCGCGATGGCTCAGGGGATAGAGCGTTCGCCTTCCAAAGAGGTGAACAGGGTTCAATCCCGCCAATGGCTGGTCAATACGAATTACGCATCCATCTTGCACAGACCTCAGTACTGACGTGAAATATCCTCAGTGGCAGACGGATCATGGGTTAGAGTCCCCTTGCCGTCAGACTAACCGTGGAAGGTTCTTGTGGTTTTCCTCTCCATGTAAAGCAAATGCGGGTTAGTTCCATAAAAAAAAGGCAAATTTCTCCCAATACTTGATCCAGGAGTTTCCTAGTCTTCTGGATTGGGTTCAAAATTACATGGCTACGGATTTGAACATTAGTAGTCGTAAACCCAAAAAACAGGGTCGACTGTTCAACAACGGTTATAAAATTTAAAAAAAAAAAAAAAATATTCTGCTTTCAGCAATCTGGTAACGTTTAAACATGGCACTGCAATCAGGCAACGAATTTCAATAAGATTTGAGAAGTCTAGCTAGACAGTGAATGATCGAAATTTCGATTATAAAATTCAATTGTCCATTATTTTTTTTAACTATTATTACCTTACGAGTATAAAGATATTCGTTCATGAAATACTTACTTCAGGGACCTCACACCAGAGGGTCCTTTGGCCACCTTCTCCATGTACCAAATCCATGGCTGATAGCTGGGATTGTAGAACGGGTGGACGAGAAGGAGGGAGATAATCTGAATCGGAAAACTTGCTGGAGGCATCATCTTCGAACTCGGATTCAGAAACATCGGCTGAATATCCAAGGGTAGCTCTCTGCTGAACATCTCTCTGGTAAAATTGATACATGGGCTCTTCTTCAAAGGGAGATTTTAAAAGCTGCAAAAAAGCAAGTTTTTATTTGTCACTCTCACTTTTTTCAAGATTAAAAAAATACATAAGGTTTTATTTACATATTAAAAAATTCCATATGAAATTAATGACAATTTAGTACATATGTTATGTAGAATAAATTTGCCAAGCATAAAGAGTCTCATGAGATTGACATCTTTATGGTAGTATAATGTATTAAACCAAAAAGAGTTTTTTTTTATTTATTCTGAATAACTTTTTATCGAATAATCATTTATCGATAGAATCACTTATCGAAGAAACATTTTAATAACTTTTAAATTAATGCGTCAGATACTAAGATCCGAAATTAATCAAGGATCAAGAGTTTGATCATAGATATGATAATTAATGAAAATATGTGATATTTGAACTTACGAAATCAGAAAGTAAAAAACCGACTTCCTCTGGTTGGACATTAATGTTTTTTAAACTAATATTATGAAGGATAGTCACAATCTAAAAAAAATATGCGTATAGTAATTTAGTCGAAAGTTTGAACCTCTAAATGTTAATATCACTTTTTGATAATGTCGCTATAACTCTAGAAATATTTCAGGGAATTTAAACAATTTTGCACACACTTACAAAACTAGTTTTTAATATTTCATTTAATAAAGGTATCGAAGTTTTTGATTCGTAAAGTGTACAAATGTTTATCTCATTTTAAACTATGTAATTTTAAATGAGAATGAAATCCAAAATTTAAAAATGAATTAAATACTCGACTCCAACTTCCTTGATGTTTTTCCAGCATCAACTAATTCAGACGGAAATCGAGTTTAGATTTAGCATGTCACTTTTAAATTTTTTTTCCGGAAACATGTATTTCTCGAGATTTCTTTATTTCAAGCAATCTGTACCCTATTTTCATTTCGCGTATAAAGCGCAATCTGAGAACCAATTCGTGGAATTTTTTTCAAGAGAATACAAAACTGAAAGAAAAAAAAATAATAATAATGATAGATTTCATCCTCTGCCTCCCTACCAGTGGTTAAGAGTGGGAGGGAATCAAGCCTGATATTATTGAGTGCATCGTTTGAAAACATTTTGCTCGTTTAATTTTGTTCGATGCGTATTTCCCGACATATTGGACCGTTTCCATACTTTTCGGACACCCTATGTAATATATATCGGTTTCCATTTCATCTTCATTAGTAAAAATGAGCCACAAGACATACAATAACTTAAATATTACTTCAATTACCATTTTTTACATTTAGATGAGACTAAATTATAAAAAAGGCTATGAACTCTATAGTTGTTCTAATGAGCATTGAGAAAACACCAATTTTAAAAGAAAATTCAGTGTTAATTGTTATAGTTTTTTTCTCTATACGTCCACTAATATTTAATCATCCCTTTTAGGATCAAGTTGTACATTGCAATGCAGTGTACACCGTACAAAATTAATAACGGACCACCCTGAATAACTTTTGATCTAATGACCATTTCTTCACGTTCTAGAATTAATTCAATCTTAAAGGTTCAAGGGGCGACCTCAAATATGCTAATTAATTTGTGCAGACGATATTTTAAGTTACAAAACCATGTTACATTTAAATCATGTTTACATCAATTTAAAATGTAAATCATGTTTACATTTTAAGTTACAAAACGTTTTTTTTTTTTTTTTTTTTTTTTTTTTTTTTTTTTTTTTTTCTTTTAAGAATAAACGTGCCTTTTTTTTTTCGATGGATTTAGATTTCTGACCCCTAAGATATAGGGAATAGCCACAATCTGGGAAATATGGTCCCAATAATTTGCTCAGGAGAGCGGTCCAAAGTCTGGACCCCTTTATGTTAATTTTGCTTTTTGCGTATTTGAAAATTGAAAAATGATACCTGTAAGCAACGTCATACCTGTAAGCAAATTGAAAAATGTTTGCGAATGATTAAAAATGTGTTTATTCAAAGATAATTCCATGCACTGTATAACTTTTAATATATATTTTTAAGTTTTTATAATTTTACTTAATAGTAATCGAAAAAATTTTGAATTGTAATTTAAATAATTTTTAATGGATCTTAAAGAATGCTATTTTAAAGGGCAAAATAGAAAATTCGAGTGAAATCGGTCGAATTGTTTTTGTGAAATCAAATTTTGAAAAAGTCGTATTTTTTAAAATTTGATTTCTCAGGAACTATCCTGTAGTTTGCCTTCTTTATGACGATGTGAAAAATTGTATACGGTACAATTCAATTTTTTTCCAACTTTTATTAAATAAAGTAATAAAAACTAGTAAGTACTCACTAAAAGTTATTTATTGGAATTATCTTTAACGACTTTTAAAACTGTGTGAAAATTTTTTTCAATTAGCTTAAAAAATTCTCGAGATATTGAGATGTATGCAAAAAGTAAAATTAGCTCTAAAGAGTTCAAACTTTGGATTTGCAATAGGAACCATATTTTGGAGTTCGCAAATTCGAAACCGTTTAAAAAATAGTATGTTTATTCAGATAATGTACACTTTAGTGACTGATTTCATAACTTAAAATACCGTTTGCTTTAATCGTATTTGAGGTCACCCTCTAGTACCCTTAAGATTGAGTTCTAGAATGTGAAGATGCCATCATTAGATCAAAAGATATTCAAGGTGGTTCGTTTATTTTTTTGCACACTGTACACTTATACAGGTCACGTGGATTTCTTTTACAGTTAATCCATCATTTGAAAGTAACTTTGTTATACCTTTTTTAATACCCTTTAATGAAGGTCAATGACTACACTTTAATGAAGGCTATATAATACTAATTTATTTAAAGTATTCACAGAAATTTATAGCATGATCATTTCCATTTACAACGGGGTTGAATGTTCATTTGTAGCATGTTTTTTTTAAGAGATTTCTAAGTTATTTTTTGATTTTAAAATCCTTTTTAATTCATTACAAAATGTTGGAAATACTTTAATGCATAATTAAATTAATTAAATAATTCTATAGAATTTCAAACGTAAACCCCAAGAGCAGAATAAAAATTACCTCTGTGTGAGATGATTTGAATTTTGAGAACTCCAAGATGTCCATTTGTTTGCGGTACTGAGGTGGAGTACCGCTGGAAACAGAATCATTATCTTCTTTATTTGATAATAAATTTGAGATCCTAAAATAATAAGTGAATGATTTCATTTTTTATATATTGTTAAAAAGTTTTTGACATAACTAATAGCCATTGTTCTACAATACCTGCTATTTGTATTTGAATGTTGAGACTGGAAAACGTTGTTTTCATGTTTAGTAGATGCTTCTTCCTCTGTAAAATAAATAAATGAAAATAAATAAATAAAAATAAATAAATAAACAAATAATAATAATAATAGCTTCTATACTAAACTGCAATGTTTCTTGACAATGGAGAAATATGCTGAGGGCAAACGAAAAAAATAGTTCCCGGCGCGATGTCTGTATTTCGAGGTAAATTACGCATTTCACAATAGAAGTATGATAAGTTATCTTAACCCACACATATATAGCGTATTTTTGCTATAATTTTCTTAAAATTTTATATATTTTCAAAGTTACGAGCGGCGCATCGCGGAATGGTATCTTTATTTAGAATTGAAGGCATTAGCCAATGAGAGCTCACGATCAACAGATCCCGCCAAAGCGCTTTTAGGGAGAGCTTTTGGCGTGTAATTTCGCGCGAGCTTTATTGCATATTATCTTCAATCTTTTGCTGTGCTGTAGTTTATTTTTTATCGTTTGAGAAACCAGCTTTTTTAAAAGCTAATATATCGTTATTATTCTACCTATTCGTTAATTTCGTTATTATTAAAATAATGGAATCTACTCCTAAGTTGAACTACGTCTTTCAAATCCACAAGAAAGGCAGCGCTTTGAAAAGCCAATTGTTATGAATGTATTTCATAAATTGCGAGAAGGGAATCCCAGCGATTCTATGAATGATGTGCTGTGTAAAACTTCGGACTTAACTGGCATATCTACCAGTAGCATCTCACGGGTGCAAAAAGAATATGGCGTTAATGGCTCATTTTCCACTCCTGGGAAAAAAAGACCTGCAAGAAAATGCAAAGGAATTAGACTACAAAAGTTTGATGACTTTACTTTGTGTGCCATTCGTCGGAAGGTGCACTTGTTTTTTAAGAGAAATGAAATTCCAACCGTGGCTAAAGTTATGAAAGTAATCAATGAGGATTCTGACCTTCCGAATTTGACTGTTGACACAACCAGGAGGCTAATGCTCGATTTAGGATTTGTATATAAGAAGCGATCCCGCAATTCAATGCTGATAGAAAGGGAAGATATACAAGTGTGGCGACGTCAATTTTTAAGACAAATTCGTCGGTACCGAAATGAAGGAAGGAACATAATTTACACCGATGAAACCTGGGTGAATTATGGTCACACAAAAGAAGCAGTTTGGCAAGACACATTTATAAAGAGACCGAAAGATGCATTTATGTCAGGCCTCTCAACTGGACTAAAAGCGTCTTCCGGAAAAGGATCCAGGTTGATCATTACCCATGCTGGAGGTGAGAATGGTTTTGTCAAGGAAGCTGAAGATATCTTTAAAGGAAAAAAAGGTAAAGGTGATTACCATGAAGAAATGAATGGTGATTACTATGAAAATTGGTTTCAAAATAAGTTACTCCCCAACCTTGCTGCCAATAGCATTATTGTGATGGACAATGCATCATACCACAGTGTTTTTGTGGAAAACATTCCTAACTCTTCCACCAAAAAGGATGACATTCGACAATGGCTGACATCGAAAAACATTTCCTGGAGCTTTGACATGCTAAAAGCTGAACTTCTGCTCCTCGTGTCTAATTTCCGTAACAAATATGAAGGCTATCGGGTTGATAGACTAGCCGAGCTTCAAGGGCATACTGTTTTGAGACTGCCACCTTACCACTGTGAACTTAATCCAATTGAACATATTTGGAGTATTGTGAAAGGTAAAGTTGCAGCCGAAAATAAAACATTTAAAGAGAATGAAGTGAAACAGATCACGAAAGAAGCAATTCAAAACATTTCTACTGAAACATGGAAGAACTGTGTTAGCCATGTTATTAAAGAGGAAGAACTAATGTGGGAACTTGACGGAATGTGTGATTTTACCGTTTAAAGTTTGGTTATTAATGTTGATCCTGAATCAACTGAGACTGCTTCCGAAGGAGACACCAGTACTGATGAAGTTGTGTGTATGTCATCATAAATGATACATGAATAAATTTTTTATTTTTAAGGAATAAATCTTGCAGTGTGTCATCCTTAATACCTACTAAGCTAAACAACTAACTACTAAGTTTAACAACTAAAAACACAATAAAAAGCGCTAGTAAATAACTTGTTTTTAATAGTATTAATCTGTAAAAAAAACTATCGAAAAAAATAATTCCTTTAAGTATATTTTGTTTCAAGTGGACACATTTAAAAGTAAAAATAGGTACTATTTAGCTTTAAAAAAATTAAGTATACTTTTCTAAAGTGTAATAGAACAGTAACAATGTAAAGGGGAAATTTAAGAGACTGAGTATACAAAAATGAAATGGTCAAATAAGAATAGAATATTCTAATGTAAATATAAAGAAAGGTTGTGGTGTAAAAATACTGTTGAAAGGCTGAAGAAAATGATTGACTGTTGGGAGTTTAAATAAATATTTAAAAAAATGATTTTTTTAAAATAAATAATTGAAATTGTGATTTTATTTAAAAGATACTTGAAATTGAGATTATTTTTAAAAGTGATATAAATCAAAATTTTTTTTTTTTTTTAAATCAATTTATTTAAATCATTGACACCCTGATATTTAGGTTGAGAAAAATATTGATCAATTCAAAAAAAAAAAATTACACAATAATATCAGATTTATTTATTCAAACATTTGAGTATTGTTTTGAAATAATTTGTTAAAAATTAAATTTTTAAATATATAAAATTATGTAAAAATTAAAATAACAAACTCATAAATCGAATATATTAAAATTCTATATTTTTTAATTTATAAAATTTCAGAATATAAAGTTTACATATATTTATTATACTAGATTACTTAATTATGATTACGTAAAATGAATCTTTAAATTTATTATAAGTGTTTCTGATAATTTGACCAATGATTTTCTAACAATCAAAGTGCCAAACAAAATGCTTAATCCGATTATTGCGCCAAATTGGAAGCTAGAAGAGTGTGACGTCATTTCGATCCTGCTCCTTACAACCCTACGGCTGAACTTATTTCTCCTTATTTCTCCTTCTTCCTCCGCCAGCCGTGACGTCATTGTCAAGAAACTTTGCATTCTAGTATAGGTTTCTTTTTCCGTTTAAAACTAAAAAATCTCTTCAATCAACTTATTTTTTATTCTCTTTTTATTTTTTTAAGATTTAATTAATGATATAGAGGCAATGTTTTATTAACCCCTTAACGATCGGTTAATTTTCAAGAAAACGGTCATAAAAGTGTCTGCCTTGCCAAATACACGTATTTGATTAGTGATAGTATCTAGTTTAAAATAAACTAACTATTTACAATTACCCTAAAAATATCCTGGTACTGCTATATGGTGTGTAAAATGAGAAATAAAATTTTTTCCGGGCAAAAGAAATGATTTAGTTTTATTCTTATTGGCGCATTACTACTGAACACTCCAGCCCGTCAATATCACGGGAGCGAGAAATAGCGATCGAAAACTCACCCCGTCATTTTCACGGGAGCGAGAATAAAGGGGTTAAGAAAAAAAGTGTACTTTCGCAAAAGCCCGTTGTGGGTAGGAATGCACGCAAGACTCCAGAAAATAGATACCAACGGCAATGCGGTTAGCATTCAGCACAATATCACATTTACTCCCTATCGATCTGAAGCTTGGTGAAATCACCATTGAGTATTGAACCCAAGTAATTTATAATTATAATTGATGGCCTTTTGCCACTAAGCTATTGGAGCTTACAATGTTATCTAAATAATTTAAATTAAAATCGAATTTAAAATCTATAATTGGAATATGTTTTTTAATAGACATCTCGCATAATTGGGGATCGAAATGGGCTACAGGTAGCGCAGAGCAGAACTATCTACATTTGGCAACATTTCGCATGCTTTCACCATTAGCGTGTGGATAATCATAGGGAAAGAAAGTACGTTAGATTCTGTCTTGATTTTCAAACAGATTAAAAAAATTTTAAATTAGGAAACTATATTGAACTCAAAACTGCATTAAACATAGTTCTTAAAGAAAGCGTCGTGGAAATTATAAAAAATCTTTTTGACATTCAAATGCGAAAAATATTATGGAAGGGGAAAATATAATAGTATATTCCCCCATATCTGAGCAGAGGTGGAGAGTGCCAAGACATGGAACTGACCTTCTCTCCAGATCGGGGTATCTTCGATCGCGAATATAATAGACAAATGAAAATTAATAAGTATACATAAAGCCATTCAGTGCAAAAGCAGTGTATAAAAAATACATTTATATAAAAAAAAAATCAGGAGATGCAGTTAAACTTTTTCAAATTATTAAATAAATCCTTATTTTTCTTCATACTGTAACCACAGAAAAGTTAATAAACTTTTCAACAAACAATGAGGATATATTTCATGATGATTCATGCAACGAGGTGATGCAAAAAATTAACATTGCGAAAGCTATTTAAAACCAAGTATTTTGCTAATGAGAACCTTTTTTGAAATTTCTTTTAATAAAGCGAGTATAAAGTCGACGGGAAAGGCAACTATCAGCTAAATTTTAAGCTAAGGCAATTAGGTATTTGTAAGTCGAGAAGTCAAGTGATTATGCTAAACCATATAATTTAAATCAAACTTAAATGTATACCTGTAAGCAACACGTCAAGCGTCGAACTTGATTGGCTTCGGCATTAACGAATGCCGCGATTTACGCACGATGACGTTGCTTACAGGTATCCAATTAACAGAAGCATTTCAATTGGCTTACAAGCAACTTGCAATATCTTTTATAATTTCAAATCAAGAATTGAGCATTAGATTCATATATGATAGGAAAAAATACTTACGATTTTGGAAATATTCTGGATCCAAACAAGTATAAAAATGTGAATCAAATGCAGGAGACACATCATCTATGAATGCAATTGGAGAAATATCTTCTTTCCCATTTTCAGTTTTATTTTGCGTCAGCGGTGGCAACGGTGGTGGAGTTTTGGGTCGCTGTACCCGTGGAACGCAAGAAACTTTCCTAAATCGAGGACGCTGGGCAAAATCTTTACAACTAATCTGCTGTTGCAAAATTGGCTCGGATTGTTTCCTGGCCTTCAAAGTATTTTGATCAAGGTCTTTGGAAGACTCGTCGTCTACAACGGAATCACTGTATGGTCTTTGCTTTTCGCGGCCCATAGTCAAATGTACATAAAACATAGCACTTTCTTTTTTTGGCGATGGTGATCTCTTCACTGGTATACTACTCGCGCTCTTCTGCCGTAGAATACACTTGATGAATGTCTTCTTTTTGGGAGAAGTATTCACTGAGCCATGCTCTTGAACCTTCACGCCTATTTCCGTCGAAGTTGGTCCGTTCTTTTTTATTTTAATTTTATTGGATTTTGAAGAAAGTTCTAAGCGAATGTCATTTTTGGTCCACGATAAGTGTCTTTTGATTTGGCTTATAGGGTTCCCACCTTTCTTTTGTTTGGCTTCGTGGGTCTCATCTTTGTCCAACTTGGAGCTAGCGACTGATTCTAAACTTGTGAGAGAACACTGCATGATGTCCGCGGCATCTTTGTCGTCTGGAGACAGAGATATGCTGCAGTTTTCATCTTGATCTTCTTTATCACGCAAATAATTTCCAAGGCTTTCGTAAACGGGTTCATAAAAGTGGTTTGAATCTCCTAGATCATATGTACTTTCATTCTGAACCTACAAAGAGGGACACTACTAATCACTAAAATTCTTTTTCATTAGTTCCATTTAAATACATGAATTAATTATAAAAAAAAATATCGATAAACCTAAAAATAGAACACAGGAATTTTTATCTTAGATACTTTCGTATCATTAATTTTAAATCTGCAATCAGATTCTCTCTTTAAGCTACAATTTTTTAATAACATTTTTAGTCTACTTTTTGTCGAACTATACAAGTTTAAAAACATTATATATAGCAGGGGGTCGCACAAATGCTGCGACCCCCTGCTATATATAATGACAAACTTCTAGGACTTAGGGTATATCATCAGGATTTAAATTGCATACGAACTTATGTCCGGAAATGTCTTTATACGCCGCTAATATACGCTTTATACGCTCCTATTATAATTTATTTCTTCGTGTGCTTCTGCACAGTTCCTTGATAGGAAAGCACTTCTAAACGCACACAACGACATTTCCGGGATGATGTGTCTCCGGCAGTGACATCCTAGGAGCAGAACTCTCCTAGAAGTTATTTTATAACAGTTAAGCGACCCCCTATTACATATAACGTTTTTAACTTGTACTTCGTGATGCTCTGTTCATTTATTTTAAACAATCTCCTGACAAGGCAGAGTCAGTTACGTACATATTGTCGCTCGACGCGAGAACAGTATACGCTTCGTATTCAGAGTTTTATACACGATTCACGTGATTAAGAATTCATTTTATAGTGAGATTAAAGATAAATAAATTAGTCACTTTTGTTTCGATTTACATGTAGTTTTAATTATTTTTATTTTATTTTTAGACATAAGTACTCCCTTAAAATGAATAATTATAGCCAAAAAGAAAGTAAAAAGGCAGACAATTCCACTATTTAATGTATAATTTGAAAACTTCTCCAAGTATATGTACAATGAAGAATTAAATATTTTTACAATTTCTTTAGGTCTAATTTCATTATTTCATTCAATTGAAAGCATCTCTCATCTATTATTATAAATCATTGATGTATTTTCAAAGTCCGACTTTTTTTATGCCGTCCCTATCAACCGCATAAAAAAAGTTTTCGGTAGTATATCGTACAAACTTGTTTATTACATGTAAGAATTTATAAAATTTTCGAATTTTTTTTTTTTTGTGCGATTTCTTTTATGCGGTCCCTATCCACCGCACAAAAAAAGGTTTTACTGTATTAGTAGGATACCTATAATTACGAGAGCAATTCTTCGTGATAAAATTGAAGTACATTAAAAACAACATAAAATTTTATTAAAAATCTATCGGCATCGCAATGATACATTCTAATTAGCAGGATAAAAAGAAGGAACGGTGAAAACATAGATATTATTAATACGACATTCATAAATGTATTTCATGTTTTGACCAGGATTTTTGAGCGAGTTTCTATACAAAAAATAAAACTATTAATAACGACCTTACTGCTCAACCACATTTGTCAAATATTTGAAAATCTTCTATCGTTTTATCTATTAACTGTATCTTTATCTCTTTGGTAAGACGTAATCTCTGTGTGGGGCAAATATAATTTCTGTTTTTACCATTTCTGCCCTTTATCCTACAGATAAGGGTGTACCATTGTGACACCAAACCCATTTAGATTTTTAATACCAGTGATTTTGAATGTTTTTAATAAAATGAAAATTATTAGTAGAGTTTAAGAAAACTGAAAGTGTTTTTATATAGATTTGTTACGTACCTTTATTAAGTGCAACGCATGTGCTTAAAATTTGAGTTCATTGTTCAATATTGAAAATAACTATTAATTAGTATTATATTAGTATATAATCTATTAGTTTACTATTATATTAAATTACTATTGTGTTTACTATTATATTTGTTATCAAACGCACGTTTTAAATGTACATTTTTAAGTCGAATTTTAAACTATATATCCATTTCTTTAACTGTACATTTTGAGGTATTGTTTTGCACCATTTATATTACACACTGTTACGTTTGTTTCATGATAATTTTTTTTTTAAAAAAAACATTGTTCTATGCAATTAAACATTTTAATTACCTCATCATTTATCAATGTATCACTGGAATCGGTGAAGGAAATTCTGTCTGTGCTATAATTTCGCTTATCACCATTAATATTCTGAAAATTTTGTTGGCTCTCTTTTTGACTAGAAGATCGTTTATTTCTCCTTCTTCTTACAGTGCTGAAACAATAGATGACAGCGAAGTTATTAAATGGCACTAATATACAATTTTTCTAATTCACTATAAAAAAAAATTGAATAAAGAAATTAATGAAATAAAATAACTCAAGTGGACTGAACGAAAAATAATTCTGTTTTTGTCGCACCTAAACCATAAAGCACTTTTGAAGGACATGGGGGGGGGGGAGGAGTTTCGATGGTGATAGAAATTTATTACTTCCTACGTTTTCATTTTAGATTTGACAATAATAGAATTTTTTTTTTTTTTTTTTTTGTTCCACTGGAAAATTTAGTTTTTAAATTTTTTTTTCTTTAAATTTTATTTAATGTTTTGTATATATTAGGTTATTTATGTCAGAAGAAATCAGAATTTAGATAAGGAGATAAAACTTTCTCAACTTTAAAAACTTTTAAAACTTTCTCAACTTTAAAAACTTTTAAAACTTTCTCAACTTCAATCGTTTAAAAAAACGATTGTAACTTGTATTGTCATTATGAACCAGTGAACCTATGAACTCCAGTTAAATTTGATATACAGAATACCCTTTGTCGATAATACCAAAAATTTCTACTTTTAACAATACAGAAATGACTAAAATTTCATTTATTATCAGGCAAAGACCTTCCACAAAGATTTGAGTATCTTAGGAAGATTCCATCTTCACAAACATGAAAACGTAAAAAAAAAAAAAATAATAATAATAATTTAAAAATTTAAAAACGTATTTAAGACCTTGTAAAATATCCAATAAAATAGTTTATAGAATTCAAACTATGAGCTTCACCATTTTTCAATAAGAAATTTGATTTTACGAATCAATATAAGATCATATATGTATTATAATATGATCACTGCAACACTTGCAATTTCATTCCCTTTTTTACGAGGAATTATTTAACATCTATATATTTTTTGAACAATTTAACTAAAGTTAATGAAAAATGTAACTTTATTTAATTAGAAGTAAGTATCGAGAAAACAAGGCAAAATAAAAATTTTGGTTCTAGGGAAGTTCATATACATTTTAAGACTTATTGTCAATTTTTTTTAATTACTTAATATATTAACCAACTGTCAAAAAGTCATAATTTTTCACATTAAATGTCATGAATTAAACTAGAAAATTACTGAAAAAAATTCCTGCCGAAAAACTTTTTTTTGACCACAGTTTATTATATTATTATTATAATTATTCATTTGGAAAACTTGTAAAACTTCAAAACGCAATGTAAAATAACAAAAACTACCAATTTTTTTAAAAATAACTCTTACCTTAAAAATGTATTTTTATTTATTGAAATAGTTGCTGAAAGAAAATTAACTGATAATTAAGCAATCTAAAAAAAAATTTCTGGACATAATGAACGTCTACTGTTATGTTGAAAAAAAAAAATGCACTTAAGAACAAAATGCACACAAAAGAAATAAAGTAAGCATGAATCCAGTGTTTTCCTTAAGTGTTTTTAGAAGGGCGGTCCGCCCTACCTGCCCTTTGATACCTATAAATGCGCCCTCTTTGCCTTTTTGTAAAAAAAAAAGCCGCCCATCCCTAAAAACAATGCCTTTTTTATTCCCATATTCCATTTTTTTTAAAAATTAATTCACTGTTTAAATAATAATTAGTAAAAACATATGTGTTAATAGGTTTAATTCTGATTACTATTACAAACATTTACTTTGTTAGAATTATTCTCAACTCGTTGCATTTGTATAAAAATCTCTTTTTTCAAGGGGGGGGGGGATATTAATAAACTTTTTAATGGTTTAATTTTTATAATTTTTTTTTTTAATAAATAGCTTTTTTTTTCCAAAATTCAACGTTCTATGTTCACTTTTTCATAATTTTTAGTTTAAATTACATAAAAAAAATCCTTCAAGTTGTTTATCAATTAATAACTTTTTTTAGTTTACTTTTTTTGAAAAAAAATTATGCCCAGAGCTTATCTATTAGCATGCCTTTAATTATATTTTATAAAACTACAAATTTTTCTCTTATTCTAATAATGAGAGAGAATCGGTTTTGAAATATACATATACAATAGTATAAAAGGATAATTTAAAAATTGTGAAGATCAAATTCAGTTATTGCATAATATTACGCATTTTGATAAATTTTTACAGTGTTGAATGAGTGTACTTTTTTGAGTGGCAGCACCATCCTTTTTTATTCCTAGAGAAGACTCTGATTAAACGATAGAAAACCAAATTTTTTGTAAAATCATAACAAAAATATTTTTTATTAAAGTTATCATAAATTAATAAGTTTCACCTGATTTCGTTGTTAGAGAGGCTACTCTTTATGAAATCATCATCACTGGCATCAGACCACTCATCTTTTGGAGCAGAATTTTCTGCAAAAAAGAAAAATACCATGCTATCAAAAAGCAAACAATCACAGAAATGAAAAATTCTTTTTTTTTTTTTTTTTTTTTTTTTTTTTTTTTTTTTAAGTATATCATGTATTAATTACAATGCATTGAAAATGTAATGCAATATTGTACCCCAAGGGATCTTCATCCCCTGCTCTCTTCGTTCACCAATCTCCTCGATTACTTCGTAAATCGATAATGCGATAAATAGATTACATCATCAAAATTAAAAATTATTCAATTTAAAAATTCCAAAATTCTGTTTTGTATTAACACGCATTTAGTTTCATAAATTTTGTTTTCGGTTCTATATAAATAAAATTTGAGCCTTATCAATCGCTCGGTTAATTCTGCAACTTCATCCACAAATTTATTTTCTACATTCCTAATTAATTTCAGATTGCTATAAAAACTCTGAATATATTCCTCCAAAAAGATTATTTAGCAATAGTGAGAAAGTTAATTTCTTATATAATTTACACGCGTTGGCTGAACACAGTTTTACTTAAAAAAATTTATGAAAATAAATATGACGCATTAAAAAATTATTTTTTTTAAAAATGTTTAAACTAAACTTAAGAATTTTAAAACGGTATATAAATATCTTTATCATTAAATATTGCAGGATAAAATACACCATGCGATTATGTATTTTATACAATAATAAAGGAAATCACTTTTACAATAATAAAGGAAAACACTTTTACAATAATAAAGGAAAACACTTTTGCAATAATAAAGGAAAACACTTTAATTTTGAATAATAATCGAATTCAAAAACATACTAATAAAAGAAAAGAATACTAAAATAAAATGATAAATAAATATTAGTGGTAGTACTGTTAATTAAGTGATAAATAAATAATTAACATGCAAATACCGTAATTACTTTAATTTATTTCAAGGTGATGATAGCCAAAAATATCTGGATCTTCTTAGTTTATTGATATCACATGATTTTATTTTCCAATAAGGATGCTTTAAATGGTAATATGATAATAAAAAATTTCATGTCACTTAGAGATACAGGAAAAATTTTAAGTATATTTTACAGATGAACACTATATTAATTTATTTTTCCCTGTGCTATATTTTTGAAAGATATACTTAAGTTTTTTTTTAGTTTTTAATTTTAAAATCATCGTAGAACAGCCAACCCAATTTTGAGTTTACGACTACCGATGTTTAACTCCGAAGCCTTGTAATTTTGAACCCAATCCAGAAGACAAGAGAACTCTTGGATCAAGTATTGGGAGAAATTTGCTTTCCCGGAGGACATTTTTGATTTAACTAACGCGAATTTACGTTGCATGAAAGGAAAACCGCAAAAACCTCTCACGGCTGACGGCAAGGGGACTTAAACCCATGATCCGCCAGCCACTGGGGACATTTTTCGCTAGCACTGTGGTCAAGGCAAGTTGGGTACAGAATTCATATCGACCAGACATCGCTGGAATTCTAACCCGGAAATCTCAATGGGAGGCGAGCACTCCATCCACTGAGCCGCCACGGCAATACTTGTAAATAAAATTAAATATGACATCATTATAACATCAAAATAAATAAAAAATAGTATTAATATATAACAAATGAAGCTCTTTTTTTTTTAAAAGCGGCATAGCAAAAATTAAGGTATTAACTACAAATATATATAGATGGAAACACGCAGCTATTTTGATACGATGAACAAGCATCATCATCAATGCCATGACCCAGAATAACACCAATGATGATACTTGTTTATGAGTCATCACTTCCACAATATGACATAAAATGTTTGCCACAGATGACGCTTATTCATAGCATCGCAACAGCTGCATGTTTTCTAAACATTTTTATTTGTATACATATACCTTTCAAAAACCAAAAATCATTTTTAAATGTTAAAGAGTACTCACTAATTTTTGATTGAGCTTTTGGTGGAATATTTTGGTACGGAAGCCGACCAGATGTTGTATAATAATCACTGCTGTTAGAATCTTGAGAATCGATGTAAATGGGTTCCTCAGATATGTCACTCGCCTTGTCAATTTCCAAGTCTAAAGTTGAATAGTAATTTTGAACATCGTAGTAATTTCTGTAATCAGAACTTGTGAGTGAAACAGTTGAAGTAGTACTGCTTTTGGAGAGATCGCTTGAAGCAGTTCGGGAGCGACACCAAAGAAAAGAAGGATTCGGTTGAAGAGTATATTCATTCTCTGTATTCGATTTTGGAGAACTATCTGCTGAGTTTTGTTTAAGAGACGTTGGACTTGAGTTAGAAGTTGTAGGTAAGCTGTTTGGTTTACAGCTTTGTTCTTTAGTCTCTTGTCCTTTATCTGCATTTCTTTGTTTTTCTAAAGGAAACTTTTTAGATGTGCTAACTAAGCTACTTGAATTCAAGATTTGTTTCGTATTTTTAAGTGTTTCTTCGTCTTTAACATAAGACTTAAAGCTAGACTTTTGATTTTTCGATATTTGTTTATTAGTTAACTGATATTTAGTTAAGAAACTTCGAGTTGATAAGAGGGGTTCACCAACGACTTTACTAATGTCAGTTTTTGAAGCACTTGGAGACTTATCTTTTTGCACATTTTTAGCACCTATATTTGTTTTTGTAAATTCATTTTTTCTAGCCTTTAGAATTTTGACGTCATCGGTTTGAGCCTGGACTTTTTCATTAACTAGCTTTAACCGTCTTTGTGATTCTGGTGAAAGAAGAGCTAAACTGCCTTCAAAACTGAGTATCGCTCTTTGAACAATGTTCAATGATTTATCTCCATCTAAAGAATTTCTTTCAACTGCTGATGCCGCGTTTGAGGTATCTTGGCTATTTGGCGCATTTATGTTGATAGCTTGGCTCTTTTCATTAATAATGTCTTTTAAGATAGATTTATCACAAATACTACTTGTAGTACTAGATTTGGCTAAAGGACGGCTGAACTCAGTTTTGGATGGAACACTTGAAGTTGTAACAGATTTCGTTAATGGGGTGCTCGTTTCTTTAGTGGGTTCAAGAAATTTGCTTCTCAAACTAGCCACTTTAGATTGACTAATGGTGTTTCCAGAACCCGTAGTATTTTCAGCGTTACCTTTTTTCGTCCAATTTCCAGCTTCATTCTTTACCCATACTGTCTTAGAGCTTGATTGAGAATTTTTTACCACCTCTTTTATTTTTTCTATTTGATCATCAACCGGTAAAATAGTGTTTTGTTTGTTGGACGGGTTCGAAATCTTAGATACTTTTTCCTTATTTAAAATATTATTATGAACAGTTTCCTTTTCATTAGAAACAACTGAATTTCTCACTAGCTTGCTTTTGATTGATTTAGCACCGTCACGTTGATCTGCTCGATTAAAGGTTAGGATAGGTTTATCGTCATGCTTTTGCTTAACTCGGTATAAATTTGGCTTGTAGCTCGTACTGCTAGTCGTGGAGGGATAAGAATTGGAGTTTAAAGAGTTCGTCTCAAATTCGCTTAATTTAGAATTCACAGTTAAATCGCTTGAAAGGGTACTAGCACAGGAACTTTTGGACAATAATGTCGATTTGGCGTTTAAGGTTTCATTGGATGGAATGTCGATATCAGAAAGCTCAGAAGAGACAGAAGATATAGAACATTTCTTTACAGAATTTGTATCAAGTTCAGAATTCTTAGAAGAATTGCTCGAAAGAGACACAGAGGAGTTCGTTAAGGAAGTTCTGGAGTGTGAAGTTTTTGATAAACTACTAGCATGAAGGGATGAAAGTTTGTTCGTAGTAGAATTTAAACGAGATGTTTTAGTAACAGACGAATGTAAATGCGATACATTAGCAGTATTTGTAAATGAATTTTTTGGTGAACTACATCTAGGCTTAGATTTGTCTTTGCTATTTAAAAGTTTGACAGAGGTATTTTCAGTCTTTCGTTTTTCATAGGAAGCCTTGGGAGATACTACACGGGGCGTGCTGACAGGTTTTGTAACAGATAAATCATTAACTTTTTTCAATTCAGTTCTTCCACAAACCTTAGCCTTACAAGCACCTAAGTGAACTTCAGGAACAAGAGAGTTCAAGATTTTGGAATTAGTTTGCTTTTTCACATCCGTTTCCTCATCTTTAACAGATGACTTAGTTTTTTCAAACTTACTTTTCATAGTAGCTGACCCATTTTCAAATTTATTTTTAATGTGAGACCACTTAGGCGAAGAGGTTAGGCTCCCAACTGGATTAGTATTGTCATTGGCCGAATCCAAAATTTTTGTTTTTGAATCAAGCTGCATGCTTCGCCTTTGAGCAACACCATTTGTTTTAGGTGTAGACCTAATATTCACCGCATTCTTTTGGCGAGATGAAATACTTGATGCGCGGGGTCTACTTCCTTGTGCATTTGGCTCCTTAGGCTGGCAGGCAATCGATTCTACTTTTTTTGGTCGATTTGCAATGGATTTTATAGCGGAAGAAGAGAAAGCCATCTTGGATTTAACAAATATTTGGCAATGCTGCAAATTTTGGAGCAATTTAAATGGCTTCCTAGCATAAGTTGTTGGAGCAGTACTGGTGGTAGCATCTGCTTCGGTCGATACGGTTTTCATCATTGGTCAGCAAGTAATAAAACATAAAATAAAAAACTGATAAGGATACTTCCAATGAAAGAGGTATTAACATTATGATCCGTTATGATACCTGAAAAAAAGAAATGAGTTTTAATTATATGTCCGAAGAGGTTTCATAAAAAATTTATTAACACAAAATAGGAAATTAATATGAAACTAATGAATTTAAAATTAAATTAATAGTATGCGAATGCTGATTGATGGATATAAAAAGGAAGACTCACTTAAATGAAAAATAGATAACTAAATTTACAGAGTAAAAAGCACAATTTTTTTAAAAATATTAATATTAATTTAAGTATAATAAGAATAACTTAATCTAACTTCTTCTCATTAGAAGTTAATTTCTAAAGACAGTGAAGAAAATTCAAAAAACCCAAGTTAAAAATATTAAATTGGCATGGTTTATATTGCTTAAGTGACAATTGGTTTATATTGCTTAAGTGACAATTTACGATGGTACATGAGCCCCACGAAAATTAGAAATCTCTTCTTAGTATTTCAGACACATAATGAAACATTTTATGAGTCATCATCAGTTTCAATTCAGCTATTTATAAAGAAGAACTATTATAACTCTCTATATTAATTTCTCTACCACACATCCCGCAAAAAAATTGAGTACCTAAGAAGCATTTGAGTGGCATTAACAATTACATAAATGATAATAAATTATGTATGAACAATGCAGTTTGTATGGTTAGCATTTAATTTCGCGTTAAAAAATATAAAGACACAAAATTTTTCATATTTCCTAATTTATTAAAGAAAAAATATATGAAATCACGTTCTTAAAATTATCCAGGGGAAAAAATTCAATATTGAGTAACCTTACTCAGTTATGAATCCAAATTATAAGAAAAACATATAAGAAGTAAGAAAATATAATTTAAAAAAAAAGCATATTGTACACTATAACATTATGAAAATTCGGGACAAAATATATTTCTTTGTCGCTTATTACTTTATTATCGAGGCAGATATCCGTTGGAATGGCAAGTTTCAAATTCATTGACCTTAACCTTGAGATACGATTTTTCCAACCGATGTAACGTCGTTAATTAAAGGGAAGGAAAAAAGGTTCGTTGGAAACGGACAGAAAGATAAAGCATCATTTTAACATATACTCTTTTAATGATATGAGTTGGCTCTGGTTAATTTCATTTAGTTTTTACTTCGAAAACATCTTCATATCATATGTTATGAATTACAGAAACTGTCTGAAGTGCAAAATTTTAACATCAACGGAAATATTATAATTATTACAAGTTTAAAGTGATTGCGAATACAGCGATTAAAGAAATGTGCAAGTAGTCTTTAAATGTATTAATTAACTAATTAAATGATAAAAATTTTAATTGAACAAATGATTTAATTATGATAAAATAACTTAAAAATAAAATATTTAAAGACAGTTTAATATTTTGGTAAGTTTGAGATCTTATTATTGTGAAGTCTTGATGAATTAAGAACTCCTCACTCTTTGTAAAATTGTGACCAATTATAAAGTTTTGTTAATATTCTTTAAAATTGGCGATTATCCAATGATTTTTAACAATTCATTTTCCATTAACTTTTGAAAATTCAATTTTTAAAATAACATGCTGATTTTCAAAAGAAGTATGAATATATTATATTAGTTTAAGACATATTAACAAAAGATATTATATTAGTTTAAGACATAAAAATAAAATTATTATATAGAAACACAAAATGAAAAAAAAAAAAACTAATTAATTATTAGTTTCTTCGCTTGCGAAACACGTTACACCTATTATTTCATCCGTAAAATTAGTTACACCCATTTTATGGATGAAATAAAAGAGCTTAACACTTTTTTTATTGTTTGAAACACTGATTCTTTTTATTTGCTGCATGCGATTAGAACGTAATACAGTTATATAATTTCTAAACATTGTAATTTTAGAAAGATAATGCCAAAGCTGCAATGTACAGGAGTATTTTGTTTATTAATATAAAATGGGAAATGACCCGAAAAATTATATAAAAAAGTTCCCGTCTGAAAAATTCGAACAATTTGTCACTTTTTCAAATGCAATGCAAAATGTTAAAACAGTGTCAAAATCCAAAACTAATAAAAAAGCAAAAAGAATAAAAAAGTGTTCTTATAAAGTTTTTTTTTCCTGAAATAATCGCTGTATAAAAACTTTCAAATTAATAATAAAACACACAACACTTTTCATTTGAGCAGTGCGCAAAACTATAACCCTCGAATCACACTACAATATCAAAATCTTTAGTAAAAGTAGGACTACTTTATAAAAGAAAAATTACTTAAATAACAGAGATAACTAATAACAATAACTCGATCCGTGTTTTCACTGATAAATGGAATTTATGCTAATTTTATATCGAACGTATATTTTTTGCCAGCCTATATTGCATTTTGAATATGCTCACAAGTTGGTTTGATAAAAATTAAGTAAATAAATTTAAAGTTTCTGTTTTATTTTATTTAATGTTACTCGTCAGAAACTAGGTTAATACCTACTGATATAAAAAAAAAAAATAACCTCTATGACGAGATGCACAGCAAAAATTTCCGTGTTACTTAAAAAAAATTTTTTACCGGAACATGTTACGTAACACACAAACCCTTAACGAACAGGAAAAGAGGTAGACCCAGGCTGAGATGGCTGGACTTAGTTGAGACTGATTTCCTTACACTGAAGGAGAAAAACTGGCGAACAAGTGTCAAAAGTAGAGAGAAGTGGATTCGAATTCAAAGGAAGGCACTGGCCCACCCTGGGCTGTCTAGCCAGATATGATGATGTTACGTAACAAAAAAAAATCTGATATGCCGAAATGTTTTCAGTAATAAATAACGTAAAATCACTGAATCACTCTAAATTTTAAAAAATTACTGTTAAATTTATAGTATAATATTTTACGGTAAAATGGACTACGGATAATGCACCCAAAGTGCAAGAAACTGTAATTTGATCTGATTTTTTTTTTTACAGTGTGCAAACATATATGATTTAGACCAAAATCTACTTCATGTATCAAAAAGATCTGAGTCATGAATATAAGAATAAACCAATTTTATTATTCATCACTCCTCCAGAAATTAAACAGGATTCATGCTCTTCACTTCCAAGATTAGGTATTCAACATCGTACTTCAATATTGTCAACAATGCCATAGTAATGCATTCACCCAGCAAACTTAATGAATGGCTTTTTATCGACATCAGAAATCTTATCAAACCAGTGTGTAATGAGTTCGCGTGAGAAAAAAAAAATAGTAGACCTCTTCAGAGCTAATATAAATAGGAGCTTCTAACTAAGTAATGTTGAAAAGAAAAATAAACAGATGATATCAGATAATAAAATGAGCTGAGAAGATAAATATAACCAGATGTTTGATTATTTGTTTAGATGTATTTAAAAAAAAAAAAAAAAACCAAAACTATGTGATAATGAGCAGCACTAATTTTATTGAAAGATCTAATTTCAAACAAAATAAGATAAGTTCGCAACGTATTACAGAAAATGTGAATTGAATGTGTCTATACTATGAAACATGAAAGAAAAACAACTTTAAGAGGAAGCTATACCACGGGAGAAATTTTTCCTGGCAAATTTTCCTTCACCTTCTTCGGTATTTAAAAATTTAATTCATAAAGAAAAGTAAGTGCGTGCAAAGAGTAAACCATAAAGTTTCAAATGCTGAAAAATTTTTTTCAAAACACAAACAAATCTTAAGTAATCATGCCATAATTTTTTTGCATTCTGATATTTTGAAGAAAAAAATTCTGCATATAAAGCTAATTGGTTTACTCTAGATTTTCAAAAACTCATTTTCTTTATATTTTAAATTACTTATGTAGATGAAGCAGAATTAGGCATGAAAAGTTTTTCCTCACTGTATAGCGTCCTCCAAAGTGCCTAGTTTTTCAGCATACTTTTTTCAAATCAATCCTAAATCGAACTTTTCATAAAACTCAAATAAAGAAAGAAACATAAATAATTAGCCGTAAAACAATTTAATGATAAATATGTTTCAATCAACTATTCTAACACCAAGCCGCAGTGAGCGACTTATCAAATCAATATTAGTCGTGCTTTCTTGAAAAAAGTAAAAAATTGTGCTTTTATTTTGTGCATTTTGGAGGAATTTTATTCATGTGAGGAACAGAAAAAGCTTCTACTAAATTATCAACTTTATTTCAAGTATCCACTGCTTGTGAAGAGGGAAGGGAAGAATATTATCAACATGACCATCATTTTAGGCATTTCTGTCCCCTTAGGGCAAGATCTACGTACTAAGAACTGTCATAAAAATAATAGCAAGATGATAGGGAATATAACACAGGGGGGAAAATTTTTTGTTACATTTACACAAATACCTGTTCTTGCCTAAGTCAAGTGAGAGATTTCAAATCTGAAATTAGTTTTTCTCCTAAAGCTATAGATTTAAACAAAAAAACATTTTTAGTCTATTTTTTGTCGAAATGAGCAAGTTTAAAAACGTTATAAATTACAGAGGGAGGCATAAATGTTGTGACAAACTTCTAGAGAAGTTAGGGCACATCAGGTTAAAAATTGCATAGGAAACTTTCCATTGAAATGTCGTCACACGCAGCAAAGGGCTCTTCTCTATTATGGCCTGTTTAGAATCACGTTAAGAAATAGTTCATAATAGGAAAACGTCCCCAGCGGCGTATGACGATATTTCTAGAGATGAGTTCATATGCAATTTTAAAACTGATTTAACTCCATTAGAAGTGAGTCGCAACATTTATGCGACACTCTGTTACATATACAACGTTTTTAAACTTGGACATTTAAAAAAAAATTATAGAATAAAATTGTCATTAAGAAAACTGTTGCTTGCAGAGAGAAAACGATTGCAGATTTGAAATCAGCGACTCGAAAATATCTCAGACACAACAGAAGACAAAATAATAATAATAATAATAATAATAATAGAATAAATGAATAAAATATTTTAAAAAAATTCCCAGTGTAATCTATACAGAAAAAGCAAATTAACAAAAAGAAAAATAAGGTTTTAAAACAATTAAGTTCATAAGCCTTATTTAGCACAAAAACTATATTATTAATATACAAATGAGTTTTAAATATTCATGAATAATGATGCATTTTTTCACTAGTTTTCAGGTAAAAACTCTAAAAAACAAGTGATCCAAGAATAGTTTCAAAATGAAAAACTTTATACATAGAAATAATGTATTTAAATAAATTAATTCACATGAATTCACAATATAAATAAACGCTGCATAGATAAATCGCATTAATTATTTCTTTATTAAATTTGAAAACAGTTAAATTTGTGATACAAAAAATTAGTTATGATATATTTTAAGATCAAAATTTTAAAATATATTTTTTACTTGGAAATTTCTTAAAACTTTCAGATGAAAGAAAATAAGTCTTTAGGATTGTTGAATAAAAAAATTAATCAATTGTTACCTAAAATCAATAATATTTACTGAATACTTTCTTTTTTTTAAAAAACATTTTAAGGCTTAAATTGATTGACTTTTTGAAGCGAAAAGCCGCCTTTATAAAGAATCTGATTATTAAGTATATCCGAGGTGAATAACTTTAACGTTTTACAAAATGCCTTGAAAAATGTAAATAAACAAATAATAACTTTTATGAGTATGTAAAAAAAGTGTTGAAAATATTCTAACACAGTTATTGAAAGAATATACAAATATTTTGGATACCAAGTGATTTTTTAAAGAAATTAACAGGAATCAGAGGATTGACATGATATCTAATTAAAACATTTTAATTAGTTAAAAAAATGCTTTTTATTATTTAAGTACAGAATTTAAATTAGTACCTCATTTAAACATTTATTAATATCCACATTTAGATAATTAAATTAAACCATTTCTTGTAGCTTTTAAAATGCATACCATTTTTTTTTAAACAGATCTCAGTTTAAAAAACTAATTATAGCATTAAACTAATTATACTAAATTAAATTTTTTCGATTGGTTATTAAAAATTGTGAGGAAATTAAAAAGAATTCGAATATATCAACTAAAAGTGTAACTCAAAGTAATGATAAAAAAAAAAATACATTTATTAAAAATTCAACGAATGGAGATTTCTAAAGATGATGCATGTTTTTGTCAAGATTACCTCAACCTTAAGGTACTAAATGTTATTGAATTCTGAAACACAGAAATAAAGTTCATGAATACTACTTAAAATCCTTTCAAAGAAGTATATTGGCCTTTCTTTCAGCAGTTGACCACGTAAAAACGACTTCACGAATCTATCCCAAAGAAAAAAGATTGTTTTGAAAGATAATGATCTTGGTCAGGTCAAAAGGAAACAGCTAATATGCATATATCTAAACACGAGAGCAAAGAATAGAAAACTCTTTCCTTTTTTTTTTTTTTTTTTTTTTTTTTTTTTTTTTTTTTTAAGAGCAATTTATAACATTGTACATTCTTTTCTTTCTTTTACGTTTTGGAAAAAATATCAAAGTTTAAAGGGAGAAAAATAAACTAAAGTTTGTGGAAAAATTTACCATGAATAGAAATAATATTTGACGATTTAAGGACGCTTTTCGAAATCCTTTCGCCAAGGAATATAAAACTGCTAAGTTGCTTTAACTCAAAGTAAAGCTATAATTTTAAATTATAAGTACTATCTTGCCGTAAAGATTTGTTTCGACTCTAATTTGGTCATTAGATTAAATATTATTAAACTTCAAAATTAAAAAAAAATAAAAAATAAAAAACGCAGTATGGCGGTATTTTTCTGCCTTAATGAAAATCATGAAATCAATTAATAATTCAATTTTTTTCTCTTCATATTTTTTCATTTTATGATTTCAAACAATGCAGTTATGGAGCAGCATTTCAAAAATTTATTGACAATTGCTTTTAATTTTTACAAACAAAAGCATGATTTTTTTTCACCATGTGGACATTTTGCGCTATTAATTCTTAACTAGCGTAAGCTAAAGACAGACAAAATTTAACCTAACAGCCGTGAATAACTCTCATAAACTCTAAACAGTTAAAAGAAGAAAAAAAGTAGCATATTATTCCCTGAAAAGTGTTATCTCATATAAGAATAACTTCAAAACAATTCTTAATGAAAAAAATATATCTATATTATTTTTTGCGTATTTTACATATATTTTAAAATGGAATTTTTAGTAAATATTTATTATTTTTTTATTAAAAATCTAAAAACTTGAATGGTACAAAATTTTTTGCATTATTTTAAAGAATGCAAATTAAAATGGTAAAATACAAAGTTTAAGTGAAATCGGTCAAATGGTTTCTGAGAAATTGAACTTTGAAAAAGTCGCGTGTTTAAAATTCGATAACTCAGGAACTGTTCGTCTAAATTTGCTTAAACTTTGTGAGTTAAAAACCATTTAAGAAATCAAATAAATGAATCAACAGCTGTCTCCTTAAAACAGTACAAATTAACCAGAATCTCTATTTAAATAGGATATTTGCATATTTATATTATCACAATATATTCAACCTGCAAGGTAATTGAAAAAAAAAATCAAAAAGAAAGAAATTTAAATATTTTTGCTAGACGTTTTACGATTGAAAAATATTTTTTTCGAGATTAAAAAACCGGTATTAGAAAAATAGAATGACAAAAATCAAGTGTTTTTAAAGGAAAGAAAAGTGCTTATGTTATTATAGATTTCCTTTAATTCAACAACTAATTTAGATATATTGACATCCAATCAAATTAAATTAGTTGTCAGAATGTTTATTCAAGTTTCAGGAATAAAACGCATTTTTTAGCAATATATTGTAATATGTTTTGTTATTGATAGCAGTATATATTAGGAAAAAAAATATATATGCATACATATAGTAATTGAAACTTAATTGCATTGAGAGTAACAATGATCCAAAAATAACAGGAAAATTTTGAAGATCTGTTACTCAAAAACTATTGGATAAGAAGCTTAACAAAAATCGTAAAAATATTTACATTGAAAAAAAAATTGAGAGCACCAAAGCAATAAAAAATGTTAGTTATTTCGAAAATATTTTGAATTTTTTATCATTTAATTATTTTCAAATTAAATACATTTGTTTATTTTTCTTTCAAATTAATTTCGGAAAAAGAATTTAAAAATTTTTTTTTATTTAATTTTAGATATTTATTTCTCATAAGATTTAGTATAATTTGAGTAAGTAATTTCCTTAGAACAATGGCTCAAATACTTCCTACCAATTTATGAATCAACCTATACAATGACACACGCTAAATGAGAATTACTTATCTTTAGTATCATTTGCTCAATCATTTTCAACAGAATCTATACAAGATGTGGGGTTTGCTTGTCACTTGCTTTGGAATATTATAAAAAAATTTGCGTTTGTTAATTACTGTATACAAAATTTACAGATTTATAATTATTAATAAAGTAATTCGCTCATTTTCCAATATTCCAGTTCACAGATTCGCCAATTCACTTACAAACCGATTCGCCTATATCCTCTGATTCATCGATTTGCTATCTTTCTTCCCTATTAATTTATCTACTCACTATATCAAATGTCGTTAAATTAATGGTTTCTTTTAAATTTTGTAGTAAAATAAAAATTAGTTCAAGAACATTTTTCATTTTTTCCCCTATAACACATCTAGAAAACGAATTTTTAAAAAAGGAAATTGAATTAAGAATTTTATTAATCTATATTAAGAAAAGAAGAATACGGTATCGAAATTAGGACTATCAGAGAAGTATACTTCCTTTTCATAGTTTTTAAATACATTTTTCTTAAACGAAATCACTGATATCCGCAGCTAAAAGATAAACCTAAAACATTTTTTCTTAGATCTACTGACATATTTTTAGTAACACCACAATATTAAAATGCCATTTGTGACTTTTCTAATTCCTGTTAATTCTACTTTTTTTTTTTCAACGTTTAGAAGTACATTTTTTTAAGAAATCACTGATATCCACAACTAAAAGATAAACCAAAATTTTTATTCTTAGATCTACAGACACATTCTTTTTTTTAGATCTACTGACATATTTTTAGTAACACCACAATATAAAAATATTATTTGTGACTTATCAAATTCATGTTACTATTCCACTTCTTTTTTTAATGTTTTTAAGTACATATTTTAAAGAAATCACTGATATCTACAGCTAAAAGCTAAATCTAAAACATTTTTTCCTTCATCTACAGACACATTTTTTCAAAGATCTACTGACATATTTTCAGTAACACCACAATATTAAAATACCATTTGTGACTTTTCTAATTCCTGTTACAATTCCACTTTTTTTTTCCAACGCTTTGAAATACAATGTTTAAAGAAATAACTGATATCCACAGCTGAAACCTAAATCTAAAACAGTTTTTTTCCTTGATCTAAAGACACATTTTTAGTTACACAATATTTAAATGCCATTTATATTTAATTTCATTCTTCTTCTCCAACTAATGTTTTACAGATCATATGTTGATTTTAAAACATTACGTAATAATTGCATGCACTAATATTATTTATTCATCAAAATGAATGCGTTATAAAATTTAAGCACGGCATAAACATTCATAATAGGACATTAATTATGAATAATAAATGAGCTCACCATTCAGCAAAATAAACACACCACGCAAACCGAATGCTTGGATCACACAAAACCTGCATACGTGTGAATCTCCCCAGCGTCCTACGCAACCAACCCACCCACTACGGAAGATTCAAGAGACTGGGGGTTGTATGTATATGGGGAAAAAACTGCAAACGAGATACATATGGGTGGAGGCAGGAGAGGGAGACTGGTCGAATGAGGGGAGGGTGCAGTTGGACGTAGAAAGGGGAGACTTAACAGAAAGAATTATCAGAAAATCCAAATCGATAATTCAAGGGCGGCTGCTGCCCCTAAAGCATTGTTCCGTGGGTCGGAAAGAGACCAGAAAAACAACAGATGCATTAGTACTCATAATCCGGAAATCAATTGACTCATAATAAAACCAACATCATAATGTGATGTTATGAAAGTGAAAGGTCAGGCATTGTAGAGGAATGGACGATTGATTGTATCATTCTAAAAAAAATAGGAAAAATGATCCTTATCAAAAGAACATTTTATTGAAAAGTAAAATTCATTAAAAATTAATATTGCAATAGAGTTATGGAGATTTTGACGATGAATTAATGTTGATCCGAATAAAGAATAATTTAAAATCGATATTAGAACACACCACAATTAAGAATGAAGATACAACTGACTGTTGAATATATAAAGAGATCACTGGGTCACCAATCTATCCTCCTACTAAAGCTCAGTCTTGAATATTAAATGTATACTACTTAATATTTCTTACTTTGAATATGAACCACTTGGATACAATGAGGAAAAACCCGCCTAAATCAAAACGGTAAACAACTAGATGAAAGATTATTTCATCAATAAACCTGAATCGTTGACAGTTATTCATTCTTAAAATAAAAAATTTATAAGATTTGTCAATTTCATAAGGTTTCTTCGAAACATATTGATACCCGTTCACATATGTCACGTCATAAACACTGAGTTGAACATGGATTGATACGCTTTGGCATGTGAATTTCTTTGGAATATATATATATTAAATAAATTATAAACGAAAAGCGCATAAGTAATTTTCCATGAACTTATAATATAACTTTCATTTCTGGAAAAAGGACTAATCTGGAAAATATCCCAATCCTTTAAATTATCTTTCATTTATTCTTTAATTATCCTTTAATTATCTCAATCCCCAGCGCCGTGGGGGCTCAGGGGATAGAGCGCTCACCTTCGAATGAAGTGAACCGGTGTCGAATCCCAGCGATGGCTGGTCGATATGAATTCCGCACCCGGCTAGCACCTACCACAGTGTTAACATAAAATATCCTCAGTGGTAGACGGATCATGGGTTAAAGTTCCCATACCGTCAGACTAACTGTGAGAAGTTTTCGTGGTTTTCCTCTCCATGTTACGGGTTAGTTCCTTTAAAAAAACCTCCAGGAAGGCAAATTTCTCCCAATCCTTGATCCAGGAGTTCCTTTGTCTTCTGGATTGGGTTCAAAATTACAAAGGTACGGAGATGAACATTAGTAGTCGTAAACCCAAAATTGGGTCAACTGTTCAACGACGGCTATAAAATATAAAACAAAAAATCCTTTATCCCCAATACTTTAAATTTAGAAACATCAAAGTATTTTTTATGCCACGTGAAATTTAAGAAATAAACATTTTCTTAAACCAATGATGTGTAGAACAAGTAAGACCGACTAAATAAATCATTTATTATCTCCTATCCACTTTTACGGCATATTATTTTAAAACCAAGTCGTTGAACAAAGTAATTAAGAGTCGTAATTAAAAAAAATACTCGTTGAAAAACAAAAAAATACTTTTGATTAAAATTGTTAATTGATTATTGTAAAAAGTTGGAAATGGAAAGTACTTTACCGCTGTGTTTTTCCCAAACCAAGTACGACGCTAAGCACAAACCACAAATATTTCCTACTCGGAACATCTCAAATAAAAGCAATCCACACATTACGCATCAATATAAACATTAACCTTATCAACCTTCTTATCAAATCAAGTAGAAATGATTTTAAGTAAACGGAGAAAAATTATCTACAGTGGAAACTTCCGACTGTTATTTCTTTTCCTAAAGTAAGAAGCCCTTTTTTTATATATATTTAAGAAATTTCTGTTCTCGCCAATTGCTATTTATGATCAGTTATACCTATAAGAAACTTATAAAGATTCTTCAACATGAATAAAGCCAAGTACCAAAAACAAGACAATAATCATAGATCATTTGCAACAGAAATTTTCTAAATACTTTTCTTTCAGATATTTTTCTGGTTCAGTTGTTAAATGTTGGAATCTTTCGGTTGGGATCAACAAAATATAGGCACTAATTCAAATTAATAATAACTCATTTATCCTCTGTCTATTCTTTCAATACTTTTAACTGGACAGAAATTTCTAAAGATCAGTTTTTTTTTTTTTTAATACAGTTTCTAACACACACACATATATATATTAATATTTTTAATTCTAAAACTAATTTTTTCCGAAATCTATAAAAATCAATTATAATAAATATATACCGAAGATATAATAAATATATACATTATGACCACCCTCCGGTGGAGGGGGTAGTATGGTGTGGGCAATCGGGCACATTAGGATCCATAATCCTCATAGAACAATCCCTGACGTCTGTAAGCTACTTGAACATAGTTACAGACCAGGTTCACCCATTCATGGCAACAATTTTTCCCACGGGGGATGGTGTTTACTAACAGGATATTACACCATGTCATAAGGGTCGAATCGTCATGGACTGGTTCGAGGAACATTCCAGTGACTTTCAAGTCATGTCTCGGCCCCAAATTCACCTGACCTTAATCCAATAGTCCAATAGAGCATTTGTGGTCCTACTTGGAAAACCAAATTCGTGCTGCCACGCTACCCCCTCGCAATGTGAGGGAATTGCAGGACCAGTTGGTGAGCGCTTGGTACCAGATACCTCAGACTACCTATCAGCACCTTGTGGAATCAATGCCACGGCGGGTGCTAGCAGTTTTGAGGGCTAAAGGTGGTCCTACATGTTATTAGCAGGGTGGTCATAATGTAATGGCTCTTCGGTGTATATTAATATTTTTAATTCTTAAACTCATTTTTTCCTAAATCCCTAAAAATCAATTATAATAAGTATATATATAGCATATATATAGTATATATATAGTATATATATATAGTAATAAAACTACATAAAAATAAAGAAAAAATAGATTGCACTGTAAAAAATTCGGGAACAAATTACGGTAAAAAGTACCGGCATCAGGGTGCCGATATTTTTTACCTTAACATCTATTTTTACCGGAACGTGTTAAAAATCTGATACACCATAATTTTTACTGAAATGATTAACGTAGAATCACTGAATCACTTCAATTAAATATAGTATTTAACGGTAAAAATAGATTTTGATGCAACCAAAGTGCCGTTACTTCGATTTCGATTCATAATTTTTTACAGAGTATGTAAAAGTTTGTTGTAAATTAAATAAAATAAATATTATTATTAAATACTTAAACATTAACACTTCATTTCAAATTGTTTTTGCATAAGGAAAAAAAAAAATTATATAATGAAGTGCAAAGGCAGATAAAAAATTTATTCTATTTACATCAACAATTCTAAAATAATCAAGTACAGAAATTCAGAATTTTTTGAAACACGAAATTTTTCATTAACGGAAAGTTCACAATTACAGAGATGGAATTAATTTTAGTAGCAAATAAGCTCATTGGAAAGCTTTGATTTGGTGAATGTAGCATAAATCAAATAAAATCGCAGAAAACAGAGAGGTCTACAACCGTTCCTGCTGCGTCAGTGGAAGTATGACAGCCTAATAAACACCAGGAATCGCAAAAATAAGACTCCCTACGCGTAAATAAAACATTAATTAATTAAAGGATGATCTAAGAAACAATTTATTAATTTCAATTAATGTTAAATATTCAGCTTCATTTCGGATCCAAAAGTTCTTTAACCTCTTCAAAATAAAAAAAATAAAATAAAATAAATAAAAAAAACGTTATCTATAAAAGGAGAAAACAATTCTGATAAAATTACCGAGCTGTATGGTAATGTGATATTTCTGGTTAAAAAAAAAAAAAAAAAAAAAAAAAAAAAACGTTATTCTGATAATAAAAACTAAAATGTACGGGATATAAAACATTAATTTAGTAATTTTTCTACCCACCGGAAATTTCAGATTTTAAAATTATATTTCTTATTGCCATACATTTAGTAAAAAATTCAAAACTGAATAGTAAATTTAACCGAATAAATGGTTATGCCATGTTCTAAGGTATCATGATAGAATTTCCAAATTTTATCCCATATTGTGAAACCATATTGTATTGTTAGTTTCACCAAAATCATTACCAAAGCGCTACAGTAAAAATTAACGAGCTTTATGGTGTTCTCGTAGAAACACGGTTACTGTTACCATATTCTGGTAGTTTTGACCATATTTTTTTTTTCAGTACACATTGAGCTAAAATTAAAACTCCATAATTACGATGTCAGTAATATTTACACATTTACATTTCATAGAACAACCTAGGTGTAATATACTTTAAGGAAGATAGAAGTTATTCGAATATTTTTCTCAAGAATTTAAAAAGCCCATGTTTCAAAAGCAAAAAAGAAGAAAAAAATTACAATTTTGACAATTGTTTTTATAGAATTGATTATTTTCCTCATAATTATAGGTTTAAAAATTAAATTAATAAGAACTTGCATTTAAAGTAAGAAAATAGGGATAACTGAAAGCATATTAACCTAGACACGCTAAAAGACCAGGAATAAAATCCTATTATCATGAAAAAGCCATCACAAAATTATACGATTTTGGGCTTCAAATAGACAGAGTGAATAATAATTGAAGGGCGTTAAAAAAGTTTTCATTGAAAAGAAAATATTTTTTGACAACCTTTATCTACCATTCCGCTGGTAAACTTTAGATAAAGTGCCAATGACTGATGTGGATGATATTAAATTACGAGATCAATGCTCTCAATTTTTCCAAAAACGATTCACTCACGATCATGTTGTGTAGATCGATCAATGTATTTACTTGTCAAGAGTTTGACAGCTTTGACGAGCACTGTATTCTAATAGCAATGCGTCATTTATTCGTTAATTTCGTGGAAACAATCATGGTCGATGTACGAAAAATATTTGTCAAAAATAGCATTAGCTTCTAGCCTACTTCACTTCTAGTAAAAATATCAAAAAGAAAATTAGCCTTTAAAATGTATAATAAATTTAAGCTTAGCAAAAAAACCTTTATCTTTGAAAAACTGTGAAAAAAAGTGAAAGAAAAACTTGATAAAAAGAAAGTTGTCAAATTTAATCATACATAGATGAAGGTTAATTTGATTTTCACTCAAGTTTGAATTTATTTGGATTTGGATTAGCACTTAAACTAATGAATAATTTTTTAATACAAATTTTAAGTACATTGGTATAAACTGAAAAAAATATATATATTATATAGTCTATTACTGAGATTTAAAAATCAAAAAATTTCCTAAAAACTGAGAGAACAGAATATCACTCAGTTTTCTGACTAAGAAATAAAGTAATCAGTTTCAATTTGTAATAAGAGTTTCAAAAAAAAATATGACTATATAAGGATTAAATTTAATAACGCAAGTGTTGAAATCAGTCTTAGTATGCCAAATTTATATATTTGTAAGGAATTCCGGATAAAATTAAGGTAAAAAGTACCAGCACCCAGGGAGCCATTTGCAAATTGTTATTTTTTACGATGTAAATTTACGGTAAAATCCATTTGTACGATAAAGTTTTTGGGAACAAAAAATCTGATGTACCGTAATTCTTATACGGTAATAGGAAATATTTACTGTAAAATCACTTAATCACTGTAATTAAATAAATAGTACTGTAAAAGCTACGATATACAATTTTACAGTGAAATGGTTTTTATGGATGCTGCACTCAGGATGCCAGTGTCTTTTACCGTAATTTGATCCGGAGATTTTTACAGTGTACTACATATTTAACTTATTTACCATAGACATCAAACGGTGTAATAAAGAGGCTTAAAAAAGGAAGAAAGAATACTATAGTTTGTCTTAGTTAAGAACTCCCCCAGCCATTCGTCTGGAGCAATGGCGGTGACTATGGTAACGTGATTTAACTATTTCAAGTAGGGGTGTTGGGTAGCGAAAGCAGCGACGATAAAATATCCCGTCTTTAAAATGCGCTATTTATCGTTTCCATAGCAGCAGAAGGCCTCAGACTTCGTGGTAAGGGGAGTTCTTTCTATACACAAACTATAGGTACCTAGGAGTCGTGAGACCCGTTTTTACTTTAAGAAAATAAGTTCTAAGACGTCGGAAAGAGAAAGATTTTTGAATTTTAATAAATAATTTAAAACACATTTACATAATAATGAGAAATAATTGGATTATTTACAGTCCTATAGTTAGTAAATAAAGGTGATAAAAAGACAAAATTCAATTCATGTTTCGAAATGCAATTTTGCTTGTAATTGTTACCGTCAAAAGTGTAATTGACGAAAGCTCCTTAAAACTGCTAATTGACAGCCAACTTAAAATTCATAAAGAAAATTAATTTCTTACTACAAATTATTAAAATGAATGTAAATAAATAAACTTGGAGGGGCGAAATTCAAAAGCTATTATAGTCTTCTAATGATTCCTCAGTTGTAAACTCAATAATGTCACAATATTGAGAAACAATAACACAACTAGATTGTCAAGGGAATTTCCCATTACTACTCTTAAAATATACACACCTAGATACTGAAGTAAATTTCCTGTAACAACTCTTCAAACTTTTGTGGCATTTCCATAAACAAAAATTTCTTTTCCACAAAGCTTCTAACTTTGATTTTTTTTTTTTCTCCCTGTGACTTCAGGAAGAAGCAAAGCAAGTCACAAATGTTATACCTAATGTGTTTTTAACGACCTTCGGAAAATAAGATATAGTTCGAACTAAATTGCAAGACACTCCTGCAAATGAAATGTTGCAGACAAAAGCAAGCTAAACAGATATTGTTTTTCGAACATTAGAAAACATAAAATTTTTAAAAAAAAGTAATACTAACGACACAAAGCAATAATAACAACATTTGACTTCAACTCCTACTTTTTTAAACCATTTTAAAATGAAATTTAAATTTCTTATTTAAGTTAAATGAGCACCAGGGTTGGGAAAATTCATGATTTTTTCAAATAGAAAAATTCGGACTTTTTATATATTTTTATATTTACAAACCAAGTCATCTTATAAATTATATTAATAATACTTAATGATATTTAAAAAGAATAATATAGCTAAAACAGTTCGAATTAAAGTGTTTCAAAAATCATTGTTTTGATAATTACAAACTAACCAGTGAATAAATAAAATCACGGTAACTTTTGTTCAAGCTAAACATCCTGAAATTTTAAAGACAAGGAGGCAATTGTTCAGTTAGATATCCAATGAAGAGTAAATTAGTTCAGATCAGAATACATTTTAAGAGAAAAAAAAAATTTGTAAGTTTCTTTGGGTAGAACAAGTCTTTCTTCAATGTTGGTAAACACTAATAATGTATTTAATACGTGTTAAAAGCATTTAAAGTAATTAAATAAACATACAACTAACTTGATATAATCAAATATGCTTATTACCAGCAAATTAATTTACATGCAGTTAAAGGAAAATCATAATTCAGAAGTTTAACGTTACTCTTATCCACTTTAAGTCTCTAATTTTATTTATTTATTAGTCTATTTAAAAATTTAATAATTTAGCTTTTCATTATTTCTTTGGATAAACACCCTAAAACTATATTTGAGTAACCGTTATATTATAGTCATTATATTTTTAAAATATATTTTAAAAATATAATGAGTTATTTAAAAAAAAATCAAATGATTTTAAATTATGCCAAATCTGATACCAGTTCTGTATTTTTCAAACAATGGTTAAACGCGATTAAATATATGGTTTTTTCTTTCTTTTTTTATATTTAATGCACTCATAATTAATAGTTTGATGGTTTCTATAATAAAATTAATTATATTGATAAATTAATAAATTACTTTGATTTTTTGGTGTTGCTTGATTGCTTTACAATTTTTATTCTCTTAAAGAGAAATTCAACAAGGTTACAAATAAAAGAGGAAAAACAATTTTTAATGTTTTCATTTTCGCACATTTCAAGTAAACATTCATAAATGTAGGTTATAAAATTCAAATCACCGAAAATTATCACCAGTTCATTGACTGAAATACATCGAAAAAAATTTCGGATGAAATGACGGTATAAAGTTCTAGCATTTTGGGTGCATCATCCGTAAAATCCATTTTACCATAAAATCCATTTTTGCTGTAAAATATTATTTCGTAATTTTTATAGTACCAATCAATTTTTACAGTAATATACTATATAATATATAATATACTATAATAATATGTATAATATAATATATATAATATACTATATAATATACTATATAATATATAATATATTTTTACTGTAATTTTTACAACAATATTTATTTAGTTAGAGTGATAGTGATTTTACTGTAATTATTACTGTAAACATTACGATCCATCAGATTTCTTGCTCTGTAAAATATTCCGGTAAAAATGGATTTTACGGTAAAAAAAAAATACCAACTCCCTAAGTGACGGTACTTTTTACTGTAATTTGATCCGGAATCTTTTGCAATTGTACTATAAATAAACTAATAGTTAGAAATTTAAACGAGAAATCTAGAAACAGCATTTTCCAAAACGGTTGTTAACAATATCTAATGAATCCAAATACCTTAAATTTTGTCTAACTGTGGCAAATAAAAATAATTTAATAATTTTTATAGTACCAACTTAATAACAATAATTAAATGTTTATTTCTTTTTTTTTTAATAAAATATTTAAGAAACGGTATGGCAAAATCTACGTGTATGTGAATACAGGCCATTAGATGCTTGCGTGAATGTCCAGGAAATAAATACAAGAATGCATGAAGAAGTTTCGATAGCAGCTCAACAACACAGGACGAAATTGAAATAACACATATTTTTTTAAAAAGAATTTGTTTTTTTTTTTTTTTTTTCTGAAAAAGCAACGCACAAAAAGTCACCTTGAGATTAATATAGTATGATCTAGTCAAATTTTAACCTCGAACAGCTTTCCTTGCTTACGTAGTTAGAATGTCAAGTATAAGTCATAGTAATTGTGGACGAGCGTAATAGTGATGAAATCTCAGCATTTATATAATAAACTAATTTAAAGTTTTGTCCCTAAAACCTCAGATTTGATACTGAAAATAAAAATTTCCTCTATTATGAAGAGACGTTTTAAATAGAATAATAGGATAAAATATGAAAACAAGTTCGATACGTCAGCTCATGATAGCGTGATTACCTTCAAGGAAGCTGGAATACTATACTGTGAAATTATTATTAATAATCGATTTTTTTTTATTGCTTTTCAATTATCTGGAAATAAAAGAAGTTCGATTATTGACGCACAGCTGGACGAAATAAGACGTCGCTAACTGCTGAAAACATCGTTTTTCATACTCACAGTCATAGTTTTTACGATTTCTAGCCAATTTTCATTTAACTATAACAGCAGGTACGTACAGCGAGCAAAATAAAAAACGAGCCACCATAAATATATTTTGATCTAATGATCGAATCTTCACGTTTTAGGACCCAATCTTAAAAGTTCAAAGGGGTGAACTCAAATTTACTAATTAATTAGCACAGGCGATATTTTAAGTTAAGAAATTAGACACCAAAACTTACTTTCTCTGATTAAACATAACTTTTTTTCGACGGATTTGGCTTTCTGAGCCACAAACGACGGAGGGTGCACCTGGGAAATTGGGTCCTAATATTTTGGACCTGCCAGCGGTCCAAAGTTTGGACCCTTTAATTTTACTTTTTGCGTATTTCACCATATCTCGCGAACTTTTAAAACGAATTTAAAAACTTTTGCACACAATTATAAGACTTGTTTATAAAAAGATATTCCATTCAAAATATAACTTATAATAAATATTTCATACTGCTTATTATTATATTTAACAGTCGTCGGAAATGTTTTGAGTCGTAATGTATTGACTAATTTAATCTATTTTAAATGGCAAAATACAAAATTTCAGCAAATTTGGTCGAATAGTTCCTGAGAAATTTAATTTTAAACATAATACTATTTTCAAAGTTCGATTTTCTAGGAGCTATTCGACCGCTATCACTCAAATTTAGTGTTTTGCCGTTTAAAATTGCATTCTTTAAAATTATGCGAAAAATTGTACATTACAATTCAAATATGCTAAAAAAATAATAAATATTTACTAAAAGTTACATTTTGCATGGGGTTTTGGAGAATTAGAAATCCGAATCCGTCGTAAAAAGTTGTATGTTTATTCAGAGAAAGTAAGTTTTTATGACTGATTTTGTAACTTAAAATATCGTCTACACTAATTTGAGCATTTCTGCACTAATTCTGCTCTAACATAGTTGAGAACAAAGCATTAAGATTGAGTCTTGAAACGTGAAGATCCAAACATTCGATTCAATTCAGAGTAATTCGTTTTTTTTTTCCTTCTCTTTTTTCTTTTTCTTTTTTCTTCTTTTTTTTCCGCATTGTACATTATTAATGTAATATTCACTTTTATATGGTGATCATATATATCTACGTCATCAACAATACAAGTTCTTAGTTTATTAAGAGTTGATTTCACAAATTTTGTTAGTAAACTTTGGAACATCTATTACAATTTGAAAATATCCATATCATCTTTTAATTCATTATTGAGTCCTTATTTTAGACAATCCCGTATTTTCCTTTTACTTATATATATATATATATATATATATATATATATATATATATATATATATATATATATATATATATATATATATATATATATATATATATATATATATATATATATATATATATATATATATATATATATATATATAAAAGAAAGATTAAATTTTTAATAAGGGAAAAAATGAGATTGCAAAAAAAATAGTGATAAGAAATAGAGTCACGATTCAATGATCATAAAATTATAATAAAACCAATTTCCACGATAATTATAATTCATTTAGTTATTTATTTTTTGTTACAGCTAACTAAATTCTTGCTATTTTTATTTTTATATTTTTATTTAGGTTATTATAATAAAAGATTAGGTTTTTTAAATATGAAAAAAAATGAAATCGCCAAAATTTAGTGATCAAAAATAGAGTCGTGATTCAGCAATCATAAACTATAATAAAACAATACTTACGATGGAAAAAAAAAAATTTTTTTTTTTTTTTTGAAAGTTAAACGAATTTTTGCGATATTTATTTTGACATTTTTGTTTAGATTTTTATAACAAAAAAAATATTAGGCATTTGTGTGAAAAAAAATGGAATGGGCAAAATTTAGAGTTCAAAATTGAGTTATGATTCAACGACCATAAAATTATGTATAAAAAAATTCCTAACAAAAAAAAAACACATTTATTATCCCCTACTGCACTGTAAAAAATTCAGGATCAAATTACGGAAAAAAACAGTGGCATCCTGAGTTCAGCATCCAAAAAATCCTTATTTGCCGCAAAATTTATTTTTTAAAGTAAAATTTTATACCGTAACTCTTACAGTAATATTTATTTAATTACAGTGATTCTGTGATTTCACAGTAAATATTGCTGTAAAAATTATTGCACATCACATTCCGCTCCAAAGTACCGTAGAATTTTACGGTAAAAAGTGTTGGCTGGCCTACATGCCGGTACTTAATATCGTAGTTTAATCCTGAACATTTTGCAGTGCATACAATTTTTATTTGAATTTAAAATGCAATTTACAAACAGAAAATTTTGAAGCATGAATTAGCTCTTATTGTATTTCAGCTTACAAACTCAAACAATAATTAATTGAGTAAGCTCACAAGAGAAGCTCCCATCAAAGTCACAAACTTGCACGAAGATATAACGCTTTCACGGCCTACAATTTTATGGTTGATTTCAGCGAAAGTGAGCTATTTACCAGCGAATTCTGCAGAAATAAAGGTGCTTGGCCCGAAGCGACCTGCTTCCCCCTTTATCGCTTGGATTGAATAAAATAAAAAGGACATCAATTTACCTATAATCAGAAGTATGAATGAAAATACACCTGCTTCTCAATAAACAAATCAAACAACTTTCACAGTTTGCTCAAATATCAGAAGACCAACAAATAAAAACAGCGGACATCCGCAGTTTTATAGCTGTAGTTTTACTTCCCGGAAGGATTTAGATTAAAAACTTCTTACAAGATATAAATAATGAAAATTTTAAAAAAATAAATAAATGTGTTAAATTCAAACAGAGAAAAAAGTACGGTCAAAACAGCCAGAATGTGGTAAAACTTCACGTGCTTCTGGCTCGATGGGAACACGAAACTCTAGGTCATTTTTACCGAAGTGCTTTAATTAAAATTATTTTGGTAAAATTAACAATAAAATATATTTTTATGATATGCGATAAAATTTGGTAAATGTCGCAAAATTCGGTAATTTTACCATGATACCTTTATAGACCCTTAGAGCATGGCGTGAAAAACCATTTACTCGATTAAATTTACTTTTCAGTTAAAGTATTTTTTATAAATCTATGGTAATATTAAATATAACTTTGAAAAACAGAATTTTCGGTAAAAATTCGGAAAAAATACTAAATGGAAAGTTTTGAATACCGTATGCTTTGTTTTCATTAAAAATTTATGGTTAATTTTTTTTTTTACCAGAATTAAGTTTGTTTAACTATAATCGAAAGTGTTTGGAACCTTGCTACTTAAAAGTACTAAATATATAATTGCAACAAATATCACAGATATTTACTCAAGACCACTAGAAATGAAACTCTGAAATTTAAATGTAGATACCAAATTTTTTTTTTTTTTGAACAAAAAAATATTCTAAAATAATTTTGAAAAATTACCTGTGAATTTCAATTAATTTAAGGAGAAAAAAAATTAAACATCGCTCTTGCTTTACATCAAATCTACTTTCAAAAAAAAAAAAATTCATAAATTTACGGCTTTCCGATTTCAATTAAATTTTTACATCTTCTTTATGGTATGTATACTCTTTTGGCCACCAAAGAAATATTTCCTTATTACAGTCTCTCTAAAAACAAGGTTTCCAGCACACTCTGTTATTATTATATAACCCTGTATTTAAGCTAAATACCACCAGAGTTGGCCATAAACAGAAATAATACACACTTTTAGAATATATTAATATCTCTCTGGTTTTACCATAATTAGCGATTATAAATTTTTTAATTCCACATTTTAAATATGAAAACAAAAGTCTGTTATTTTTTTTAAAAAAATTGTTAATATTTTTTTGTCTTATTTTATGATAAATGATAAAGTTCTCGTGAATCATGAATAATATTTAGGTTAGACGACAAGAATTTAATTAATGGAATCATTTTTTATCAGACCTATATTTTTGGAAACAAACAACTTATGAGTCATGCACACCCAATAAAAAGCTAATGAATGCATTCATAGAAAATGTGGAACAGTTCGTTGAAATGTCTTTCTCTCTCTTAATCAGCTTAGTTAAACGGCCACAAATGACGAATTTAGTTTCCATTTTTTTTAAAGAATATTGCAAATTCTAACTATTATCATTGCTGCTAGACTACTGCATAGTTATCGGAAGTAAAATTAAAACAATAACTGACTCTTCTAATCTATATTTGTCACTTATTTTCTAATTAAATTATTTAAGTTACATAAAGAAAAAAGAAGAAAAAAGTATTATATTTAAAAAAATAATGAAAAGAATATACATGCATAAATTCTGCATAAGTTATTCCAAACGAACTTTTCTGTCTAAATAAAAGAAAATTAAATGCAAGAATAAAGAAATGTATTTCTCTGATAACCATTCTCAACTTTTATAGCAATCTTTTTCGTCTTTATTTTAACACTAGAAAGACTGAAACTCAGTATATACCTATATTGCCCAAAAGCAGTCAAAATGACTGCATTGTGAAAGAATAATTAATGTATACAGAAATTTGCTTAATTAATTTTTTATATTATTTACAGCTAAATAGCAAGTTATTAGTAAATATTAACAGTAAAAAAATTTACTTCACTTGGAAAGAAAATATTAATTTATGCATTATCATTTGTACATTTTTTGCAAGTGAAAAAGCAGTCAAAATGACTTCCTTTAGGCATCCTAGTGTTAACGTAAGCCCTAATTTAGCTTATTTTATTTCTTTTCGGCTTTTGCGTTCATCAAACACAAGACCAAATACTGTTTCGTTGATTTTAACTATCTGACATAAATTTTAATTTTAAGACTACCGTTGATAAAGATGAAGAAATTTGATTTTCCATATTTTCGAAATAATTAGCTGTCTTTCTTTGGTTAATATGTTCACAACTACAATTGAACTTTATTTATAAAGTAGGGGTTCCTCTAAACGATGGTCGATCATTTAGGGTTCCGTAGCCGAAAAAAATTGGGAACCACTGTTCTAATAATAGACAGCTATAATAAAAAAAAAGACCCTTAGAGTGAAGAGTGACTATTCCAATCTACATCTGTCGTAGTTCCACTGCTGTTCGTTGTAGTGATGACAAGTGTTCACTGAAACTTTAAAAGCAGTTGAGTCACACATAGTCACCCTCTCATTTTTTTTAATTCTTTTTTTTTGCGGAAAAAAAAATCAAAAACAATTTTATCATTCAAATCTGTCCCAAGTTCATATGGGTAAGGATTGAGGGAAAATCTTGAGTGGAACGGTCTGCACTATGTTTTCCAAAATTACTTGATAATATTTATCAAATATTTCGTAACTAACTAAAAATACAATGTCCCATAGGGTAAAAATGCTTGTTACATGCGAATATGAAGAACAACTCCCCAGAAGTTTCTCACCCGTTGAAGCAGTTTTTGAAAAGTGCTTCCTAAGTTGCCTAGCATGATGATAAAATCAGTCTACTCTTAAATTGCAGAGATCTGATGGCCCTTTAAATACACGAATAGATTATTTCGGGGTTGCGAGAAAATCTTCTTCGAATCAGAGAAATTTGTAGTTTTTAGTGCATGTACACGCATTTTAGCTTCAAAAATTCTTTTAAAATGAGATTTACGTTTTTTGCTTTCGAAATGCTCGTTTATTAATTAAGGCCGGAATTATTTCATTTTTCATTGATAAAATCCGCGGATAAACGAAAGCATTATATTCCTGATGATTTCGGCAGTTATCCAATGGCTGCAATTTATTAGTTTCCTTGCAATTTTAATTGTTCCAACAAAATTCATCTAAAAAAAATTTTGGTGAAAATCAAACTTTAAATACAATATAAATACAATAAAAAAAAAATTTAATTTTAACAATTATCCGCAAACAGGGGCTGAGTAAATTAATATTTAACTAAAGGTCGGGATAGCCTGGTGGGTAGGGCACTGGGCCCATGTCCAAGAGGTCATGGGTTCGTGATCCAGGTGTTTCCTTGTCTTCTGGATTGAGTTCAAAATTACAAGGCGGGAACATTAATAGTCGTAAAATAGTCGTAAATCGGCTGTTCAACGACGGTTATGAAATATAATATAACGTATAATTGCAATACTTATCCTTGTTTTTGACATAGTGCATACATCATTTTATGTGGCATCGTCTTCGCTTTGAAATTTTCTTTCGAGACTCAAAAGTGATGAACTTCAGGAAGCCTTACGTAAATCGATCCACGTAAACGAGAGCTCATTCAACTTCGTTTTTTTTTTTTTTTTTTTTTTTTTTTTTTTTCAAGGTGATTAAGATTATTATTATTATTATTTTTTTTTTTTTTTCGAAATTGAGTAATAGTCAAGTCAAATACGATATTCTCATAGCAGGTATTTCCTTTGACAAACCGATCGATGAACATAGATAATGGTCGGTTTTAAAAAATGGTTCCAAATTTGTGTTCCACCGAACGCTGATTCTTCGTAAATAAGAAAGTGTTCCTCCAAAATCAGAAAGCCATTGAGAAATTGAAAGGGTTTAATGGATAAATAAACTTTAGCTATAATATTATTCAGTGCTAGTTGTTTACTAACTGATATTTACGTGTAATTTTTCAAGACATGAATTACATTAAAAAAAAAATATATATTGGTAAGTAACATTCCATAACACACATATACAAGTAACATTCTATCAAATATTACTAACTGCTAATATCTGTAGCAAAAATTATATAATTTATTTTATAAATATCTGTTGAAAAAAATAGAAATTTCTTTTGCGGTTTTTTCAAAATTTCATACTTTTATCAGATTGATATTTCAAAAATATCTGAAAATCACAACACACACAAAGATAATAATAGGAAATAGAAATTTCTTGTATAATGTTATTTCTTTTGAAAACTTAATTACGTCAATTAATGTATTTTTTCTCAGAAAAACAGAGATTTGAAGAAAAAAATATTATGTAAATTTCATTAATTTTTTTATCGCTTTTTTATTTATATATATGCATTACATATTTATAGAACAAGTAAAAAAAAAGCTTGGAGACGAGTTTTTCGCCGAATTGACATGCAATTAATCTTTCCCCGAATCATAACCATTCAAAAATACAACATTATAGTATGAGCACAAAGTATTGTATATTAACAAGTTATCTCATTATTTTTGCCTCCCAAAATATTATTAAATTGTTTTAAGTTTCAATAGGATTGAACCAATCAATTCAATTGATTAATTTAATTATTATTGTGATAATTTCATTTTCACCACTATGCACCAGCATCATATTAGGAGAACATTAAAAAACAGGTTTTGTCAATCAACAGAACAAATGACATTCAAATTTGTGTACCATTAATAGTTAAGAATTTTCCTTCACATTCTTCGTTTTCTTTCATCTCAAATTCTGAGAAATCTCAATCGATTCATTAAAATACTCACAAAAATTTTTGGAGTTAAAAATTTTAAGATTGATATTTTTGAGTATCTTTAAATATTTTTTTTAATTAACTTTGGAGCTAAATACGAGCTTAAAAGAACTGCAAATGGATATACAATATTTTATAATAAAAAATTATTTAGGAAACATTAAACGTTTAAAAATAAATTTCCAAAATAGAAAAAAATAAAACATTTTTTTTTTCCTTTCTAATAAATATTTTCAATTTTTTTTCTTCAAATCTACTTAACGCATAATCAAAAAAATTCTTAAAATAAAATAATTTTTTTTTTTTTTTTTAATATGCATATAAGTAGATTTTACGCTTAACCTCATTTGCTAATTTTTGCATTGGTACAATAAACTATAAATAAATTAAATTTCTAATAGTAAATTTTACTTACTAATTAATTCCTTCCTACCAATTCTAGGAACAAAATTCAATTTTGCAGCTGGCCAAATGAGTCAAACGATTTCTCATTGATAAAAGTAACACAAAATTCTAAGACTACACATAATTCTTGAAACTTCCGCTCATTATTAATATAAATAATACTATTGAGACGAACAGATAATCTTCATAAGTCTACACATCATAAACATCTGAATTATCAAATATCAAAACAACAATTCGAAAACAAATGCTGAAAATAAAGCCTACTACTTAACATTTTCTATTGTTTCAAGCAGACGATTTCTGACCACAATCTAAATCATTCAAATAATGTGTGAAGACCAAACGGAAGTGAAGAGAGCTATCAGAAATACTCATCACAAATATAACAGAATTACTATCATCCAGAGTTGAGGTCGGCACACTCCCGGACGCAAGGCCGTCTCGAAGCGAAATAAAAACAACCACTCCGAAGGATGAGTGAGTCAGAAAATGTGGCAGGTGACGTCATTTGAAAAGATCAAAATCCAGAAGGCATGGTCGGGGAGTGAAATAGCAGATGGGGAACGTTGTTTTGTAGGGATGCCCGCACGAAAGTGGTCAAATTGCGCATGTCCCCCAAGGCATACTTTTTCGATGAGTCAAGTCAAGTTAATAAAACTTACGTGACCATGACCAATAACTAAATGACAAAGCCAAAATTATCGCAAGGTGAGCTATATTTCGATCACTTATAAAGTATTGTTTTAAACGCACTATACAAATAATAAATTTTGTATTATACGAAAATTAAAATAAACAAAATGTTTCAGCAATTTGTTTTTTTTTTTTTTTTTCAATTCTCTTTAAATAATAAATAAAAATATTTAAACATGTGCTGTTTTTTATTCTTCTATTACAGTAAGATAAAGATTCAAGTAAGATAAAGATTCATGAACCCGCGAATTTTTAAGTAATGAAGAACAGCTAGATGGAGATATATAGATAGAGACATATAGAGATATAGAGATAGATATAAAGTTAGATATATAGATAGAAAGATAGAGATATATAGATATATGCTATCGTACAATAATGGAAGAGACACTTTCAGTTTTTGACATTTTTTTAAATTTCTCAAGAAATACTTGAAGGATTTTTTTTAACTTTAGAGGTGTTTAGTTCATGCAATTTTTCATATTTAGCAATAAGATTTAAAGCCTTTAAAGGTTTGAGTGACCTACAATAAATTACGAAAGAAAACAAGAAACAATATGCCAGAAAATCAAGCAATAAACTTGTAACTTCTATCGATTACTTTAATTATTATTTTTACAAATAACATTTTGTAAACCTAACGTGGAAATATGGAAATTTTTATATAAAAAATATAATCTTTTTGTCTTACGTTTTTTTAATATAACTCTTAAAAATATTCAATGAAATAGAACAAAATTTTTGGAGCGATTTAAAATTAATTACAAAAATTGTTGCTTTAAAATTTTAAGAAACTCCGTTGAAAACTGCCCAAGATAGGAGTTCTTAAAGTAGTTCTTTTATACTGCTCATGTGCAGAATTTTTTTTTTTTTTTTAAATTCAAATTTTGTAATGAATCCTATTTGGCAACTAATGAAAAAGTTTGATTCCGATATCTTAAATGTTTAAAAAGTTTCAAGCAATTTTCTAAGTAGTTTTTGTACGTTTTAAATAAAAGCTCAAAACGATAAGGGGTTTTCAAAAAATTGTACTATTAAACAAGAACTAGGAGGATTCGCCCCCTGCTCGCTGGCGCTCACCAACCCCCGGAACTGCTTTCGCAGTTCATTTCGGATTGCTTCGCAATCCAATGCTCGCTTTGCTCGCTCATTGGATACGTTCTTAACGTCTAGCTTTTCACTGTAGAAAATTCTAAACCTGTACATTTCAATATTAATTTGAAATTGCAATTGTTAATTTGGGCATTTGGCGATACACTTATAGAATTGAAGGATTTGTTAGGTCAAGCGCTCAGGTATCATAATTTTGATTTATGTTGCTAAGTTAACTTTAGAAAAATTCTATGGCTGGCAACAGCATTTTTATTTTTTAAGTTGTTTATTTTTATTTCTGCCGCAGCTGAATTGAACAACCTGATAATGCTCACTCTGGTTATTGTTTCAGTTTTTAAAAGCGCTATATGTTGAGCCACCTCAGCTAGATTTGGCATGTCACATTTTTAGATGCAATCATTGGTCGATTTTCTAACGTTGCCATTCGGGAAGTTGTAATGAGGCTTTTTTTTTTGGTGCCGTGTAAGAGAAATATATATATAGATTATTAAAATTGAGACCGGAATTGTAGGGGATCATCCCCATAAAAATATGCTTTCTTTCTTTATACCATCACATTTAGGTTTCCGGACGATTATTGTAAGGTATTATTTGTTATTGAATTATGTTTCATGATAGAAAATAAAATTTGTGGAAAACCCCTGATCGTTTTGAGCTTTCTTTTAAAAAGTACAAATACTTAGAAAATTGCTTGATACTTTTTAAATTTTTTAGATTTTCATTTAAACTTTTTGCATTAGTTGCTAAGTACAATTCACTACAAAATTATGAAAGAAATTCTTTAAATTTTTCTGCGCATAAGCAGTCTAAAAGAACTACCTTGAATACTTATTATATCTTGCTCATTTTTTAACGATTTGTTTTAAAATTTTAAATCGTTAATTCTGTATCTATCTTTAAATTGCTCTAAAAATTTTGTTTAATGCCATTGAATATATATAAAGTTATAGAAAAAAAATGTAAGAGAAAATAATTAATTTTTAATAAAATATCCATATCTCCATCAATATTTACTGTAGGTTTACGAAATTTTGTGCAGTTATTAAAAATAACAACTTAAGTAATCAATACAAGTTACAAGCTTGTTGCTTGATTTTCTGGTATAGAGTGTTCAAAAATACTTGTTTTCGTTCTTAATTTATTGTATATCTCCCAAATCTCTGACGGCTTAAAAACTTATTGCTAAGTCTGACAAATCGCATGAACTAAACACACCTTTTAAATTACAAAATTATCCTTTAAGTATTTCGTGATAAATTTTTAAAAAAAAGATGGCTAAAACTGAAAGTGTCTCTTCCATTATTGTACGGTGGCACTAAGGGTAGGAGTTAACGATTTGCTTTATTTTGCTGAGAAGGAAGAAAGGAAATGTAATGCTTACTTAAAAAAAAAAAAAAAATCCATCGTAAATTGCAAAAATATTTCAATTTTAAGAAAAATTATATTTTAAAAAAAAATCTCGAGTAAGCATATGCAAGGGAAATCGCAATTTTCTTCGCAAATTGAAAGGGGTCTAAAATTAACAAAATATATTTACGAAATCTTTGTACGATCCCTAACAAAAATCTTCCGTAATTAACCACACTAACTGACCAAAAAAAATCTCAAGATATAATATGATCAAATTACAAAATGTTGCATGAAGAAAAATGTACAATTTAGTGAAATACTGAGTATTAGAAGGTACACTTTTATAGGATACAGTGACAGAAATAGATAGCTTGAAATGCTTTCAACAACAAAATGATGGGTGAAAAAATTAGTAAACAAACTGCTTTAATAATAAACAAGTTTTAAAAAGCAAAACTATACACTAAAGATGATATTTTTCGCAGGAATTACAGCAAAAGAGTATTTCATTTTTCTACGAATTATGACTCACGAAAGGAAAAAACAAATAGGAGATTTTTTTAAGCAGTTGTTTATTTGTCAAAGCTATGAACTCAGCTTATAAGCAAAAAATGAGTTATAGTATATCTTCTTCATGGAAAATTCAAATAGAAATAAAGTTGTTATAAGTTTGTAATCCGGCATTCTATAGAATATCTGGAATGCCTGAAACTGGTGCCTAGGTATTATATGAAAGGCCAAAGTTTCGTATATAGCCGGAAGCATATATGATAGGCCTCCTTAAGGCAGACTGTTATTGATTTAAGAAATAAAATTTACATTTTTGTGAAATTAACGCTGTATTTTTCTAATTCATAGTAACCTCATCTATGAACAGAATGGCCAAATATTATATACAATGCCTAAGTAAAGTACAAAATAATTTCCATATTTTATTTTATGCTTAAAAACGTCAGACATTCTATAAAATGTCTAAACATTTTTTTTCTTCCCAATACCCACCTGTGTTAACATTTCTCGTCAATTCAGGCATTTACAGGCCAGATTGGTTGTCCTCTCTTTCAGGGACACCATATTAGGTGGGTCAACGTTGCTCCCACAGCAAGGACATATAGTACAGAGAAGGAAAGAACATCCATGCCTTGCCCGGGATTCGAACCCAGAACCTTTCTGATGCAAGGATGTCTAAACATTTTATAGCCGATATTCATTATTTGCCGGTAACATATAGAAAATATTTAATAAAAAAATAACTAAATTAAAAATTAAATCCTTTCTGTAACAAAAAAATAGATCTGTTTTATGATAGTTTTTTTTAAAAAAAAACAAAATAAATATAAATAAAATAAAATAAGAAATAATAAGGTGACGGAATGGATCTATTAACAAAATTTTAATTTTTAAAAAAGACGCGCTTTTTATTTTTTATTTTTACTATTTCATAAAGTATTAATGTAAAAAAATGTGCAGTGAGCAGAAAAGAAGGACATGCAAACACTTAAATAACTTTTGATCTAATGATCAGATATCATTCTTATTGGTTTGAGAATCTAACCCTATATTAATTAATGCAGGCGATATTTTGTTAAAAAATCAGACACAAAAACTTACTTTCTAATGAATTGGGTACTAGAAACTCGAGAAGAAGTGAAGCGATTAAGCCCAACCATGTGATTTAAATCAGATTGAATTGTACCTGCAAGTGACGTCACGCGTGTGTGTCGAACCTGATTAGCTTCTGAATCGACAAATGACGCGATTTACCTATTAATGACGTCACTTGTAGTTATACAATTATCTTTCATTTTTTGATGTATTTGGAGTTTTGAATCTCAAAACATGTGAGAAATTTTATTCTTACAGAAACTGAAAGAACAAAAACACAATAAAATAACATTCATTTCGTTTAATAACTGTTAGTTTAAATATAGAAAGCTGTCGCCAACTATTTAATTTAAAAATTGGATTATTTTTAATACAAAAAAGGGAAGAAACTATAAAGGGAACGGAAGAAAATGGGGCGTTAATAATGATATAGGTAAAACCAACCCCTCAAAAATTAAATATAAAAACAAACACAAACGAAATCACATGCCGTAACAAATAGATTAATGCACATGGCTCCAAAACAAGCAGACAGTATAATACCTCTGGGTGCCCCATTCTCTGAATTGTGTTTTGACAACTGCCGGGAGTGTCGGGGGATGATGAGCAAAGATGACGATGGTGACTTATCAGAGTGCAGGATGTCGCCAACATTTAATTGTGATTTATAGGTTTTTATATGCTGTCACGGTCGAGACAAGAATGGGAAAGCATAAGTCTAAAGCTTGGCGAGAAACTGAAACACTAAATTCTAAATTTCTAACTAAATGCAAATTTGGATTCACTATTGCGAAAAAAAGAACAATAAGGAAGAACAAAGTTCTCATTTTTAAACTTTCAATATGAAGGTCTGAGAGAGATCTAAATTTAAACTTAGTTTTTAATACTTCTTAGTGTTATCTGAAAGTACGAATTAGTATATCAGTAAAAGGAAATCTTTACTGCTATAGTCTTAGAAAGAGAAACAGGATTTTTTGCTCGCAAAAAAAAAGAAGAAAAGGAAAGAAATAAAGATAGAAAAGGAAAAAGACTATTAAACTATACCAAAAATTATACTAAGTAATTGCTCGTGCCAATGTTAAAAAAAATAATAAAATCACTTTCAGATTAAGAAAATGTTACAAAAAAAAATGAATTTCACAATTTTATAATATTTTGAAGTGTTTGTATGTTCTCTTTCCTTTAAATATTAAATTACCTCAGTGAAGAATTCACCTCAGTTTACATAAATCACTAGTCGCTTTTAATTTTCTTTTTTCAAGAGCTGTAGTGTGAAAACCATATCAGAATAATTAAAATGAAGGCACGTTTTTAGCATATATTTTCTTAAAATAAGAAAAGTAAAATAATTAATAATTTAGTTAATTAAGGGTATATATATATATATATAAACTGTCATTTTAGGACAATTCTTTATTCAGAAATATCGCAATTATCGTAAAAAATGCGTCCTGATGACGACCTTTACGTTTTCCCATGAAAAGTTTTTCTATTTCATTTTACTCTTCTTCTTTGGGTTTATATATATATATATATATATAATTAGTAATCACTTTTTTTCACATTAAGATACAAAATTTGAAATATTCAAAAATAATTCAAAAAGGGAAGCGGTACGATCGCAATTTCTAGTTGAAAATATTTGGTAATAAAAAAGGAAAGTAACGTGTAAGGAAGGAGTTACTCACTTTCTCCCTACGGCTGTTTTTCTCACTGAACTATTGCAAAATGCGACCCCCCCCCCCGCACATGCATTTCGGAATTTCATCGTTAAAATCCTTAATTCGTCGAAAATAATTCATATAAAGTACGTTTTGTGACCCATTTAAGGGCCGAATTAATAATTAGCACGAATTAATTGTATATTGTTAGTAGGTGTCTCGAATCGTGAAGATTATAGAAAATCAATTAATTACACCAAAAGTTAGAGTTTTTAATTTATTATTTTTTGACAATGAGTATAGTCTGATAGTACATAACATCGTGATACTTAGTGGAGCTATCTGATACCAGGAATAAATTTTTATTATTAAATTTTAAAAGTCAACAAAAAAAAAAAAAACAACAAAAAAAAACACCGCAATGAAAAAGCGGAAAGTGTAGCGCAAGTGAATCTATGCTCAAATCAGTTTTAAACATCTTTAAATATCGCTATTAACTCTTTGACGCAGTTAGGACACCGGTGTCTTTTTTATATCTATATGCTTTTCCTATGCTCTAATTACTAGCAAAAATATATTCTGGTATTTTTTAATCATGAAAACCGTCAACTATAAAATCAAAAGCAACTATTGTTTTATAGACTTATTAGAAAAGCTTACAGAATATAAAAATTTGATTTTATTTGTTTTAATGGTTTTGTTTTAATTTTATTTCCGTAACGAATTTTACCCTGGGGTATTGACTCAATGCCCTACAAATATTTATTTCGTTTCGTTTTAACACAAATTTAATCAGAATGAAAAGGTTGTTTTAATCTACACATTGATATTGCATTTGGTTGACGGATGTAATCTGTCGTTGCGTTCAGACATGATTTCTTTCTCTCCTCGAATAACAAACAAGAAACTAACACAGGAAATGCTGACTTCATTTTATACAGTTAATTTTTCAACAGAATGATAAACTACAACTTTTTCTCTCACATCTAGTGAAAAAAAAATCCTAATATTCAAATATTTTGCCTATTTTTCTCGCAAAAAGAAAAGTATTTTTAATTTTAAACATGTTGTATGTATTCAAGGAGCACGGAGAAATATTTCTTAGTGCTCCTAGTGCAAGGAGCACTAACAAACATTTCCTAGTGCAGAGTTTTGCGGAGCACTCCGCAAAAGTCGGTTCTGGCAATTCTAATAGCAAAATTAGTAATATATTTCAGAAATATAACATAAATAAGGCTATTTTTTAAGCCTAAGTCTAAGACATTTTAAACTTTTTATTTTGTATTTGAATAAACAATGCATTTAAATAATTCAATATATACATAATTCATTCTGTATTAAAAAAATTATAATAATCGTTCAACATATCAATAAGCAATAAACATCTAAATCATTTTTTTTTTTAAAAATATGAAAAGTATAATTATATAATAATGTAAATTATACGACAAAATTATTATTCATGCTACTGAAACTCACGCTTATCTGAAATTTCAATCAAATCCATTCTTTATTATTACTAATTTAATGAAAGACATATAAAATGCATCCGCACACTAAACTATCTGGTTGAATCTGAAGAACAAATAAACACATTTGTTTATTGTTCGCTCTCTTATCTCCTTCCATTAATCTTTCTTTCAAGCATCTTTCAGACAGGGTATGACACAACCTATTTAATAGAAAATCATCTTTTTCCCCATAAAAATGATATGTCCCTTGAGAGAATGGACATTATTGTTTCTTTTATAACTACGCCCTTTCTTGTAGAATATGACAAAAAAAATAATAATAAAAAAGACTCTTTATCATCATCTTAAAGAAGTATTATATCAAAGTCTCCTCTTATGAGTATGGTGAAAATTAAAAGGGGGTCGTATTTCACTTAAATTTATTGTAAAAAATAAATTAAAAACGTCTTTCATAAATGATTGATATTTTCTCACCCAGTTTGATTTTTTTCCTCCTTTTAACTATTGTTCTTTGACGGACAAGAAATTTTTTACATTGAATAGCTAAAAAAAAAGGGTTAAATTATTATAAAACAGTTCTTTAACATTACAAAAAATGAGAGATCGGTTACATTTTCTCATGTTAATATTAATTTATTAGCCGACCGGCCTGTGTAGGGGTCAGGGAACTGGCCTTGTATCAGAAAGATTCTGGGCTCGAATCGCGGGCAAGGCATGGATGTTCTTTCATTCTCTGTACTATTTGTCCTTACTGTGGGAGCAACGTTGGCTCACCGAATATGGTACCCCTGCATAGTCGTATAGTGGTATAGTTGCATAGTGGTATAGCGTAGATAACACTGTTGCATAGTGCACAGTTTGCACAGATTTGTGGACCGGTTCCCAGGTCACCACTCTCTCCTGATTTAAGCAGCACGGAAATTTTTCTTTAGGGTGCACTGAAAAGTGCTGTGTGCGTAACTGCTTTAAATTCCAAAATGGATCTGGCTTAAACAATCGTCTGTGCTGCTTCGGATATCCAATAAAATCAAGATATATTTGAACGAGTCTGCCATTCCATGGCCCGACGGTGTAACGTATGCATAGCAAGCTACGGTGGGAACTTCAATCATCTTCTGTGACATTTTCACGTACCATCTACCACAGCATATGCAATATCTTTAACCAATAAACATTTCAGGTGATCTCAATCTTGTGTCTCTACCTGTCGTACTACTTTCCTATGACGTTTCCGACCATGGGTTGTTATGCAATTCTGAATCCTCGTGATGTCCCCTACCTCCCCTAAAGTTTGTCTCAATAATCCTGGAACACCCATTATATATATAGTCCGTCAAATCCCGTAACACAAATTAGTGATTTTTCAATTACTTTTATTAATTTAAAAACGCACTCATTCCTTGATTTACCGTTTACACTTATGGTCTGATCGAACATTCTGACTTACTGAAAAAATTACTGTCTTCAGTTGTTTGAGGATATGAATTTCGACAAAATCATTATGTTTAATGCAACGAATCGCAACTACGATAATATACACGTACTGATCAGTAGTGTTTAATAAATGCAACTGATTGGAAAATAAAACATAAAATAAATGGAAAGCAGACGAAAGAGCACTTGTCCCCCCCCCTTTTTTTTTTTCCTCCTCCCTCACTAGCAAGCGCAAAAACTACCGTTCTATCTACTCATACAGAAAAATAGTTTTAAAATAAAATGAAAAAAGTTAAAGAAGCACCAGAATACACAGAGCTGTCAAATCAATGAGGAAACAGTTTTGTAAGACATGCGAGAGTTCAAGTTTCGTCAAAAATCACGTGAACTCGATACGAAATGAAATCATTGAAAAAAATATATAATAATAAGGAGATTCAGTTTAAAGATGGGGAAATAATAAGAAATGATATTTAGAGTTTTAAGTGTAGCTTATTTATTGATTCAGATATTCATGGGCATGCCATTTTACTTATTTACTCTCTTTTACTAGCCCTCATTCAAATTATTCACCCACTCTTCTATCCAGTCACTCATTCATTCACTTTACACAATTACTTATTCACTCACTTTTCTATCTACTTACTCAATCATAGATTTTTTTTTTCATTCATTAAAACACTTTTTAAGTTTTCAGAATACGTGTTTAGACCAGTGTTTCCCAAACTTATGACTTTTGTGTACCCTTTTTAAATTTTTCATAAAGCTGTGTACCACTAATAAAAAAATCGATGTATTTTTTACTATAAAAAATAGCACAAAAGTTTAAAATCACAACTGGCTGTTGACAAACCGTTACCTGCGCAAGAAATAGCCAATAGAAAAATACGTAATCGTAAATTTTCCTAGCTAGCTTTGTTTCTAAATAAAATTTTGAAATTTTCGTTTGTTGCAAGATATTTCACATAAGAACACGTACCCCCACTAAACTGTTCCCGTACCCCTGGGGATACGCGTACCACACTTTGGGAAACACTGGTTTAGACCAACGTCAAACGATGGTGTTTATTTCTTAACACACATAGATGACGCTATTTATCATTTGCTAAATCAAATCAAAAGATTATTATCACTCGTTATGTCAAGATTAATTTCTATAACATGGCGTCGTCATAGCAACGCCATGGCGTCAGATTAAATAACTTTCGCTTTTATCTAGATTAACGTAGGCTTAAAAACCTATAAAAATGTATAATTTTATATCACAAAAAAGTTACTTGGATAAGAAAACAAAATCGCTAAAAATTAAATTAATTTTTAAAAAAGGTGAATAAAACATGAGACCCCGTCTCTATGTCTAAACATAGAAATGCTTAAAAAATGAATTAATTTTTCCTGGCATACAAAACAGAATCGGGATGCAGCTAGCTGTAGCTAAGACAGCGCTTTATTAATAATTATAATTTTTTTAAAGAAATTCTAACTATTTACACGTGCAGGGTTAGCAACAACAACAACAGCAGGGTTAGCTTACCCTGCTGTTGTTGGTTCTACCCTGTTTGACAAGAGAGCACCGCAAGGGTGAAAGTACGTCCTAGCTCGGAATCCCGCGAATAGATAGATGGCAGTGTCACTCATTCGTTAAGCCTCTTCCTCAATTTAAACATCCTTTACCATGGCGACGGACTACAAGACTTTTGACTCCATACGTTTCGCGAGAACTTATATCGCATGTACTCGGTGGGTATTAGCGGAGTCGAGGATCGAACCCTAGTCCCTCCGGACCGAAGCCCGATTCTCTCGCCCACTAGGCTCTAACGGCCCAAAGCTAACTTTTTACGTTACAAATAATACTTTTAATTGCTTAATTTGGTACTTTTTAAGGATAAAATAAAGATAAATTTATTAAAAATTTATCTTGAATAGACTTAATTAGAATATAGGTTTTTACTGAATAATAGGTAATAAAAAATAAATCAACACTCACATCTTATATTAATACTGATTTTACTGATACTGAATACTGATACTGCTACTAGAAGCTACATTTTTAATAAATTTTCCAAATAGAGGAGGTATAAATTTAAAAGTAGCTTAAGAACCTAAGCCACAGTTATAATTCGCAGCAAAACCATCCAATATAAAAAAAAGAAAAAAAATGCGACAATATTATTCAGTAGTTCTTAGTTTTAAAAGTACTAACACTGAAATGGGCCGAAAATAGTTTGTATAACAAAAATGTTCGAAAGTAACATATGCCATTAGCAATATCTTTCGAATCTCTTTTGCCAAGGAAAATAAAAGAAAGACACGTTATAAGAGCCTTGCACTTAGGCAAACCTATAATTTTAAGCCATTCTGCCGTAAAGAATTATCCGGCTTTTTAGAATGGACAAATAACTTAAATATTTCAAAAGTTACTAAACTTTTCCAAAAAAGACCGATTTAGAATGATTTCTCCCCTTAAATAAAAAATATCAAAATTAAAGAATAATTTTTAATTTTTGCAATTTATAGCAAATCACGCAGCATTGAAACTTTTTAAATGTTAAAAATTACATCACAAGCGCTTTTTATTTTCACAAAACTTAAGAGTTTATTTATAAAGACGTTTTCCACAATTTTTAGAATAAGCATATAAGCCGCTGGCTAATATGACCTAACAGTCATGAATAAATACTGAAAACTTGCGGCAGCTAAAGGACATAGAATATTATTCGCAAAAAATAGAAAAAAGAAAAGAAAGAATGTTTTTACAAATGTCGACAGAGCCTCCATAAAGCATTCTTAAGTGTTTTCATTAATATTATCATTAATAATAATACGCACAATTTTAAAGTTTCCCGTGATATAAATAAACCATTTTTAGGCTCTTGCTAATTCAATTCTTCATAATAACTAATATTCTTGGCAACAACAGGATTTGCAATTGTTTCTTACCTCCACTTTTAAGTTTATAAACAAAAGTAATACGAACAATTTTGTATACACAGAATGTTACATTATATTTTACTATTAATGTTAAAAGGTTACAATTGTCGTGAACATAATCCTGTTACTTCACTTTTACTTACGCAAGTCTATTAAAATTCATTTATTCTAAAACTGTTATTTATTTTTTTATTTTTAAAAAAAAAGACACGAAATCAAAGGGTGTTTCTAAGATTGACGGAAGAAACATTTTAAGAACAGATTTAACACACCTATTGCAAGTATGTAGTAGTAATTAACCTTCATTCAAATGTTCGTAGAAAAATAACACACTATCATGCACTTCCCTCCGTTAACGAGTTTTTTTTTTTTTTTTCCTTCTCTTTTAACACTTACCTGTTAAAGTAAGATCCGCGCTACAACTTCTGGGATTTCGTAGCGCATTACAAATGGGCTCATTTCAGCTTTAATGCTTGCTGAATTTGTACTAAATCTGTTACGAAACAATTATTAGGTTACTCAAATAGAGTGTTATTATAGTATGAAAATAGAACAGCATTTAATTGATAAAAAATTTTTATGGAATTATTTTAATTAAAAATGAGTAACTTTTTAAATGTTGTGACGTTTTTTTTTTTTTTTTTTTTTTTTTTTATTATTTATTTATTTATTATTCATAACATGGCGTACTAAATAAAGAACATAACAGAAAATGCTTGCTACAGAAAATCAAAGGCCTCGAATACGTATATCGTTTTACAGCAACTCTATATTTTCACTATAACTCACAAAGAGAGAAGAAATATTTTAATTTTACCTCAAGTTAAAAATAGGAGTAACAGTTATTTTTATAAGAATATAAATAGGTGCACAAACTATTTTTGTAAGTAAGAAACATTAATTACAAGGTCAAAATTATAAAAGTCAAAAGTAATTATTGAAAAAAATGCTTCGTTACCAATCATCAACCATGATGTTTCTTCGGTTATATTTTGAATTAAAATTACTAAAGCTTCTTGATTTATTTAGAAATAATTTCGCTTATTTAAAAAATAGTTTAGTTTATTTAGAAATAATTTCGTTTATTCAGAAATAGTTCCGTTTATTTAGAAATAATTTCATTAATTTAGAAGCATAAATAAAATTTTTATCCGCTGGAAGTTCATTTTACGAAAAACGATTGTTGCGATATCTAAAAGTAGCAATAAAAAAAAGGGGGAAAGGGGATGACTGACTGCTTTTTAACAAATTATAAGTTTATAACTATTTTTATTATTTACAAACTGATTCACCAAATCATTCATTCCCTAATTCGCCAATCAGTTGATTCGCTTTTTTTTATCTTCCTCATATTTTTTTTTTCCATTCACTTACAATATGAAGGTGTTTGCCTACTACCCCATATAACAGTTTTTTGTTGTTTACCTATACATCAGAGTGTTTATCCATTTTAAGTTAACACGGGTCTCACGACCCCGAGTTTCTAAAGAGCTCTCTTTTCCCTTAATTAAACGTAGTTTTTATATCATTTCATTGGCTTACCAACAGATTGTTTATGGTGCAGTACAGTTGATTCTGGCTCTTGTGACATCAAACTTTATTTTAACCGAATCCCATTTTCTATAATCATAGTTATTCCGTAAAGGTTGCCATAGAAAAGCGTTCATAAATAAAAGTATAAAGTTTTAAAAATATTCTCGTGTAAATTAATGTGTTATTTATGCTAAATCATAACACTCTAATAATTTTGCATAAATAACACAACTGCAACGGAAAAGATAAAGTAAATCATGCTGATAAATGTTGTTTGCTAAAATAGATTTTTAAGTGTACGAAGATATGTGTACCAAATATTTAAAATATGATCTTTTAAAAATAAAGAAACTTTTTTTTAAAAAATATTGAAAGAAATCTGTTACATAAAATGTAAAATATAGAAATGTTTCATTCGATTTGTAACGATAACTATATATTAGCTGGCGAAAAATAAATTCCCAGCTCTGAAAAGCTAAGTACATATCCAGGCCTGCAGCAAAAATTCCATTCGTTTTGTAGTTTAAGTGAACTTAATAAAGAAAAAGACCACTTAAAGAAATTATGTCGAATGAAAAGAACTTGAAAATATGACTACTTTGAACTTTAGGCCATTAACAATGGTAACAGCATTTTAAACGTTAACATTTTTACGACTGAATTGAAATTACGTTTAGTTGGTCAATTAATCACATTATGAATGAAAATGATTATTTAAAATCAAACTAAACATGTTAAAATCAGCATAAAAATACATATAATTTAAAATCCGGAAAAAAAATTCATAAAAAATTTGCTTATCTCCATACAAAAATAATAAATATTTATTAAAATTAGTTTGTTTTATTTACATAGAATTATCTTTGGATAAGCGAATTTTATAATTACGTGCAAAATTTTTCAAATCGCTTAAAATATTCTCGAGATATGTAACATAACACAAGTAAAATAAACATTCTGGGATCAAAACTTTGGACCGCTTTCCTGACCAAATTACCAGGTCCATATTTCCCAGATAGCGGCTATCCCCTATATTTTGGAGGTCAGAAATCCGAATAATTTGAATAAAAAACATGTTTATTCACAAAAACATGTTTATTCACAGAAAGTAAGTTTTAGTATCTGATTTCGTAACTTAAAATATCGCCTGCACTAAATAATTAGCATATTTGATGTTCTCCCCAATAATAACTAAAATACGAAACTAAATTACAAAAAATATTTTATAAACACGTATGTGCTTAGAGCAAATCTTAACAAGTTTAAAACACTTTTTTTCTCAGTTTAGGCATTAATTGCATTGTTTTTTTTTTCTTCCTTTATTTTAAATTGTGAGTGCCAACAGACGATAAAAATGATATCTAAGAATAGCATACATCTGCTTCTTTCTCCCCATTACATTACTTTTTAACAAAATCAGTTTATTTAATTCAATGATTTGAAATCCTTTTTATACTCTATTTTTTTTTTTTTTTTTTTACGAAAAATTACGATTAACGAAAAATTGCCTAAAAACAAACAACGAGAAAAAAGTCATCACAATGCCTGAGTTTATTTAGAATAGTTGTCCGGATTTCAGTTTAGGAAAAAATTTCATAACTATTTATGAATAAAATATAGTACTATACATAGATCAAAAATATACAATGCATGATTGCCTTCCAATGAGTGTAGGTCGAAAAGATCAATTACAATATTACACAGATGTGTTTTTTTTTTTTTTTTTTTTTTTTTTTTTTTTTTTTTTTAACTGCATGGCAGGAACGTTTCTAAACAGGAAATATCTGGAACTTGTTTAACTGTAAATGCTGTAAGACATAGCATACGTAGGGAAAGAATAAATAGATGAGGGTAATGGCAGTCAAAGGTCTACATATAATCTTAAAGCAATGTGATGAAGATGCTTCATTGATAATAAAAAAAAGAGAGAAAAATCCTTCATTTGAAGATGAACTCTGGATAACTAAAAATTGAATCTAACAATAAAATATCACAAGGAAAAAATACAAAATTTTTAATATCAACATGAAAAAATATCAATGGAAGAAAAATATACAGTGCGTCAAAAAAAAATAAATAAAAAAAAATGGCCCACTGTGAATAACTTTTGATCTAATACTGGGATCTTCACGTTCTAGGGCTCAAACTTAATGGTTTGAAGGGAGAACATCAAATATGCTAATTATTTAGTGCAGACGATATTTTAAGTTACGAAATCAGATACTAAAACCTACTTAATAAACATTTCATAACATTTCATTTCATTTCCTTTGAATAAACATTTTTTTTCCCAATTTATTCGGATTTCTGATCTCCAAAATATAGGGGTTAGCTGCTATCTGGGAAATACGGTTCTAATAATTTGGTCAGGAAAGCGGTCCACAGTTTTGACCCCTGAAAGGTTAATTTTATTCTGGCATGTTTCGCCATATCTCGAGAATATTCTAAGTGAATGGAAAAATTTTCGCACATAATCCTAAAATTCGCATATCCTAAGAGAATTCTATGCAAAATAATAATAATAATTTTAATAAATATTTATTATTTTTATTATTTTATTTAATAATAATCGAAAAAGTTTTGAATTGTAAGGTATAAAATTTTTACATCATTTTAAAATATCTAACTTTACATGGCTAACTACAAAATTTGAGCGAAATCGGTAGAACAGTTCCTGAGAAATTGAATTTTAAATGTCTTTTTTCTATTCTCTATTCTTTCTTTTTTCAATTCTATTTCTCAGGAAATATTCAATATATATATATATATATATATATATATATATATATATATATATATATATATATATATATATATATATATATATATGTACTAAAATTATATTTTTGCATGGCATTATCTTTGGATAAACGAATTTTATAAATATGAGCAAAAATGTTAAAAAAATTCCCTAGAAGTGGCAAAATACGCACAAAGTAAAATTAACTTCAAGGGGTCAAAACTTTGGACCGTTCTTCTGACCAAACTATAAGAAACAAGAACCCTATTTCCCAGATTTTTTTGAATTTGCTGCAACGAAATTTTTTTATTGATATTAGCATAATAATAATAATTATTCATATGATAAGATTTATAGAACACATGCGCCCGGGATGTAAACTAAATTGTATCTTTCATTAACACCAATATTACATTTTTCGTTAAGTTTTGGATACCATAATAAAATTGCAACTAACAGTAAGATATCATTCGAAATAAATATTTTATTAAAATATGATTTTATTAAAATATGATAAATTGCCTTTATATGAGAGAAAAATTTTCATTGTTTTTTATATTAATACCAAAAATATCTTCCAATTAACCTTTTAGTGTAATATTGCTCATTTAATATGACATTGCAATATGAGAAAAATAATTTATTTGTATAACAGAGAGAGAGAGAGAGAGTCCACTTTTCTATATTGATAACAAAAAAAACAAAAAAATTCTTCTAATTTACCTGTTTTAGTATGATATTGCTCACTTAATATAGCATGATACATGCATAAAAGAGAAAGAGTTTTTTTTTCTACATTGATAACCCCCCTCCCAAAAGAAAATATATATCTTCCAATTTAGCTTTTTGAGTATAATATTGCTCAGCTCGCTTAATATGATATTATAAGATGACAAAATAAATTGCATGCATAAGAGAGAGAATTCACTTTTCCTATATTGATACCAAACAAATTTCTTCCAATTTACTTTTTTTTTAAATATGCTATTGCTCACTTAAAGAAAAAAATGTATTTCCCTCAAAAGAAAAAAAAAAAGTCAAAATAGTGGAAACAGAAATTTTTAAATCCTTCAAAGCAAGCAATTTTTGAAATCTATGCATTTACTTGTATTAGTTGATTTTTCGTTACATATCGCACTTGTTACCTCAAGCTTTTACTGTATATGATTGCAAAAAATATTAAATACTTTTAAACAGCAATAAAAATGATTATAGAACAATAAATAAATTTTAAATAATTATAAATAAACTGAATTGAAAATCCTTGACATACAAAATAGAGCATTAGTTCACAAAGCAAGGCGATAAAAATACATGGTAGTTTCAATTAAAAAATATATGACCACTAATTTTCACCGCTAAATAGTTCAACGAACCAAAATAACAAAAAAAATTTCTCTCAACTTCCCACAATTCAATTGGGACATGTGGGAAAATACCCACGAAATTTAGCGAAACTAGAAAAGATATTGAAACAACTGAAGCAATCTCGCACGTCAAGTCAAAAACCTTGAAAAAATAGTACCTGATATCAGCGAAGAGGAATCCAAGCATGGCCCAAATAGAAAGATCCTTGAAATATCTTAAAAAAAGAAAAAATAGTAGAAGAAAAAATTTAAAAAAAGATAGGTAAAATTAAATACATTTCTCCTACGTTGAAAATTCACATCAGAAGATAGCCATTCAAAAACCAGTTTGGTCAGTTAATAGATATAGGCGATTCGTACGAAGTGGAAGATGTATAAAGTGGAAATTCTCTGAAAACTCAATATATGCAATTTTTTATCAGTAAAAAATTGTGCAACATTTTAATTAACAGTAGAAAATGCGAAACTTTGGCATCTTTTTTGTGCGTTAAAATTTTTTGTCGTATGTGTATGCTTATAATTAATAATAAATAAACTTAAATTAAAAAAAAAAAAAAAAAACTCAATAATGTACTATTTTTTGTAAAAAATTTTGAGTACATTCGAAGATATTTGTGAAAATACCACAAAAACTTGCGTTAATTTGTTTTCGCTCAAAATTTTAGTAACGCATGACAAAAAATTGATTTTAAATGTGAAAATCATTTGTATATTAAATAATTAAAATAAGTTCTAACAATAGAATAGAATTAACAATAGAAAATTTTAAACTTTTTTGACACCGTTTTTAGTGTTAAAAATGTTTGTCATATGAGTTTATTTATAATTAATAATTAGCAAAAAATTTTTTTAATTGAATAGCGCGGAAATCATCTGAAAACTCAATAATATAACAAAAATTGACTTTAAATGAAAAAAGCATTTGCATATTAAGTAATTAAAATAAATTATAATAAACTAACACTGCAAGAAACAAGATCATTTGATTTACCTGTTTTGTTAATTAATAAAGTGTGTTTTAGAATTACAAATAATAACTATCTGGAAAAGAATTCATTAATAAATTCATGACGATGATTATAATTATAAACATGATTTTCTCTGCGTGATCATCACAATAATTAACTAGGAGGCTTCGCCCCTTGCTCGCTGGCGCTCGCCAACCCCCGGAACTGCTATCGCAGTTCATTTCGGATTGCTTCGCAATCCAATGCTCGCTTTGCTCGCTCATTGGATACGTTCTTAACGTCTAGCTTTTGTATACTTTTTTGAATACTGAAGTTCCGAAAACTTTTCACTGTAGAAAATTCTGAACCTGTACATTTCAATATTAATTTGAAATTGTAATTGTTAATTTTTCTATATTTGAAGTAAATAAATCATTCAAACATCATTTTAGATATTATGGCGTAACTACCACTACAAAAATTAAACATCAATTCACTGGCATATAAGACATACTAACTTGATTCAATCAAGAGATACCTTTTGATAGATGACGGTTGGCATGGTCGATAACTCTGCCCCCACGATATTATTAAATTCGTCATTAACGCAATTGTTGGGATGTAAAAATTTTCTTTTAGAAAAAAGTGGATGAAAAGTTGCGGTTAAACTAAGTTGATAATTTCCAGTGTACTTGATAATTTAGTTGAGTTTTTTAAAAAAAAAAATGCAGTCGCGTAATTTTAAAACAAAATATCGATAGTCAAGTTATTAATTTATTTTATGGGCACAAATATATTGCTTCATATCAAGATAAATCTCAAAAATTAAATATTATTGAGTTACCAGTCTCAATCTATCTTATTTTAAAACCCACCTTGAACAGCCGACTCAATTCTGAGTTTCCGACTATCAATCTTCAACACCGTAGCCTTGTAATTTTGAACCCAACCCAGAAGACATGAGAATTCCTGGGTCAAGTATAGAGGCAATCTAGCCTTCGTGGAATACTTTTAAATGGAACTAACTCGCATTTGCGTTACAAGAAGTGAAAAACCTTGAAAACCTCCCATGGCTATCTCGACGGCAAGGGGATACTAAGCCATGATGCGTCTACAGCTGACGATATTTTTGCGTCAGCACCGTGGTCTGTGAGAACCGGGAGCAGAATTTTTATCGACCAGCCACCACTGGGAATCTAACCTCATGAAAAATTTGGAGTAAAATGTGTTAATCTCAAGCTCTTATGTCTTTAATTATTATTTCCTCAATTAAAATCCAAAGAGCCGCGATGGCTCAGGGGATAGAGCGTTCGCCTTCCAATGAGGCGAACCGGTTTCGAATCCCAGTCGATACGAATTCCGCATCCGGCTTGCACTGACCACAGTGCTGACGTGAAATATCCTCAGTGGTAGACGGATCATGGGTTAGAGTCCCCTTGCCGTCAGGCTAACCGTGGGAGGTTCTCGTGGTCTTCCTCTCCATGTAACGCAAATGCGGGTTAGCTCCATCAAAAAGTCCTCCACGAAGGCAAAATTTCTCCCAATACTCGATCCAGGAGTTCCCTTGTCTTCTGGATTGGGTTCAAAATTACAAGGCTACGGAGTTGAACATTAGTAGCCGTAAACCCATTAAGTTGGGTCGGCTGTTCAACGACGGTTATAAAATTATAAAATTAAAATCCAGAAGTGTACCAGGGAAAAAAATATTACCAATAACAACGAGAAATTTATAATAGATAAAAATAAGATAAGCATGTATTATATACCACTGAGATAAGCATGTATTATATACCACTATATAAATACTACACGTTACCTTTATATACCCCTTTAATGAGTTTAGAGTAGTTTTAATGCGGCGTTTAACATTCGAATGAAATCAATTAACCAGAGATAATTCTAACGTTCTACAAAAAGTCCTGTTTTTGCGAAACAGTAAAAGGCCTTCTTAAAATTTTGCGAATTAGTGAAAATAGCGTCCTGTTTTGTAATTTTGTAAAAAATAACAAAAATTAATAGTCTGTCCAGTCTTATAGTGAAAGGTCCAATTTTTTATTATTACTATTATTATCGTTATTGTTTTTGAAAAATTCACGATTTTCTGAATCTAAAATTAGCATAGAATCGTATTATTTCAGCTAGAACCCTATTTGTGTAATAGTGTGAAAATAAGTGGTTTTTTTTAGAAAAAGACAAAAACCATATTTTACAAGGAGAATTAATGACGATTATCTCTCATAGAGTTATTGTCGCATTAAAGACGTCATCGTCTTCGTTTTTCAAATTAGGAGGGATATATTTTTAAATTGGAAAATGTTAAAAGGTCCGATTTTAAGATAAAATATCTTATGTAGGGCCTGCATTAACATAAAAATATTTTGTGAAAGATCCGATTTTACTATAAATTATTTATCGAAGGGTTCGTTTTAAAGGCAGAATATTTTGTAAAGGGTCGTGTGAATTATGAAACAAATTTATGAAGGTATAAAAAAAAAACTTCTTAGAACAGCCTCTGTTCCATTTAACACTAAAATAGATCTTTACGTGTTTCACAGTTAAAAGGCGTTTAACAAAAAACCAGCATTATTCATTTAAATATTTTTATAGAGTAAAATATTTTTTTCATTTTCCACTTAATCAAATCTATTATTATTTTGATATATATCAATCACAAAAAAAATTTTTGTTTTATTCGCGCAAAAAAAAAATGTTAGTTCTTATTTTAATTTTTAAAAAAAATGAAATTTGAATTAAACTGTTTTTATTACAAACAGGGTGATTTTCGTTAATTTTGGCAAGTGATATTATCCGCCATAATTTATGGTAGAGTTGCATTTCATCAAAAAACAATAAATGTCTGAAAAGAATTTTTTTAAAGTAAAAACACATTTTGATAAGAAAATTTGCTTTACTCACAAATATGGAACTATTTCAATAACGTGGCTTATTTTATGTTCCCATAAAGTGACATTTTTCAAGATTTTTATAAAATTAAATGGAATTTAACTATAAAAATAAACACATATGTTTTTTTAATTAATTGTTATATAACTTACTAAATTATTTCTGAACTCTTAAAATATTCTAAAAATGCGATTTATAGGAACCGAAAATAAAATTACTTGATCATTATTTCAATCAGAAAAATATAAACATATTCAAGAATGTTATGAAAAATTGAATAAAATAAATTTTCATCAGTATAAGAATTCATGGTTGACAGTTCTATTCCTTACGATAATAATAAACTAAGTTTTTAATAATCTTGTATTTTTTTAGGAATGTTATGTATTTATTTCTATATACTGATAACTTCCAAGATGATCTCTGCAACTGTTTCAGCAAATATTTTTTTTAAGCACATTTAATGATCTTATTGAAAACATAATCAAACATATCCTATATGTTTTTTTTAACTATATTTATAACAATTAGCAAAAGAAATTCTTTAAACTCAATTTTTGAATGATTTATATTGATGACATAAGAGTCCTTTAAATAGACATTTGACATGGACCAATGACAGACGACGTAGAGCAGCAGTACCCAATTTTTTTCGGCTGTGGAACCCTGAATAATCGACTTTATTTTGGCAAAGCCTCGTGACCAAATGAATAAATTTTAATGGAGATCATAAACATAATTATTTAATGAAATAATTTTAATTGTTTTTAAAATATGTAATAATCGAAATTTTATTTACTAATTTGTTAATATATAGTGAATTAATGGGGAACGAAATTTTTCAGCGTATGTTTTTATCAAGGGATGGAAAAAAAAAAACATAATACCTTGAATTTGGGTTTTACGTTCGACAGTTGAATTATCTATAGAGCGGCATTTATTCTAGCTCTTAATTTGATTGTAGTGTGTTCATAAACTGAAAATAAATGAGCTGGGAAGAGAGGGGGAAAAAAAAAAAGACAATGGACGAAAATAAACGGTTGAGAATGGTAATCAGAGAAACATGCTTTTTCATTGTTGAATTCGATTCTTTTCATTTGATGCTAAATAATAATTCAACTTTTCATAAATGTATGTATATCCGTTTCATAATTCGTTGATTATATTGCTATAATAAAAAACAGTGTTTTAAGAATTTTTAATTAAAAGATCTTATAAAAATAACAAAAATATTAAATAAATAAAGGATTATTGATTCGAAACAGGTTTCGAAAATCATAAGTAGTTAAAAAAAAAAAAAAAAAGTTCTAACTTTTAGTTTTCTTGAAGCCATCGCACGGATCACTAAGTCTCCGCAGAATACCATTTCGGAACCACTTATGTAGTGTATTTCTTTCTTACCATTTTTAATAAATTTGCAATAAAAAAAAGCTACTAAATTTCTCATGAAAATTTGAAAAATGTTTTTGCCCTACCTCATACCTTTCAAAGTTTAATTAATGTAATAATACTATTTTTAATTTAATTTTTAAATATTTACTTATTTGTATTTTTTAATTATAAAACTTTTTAATGGAGTCTTTTATTATTTTTTTCTACGATGTCTCTATGTTCCATATATAACAATTCTACATATCACAAAATATAACAACAAATAATTAATGATTATTAAGTAATTATTATTCTACTTTCAACACCATAAAGTTGAAGAGCTCTAAATTTCACAGTCTTTATATGTTTTAATTTAAAATTATTTCAAAAAATAAAATTCTTATTTAGTTACTCATTTTTTTAAATTTCTAACTTCTAAGCAATAAAAAGTAAGAATACAATTGTATTAAAGGCATATTAAAATGCATTTTTTATTAATCCATTGAACTAAACGATATTTCCGCAAAATCAACAAATTTTAAACGAGTAAAAATGATAAAAATAAGAAAAAATATAGTACATTATTTAGATAAAACTGGCATAATTCAAATGTTTTTCCAAATGAAAAAGCCGGTGAAACGCTATTGACGGAAGAAAGTGAAAATGCTATTAACGGAAAATAAAAAAGTATATTTTAGATATAGCTGAAAATTAAATAAAAAATATTTGTTAAAAGAATAAATTTTTTAATGAGAAAAAAAAACTTACCCCTTAATCACCGCCACCTGAATAACTTGTGCAGGTTAAAAATGACAGTAGATACAACCTCTCAAGCATCTCCGTAAAAATGCATCATTACGACCAAAACCAAAACAAATCGGAAAAAAAATTTAACTAACGACAGTTACGATATCGATTAAAATATTATTTTCTTTCGCAAATTTTTTTATTAATTTTTTTAATCTTTGATATTTCCCTAGATTACAAAATATTAATTTAACTATTTGTAGAATGAACACACAGGTAATTTTTTTAACTACTTAATGAGATATATAAATATTTGTAAAATTTTAATAGAACTTGCTGCACTTTCATTTTCTTTTTCTCTCAATCAGCTGTATGCAGTTGTTTCCATCTCGATACAACTAAACTCGCATACTTCGGCATAATGTCAGAAAAATTGTAAACAAACAAAACATTCTAATCTCATCAGTCATATATTTCTGGTTAGACTATTTAAGACGAATAAAAAAAATAACCTTTTCAAATTTGAAGATCTTATAAAAACCGTCAATTGTTTTCAATACTTAACAGCAAGAAATATTCTACGACAATATAAGTAATTACGAGCATAAGCTTTATTAACAAACAGAAAAAAAATTTGAACTTGTTAGCAAATGAATGAAGACACAGATATTAATGTCTGTCCTGATTCTCAAAATTGTAATGAATCTCATGATTCCGATGGAATCATAAAATCTGATGATTCTGAAATAATTGAGTGTCAAGAAGGTAGCCAAACAGAAATAGGACCTGAATTTACTTTTTCTAATAAACTTGGTGATGATTTATCTTTGAATATGACAAAAAATAAAGACTGTGAGGGGAAAGATAAAATGTCGCTGGACAAAGAAAAGAGTGAATCTGTTGTAGAAAGTCAAAACTCTGAAGAAAAAGCTGAAGATATTGAGACTAATGAAACTCCCGCACCTTCAGAGGACATAGACGTAGAAGCACTTACTGAACTAAAAATACTCCAAGTTGCCAAAGAAGATAACTCTAAACCTTCAAATTATTCATTTTGCGAATGGTCAGAAAACTATGAAAGCCTTGAAGATGACAGACCCATGGAAGATGTTGCTGGTAAAAATTAATAATTTTAATGAAATTGTGGCGTGTGGTTGCTTTGGCGAACTCTTTGGTTAGACACTCCTGAAAGAAAAGAGGGCATAATTGCTAAGAGGGGCAAATAAAATCCTATTTTAATAAAACAAAATAAAGAAAATGTTATAATAATTAAATTCTAAATATATATTAATTAATTTATTTTTATGAAAATTTAAGCAGAAATCACTTGATTAAAATAAATTACTTCTATTCGTGATCTTCAGCATTTTAATGCCCTAAAACTTCATTACTCTCATTATAATCATTATAAATTATTTTCCTATGAGCCAAATATTTCACCTGTCATATACACTCTTCTGGTTAACCATACTTATGTCATACATTCATACAGGGGCGCCCATATGTTTGAATTTAGGTGGGGGGGGGGGGGGGGGGGCTCATGAAAGAAAACGACAAATAGCTTAATGAATTAAAAAATTAATGAAAGGAAATGTTATCTATTTAAATATTTTTAACTTAATTAGCAGAATAACTAATTAATTTCACTTTTAATTATACATGATTAATCAACTACGCATATGTTTCATTACGCATATATTTTCTAAGGGGGGGCCTTCAGCCCTCCCCTATGGGCACCCATGCATTCATACAACCATGTCAGTTAAGTAAGCATTCAATTAATACATTTAGATTTTGTGCGTTTTAAAGTGACCTATAGATTCTATTAAGTTTCATGTAATAAAATGTTATCAATCATATTAAACATAAAACCAAACAACAATTACTATACTTTTTTTGGCAATTTATTATACTACTATTTGAAATGTTTGCTTTTGTTTCATTAGTTAGAAAATAAGTTATCACTTTATCAGCAAGATTAGACAAATATAAATAACTGCTATCAATGCTGAAATTTAAAAAAGTTTTTTTTGCAATTTATGAATGATACTTTTCGGAATTATTGTGTAACTATGTATATTTTGACTAATAGTTATAAAGATGGGAATGATATAACATCATGTATAAACACATTTCAATAACATCTTGACTAGATACAGAAACAAAAACATAACACCTATATACAAAGTTACAGTGAACAAAGCTGATACCACAATTGTAACTCTTTAACTCTTAAGTTGATTTAAAGATGAGGGGATATTCTAATGCTAAGGCCAGGTATAGATTTTATGGTTTCTGAGAAAAAAATATAATTGTGTCTTTTTTTTTTTTTTTTTCTAACATTAAAATATTAATTTTGCAGCTTTTTTCTGAGATGACTGACCCATCATCCTTCTCGTCTGTCTTTTTTAATGAATAAATTTGATTTTAATCTATTAAAAGTATCTATAAAATTATTATTTTTCTAATTGATAGAAATGTGTTAAATAGTTACTACTATTTCTTATATTTTAATCAAACTAGTTATAATATTAGAAATTATATATTTTGAAGGAAAAGTATAGAAAAAGAGTCAGTTTAAAAAAATGCTTTAGTATTTTATAGGTTTTAATTGAAAATATGCATATATATTAAGTTTTATTTTTAAATTTTATTTCAAAGTGTGTAAAAACCTTGATGTAACACTACCCATTATGTTAACCAGGACTGATTCTTCTATTATTTTTTATACAGTTATATTTCTTTGGATTAATTCTCACGCATTATATTTCATATAAATATATTTGTAAGATTTGCAAATTCACTATGCTAAAATTTATCCCCTAAATGCCTAAAAGCATCTTCTTCCAGTGTATATTTTGGAACAATAAAATGATTAATCAATATCATCTTTAAGGAGTTCATAAAGAACCTTGCGATTAGAACAATTCAAAAGTCTTGTACAGACAAATTATTCGTTATCTCAAACTGGCCCAGACATAAAATGGTGGCTTAGTTTAGTTTAAGCTTTCCACTGGCCATGATTGTCTCCCAAAACACTTGACCATTTAAGCATATTTCAAAGTCTTATCTGCCTTCTCTGTAATCTGGGACGAGTCAGGGATAGTAATCATCTCTTCCTTTGCCAAACATTAACCAAGTATTCTCTTATTAACCTCAACCAAGCAGGCATGGGACCTTTTAGATTCCTACACTATCGCTAACGCTGTTTCTCTTCTTCATGTTTTTTTTCCCTCTCTGTTTGTTCTTTATATAGGCTCTTTGTATTTGTTTCTGTGGTTGTCTTTTAATCTTGTCATAAGAAAAAAAAAGAAAAAATATTTGTAAGATACACTAATTTTTACATCATTTTAATTCAATTCAGAGGGATAATTTCTGACCTATTCAATTTTAAAAAGTTTTATGTTTTAATTCCCTGACTACAAATAATAGATACAAACACAAATATACTATATATTTAGATTTTAATTACATCTATTTATATTAAAACCTTTCATTTCAAAATTCTAATGAAATATAATGCATTATTGATGCTGACAATACAGACAAAAGAAAGCAAGTATATTTAGTCAACACTGATTATATTTTTTTCTGTTACTGTAACTCAACTTCTTCTGACAGGTTGGTGATTGTGTAAAAATTGGGAAAAAAAGACCAAAATATTTTAAACTCCTCAGCTGTTGTTAATTTTGTTTACTCTTTCTATGTTTTTTAGTTAAAAAAAATCAATTGATCCTTTATAGAAATATAAAATTAAATGAAGTGAAAACCAAGTATTCAGGAATAAATAACATGAAATTAAATATGAAATGTTTGGGACCTCATAGAAAATTTGAGTTGCTTTAATACTTAATTTCTAATGTAACTAATAGTGTTAGATTTTCTTAATGCATCTGATTTCTAATTAATGAATACAAGATTGTTTTTTATTGTTAAAGGCATACTTTTTTCATCACCAAATTCATGTCTCTCCTGTTTTGTTTTTATCAAGTGAAAAAGATATGAAGAACAGATTTTTTATAATACATATAGTAAAATTAGCTTTTTTTTTACTTTTTACTTTTTGCATTTTTCTTTGCATTTGTGAAAAGAAAGGCTCTACTACTTCACATAAATTTAAAAAATCCAATTTTCTTTTTATCCACTGCAGATAATTCTCCAAATCTTATAGTACAGTACCTCTTGTAAAATTTTCCTTAGTTGTTTTACACATATACACATATATAAACAAAGGTAAAGAATACCTTTACACATATATAAAAAAAGGTAAAGAATAAAAATTAAGTAAAGTTTCCTTTAATAAATAAATTTCTACAGTTTTATAAATTTTAATTGCCTAATTTTTAAACAGTTTTTCATATATTTTTATAATTTTAAGAATATTATTAATTTACTTTATAATTATTTGATAGATAAATTTTGATCTATAATTTTTAAGTGTTTTTGGTACTTTTTCATTTTACCGGCGCAAATCTCGCCAAGCAGACTTTTTAGTAACAGCACACAGTCGACTTTTACACATTTTACACAGTCGCACCAACAATTTACTTTATAATTATTTGATAGATAAATTTTGATCTATAATTTGTAAGTGTTTTTGGTACTTTTCCATTTTACCGGCGAAAATCTCGCCAAGCAGACTTTTTGGTAACAGCACACAGTCGGCGAAACAAATTGCACAAAGCAGACTTTATTAGCTACAACCCACAGCATACACATGAAAAACAGTTAATAAATGTTTAAAAAAGTTTTTTACATCAGGGGCATAAACATTTTAATATCGCTTAAAAATTTTACAAATGGGGCTTCCGTTTGCCTTCCCCACATAAATTCCACAAGATAACTTTGGAGATGATGGCGTGTCGTATCTCTCTGTTTCTTATTTCTCCATTTCACTCTGCTCCACATTCTCTCTATTTTTTGCGTGTGTGTTCCAGTTTCCAAATCAACAAAGTTATATTTATGGTTCACTTTAAAATGTTTGAAACTTTCATCTTCCAGCTTACTAGTGCAGCATGATTTCCATGAATCAGAATACATTATAGTTTCTTTTTTGATATTTTCCTTAATTGCTTTGAAAGTGTTAGAGGATCGGTTTAGCACCTCCACAAGGAAACATTTGTTTGTTTCCTGTCAAACTCTTCCGAAGATCCATTGTTGTGGTAGAATCCATTCAGCATTGTTTTTTCACTTCGTAAAAAAACTTTCGTCATTTTCGAGGATCATGACAGGAGCTCCTTCTTTTCGTTATTCACGTTTGAAAAAAGAATTTACAGTCTGATTTCAAACTGCTTTTCACACCATTTAACTGAAGTTAATTCTTTGCTGCAACAATAAATAAACCACACACACTTCAAAAAGCACATTTTCGATGACTGAAACCTTGTGTCTTTACGGATACTTCTTCTGCAGCGACAAGATGAAAGATTGCAGTGCCATTGAGTTTCATTTCCGATATACAATTTCATTTCGTGATTCTTATCAACCGTTGCGATTTCAACCGAAACGCCTTTCTCTTGAAGGAATCTAACCGCTTCCTCCTCTGCTTTGAGCAAATCCAAAATTTTCATTGCTTTTTGCGTTAATTTTTCGTATTAAGAAAAAGACGTGACTGTTAAAAAAAATGGCTGCCACTTGTTTTGAAAATGTGGAGATATATAATTCAACATTGGCTGCATCATTATTGGCGCCTTTATCACTGGATAATGGAAAAGTACTATGTTTTTTTGTGAAAAAAAAAAACAGTTTTTAATATATTATTTTCTTATTATCTAGTGAAAGTACATGGTTTACTATGTTTTTTTAAAAGATAACTTGTGTTGTTTCTAGTGACACTTGGACAAGCTAAGCCATTGGCCTCGCGAATTATGTCAGAAAGGCAAGACAAGAGAATGCCGCAAAGTTGAAAGTACATTTTGGCTCAGAAAAATTCAGGTGACAGCACCACTCATTCGTGAGACCACTCCCTCAATTTTAGACATAGATCTGAAGGGAAACGAAATTTTCTCCAGATCCCTATACCCCTAGTCCTGCTAGGTGGCTCAGCAGAGAAGTTCTTCAGATTTTAGAAACACGTACATCGCATGTACTTATCCGGTCTGAATTGAGTCAAGGAACCCTGGCCCCTTATGTGGACTGTAGTCTGAATCACTAACCACTGGGCTACCATGGCCCTTTAGATAACTTATAAATAATTTGAATTATGAAATGTATATTAAATTCTTTAAATTATATTCTTAAGAATAATATTGTTTTTCTTCTTCATATTTTAGGAGATCCTCAGAAGTTCATTTTATGGGCTTCAGAAAAAGATGAAGTTGAAATTGTCCGAAAATTACTGGAAGAAGATCCAAGTCTTGTAAATGCAAAGGATAACGATTTATATACCCCTCTTCATAGAGCTGCATATAGTAACAGTGTTGAAGTCATTAAAGTAATTTTGTCTTTTTGTAACCTTAGTTTTATGATCTTAAATTTATGTTTTCTAATGGTGATATTTTTTGCTCTAAAGTATCCACATCATTTGCATATTCAGTGTGGTGAACTAAATGCTTCTGTTTAAGTTTAATTATTAATGAGAACCATGAGTTAAATTTGACTTACTACAGAAACAAAATAATGAAAGATTTAGAGATAAGACATAATGTGTTTTCCTAAATTTTTAAAACTATTAAATCTTTACATAAAGCTTTCTAACCACTTAACGATCGGTTAATTTTCAAGAAAGCGGTCATAAAAGTGCCTATTTTTTTATCCCTGAAAAATATATAATAAAAATATGTGTATGAACAATATATATAATCATTTTTAATTTTTGATTTGTTTTTAGCTTGAATTTTTAAAAAATTAAATTTTCAGGAAAAGCCAGCATTCAGGGTTACTATGACTTAATGTTGGTTTTCCAGCAAGCAAGGAAAATTTAAAAAATACGTGTTTTAAACATTAAAAAAGAATTTTATTAAACTTATGTATAATATAAATAAAGATAAGTAAATTTTTCTTGCGTGATAAATTTCCAAGTATGAGATACAGAGGCCAACGTCACAATCTGGACAGTAGTACCGAGTTTCCTTCCTGCATTACTAAAAGAATACAAATAATTTTTAAACAAAATGGACAAAATTTCTTTTAATAAAATGCGCTAAAAAGCAGCAGAAATTTCAAAAAAAGAGAGAATAAAAATAGAAATAAAAGAAGTGAAGGAAATAAAACTAAAATTAAAAATATGACCACTGAAGCCGACGTCTTCAGGTGGTACCGGCCCCAGTGGCCATAAAACAAAACCTTTTCTATTGAGAGAGATAACAAAAGCCTAAAAAAACTCCCTCAGTACCCCGAAGGTTTTGTATAAAAGTCCAGGAGAAAAAAAACATGTAAGACATAGAACTAAATACAATTTCATCAGAAAATGAAATAAAAACTCACATAAACAAGGTCAAACGGAGAACTCACAAGCAAACCAAATGAAATGGAAACACTTAAACCAAATGAAAACAACGCCCTCTTTTAAATTGCGCAGATTGAAAAACTGAAAGAAAGAAGAAAGATTACGTCACAAATTAATAGAATGTTTAACTGGGGCTGCTCAGTTAGGTCTTGAATTGCGCCCTGTTAAAAGAAATAAAAAACTAATATTCTTCAATCATTTTCTTAATTAAAAAATTAACATTACAAAAATTATAAGGACAATCATTATTACTCAAATTATACAAAAAATTATTCACAGCTTCCCGAAAACTTTCAACATTATTGCAAATATTTTTAATCCTAACCAATTGTGAAAAAACTAAATTTTTAAAAATTTTCTTACACAAATTAGTATTAAAGTTGCAGAAAAATATAACTTTACATTTAAAAGCTTTTCTTTTATCAAAAACACCAATTTTAATTATTTTGTCCACAATATCAATTTTAAAATCTAAATACTCAACATTTAAACAATCCTCATTAGTTTTCTTCAAAACCAAATCTTTAGGATAAATATTATAAATAAAATTATAATTATCACAATTAAACAAAATCAAATCATCAATATATCTAAAAGTTTTAAATTCATTATACTCAAGAAATTTAGCTTCAAAAAAATGCACAAAAATTAAGCAAAGGTTCAAAATTTAGGACAAGATTTAAAACGAATAAAGAAGATTTTATTTTATCCATTAAAAAGGATCTTGGTTTTTTTTTATAGCAAAAATTTCCAGAAAATATCATTGACCCGTTGAGGGTTTTTCAGAGTGGAAAGCTAAAATTATCGAAAGGGTTAAATTTAATTTATTTAATACCAGTTTTGGTTCTTATCCTAGTGGTACTATGTATTATTGATTATGATTTGTCCAGAAATATTAAAAATCTTAAAAGATAAATTTATTGTTACGGTAGTGGATAAAGCTTCAAATAAATTTTGTATTATGTGTAAATATTTTTTTAAAAATTTTTTTATTGGAGAATATAATGCAAATAATACTTATTTAAAATTAAAAGAAGATAAGAAAGTTATTGAAAAAAAGAATTATTGCATTTAGTAAAAAGTTAAAATTTAGGTTAAATAGGATTAAATTTCCATATTTATTTGCTATTGTTAAATTTCAGAAAAATCCTGTTAAATTTAGGTTTATAGCGTGTGTTACTAATTGTTACAATTCTGATATTAGTAAAAAGTTTTTTAGTTTTCTAAAAATTATTTTGCTTAAAATTAAAAAAGAGAAAAATATTGTTATTAATAGTACTGTTGAAGTTTTGGATTATATTAATAATAATGATATACCCAACATTAATACATTTGATTTTGAAAATTTTTATACAAGTATACGACATGATAAAATTATTGAAATTTGTAGTGGCATTTTTGATAAATATTTAGTTAATGAGAAAATAGATAAATCTAATTGGTTGGATTTATGTAGGTTTAATCTTTTTGAGAATGTTCTTTTTAATGGTTTAGATTTTTATAAACAAATTATTGGAATTCCACAAGGTAATTCCTTTTCTGATATTATTTTTGCATTTTTTTGAAGCTAAATTTCTTGAGTATTATGAATTTAAAGCTTTTAGATATATTTATGATTTGATTTTGTTTAATTGTGATAATTATAATTTTATTTATAATATTTATCTTAAAGATTTGTTTTTGAAGAAAACTAATGAGGATTGTTTGAATGTTGAGTATTTAGATTTTAAAATTGATATTGTGGACAAAATAATTAAAATTGGTGTTTTTGATAAAAGAAAAGCTTTTAAATTTAAAGTTATATTTTTCTGCAACTTTAATACTAATTTGTGTAAGAAAATTTTTAAAAATTTAGTTTTTTCACAATTGGTTAGGATTAAAAATATTAGCAATAATGTTGAAAGTTTTCGGGAAGCTGTGAATAATTTTTTGTATAATTTGAGTAATAATGATTTTCCTTATAATTTTTGTAATATTAATTTTTTAATTAAGAAAATGATTGAAGAATATTAGTTTTTTATTTCTTTTAACAGGGCGCAATTCAAGACTTAACTGAGCAGCCCCAGTTAAGCATTCTATTAATTTGTGACGTAATCTTTCTTCTTTCTTTCAGTTTTTCAATCTGCGCAATTTAAAAGAGGGCGTTGTTTTCATTTGGTTTAAGTGTTTCCATTTCATTTGGTTTGCTTGTGAGTTCGCCGTCTGACCTTGTTTATGTGAGTTTTTATTTTATTTTCTGATGAAATTGTATTTAGTTCTATGTCTTACAAGTTTTTTTCTCCTGGACTTTTATACAAAATCTTCGGGGTACTGAGGGAGTTTTTTTAGGCTTTTGCCATCTCCCTAAAAAGAAAATGTTTTGTTTTATGGCCACTGGGGCCGGTACCCCCTGAAGACGTCGGCTTCAGTGGTCATATTTTTAATTTTAGTTTTATTTCCTTCGCTTCTTTTATTTCTATTTTTATTATTTCCTTCCTGCATCTCTTATTGTTTTCATCTCTTCTGGAGCAGCAAACTTTGCACTCTCTTGGTGGTTGCCGTTTCTTATCAATTGGGGGTATCTGTCTAATAAAATGCCTTTCAATCAAACGATTGGGATTATCCTCAAAGCCTGGCCGTCCTCTTTACGGAATTGTGTATGTTGACTAATACCTTTCAATAAGTTCATAGTGCTGACGTCTAGTTTAAAATAAACTAACTATCTACAATTACCTTAAAAATATCCTGGTACTGCCATCTGGTGTGTAAAATGAGAAATAAAATTACATGGAAAAAGAAATGAATTAGTTTTATTCTTATTGGCGCATTACTACTGAACACTCCAGTCTGGAAATATCATGGGAGCGAGAAATAAAGGGCGAAACCTCATTCCGTCATTTCCATGGGAGCGAGAAGGATAAAATTCCTTAAAGAAACTTTTCATCCTAAATTGCAGAAATTTCCTTTTTTCCATCTTTTCAATCACAACCTTAAAAACAATCTATAATTTTCTCCTAATTTGTAAAATCAAGATTTTGTTATAGGGTTAACATCCAAATTATATTCAACTATATCCAAATTACACTCAACTGTATTTATACGACTACTTAATTTATATTACATTTATGCCGACAACTTAATGTTTAAGATTAACTTTTGGAATTTCCTTAAAAATGAAGATATATACTAATCACTTGCTTAAAATGTGCAATATGACTGCTCTGCCCCCCTGGTGAATAACCTTGCAACTACCAAAAGAGATATAAACAGAAACTTCCAAAGTAAACAAAAACACAAATTTCAATAAGTAACGTCTGTTAATCGACACTTTTAAATTCTTTGATTGATGGAACATTATAATGTCTAGCTCCTTTTTTCCTATGTAGCTTTAGAAATTTTAAGAGTTTAAAGTTGTTAACTTTTATTTAGCTGCTCTTATCCTATGATGCTAACATCAGTGCAAGAACTACTGATGGCTGGGAACCTCTTCATTCTGCTTGCAAGTGGGACAGTGTTGAAGCAGTTTCTTTACTACTGCAGAATGGAGCTGACATAAATGCCTTAACACAAGGTAATATTACACCTTTACATCTTGCAGCTTCAAACTCATCTGGAAGAAGAACTCTTGAATTCCTGTTATGGCAGCCCTATATTGATCCTAACATGAAAAATGATGCAGGTGACACGCCTTATGATATTGCTTTTCGCACAGGTTCGCTGGCTGATTTGTTTGAAATGCTGGAAGAGTCTGTTAATGAATATTGACTATTTTCATGGTTTGTGACGCCTTCCATAGAGTTTATGTGCCATTGTTTGCCTGGAAAGTCATTTATATATGTATATTATTAAGAGTTAGGGTTTTGAATGCCCAAAAATGGCTTTTGCTGAAATACATGAGTTTCACTTTGTGTACTAAAGGAAAAATTGTGAGAATAGAATAAGTTCTCTGACTTTTTTTAGCATGATTTCATATTGAAAATGTGTTGTATTTTAATTAAATTAAATCCAGTTTTGTTAAAAAACTTGTTAACATTCTGATTTTTAAACAAAACACCCTTTATTTCTTAAATAAATCCATTTTATTTCTTAAGTAATTCCATTCTACTTCTTAAAAGCTGAAACTATAATACTTTATTGCTGAATAATTTATTGTTAATATTAAAAAAAATATTTGCTATTAAAAATATAAGACAATAATATTCTTCAAAAGTTTTTTTAAACATTTTTTTGCAAACTTTTTGTTGTGTTTGAGTTTCTAAGTATTAATAACATTAAATTTAAATATTTTTGAAGTTTATATTCCCATTCTTCTGTAATATTTTTGTAGCATACTTGACCTCAATAGTTACAGTTAATTATAATAAATTACTAATTTTCCATTGTTTTTCTTTCTAATTTTTAAACTTATGGTTTTTATTCAGAATAAAAGTTGTTTTAAACACCTTAAGACGATAGGGTAAAAACCGTAATTTTTTCTATGGTGTTCAAAACCTTAACAAAAGCTAATATTATGGTCGACTTCTGTGGCTATCTTGTGAATATAAAACTATTTTACATTCCATCAGTTTTAAATCGCATCTAGCTATATTTTTCTTAATTGAAAGGAATTTTGTTATAAAGATATAGTGCTCAATATTTGGTTCATGTTATATTTTTTCTCTTATTGTTTGTGAAATGGTGAACAAAATAATTCATGTCCTTACTGTTAAAAACTGCACTTTTTTGAAGTAACGTAAGTGTCAGCATTTAAAAAAAAAATCTTGGGAGTGGAATTTCTGATTACAATTTGATTTTAGTGGTGATATAATGTATTGCATGGATACATTATGCAAAATACATGCTACAAAATTGTCTGATAGTTGTAATTTCCCCTCAATAAACAAATCAAAAAAGAATTTATTCACAAAGAACTCAAAGAGTTGAATTATTGGTTATTTTTTTATATTCTAGCAGTGATTCCACTAAACTTTGTAAGCACTACATGTTTGAGTACTCTTTTTGCTTAAGTAAAAAAAAATTATTGTATAAGCAGTAAGCAAAATATTCAAGCAAACCGTAAAAACATATGAAAAGCATATGAAAACATTCTTGTTGGCACAGAGGCTTTGATGAAATCATCTCTGTAAGTTCAAACCAAACTAATAGGGAAAGTTTTAAATGCACTAAAATCTTAATGTAACAAGTGTTGTATATTAAAGAATCTCACTATTAATAGTGATTGCAGGGCACCATCAATAATCTTCTGTTAAACTTACAAAAATTCTCTTAACTAAATAAAAGAATTGTGTTTTAGTGTAATTTAAATGTCTAATTTTTATTAAGCAATTTTTCTTTCTGAACATAGTTTAAAGTATTTTTTTCTAAAGATAAATGTTATTATCTTTATATGTTACGGAAATTTGACGAGAGAATGATGCAAAAATAATTGTATACAATACGTTAAAAATAGTCTTTAAAAGCGTTAAATCGATACAGAGTTATTCACATCTATCTCAATGCATTGATATTTCACAATCGAAGAATATCTTGCTTTATTACTGATCTGTAAATCGACAACCTGGTTTTCATACATTTTTAGGGATTTAAAAAATTTACTTGTACACTGATTTATACAGCATTTAAATATATTTATTTCTTATCCCTTTCATTGATTTTTTATGTATTTAAAATTGTATTTGCCTATAACAAGAAGTCTGTTAAAACATAACTTTTTACTGCTATTGAGAGCTTTAACTGTATCTCTAATATCAATCAAAAGCGACATTATTATCTATTTGATAAAATGTAATTTGTTGGAATTTACTAAAAGTTAAATAGGCTATATCAGAATATTTAAATATCAGAATTCTACTCCCTAGTGTTGGTGACACATTTGACGAGTAATATTACCTCACTTATATATCCACTTAAAACTTGTAGCGATAAGACATATTATATCAAAAATGTGTTAAATGTAGTCTTTTATTAAGACATATTACTCAAATACAAGTTATTGTACTTATCGATATCTATTGCAATTGCGTAGCATTAGGTATTCTTAGAAATAAATCAAGGTTATGTAGTTAAGTTTTGAATATTATATATATTTTTATTGAAATGAAGAGAAAAAAAAATGAATTTATCTAAATTCATTTAAATGTTTTTATGAATGTCTTTTTGTATGTCAGTCTGTACTTAAAAATATTGAACTACTTGTGTATAGTTTAATTAATAAGTGTTATAAAATATTTATTTAAATTTAGGGATAACTCTCCTTAAAGTTGTGCACAAAACAAATTAAGAAGTTTTTTTGATACTTTAATAAGAGTTATATCTATATAATAATATATAATTTATTTGCATTTTGATATTGTTCAAAATTTTTAACATATTAGTATACCAAAGTATACCAAATCTGTTACAGTATAACAAATTGGTGCTAGACTTATATGTGGTGGATATAATATATGTTGCAACCTTTTTTAATGGGGTAGAATTCTGTTTGCAAATTTTTAAATGTAAACATTTTAGAAATTCTGTCTTTATTATCTTTATCTCTATTACTTTTTTTTATTGGTGTGATTACTGTTTCAAATACTGCAATCCATCTTAGCAGCCCCAAATCAGGTATTTTTACTTAAAGCACTAATCCTGTTTCATTTCATCCATGAATTAATCCAGATAATGAAGGAGCATCCATCATTTCATCCATGCATTAATAATTTTTCAGAAAGGACCAATATTATCCACAAAAGAAATTTCTTTTTGCAAAAATGGGATATTGGTAATTTTAATAGCATTTTTATCATTGGTCAATTATTTATGTTACAATATAAATTACATAAAATAAATTATTGTTTTAAATAGCACTTAAAGTATATGAATACTTCAAATTATGTCAAAAGTATGAAATTTTTTCTACATGGCCAATAAAATGTCTTGTTCCACACTACTTTACCATAATTACATCAGTGCTATTATCAACTTGTATTTAGAGTAATTAAAAAGGAAGAAATTAACAGTGAAAGACTCTATTTTGCTGATTAAAAGGCTGAAACATTTTTTGAAAATATCAAAATGCAATAAAATTACGTTTCATTTATTTTTATAGACATAATTTTCTATTGTGAAAAGTGTGCAAAGAGCATTTTCTAAAATTTCATTATCATCCTATTGTATCTTTTGCAATATTTTTCTGATGATTGACATTGTCATAAAATACGCTGTTTAATTTTTATGTTCATATATGGGAGTAATAGGGCATGCTGGCATGATTAATAAGCTGGTATTCTATGCATATTTTCTACATCAAGTGAGTATTGAAGACTAGTATTGATACTGTTAAAGCATTGATGAAAGTGCTTCTCCATCTATAGTAGTTTCAGAGCAATAGCAGTTTCCAAAGAGAATGTCGAGCAAATTTTCTTATTTTCTACCAAAAAAATATTTTTGATTAATCAAAAATATTTTTTTCCTGAAAAGTCCTGTAAAATTTAAGGGATTTCCAATAGTTTTGAAACTATAGGATATATATTTTATTGCATTTATGTGCCGAAATATTAAAAATAATAATAATAATAAAATTTAAGCAGTAAAACTGCCATTTTGTTTAAGTAGTCATGTTGGGTCAAGTTGATATTGGCCAAGCTGTCAAGATATTTTTCAGTCACGATTTTGATTAATAATTTATTTTTTTACAAGTGAATAACTTTCCCAAGTAATTTTTTTTTTTCAAATTACGTATTCAAAATAACATTATAGTTTACTTGTTACATTTTATTTTTGTATAGCTTGTATAATTTTATTTAACTTAATTAGTAATTATATGTAACTAGTATTTGCTATAGTTAATTACGTTTGTTTGTTTTACTGATTCTACTAAAACACTGTGTTTTGCTAATTTATCTCTATAAACTGTATAAGTTCACATAGTTAGAACAGATATTAAAAAAAAAAAAAAAAAACATATTTTTAAATTCAACATAAAATTTTTAATTCCTTCTTTATAATTAGTGTATAATCATGCAGTTCAATACTTTGCATTATTCATATTTGATTTAAATAGCTAGAAAAAAAAAGGAGAAATTAAAAACTAAAAAGCATGCTAACAAGCCATGTTCTCCCCTATATATAATATATTATCTACTCTATTTTGGTTATAGCACTTGTATTGTTAATTAGATAAATAAAAAATAGTTGGATTATTCAAAATATAATTGAAAGAGGAAAAAAAATTAGATTTTTATTTGTTTTCTGTTCTCAATTTCTTTTTAATACCTACTAAGCAGCTCTTACTTACTTCTGAGTAGATGATAGAGTGTGTTACTAGTTGATAGTTGGAAAATACTTGGAATGTGATAAAGCTTAAATTGAGTTTATTCATCAAAGTATATTATTCATTTTAAAATGCATCAAATTATTTATTATAAAGATATATTTACTAAGCACCTGTATAAGAAATTAAAATATATCCCCTTTATTCCTCATCAGTTTTAGTCTGCAGTTTTATTGTTCTTGAAATTTAAATAATAAAGAGTTTTTCAAATGTTATATTACCTTCTGATTTTCCTTAGATTAATTTAGTTATTATCTGAAATTTTTCTCTATCTACTGCAACTTTTTTCATTTTAATAACGCAACTTATTCAGTAAATTTTATGAATAATGTCTACAATATTTTTTTTTCTCTGGTTCAGTTGTTTACTGCTTTAATTCTGATTACTTTTTACCAGCATTCTAACTACATTTGAATTTACTCTTACCTTTTAGTTTACGTGAAGTCTTATGTATATATTTCTTTTGTTGCTTTTTTTTTCTTTAAATTTTCTTTTTTCTTAGAATTAATTAATTTTATAAGCTCGTAGATTTTTTAGATTATTTTACATATCCTCTAACTACTAAGGAATTTCCGAAGTTTTAAAAAATATTTTTCCTGGTGGTAACGGAGGAATAATAAATTAGATTATTTTATAAGTTAGAGTTAAAAAGGTTTACAAAAGGTCAGTTTGTCTAATGATTATGCTCTAAAATCCTGATAAAAGTTTTGTAAAAATTTTATTAGTTTTAAAATTTACTGCTATAGTATTATTTAAGGAAATATTTTGCTTAAACCTCAAATGTTGAAGAATATGTTCTTTTAGTTTAATGATTTTTCAATTAAGTTTTGTAGCTTTTTAAATTAATCTTGAAAACAACTGTAATCTAAATTATGAAACTAACAAAAAATTAACTAATAATGTATAAAACTGTTATTTTCTAATTATTATTTGTATTCAACATTATCATTACTGTGAGAATTGCAAGTTCATTTGTGTTACAAGGAATTAGACAACATTCTGGAGATATACCTTGTTACTATATAGATACAAACAATAAATGAGAGAACTTTATGCACAAAACGTATGCAATAATTTAAACAATCATTTTTTAAAATCTGAAATTATTTGTAACCTTTATTATATCTTAAAAACTTGCTTGTGCTCTTCATAATTTAACGAAAGCTAAAATACTAATTAAGGTAACTGATAAGATATTTACTGATAAATCTTAATACCTTAATGCAGCTTTTGCTTGCTATAGTATAAACTTCAAATATTTTTAAAATGTGATAAAAAGCGTGCATATATTGTTTAAAAAAAGCAAGCTAATTTTACGAACAAAAGAAAGTTTCAATTGATTTTGACTTTTTTATTTCACTCAAGGATTAGTTTTTACACTAACGATTGAAACTCATTTAAAATGTTTATGTTAAGATCATATAATTGCTTAGTAGAATTTTAAATTATTCACTTTTTGCATCAAGATTTAATGGCATCCTGCAGTACAAGTGTCTAAATCCATCATATATTTCAAATATGGCACATCTCTGTAGTATGTTTTGAAATTTCTGTAAATTTAATATCGATAAAATCATATTTTTCAACAAATATTTGTTTATATTACTATACAAATACTAATTTTTAAAAACTGATGCTCATGTGATGAAATTCTAAGTGAACAAAAAAGAGCCATACGAAACAAGATTCTAAGAACATAAAAATTTTCTATTTATTTATTTCATTTTATTTCGGACTTGTTAAATTTTGGTGCATTAGCCAAAGTGCAACATACAGAAAAAAAAGAAGGAAAAAAATCAAAATCTTTTTACAATCATAAAAATTTATCTTGCTTTAGATTCAAACTAACTTTTTCATTATCTCAAAAGTTTGATTTCACCTAAAATGGATCAGTAATTTTCCATCAGTGAGGCACAATATAGCTTTTGGATCATCCAGTATTACATTACTTCATGTAATGAATCATTCAATAATAAATTGGGTGGAGAAATGTTCTCAACGATTTAATCTGGTACCTTTAACATCTTTGGAATCTGAAGTGGTTCATCATCCACCTAGATGCATGAGCATTCTTTTTTTCCCACTAATTGCATTCTTTTTATTTAATATGGTTGTAAAGATATGGTTGTTCTAGGTCATCATAGAGCCCCTGTATCTAATGTAATTAGAAAGTTATGATAAACAGCTTCAAATGGGGTTGTAAAGTGAAAAATAACCAACTCGGTCGCCACACTTGGCGAAGTTTCCCTGAAATCTTCATGACTTTTTCTATGTGGGAGGGGTTTTTTTTTTGCAAATAGATTTTCTGTTATTATTTTGTTGAACTATGACAAATGAGCTTAATTAAATAAAAATATAAATTTGATTAACACTATCTGTTGAAGAAGTTTCTTTGTTGTCATGTTACATTTAGTATTTCAGCCAAAAACCACAACAATATTTTGGTCAGCTGGTTTAGTTTTTTAAATTTTAGTGGATAAAGATATATTGTCAAACCTACACAAGTAAGTCTTGGAGGAAATTATTGTCTTTTTTTTTCTCCAGTAAATCTTAGCTGTCAACTGATAACAGTATGCTGTAACTCTCTTTCTACGTTAGATAAAAAGAGTTATTGTTCAATAGAATTTTTTCTCTCTACCTGGATCCTTTCACAAAGTAGAAACTGTTAGTTTTTGATTTTTCCACTTTTTCCTGTCATTCTCAATTATTAAGCGCAGACAATGAAGATGATATGAATCTCGTATTATCTATAGTACAATTATATTCAGCATTTTTCTATATTCTCTTTATGCCTGCCAAATACTTAAATGTTGTTGTTAGTGATTAGTGGGCAGCTGATGTCAGCTAATTGTTGATTTTGTGTTTACTGGTGTAGTTTGTTTCGAGTTGCTGTTATGCAAATCTAGATATAAAGAAATAAAGCTTTAATAGTTTTTATACTTGTTTCTCTGGCTCATTTACTTATAAATACTCATGCATACCATATTTGGTTCAAATGTACATATACATCTTGGTAATTGTGATACAAGTTTGTACATTTCATGAATAAATTTCTAAAAATTGTTAAAATGGATAAAATATAAATTACAGCAGAATCTAGGTAATTCAAACACTAAGCGGAAGGTGGAATAGTTATAATTATCTAAGTTTTGAATTAATGTTGTTTATAAAAATTATTATAAATATTGTAACACTAAATTGCAAGTTGGATAATATTAATTAGAAATTCATAAACTCAGAGTTTTATTAATGATTTGGGGCATTATAATGAGAAGACATATTTTCGAATTGTTGAGAAAAGCGTTTTTAAATATTAAACTCCACTATTTCGTCGTAAACAATTATATGTTTTTGTCTATTATTCTATTATCAAATGAAAACTTGCCTAGTATCTTTCTGGAAATAAGGATTAGTTTAAGGTAGAAACACCCCCCTCTGAAAAAATATGGCTTATCATTTTACTCCACCAAACCCCTTAATTTATATAATTTATTTGCATACACACTATCTGGATTCATTTGGATAAGTATTAGCTTAAATTGGCTTAATTTTACCTAATCTTGTTGATTAAACACCACGATTTCCATGTTGGCAATTAACTAATTTTGTGTATTGTACTGTTATCAAATGAAAATTCTAAAAACTTGTCAAGTATTTTTCTAGAAATAATACTGAGAATTAGTTTGATGTAGAAACATCACCCTTGAAAAAGATATGACTTATTTCATTACACTGAACCCTACACACACACACATAGGACTCGTTTTAATAATTCTGTGATAACTATTAGCTTGAATTTTTTTAATTTTGCATTGGCTTTGATTTTAAAATATATTAATTACTAGAAGATGAATTAAAAAAGTTGAGAAAACAGTAAAAGTTTAATGGTTTCCTTCTGAACAGCTTTTCAACAAACCAAAATTGTGGAGGAAATTTCGAATTGAAGATCAGATTTTAACATCAATTAGAATTGTTGATACTAGGAAGTAAATGTCACATCAAATTATCCAACATTTCAAATCGGGATCCACTGTATTTTTATTTTGCTTTTAAATTATCTTATTTTCATTTATACGTTCCATTTTACCATTATTATCCTTATTCTAATATAATTACCTGATTAAAAACTTCATTCACTTCAAAAATATATAAAAAGGAAATGACAGTCGACATGTTTCATGCGCTGAAGGACAGACGCACATTTTCAAAACTTACCTGACGTGAATGAGAAGAAACAAGTGATTTGAAATATACAACGTAAAATCTATATTGGATAAGAGGAGCAAATCGGGGTAAAATGCATTTCCACGCGCTATGGAGAGGTAGTTAGGAACTAATGTCGTTATCATTCTAGTTTAAGTTTTTGTTTCTTACCTTTATTTTTTCGTTGACAACTTTACGTTTTATAGTTCTAAATCACTTTTGTTCCTTCTCATTCACGTCTGGCAAGTCTTGAAAATGAGCGCTGGTTTTTAATGCTTGAAATATATCGACTGTTATTTCCTATTTATATATTTTTGAAGCGAATGAAGATTTTAATCAAGCAATATCTTAACCTCTCTGAACCATTCTTCACCGAAAAAGGCCTGAGACAGGGTGATTCCCTTTCTTGCCTGCTATTTAACATAGCTTTGGAAAAGGCCATTAGAGACTCTGATATCAACACAAATGGAACAATCTTACAAAGAACTGTCCAACTACTCGCTTTTGCTGATGATATCGACATAGTTGGAAGAACAAGACGCTCAGTCATTGACGCTTTTGTAGCGCTTGAGAGTGCGGCGAAGGAGATGGGACTAGTTATAAATGCAGACAAAACCAAGTTTTTGATCGCAACAAATAAAACTCCTGATCGATCTCCTCTGGAGATAATGACACTCTTTTAAAACTGTTAACCAGTTCAAGTACTTAGGAACCTTGATCTCTAGCCACAACAATCTGAAAATCGAAATAAATAACAGAATTTTCATGGCTAACAGAAGTTTCTACGGCCTCAGAAACCAACTCAAATCCAAGTTCATCAGTATGAAGACAAAGTTAAACATCTACAAAACTTTAATCAGGCCTATAGCTACGTATGGAAGTGAGTGCTGGACCCTAAACAAAACAGAGGAGGAAAAACTGCTAATTTTTGAAAGAAAAATTTTGAGGAAAATCTTTGGATCTCTTCAAGAGAATAACGTAAGGAGAATTCTTTACAACCACGAAATTTACAATTAATATGGCAAATTCGTTGGGACCGACATTGTGAGAACTATTAAAGCATCACGCATTAGGTGGCTGGGCCACCTCTTCAGAAATTCTGATGCCGTCCCTGCAAAAAAAGTGACTTTTTCCACAATTGAGGGGATGAGACGTAGGGGACGACCACCTACAAGATGGATAGACGACGTTGAAAAGGATCTCAAGCTGTTGGGAGTCAACTGATGGCGGGCCGTCGCACCGGACAGGGCCAGATGGAGGAAAATCTGCAAGTCAGCCTTGGCCTGTGAAAGGCTGTTGCGCTTATGAAGAAGAAGAAGAATATCTTAACCGCTTCAGTTTCTTGGGATTATTTATTTAATATGAAGTGCTTTGTTTTATTACAAAAAAAGGACAAAAATAGTCGAGCAATATTATGTATATTATCAGAAATAAATAACAATTAACAAACATGAATTACAATGAAGCTAAATTAAGAATTGAATGGAGAAAAAAAATAACGGGCAATCATCGAAAATATGATTTTAAAAAAAAAGTTAAAATCCATTTCGCTAATTTTTCCAATTGAAGGGAACAACATTTCCTGTTCGTGCTGCTTCTTCACATGCTGAGGCTATTTTACTATTAGCAATTATTGAATCCAGCTCAATTTCACAAGGTTCAGTACCTAAAAAAAAAAAAAAAATAAGTAATTTAATTTCTTGAGAAGCTTATTTATTATAAGTAAAATAATAATCATCTTTAATTTTAATTAAAAGTTATAAGAGAAGTAAAATATTTTGGTCAGTCACGTTACATTCTGCGTGTGTGCATACGTAGGTTGTGCGCAAGCGCTGTTGATTACTTTTCTCTGTGATAACTGCGCTACGCAGAACTATCCCCCAGTTTATGTTCTTTGCAATCTAATTTTTCAACAGTGATTCTAATAATACTTAAAGTAACAAATAGAAAAGTAAGCAAAATAGCTGAGCCTCTTCTTAGATCACATTTCCATTTCAGAATACAATCAAAATAATTTGTAAAGATTACTTTTCTAGAGTAAAAAGTTTAAATTATGAAAAGGAAATTTTTTTAATTAAAGAAAATTTTTTCTAAAAAAATCTTAAAAGTATGTATAATTCTATAAAACATATTTACAAAGCTAATAATAAGTCTCATGCAAGTATATCTTTTAATCAACTTCTTTCAATTTACCATTTATTATACTAAGAAAAAAATGTACACATAACTTTGATAGAACATTAATTGATTTTATGAAAAAAATTTTAAGTCATTGAAAGTAAAGAAAAATCCATTCATATTATTGTTGCAAAGATTTCAAAAAATTATTATATAATGTCACTATTTTAATATTTAATGTTCCAATTCAAAACAATACTGAGTTCAATATCATACATGGTCCATATTTCGTTTTTATTTATATGTTGAACAAATATATGAAATTGAATTTTTTAATTTTAATTTTTCAAGAACTATTTAATGTATTTTTTTTTTTTTTTTTAAGTTTTGGATTTTTTCATTCTTAATTATGTTTTCATTCTCAATTAGGTAGCTCGGCATTCTGCGAACAAAATCAAGCACTTTACAGTAGAACAGTCGGTCCCTTTTCGGAAAGGGATCAGAATTTTTATTACTTTGTTGATATTGCTTCTCATGTTTTACGTTGATTTCAACAAAACCAAACTCAGAACGGCAAAGCTAATTGCCTTTTAGCGAAAATATCGCGATAAATTCTGCTTGAAACGGACGGAAAAGAGTTTAAACTTATTTTGTCATTCGTCACTGAGATCCATTTAAAATTTTAATACTCTTATTTTATGTGAGGTTCTGATGGACGATAAATTCCTTTCGGCGATAATATATCGACAAGTTTTGCTTGTAGCAATCTCGAAACGATTAAAACTTGAATTTTCATCAATCTCAGAGTTCCTTGAGAGTTTTAAGTTGAAAAATTGCTTGAATTTTGATTGCAAGATTCCGTTGTTACAAACATGAAAAGGAGTTTAGTTAAAAGTTTGTAAAACGATGGTGAATTGGAAATGCACTCTTCTTTAAGAACATTTTTTTAAAAAAAAAAAAAATAAGGTTTGGCTTTAATAATAAAATTAGAATCAGCATCAACTTTAGGTTTCTTTACCTTGTGCAACATTTAGAAAGTGTTCCATTTCTAACGCATATGCTTCTTGATAACGTGATGCAAATGAAAAGTAAATAGGTACTGCAGTTGTACCTTTTCCTGTGTGGCTCCTAACACTAGAAGGTCTTTGTTCTCCATTACACAACATACCATTTGAACCAAACACCTAAAATTAAACGAATGGATTCATCAGAACAAATATTTTAACCCTTTGCTTACGGTATACCATGTTGTACCATCACATGTGGTTCACATGTTGTACCGTCATATGTGGTCCACATGTTGTACCATCGCATGTGGTCCACATGTTGTACCATCATATGTGGTCCACATGTTGTACCATCACATGTGGTCCACATGTTGTACCATCATATGTGGTCCACATGTTGTACCATCACATGTGGTCCACATGTTGTACCATCACATGTGGTCCACATGTTGTACCATCACATGTGGTCCACATGTTGTACCATCATATGTGGTCCACATGTTGTACCATCATATGTGGTCCACATGTTGTACCATCATATGTGATCCGCATGTTGTACCATCATATGTGGTCCACATGTTGTATCAGCCGTAAACAAAAGGTTAGCACACATTCTGAAAACATGAAATGTCCAAAGTAATTAAAAATAATAATAATAAATAGTAAAAACCCTAAGAATTTTATTTTGATCAGACTTTATGTAAAATTGAAATCTTCTTATCCAATGTGCTCATCTAATAAGATGTAATGGAGGCATATAGTTTTAAAACCACCCCGGGTTTTATTTAACATAATCTTGTTTCGAATTGTACTTTTTCTTCAAATTACATGCCTTATAATATTAAACTTTTAAATAGATTTTGAAAAAATAAACTGCTCCTTTTCCATCTGGATTTGAGATATACATTTATCATTTCTAAAATAAGAAAGTTTTTTTTTTTTTTACCTCTCTTATAAAATTCCCTAACTTAGCTAGAACCTCTGGGTTATTTATAGGACTGCAGTTTGAATATTAATATATTTATAACATTATTAATAATCAATATATTTATACCCTAATTTAAATATAGCATCCTCAAAAATAGGGAAATAGAATCAATTTAGTAAACATTATACTCAATTTGGCCAGAATAAAATCTTAGGGCTATGAGTTTCTTAACTGTAGCTCGTAAGCTTTTTTTAAATTTTCAAGAATTGATTAAGATTTTCAAAATTGTGGGTACATTTCTGAATTTATTTGAAAATGTATTCCATTTTATTTAAACAAAATTTGAAGCTATATCTCTTATGCTTAGTATAGTACTTAATTTGGTTGCTTTATTAATATTTAAAATATATCTCGGAATAATTCTATTTCGATTAAATTATTCATTTTAAAATTAGTGTGATTGTAAATTAATTTGTTCATTCTATATGAACAAATTAATGTACAATCACACTAATCAGTTCTTCAGAATCAGTTAGACATCATTGCATATTTAAATATTATATAATTCGATATTGAATTCAAATATGAAATCAAATTTTGTTTAAAAAACCATGTGGATTCCCGTAGTCTCTATTAGAATATGGCATTTATTCCTGCAGTCAGTTCATCGAACTTCGCAATGTTATGTTCTAAAAGAATAAATTAAACAGATTTGGAGAAAGAAAAGAATGAGAAAAAATTAGAAGGAAAACCAGGGCTGATGTTTTTGAGATTCTTCTTTTTTTTTTTTTTTTTTTTTTTTTTTTTTTAAATATATCCAGATATTTAAAGGTTTGCCTTTGAAGCATTTAAAAAATTTAAGTAGCGTCAATTAGTATTACGATTACTTTATCTTAAAATTCGTGCTCGGTTCAATGCATGACTATAATATGAATATAAATAAAAAGTAAAGCTGCAACCACGTGTCAGTAAAAGGGGTCATGAAGGTTAAGGTTTCACAGAATTTCGAAACCAACGACAAGCACGATGGCGATAATTTGGTTATACACTAGGGGATATCTATGATTTTACAAAAAAATGCTATGAATTATTTTGTTTCCCAAAAATGAAATTATATCGCTTTCAAAAGAATAATTTAAATAATCGTTTGATAGACCAGGAAAAGAAAGAAAGAAAACAAACTGAAATGTCTGAATATTCTATTTACCTCTACTCTTTGATCATAACCGTAGACAGCACATCTACTAAGATCTATACTGGCAAGCGCTCCGCTGGAAAATTTCATCGTAATTACTACGGTATCGTGGTCATCTATTCCTTTTATATCTTCGTAATTGGCGTGGGCGTAAGCTGAAACACTTTCGGGATACTCTCCCAAAATCCAGCAGATCAAATCGATATCGTGTACAGCACAGTCATGGAATATACCTCCTGTAAGAAATGCGTTCACAAGGTTAAAAATGTTTCTGCAATTTCGTCAGTTTTCTATTTCATTAATGAAGTCGTTAAGTCCAGTTGCACACTAAAAGAGAGTGGAACGAAGAAGGCGAATTTCCCACATTCGCTTGTCAACTTACCCAACTTTTTCTTTGATTAAAACTAAAAAATAATGAAAACAAATTGTTATTTCGATTTATTTATTCATAATTAGGTTTTCTTGCAGAAATTATAACGAAACGAGTGCCGTGGCTACTCAGTGTTAGATAATCGGACTCCAGTCCAGAGGGACTGGTGTTTGATCCTCGACTGCACTAAGACTTACCGCGAGTGCATGCGATATACACAGGGCCCGACTTAGCTTAATTGGGACCCGGGGCAAAAACCTCTTTGGGGGGCCCACTCTGCTTCACTTTTGCAATAATGAAGAACCAAACTTTATGGAAGTATTTAAATTTTTCACCTCATTAAAAATAACAAGAAAAATGACTAGAACCTAAAATAGCTATAAAGTCCACACACCCCCCTCCAATGGTCAGGTGAAATATCATTCTGTCCTTGTTATTGATTTTCTTACAATTCTATGTCCATCATGCCAAATGCAATTTTCTGATTGTTAACTTTCTCATCTAACTGTGAAAAATTCATATCCTTGCTGACATTAGGGCAGAATTCGGCAAAAATTTCATTATTACGATGGCTCAATTAAGCCTATCAGAAGGCAGTATTTTTGTAAGAATATCGCATTTTGCGAAATGTAAAAATACAGGCTTTTGATGGGCCAAATTTGTCCATCATAGTTGTGAAATTTAAGCTGAATTCCGCCCTAGAAAGCTATGGACTTAAGAAATATAGTTTGTGTTCATACGATAGATTAATGAAAAGGCTAACATAAAACTGACGGATTTTACTTTGTACTGATATTTTGTTTAAAAAAAAGTTCATTAAAGAAGGAAATGTAATATAAACTCTTCGATTTGGGAGCCCGGGGCGGCTGCCCCGTATGCCCCTGCCTTAGTCAGGCTCTGGATATACATGCTAGTAAAATCTAGAGTATTGAAAGTCCTGCGGTCAGTCGGTAAGCAAAACCATCCTGGAATATATTTCCTCCCCCTTCAAATCAGTGTCTAAATTGAGAAAGTTGACTCATGAATGAATGGTGCTGCCAGCTATCCTCGGAGTTCTGAGCTAAGACGTACTTTCACACTTTCGGTGCTCACTTGTGAAATGAAAGGCGCTCCTGCCTATTTTTAATTCGCACAAGGCCAATAGCTGACGATCTTGATTTGTCCAAGTGGCGTTAGAAATAACAACATAACGAATCGAAGGAAATTTACTCATTTTACGGCTCTTTCTGCGAAATTTCCTTAGGTTATACACACGTTTTATTCAATGCTAACTATTTATCATTATTTTAATTTAGAAATCATATTTTGAGCATAAAAGCCTAATTTAGTCTAGTTTAAACTAACATAAATTTTTTTTTTTTTACTCAGCAATGTACAAAGGTAATTAAATTCGATAACTAAGGCTTTAAATTCCAATTTCGCATCATATAAATTTCAATATCTAAAATTTTCCACCATGTCATAGAAATCAATAATATAAGTAATTAAACTAATTTACAAATCTCAAACTAATTGACCAAAACAATTGATAACAACAACAAAAATTTTTTAAAATTGTATTTGATTTTGGTTTATGCAATATTTACGATAAATGGCAAAACTATATAAAAAGAGACTTGTTAACAAAAAGGTTTACCTGATATTTTTAAATATTCTAAGGGAGGTTTGGGTGAGTCCCTGCTGCAAGTTTTAACGACGTGTATTTTTCCTATTTCACCTGCATCAACTCTGGTTTTCATATTCCTTACACCAGGGTCAAAGCGTCTACAAAAAAAGAATAAATATTGTACAGTGCGTCAAAAAAAATGGACAGCCCTGAATAACTTTTTAACTAATGATCGGATCTTCACGTTCTAGGATTTAATCTTAGTGGTTCGAGAGGTTGACCTCAAATATGCTAATTAATAATTGCAAACCATATTGTAAGTTACAAAATCAGATACAAAAACGTACTGTCTCTGAATAAATATATCCTTTTTTCCGACGGATTCAGATTTCTAACCCCCAAAAAATAGTTGCAATCTGGGAAATATAGTCCCAATAGTTTGGTCAGGAGAGCGCTCCAAAGTTTGGATCTCTTAATGTTGATTTTACTTTTTGCGTATTACGCCATATCTCGAGAACTTTTTAAACGAATTGAAAAACTTCTTCATATTATTATAAAATTCGTTTATCAAAAGATAATTCCATACAAAAATAATAATAATTTTTAGCAAATCTGTATTATTTTTATTATTTTACTTATTTAACAGTCAGTTAACATTAAGGGGTCCAAACTTTGGCCCCTACATTTCGGGGATCAGAAATCCGAATCAGTCTAAAAAAAGGTAGTATGTTTGTTCAGAGAAAGTATGTTTTTGTGCCTGATTTCGTAACTTAAAATATCTATCGTTCGTTACTAATACCCTTTGAACCATTAAGATTGAGTCGCTTAGAACGTGAAGATCCGATCATTAGTTCTAAAGTTATTCAGGGTGTTCCGTTTATATTTTTGTGCACTATCAGGGGTCTACCCAGGCCAAATTTACTATCGTATAGCGGTACCTTCACATATTCACCTTTAGGAAAAACGGTAGTTTCACAAAATATTTTTTCTTAATATTTTATTTTTGTATCCAGTTAGAAACAATAAATCCATATTTTTGCCACATTTTTGTGTTGATTTTTTAACATAATTTTTAATTTTTACTAATTATGTCTAAATTCTCACAAAATAGGTACCTCACAGAAAAACCTTGACAGACCCCTGACTATGCATCAAACGCATACCCAGCATAAAAAAAATAAACAACTAAGTAACGAAGAAAAAAAAAAAAAAACAAATGTAAGAAGCTAATAAAATGTGCAAAAAAAGGAAGCGAAAATCAAAAAAGAATTATTAGCGGAAACGTTTATGAATTACATTCATCTTACATTTAATAGTGAATTATGAGGCATTCAGTGCCATTTCTAAATCATCTGCCAACGCGTTTATAAGATGTGGTGGAGGTTCTTATGCCACTTGCCACACGGCAAGCCTGAAACCGAGCGGATTTAAAGTAGAGAGTGCATTTCTTGTTATTTCAGTGGCGCCATCCTTTGGCCAAGAATCTGACTTCAGCCACACACACTTCACTCATACGTCGCACCCATTTACATTCATTCATCCATCACAGATCGTAATTTCGACCTGAATCAGAGAACGATCGATCTCTAATCCAGTACCCCCCAGAGGTATTGATTTGTTATGGGAACATGGAGGACTTTTGCGACTCGACAGATTTAACGTGCATCAGTCACTTTACAATACGGAGAGTCTTCGGCCGGCTGGGTTCGAACCCACGAACTCTCGGACATGGGCCCAGCACCCTACCGACCCTTATAAGATGTGAATTGATTAGTCATAAGTGATTGATGCAATAAAAAAGGTACCAGAAGCACGTGGCAAAAGTTTACTAACTTAAAGAATGTTTATTTATTTATTTTTTTTTTTAAAGTTTGTTATAAAAAAGACAAGTTCCTTTATAATTTATTATTTAATTTCATATTTGAATATTGAGCTTTAAATATCAGTTTGCCAACACAGTCGGCTATAAAAATAATAATTATAATTTTTGATCAAAACACTGAATTTTCGTACACTCGATGACGCCCAAAAATAAACGACAGTCAAATTCCTTGTGATTTTAAAAATTTGTTATCGATCAAAGCAAACAGACAGTAAAAATCATCAAATCTAACCGAATAAATATCAGATCACTTATTTAGATCAGATTATTACTATCCCGCGAGACTGTTAACCTTCAACAAGCCAGGTGGCAGAAAACGGAGAAAACTTCAATTCAAATGGCTTGATGTCTTTGAGAATTAATTGAAAACATTAAAGGTAACCAATCGAAAACGTCATGTATCTGATAAGCCCGGTAGAAAAAACTTGTTGGCATTGGACCTGGTCTGAGCTGTAGAGTCAAGAAGAAGATATGCAATTTGAATTATTATTTCGAGAAACACATCCAAAATATGCCGATTAATTCATCCTCGGTGGTTTATAGGAGAAAGAATGTTAGCCTTCTAATGAGGTGACTACCAGCGGTGACTGGTTGATACGAATTTTGCTCCCGGCTTACACCGACCACAATGCTGATATGTCACAATTTTGATCCTCTACAAAGGGGATAGCTCCACCGCTTTGGTAGACTGACGACTTTAAAGTAGAACGTTTAACGAGTACCAGCCACCACCGGTCCTTTCGTAGGGTGATTAAATGGTCACTTACCCGCTCACTGGCCACTGGCAGTGGTGCTTGACTTCTGGATGTTCTGTATACGAAATACTGTGAAACGTGAACACTATGATTATGATAGTTTAAATGAGTATTAGAGATTTGTAGATTTCAAATTGTGTATAGAATTTTTACATTTACGCAACTAGATAAGAGATATAACAACAAAAAAAAACAACAAAATGTTTAAAAAAAACTTTTCGAATACAGGTATCGAGATATTTTAAAATATAACTAGTACTGATACATGTACTGAGCCATACCGGTTAAAAGCACATAGTAGTGGAACTTTCAGTTTCTTTGCCGTTTCTAAACATCTTTGAATACCTTCTTCGCTTACAGAAAGAGGCTTCTCGCAAAAGACGACCTTTCCTGAAAGAGAAAGAAATAAGGTAGGCAGAATGCCAAATTGCATGAAATTATAAATTTATAGAACATACTATAACAAAGGGGTTGAACAAAGGGGTTAAATTTATAGAACATACTATAACATACTATAACCAACACTTCCTAGAAGAGAGAATGCCTTCGCATTTTCTTTGTTGCCCGCAGGAATGAACATAAACTAAGCAGTGGGAATTTTTAAAAACATGTCACAAAGTTTGGACTATTAAAAATCGGATGGACTACTAAAGTGATCGATGCGAAGGCCTTCTCGCTTCTAGGTCAACTCCTTAATTGGTTTATCTTCAGATAAATATGGGTATGGGTGTCCTAGTGATGGTGCAGAACTGAGTACCCATTTTTACCTGTTTGAAAAAAATCCCATTTTTCGTTTTTGAGTAAGACATAAGTTTTTAGTATAGCATAAAATCATTTTTTTTTCCCTTGGAGTTTCGCACAATATTGCCGCATCTAACTCTAATGCTTAAAAGAAATTATTGGCCTCGACCGCGACTGCTGTATCATAAAATAAAAAATTAAACTTTCTTTAAGTACTAGTAAACATTTGTGCAGATTTAGTATTTGCTCATACTTGAATGCGATTTTTTTTTTTTTCCTTCTCCCGTTTCATTCATTTCTCCATTCATCATCGATGCACTCATTTTTTTTTTACTGTATCGAAAATCATAGTAAGATTTCCTTTATTAAATTAAATGAAATCCAATCATTATAATTACAGAAATTTAAGTTTTAGGATATAAATATGTATAAGTACAAATAATTTACAGCAACAATGTAAGTTTTATTATAAACAGTTTATGTTGTATTATTAACAGCAACAAAGTAAGTTTTTTTTTTTTTTTTAATGGTTGTAAAAAAATTCGCTTCAAAATTAATCTCTCGATGAATTGTATTCACGTGCGATTATACTTCCGTTAAAGAAAATTATACTTACTAAATTATCTTACACAAGATATTTCTGTGAAAGGGATATAAATTAAAATAAATAACAAAAAGGAGCCTATGTCAAAAACAAAATAATCACATGCAAATTAAACTATTAAAAAAAAACACTTTAAACCAATCTCAAATACATTATCTAAGAAAAGAACGGTCGATATAGTTACGGAAAATCATAAATAACTCGCATTATTATAAGGCTAGCAAAGATCCTGTCTTCCCAGGCTAACATACACCGAAGAGCCATTACATTATGACCACCCTGCTAATAACATGTAGGACCACCTTTAGCCCTCAAAACTGCTAGCACCCGCCTTGGCATTGATTCCACAAGGTGCTGATTGGTAGTCTGAGGTATCTGGTACCAAGAGCTCACCAACTGGTCCTGCAATTCCCTCACACTGCGAGGGGGTAGCGTGGCAGCTCGAATCTGGTTTTCCAAGTAGGACGACAAATGCTCTATTGGATTAAGGTCAGGTGAATTTGGGGGCCAAGACATGACTTGAAAGTCACTGAAATGTTCCTCGAACCAATCCATGACTATTCGACCCTTATGACATGGTGCATTATCCTGTTGGTAAACATCATCCCCCCCCCCAGGAAAAACTTTTGCCATGAATGGGTGAACCTGGTCAAGTAGCTTACAGACGTCAGGGATTGTTCTATGAGGATTATGGGTCCTAATGTGCCCCATGAAAACATTGTTCCTGGGTGAGAAACCATGAAAACCTAGACGAGCCCATTGTTATACATGGAGGGTGGTCATGGTGTAATGGCTCTTCGGTGTATCCAATAGACTCGAACTTGTGTAATAGCAGCTGTACGAATTTAAAGTAAAAATAAATTTTTACTTGCTCGACTATGGCGCAAGAAGATCTTTTTTTAACTAGTATATATTTTTAAAAAATTTTGCAAGCATATATATTTAACCAAGCACTTTTTTTTTTTAATTACAATTTTTTCTGGCTTGTTAGATTCATATAAACTAATATAAGGTACTTACCTGCGGTAAGTGATTTCATTATTAAGTCTTCATGAGTGAAAGTTGGCGTGCAAATACAAACAGCAGTGATGCTGTGAAAATTAAAAATTCAATGTCAACTTCATACAATAAAGATGGCCAAAGTTCAAGATTTTTATTGAAATGCTACTAGTCTTAAACTAATATATTTTTTCAGCTCTAAATCACCACAAAATGTAAACTTCCAATACAAACTAACTGACAAAACATTGTTTAATTTTATAATTAAAAAAAAATCATTAATAAGACAACTTACGTGATTTTCGTTTATATATGAATATTTTAGCAATTTATAATTTTCAATTACGGATGAATTATTCAATCATCAATTATCAATTATTTCACTGGCATAATTCTGATTTGACTTTTTGCCATATAAGCATTATCCCTTATTACTTCGTAATTTTAAAATCTAACTTCGAATATAATGAACTGTTTGTTTGACCTTAAGAATAAGTTTGACCATCGGAGAGTTTTCGATTTGTGGATTCATTGTACTGAAGAATCGTCACCACGTCATTTCTTTAATCGTTATTTAGTTCAATTTCTACGTATTCTTTATTTTAATTAATTTATTTGTACTATGGTTTGGTCTTTAATAGTCTTCTTGCGCTGGATGAACTGAAATAAGTATCCAGACAATCGGCAATCTTACTTTCACTTAGAAATTATTTTAAGGGCAAATTAGTTAGCGACGAAAATCGTGAATATATTCTCGGTTAGTAGTAGCCCAGATGTGCAAAAAACAATTACATTCTTATTGAATTGCCAAAATTAAATGACTGGCAGTTCATTAGGACTTAAAATGTCTGGGTCCTTATTGAATCTGACGATTCATTCGAACTCAAAATTCACATATGTTTCTGATTGATTGCGCGAAAATTCCATTTGAATTTGACTATTCATTCATTTGAAATTAAAATGGCGTTGTCCTGTGTTGATACAAACCTTCTGTTTTCTGAGTTGTATAGAAATTGAAATTTTTATACGATATTATCGTAGTTAATTGCAGATTTTGTTTGATAATGTGTTACAATTGCAATAGGTAATTAATAATGATTATTATCGGTAACTGCTTAATTCTATCATTACCTAACTAACTTTACTGACCAACTAAGTTTCTGAAAGTTAAAGAACATTGCTCAGTGGAAACTAAGTGCTTATAATATTACCTAATAAGCATCTTTAAACTACGCATACGTCTGAATACGGTAAATTTCTTTAGTAGGATTCAGGCAATGTCCTACCTAGCAATCTTTGCACCAAATTCGGGTACCTTTACTTTTTTTTTCTTCCATTATGTTGAAATATGGGCAACCAGCCTACATCTGACTAAACAACTGAAGATCATATAAAAGCCGTAATGAAGCCACGAACGGGAAAAGAGCGGGTTGCACAGTTAAAAAACTGGGGGGGAGGGAAATTCATCCCTCGGAAGATCACGGATTATGTAAATTTTGCTACATCTGCGTTGCTTGTGGAAATCGTGAGATAACACAGCAAAGAGGTTAAATAGTTTATTTTCGTTTTTTTTCCCTTCGGAGTTTTGTTGTTAAGGCATTATTAGCAGTAAAACTATAATTTTTTTGCTACTACGCTCCTCGTCCCTAAAGCTAAAAAAAAAAAAAAAAAAAAAAAAAAAAAAAAAAAAAATTAACTTAGTTTTAAATGTAATAGGATTGGCAAGCATTGCGAGCGGGTACTTATGAAAGAAAGGAAATCGCGCAACTTGGAACTCTTACCTTTTGTCTTTGAATATAACATCTTGTTCAGATGAAGTTAAAAATGCAGTCTCCGTCAATTTCCACTTGTTTCGAACAAAATTTATTCTTTCTTTAGAGTCATCGACGCAATAAACAACCTCAGCTCGATGATTCCTCCTCAAATTATCTAAATGAATTGTCCCAATGCGACCAAGTCCAAAAATGGCTAGACGTACATTTGGTAATGTTTCAGAAACGCTGGCGCCATTTTGTATTCCTTCCATATCCTTTTTATAACTAGAGGATAAAAAAAGAAAAAAAAATTGTCGTAAAATATCGTAAACAAATGGTCTATTAAATTGAGAATAAAACTAGAGCGAATGTATTACACATGGCGTACTGCTATTTGAGTATCTAAATAGTAGTACACCATGGTAGTAGAATAGAACTTTCTATTAATCCTTTGATGCAGGTGGGACAACCGGTGTTCCTCACATGTATTTTTTTTTTCTGCCGCTCTAATTTCAAGCAAAAATATATTTTGATATTTTTTAATTTAAAAAAATGCGTTAGATTATCGGAATTATATTTGTACTGAAATGTAAAATTCAAAAACAAGTAGTTCGAATTGTTTGTTTTTTTTTTTCATTCATATTCAAAAATTCATCAACAATTGATTTTGAAAATAAAAGAAACCTAAATGATAAATAATTGTTTCTCGTAAATCTGAATTTTGAAAAATTATTGTGTGGAAGAGAGCCATGTTTGGAACATTTTACCTTTAACGCAGAAAAAGACACCAATGCTTCATGTTATATTTCATAAACATATGTATATCATTAAAATGTTGAATATAATATTTTTCTACTTATTTTGACCTATATTATTACAAAATAATGAAAAAAGTAGGAATGTTTAATAAAAATTCTGCGTTAAGGGGTTAACTAAATTGCAGCAATTCAAAAGTTAGGTTAGAATGAATAGCTTGCTACATTAGGTTAGAATGAAAGTTAGGTTAGAATGAAATAGCTTGCTACATTAGGTTAGAATGAAAGTTAGGTTAAAATGAATAGCTTGGACATTGGTTACACATTTTTATTCAATTATTTTTAGAATTTTTACCCAAACGATCTAATAAAATAATAACATAAGAATAAACTTACCAAAACAGTAAACTAAAAAGAAATTAAATCAATTTATAGTCTGACAGTTGTCAATGCTTTTAAACTATTAGAAGACAAAAAAATTATTTAAAAAAAAAAAAAAAAAACTTTTAGGTGAAGTTTAAGATCTGATAAATAACCACTACTTAAGAGAATGTTTTATTGATTATCAGATGGTCGTCATAGTAATTATCTATAACAATTGAATAATATCTTCTTTCAATAAACGAAATAAAAGTAACGTAAAACTAGAATACACTTGTTTAAAATATCTAGTAATAAAAAGCAGCTGATTTGTTATCTTTTTGTAGTTTTTTTTTTTTTTTTAAAAAGTTCATTCATTTTTTAAACGTTAGTAATGAAATATTAATGAGTAGAAAGTCTTAGTGCATAAATACAATTTGTTGTCGTGTTGTTGTTGTTACCAATGCTACTTGCCATACGGGCAAGCCTGCTTGGTGAAACCAAGCAAATTTAAGGCAGAGTGTGCGTGAAATAATCCCCGTTGCATGGAGAGGAAAACCACGAAAATATCCCGTGGTTTCCGTCTACCACTGAGAATATTTTGCATCAGCACTGTGATCGGTGCAGAATTTGTATCAATACATGTGTTTTAATTGTTTTACTCTTCAGTCTAAGCCAAGTTTTTTTTATGGAAATAGTTGTTAATTTGAAAACATTGTTTTTTTTTTCTTAGCCTATTTAATTGAAAGTTTATACAACTTTGTACCTATTGCTTGAAACGTGGTGAAATTTTTTTTTAATTTTCCAAGTAATGCGCAGCAAATCGAACATTTTCATCTCCTGTCGTTTTTCTTTCATTGGTTTTTTAAAATCTTTTGACATTTTGGAACGCTCTTATTTATCACACATAGCTTAATTTTCCTCGTGGTCAACTTTCTTCCAGTGGCCTAACATCGTGTTAAACGATGTGTTAATCATCCTCATAAAAATTATGTTTCTAAAATAATTTGAATAAAATAATTGAACTGTATCTGTAGCATAATAAAAAATTCATTAAATCGATTAAGAGAAGCAAATATATTTTCGAAAAATAAAAAAATAAATAAAATTATTGCATTTTTTGCTGGTTTTCCTTTTAATATTATTATACCAAAATATTGGATTGATTTTTTTTAAAAATGTAAAAATTACATTATAATATGTTCGGCTCCGCGAAGCAGAATGCTCATTGTGTGATATGTATGTACGTCCTTAAAAAAAAACAGATTTGTAATGTGTTGTTCCTCCTTAAGATAGTCAAGCCACTTGATATTAGAAAGATACTTTTTTCTATTAATTATTGATATCTATAGACATTAAGCATGAGAAACATTTTCGTAAGTTCAATATTCGATAAAAGAATAGTGAACAGTGCGCTGCAGGGAAATTTAATTTTTAAATTTGTTTATAAGAAATAGATTTTTTGATAAATCGTTCGTTTTCGGTCAACACCAACTTGAAAAGTCATAGTCAAGGTTGAGTTATGTCACTGCAAATACATTAAAACGATTAAAAAATTAAGTTGATTTTATAGATAAGACACTTCTTTAACCCTGAAACCATCTCGAGTTTATCACGCGAGTTGATAGACGGACCTCACGTTTTAATTACCATTTTTTATATATTTAATTTCTTATGGCATCTTGCTTCAGTAATCTTTTCGTTTTTATTTTCTTCCGACTTCGCATCCTGTTTCGTACAAATTTCGTAATAAATTACGCAATTCTTATTTTGTTTTGAATTCGAAATTACGTAATGGAATACTATCATACGCATTCAATGTCTGAACAAACAGACAAACAGTTCTGAATTGAAACGTTATTTATTTACATTATTTTCTTAGTTATTATCTTCTTCTTATCTACTCGTTATTTAATGTAATTGAGTTTCTTTTTCATTTAATGACTTAAAAATGTACAGATTTAAAATTCTGATTTTTTTTTAAAAATGTTAAATTAACTTATGATGAAGAATAAATAATTTTAATTCACTTAAAATAACGTCTGCACAAATTAAGTAATTTATTTCAAATTAGTCTTTTGCGCTTTATAGCACAACGAAATCATAGCAGTTATATTTTTCATTTTATGTACATACATTATGTATTTATATTTACTGCACATTTGGTTTAAGATTACAATCATTAGACCCTGCGAAAAGTTCTAGATTTCTAACTATTGGAACCCATCCGAGCTACACGAGTTTTATCCATGGGCTTCGTCTTTCATATGCTTCTATGTCTGGTCTACGGATTAAAAACGAACTGAAAAAAGAATAACGCTTATTTACAGTATTAAAATAACCAAACATGACTTTTTCACGACGCTATAATGTGAGATTTGAATTTGTGCATTAGTCATTTATCTCTTACTCATAAATAAAATAAAATAAATAAATAAAAAAAACTTTTAGAGTTCCACGATGTCTGATTTTTATCGCACTGTTGCGTTAAACGTTACAATTGCTACAATTAAGACTTTTGCTTCGCTTTCTCAATTTTTTTAAGAATTCCCTCTTTTTACTTAAATAAATGAAATAAAACAAGACATGAATTTATGAAATTAGTATACCGAGATAAGATCTAATTATTAATTTTTTCTCTTAATTAAATAAAATTGTCTTAAATTTCTGTTACATCATAAAAGAACGGTTTTATTCCTCGAGTTTTAGAATTTTAATTTATAATTGAAAACGTTCATAAACCTTACTTGAGATATAGTTGATCTCCGTAGGACGCTTCGACGTTTGAAACCATCTTGAGTAAAAAAAAGAACTCAATTTAGTTTAGAAAAAAAAAAATCGAAGTTTTTTTTAAAGCAGTGTTTTCTTCTCCAGGGAAGCGTCTTGCTGTGTGTCAGAATTAATTCCGAATGCCTTGCAGCGGGCTAGGATTTATAAAAGAACACTCGCCATGTTCTCAGGTTTAGTGGGCAAGGGGTCGAAAGATCACGTGAGTGCAAGTATGACGTTTCATCAAGCGAAAATGCGATAAAATATTTCTCTGAAGAGGAATATTATGAATGTTGTCAATAAATCTCTTAAACTTGACAAGCTGACGTGGTAAAAAACCGAATAGAAGCTGATAGAATCTTTTCTTTCATGGGAATAGGGGAAACAGATTATTCTAATCCATTTAATAATTGTTAAAAAAGAGAAACAGAAAAAGAAAAACATGATAACAGTGATACTACTATTCGTAAATAACGATGTTGTTAAAAACGATGAAAATTCTATTAAATTGTCATGTCATTAATTATTCTTTTATTTTGTTAGTAGTGTCTTTAAACTTTCGTAACTTGAAATAAAAGTGTTTCTAGTTACGGATACTTAATCATGAAAAGTATTCCATATAGACCGCGGTGACTCAGAGGATAGAGCGTTCACATTCCAATGAGGTGAACCGGGTTCGAATCCAAGCGATGTCTGGTCGATACGAATTCCGCACCCTGCTCTCACCGACCACAGTGCTGACGTAAAAAATATCCTCATGGGTTAGAGTCCCCTCGTCAGGTAAACCGTGGGAGGTTTTCGTGATTTTCCTTGTCATGTAACGCAAATGCGGGTTAGTTCCATCAAAAAGTCCTCCCCGAAGGGAAATATCTGACAATACTTGATCCAGGAGTTCCCTTGTCTTCTGGATTTGGTTCATAATTACAAGGCTACGGAGTTGAACATGAGTAGTCATAAATCCAAAGAAAAAAATTGGGTCGGCTGTTAAACGGCGTTTATAAAAAGCATTTCATATGAAGCCGTGGTGGCTCATGGGAAAGATCGTTCTCTTTCCGGTGAGGTAAACCGGGTTCAGATCCCAACGATGGCTGGTAAATACGAATTTCCCACTCGACTTGCAACGACCACAGTGCTGACATAAAATATCCTCAGTGGTCGACGGATCTTGTGTTAGAGTCCCCTTGCCGTCAGGCTAACCGTGGGAGCAGGGTCGGATTAGATGTTAGGGGCCCAAGAGGACACTTGAATTAGGTGTCCCTTGAAATAATAAAATGTCCTAAATTTTTGGAGATGTAAATGAAGCGTTATTAATTTTGCTTAGCAACTTGATTTGTAAAATTTATGAGAAATTTTAAACGACATTCTTTAATGAGCTAAATATTTTATATTTAATTTTAAAGCGCTAATTTTTTTAATCGACTTATTTATTCTAGAATTTATCTTAAAAAATTTTTTTTTTTAAATTTGTTAGACCTTAATTTAATTATTATCATAAAATATATGACAGAAAACTAGTTTGTTCAGTTTCCAAAAATATATTTATTTTTTCTCAACACTTGACAGTCGAGGCATTTTAAAATGTCGTTTAACCCAGTGTAATTCTAAAATTTTTTTAACGTGCTTTGTTTTTATTCAATCGATATTTAAATTCCCTGAAACAAAAATATTTATCATAAATTTTCCACAAAGAGGTGCATTTTAACTTTTAAAAACTGATATGTGAAAACAATTTTTCCTAAATAAAGTATAGACAATAAAGCCGATGATCTTTCGAATCAGCAAAAATTATTGAAATGTATGCTTTGTTATGAGTGTTATAAAATATAAGCATATATTATTACCAGTATAATTTAGCAAAATATTAGCATATAAAATATCAGCATTATCATAATTATTATTATAAAATATTAGCTTTTAACTACTTTTCATTACATTACCAATTTGAAGTCAGCAAAAATCGGTTGATTTAGTTGAACTTATTTCTTTAATCATAATCATTTAGTTCATTATTTCATTTCGAAATGTTATAGCAATTTACATTACACTATACTAAAATTTTAGAAGAAAACAGCTTAAAAACTGTTTTTTTTTTCAAATCAAATAAAATTTTTAGCTGCACAGGAGCCATAATCATCATTGCCAAATGCCAATACATCTATAAGTCCAGGAAAAAGAAGATAAATCTATGAAACCAGAAGAATGTTGAGATCCCCAACATATTCCATACAAATTATCTTCTAAGTAACTGCCCTCTCGCCCCCCTACCTTAAGCACTACGTGTGAGAAAATTCAAAAATAGTTCGAAACATTGAGCGTTTTTTATTCACGTGTGACCTAAACGTTAGTGAAATTTGATCTGATCAGTTAAGCAATTTCCTAGAAGATCCTGAATTCCGATAAACACAGTGGAAACTCCTCAATTTCCTTTTTTTTTTTTTTTTTCCCCTTCTTTGAAAAGGCGTTAATTACCTTGACATTGGCCGAAACTAACAAGTGAGTAAAGATTTGATTAGGGAAAAAAAAAAAAAAAAATTATTGCTTTGTCTTTTACCAATTTCAACTAAATTTGACTAAAGATTATAATATATGTTTACTTTAAAAAAAAAAAAAAAAAAAAAAAAAACGCTGAGCGAGGATGACCACCCGATCTGTACTTTCTCACGAACAATGAATTAAACAAAATTGGCTTTGAATGATGTAATTTTTCTCAAGGAGTTTATACGTATAAATTTTTTTAAAAATTAGCGTTGATAAAATTTTATAATGTATCCAACTTTTTTTTCCTGTTTAATATTAAAATATAAAACAGAAATTAATGATTGCCTTTTAAAAGTTAAAACAGAAATAAATATAATTGCCGCAATAGTAAGTATGCTTTTATTTTTTATTTATCATTGCGAAGTCACTTTAGGTAGAAGTACTTTTCCTTTCTTTTTTGCCATCATCTTTGCGGTTTTAGAGTAAGGGCTAACAGATCCCCGTGGTTTTAAACATTTTTCAGGTAGGACCCCGGCTTGTACAACCAGAAGCTTGTTAATTCAGAATTTAATGCACATTATTAAACATGTTTTTGTTTCATAATTCATTATTGCAAAGGTGTAGTATCATTCTGAGTACATGTTTTTTTTTTTTTTCTTCCTCCTTTTTTAGGGGAGGGGAAGCCAAATATTTAAAGACCCTTAGGTATCAAACATTTTGAAGGTGGGGTCTGGTTTTTTACAATCAAAATTTTGATAACTCAGAATATAATGCACTAATGCTGCAATATAAAATATGTTTCATAATTCATCATTGCGAAAATAAAATGTCATTTCGCGTAGAAGTATTTTTCTGTTCTTTTTTTTTTCTTCTTCTTCTTTTCCCTTCAATTTTAAGAGGGGAGGAGGTTCTAAGGGCCCCTTGGTTTAAAATATTTTGCAGGTGGAACCCGGGTTCGTATATATGTCTGTTAACTCATAATTTTATGTGCATATTGTGCTGCAATTGTATGCAAGTTTTATTTATTTATTTTTTCATAATTCATCATTGCAAGGATGAAGTATCATTTTGCTTAGAAATATTTTTTTTCCTATTTTTAGAGGGGACAGGGGACTGATTTATTGGCGTCAAAGTTTTTCAGGTGGGGTTTGTACACACAAAGGTTTCTAAACTCAGAATTTTATGCCCATGCATTAGGTTGAAGATGCAGTTCCCTATAGTTATTTAAATTACGTTGATACAGATTTATTCATTAAATAAAATTCTAAATAAATCTCTCTCATTCATAATGCCAATAATAAAACAAATTACATCAAAGAATGTTTTAAAACTATATAAATTTTTTAAATACTTTTTTTTGTGTTCAAAAGGACATTGGGCCCTACCTTTTAAGGAAGGTCCGTCACTTTGGCTGGGGCCCAGGAGGCGATCGGTTTTTCAGGTCTATGGCCAGTCCGGCCCTCCGTGGAGGTTTTCCCCTCCATGTAAAGCAAATGCGGGTTAGTTCCATCAAAAAGTCCTCCACAATGGCAAATTTCTCCCAGTATTTGATCCAGGAGTTCTCTTGTCTCTTGGATTGGGTTCAAAATTACAAGGCTACGGAGTAGAACATTAGTAGTCGTAAACCCAAAATTGGGTCAGCTGTTCACCGATGGTTATAAAAAAATACCAAGTATACCATATGTACCTTGTAATTTTTTTATACTTCATTTTTAAAAAGTTCATGAAAAATCCATTACTATAGTTAAGATAAAGTAATCTATAATTAAGATAAAGTAATCAAATCAGGCAAATGTTATTCTTGTAAATAGGATTGTTCACGATGGTGTTAATTCCGAGTCTTATAATAGAATTTGAGGGCAAGAACACTTTTGAAAGTAATTTTAGAAAAATTAGTTAACAATTCAAAATGTAAAATAAATAAATAAAATTCTATCGCAAATTGTCCAAAGAGAAATTTTACGCCTTAAGAGTGTAAATAAGCTCATTTTCTTCTTATCATATCACACTTTTTTATACGATATATATATATATAGACAAACACATATATTCTCCATCCGCCATTTTTTTGCAAATATACACCCCAGTCTAAATTTAAAATTTATCACCTTTCGATATTTTTTATAGCCATGAATTTGATTTGAGGGAAGAAAGAAAGATATTTTTTATTGTTACACTTTTTAAAGGGGACATGTGCTAAGACATAAACAGTTGTAGTAAAAAAGGAGATTTTTTCGGTGTTTAATTATAAAATAAATCATTACAAATTATACACGTGTCAAATGTGGAAAAAGATTCAGTTATCTAAGGGATTGTATGGCAACTTGCTCTCCTTTGCTAAAAAAAAATAATAATAAGTAACACAATCACTAAAAAAAGGATTCAAAATTATTTCATTGAAAAAAAAAAAGAAGTCTTCATACATTCCAATTTTTAAATAGTTCAGGACGGCATTTTTAATGAAAATCATTATGACTTTCATGTGAGCAGTAACATAATTCTTCACTGTGATGATTTTTATTGGAAATTCCAGAAACTTGGTTAGTACTTATCTGGAAAAAGTATTAAGGATAAGTTTGATAAAAAAAATTGGAAAAATAGTATCTTGATTAGATCGGAACTGTTCAATTATAAACTTGCTAGTCAAACTATGTTTCCATAAAACATCACTTTGAAATAAAATAGAACTTAATAATAAACTTTTGAAATAAAATAGAACTTTATTTAATACATACAAATGTAAAAAGCAATACATTATATTTTCAGTTGATAAAAAAAATATATATATGGTAATACAACAGTCTATAAATATTAAACAGAATAATAATACTCTAACTAATTAAACATATAGAGTTCACCAACCACAACCATATTATGAAAAACATTTGGCTTCAAAACTAGTTAAGAAAAGTTTTCAGAACACACTCACAAAACCTCCTGTCTCCAACTTGAAAATCAAACTTTACTCACCACAAATATTTTACTTGAGTCAAATATGTACCTGCCAAAAAATAGCTTTCAGTTTGTTTATGCTTCAAGATGCTATTTTGAATGCTTTAATTTCATCCATGACCCGCCGGACAACCGAAGAAATATCTCTGGGGACATGATTGGATTTTGCTTCTTTTCTTCTAGGGCGAGCTGCACACCCAGAAAAGTTAGAGGTGTGATTTTGCTGGCAATTGCAGCATTTAGCTGGTATGTCTCTGCTATTTGTACACTTATATGAAAAGTGCTCCCCAGCACATTTCAAGCAGCGAGGTGGGGCTGTGCACGTTCTTGGAGAGTGGTTGAAGCCCTGACATCTGAAACATTGTATCAGTTCTCGGCTTCCCCGGAATCTTTCAACATTTACTGGATACTGCTTATAGAATTTTAAGGTACATATCTCTTTATAGTGGCTCAGTGCAGGTAGAAGAACAAGGAAAAGTGGGAGAGGCCTATAAGAATTATCCACTCTCTTAGAGAACTGAATAATCTTATGTATTTCTAAGCCTTTTTTCTTTAGTTCTAGGGCAATTTCATCAGTATTTGTTTCAGCTGGAATTCCTCGGATGACAACTTTGATGGTTCTTACTATTGAAGGTAGATCTTCCTTGGTTGGGATCTCTGTTAGTTTGCTGTTGTTTTTCTGTTCCGGCAATATGGGAGTTGTTACTAAATTAGAGATAGCAGGAGATGTATTCATTTTCTGATTATTTGTATGAGAGCCAGAAGAAGATTCACCTGACGATTGAATTGGAGAGAAAGTAGTTGTTTTTTCAGTTTGTACCTGCACTGATTTGTGCTTTTTCTTCTTTTTCTTTTGCTTGTTGGTGGATGGATCTGTAGTCTCTTTGTTGGAGTTTGTTTGTTCAGTATAATTTTGCGGGTTTTCTAAAGAAGACTGAAGAATTTTTTCTCTCTCTTTAAGAGCAGCAAGCACGGTTTCACTTCTGAATAAGTTCTCATATCTATCGTATTTCCGCAGATCTCTAGCAGGCATAACTGAAAGGTTGTTGTAATTGGATTGGTGAAGTCTTCGGTATAATTCCGCTTTTTCGTCAGAACATGTCGTAACACCCTCGTAAATTTCCTTCTTGATTGCTTCGCGATCGAAGTCATCAGGCGTTCGATATGGTCGCTGCATAGACTTGCCTCCACGGCCTTGTTGAGAGCGGGACATATTCGCAGATAGATTGGTTGAAACACAAGTCTGAGTAATAAAGAATGATAAATGCTTATATAAGGCAGAATGTTTATTATAAGTTTATATACTTTAATTATATTTTTTGTAAGAGAATATTATATTTTATCCATTCTGAAAAGATAAATCAATATAATTTCAGTAAAGTTGGTATTATATTCAGATTTTGACTGGTTTCGAACACGCTTCTGGTTGCTTATTTCTGGCAAGATAGAGGTTTATTGCAGTAGCTTGTTTAACCTCATGATAAACAAATACCACACAACTTTACCACACCATGTAATTTTAAAGAAATCTTAAAATTGTAAAGTAGAATAGACAGAAATAAGCATTCAAAAGCTTACTCGAACTAGATAAACATTTTAATTTTGTTAATAAACAATTTTAAACAATTCCATTCTATTTTGCTATTTGAGAACTCTAAATCAATAATTGAATTTAAGATTTTTTATCTAAAGCAAGAAATGCCTAAAAAAGAACTGGCTCTGGGCAGGAGTTTAATTAAAGCTCATAAACGTAAAAAAAATATCGTGGTAAAGGATGGTTATGTGAGTTTGTAATTTATAATTTTGATATTAATATTATTTGTTTTGCACACGAGTATTCTGTCTCCTTTTTTTCTTATAAATATTAAAAGAATTCTTGTATTAAAATAAATTGTTTCACGCGTACCTGTATAGTAAAATAGAATAAATACACAACGAAAATGCTTAGAATAAAGTGGGTATAAAATAGACTTTTTTTAAAGATAGCTCTGAAATCAAACTATTACATTTATCTTACCGAAAATTTTGATGCATATTTAATTCATTGGATTCATATGTATTTAATATGAAGAATAATTTATTAATTTTGTTTGATGGTTTTCTTACAAAAATGTATTCAAAGAACATGTTTTGATAAATTCACTTTACCCCAGAGTCCGGTAAAGCGGGTATTAGGACTGGGCGATGTATGAAATTTTATATCGTGATACATCGTCTGTTAGACATCGCGATTTAGCGTATGTTCAAAAAATTTCTATCAGAAATCTTTAAATTAATCAAAAATAAATAAAAGGAATAAATCAATTTCAAAACTAAATGTCTTAAGTAAAAACAAACCCAAGCTTTATTTTAATTTTTTAATTAAAAATGACTTAAGATTTATTGGTTTAAAAATAATAAAACTAAAAAAATATTTTACATACAAACATTAAAATTAAAAGGAAAAAAAAAAAAAAAAAAAACGAAAGGAAAAAAACAAACTAAAGAAATGTTCTCTTTAGTAAAACATTTTTTAAATTATTTGTTGAAAAAAATATGTGCTTTTGAAGCATTGTTAAACCTTTTTTAATTAATTTATTTAAAATAACAAAGTTGTATTAACTAATGGTCTAATTCTATACTTAATGAATGTAAAAATAAATTTAAGTTTTTTATTTATTTATTATTATTTTCTTTTTTGAAAATAAAATCGACTATGGATTTATTTGTTTAAAAATGATACTGACTGTCTAACAAATTATGAAACTAACAAGTATTGAAAGAATTTAAAAAAAAATTTTTAAAAAACAAACTTTTAAGTACTATTGTTAAATTATTAAAAAGCGGCAAAACATTGCTTAACTTTTTATTCAATTAAAAAAATATTTGTTTTAGCTAATAGCTAAATTTTTTAAAAATTAAAAATGACTGAAGATTTATTTGTTTAAAAATAATCGAATTCTATCAAATTATTATACTAACGTGCATTAAATAAATTTTTAAAAAAAAACTGACTTTTGACAGCATTAGCGTAGGCAAGCATTCTCACATATTAAATCGTTATATTGTTAAACCATGAGCGCTGTGTTGCATGACGGCTTAAATCAGATTTCTGATGCATCGTCTAAAACGAGAGTCACTCTCGGCAGCTTAAATCGGATTTCTGATGCATTGCCTAAAACGAAAGTCACTATCAGCGGCTTATATCAGATTTTTGATGCATCGCCTAAAACGAAAGTCATTATATCGGTTTGCCGATATATGTATTAAATCGATATTTCGCGATGCATCGATTTATAGCCCAGTCCTAGCAGGTATAGTTTTAACTTTGTGTATATTTCATAAAATGGAATATGTAAATATTGTTTTAGAAATATAAATGCTTTTAAGCAAATGTATCTTGATAAAGTTAACTTGATTATGTTTAAAATAATTAGTTAATTGGGCCATTCTCCTGTTATGCACGGGACATTTGCAGGCTTTTGAAGTATATAAAAATAGTAAAATAATGGGGTAATAAATATTTTTTTAACAATTCACTTCAAAACAGGTCTGTTTCTTAAAGATTGTATAGAAAACAAATCAAAAATTAAAGTTTAAATACTTGAAAAGGGATTTAATATAGTCGTTATGCACGGGACTCAGAAAAAATATTAATTTCTACCCTGACTTCTATTTTTCATAAACTCTGTGAATTTAGAACTTGTTTACTGTCATTATATTTTTTTCTCAGCTGATAAATATTACTTCTATTAAATTATGCTACATGTTTTCCAAATACATAATTCGATAAAATTCTAAATTTAATTTATTTGTGTTATGCACGGGACATAACTAATGTTATGCACGGGACATGTCTGCAATTTATTACACACAGAAGCATACACTTGATTTAATTATGCATATTTTGACGTGGCAACACTAATTCATATTTTGAATTTAGTTTGTGATCTGGATTAGAAGCTTTATAAATCATTATAAAGGATAATTACAACTGTATCACCAACGAAAGAACAGAGTTTAGGAATAATACACCATCAAGAAGCCAAATTGAAAATACCAACAAGATTTTTCAAGCTTTCGGAAAAGCAATGAGAAAATCATGAAAATCTTTACCTAAATCTCCAGTAAAACAAAGCAGTTTTAGCCAGTTTAAGGCAATAAAGCCCACATGTCCTGTTAGAACCAGTTTAGGATGTTCAAAACTAAGCCCCTGTGAAGCATATTCAGTTTTTAAGGATGAATACCCAAATTCTTCCATCAACTTTTCCACATTTTGAAAGTTAAGACCAGAAAATGTTTTTCTGCTGCATCAAACACCAGAAGATCAGTATGTGAAAACTTCTTTCTTCAGCTTAAAGCACTAAAAGTTCCATATGATTCAAAACTATTTTGGAAAGAAACACTCTGTAATGATTCGATAAACTCTTCATGTTGGCAAGGATTTTGTAAAAATTGCTGCTATGGGCAAAAATTAAAATGCAATGAAGATCTTTCTCATAATTGTTTGTTGGAAAAAAAGGGGGGAAAGTGAAGATGCAAAATTATATTGCCAAGTGAAGCAGACATGCATTGGATAAGTTTTGGAAAGTACGTGCGACAATTTTTCATCAATAAGGTTTCATATTAACGCAAAAAGAATTCAATTCCAAAATGATAAAAGTTCACCTGATAAAAGAATTTTGCTATGAACTATAGCTGTTCATGTGAGGATCAAGTACAGAGTGTACTTTGGACTCAAAAAGGTATAACTTTATTTACAGCTGCAGTATTCTTGCACGAAAAATGCAGTACTTACCTAATATGTTCCGACATTTGTGAGAAAGAAAAAAAAAATACTGTCAAAGCTTTCAGTGAAAAATTTATAAAGAAATCAAGTCAAATGTTGAAGAAAACAAATTTCTTGAAGAGGTAATCTGGACAGATAAACCTTCATCAAAGTTTAAAAATAGGTTCATGACCTTGCTGCTACAAGACCATAGAAATTCAAAAAGACTTTCTACTGGAAATATTTTGCAACTGCCCATGGCAAAGGTGTGGTGGATGGAAATGGTGGTGAGGCAAAATGCTTGGTACAAAACCCTGTTGAGTCAAAAAAAAATCTACAGCTCCAGTTGTGCAGTCTGTGGAAGAATTTGTAAATGTTGTAAAAAAAGCTATACATCTACTACAGTGATGCTATTTTTAGATAAAGATATAAACAGAGATAATAATATCTGAACCAACGCAAGAGTAATACTTTACCAGGAATTTCTAAAATGCATGGAATTACATATTCACCTTCTGGTTTAAAATTTTATAAAAATACTGCAGCACCAATGAACGGAAATCTTAATACCAGGGCAATTGACACCACAAAAAGTATTGGAGGAAGTTGGGTTGTTGTGAAATATGATTATAGTTTATATGCTAGAGAAGTTAAGCAAGTGCTGGGAAATGATATTGAAGTTTCTGCCATGGTAAAGCCTGGAAAATATTGGAAATGGCCTAAACGGGAGAAAAAGTGTTTTACAACAAGAGGAAGTTGCTAAAGTTATTCAGCCACCTATAGTTTTAAATGCTCTTGGAGGATTTGATTTACACGATTTTTAGAGAAATCTAAGTTATGCACGGGACATGAAAATAAGTGCTAATTTTTTATCTAATATTAAACTTAGAGGAACTTCCTTTGTAATATAAGTCGGTACTAAGAGAAAGAAAGTAAAGTTGAAGCAGTTTCTGTTTCGCTCTAAAAATAAGTGAGAAAAATAAAAATTATCATGTTTTTGTGTTATGCACGGGACAACCAATTTCTGCTCAAATAAATTGTTATTTTTTACATAATTTTAATTAGATTTTTAAATTTTTAATTCATTTTTAAATAAGAGTATTATATAGATATACTTAAAAAAAAGAAGAAAATTGAAATGCTATAATATTTTTTCAGCTAAAAAAATTAATGTAAATATGTTGATTATAACATGAAAACTTAAAAAGTACAAAGCTAAATTTTAAGAATTGTTTCCATAATAAAAATTTAAATATAACTATTATTGTATCTAATTTTTTAAGATTTAACCTATGTACTTTATTATTCAATAAATAAAAAATATGTACAAGTAAGATAAAAATTGATGTTTAGAGTGTTTACAGTGGAGAATGGCCCAATTGCTAAAAAAATTTTGTTTTCATAATCTTAAATTAAAAGAATTAATGTCCTTGGCTTTCAAAATTAGGTTTATGTTTTGCTGAACGCTACACAATTTCTTCTAAAAGCAAGAAAATTGTAATAGTTTTAGGATTATTTGAAATATAAATGACAGTATAAAAATTAATAATAGTAATTTAATGTGTTTTTACTGAATTTTTGTACAAAAATGATACTTGAATGAGGTTATTTTATTTATTTATTTATTTTTTTTTGCAATTTTCTATTATGGAACTTATATTCTGATAAGAAAAATATAATTTCTACTCTATTTATAATGGTTTGATAGGGGAGATTTCCCTATCGTGCTCTGTTGCCGAGTAATCGCCAAGTTTTGGCAACTTCTGGGCAGCGTCCCGTGAGAAACTAAAAAAAAAAAAAAAAAACATTTTAGAAAGAGACCAACTTGAAAAGTATCATTCGTAGCCACCCTGCATACAAACTTCTACGTGTTTTTTTTTTTTTTTTTTTTTCAAATTTTCAAGCTTAAAGTTTATTTGACACCTTGGTGATTGTAGTTGGTGTGACAAATCACGATACGGAAATATCTCCATTTGACATATTCTGTAAGCATATTTATTAATGAAATACTTTTCAATTCCTTTCAAGAATTTGCTACATTGAACCTATGTTTTATATGGGATAAATATTTTTCTAGTCTTGTAACTCTTTTACATTGTATTTCAGCTGTAACTTTTCTAAAATTGGCAGTTAAAACTGCTTCATATTGATGAAAAATTACCAAATTCCTGATAAGACAATGGATACTTTAAAATTCATTTCACATATTTAAATCTCAGAATCTATGGCATGTTTAATATTAATTATTGCCACTCTTTCATGGTGCTATGCACTTTGCATGAGTTCATTTATTTATTTATTTTGCCTGAAAACTGCACTTAAAAAAAAATTCACCAGTTGCTGAAAAAGTCACCAATTACAATAGATAATTGAAAATTTCTTTTCATAAATTTGTATCTTGGTACTTATATTTTTAAAAAGTAATTTCTATTCCTTTCACACTTTAAATTTTGTATTTATGCTAACAGTTGTGTGTATTTTTTTTATCGACAGAGACATACTAGTGACCTTCTTGATGGTAGAGACTTCAACCGCTTAGATTTAAAAAGCGTGACAGAGCAAACTTCTTTAGATGATTTTCTTTCAACTACTGCATTAGCTGAAAGTGATTTTAATGCAGGTATAGTTATAATTTCTAGTTGTATTATAATTATTGTAGAATAAATATTTAAAACTCTTATAAATGAATTTGTAATGATAATTAATTTTACAAATAGTTATTAGATTTTTTTTCCTTCTATTTACAAAGTGCTTTTTGTTATTAATAAGCTGAAGCTATAAAATTTTTATGTTCAAATATAAGTGATTTTATAATTAATGATTTCTTTCCAGATAAAATATACCAGGGAATAAATTTTTTGTTGCGTATATACGAATACTAGATCTTGCCTAATTTGTGTGTGGAAATTTTAAATCTAAAATTAGTTTCGTTTCTGAAGCTTCTTTTTTTTTTAAATGACACTTTAAATCTATTTTTTGATGGAATGTACAAGTTTTAAAACGTTAACAGGGGGATGCGTAAATGTTACAACAACTTTCTTATTGCGTTAGAGCATATTAACAGGATTAAAATTGCATAAGAACCCATGCCCGGAAATATTGTCAAACAGGTTAGTGGCGCGTCCTTATTAGGGGTATTCTGAAGCACACAAAAAGTTCATAATAGGGAAGTGTCCTTAGTGGCATATGATATTTCCTGTCATAGGTTCCCATGTAATTTTAATCCTGATGAGGCATCCTAACTGCCCTAGAAGTTTGTCACAACATGTACGCAACCCTCTGCTAACATTTTTAAACTTATACATTTTGACAAAAAATATACTAAAACTGTCATTTAAAAAGCAAGAACTATAGTCAGAAAAGAGAAATTGATTGCAGATTTGAACTCTGCAATATTCAAGATCCATTAAATCCAATGGATTCAAGATCCATTAGAAGAATTCAAGATCCATTAAAAAATCTCGTGCAACAGAAGAAAAAAAAATTGTGTAAGATTAATAAATTATATAGATTAATAATGATTAATAAATTAATTAACTGATAAACTTGTTTGATTAGAAACCAAACAATTTTGAGTCAGTTGGAGATTTATCTTCTTTAATTTTATTAAAAATATATACTTAAATAAGTCTTTGTAATCTGACCGGACATTACAAAGTTACATTTTTCATGTAATCTCCTGCAGTTTTTCTCACAAAAGAAAATTCTTAAACTAAACAATAATTTATTAATTTTTAGAATTCTCAGATGTTAAGCTTATACAAAATCGTGCATCTAGTGCAGTGCTATCAGAAGAGGAAAAACATTTAATTTCATTGGCTCAAGAGGAAAATAAAGATGTATTGTGTATTCCTCGTCGGTATGACTTATTTTTTTATTTTATCTGCTGCAGATATTTTTTTTTTATTCTGTCGTTAAAATTTTTTAAAACTTTTTTTATTTCATATTATATTAAATTTTTTATTTCAGGCCATCATGGGATGAAAATACATCGAAAGCAGAATTGGATGCGCAGGAACGAGAAGCTTTTCTCTCCTGGAGACGTAAACTCGCAATGTATGTTTGTTATTTTATGCCTTGAATAAAATCAGTGTTTTCGGTAGAAAAATTTTACTTCTCTATAAATTTTTTAAGGGTGAATTTCAAAACAGAAATTTTGTTTCTTAATTGTTGCCATTTTATGACAAATATTATATTTTAACGAAAGCAATTAATTATGCAAATTAAACACAGTAAAATTATTACTTGAATGCTAAACCAAACAAGCTTAAAAGATTATCTAAACTCTCCAAAGATGGGTTTTTAAGTTTTATTATATTAAGAGTTTCAAAATATCTTATATAATATAAGTGTTAAGCAAAATATAAGTGTTAAGCAATAGAAATTAATTTTTTAAATTCAGAAAACATGAAAGGGATCAGATTCCCCCCCTCTCTCTCTCTACACTCAACTCGTGGATTAATTCTTCTTTGAAATTTTTTTTATTCAACACCGGGAAAGAAAAAAAACTAACAATTTTAACAAAACTTTTATAAGGAGTATTTTGTTTACCCCAAGAAAGTTTTTGTGGAGTAAAACTGAAATTTGATGCATGAAATATGCATCTAGATGGGCATTGGAGAACTCTGTTAAACTGGAGAATTTATTTTACAATGAAAAATGCTTGAATCTGAATTTTTTGTTTTCTTAATTAAAAAATTTCTATATAATTTTTAAAGTGAACTGGATGAATAAACAATTTTAAATAGGGAAGTTAGATTTATTTATATCAAACTGTTAAAACCAAGAAAATCAAAGTTTATTTTAATCATTATTTCTTATTTGCTATGCTAATTTTATCACTCTTTATTTATTGTGATCTTTTTTTAATTTACTTGGAGGTAACTAATTCTTTGATTGAAGATTATTACAATTTTTTTCATCTTTATTTATTTTTTAAATGTCAGTTGACAAAAAAACAATATATTTCTTAAATTTTTAATCTTGTAGTCAATTATAGTATTATATTAAATTTTCATTTTTCTTAGAATTTTAAAAATTTGAATCTAGTTTGTTCTAAAATGTCAACCAAAATTTTAACGATTTCTCAAAAATATCTTTTTTTTTTTAAGTATGTAACAATTATAAAAATGTATGATTTGTTAATTTTTTATCTCAAAATAAAATTATATTTAACCAATATTCATTCTAAAAATATATCCTAATTATATGTGTCTGTGCCTGTTATGAATTCAGTTAATAATATAAAAAAAAGTGTATGAGTATTGATCTGCCTTGCAGAAGATTTAACAAGCAGTCATCAGAAAAGGAAGGAGAACTTTGCATAAGCAAACATTATCTTTCTTGGGGGAAAAAAACAAACAAAGTGTATCTAAAATTCTACAGCACTGAAACAGTATTATTTTATATTTAAGGAATTGGTGTAAATTGTGTGGAATTTTGTTTTAAGGATTCAGGAGCAAGAACATTTAAACCTGACACCATTTGAAAAGAATTTGGAAGTGTGGCGTCAACTATGGCGAGTGATTGAAAGAAGGTATCTACTTTTCTGTTATGATTTTTTTTAAAAATCATAATGAAATTTTCATTTTAAAATAAATATGAAATTTCATTATCAACTTATTTCATTGATTTTAAATTGTTTGAATGATGTTGAGATGTTTAAAGGGAAAATAAAGTTTGGAGGACAAGTTTGAGTGTAACTCTTACCATATATTAATATCACTCAAATCATTATAATATTATGTTAATTTATCATTAAGTGAACATTTTAAAATGAGAAAGATTATACAGAATTTAAGAGCATTTTTATGAAAAAGTTCTTGAACTTTTATACATGTAACTAGAGATTTAAACAAAAAATTTGATCATGGAAAAATATCACATATTGATATTATTATTATTAAATTCAAATGAAATTTCAACTCTACTAAAATTAGGACATTAATAATAATGATTATTATATGTATGATAATTTTACTCTAATTTAAACTCGAAGTAATAAGATAATACTTACTTGAGGCATTGTTTCTTTCTGGAAACTTAGTATTATTTATTTGTGAAAGTAATAGATAATTGAGAATGTAACACTGTCTAAATCAGTGCTGTAGTGGCAAATTGTTCAGTGAATAAATACTGAAATTCCAACATTTCATGTAAATATTATTTTTTAAAGAAAAATGCAGAAATGTTATAAAAACTTTAATTTCTAACTGAATTTTATTTAAAATTCTCTAAGTGATAGCTTACTTAAAATAAGATTGTCCCATTTCATTGAAATTCCTTACACAATTTAATTCTAAATGAAAAATTAAACAGTTATTACAATGTACTAACACAATGCATATGTATTTCTTTTTAATTGTTTTTAACTGTAAAAATATATTTACGAAAATGCAAAAATTTTACTATTAGTCAAAAGACTATTAGTCAAAATACAAAAGTAAGAGTTTACCAAAAAAAGTGTGGTATGTTGCTCCTCCATGTACTCTCAACACTACATATCTGGTCTAAAGGAAGCATATGTGATCGCTAATTATCAATACATATGTATATAATCTGAGGAACAATTTTTCTTTCACTTATTTTATTCACTTATTTTTCTTTCACTTATAAATCTTTCACTTATTATTTCAGCCATGTTATTGTTCAAATCATAGATGCCAGAAATCCATTACTTTTTCGCTGCCATGATTTAGAAACTTATGTTAAAGAAGTGGATGAGAATAAAATAAATGTTCTATTGCTGAATAAAGCTGACTTTCTCACTGAATCAGAAAGGTGAGATTTTTTCCCATTTTCAAAATAATAATTATAAATGTATTTGGCATTTGAATTCTGTCAAGTATCTGTCCTCATTAATATTCATATAATATATATATATATATATAACATTATGTTCTATAAGTAAATTCTGCATTATAAAGTGCAAATATCTGAATTTAGCCCTTTTTAATTTAATTTTAAGGCAAACTAATTTTATTTTTTTTTTGATTATTCAAATACTGTATTATTAAATTTTTTATTACTGCGATTAAAGTTTATAATGATTGCTAAATTTAAAATTCATTTATGATAGATTTCGTCTCCTAACTTTTAACTTTTTTTTTCTTCTTATTCCCACAGTTAAAATTGCCTCTTTGTTGTCTTCATTTTTTTAAGTTTATTATTTCCATGGGGGAAAAAACTCTCTGGGAACTCATATGGACATTCACTAAAACAATTTGATTTTTTAAGGCATATTTTGATAATGGGGTAAAACATTTGCAAAAATGGGTTGAGATTTAAGGAACGTATTTTGGAAGCGATAAAATAAATTTTGAATGATTGATTGATACTTTTTGTTTTATACCCCTATTCAGAATACCAGTACTTTTTAATCATACTAGTATGTTTCTAATTAATATAACTGTAAATATAAAAATTATGTAATGCATAGAATGTTATAGTATATATAAATGTTAATGAGTTCTATCTTTCTTATTTTTAGACAATGTTGGAGTGATTACTTTGAAGAAAATGGCATACAGGTTGCATTTTTTTCAGCACTGCAGCAAATAGAAAGAACAGAAGTATGTTTGGTTTTAAAAAATTTTTTTTATTTTATTTTTTGTTTTGTTTCTGTAATCTAAAAAAACCAATTGTAATAATGTAAAAACTAGCTTTTAAGACTTAAGTTATTTTAAATATTCCTCATTGTTCCAATTTTTGTATTATTCTATTTTGTTGAAGAAACTTTTGCCCTAAAAAACTTTTAAAATGGCTTAAATGGTTAAAACTTTTATTTGGCCTAAAATTGTCATAACACTTTTTTAAAAAAATGGCTTCTTTAATGTGTTAAAAAAACGCTTTATTAAGAAATATATATTATTTTAATTAAGAAATATATATATTATCTATAAGTATTTTATATATCTTAAATATCTCTTTTATGACATTAGTATGTCTGTCAATGCAAGTTCTGCTGGCACTGTTGCTGCATTGCCAAACTATGAGCACGCAAATTCATCAAATATTTTCAGACCTCACTCTTTTAACAGCCATAATAGGAATGTCACAAAATGTTGACCCCTGTCAGGCAAAGTACATAGTACCTGAACTAGTAGCCTGTCCTAACTCCACTGCTCCAGAGACTGGATGAATATGGAGAGAAAACTTGAAGCCGTAAGAGATTTAGCATGGAATTTGCTGCATATACATATTGGTTGTTTAAATGGAAACTAGGACTGGACACCCAAAACCAGGTTAATTCTCCAGAAGTGTAAACAATGCCCTAGCCTAGTGGTTCCCAAAAGGTGTTCTGCGTTACTCTAGGGCTTTGTGAAAGAGTTATATATTTTTTCAAACCTATGATGATTTTCTAATCCTGCACTCAAATTTATAACCAATCAACAATCTCTCATTTATTTAATATTTTGGTTATTTTAGGCAATATTTTTCTAATAACATGTAGACCAATGGTAATAACATGTAGACCAATAACATGTCTCCAATGTAGACCATAAAGGTTCAATAATATTGAGATGACAGGAGTGATGTGACAAGTCATTCTCATGCTCAGAAAACCAGTCCTAAACTATGTGAGCTGTTTGAACAAGATAATTGCTATCTTGGAAAACACCATCCCTTTAGGAGACCAATGGTGTCTTGGACTTGATTAACAAATGTTACCATAATCCTTAGCAGTAATTTGTCCTTTTAGAATTATTATGGGGGATCCTCTTGAACATTACCTCTTGAAACATTAATTACCTCGTCTATCTTGTTTATGGAAGCACCCACCATACACGCTCCAACAATTTTCTCACTGTTAGCTCTGACATAATGGAATTTAAGACAATTTCAGGCATTCTAGTTGATAGTGTCAGTACATGAAAATACTAGCTCCACCTACTCATTTCACTAAAATAAAAATTTATTTTAAGCATTGCATTTAACAAAGTTTCCCATTTATTTTTATCTAACCCCTGTATTATATTGTCTCATCCATTTATCTTATGTGTTTGTGTTCAAATTGTTAAATAATCTAAGTCTGGCATTATTTGTATCTTTCTTGAGTATTAGTTTTGAAGAAATGATAGTCTACAAGATGTTATTAATTGTAGCAATTCTTAGTATAAAATAAATGTATTTATCTTTCGTATATCCATAATTAAAATATAATTATTCATGTTATTTCACAGGATCATGAAGCAGATAACTCTGTGGATGATGAAAGTTCAAATATTGAAATTGATCTGCATAAAGTCAAAAACAGCACAAAGGTGTTATCAAGAGAAGAACTTATCAACTTTCTAAAGGCTGTTACCAAAATTCATAATATTTCTGCTCAAAGACCTACAGTGGGCCTGGTATAGAGTTTATTCAATTAAATACTAGTGCATTATTCACATTTACTTTTCTTTTTTAAATAAAAAATATATATTATATGAGAATTTCTGCTATCTATATTAAAATGCTTTAAGGGTCTAGGTATCAAAATATTTATCAAGAGACTATACTGGGCTGTGAATATTTTCAGGATGAATGATTTAAACCCAGGAAAAAGACTTGCTTTGACAAAGCAAAAAAAAAAAAAAAAAAAGAGAAGAGGACGACACAAAATGTGATGTATAGATGTAGTTGAGAGAGATTTTGAAATCTTAAATGTTAAGAACCTGAAAATTATTGTCATTTATAGGGTTGCTTTGGAATCCCAAGGAAAATATATGGCTCAACCTGGGCTAACAGACTTCTTATAATTATAATGATGAATTTTGATTAACTTAAAATGTTTTGTAATAATTCCATACCTTTTTATTGATTTAAAATTTTTTAATGATGAATCTTTGTTGCTAAAATTGGCTGTTTGGTTCTATTCCATTTTAGTGGAAGAAAATATTTAAACAAATTCATAGATTATAGAGATTTTAAGCTTATCAGATGTCCCTATTTATTAGAGTTTTCAATAATATACCATATGAAAAATTTGGTTTAGTGTGAGTAGGTAGCAATGTTCATCCCAAATTCAGTTGACATTGGAAAAGGTTTCTTTGCAAATCCCAATGTAAAAACAAAAATCTTTAAACAAATTTTTTAAATTGAAATATTTTAATTTCCATTTAATTTTAAAATAAAGTAGCAAACTTATGCAGTCAGAGTGATTATCTTCTTTATTTTAGGTTGGTTATCCTAATGTTGGTAAGAGTAGCACAATTAATGCCATCCTGATGAACAAAAAAGTTTCTGTGTCAGCCACTCCTGGTAAAACTAAACATTTCCAGGTACATTTTCTTTTTCATTAATGTTAACTAACTTCTAATATTTTTAACTAAAGGTATGTTTATATTTTCTCAATTTTATTAATTTATCATTGAGGAGGTTTTAATATCATCTGATAAGAACCGGTGTATATTCAGAATCATTACCGGTTTCAGAGTCATTACCAGTTTTTCAGCTATTTAAAATATAAAAAGTTTTAACCGTAAAAAAAAATAAAATTGAAATAATAGTACTCTTAGGTAAACGAGAAAAATGTTGCAACACATAATTAAGATTTGTAAAATTATCCAATTCATGTAAGTTTTTTTTTTGAGTTTAATTTTATTTTTGTTCTAACTTTGAACTCAGATTTGACTTGTTATCTAAAATAATACGAATCTCATATAAGGGATTGGGGAAATGGAAAAACGCTGGTTAAACCCAGTTGCTCATTAAATCCAAATTCAAGCTTAGAACACCAACAAAAAATTGAAACACAAAAAACAACTTACTTGAATAGCATAATGTTACAAATTTTAATTATATATTGCAACATTTTTTCTCCTTTGTCTAAGAGTATTATAATTTTAGCATTTTCTTTTAATTGTTCAAAATTTTTGCATTTTAAACAGCTGAACAAAAAATTATGATTTCATGAAATGTCAAGGACTGAGAATGAGCTTTTCTTACATGTGACTCTGAAATCACTAATGATTCTGCAACTCCACAAGTGCTTCTCTAATGTTATTAAAATACACTAAAATATCTTTCCTTATTTTCTGGAAATAATACAGTGGGCTACATTGGTGTCAAAGCTGGTATGAATTCCTTCTTACTCTGAAAGGTTGCACCTACTGTCGATAACTTTAAAAATGATTTAATTATTTCCAAATGACAATAATTATGTTCCAAAATGCTTTCAATAATTTTAAACAAGTCATAGTGCGCTAGGAAATTTTTTATAGTTTTTTCACCCTTTCCTGTACAATTTCATGCGTCCAAAATTATTTTTTTCCTTAAACCCCAAGAAAAATGAAAAATTTTTGTTTCCCTATGAAACCGTGCAAAATGAACCTGTTGTACCAAAGGAAACTTATTATTTGGCACATTAAATCAGGAATCTCACTGAATAAAGCTTGTTATATGTGAGTTCTATTTTATACAAATTATGCACAGTGTATCATTAAATTTTAAACATCCTTGCTTGAATACTCCAAAAAGTTCTATTCAAATCTTTATTTTATAAGTTTAAATGGTTTACTCTTTATTTTTATAATAAACATACTGTAACTCATTGTATCCAAAGACATTCTGTGCCGTTAAATTTAATTCAGTTATTAACCTAAGCATGTAAATGAATAATTTATTTGCTGACATATCTAAAATGAAATATATTTTCTAGCCTGATACTATTATTTTTGCATTTCAATTTTTTTATTTTTTTTATTTGGTTTCAAATCTACCTTTACTTTCAAAGTTATTTTAAAGCTTGATTTCTCATTGTTAAAATGAATTAGATTAATACTATCAATTATTATGTTTTGCAAAATTTAACATCGTCTTAAATTAGCAAAATCTTTTTTTATGTCATGGTTATAACCTGATCTTCACCTAGACATTTTTGTATGGATTAAAAAAACTAAAAATTTGTTGACATTAAACATAATATTTCATCATGCTAAAGCTTTTAAAAATTCTGTTATTATTTTTTTAATTGAATTGTTATATTGATTTTCTTTTTTTAGTATAGTTTTTTAGCTAATTTTTTTAACTCAAATTCAAGTTATTTAAAATTAGGAGAAAAACACTGAAATGTTATAATAATAGCTGCTGTTATGATCAGATCAGTTCAGTAAATGTTTTATAAAACCATATGATATGAAAAGATGTAATTTCCCAAAATACCTCATTCAAATATTTTTTTTATGTTCATTAAATTGCCTTTTACTTAGTTAATTTTTTATGGCAAACTGTCCCTAGTTTTGTAAATGAGTTGTTTGCTTTTATTATGAAAGAAATTATAATTTTTCCATTACTTATTCTTGATAGGCTAATGTGAACTTTTTTTTCAATAAACTTCCCTGTGTCTAAATTGTGGAAGTGACTTCACAAAAGAGTGGTACTGCTTCGTATTTGGGGGTTTCTGAGCTACGTCTCGCTTTCACCCTAGCGGTGTCTTTTGTCAAACAAAAGGCTTTCCCTTTTATCTTCATTCACAAGGCCGATGGCTCGTCTGAGTGTTATTCAAAACAATAACAATTAAAAATTTGATCTCCAGTATCGTAAAAATTGCTAAATCTCTTCAAAAAGTATAAGTCTATTTATTCTATGACCAGCATAAAATTTTCGAAATAATTCATTTTTATGAACCAGTTTAGCAATTTGTTTATTATTCATATAAACATGTTACTTGTAAGACATTTCTGTATTTAGTGTTTTTCATTTATTTTCATCTATTATTTTTTATCTCATAACAATCCCTGCATGTTTTTTCTTAATTGAAATGTATTAATTTTAATAAAAATGTGTTGATTTAATGTTCTATCTAGACTTTTATAATCGATGAAGATTTGTGTCTGTGTGATTGTCCTGGCTTGGTTTTTCCAAATTTCGTGTCCACAAAAGCAGAGATGGTTATCAATGGTATACTACCAATTGATCAGCTAACAGAATGGAATCAACCTGTTTCTCTGATATCCTTTAAAAAATTTAAGAACTTTAAATAGCATTTATTGTTTTTTTCATATATAAAATGCTTATCATGTTTAAAATGTTTTCATCTTGAAAGCAACTTTTATATTAGCTAATAGCAATTAAGTTATATGGTAACTCTATTTTCTATGATAAGACTAACTGTTAAGTTATAATATGATTTTAAAAAAACTTTTAATTTAACAGTTTATGAAATAATTTGAATTATATCATTATATATATTATTCATTTATATATTATTCATTTTTTTAAAAAAAATTTCTCCATTAACATTGTTTTTTAACATAGTTTATCAAAGCTCTATCGCCAGGAAAATTTTTTAAAAATCCGCAATTTAAAAGCTTCACTGCAAGGTTATCCTTTTAAACTATATATGCTATCATACAGTGAAGAATTATCTGAGCTTTAGAATGAGCAAATAACTTAAATATTTTAAAGTTATTAAACTATTTAAAAATTGCAAAATTTCACAAAATTTTTCCACCTTGATGAAAATTCTCAAAATCACTGCCGTATTCTAATTTTTAGCAAATTTTTATGAGCCCAAATAATACTGCATTGGGGTAAGTTATAAAAATATTAAAAAAATAGACCACAACTGTTTTTCATTTTTGCAAAATTGTGGCTTTTCAGCAGTTTTTCTCTTCTTTTTTTTTTTTTTTCAGAATAAGCATAGAGAGCGATTGCTATTGATAAACTAACTTAACTTAACATTCATGAGTAACCGTTGTAAACTCACAGCAGTTATAAAAAATAACATATTCTTAAAAGAGCATCATTTCATATGACTGCAGAGCCTTCGAAAAACAGTCATGTTTTGAGTACTATATCAGTCACTGGTGACAGAACTTTTCATTTAGGCTGCATCAGTCACCAGGTATGGACATAGTAAAATATGATATATAACTAAAAAAATTACATTGTTTTAAACAATTGTTGGGGTGGTGATATGAAAACAATTTTGTCTTTTTTTTTTTCTTCTTTTTTTTTTTGCCAAATTCAAAATTTCTTACATTAGTATTTTGGTTTTGATTTCCTTTTTCTCTCCTTAAGGGAAAGACATTGAATTTAAATAGACTGGTAGTTAAAGATGCAAGTCAATGCTTTTGAGAGTGAAAGTCTTGGAAATTTTATTAATATCAAAATTTATACTAATTTATTTTTTAAGTTTTAATACTATTTTCAATCATTTTGCTTTATGATTTCATGAAAGAATCCGCTTGGCTTACTTACCCATATTGGATTACGTGGCATATAACATAGATGCAAACTTTCCTGATTTTTTACATAGGCTTAGCAATTTTTGTACCGTCTCCTGTGATCTTAAAAATTGAGCATATCTTCCTCTTTTTATTAAAAATTTAAAAAAATATATTTTTTAGTTTCTATAAAAAAAAACCTATCTTACATCCATTGCATTGAAACAATAAAAACACTATTAATTTTCTCATTTGTAGTTTGCTATTCATTGTCCTAATTACATTGTCATTAAAAAATTTGTTTTTCTTGTAATTTTCTAAACATCTTACTGAAGATATAATAAATAGAATTGCCTAAATGAAGTTTTATTTTGTTCTGGTGTATTTTTCTTTAACTGATTTTAAGTTACTAATTTAATTCCTCGTCAATTGTTGGAATCTTCCTATTCCCTGTTGATTCCGAGTACTGGGGAAAAAGGACGAGACACGATACCAACTGCGGAAGAATTTTTAAATGCTCATGGATGTAAGTACATACGCTTAGGATTCAAATTTCAATGATGCTAAATTCACTCATTTTTAAATTTCTGAGCTGTACTGAGCCTATGAATAAGTTAAAAAACTTTATTATGCAAAATTTGGAACCAATAAAATTTAGTTCCTATTGCAGAGTATGTATTTCAGTGTATAGTATCAGGGTAAAGTATACAGGTGGATTTTACTACCATTTATCATTACTTTCACAAAAATCATAATTATCGTAGCAAAATCAACACCTTAGAAAGAATAAAAAATCGGAATGTGTAAATTGTTTGTTAAACTCTGGGCACTTTTGTAGAAAAATAATTTAATATGTGTCCATATTTCGAAAGTCTCATGAACACTTGCAAGTTCAATGACAGATACCCAACCTATTCTTATTTTTCTTAATTGTTAATAGTGTCATGTTAAATAAACATTGTGTAAAAAGTTTTAAACAAGTATTTTAATAGTTTTTTATTTTAAAGAAAAATATTTCCTACAAAATAAATTTTTTAACATATTTTTATTCAGAAAATTGATACTCTAAAATTTTTTGCAAAAAATAGATACTGAGTTGAAAAATCTAGGTTAGCTGCTGAGTATTCAATAATCCTGTAATTGAATAAATTTGTTATTGATTTTGAATTAAGCTTAAAACATTTAATTGGTTGGAATTGAAACCCGTTAAATTTGTACAGAACAAACCTTATATAAAGTACTATGAATGTATTATTCCAAAAACTGAAGAGATATCAATTTATAAAAACTTCTGTCAACCTGTATTCTTAATCACATCTGTTTTATTTATTTTTTTCTACTTTTGCAATTCAACTCTCTTAAAAGTGTTTCTCATTTTGATCGTAGGAGGAAAAAAACTTTTACAAAGTGTGTTTACATGCTACTTCATTATCATGCTCCACTGCTTACTTACTTAAACTGCAAAACTTAAAATAAAACCACTGCTTACTGCAAAACTTAAAATAAAAAGAAAGTAATTATATTCATTTTCATATACTCCTACCTTTACCAGTGGTAATGAGCTCTAATGAAAATAGCTAAGTTTACACTGAAATTAGAGAATAAGGTTGTCAATACTAAAACAATGATACATTACCAATCTAATTTAATGAGCTTATTGCAGCATATATAGAAAGCTGTATAATTGCGTATATATTTTTATGCTTTAAAGGAGATTATCTTAGTTAAGAAATTAAGCTTGCTTACTGAAGATAAGAAATAGTGATTGTTAAAATTTAAATTAAATCTTGAGCGAACAAATTTACATTTCACACATTCCCCAACATTGCCGGCTTCACGTCCTTCACTGTCTCGAACAAACTTTCTGCCACCAAACGCTCCCTGGCTCATCGTTGCTATCGGAAATTAAAAATTGTCTCAGAACAGATGGCCACTTAAGGTTTGGTTGGTTTGGTAAGACAACAGAAGCGGCAGTTATCATCTCTGTTTGTATGTCTTTATAAATCATACAATTTCACTGTATTACTATTTTTTCATACTAGTATTATAATTATACCAGATATCAGTTATTCAGCTATACTTTGGAAATACTTCTCAGGTTGATATAATGCATGTGATTCAATATACAATACTCTTCCCTACTTATTTTTTTAAAAAAGTGAAAATCAAATTTAATTGCTTATTTTTAAAGATTATAAATCATAAAATTCCAGTGTAATCTATAAGTATTACTATATCTTAATACTACTAGCCATGCTTTGGAAACTACGAGTTCTTAAGACCCAGGACTTCCATATTGCTTGATCTTTTTTTTTACTAAAAGCAGGACGGACTTTTAGTAATCCTATTTGAAATATATGAATTTTCTATCGCTTTATCGAACCCTTAATTTGCACATTCAAAGTCATTTCATCATTTGATAGACAAAACAACGAATTTCTAAACAGGAAGAGTTCTATTTGAAAAGTCAAGGCTTTTAATTGGGGCTGATAAAACATATGCATAAACTAAAAGCAGTGGTGTAATTGGACACTCAGAAGTATCCTTAATTTCTCCTTTAGTTATTAGCAACAAAGGAAGAAATTTTAATATGTATTTAAAGTTTTGTTATAATTTTGTCTTCATTTGCTGGCACACTATTTTTACCATTCTGCAATGGAAAATTGTGCTTTTTTACAATTTTTGCCGTATTTTGCACTTTATATCACTTAAGCAGAAGCACTCTATTATTGTGTTAAATGTATAATAATAATGGATTTATTTTTATCCTGTTTCGTTTTTAAACCTATGGTTTATAATTGTTTTTAGTGAAATTATAGTGTCTTGTGTGTGATAATTTGTATTGAAATTTTTTTTTATTGGCTTTTAATATAGATAGCAGAGGTTACATGACATCAAGAGGTCTTCCAGATAATGCCCGTTCAGCACGTTACATATTGAAGGATTTTATCAATGGGAAGTTGTTGTACTGTTTCGCCCCTCCTGGAATTAAACAAGAAGACTATCATAAGTTTGAAATGAAAGCAAAAAAAATTACTCACCAGAACACCTCTAAAGAAAATGAAATCCTTGAAGTATGTAAAATTTAATGTTTTATTTTAGGTTTTTTTAAGACAATTTAAAATAATGCTTTTTTATCTACGTATTACATTTTTGAGTATTACTTATTATTTTGTATTCAGAAAAATCATTAAGTTATACTTATCCATTTGAAATCGAAACATTAATTTTCATGAATGACGTAAAGAAGGGGAAATATGTTTAAAAGTCCACTCTGCAGGAATTAATGATTGAAATTTTTTGATGTATAACTCCTTGCTTAACTTTTTCCACTGCCCTTATGACAGATTGACAGAAAATTTGTGTTTTTTTTTATTTATTAATTTTTCGATAATAATTTTTTTTAGAGCAAAATTATACTTTTTTCATTAATTTCGAAATTGATAAAATTGCATTTTAATCAATACTTTTATCTTGTAGACATTTTGTCATAGATAAAATATTAAAACTACTAATATATTATATTGTGCCATTAATTGTAATTAAACTTCATTCAAAGTTGATTCTCATAGGTTTATAACTCTTTTTCTTAAGCCTAAAACTTTATTCATTGAATATTAAAGTTAAATAATTTATTAAAACAGTTATTAATATTGTTAAAACAGTTGTTATTTTTCTTTTGCAAAACTATTTTGTTTTCAAACAAAACAAAATTTTATTGAAAATTTAGTAGAAAACAGGTCATTGTATTTTTATATTCAATATTTATTAAGTCCATAAAAGTAATTATGATAACTTCGAAAACTTGGGTGCCATTCAGTCCTAGGGACTGAAATCAGTCTTTGGAAAAATTTAATATTTTTTTTGATTAATTTTTAAAAAAAATCAGATTTTCCACATTTTTATTCTTAAAAAATTTAATAAATATTTTGTATTAAGAATAAATGGATAAGAAAATTACTTTTTAATAAAACATGGTTATTTTAATTTTATCGAAAAATCGATTTCTGAATCTGCTTGAAATAACATATTTTTTATTTATTTTTTTTATATATACTGAATTACCGGTAATAGTTAAAGTTTATAAAAATTGAAATTTATTAAAAAGATTGAAATTAATATTTCTTGGTGGAGAACAGGAGGCTAAAATAAAACAGGCACAAGCACACTTTTAACTGGGGAGTTCATATGCTATTGAAAAAAGAATGCACAAAACGATGTTCAAAACACAGGAATTAGTTCTTATGAAGAGTTACTGCACATACATGATTTTTAGAAACACTTAGTAAATAAAAATAAACAGCTGACTACAATTCTGAAATCATGCATATGGCCCATAAATTATTCAATGCCCTGCTTCATTCTTTTTCTTTTAGGGGTATAAGTGTTCTGTTGGGACCACCCTCATTGGTTAGTTATCATTTTTATAACTTATAAGAGTTCTAAGAATGTGTTACATGTTAACTAAATAAATGACTGAGGATAATTGCTTCCTATTCATCATATAAAGGCAAGACCAGAAAAACTAAATTTCTTTACTTACTATCAATATTATTATTTTGAATAATAACAATATGATCCAAGAAAGTAAACTGCTGTGATGGGTGATCTATTCATTGAAATTTGAACTTCTTTCTGCGTTTGTAGTTCAACAGCTGAAAATCATAATTCATGTTATCTTGCTCTTCATGAATGCCTCACCATTTTCACCCTTTCAATGATCCTTTTTACTTTTTTAATTGAAGCTGCAATGTTTATATGTAAATCCATTGATTGATTAATCTGAACACTTAGGCTACGTAAATGTATGTTTGCTAGTTTATGCTATTCTCAAAACTCTTGAAATAGTCCCATCTCTATGATTTTATCTTGAAATGCTATAAAATTCTAAAGGCTATATTGTTTAATCATTGCAAAAAATTATGTTTATTAGGTGCTGAGTTATGTTATATTTAGGCTAGTACTACTAGTTTGGTCTTAGGTGGGATTTATTTTTAACTAAATTTTTTTTTTTTAAATATTAATAAAAATATTACAATGTTAATTGTAATGCCTTGCATTCAGTAATGCAAAAGTTACTATTTTGTGTATTATCATGCAGTTCGAAGATAAATGTTTTTTTTTAATTTTATTTATTTATTTTTTATTTATATTTTAGTACATTAAATTCCTGTTTCAATGATGTATATTTATTTATTTTTTTTTTTTTTCAGAAAAAAGAAACACTTAGTGCAGCAGACAAAAAATTTTTTGCTCAAGTAAGAATTGGAAAGAATACCTTATTTGATTTTTTTTTTTTTTTTTTTTTTTTTTTTTTTGCTATTTTTTAATCATATTTTTTCTTCTGTCATTGCTTTAAAAATGATATATCCCCTGTAAAACAGTAAAGTATGTTAATTTAAATTTTTCTATCACAGTCAGATTTTTTAAGGCAATTGAAATTCATTCAGATAATAAATGTCCATATTCGCTTTTATGGTATTTCTTTTATTGTATGTATGTTGCATCTTATTAAATACAGTTTATGATCTAGTTTATATTTCAAAAATTATTACATGCACTAAAACTAACAAATATAACGATATTTCTCTTCATTTTTTACAAAAATGTAGTCTAATTACATTAATTAATGTGCTTCTTTATAGTGGTAAATAAGACAGTTTTTAAATCAATTTAAAAAGGTTTTTCCATTTTGATTCATATTGTGTTAAGTAGGGCTGCTTTTAAATAATTTTGAATACGTTTTTCCTACTTAATTTCCTTGCTATCTATTTTCTTGTAAAAAAATGTTCCATACTTTGCAGATCCTTTATTGTAAATAGTTAAGATAATTTTGATCTATTTAATTGAAGTGAAATCCATATGAATTTTGGCTTATTTTTCTACATTTTTGGCTATATTTTTATATATTTAATTATTAACTTAATTTTTCTACTAACAGTAAAATAAATATTATTCTTTTTTAGGCTCATTTGAAATCTAAAGGAAGTATAGGAAGTCAAGATGGTAGCTCTGGGAGTAAACCTTGGAAAAAGCATAACAATAGAAATAAAAAAGAAAAATTGAGGAGGGTCTATCATAACCCATATGAATAGCAATGTAAAAATAATTAAATTGCTTGTTATGTTTGTAAATAAATTTTATAAATAAAAAGAACAGTGATGGCTTATAAGTTTTGAACACTTTCTGTTTTGTTTAATTTTTTCTTATGCAATTTTACTTACTTATCTGTTTATTATTATATGTTTATTTGTATTTTTTTTCAAAGATTTGTATGTTAAAAGTTTTGTAAAGATTTAATTTATTAAATACAGAAAAAATGGCAGTTGTCTAAAAAAATGTAATAATCTATTCTTGTTTTAATTTTAGGGTTGTAAATTTAGTTATGAGTGTATTTTTTTGCCAATTGTCTTTTTAAAAACAATTTATCTGCATTAAATTACTTAATATTAACACTTTTATCACAGAAACATTGATTCCTGCATTTGTTTCACTGAACTCTAGATTCAATAAATATTAGCACATCAAAAATAATTACATTTCAAACGAATTCAAAATAAATTTAATTGTATCAATATCATTTTAGTTCAGAGACAATTTATGTCCAGAAATTAATAAAAATTTTAAGTATCAACAATACCAAGGGTTAGACTGATAAATTTCAATGAATAGCTTTATAAGTATATTTTATTTTATAACCATCGTTGAACAGCCAACCAAATGTTTTTGGTTTAAGACTACTAATGTTCAACTCAGCCACCTTGTAATTTTGCTGGATTCGATGATTCAAATCACGGCCTTGCAACTGATTCGAATCAGCTGATTTTATCGAAATAGATTTAAATTTTACTGAATAATTGTCCCTTAAATTTCAGGTTATTTTGTTTTACAGTGATGCTGTGTCATATGCAGTGAAAAATTTTTAGTAATACCTAAGAGATTCTTACGTATTTAGGATTTTACAATTAAAGAATTCGATGAATTCATATAAAAAAAAATAATTAAATGTTTCTTTTGTGAATTTTTTAAAATTTGCTATGGTTAAAAGTGTTATAGCATTTAGCAACATATATAATTGTATGAAAGTTATACTAAGTATATTTATTTAGTTGAAAGAATACTTAATCAGAAAGAATAATAAATATTTTTCTGTTGACATTGGTTAGAGAAAAAAACAGTGACGCACTTTTTCGCAAATTCGAATTTTGTGTAGCATTAGATTCGAATCGCGTGATTCGCAATTAAGTCGCTTAAGTCCTATTATACGAATCATTGATCCAAATTCCTAGATTCGAAATTTAGATCTAAGTCAATTCATTCGAATCAGTGTTCCGAATCACATGATTTCAATCATTGATCCTAATGACTTGATTCAAATCATGATCAAATCCCATTATTCAGTAATCTGAATCCCTTCATAAGTATAATGTATTCTAATCAATTATTTAAATCACTTGAATTGAATCATTGATATGAATTACTTGATTCAAATAAAGACCCAACTCGCATGATTTGTATCAGTAGTGATCCTAGGCATTTTAAAAGAATCTGTGATTAAATCACTTGATTCAAATCACTGATCTGAATAGCTTAGATCAAATATTGGTGCAAATTGCATAATTTGAATCACTGAAATTGAATTACTTAATTCGAATCAGTGATCCGAATGACTTCATGAGAATCAATTATTCATATCACATGATCTGAATCATTTGATTCGAATCAGTGATCCGAAACGCATGATTTGAAGCAGTGATATGAATCGTTTCAAATCGGTGATCTGAATTTCTCGATTTTAATCGATGTTGCGAATCGCATGATTCGAATCAGTGCTTTGAATCACTTGATACTAATCACTGATCGGAACCACAGATCTGAATAACTTGATTCGAATAGTGATAACAATCACTATAGATTCGAATCACTGATCTGAATCACTTGATTAAATAGTCATCCAAATCTCACAATTCGAATCACTTTACAACAATCAGTAATTGGAATCAGTATACCCCAATCACATAATCTGAATAATTTGATTCAAATCAGTGATCCAATTGGCACCATGAGAATCAATATCCGAATCACTTCATTCAAATCATTGAGCCGTATCGCATGATTCCGATAACTGATCTGAATCGCTTCATAACAATGAGTTATTTGTATCAGTAACTGGAAAGATTCGAGTCAGTGATCTGAAATAACTTGATTCGAAGAGTAATCTGAATTACTTTGTTCTAACAGTGATCCGAATCACATGATTTGAATCACTTGCTTCGATTGATTATTGATTCTAATCATTGATCTAAATCACTTGATTCGCTTCATTGGTCTGCATCATTTGATCCGAATGACTACTCTGAATTCCTTGACTTGAATCACTAATCAAAATCACATTATTCGAACTAATGATTTGAGTCACTTGATTCGAATTCGATCCTCTCACGGCATTATTTTAGCGCAAACCAAGTGTTTCACTGTAATTTGTCTTTGGTACAATTTTTAATTTAAAAAAATTATTAATTGCATAGTTGCAAAACTGTTACAGATTTGCTAAGAGTAGAAGCGTAAATATTTTTTAATATAAAATGTGATACTAAAAGAATCAAAGACAAACGTATAACATAAGAACGAAAAATGTTTAGTATATGAAGAATTAAAGACGAAAAGTACGAATAACCCCTTTTTAATGTTATTTTTCTTACAAAATAGGTTGAAAAAAAATAGGTAGTGGTTTTTGACTACTATCAAAGTGTAACTCTGTAGCCTAGTAATTTTGAGCCCAACACAAGACAATAAGTGAGCTTCTGGGTCAAACTATAGTTTGACCCAGGACGAATATGCGAACGTTTCATCAAAAAATTCTCCACGCTACATGGAGAGGAAAACTACGGAAACCTGTCATGGTTAGCCCGACAGCAAGGTGAGAGGATATTTTACGTCAACACTGTGGTCGGTACTTGTCAAGCTATTATTTGCACTAGGGATACTTAACTAATTGTTATTAAAGGAAATTAATGTACTAAATAGGTTCTAAAGCAACAAGTTTGTTTTACGGCTCACCAAAAGGTATTTGAATCTAATCTTTTTAAGACAATAAAATGATATTGAAGCATATAAATACTACCGAAAAAAATATTTTAAAGTAAATTTTGTAGATCATTTTTATCAATTTCATTATCAAACCACTCACTGATTCGAACCACCAAACTAACCTGGATTCGAATCACTTTGATGATTCGTTTGGTCCAACTCAACGCAGCTCTAGTACGATTTTCCGCAGTAATAGGATTGGGGCATCTAGCGCATGCATGGAAAATTGGCTGCACACGCGTTTTTTAACTTGTGTGTTTCATACTGGTTGATAAGTTCATTCATATGAGTACATTTAGGACAAAAACAAGAAGCTGGAAACGCAAATTATAAGCAACAAGTATAAACAAATTGTAAACAGCTTGATGAATAGTCCTTGACTATAAAGTGATTCATTTAGATTTTTATCGTAATCAATATAAATATCAAAATGAAGGTTTTTTGGAAAGGCAGTGAGTACTTCGGATGCCTTTTTGATAATTTATATATTCTTTGTCTGATTATATAAGTTTTTTTTCAAATCTTAATATCTTTCTGAAATTTTATAAAAAACAACTGAAATTTAGTTTTATGTAGCTTTTAACTTTCTGATTTTCATTACTTTTTTGCTATACAATTGATTTTTCATCCAATGGGCCGAAAGATAATTTCCACAATCAACTTTCAAAGCAAAAAGGAGGGAATAATACAAGAATTTCAAATTTGTAATAGCAAAAAAATATTAAAACTATCTGCCAGTGAGGTAGTTGTTTGCAAATATGAGTATCCAGTAAGTGGAAAAAATTGCTACAAAATTTGCTTTCTCTTGGCTTTTGACTAATTGTATGATTTTCTATTTAAGTTAAAAAATTAAAGCTCTTTTGTTTATATTTTAATAAATTTAACATCTGCTGTATTATGAAAAATTTGATCATTTTTCAATTTATTCAAAAATTCTTTGACGCATGCTTAGTAAAAGAAGATTGTAAATGACATTTTTTGATATAAATGATATTTATTATTGAAAGATCTTATTTTACTCTTAAATGATATAAGTTAATTTATTTTGCCAGATTATAGAGGTATTAAATGGTAGTCCTTGGGTGTGAGAGTAGAAGAAAAAGCAGGGCAAATAAACAAATGATGACAACCTTAGTAATATTATCTTATTCTTAACAGAATAATAAAAAGTCAAGAGTAGGAATGATAAGACACAAACAAAAATACAATAACGTATGAACCTAATTAGCTAAATTTAACTAGATTGTTGTTTAGTACCCAAGGGTCTGGCCAGGGCAAATTTACTGCTGCTTTCACAAATTCAATTTTAGGAAAAACTGTAGTTTCACAAAATACTTTTAACATATTTTCAAAAAATATTTATATATTTTTGAAAATATTTTCTTATTTTGTCATAATTTTGTGTTGATTTTTTAATATAATTTTTAAATTTTCTAAGTTATTTTAATTTGTCTAAATTTTCATAAAATAGGTACCTCTCAAAAAAACCTAGACAGACCCCTGGTACCATTTATTCAGCTTTTTAAGCATTCTACAATTAAATAAAATATGAATCATATAATGCCGAGTATAATTTTACTTTTTAATAAAATAAACATACTACACAAATGGCTATTTTCAAATGTAGCGCTTAGATAACACATCTAGATGGAATATACAAATATTTATAATTGAATCCAAATTTTATAACATTGGTAAAGTTGAATATTTTATCCTAGTCAATGTTAAATGGTTAAGTTTAATTTGCTTTATTTCATAAAACACTAAATGAATTTTTACAAAATTTTTTGTTGTTATTTTGTTCTATTAGTTATGCTGTAAAATTCACCAGAGGGGAAAGAAAGAAATTTTTTTGACAAACAATAATTTTTGATAATTTATCCAGTTTTACAATTAATACTTCTTATACTTAATTGCTTACTTTTAATGTAGCTTATTAACATTTAACTATTACTGTAAGTAGTTAACATTATCTATTTTTCAGCTGAAAATAATGATACCATCTTCTGCTACAGAGACCATTTGTCAATGGCTGTATCCAATAACTTTTGGTGGTGGATTAGTTGAAGGAGACAACATTACAATTAATTTGATAGTTAGTGAAAAATGTTGCCTATTAGTAACATCATTATCATTCCCGAAGGTATAGTATTTAAACATTTTTTTTAATGAATGAAGTCTTTTAATTTGTACGACAATAACTGATAAAGTGTTAAAATAGAAGAAAAAAATAATTTCATCTATCTATAAGGTTTAGTTGCTAATTGTACAAGAATTTTTTTTTTTTGTGTGCATTATGTTAAGTCTATAAAATTTATAATTGTTAGTTTAATAATTAGATAAACAAACCAAGGGAAATGTTTCTCCTTTTGTTTTTTATGTGCATCTAAATGTCACTAATTTTATCTATAATAGTATTTTTTTTTATTCTAACAAATGAGAAGTATAAGCTATTTTATCAGATTAAAATAATTCAAATTATGTGTCGATTTTGTGTATATAAAATGATTAAATGCTGAGGTAACTCAATTTAGCCATAAAAAAAAAACAGTTATTTCTTACATTATAAAGAACACACAAACCCATGTTTTTTGTTAAAAAAAAAAATTCTTATTAGTTATATAAACATAGCTTTAATAGGAAGAGGAAGAAACCATTGCTCAAAAAGTTTCCAACTAAAATGGTTATAATTAAATAACTAGTTAATCTTCTTTATTGGCACTACAGCCCAGGGTTTTTTCAGACTGCCCTGTCCCTGACCTTTCAGTTGGAGATCTTTAAATCTCAAGACATCAACCATCTACCTTTACTTTGGTCTGCCTCTTGCACATGGGCTTCCTATGCAAGATCTTTTTTTAAATATCCCCCTTTTATAAATCCTTCATTATCAATAAATTCAGACTAAAAATATCTTCTTCTTCAGCACGACAGCCCCTTACAGGCCTTGACGGCCTCAACCACACGTAGCCTCCTGTCCATGGCGACTTTTTTCCAGTTGTTTATCTTTAATACTTTTAGATCTTTAGCAGTGTCATCCAGCTATCTAGTTGGAGGTTTTCCTCTAGCCCGAAGGATTTTTAAAGGTGGCGATTCGGACTGCATTATTTTCTGGACCTCTCCAGATATGCCCGAGCCATCTTAATCTATTGCTTCGGATGACCTGCACTATCTGTGGCTGTCCATAGAGTCTATATAATTCAAAGTTGTATCTGATTTGCCAACAGCCTCTTTCCTGTTGTTGTCCTTTTCTTACTAAAAATATCACATCTTAAAAAATATACTTATAGAGTACATTGTGTAAGATTTTTTTAAAATTAATTCTTTAAAAAATTCAAATCACAATTTAATTCATGCCATCTCTGTCCATATATATTGCTTTTTAAGACAGATTTATAAATTATATCATAAATATGTATAATTATTCTAGCTAGTTTTTTATCTATAATTTTATGGTACGTAATTAGTTATTTTTAAACTGTGTAAATGTTTAATTTAGGTCTATCGATGTGAAAATAACATAGAAAGCCAACAATTTCTAAAATGTGATGTTGAAACTGATGCCTTACTTTGTGTTCTACCCGATCCCCTTGTATGTTATGAAAAAGCATTGTATCTTCAAACACAAACATTCCATTTAGCAGATGATGCAAATTTAGTTTTGCTTGATTGGTTTACATCAGGTCGATATGAGAGAGGAGAAAGATGGCAGTTTTCAAGGTAATATGATAAAATATAATAAAGTACATGAATTCTGATTTTCTTTCTCTTTAGCATTAATTAAAAAATAATGTTAGTTTTGGCTTGAAAGTATACACTTTTTTTTTGTAAAATATTTCTAAATAATTAAAATGGATTTTATGTCATGAGGTCAAATAGTTGGGCGGGCAATAAGCTCACCTACCTCTGGGGAGAATAAATATCGACAATGTCAACCTTCATACATGAAAAGGTACCCTAACATAGAATCAAGTTAACATGTCTTATATACTAGGGAATTGAAATAGTATTTTTGTAGTGGTAGATATATACACTACAGTACTCCCCCACCAGAATTTTATCTTTGATAGAATTCGATGAATGGTTAGTTGATTCATTGCCGTTTGTGAGAAGCTGGGAGAGCTGTATTAAGATCATGGTCGCTCCTGTGTTGCCTTTAGCAGTCGGGTGTATACATTGTGTGTAATCGTAAACGAGACTGAGAAGCAACAGCACAAGGAGGTGGATAATGTCACAGTCACAAGTAGTACGTCAAATGTTCAATGTGGACCATTCATCGCAGTAGGCGTGTTCAAATCAAAGTGGGCATTACTGTTAAGATAGGTGTGTTCATTTCATTTCGAAGTGGTAGTTTGTGTCAAGGTATGCATGTTCACGTCACGTGCGAAGGTTACCAATGTGGGAAGAGTTGATATCGACAATGTCAGTCTTCATCTATGAAAAGGTACCCCAATATAGAATCGAGTTAACATATCTTACATATTAGGGAATTGAAATTGTATTTTTGTAGTGGTAGATACACTACAAATTCTATGTTTTTTTGTTCTAGTCTTTCACGTTATCCATAAGCTACTCTTTTTGAGCTTTGTCATATGATCCAGCAACAAAAAAAAAAAAAAAAAATTTTTTTTTCTTAAATAAGATTTATCTGTTTAAGGTTATCTCACTTTTTAACTTGTATGATTGTGTAAAGCTTTGTTCTTGTTTCATTATAATCTAAAACAGGGCCAAACTAGGAGTGAAAGGCATGCTTTAGGTGAATCATTTTAGATCATAACAGAAATGTTTTATGCATTGATTTCGTTATTTATATAACTTAAAAGAAGTTTTTAATATTTATTAACGGGTAATTTTTTTATGTTTAACTTTCAAACGTTTCCTTTCACAATTGACTTGGTAAACATCAAAATCTAAATTTTTAATGTATTATAAAAATTATAAAATAACTATTGTTAGTGCATAATGTTATTAATGTTATCTTAAAAATTCATAACAAAAAGCTTTTTAATAAAGAAATTTTTTTTCCAACACATAATGGTTGGAACAGTTTTAATCACCCCATAAATATATTGTAATCACATACAAAGATAAAAATATTATTTTTATGATTTTTACTTATTATCTAAAATTCCTGAAATAAAAATGGTTGCCATTGTTGAAATGCACAACCTGCAACCTTCGAATGGTCAATGTCCGACCTCCAGTTTGGAAAAAGTATATAACTAGCATAAGAAATTCTATAACTGTTTTTTCAAACAAATTTTAAGAAACTTTGAAAAAAAAAGTTACATTAGAATTCCTAAAAGTCAAAGTACAAGGTGTTGAAGTATTTAAAAACCCTTTTAAAGAAAGTTCAAATTAAATTTACGTTTCTAAATTTTTGTTCTATTTGAAATATATTGAGATCTTAATGTTGGATTTATTTATTTCTTAATAATATAAATTAAGTAGTAGTAGGTAAAGGTTAAAAGGTTGCTATAAAAGATATGAATGCTTAGGAAAAAATGTTGTTGTTAATGATTGTATTAAGTTTTAACTTTAAGAAAAACAGTATAGATAACTTTATTTGCAAATAATATGGTTGTTGAACTCTTTGTCACATCAACCAACTTGCTTAATGGTTTGGAAACTATCTGATTAGCCATCACTTCTCTTGCATAAATTCTTTTTATTGAGAATAAAGAAATTCTCATGGTTGCCATCATTTGAACAACAGTAAGATGAGCATTTACAAAAATAAAAAGGAGCATTTTGTCTATTGTGCAGGACACTTTTTAAACTTAAGCAAAACAAAACTATGTTAATAAAAATTAAATGATTTCATGACATTAATTTAATAATAGAAAATCTTTACAGCTAAAGCACATTTGAATGAACAGAACTGATAACAAATGTATGAAATTAAAAATTTTCAGAAAATCAGAGTTATTACATTTAAAATATTAAATAAAAATCATGTTTTAAACAGTAGATAAACACAAAAATGACATTTTTCAAATCTGGATAATTTTTTTTAAACATGAAATGTAAAAAGTATTATTTTAAAGAAAAATATTGAGTGCAGGACAAGTGGCGCATTCAGCTGATTGGGCGGTGTTTCAAAATTTTGCAAAGTTGACAAACCTGTTGTTTTAATCCCTTTTTATTTTTAGATTAAAAACAATTTCGACTATTTACATAAATGGACAGCTATCATTTAGAGAAGCACAAGATATAAGAAACACACCCCTTGTTAGCATTGAAAGTTCAATGAAGGATTATAATATCATAGGAACTTGTATGATCATTGGGCCTGGTTTAAACTCACTCTCAAGCTGTATTCTTTCAAGTATAGGAAGATGCAACAGTTATGGTGAGATCATTTCCAGACACTTTTTTTTTATCTACAGGTTAAGTGAAGAATAAGTTTCCCATTTCACAAACTTCTTGTATGCTTTCTTTCATTCTGCAGATAATTCATAAATTTTAGTTCAAAAATTGAACAGTAGGTCATGTTATAATAGCCATAAACACATCAATGAAATAAATCATAAGACTAGGAAGTCATTTAATGATGTGAAAACATGTAGAGCCATCCTACAACTGAATTAACTTTTTTAAAACACATCAGTAAATAAATGTGTAGCCTTTGCTTTCTTTGATTCGACAAACGTAAATTAAAACAGATAAAATGAGAGCCCCAATGACTCAGTGATTTAAGGCCCTAGGCTATCGTTAAGGAGTGGGATTCGATTCTCAGCAGTTGTATGTGCATAAGGATGATCACAATCATGTTCTTGGAAGGATTTCAAAAAAAGAAAGAAATAAACAATATTTTCTGAAAAAGGCCAGGCTGGCTGGTTTTTTATTCAAAAGACCAGCTTTCATTTAATAGAAGGTTTTATTGGCTTTTATAATATTCTATATTTTACAATCTAAATTAACATTCATTCATTTAAATTTATTTTATTGATGACTAAGTAAAATAATATCAGTACAATGTTATTTCATTAAATTTACTTTCTCTTCCATAAATAAATAAAATATTATTTGATTTTAATGACATAATTGCTTTCCATATTTGCTTCAAAATCAGACAGTATTGCTCCAACCTATTTCAGTCACGGTTTAATTCATCTTAATTGTGCTTTACATTGATTCAAATTAATTTTTCTTTTTTTTAAAAATTGAACTTAATCTTCCATAAATTAGACATTTTCTATAAATTTGTACATGATTTGTTCAAACTAATTAATATATTTTGCTTAAAAAGTTGGACAAATGGTAATTATAGTTAATAATTTTATATTATTCATATACTTATGCTGCATTAAAAAATTTGATTTCTGATTGTAGTTTAAAATTATTCTTCTTAATGCTTTTAAGGTTAAAGCTGTTGTTTATAAACTGATTCAAAGATGCAAAGTTGCTACTCCAAATTATTCCAAGCATGCAATCTCATCAATTTTATATTATTATAGTTTTTGAAAAATATTAGTTCTAATAAAAGCCAGCTTTTTTGATCTGGTAAAAATTCGACAACCCTGGCTGTTGGTCAAAAAACTGTGAAACCTTAATTTACGTGACCCCTCTGACATACAATGGGCAATTGCAGGAATGTTTTACTTTTAAATAAGAAATATTCAGCTGATTTTTACTGTACATGTTCAATTTAGAAATGAAAAATTGAAGGAAAAAAAAAATTTGTTTAAGAATTTAACTTTCTTTTTAGAAATTGAAGAATCCTTAGAATGAAGGTGATTTTAATCGACAGAGGGCTCTGCCCTATATTTACAAACTTATAATCAATTAATATTATAGGGTTTTTCGAAAGTTTACACCCGTTACTAAAATTACATAATTTGTTTTTTATTAAAAAATATTAATGGATAGATATTTTAGTGTGATTTATTAATTTTTTAAAGTGCAAATGTTTGGAATGCAACATTAGAATGTTTGCAAGTATAATTTTTTACTTAAAATGTCTTGCCATGTTATTAACAAAATAATTTAAATTCATTTCCTTGGGTTCTTTTTTTTCTTCTTCTCTTTTTTGAGTGGTTGAATATTTAATGACACAAAAGTTTACCTTTTATCCCTTTCTTTGATGATACTCTTCATCATGCAAAGGCAAATAAACTTTACAATTCTAGTCTGCTTATGAATAAAGCATCCTGTTCTACAGTGAGTAAAAAAAAAAAATTTACCCTGAAAATTTTTTTATCTAATGTTCTAGGACTCCATCTTAATGGCTCGAGGGGGTGCCCTTAAATATGCTTATTAATTAGTGCAGAGGATATTTTAAGTTACAAAATCAGACACAAAAATGTACTTTCTCTGAATAAACATGCCTTTTTTTTTTTGACGGATCAAGATTTCTGACTCCCAAAACATAGTGGGTATCTTCAATCTGGGAAACATGGTCCCTCTAAAGTTAATTTAATTTTTTGCATATTTCGTCTTATCTCGAGAACTTTTATAACAAACTGAAAAATATTTGCACTCAATTATAAAATTCGTTCATCCAAAGATGCAAAAAATAAATTTTAGTAAATATTTGCTATTATTTTATTAACAACAGTTGTAAAACTTTTGAATTTTGAGGTATATAAATTTGTACATAATTTTAAAGTATTAAGCTGGGAGAGTTGCAGTTTATATAAAAAATTTTTCCAGATCTACTATATTAAATTATTCACTTGTGTATTTTTAGAACTTGTCAAATTTCAGTAACTAATAATGATTGTCAGTGCTATGCCCAAGCTATTTTACAACTTACAATTTACTCACTTTGAAAACCTGTTTAACTGATTTTAGCTTTTCTGTGTTGTTTGCTACAGAAGGAATTTTAAAATCATTAACTTTTAACATTTTTCAGGTGAAAAGTTTTGTAAAAACATACTGATTTCTGCAAGTCCTCTTTGTTTGAATGAGGCATCTAAGCCGTGTGGTTGCATTGTTAGATTTGCATCTGAATCAGTAAGCGATGTATGTTTCATTGATTTTCATGAATGATTTGTAACAATTAATACATTGAGAATAAGACATATGAATTTTTTTTCCCAACAGGCTATCAAAAAAATCGAAGAAATACTTCATCCATTATATGAAATTATTGGAGATAACCCCTTTATGAAGAAATGAATATATTTATGCATTGATTTTTGTATATTTCTTAATATTTCATGTTAACTGTATCAATAAAATACACTAGACCTTTTTTGTTTTTCTATTCTGTCAGACCTAGGGAGGAATGAGTGTGGTCAGAAAGCAAAAAGTCAAAAAATCCAAAACTTGTCAAAAGGAAAAAGTTACATGTTAAAGATACAATACGACAAAAAAGGGTGATTTAGTCATTATAAAAATACAATCAAATATTTCCTACAAGAGACAAATTACACATAAATTATTTAGAAATTTTATTACTTAATACTTTGTTTTCAATACATTTTCTAATATTGTTATATAAAAAAATAATTCTTGTATTAAAATAAAAAAACTCAATGTGTAAAATAACGAACAGCCGATATTTAGCTATATAACAGCTTAAGTATTTCCTCAAATAGTGAACTTTACACAAAATAGTAATTTTATAAAGTGTATTTTAAACCAAGATATAACTATTATAGAAGAGCAAGAGACAAAGAAATATTAGATTTTATTGACCATTAAGACAGAAAAAATGTCAAATTATTAAAAGCTATTAATATTATAATCATAAAACCCACAATTCAAAGCATTTCTAGAGTCTTAAATAAATTCAAGATTTCGAAAGGAAAGCAACAGTTGCCGAGAAAGTTTTCTTTCATATCCACTGCTTAGAATTGTGCATTTTAACTACTATCAAACTTTCCAGTTTTAGTTATCATATTAGAACACAATTGTGTTAGATTTTTTCTTTACAACACTAAATACTCGCTCACATTGTGTGTTACTATGTGGAATAACTAAAATTGATACCATAATCTTGGAGAGTTGTTTATATTTAAAATGCCCATTTGCTTTTTTGATATGCATAATATCAACCCATTGTGCCCAACACTTGTCAGTATTGACAATTTCAGAAATATTCTCCACTTCAAGCAAAAAAAATTGATTTTTAAGTTCATCAACTGTTGTATTTTCAGACTTAATTAGTGATGGCAATAAATGGAAAAAGAAAACTAAACACTATAAATATCTTGCAGATTCTATTCTGGCCAAGTCAGTCACTTCATCATTAATTACATCTATATCATCATTCTTTAGATATCCATCTAATTGTGAACTTGTGATGACTGATTCTGCGAATTTCACGCGATTAATAGATTTAACATGCTGAGAAACGATGAAATAACGACGGCAAATCTCACAGAATGTGCACTCATCGCCAAGTCTAGATGGTTTTAAAAACGAAAATTCCTTTTAATATTTTGCATTAAAAGTTTGTTCTCAGCCATAACATTTATCATAAGTGAAAAAAGCATTCAAAGTAAATGATTAAAATTAAATTTTAAAAGTTTTGCTAACCACCTACGCGATCTGAACAAGAATAATAATATTTAGGTAAATTGCACATACAATGCTAACTCCTATGCAAGGCTCCTCTATAGTGGGAACTGAGTTAGCTAGTTACGTAGTGTTAACATTAGCGTGAGAGTTAGAAGTTTATTTAGATATTTAAAATTATTTATATGGGTAATTGTGCACCGATGAATTGGACTAACAGTTTAAAAAAAGGCCTGCTAATGTTAAGATTTTAATCAGATCTCGAAAGAAAGAAGAAATAGGTAATAAATTGCAGAAGATATAACTGGAAGTGGAACTCACTTATGGGAGGAAAATACTTATTTATTTACTTTTATATGCAGTATGTAAATGACTTATTAGAGGTTAGAATTTTTTTTTGAATGCTTGTTTTTGTCTGTTTCTTTGAAAATAAATAAGCAAATAACTTTTCTGGGTTACTTGAATAGTTCAGTTCTAACTATATTCTAAATATAAGAATTTTCATTGGAAATTGCATTTATTAAGAAAATATTTATTTTAAAATATGACCATTAAACAACATTTAATTGTTTGTGTGATATATTTTCATAACATTTAATTGTCTGTGTGGTACAACAAATTTGAGTGTTTGTGCGGTATGAAACCAAGTAAATAAATGCAAGATATTGACTGAATAAGTATTCGCCAAACTTATCTCAGAATCGCCAAGTTTTGTATTCACTTTTAAGTATTTCTTTTCGTTTTGTTATAAATAAATATTTACCTGTTTCTAATTGTATTTCATTTTGGTTTACTATACATCAGAGTTAGCTTTTTGTTGAGCCAGAAATAAAACAAAACAAGAATTTTTTTTCTAAGTATATATTTGTTTTCACAAGAACTATACAATATGAATTTTACAGTACAGTAGATTACAGTATATATATTTTACAGTACAGTAGATTACAGTAAATATATTTTACAGTACAGTAGATTGTTTTGAAAAAAAAAAAAAAAATAGGCTACACATAATATATTATACAGGGCTTTATATACACAAGATTATTTCTTTTTCCAAATGTGCTCATGATCTATAATAAAACATTAAATGAAATAATTATTAATTAAAAGATCAAATGAAAACAATTAACATTAAGTGAAAAAATACACAACTTAAATCTCCCACTTAATATGGTGAGAAGAAAATGAAAAGAGTAAAAAAAGTGATTGATACAAATAAAAAAGTGGCTTAGATAAATAGACTAAACCCCCTCTTTGAATAAATGAACCCACTGTTACAAGAGAGACAAGGAAATCATGGTTTTTAGCAACTATTGTTGAAGTTGAAACTTTTACATAATTGCAGGAATTCTAAATATCTAAAATATGGAAAAGTAGAGGTTCTAAAATATAGGTAAAACCTACTTTTCACTTCCACGTTCTTTTATGAAATTGCAAAGTTCAGCACATTCGCCTATAATCAGATCAAGAGCTTCTTTTGTAACTAAAAACATACAAAACACATTACACAACAATACAAAAAGTTTTAAAAAACATAACAGACATTTCATTCTGTAAAAAGCATATCTATATAAATGAATAATTATTTTTTATAATGTCAAGTTAAAAGACCAACAAATATGAAAAAATATTAACTCTTATCTATCAGGATGTTTGTAAAATAGCATGTAAGACTAATCTTTACGAAATAAGAAAAAATTATTTAATTAGAATTTAAAAAGTTTTTGTCTAGGATAAGTATAGCTTTTGCCAAACTTAATAGATTTTATATATAAGTTTGCATTAGAAAAAAAGCTCTACTTTCATGTTATAAAAATGTTGATTTAACTGCATGAAATTCATAAAAAAAATTAATCAAAAATGCGAGCTATAATTTTTTTCCCCTACAAGTATTAGAATTGCAAATAGGAAATATCATAGTCATTTTTTTTCTTTATGCAGGCCTCATTAAGGACTAACAAAATAAGACAACATGATTAAAAAAAATAAATAATAATAATTAAATTAATAAATCAGGATATTTTTTTAATCCTTACACCAATATTTATTGAAAATTTTAATCAATTTCAAGCCTTTCTTAATAAAATATTAGAATAAGGTTTCAATAATATCCAAAAGAAAACACATTGGATAAGCCAATCTATTTTTAGTACTACTAAAGAAGTTTAGTAGATGATCCTTTAAACCACCTATTAAAAACTATGATATGATTACTGTATTGGTGATTGGAATTGATCATTTTTAAAATCAGATGAAAAAGATGAATGAACAATCGTAAAACTAAAAAATTCAAATCTAAAAAATTAGTTACCACATTTGCTGAAAATAATAAATGCGAGTATGACTGCTGCATAAAAATTTGATTATGAAAAATTGTTAATAGAAGTGAGTTTCTTCTTCATAAAATGGCTGCACTTCCAAAGAGTGGAATCAACAATGCATGCTGTGATATGCCCGAACCATGTAAATAATTAATGGACAGTCACAAATTTGTGCTTTTGAATCATTCAATTTTTACTAGTATCATTAATTAGAATAAAAAATATGTCCAATCGAACATCTAAATCTTCTTATTCTTCAAATCTAATTTTTTTAAAAATCCGCATTTGGATTTGTAGAAAATAAAATGTTCTGAAAACACAAAAATCAGCACTATCAGGATAAACAAGCACAACTAAGAACCCTGTTTTATGGTGAAATTAATATAATTTACTAACTTTAAATTCAATCTAAAAGCAATATCAGAGACAAACTTCTGTCTTCTAAACGTGATGCTGTAGAATTTCAAATATAATTTTTTAAATATGACAAAGAGAAATATAAATTTGAATATTTTTATTTTCAATGCTATATCGTTTTTAAACATGTAATAGCAGCAAATTCTGCAACTGATTGTTTTCAGGCATTATATAGCCAATCTTATTCATGGGATAAACAAATACAGTCAGATTTTTATGATGCTTTATCATGATTCACATGGATTATGAAATCGTAAATTAAATTATCTCAGTACAAATCTGTGATTATTTTCTACTTAGACTGTTATGTTTCTCTTTTAAACAAGGATAATATGTGAATTTAATATGAATCAGGTTTTGCATGGTCCTCATCTTAATAACAATTCATATTTTTGTCTTCCTATTGTATTCCATTAATCATTGAGTGGTTGATTTTCAACAGTTATTATATAAATACTTTTTTAAAAATTCTCTCATTTATAATTTTTGAAATTATGAATGAAATCTGATCCTAGCAAATGGATGAGATTTGCAAGGTTTTACTGTAAATACTATATGATACCACAATAATCAGTGGGAAAAAAACTTATTTTTGTTTGTTGTTTAGCAACATTTTAAAAGCTTCATTTAAAAAATAGTCTTTTAAAAGCGAATCACATGTTAATTAAGGGACATGAACTAAAATTGATATTTACCTCTTGCTATTAAAAAAAAAAAAAAGACAATGTTTCTTTTATTTTTTGAACTTCAGTTGGATGTCGTTTGTTTAAATTCTAAAATCACGGCAGATTGTAGTACAACCATTGCATAGACGCAAAAAATATAAATGTTTTTTTTTATAGCATGTTAAAAACATACAATAAAGAACAAACAAATCCCAAAAGCATCTAAAAAGACTGCTTAAAAATAAATAACTTACATGAACATTGTTTTATAACATTAGATATGTCTTCAAGTTTTTCTTTCAAATAAGTCAATTCTGCTCTCACCAATTTCTGTTCTTCTTTTTTTTGTTTCAAAACTGATTTGCGAACTTGTTCCTAAATACAGAAAGCAAACATGATTTTATGAGTTAAAACAAAAGTTAAATCATCAAACACAAGTTAACTTAAAGCACAAAACTATTTTAAATTTATTTCAATTTATTCAGATTCAGTTTTGGAAATAAATTCAAGAATAAAAACATTTTAAAGCTTGCAGTCACTGAATCTAATCCAAACTTTTCAGCATTTCTAACTGTTTCAAAACTTTCTACATTTTATAACCTTGCCCGAAAAAGATTTTGGAGTATTACAATAATTGGCAATTATTATGATTTTCTTACACTTTAAACAAGCTATTCCGATATGGGTTAATCTTTATTTAGAATCATGTAATAAATTATGGTAATAGTAGATGAGAAAAAAGTTTTTTACTACTTGAAAGAAATTTTTTTATAAAGCACTTTTTCCACAGTTGAAGAAATTTGATAACTATGATTTACATAGATGAATTAAAGAAAATACGAGTCAGGTAAGGTTTCAATTAGATGAGATTCCCAGAATCCATTGTATCCTTGGATTGCTAGGAAAGTAATTGAGTTTTTTTTTTTCCAACAGAGGACTTAATTGTACTTTTTCTCAGCAAATTTCACATTTATGCCACACATATGACAGCTGATATAGTAAGGCTTGCCTGTAATAAAAATGGATTGATTCTATGCAGTAGTTTAGTTTTTTACTATGGAAATGCAGTTCAAGTAATAATAATAAAAAAAACTATTAGTTGTGCATGAAGATGTATTGACAGTTTGCCACTGGCAAAACTGTTTTTCAAAAGTTCGAACCTGTAGTTTTGATATTGAAAACGCACCACGTTCAGAAATACCAGTTGAAGCTGATGAAGGCACAATAAAGATATTAATCGTATAAACTGGTGAATAACAACTCGTGAGATCACTGAGAGATTATATTAATTAAATTCGACTGTTCTATGGTAATTTGAAATGTTTAGGTTTAATATGAAAACTGGACATATGGGGTTACTCATGTCCTTAAGAACAGAAAATTTATGCAGCTGCGTTCTGTGGTATTCTCGATACCTTCCGAACGTCAAGAAAAATTATTCATTTTTTAAGTGCATCATCACCGGGGACAAGAAAGAGAAATGGGATGTCTACAACAATATTAAATGTAAAAGACCATAGAGTAAAAAATATAAACTAACTCAAACCAAAGATTGAAAAAAAAAAAAAAAAAAAAAAACATGGATCAGTTTTTTGCCAACGAAGTACAAAATTTTCAAGAGCGTGCCAAAAAGGTAGCAAAAAGTTTTGGACCCAGATTTAGCAGGTTTTGATAATTGTCAAAAACCTAACATTTTGGTGTAAAGAAAACTATTAACTATTATAAATATGAAGTATTTAAGAATAAATATAAATACGAAATTACAAGGGATCAATCAGTTTCGTTCTCGAATTATTTCGACATCCAACTCTTTTTGTTTTGATAATTTACTGTCAAAAACCTGAATTGTGGGGTAGAAATGCAACTTACCTAATCGGGCAATTTGTTCAATTAGTGAAAAGAAAAATACAAAAACAATCGTCTTATAAAAAAAACAACTTAATAATCACTTTATTCATTATATGTAAAATCAGTTTTCATTTACTCCCATTTTAACATCTCCTTTACCCGAAGCATGGATATAACAAAAAATAGTTTTGAAGCCTTCTGTACTCCAAGTTCATTTTTTAGTTTTGTATGAATAAGGCTGAAATTTGAAACTATTTTTCAATCAATGCTAAGCTGTATGAACTAGAATCAAGATGCGTTAAAACTATTATAAACATATTAAAATAACATGTAATTAAGAAATTTATTCTAATAACTGTGCTAAATATCAATAGTAACTTAATTAAACCCTTAAATTGATAGACTCTTTTAAACAAATATTTTTATTTTTGGTAAATTATAATAAGAGTTTGCTTACTAGGAAATATGTTATTGTCATGACTTAATGAAAATATTCATGTACAGTGCTCAAAAAGAAAAGGACTACTTTGAATAACTTTTGATTTCAAGATCATATCTTCACGTTCTAGAACACAATCTTAATGGCTCGAGGGAGGTGATCTCAAATATACAAATAGGTATTAGTTTGTTGTATAATTTAAATTAACTTTCTTTTAAACAGATGAAGTTTATATAATGGGTTATAAAAGTAACCAAAGTGAAACTGATGACCATAGCAGTATCCAAAGCCTGACTAGTGATGGTGGTGTAGTCCTAAGCACCAAACGGCATCCACTGGATGAACAATTGACCATCTAACACTACCAGGTTCCTTGTCCTCCTTGGCTGATTAGCACAATATACTGTGTCCAGATAGTTTTAATATAAAGGAAGGTCAGTGGACCACACATATATCTCTTGATCTACATTCAAATGGGAAAGGTTGTTGAAATCTTGTTACATTCAGTGATCAAATAAGGCAACAAAAATATTAATGAGATATTTAAATTGTATTTGCCATACAATTGCTTTTGATGTTTTTAAACAGAGCTTAAAGTATATATCTATTAGTTATTTCTTAAATCTATGTTAAGGTTATCAAAAGGGTGTGTATAAAATATTTAATTTATTCTGATGTTGCAAATTTTTAAAAAATTCAACTAGCTTGGAAATGTGCACGGAAATATTTAAATAATTTTAAGTCCTGTTAATTGTACATAAAGATAAATATTTTTACCCTCTGGTCTTTTAAATGCACTTTCTACCAAAGTATTAAAAACAAATGTAGGAACTTTGTTTTGCATGTTGAATTATTACCAACAAAATGTGTAACTCATAAGGTTAAGATTTACCCCCTCAATCACCAACTTAAGCCATAGAGAGAGAAAGTTTAACTGTAGGGAAGTCCGTATCATGCACCTGCTTTGCTTTTGGTAATCACCAACTCACCAAAAACTGATTCTCTTTCACACCTCAGTTTGCATCACATTTTTAAAAAAACAATTACTGTGATTGGTTTGCTTCAATCTCATGCTATTTTCTGATGTGCTTTTATTATTGGCAGCAAATGACATTTTAAGTTACAAAATCAGACACAAAAACCACTTTCTTAGAATAAGTATGCCCTTTTTTCAACAGATTTGGATTTCTGATCCCCAAAATATATGGGGTAGCCGCAACCTACCTAAACATTTCTCTGAATAAACATACCATTTTTTTGTTGGTCAGATTCGGATTTCTGAACCTCAAAATATAGGGGGTTGCTGCAATCTGGGAAATATAATCATAATAGTTTGGTCAGGAGAGCGCTTCAAAGTTTGGACCCCTTAACGTTAAATTTACTTTTTGCATATTTTGCTATATCTCGTATTCACTATATCTTTAAATTTTCTCGAGCTATAGCAAAATACGCAAGAAGTAAAAACATTAAGTTGTCCAAACTTTGGAGCACTCTCCTGATCAAACTATTAGGACCATATTTCCCAGATTGCAACTACCCCCTATATTTTAGGGGTAAAAAATCTGAATCTGTCGAAAAAAAGGCATGTTTACTCAGAGAAAGTACGTTTTGTGTCTGATTTCATAATTTAAAATATCGTGTGCACAATATAATTAGTATATTTGAGATCTCCTCCTCATACCATTAAGTTTGAGTCCTAGAACGTGAAAATCTGAAAAAGTACATTTTACTTTTTCAAAATGCTTTGAAAAGTAAAATTTATATATTGTTAAAAATTCTTGATAGTAAAAACAAGGAAAAAAATTCATTTGATTTTACAAAATTCTAGAATAAACGAGCACATGCATTAAAAACAATAGAAATGAAATTTAAGGTCTCACTTAAACTTTAGCTATATTTTTTATACATGATAAACAGAAATAGTGTAATAATTAATGCAACTATTGTACATGATTTAATATCTAATAAATGCCCCCAATGATCAAAAAGAAACTTGCTCCAGGTTTTTGCAATGTCATGTCAGAAACCTAACACTGACTAGACTAGAATACACCTAATCAAATAATAATAATTTGAATGTTACTGAATACACGAATACTCTGTCTTCTGGCGACACGAATACTCTGTCTCTTTAAATGACAGAGATATATTTTTGAAATATTCTGATTTAATATTTTATATCATAACTACCTCATCATACTTTCACTTACCTTAATAATTTCCTGTGTTAGTTCTTCAATTTCTTGATCTATCATAAATTCTTGTTCTTCTGTACATGAAGATGTCATATGCACTTTATCTTCAGGTAAGACTAAATTTTCAGGAATGCACAAGAAATTTCTGCCAACAAATACCTAGAATATTTTTTTTAAAAATTAACTTTACTAAAAAAGATTATAATTTTTATAAAATTAAATTTCTCTAAATTCAATTTACCTCATATTTATCCATTGATTTATCCAGATTCTTTATTAGTTCTTGGAAAAAAAACTCAGTCTTCAATTTTATAGTTTCAGGCGAAACTACTTCCTTTTTCTAAAATAGTTAAAACAAAATAAAAGTGTTAAAGAAATAAAGTTTATCGAATTACACCATAGTGCTGCCTGGGGTTTTATCAGTTCTACTTATCACTGTAGTATTACCTTACTTCACTGTTGTCCATTAATGTTTAATTAAAATAGTTTAATTTTTAGCCTTTTAGTCATTCGATTTCTGGATGTTTTTTTTACAGTTTATGTTTCAGAAAGCCGTTCATCCCTCTCAAACCCCGGAGGAGAAGCAAGATAAGCCTTTTAACTTAGCTTCTATTTGATTTTAGAAAAACAAAAATTTTACATGGCATCCCTGATGGAATGAATGGTTTATATATTTAAACTGCATGAAAAAATTATGAGCAAGTGTGTTACTGAAAAATTATGAGCATGTTTTTAATGAATAGAAAGAAGGGATTATAGAAAAGGTTAAATTAGAGGGAAATTCACAATTTTCCAGTGATGTGTCCATCATCTTCCCCACAGAGGGGTAATAAAACCTAACACTACAACCAAAATTAGACCAGTAATTGATAAGACCAGTAATCTGCTTCCATAAATGACTGTATCAAGAAAGGACCTAAATTAATTCCTTCAATCTTAAATAGATTTAGAGTTGACAAAGTAGGTGTTCTATCAGATATTCGTATAGCTTTTTTTCAGGTATCTTTGAATGAAAAAGATAGGGATTATTTAAATTTTTCCTGCTGCCGAGATGGGGATCTCAGTAATCTTGTAACTTATAAACACTGTCGGATGGTTTTCAGAATTAATTGTAGTCCTCTTTTGTGACAAACAATCTGACAGTTTAACATTTAGCAATAAGTACAATAAAGACAATATTTACCTCTCCAATAAGATATTCTTGGAATTGTTTTAATGCTTCAAACACATTCTCATAAAAAATATTGTACACTAAAATAAAAAGTTCGAATTACTTTTCTATTTTATTAAAAACAGTGTTCGTATTTCTTTTAAGAAGGGGCAGAGTATATGATATAAAAAACTCACTGATATAAAAAAATTCAGCTAATTTTAAGATGTGTAATTCCGTTTTAAGAACGAAATGTAAGAATTACCTCTGCAGAATCAAGTCTCTTAATTATACTTTGGGAGAAACAATTTAGTAAACAAATAAAATCAAAAATGCTTTTAATACATTTAGCTTCATAAATTTCATTAAATTGTAAGTCAAGATATTTCCGAATTTCCATTTATTAATTTACGATAAATGTATATAAATAAAACAAACATTCTAATTTTACAATGGATTTAAATTATTAGATTCTTAATTTAAAAAATAAAGATGTGAAAAAAACTATTCTTACCTCCATCAATATACTGACGAGGATGAAAATCAAGAAGCTGAGTTTCATATGTAAAATCTAATACAGTATTTAAAGCAGTATCCATTGCACTTGTGAATGATTAAGATATAATTCTCTAACCAATTTTATTCTAAATTTTCTTAATTGAAGATCGAAACTAAAGATTATATTTTTGAGTTTACTGAGAATAAAAAATTTAAATTTCGAAAAGTATTTTTTCCCTCTAATTCTTAAGTGACAGTTGAAGTATATGACTTTGATTAACAGAATTACGGTTCCAGTTTCACAGAAATATAACCTATATTAAATTATTAACATAAGAACTTAAATTTAGCAAAACTAAGCAGACGGAAATAAATGACGCAATGGTTCTCGATCAAAACAAATTATTCGTCATTTAGAAAACACAATTGTTGTGACTTAGCTGACTTTCTTTAAACTAGTTTCGGAATCATGGAAGATCTAATAATGTTATGGTCGAAAAAAATCTAATACCTGTTGAAAAGGCATAGATTTTTTTTTTAAAATTCAAGTAAGTTAATGTCTTGGTATTTAACTAAGAAAAATAAAGCTTATTTCAAAGTATTTGAAATTAAATCAATTCTAAGGATGATTAATGATCTGCATGAAACATATTTCTTCTGCCGTTAAATTTCATGAGCTGCAATTCTTGCTTTGTATCTTATTTTAAGTGTTCCAGATAGCTCCTGTATAGATGTCTTAATAATAATAATAATAAACACTCATAGGTAATATTGATTGGGCCATCTATTCTTATACTCTGAATACGTTTACGTGTCATGACAATTAATTAATTGTCATGAAGAGAGGGAAGATCCATGCATTTATAGGGTCAGGTTAGGTACAGTGGGTATAAAAATCAAGTTAAAAAAAAAAAAAAAATAGGCTGTGAAACCAAATTATTAAATTTACTTTAACGAAAATTTTCATGCATTTCATATACATTGAATTCACATATTAAATACGAAGCATAACTATTGTGATCTGTGACAGAATAATCGCCAAGTCATGGCAACTTACGGGCAGCTGCTCGCAAGAAACTGAAAAGAACATCACAGAAAGGAACCAACTCGGAAGATATAACTTGTAGCCACCCCCTGGCAAATAACTAAATATTGCTTTTTATAAAAAAAATTTGCATGCTTAAAATCTATTTGGCACCTTGGCAATTGTAGCAAGCGTGACAGATCACAATACGGAAATATCCCCTTATCTATTTTGTTTTATTCTTTTTTTGCAGTAAAGTATTTAAGAGAACTTGTTTTGATATACCTACTTTACCCCAGAGTAAGTATAGTTCTAAAATTAGTATATATTTCATTAAAAAACATATGTTATTATTGTTTTAGAAATTAAAATGCTCTTAAAAATGTATCATGATTATATTTAAAAAAATAAATCCAAAAAAATAATTTTTTTCATCATATTATTCTTTTTTATAAATAAAATTTTTTTTCTTGTATAAATTACATCAATACTGCAACTATTAAGTTAAAAGCCCAATGCTGACAATGTGAATTTGATGTATTCACTAGTCAGTATATTGTCCTAATTACTTGAATTTTGCAATTAGGATGCAGCCCCTTAATCTGAGTATTTAAACTATTTTTAAAGAAGAGAATTATCAATGATCTTCACTTAATCTTATTAAGTCCTACCTGTATATGCTACTAGTTAAGACATGTCCTATAAGAGAACAAATTGCTTTTCCGATGAAACTTATCTCTTTTAGTTCATAAAACTTTCAGTACTTGTTTGCAAATTAATATTGCTTTAAACAAGACATTCTATTTGTATTATGCAATTTACAAAATTATCTTATTAAATATTCCTTGGTTTAACTATGGATATCATATTTTAGAATGTATTAGTTATAAATAAGTTGGGTTGACACAGTAAGCATTAAAAACTGAGTTTCTACTGGAAAAAGTGGACACCTGAATAAAAAAAATAAAAAAATTTAATGGAGTTGATGATTATAAAAAATAATAACTATAAAGCTTAGCCATCCATGAAAGTTATTAAATGTAAATAATAAAAACAAACTAAAATTTCAAAAAAAAAAAATATATATAAATAAATAAATAAATTAAAAAAAAAAAAAAATGCAGCTGAAGGAATTAGTCTTAATTCTTTACTCATAATTAACTTGCATCTGTTTTAATTACTTATTGCCAAAAATCCTGATTATTATGTAACTTTAATTTCTGAAAAATACTGCAACACAATAAAAAAGCTTAAAGAAAAGTTGATGAAAAAAAGCTAAATGAAAGAAAATGTGTGAAGAAGTGAAAAAAAATTTCTATATTCAATCCTCCTGTTTTAAAGGCTGCAAAGATTTCTTATTCAAAGATGCTTCAACTTGTGTAGACTGGCGATAAAAGAGGAGGGTTGTGTTCTTTCCAAAATTATCATTTGTTTGTATTTTCAGAAAATTAAAAGAGGGCATTTATTTCACTAGATGTGCCTGCTAGATAATTTACATTTGATTTTCAAATTTTCCTTGTTTTCTCTAGTTTTAAATAGGTTGATTTTCATTGTACATATGAGACGAATGTTTAAAGCTTTGTGTCGAATTAGGAAATATGATTAACATTTGTGAATTGTTAATTTAAAATTATGGTAGGTGAACCTTGTGCCATAAAAACTAGTAATTAAATATAAAAACCAGATCATCAGAGTAAAATTTATTCTTTTTAAATAAAGTAAAATTTATAAATACAGCATAAAATTTATTTCTCTTTTAACTCATTCATGTAAAATAAAAATAAAAAACTTATATTAATTCTCCATTATATTTTGTGATTCATGATTTTTAAACACATATGTTGCTGCTGAAAAAAGTGTAAATGTTTGACAATGATATTTTTTTATTTTAGAAATGTTAGAAGGATTGGCTGCATGGATCCTAAACACATACGTGGGGGAGTATTTGGAAAATCTAAATACAGATCAATTATCAATTGGCTTATTGCAAGGTACTTTTTGTTTTATATAAGATTTAAATATTTCAAGTGCAGCTGCAAGTTGATACAAATATATAGGGTGATTGAAAAATAAATTATAAAAGTTTTTTTAATATTTCCTATGAGCTGCACAAATCAGTCTTCCCGATGAGCAGACCTAGTGCGTTCTCCAGAAGTGGTATCCACTCTTTCAGGACCACCACAATGAGTGAGATACCCTTGTCCGTGTTAATTTGGGCGTCTAGTTTCTGCCACATTAGATGGCAGCACAGAGACTCTATTTGGATGCTAAAGTGCACTAGGAATTTAATTTTGCCGGAAATGCCGAGAGCCAATAAGGCACTCCAGGGATCTTTTACATGCCGCATAATCATACGACATGGTCGCTGAAAATTTTCGGGATGCAGAAAATCCGGTGTCTGGGCTGGGGATCAAACCCACAGACTTGGGCTCAGAAGGCCGACAACAATATACAAGTAGAAATGCAACAAATATTCAGTATTAAACCCTAAAGCTGAATATTTGATTTGTCCAAATAATCCAGTGTTCAGCCAAGTAATTCATCCGAATATTAAAAATAAAATTATTTGCATTTATAAGGGCATTAATGTATAAAAATTGAAAAAACACAAATATTGGATTACATTTACGCACTATACATTACGAAATTGGAACATCCCCAATTATGATTAATGTGTATGATGCTTGTGTGTGATGGTATTGTGTTGCAAATTATGATTATTAAGTATAAATTTTATAATAGTTTGGTTTTGATTTAACGTGCAGTACATGAAAAGGAATCTTATAAGTGTGTGCTATTTTAAAATTACAATGGGAAAGAAAAAAATTGTTTTTAAGAGGAATATTGATGTAATTTAAATTAAAGAAAATCTCTTAAAAAAGAGAAAAAATCTTTGATGCTGAGCATGTTTATTAAAAAACTATGTAACGATATTTAGAAGTATATATTATATAGTGTTTTGGTGGAAACTAGAATTTCTGAATAAATATCTGACAACCAAATAGTCAGCTATAGCCTAATATTCGGTTATTCAGTCAAGCAACAAATTGTTACATCATTGCTGCTCAACATACCTTTAAAGAAAACAGAAGGAAATTTCATATACATAGGTGCTTTATGGGATGTATTTAATAGTGAAAACCTTTATTTATCTGTTAATTTGCAGTTACTTTGACAAATTTCCAAAATTTTTAAATGGCAATATTTACTTTTCTTTAAAGATAGAAGTTTGTTCTCCAAGGTAAACAATTTAACATAGAGTTGAAACAATAATCCGGAATATTGTATAAATAGGGGTAACACAACACTGGGTAGAAGTAAAGGCGGACATTGACCTGCTCTAATATTTTTTATGCTGAGAAGAACTTGTAATGTTTTTAAACAAAAGTGAAGGAAAAAATATTGAAAAAAATTTATTTTATATAAAATCAAAAATCTTATTTTTTTTTAAACAGTTTTTATTTATTTATGTTTTTATATATAAAAATGTATTTAGGAGGTTTAAATTTATATGTATTTTCACTCTGTTTGTTTATTTACTATTTTTAAGGGGAAGTGGAACTTGAGAATTTGCCTCTGAGAAAAGATGCTTTGAAAGGTCTTGAATTACCAGTGAAAATTCATGCAGGTACTTTTTTAATCATGTTTGAAAAAAATATTTATAAAAAAAAATTTTTTTTTAGTCATTTAGTTTGAAATTATTTTAGTCTCTAAAGTCTTATAATATCATTTAAAATTTTTGTGTCTTATAAATTCTCACTTTTGCAGCAAAGGTTAAACCTTAGGTTCTTAAGCATAATATTTTAATAATATTAATGTATTATCATCTCATCTAATCTAATGTATCTCATCTTATCTAATGTATTATCATCTCATTAATTTATTAAAAACTCAAATTTAAATTCCCTTGACAAAAACTAAAAATTGATTTTTTTTTAAAAATTGAATAATGGAATATGAAAAATTCACATTGATTTTTATATTATTTGAAATAATTAAAAATTCTTATTAATAAATTACTTGAAAAAAGACATGTTTATATTATTGATTTATAAAAATAATGAGAGGAGTTTATAATATATACTGATGTCCAAAATTAAGGTCACAAACATATTTTTTAAAATAATTCTAATTATTTTAAATTACAATCCGTAAAATTGATAGAATTTGTATTTTACATTTTGAAGAATTAATAGAACAATACCAACTTTCAGTTTAGAAAAGAAATTGTTTGGCTTTAGTTTTTGGTTTAGTTTTAGCACTTCTGATGTCAACAGTTTAAACATCTGGGATTTTCGCCTGCCGTTTTGTGATTATTGCATTAAAACAAACAAAATAGTCTGTGTGTACTAAGAATGAGATTTCATTATCGTTGAGAGCCGTTCATAGATTTGAAGTTAAAGAGTCTCGAACTGAGGTGGCGAGATGATTACAAGTGGCACCAAAAGTAGTATCCAGGTTATGAAGTCAATTCCAGAAATATGATACTGTCATAGGGTGATCCCATCTGCCCAGGATCACTACTTGGTATTAAGTGCACAATGACATAGGCTAACAAAGGCTCCTCAGCTTGCTTGTGACCTTGCTACTGCACCTGGAATAAAACTTTCCTGGCTAACACTATATAGAAAGTCTAACAGAAAAGGGCTCTTACGCCCGATATTTAGTTGTGTGTGACTCTTTGACAGCATCTAACTAAAAAGCCCGGTGATTGTGGAGTAAGAACACATCAGTCTTAGACACGAAAATAAGACAAATGTCTATATTTTAATTTCTGTGTAACCACCACTAAAAATTGTTTTCCAAAGAAAGTATATATGCATGATAGTTCCAGGCTTTTATACTACTTAATGATAAAGTGGTATATTAAAATAAGAAATATCTTTTAGTAATAACCTAAATTTGCTATATCTACTAAAACTTTTCAAGGACCGTGGGAACCCTGTTATTAGATAGATTTTAAACTCTGATTCATGATTTAACACTTTTTGATATGCAATGTTTCTATTTATTGTTAGGTTAATATGTTCTTTCTCCCATTGTAATTTCTTTTGGTGCATTTCTTTTAGTTCTTGGCGAGACGGTGAATAGTTCATCAGTTTTCATGGATTTTATGAAAAACCCAGATTATATTAATTTTTCTTTGTGCCAAATCTCATGGCAACATAATAAATACTTCATCAGTTTTCAGAAAATTTACCTTTATGACCTTATAAATTTTTTTAAAAATATTTGACACCAGTGTTTGGTGTTTGTAACAAATTTGTGTTTCATATGGCTTTATTAGGAAATCAATCCATGTAAATTTGACAGTTCCCTGTTTCACAAGAGAGAAGAAAAGCGAACAAAGAAACAGTAAAAGTTTAACAATTCAACAATTTAGATTGAATGAACAATAAGCATTTGAATTAGTAACAAATTTTGTTTTGCATTTTATGCTTACAAAAAAAAAAAAAAAAAAAAAAAATACAAAAACTTAATGAAACAACTATGAAAATAAAGCCAACTATTTTTACTTTTAGAACTTGTTGTTTGTTTGAACTTTTTTAACTACCAAGGTATTTGCGAGAATTGAATTACATAAATAAAATCTCATTTGCTTTTTGATAAAACAGCAAATAAGATTTTATGTAGTTCAATTACTTTATTTATGTAATTTAACAAAACTGAGTTGATCAGTTTTGGTTGTCCATGAACAGTTTGATAAGGCCATTTTAACTATGAGGAAAAAAAAATTCTGACAAAATATTTCTATTCCTACAGTTTTTTAAATAGCAGAACGTATATATATATATATATATATATATATATATATAATTTTTTTCCGCACATATAAAATGCTAAAATGAGTAAGAATACGTTTTTTGTTACTGAATTCTGCTAGACCTAAATAGTCTTAAAGAAATGGGATACCTTCTTGATGCCATTATCTTATGTGAATTTTATTAATCTTGGATATAATTTTTCTAAAATTTTAATTATATTTCAATATCCATTCAATGCAGATTTTTCAATTTATACCTATATTCCCTGGGTTGATGTATGTACATCAATTTAAATTTAGTGCTTGAAGATCATGATTTATTTTTTCTTTGGCATTCTTTAAAAATTTTCTAATTTTTTTAATCAAGAATATATAGTCTGCTAGAAATTCTGAAAAATACTTGTTTTCTTATTCTTTGTATTTTGTAAGCTTGTTTTGACTATGTCTGATATACTTAGTATAAATTAATGTAGATTTCTTTATTTTATCTATTTATGCAGAAAATTTATTACATGAAGGTTTGCAACTTTTATTAAACATAAACATGCTGTACTTCAATGTGTGTTTATTTTAAAATTCAAGATTGAACATTTTGAAATTTAATGTATCTCATATTTTGCTACTAAAATTGTCATTTTTTTAAATTTAATGTTTATTTGTTATATATTACTTCAAGGAAAGTATTAACCATATTCAATGCTTTTACTCTAATTTTATTTTTATTTTTTTAAAGAAAACTTAGTACCTAGAGAGTCTCAAATTTAATTTTTTTTTTTAAGAATTAGCTTAGTAATAAGTATTATGATCTCAATTTAGGTTTTGTTGGAAAAATTAAGCTTCAGATTCCTGTCAGCAGGTTAAGAAGTGAACCCTGGGTTATATTTATTGACAGACTCTTCTTAATAGCTGGGCCAATTTTATCTTCAGAGGTTTGCAAACATTTATAAAAGTTATTCTGCTTGATATTATAAATTTTTATTTGTTTTGAACTTATATTTTAAATTTTAGTATGATGAAGAATCAGAAAAAGCGTCAGCTCTGTCGAGAAAACTATCTCAGCTGGATGTTCTGGATGCAAAATCTAAAGTAAATATGCCTATTTAGTTCAAAGTTTATTTCAAATATTTTTATTCTATGTATATATATTTTTTAAGAATATCAATGTAATTTGTATTGCAGAATAGTATTTAGCATTTTTTTTTTCTTCAAATACCTGGTCTGGTCAGTGCAGAAATTCTTTAAATTTTTTAAATCCTCAAGCAAAGACAGTATCATCTCAAAATTCCAGACTTCTACAGCTCTGAATGAAATCCAGAAAAAATTTTCCACTCCTAACAAGAAAATAAATTAGTTACCCTACATCCTTGTGTATAAGTTAACTTTTCAAACACCCAAAAATGTACCAAAAAATTAGGGTGTTGACTCGTACATTGGTAATAAAGTGGAAAGTTCGTTGATAATGAGAAATTAATTTATTATAAATAATGAAGTAGATATTAATAACTCTGCATCAATTTATCACTTCAGAAAATTGTTTTTATTATATTATGTACAATAAGTTTTACATTTTATTCCATCATATTTTCTTCACATATAAAGGTTTTAGAAAGAATACTTTAAATTGTGCTAAAAAAATAAATGAATGTTTCAAAAATATATCACGATGAGTTAATTTCAAACAGACCCTGAAAGCTACAAATTCAAAGATTCCAGAACATCAACTTAAATAGCGTTAGCAGTGTCGTTACATGGATTCTACACTGCAATGGATTCTACTTCATCCTCATCTGTTGAACCTCACAAAAAATCATCTTATTCCCATTCAAAGAATTTGAAATGTCTTACTTTTTAAATGATTTTACAATGACATTTGAATCCACTTTTTGTTATGTGTCTAATATACATGGCATCTATAGGAGCAGCATGAATATTTCTTGTTTTTGTAAGAGTTCTGATTTTTTCCCCTTCTATCAATGATTCATTTCCAGATAATTAATTTAAAAAATTATAATGAGCCCCTTATGAACCTGAAACATCCGAAATTTGCTACCTCGTGATCTAAAATATAGGGTCAACTTATATACTGGGATATACGGTAAATAAATTTAGATGTAAAGCAAGATTAAAAAAGTTAATGTGCCATAATAATAGCGTAATAATAATTGATTTTAAAAGTCACACAACATTAATACCTGCTGAAACAGTAATGGAAAAAACCACATAGTTTTACAATTAAATGATCATGAATCAATAGTAACAAAAAGCGCAAACTCAAATTCATGCTCCATTGTACTATTTTACTATTAAAAGAATATGAATTTTAAAAACTCATAAGAATTACTGTTGAAAAACATTTGATAAGACCACAGGAGTTTAGAATGAAATCATTTTTGATATGTGTGCTGTCTTAAAAAACATTTGCCAAATTACGCAATTCGAAATTCACATGTTGTAATTATGTATGTAGTGTGTTGAAAGTTTCGGGATTTTAAAAACTATGGAAATCCATATCAATAACTGTGTGAAAAACAATTGAAAGCACCACGCTGATCTTTGTTGAAATTGAACTTATCAATCAAAAATCACTCATGTGATTTCAAAGTCATAATGCTGTAAAAATATTCTATTAAAAATATTGAGAATATAAAAACCACAGAGAAATGAGTCGTGATAACTGGTGAGAAACTGATTGACAAGACTGTGCAAATTTATGACTCAATCATTGCAAATTGAAATAATCAGTGAGACTCAAAATTCATGCACCGTAACATCGTATTAAAATATCAAGATTTTAAAAATAATATGAAAATGCTTAGAATTATTATTAATTTGTTAAAAAAATAATTTAGAACTGTGCAAAAATTATTAAAAAAAAAAAAATAGAGCACATTTTTTTATAATTTTGCTTCTGTAACTCAATCATTTCTATTGATTTGAGTTAAATTCCTAAAATCTAGAGTTTTCTGAAATCTCGGCCTTTCAAACCCTTGAATAATTCAGATTTTTAATGTTATATTATATTAAAATTTGTACATGTTCGAATAAAAATATAGTTTCTATCTTATACAGGAGGAATATCTAAGTGTGAGCAAATGTATTTGATTTTTTTTTATTGAAATTGTATTTGGTAAGAAAAACTCAACACAAGGAATTTCCTCATCTTCATTCTCTGAATCATCTTAGGTGAAAAAAAAAAATTCCATGTGTTAAAAAAGTTGGGAAATCTCTTAATCTTATGAATCAGGTTAACAACAAATGATAACTGGGTTAATTTGTATTGATTTTTCAGGGTACTCTCGATACTAAACAAAATGAATCTTGGATGAGTTATGGAACTTCTTTAATGGCCAATGTTATTGAAAATGTTCAGGTTAGTATATTTGCTTTTACATGCCTGTGGTATATAGTTACATACATAGTTTTAGTTTTTAGAATTCATTCTTTTCTTATCTATTTATAAATCTCTTTCAATAAATAAAAAAAAGCTGTCCAAAACTAAGTCACATTTAAGTAATTAGTTAATTGCTGTATTGTTGCACAGCTTATATTACTTACTTTAATTTATAATGTTTGCTAGGTGATTATTATTATTTAAGACATGATGATTCAACTTAAAACAGTAATCTGCTCTGTAACTTTTTTTTTCTATAAAAAATAATTAGCAATTCCAAGAAACAATTATAGTCAAACCCCGCTATAGTGATCGACATTTATAGTGATAGTGATATATAGTGATTCTTCCCGCTATAGTGATTCTTCAAGGGATCGACATTTCGGTTCACTATAACCGGGAGTTCACTATATCCATTACACAGGCATTTTAACTAATGGTTCTTTAAATCCTCTCTTTTATTACGCATTATTCAAATAAATGACTGAAAAATATTATGAAGTAGCAAAAAATGTGTTCTTTTTTTATTACTCTTCGCCTGGCGTACAAAAAAAAAAAAAAAATAGTAATCTCTAGCTGATGAGCAATCCTCAACATCAGATATGGAAACACTTCCCAACTCTCAGATAATTTTTCCTGCATTTCTGTTATTCCGCTTTTTAAACCTGTAACCTGCTAATATCAGCTTGATTGCATCCTTTTTCAATTTTTCTGATTATGCCCATTTTATCATCAATGGAGAGCGTTTACTGCTCGCCATAGTTAAATTTGAGAAACTTGTTTACAGATTTTTTTCCACTAAACTGAGAGCAAAAAGGAGTTGAAATGAGGGTCTTATCAACACATATTAGTGTCCAACCCTTTGACCAATAATGACTCATTCCCTCTGACAGAAAATGCATATTGATCTCATTAACTCCTTACAGGGGCACCATCATCTGCCTGTGTTGGGAACATCTGCTTGGTTTGTTTAGGGATGGGAAAGTGAGTTAAAAGAAGCAAGCAAGAAAAAATGCTTATCGCTACATTCCCCTCAATAGATGGTTTTAAAAATCCGTGTATGTATTTATTTCAAAGTAGAAATTTCAAAATTATTAAAAAAATATAAAAAAAAGAATAAAAAAATCAGCCGAAGACAGAAAAAAGTTCATTATATCCAACTTCCCCACTTTTTTGGTTCACTATATCCACAAAAAATAACATTATACGTGTATAGCAAGGCACGGGACCAAACATTTCGTTCACTATATCCGGGAGTTCACTATAGCGGGATTTGACTGTATTACTATTATTGTTTGAATTTTTTATTTTATTTTGAGTTTTTGAAATCTGGAAGTATAATATCTAGTTTTTAGTGTAAAGTTTTCATCAATCGTCTTTTTTTATTTTTATTTTTTTTAAAATTTATATATTTTATTTTTTAAAAAATTTAGTTTGTTTATTATTAATATTTTCGTGAAGTTATTTCAAAGAAATTTTAATATGGGCAATGAAAGCTAATAATACTATCAGTGTAATTTATATTAAGCATAGTTTTATTTTCAAATTTTTTATGTGTCCTGATTTAAATTGTTGCTAGAATTAAGAATTGAGTGTATAAATGGTTGAAGGGAATTTATAACTAGAAAAAACTCTTTTAAGTTCTTCATGTTTTCATATACTACTTCATTCTCTTTGTAAATATATATATTTTGTTTAGCCTTTGAATAGAAAGGCCTTACTTTGAAAGCTCTGATGGCAACAACGATATTGGAAACAGAAAATAATCCAATATTCATTCTAATTTAAATGACTGACATTCTTCATTTGACATTCTCCAGTGCAATAATGAACATTCTTCTATATTTTGGTGGTTATTCAGTCATGTTTTTATTGCAATAAAATGAAGCAAAGATTTAGCTCATTAATATACATTCCAGGGCCACTGTGTTATGCCTACCCTTTCAATGTTTATTTGACCTTTTTTTAAATACATTCTTGATTCTTTTTGGTATTTTAATAGAGTGAGACTGGATGGATGGTAGATGACTCTTTAAACTTCATGCCATAAATGCTTAATAGGATTGAGATCTTGATATTGTGGGGGCCAATGCAACAAAGTGAAGCAGTGATTTTACTTGCCAGCTACAATAGCATGTAAAATGTGCTGGAAATTATTTGGGTAGGGGGGAGGCTGCAAAAAATACACAACAATGTCTCCCCGTGACGCCTAATTCTCCACCCCCCCCCCAAAAAAAAAATAATTTATCCAACAGATTTATGTTGTCAAAATTTAATTAAACTTTAAAAAAAAATTCTTCTGTATCAATGACAGAAGGTGAAAAGGAGTTCTTTGTTAAATTATTGTTACTGAATCAATTACTGTCCATATTTTCTTCTAATCATTAAATATATATATATTTTAATGTATACTTTAATTAATTTTTTAAATAGGGACCCGCTTTTATATAAAAAGAACTCAGAAATTTGAAAGTACTGTGTGTTAAACGTCTCTACCTTCCAAAATCTATTGGAATCACTGGTCATGCATCTCAATCCAATCCTTTACAATACCATTAGTATAGTAGAATGCTTCATCCTGTTGGAATTACTCCTTGTCATTTGGATAAAATATCAGCATTACAGATTAAGCTTTGTTAATAACGTTGTGATGCACATGAAATAATGATCCTAAAGCATGTCAGGGCTACACTAGTCCTCTAGCGACGAAAGTGTGACACAATCGCCAATTTTGCATGGAACTGTCAGGTCATAATAAGATGCCCGCTTAGAGCATTCTTTCTTTTCAACACTATTTCAAAATCAGTGTAGGAATGTCAAAGTGGGACTTCTATAATGTAAAGTGTGTTTATTGAAACTATTTATTATAATTATAGCAAAAGTAATTATAAATTTTATCTATATTTAAAAAAAAAAAAAAAATACAGAAAAAAGAACATATTGAAACTTTCCATGAAAACAAATTTTTCCTGATACTTTGGTGTTCTCATCATATTCTACATTTAGAGTTACAAGTTTAATTCATAATAATAATACTTTTAGACAAAGTTTTTTTTGTTGTTTAAATTGCTTAGTTGTTCTGTGGACTACAAATCTTCATTTTCTAAATTTTGTTTGCATAATATGCTTTAATATTCTGGAAATTCTTATGTTTTTAAGTTTGAAAATGGTAATGATGTATCTAAACTAAAAATGTTTATTTTCTTCTTAACATTTTGATTATGGTGCTTAACATGCCTGTTATTCTGGTATACCTGTTGTATCAATTTTTACCAAAAGATTAAGGTTAACTATATAGTTATTTTTTTTAATTATTAATACTAAAATTAATTCAAATTTTTTAGTTGAAAATTAAAGATGTTCACATTCGCTATGAAGATGATTATAGTCGCTCTACTCAGAAATTTGCCTGTGGAATTTTAATTCGCAGCCTGTCTGCTCAAAGTACTGATCAGCATTGGGTAAGCATTAACAAAACAAGAAAAATTTGACAATGCTGAATTTTATTTTTTTAGAAAAATAAATTATATTTAAAATGTACTATTGTTTAAATGACTTTTAAATTTCTTATCTATTTTTATAGAATTGTTTTGTTATAAATTCTATTATTGTACTTATTGGAGAAATTTTATCACAGATAATTTTTATTATAGTTTCCTTAACTTTTCAGTTTTCTGTATATTTTAACACTTTTTTTTCAGATTCCAAAATTTGTAAGAAGAGAAAACAATGACTTTATGTGGAAACTAGTGGAACTTCAAGGATTTTCTTTCTATTTGGACACTAACTGTGATATTTTGTATAATTTAGATTCTCAGAGTATGATGGTAAGATTATTTAGTTTATTTTTTTATTTTATTTATTTATTTTTTTTTTAAAGTAATTTATAGAAAATGTACTTAAATAACTATTTCAATTTTACTACTTATGCATCAATGACGTGGTTGTTCGTAATTGTTTTTGATACTATACGCTTTTTTTAATTAATAATTTAGGAAAATATTTTTAATAATCATTAAAAATAGAAAACTATGCTGTGTTAGGGAAACAAATGTATCAGACCAATGTATATGTTTTTTTTCGTCTTCAATATTTCAAATACATTAAAAGATCTTTATAATGCAATTCTACATACCACAATTCTTCGTAAACCACATTAATTTTTACATTTTACAGGTGTAAACAATAAAAATTGAAGTTAGAAATTTCTGTAACTTTAACAAGTACAATTAAATGATTATATTATTTGTTTAATTATTTAATAAGTCTAATCTGAAAAAATATTTAGAGAAATATATTTCCCTATATATCTTTGTATTTTTAAGAGGTAACAATTTAAAATGCCGAGCAAATCGAAATTGATAAATTGCTTGTTATTAATTCTAATGAGAAAATTTCAAATATTTTTACTATAACTAATAATAAATGCATATTTTTGTGTTTTTAAGCTTAAGAGTTAAATCACTTTGTAACCTTTGTACATATCTTTATTATTTATTTTTTTAAAAATTTATTTTTATTGTATTACATATTATGTACATTGTATTACACATTACATTGTATTACACATTACAAGATATGTGTTACTATGTAGGATGAATAAGAGTTCTCTGGTCAAAGAGTAAGTGTATAATATGATACTTACAAGAAATCCCTCAGTTTTATTTATTTATTTTTATTTATTTATTTATTTTTATTTATTTATTTATTTTTTTATTTTTAAAAATATTTTTAAATAATAATTTTAAAAATATATTTAAATCTCAAACAGTAGCCGAGATGGTATGATGTCTTATTTAGTGGGAAGGATTTTAATTTCAAATTTGGATAAATTATAGTATTTTTTTCATTTTTTAATAAAAAAATTTGTTTTGAATTATCCCATGAAATTTTTATGCACTGTAGAGTTTTAAAAAATGAAGCATAATTATATTGCTTGAATTCTTCGAAACACTCGTGAAGTTTTATTTATAAACATTTCTTATAATGTTTTTGCCATATTGATAATCCAAATTTTGTAATTTTTCAAGTGTTATAATTCTTTATTTCAGAAAGCGATGGCCAAACATTTAGACCCATCTCATGATAAAACACATGAATACATTATTTCTCCTGTGAATGCTAAAGGCCATTTAACTAGAAATTGTTCGCCAAAACCACTACGGTCACGATTTACACCTAGAATTGTATGTGATATACATTTACAGAAGATTTCTTTGTCATTAAGTGAGGTTAGTAAGTATAATTATTTAGTATGGTTAGTTACTTTATTCTTATCATATTTAATGCAAGATTATTTTGTTTTGTATTGTTTTACAACCCTTAAAGTATATATATGGTTGTATTGGTTAGTAAGTATAATTATTTAGTATGGTTTGTTACTTTATTCTTATCATATTTAATGCAAGATTATTTTGTTTCGTAATGTTTTACAACCCTTTTTATTATTCATGAAAACAGGTTTTTAAATAGATCCTAGAAAATTAATTGAATCATCTATTTCTGAATAAAGCAATTGAGTTAACTTTCAGTCTTGGCTTGCTTTATCCATAGGATTGATATATGTCTTTATGGATCCTGGCCATATACTAGAATATGAATCCTCTGTAAAGACATATATCAACGTAGGAAATTTAGAGGATTCATGTCCGATATGGCCTTTGTTCTAATGATGGATAAAAAAATCATAAATTTTTATCTCTAGCTAATTTTTTAGGCTTAAGTGTAACATATAACAATATTTTTTCTCTCCCTTTTTATTTTTTAGTTAATAAATTGTCTTCTTTTAATTACACTAGACTTAAAAAAAATACAAAGTTAAATTAAACAAACAAGTAAGGCAATTTCTCCAAAAGTAAAAACGGATTCCATTAAATAATAATGGAGGTTTATTTAAGTTTACTTGTGTTTTTATGCTTTCAGACATAGATTTAAATTAATATCTATCTATTAGTTAATATTACATTAGGTCTATTAATTCGATTTCATTTGTTATCCTATATTTGGTGTAACAATTTCATTTGCAATTTCTATATCTTTTGGTAGAAATTTATTAAAGAGCTTATCTTTCAAAAAGTTTTGTTGTGAACAAGTCATTAGAATATATTTCTATGATATTAGTATCTTTTTTTTTTGCAACATAGCAATTTATTACAATTAAAAAAACTTTAATATTTTTTTGACAATTGAAATTAAAAAAAAAAAAAATAGATTTGAAATAATTTAATTCTATCTAATTTGTTTTAAATGGATTTGAATAAATATAAAAAAATTTCATTTGATTTGTGTACATGTATTTTAGGTGCAATATAGACAAATGATGATGTGTTTAAAAGAGCTAGAAGTTCTGGACATCCGATGGAAGCATAGAAAATGGAGACCAACAGTTACAGTTAAAGAAAAGTAAAGAATTTTCTTTTTTTTATACTTTTTACCATTAATTCTGCACCCAAGAAATCATGGTATACATGTATTTGTATAGTATGTATTCAATTGAAAATTAACTCCTTAAATTATTTCACTTAGATACATGAAAATATTACTTATGAATCATAAAAATATATTTTGGCGATATTGTTATTTAGAAGTACAACTTGTAATATGTACAACGTAGCATCATTGTATTTGGTTGTAACTGGGTTCAAGTTTCAGTGTCTATTATGCCTCATAAATGTTTTTTTTTTCTGGTTGAAACCTAGCAGCTTAGACAAAAAAATTTTTTATCTATGGTTTTAATTGACTATGCTAAAAAACATCAAATTTGGTTTTATGTACGGTTGTTTAAATGAAGTTAGGTTTGGAGTGTTTTGCATTTCCATTTAAAATTTTTGATTACAAATAAACTGCTATACTTATGTCTGACGAATTATTCTAGTTCTCTGAACTTAGATTTATTATTATCATTATAAAAGTGTACTAAGTTCTTTATTTCTGTTTCTGTCTTTAGTGATATGAAATTTGAATTACTTTCATTTGGCATTGTTAACTACTAATTTAATTAGAATTGTATATTTTTTCCTATTGAAACATAAATTTTTGTGTTTCTGTCTACTGTGTTTTTGTTCAGAAGTAGGAGATTCATGCTATCTGAAATTATTTTATGATAATTTACTATCTGAATTATCTGAAGTTTTTTTATGATAATATAATTTTTTGTGATAAATAAATCATTATGATAATACGACAAGTCCTTTGCAAGTTGTAATTTACACTTAAAATAATATGTTTATTTATTTTTATCAAATTTTATAACTAGAAAAAAAGTGAATAAATCTTTTTCATTTTTCTATTTTGTATTGTAATAATGGGTGAATATTTTGTTATGAAGTATTTTTTTAAAATTTGTTAAATTCTCATAATTTCATAAATCTTGCACTACAAGGTAAAAAAAACAAGAGCCTTAACAAGATATGGTTTTCTAACTTTTTTTAAATAATGATATTTTTAAAATGTGTGATAGATTTGAATTGGGTTATTTTCTTATATTCCTCAATTGATTTATTTTGATTGTATGAATAAGTTGCTATAAGTTGCTAGTTGCAGAATGTTTGTTATAAATTGTGCCTTTTTGTGCTCCCTTTCAAAAAACTCTTTAAACTCTTTCTAAATTCGTTCAACAACAATTGAAATAATGTCCCTTAAATACTTTCAGTGCTCGAAAATGGTGGTCATATGCAATCTCTGTTCATCTACAACCGATTTCTGACAAAAATAAAGTTTACACCTGGGCATTTGCGTTGGACAGAGCCCATGATATTGCTAGTTACAGTAAAGTTTATCAAGAGTTTTTGAACAAGACAGAGCTAACAGCTGAATCCAAAGTATTAAACTATTATCTTTATTAATTTTGAACTTAGGTTGTGATCAAATGAACTATGTTTTTTAGAAACATTCAAATTTTTAGGCTCTTAAAGAAGATTTAGAGAAGAAGTTAAATCTTGATCTCATTCTTCTTTTGAGAGAGCATGTTACAAGAAGACTTGAAAGAAATAATAGTATTGAAGTAAGTTATTTTTTGTCCTGAAACTTTTAAAAGAAGTTTTATTCTCGAAACTTACTAAAAAAAAATTGCATAGAAAAGGTGTCAAAATTTACAAAAACTCCGGCTGGTATATTTTGTTTTCTTTTTTAAATAAACAGATTGTAGTGTGTCTACCACTACAAAAATACAATTCAAATTCACTAGTATATAAGACATGTTAACTAGATTCTATGCTGGGGTACCTTTTTATAGATGAAGGTTGACATGGTCGATGTGACTCTCCCCACATTGACGACCCTTGAACGTGATGTGAACAGGCCTACTTCGTTGGATTCCCCATTGAACACTTAACTTACTACTTGTGACTGCGACATTATCCACCTCTTTGCACCATGGCTACTCAGTCACACACAATGATGACCGTGAACTTAATACAGCTCTCACGTTTGGTGGGGGAGTATTGTTGTGTGTCTACCACTACAAAAATACAATTCAAATTCACTAGTATATAAGACATATTAACTCGATTCTATGTTGGGGTACCTTTTCATAGATAAAATTTTTTACAGTCAGATATATTATGAATGGTGTTTTCAATACCAGCGGGTTACCGAGCTCGGCTCGGAGAAAACAGTAGCTGAAAATACCGCGAGTTGATGCGAGTTGTAAATATGAATGTTGAAAATGTAGCTTGAAATCTGATGAATGTTGAAATGTCGGACTTTGTTGACGGTGATTTGAAATCGAAATCAGTTCCTTAAATGCTTTTTTGGAAATTCGAATATTTGGAAATTGGAATTTTGAACGAATCAAAAAGAACGAATCTTTTTAGTTAACGAACGAGCGCTAAATTCAAAATTTCATTAACAAATTTCCCTTAATAAAAAACAGTGGAATTAGAATCGTACTTTTTCAAAAGAAAATTTAGTAAAAATATCAAAGTTATCCTTATTTTTTTCTTTTATATTTGTTTTACCTTAATTTTGTGATTTAAAAATAATCGTGTGGTCATCAAACTTTATTAGTTCGCCATATTGGCTATAGATGACAGCACGTTACCGCTTGAAACTTATTAGGCAATAGACAAAGAAAATTTTAAGAATTTAAATCGTGGAAAGACTTATTATAACAATTATGAACAACGACTGCTAAGCGTTCTATTTACGTATCTAATATGTTGCCACATTTTTAATACAAAAGTTAAACATTTCTCCACTTTGATAAATGTAAACTAATGCGAACCTTACAATTAAATTATTAATTCCTTCGTATATTATTGGTTTAAGTTGTCGAAAATTAATATTTCAATTGTAAGGTTAGCATACATTTATAAGAGATATGTATTTTTTTAATAAGTTTTTTGAATACGGCACTTGGAAGACGAAAAAGTATAGAATTTCTTACAAAATGACTGATAACTAAAAAATTAATCCAAATTTTTGAAAAAGAAAAAAAATACTTCTTCATTATGTCAAAACACAATTTTCGTGCCTGGGCGAGGCTTCTGGGGCGTTATATTGTGATTACAAACAGACTAATACAGAACTAATAAAGTTTGAAAATATCCTATCTGTAACTCCGAACTGCTCGACCGTAGCGCTTCAAAACCGGCGACAATCGATTCCTCGTATCCAAAAACCCCAGACCCCCAAGTTTACCGGAGTTTATTAATTCTGGGACGATTTTCGACTTGGCAATCATTCCTCGTATTATAGTATAAGATAAATGCAGACAATAACAATCTCGAGCTCGATGCCTGCTCTAGTTCCGGTTTAAAAGTTTGCAGCTGCTTACTACATGTTATTCTGCGAGGCGATATTTTCAAACAGATAATTTTGTCTTCATCAAAAGAAGTAAATTAGATCATTTCTGAGCTCAAATCTGCCGTATTTCATAAGACATTAATGTTATTAAGTAATTCTGGGGAGTTTAAAGTGAAAATTTATTTTAGTTATTTAAAGGTGACATGGTTGCTAGATTTTGAATAACTCGCTTTTTGGCAGTCCTGATTTGGCCTCTTTCCATTTGTTTATTACTGTTTGTTCTTGTTGCAAGCTGTGCACCATCTTACGTTAGTGTTAACACTTTTAGCATTGTAAACACAAGTAATAAGTAATCAAATACCCGGTTTGCAAGAATCTCAAAACACAGTGATGCCAAATGGCTTTAAAATGCAACAGAAACAGTAACCCGGTAATTTAGTTGGTATCGAGCTTGCATCATTCCCTATGTAGAAAACACCATCCATGGGCCCTACCATGAGCTACCGGGAATGGAATGAAGATTCCCGGCTGGAAGGTGAAACTGGGAAAGTTTGGTTCCATGAACGTTCAATACCGCACCATGAACACTCCCTTGGAATCAGACATTCCACGATAACTCTCTCTCAGGGCGTGGCTAAAATTTAACCAATCACACAATTTACTTAAGATTTTTCTTTTAAGTTTGGCAGCATTAGTATAAGTAAAACGAAACGAGCTTCTGCTATTTAGATAATATTTTTGACGATTTATTGTTTTCTTTTTATAATGTTTTTTGTTTTCATTAGACTAAAAAAACATAAACTGCGAATACTTTGATATATTCTTTAATTTATTATACATATAATTTTATTAATTAAAAACTGTCATATTTAACATGTATAATTCATAGAATAAAACCATTTTTTCATAATAAATATTTCTGATATATCCTTTAATACGTTTTACTATTTGTTTGAAATATTTTTTTAAAAGTACAACTCTTAAAATAATGATCATGTTTTAACGAATTAAGATTCAAAATTTCGTGCCTGAGTACTGCATGTAGATAGATTACTAATTATACTAGTTTTTAGATAAAAACTAATTGCCAGAAGGAAATCAAATTTTATAAGACAAAAAATTAACGATTACCAATCGGTCTCTTAGAAATGAACTTAATTTCAGAAAAGTTCCTTAGTTTTCAATTAAATTTGTAACAATATGAATGACTAAAGTTATTACTTTGCTTATTACTTTGGTTTATTTGTTACATTATTAAAGTGAATGTTTTTACTGATAGTTAAATAAATATGTTCACAAGAAATTAATTTATAGATTTGTGTAAAAAACATTTTCTTGATTTGAAAATCATTTCACGTTTGAAATACTTAAAAATTATAGTTCAAGGAACTACTTCCATAGCTTTTATAGTATATATTTTAATGGAAGAATGAGAATAAAAAATTTTAAAATGAGTAAAAAAAGAAATAAGTACATATTTCATAAATATTTTTCAAAGCAATTTTATTCTATTTACTTTTCCCATTATTCTTTTTCACATTTTTTATTATAAATAAGTTGTTTTCTTTATTATACATCATGCCTGTATCAAATTCCTTTAAATTTGCTGCTATCTGTATATAGTATAAAAAACTATCGTTCGGAATGATGTTAAATACTGTTGAATTAAAAGTTCATCGAAAGAAAACTAAAAAAAGAAATGATTGGAACTTCAAAAAAAGGTATTGGTCAAGTAATATATCCTAGGTAATATAACATAAAAATAGTAACAATTATCATATAATAAGGGCATAATTATATTTAGTTTGCCGTACTTTCTTAGTTAACTTTGAAAGTATCTTTTCGTTCACACATGCTAATGAAACAAAACTCCTCTTAATTATCGTCTTGAAAATGGCTCGGGCACGTTTATCTTTTAGAAATTTTGAAATCTTCCCTTATAAATTGAAAATAAATAAGACATTTATCGGCGAAATATCGTATTTAGTTCGCAAAAATTCACCATTCCATTCAAGAATGAGGATTCCGGGCAGTAGACACCAGCTGGAAAGAAAACCGGTTGTTTCTTGCCAAGAAACAGTTTCCAGGAGGCTCATGGCGAGGAAAAAGAAATTCCTGCTTTACGTGACGTCATTCCCTCATGGAACTTCATTCCAGGGAGCTCGTGGTAGGGCCCCATATTCTTTTAGTGGTGAGCAAGCAAAAATATATCATTTTAAGACAAAGAGCCAATTATAAAGTTAATGCGGTTTGTTCAATAATGAGGCAGTGTGGGTGAGATAAGAAAAATACATTGTATTTCTATAAAATATTTTACATTCATCATTAGTTTCATAATTAATTATCTTGTGACAAACAGAACAGCATTTCTATGGAGACCCTTTGATTCATCTTTTTCATCAAACATTCTTCCTTAAACAGAGAGTAAACTTGTTCTCTCCAATGTAAGGACTCAATCCCCATCCCCCTGGAATTTCACATGCACCTTTTGGTCAGTTTCAACCAGTGCTCGAGAATTATATTGCTCGAAATGCCCTGGTCATGTAAACATTTTTAAACAGACATATACTTTTTACCCTTGAATGATTACCCAGCTAAGTAAATATTTAATCAAAAATATTCTGAAATGTTGATGAAACCTCCAAATTTGATTTATAAATCAGAAACAAAACAGAAGTAAAATATATTTTGCTTACTTTTTTTTATTTTTCTATTGATTATTTTTATTTAGATAAAGTTTACACCATCTGCTGTGCATAAAAAATTATAAAAATATAGAAATTGAAAGTGAGTGTAATATCTTAGTATTAACTCTTAACTTAACATTTGCTTCAAATGTTTAAAGAAATTCAACTATGTCAGAGCTGGTAATTTATTTTAAACCACGAGTTTGTTAAAAAATTAGTTTCTACTTAATATTCATATTTTCTTTTACTGTTTGCCTTTCTTGTAAGTGATAAGGATCATGCAATAAAAAGTTTCTCTAAATAAATAGTTACATTCATATGTTTTCATTAGTATGTATTTTAAAAAAATGTCTTTGCGCATGCATTTTATTAACTAATATGTCCAGCCGGGCAAATAAAGATTTTTAAATTTTTTGAGCCCCGGTGTCAATAACAGAGGAGCAATATAAAATGTATAAAGATTGTACTTAAATATAAATATAATGACTGATATATATTATATATATATATATATATATATAATGCTGATTGATATAATTACTTCAAAAATATATAAAGATTGTGGAAATAAGATTTTTTAATTTAATTATTAATGGCAAAAATGTTGATATTTTTTAGATAAGTGATGATGAGTCAAAAGGTAAAGGTTTCCTTCAGTGGATGTTTCCTTCTTGGGGAGGATGGTATTCAGGACCCACTGCAGATTCTGCTTCACTGGCTGCTAGTGAAGTAAAATCTGAAACAATATGTAAGTCTGCAGAGGATGAATTGAAAAGCCATTTAGGTGAGATTGTTAAACTTTTTATATTCTTTCTTGTTTTGAAGTTAGGGTTATAGCTCCACATGGAATCTATTAAATGAATTGTAGAAAAAGAATCGACATGCAATCGATATGCTGAATGTGTGGTTTCAATTAAAAAAACATTTTGTAAAGCATTGTTAATAGGTATTAGTGCTTCAAGTAATTTAGTGCTTCAAGTGTATTTAAATCAAAATGGCATTCAGGTTGAACCTCATTTACAAATAATAAATTTTACTTTCCATAAATAAAAAAGTGGTCATTTATGATTTTAGTGAACAAATATATAGGAGAGTCCCGATTATTTGAGTTTCCGCTTTAACCCAGCTATCAAATATTTCAGGGATTTTTTTGTGCTAGTTTATTTTTTATTTTTAATACTACTGCCAAAAAATCTGAGTTTTATATTGCAAACACTCAGAAAAACAGAATCCAACAACTTGATCCGTTGAAATGATCGTTAATATGATCAATAATGAAAGGGAATCTAGCGATGATGAAAATCAACATATAAAAATCTCTCATATAGATGGACTAAAGGCTATCGAAAGTGCTATTGAATATATAGAACAACAACAAGAAGAAGCGACACCAGCCTTCCTGTTATCCCTAAAAGAAATGGCAAAACATTGCAGCAGAAAAGCGCCAAAGTAATGTAAAACAAAAAATGAAATAGGATTTTTTAAGTAAAAACTCTCGTAAAGTATGCTCTTTAAGTGCCTTTAAGTAAGCTTTTTAATTATAATTTGAATTGTATGTGGTGTACTCGTATAAATTTTGTATTTGTTAAATATATTGCATTTATACCTGCTCTTTCCTTTTTTATGCTCTTCACTTTAACAGAGTTTTTTGGTTATCCAAGTTAGTCGTGGTCCACATTAACTCGGTTGTATATTCATTCTTTATCAACATTATGCTAACAATTCTAAGTTTAAGCAACAAATTTCTTTTTTGGAAATTGAAATCACATAATCTGCCAAGCATGTGTGAAGTTTTTTTTTACATTACTGTAATAAGTCACACATTGAGGGTCTCTAAATACCTCTCAGTGACTCCAATTACATGCTATTAAGCATCAAATATGCTAAAAGTCATAGAGAGAACACGAAAAGTTATGACTTGTTTCTTGGAGTGTGCAATTCTTCAGAAGCGGAAAAAAGCGTGCTAGAAGGATTGTGTAGGTAAAATTTTAACCAATTTTAAAATCTCTCTTTCTATTTATATAGTATAAATTCTTTTTATTTGATTTTTATTTATAGCTGAAGAAAATTTGAATATTCTGAGTATCAAATTATTTTGCTGATTTTCCTTGATAAAGATGTTCGATCAGTCTTCATTAAAATCCTTGATTGTTTAAATATAACTTCTTGTTTTGTCTTTCAATAGATAGAATAATTATGAATTTGAATATTAATAGATGTAGATAAATGGAAATGTGTATAGATTCATATTTTAAATAAAAACTCGCTTTTGATAAAAAAAAAAAAAAAATACCAAAAACATATGAAAACCCATAGTTTTCAAAGTCATCACTGACCTTTTATTATTTCATATGCAACCTCTACTTTAAAGTAATCCTAAGTTTTTTCTCAAGTCAAAACTTTTTTGCAGAAGAAGAAATATTGGATGTACTAGACAGTGCTGATAATGACTCGCTTCTCAAAAGAGACACAGTGTTTGCTCAGCTAAATTTTTCCCTTTCCCAAGGATCAGTCATACTTCTTCAGAGTGAATTTCCATTCAAACAAGAGCACAAGAAACACAAACAAACTAAATCAATTATGGAATTAGAATTTTCAGATGTATCAACAAAATTAGAAACAAGACCCAGAACTGGATCTTTTCTTTTTGAAATCAAACTTGGAGCATTATACTTACATGACAGAATCAATACTGATCCTCATTTTCCACATATAATTGCACCTCAAAATCGAGTAGGTTTCCTCTTTAATTCTTCTGTAACTAATTTTTAACAACTTTACCTAACCATATTTTTTACATTAAATTATCATTCATAATAATGCCATCTGTAAGTTTTGTTCACTTAATAATTGTAAATTTAGCAAGACCTTGGTATTTTAGATATACATATGTTAGAGACGTATGGTGTGCCAAAAAAGTGGATACCATGAATAACTTTCGGTCTAATGATCGGGTTTATACGTTCTAGGACTCAATCTTAATCCCTCGCAGGGCTAACTAGCTGAAAAATGATTTTTTGAATTCTTAAAATTATTGCTTGTTTCTCATTTTTTATCACAAATATCATAATACACCACTTTTATGCTTTTAAATTATCATGCCAAAACACAGGTAACACAAATGGACAAATCAGTTTTAATATATCTTTACACTTGGATACATTTTAGCTTTAATTGCTTTTCAATTAACAAGAAAGGTATAAAGATCACATTCATTATATAGAGGTAATGTGCAATATTATTTGTGCCTTTATTCATTTTTCAAATTAAATTGAATTCATCAAGAATTGTTGTGGAGAACATAATTTTTAAACATTTTCATCAATTTTAATTTTGTCATTTCAATTGGACCTTTATGTACAGTTCCTTGCACTGTGAACTTCATTTTTTACTTCCTAATTTTCTTTCTCACCAATCTTTGAAAGTAGGGAAATAAAAAGTTTATATCCAAAATGAAATAACGTGAAGAAATTAGTTTTAAGACAATTTATTTAATTTAGTTTGATAAAACTGTTAATTGAATGATAAGCAACTAAATTTATTCATTTCAGTGGACATTACTAATGATTAACGATCATATAATCATACATTTTATGTTTCTTTTTTGTCATTAATCAAAATTGAATTAGCCAGGTTTGAACTATAATAATGCCTATTTTGTATTAAAAAATAGACTGTAGGAAAACTGAAAATATGTGTTGGGCACATAAATAATGCAGTTAGTTCAAAAGTGGTTTAACTTATAAAAGGCTGGCTTTGTAGGTTAAACTTTTCAGGTTTAAAGGAAAAAAATTTCTTATATATTTCTGTGTTAAAAATTATAAGTTCAAAAATTTTAATATTGTAAGATTGCTTTTAACTTTATTTAAATTTCTTTTTAGAGTTCAAATAATTACAAAGCCTCTTTGTTTAATTTCAAAGTATCTTTTGATTATTTAAGAAATAAATATGCTAGCTTAAGATGCATAGAAATCATTTTACTATTTTTTATAGATTGTAAAAACTGATTTGTAAGCATCACTTTGTTTATCGCATGTTTTTAAATATTAAAAAAATATTTTTTTCCTCTCCTCCTCTAGGATGTAAGTTTTATGTACTCTAAATCGCCTGAAGTCAAAGTTTTCTCATTACCTTCATTTTTAAACCAAAAATCAGAAGATGAAGATCCTTCAAGTAATTATTTGTTTGAATTGAGCTATGAAAAAAAGCCTTTCAATGCCCATGCTGACCATAGGTATGATGCAGTAAACTCTATTAGTACTTTTAATTTCATTTATACATTTATCTTTATTTTTTTTTTTCATGATTTTTGGGGTTTTCAATTTTTAATTCATATTTTAAAAAAACGTTTTCTTTCAGCATAATATATTTTTTATGCCTAGTTACGTTTCATTAAAATAAATTAATGTATTTTAATTATTTGATCGAATCTAAAATCTAATAGAAAATTGTTAAAATTAATAATTTGATTATTAAATAAATATTCATAGTTATGAGATTAAGCATTGTTGAACGCTTAACTTCTGACCTTTATTTTTTTTCAGCATTTAAAAAATAGCATTAGTGGTGTCTGTAACTTTATAGCTATAATTCATCTAAAACAAGCTTAATTTGAAGTTTACAAGTTCATTAATATTTTTTTATTTTTATATTTTTTTATAATATTAGTATTTTAAAATGTAATAGATTCTGCGATTGGTGTTTTATAGATTCTGAGAAAAGCTCTCTGAAACCCTGTGTTTATTTTGCAATGAAAATATTTTCTATGAACATCGATAATGTTAAGTCAGCAGTGATTAATATTATAATATAAAAAAAGTAAAAATAAGTAATAATGTACTTAAGAGCCAACACATCAAGAAAATTGCTTGGTTATGGTAAATCTTGCCAATCAAATGTTGACTTCTGTAAACAAAAGCATAGTTTTTAATGCCTAATTAGTTAATTTTTTTAAAGTTCAGTTGTATTGTAACAAATAAAAATAAGAATAAAGTAAATTTAATAAATTAACTAAAAAATTTAGCAGGGCTGTCTTATGTTTTACTGTTATATTCATGATTGTGTAGTTTTTATTATCAGAGATTAATTTTTAAGCTTTTTTCCCCCTACCAAATTGGGGTTGAGCTAGTTGGCTAATAAAGTAGAAAATGTCACAATTTTCTAACTTGTCTGTGATCTATTTTTACCAAACTTTATAAACTTTGTCCTTTTTAAATTAAAAATATATAAGGAGGCATAATAAAATGTAACTATATTTTGAAAAGAAATAGCATTTGATAAAGAGCACTTTTTCCTGATCGTATTTATTTGTAATAAAATTTATTTGATTTTTTCTTTAGGTTGAATGTTACTACTAGAGCTTTGGATGTTGTTTATAATCTTCTGGTATTAAAGAGTATCACAGATTTCTTTTGTCTTCAGCATGGTAAATCATCAAAAGAATTTTCATTAAGTGAACTAAAAATTACAGCTGCTGCACGTGCCAGGTATGAAACTTTGAAAGAACAAACAAAAGCTGAGTTGCAGCACAAATGGGATCAAATTTTAGAAGGAGAGGATAAAACTGTGAGTACCAAAATTAGTCAAAGCAAATGCTGTTTTTTATTTCTTAATCCATCCAGTTAAAGTTTTTTCTTCAACAGTTTGTCCAAAATTCAATTTTCATAATTTAAAAGTGATTTTTAGAGAATAAAAGTAAATGAATAAAAAGAAAAAGTAACTATATGATGTGTGGCACAGTAAAAAGACAATTTCGTATAGAAAAAAGACATTTTTAGTCTTTAAAATTGAAAGTAGTGAGGCATGTAGACATCTCAATTGTGATGTCAACTGAAAAGCTGTCAAATTTCTTTCTGGAAATAGTGTGGTGTAAGCATTGCTTTTTTCAAAACGTCTGTGACATACAACTATTTTTATTTATTTGATTTAGAGAATTAGGTATTTCTGTAGAATGTCGACAAGTATTATAGTGTATGTATAGGTAAATTGCAATAAAACGTTAAAGGTGAAATAAATTTTAAAAATGTCATTTGTGATTAATGTAGCAAAAATTCTATAATTTGGTTTTTTCTTATTTTTTTTTTAAATCCATTTAGATAATTTTATTTATTTTCAATATCCAAAAAAGAGGATCTGAACTACGCTGAAACTCAGATTTTTGCAACAAAGGTCCTCATTGTTTAGGATGCTAATTGTTAATGATATTTTTTGTTTTTGCAAGTTTCTTTTCTTACCCATAATGCAGAAGGATTTGTATGAAAACGGAAATCCCACTTTAATAACAGTTTAATAACAAAAAATCCTTTACTTATTTACAAAAATATAGACTATTCAATATTCTTATTTAATTTTGCACAGATTTAAATTCGTTAATTCTATATGTATACATATATATGATTTTGTTTTATATATTTCTTTAGATTTATTCTAAAGGATGGATTGTTGAACTGGCAATATCTGCACCTCAAATTATTATTCCACTTGACATCCTGGATAGTAATTCTTCTGTGGTAGGGAACTGATGTTTTTTCTTAAAATCATTATCTTTGTGTCTTTCGACTTTGTAATTAATGTGAATTATTACATATACAAATTAATTTGATTATTTTAATTTATAGAAATTTTAAAGAAAAAGCATTTATTTGTCGCTTTTTAAAATAACTGAAAAAAAGCTGATTTTGTAGATTGAAGCAAATGCTCCTAATGATTTGTTGAAACTACTACATTTATGGACAACAATTACATTTTTTCGTTTTTAAAAGTCATTTACTGTACTAAGTTTTCATACCTGCCTGTAAATTTTTTTTCATAACTCTTTAAATATACTGACTTTATAGATCAGTGGTTCCCAATTGGAGATAAGAAACTGGAGAACCTTGGCTAAGGGAAGAATGTCTTGGCATAGGCTTGTTGAGAAGGCCAAGGCCCATCCTGGGCTGTCGTGCCAATGAGAAGAAGAAGAAGGTTCCCAATTGGTGTTTCGTTTAGGGGTCTCAGGGGTGCAAGAGTTACCACTTTTTTTTTTATCAATTATGATCTTCAAAACCTGTAATTAAATTTATATTAAAGTAATTACCCATTATTTATTTAACATTTTTGTAATTTTTATGAAATTATTTATTTAAAATGCTTGTGAAAGAGGAAAAGCCAAATTAGAAAATTTTAGTAACAATATGTTGAATAAGTAAAGACACATTTATGAAAAATTTTATTAGTATTTTGAATGAAATTAAAAATAACCAAAAAATATAGATTATATATTTCTAATGACCATTCTCAGCGTTTATTGTGTGACTAGCTAACTGTGGGACATGATAGTATTGATATGATGAAAAAATGACTTTTTTTTCATTCATTAAATATTTTAAAATTTTAGTCATTAACTGTTTTTATATATTTATAAATTTATTAAATAAGTTTCGAGGTTTTTATATATTTATAAATTTATTAAATAAGTTTCGAGGTTCCCCCAAAAGATGATCAATCATTTAGAGTTCCAGAGCCAAACAAATTTGGTGACCACTGCTTTAGATATACATATAATATTATGGTTTACCCCCATAAGATTAAAGACTGTTTTCACAAGGTCGCATAGAGAAAACCCTTAACTTTTAAAATTGTGTAATTTTTTCATTAGCTATTGTAGTAGTTTTCTCTGAAGAACTAAATTTTTGTTTCTTTAAAGGTTGTCTTTGACTTGGGAAAATTACACTTTTTCAATGCACGCAAAGAAGAATCTAGTAAAGAAACATCCATTTCTGAAGATATGGATGATGATGGTAAGAAATTATTTATGTTTAAATTAGTATTTATTTATTAATTTTAACAATAGATTTTTTTTAAACCAAATTGAAAGTTAATAAGTTTCCAAACTGATATTTATTTTCAAGAAAAAAAATTGGTTAACTTTAGTTTTTCAAGAATGTATTATTTTTTTAGAAAATTGTTTTAATTAAAGATGTTCTTCATTAAATTTATATTGAATTCTAATAGTTCTTAATTAGAATATGAAATGCATGGGAATTTAAGAAAAACTTGAATACTGTTCTTCTGTAATTAAATTTTAGAATCTGAAAGTGAGAAAATAACACCAATATAGTTATTTATTTTTGTTTTGATTTGTGTCTTCTCTTCTTTACCATTGAAACTTAAAAACACAACTTATATGTTTTATATAATGTGAAACTTAGATTTAAAATAACGTAAATATTTTATTATTTATTACACATTGACAATTTTTGTTTTGGTCTTTTCTTTTAAAAAAATTACATTGCAGTTTTAAAAAAAAAGTTCATGTCACAGGCAATGAATTCCTCTTTCTTCAAAGTCTTTTGTTTTCATCAAGTTCCTGCTCAGACTATTATTAAATTATTATTAAATAAAATAATAGTTAATTACAAAAAAAAAATATTTTTGCATAGATTTGATAGAATCTTCAGATAAACCAATTTTATAATGGTGTTCAAAAAAGTTTCAATTCCTTTAAAAAAAATTATTTCTTCAGATATGACAAAATATGCAAAAAGTTACATTAACATAAAGGGGTTCAAACTCTCAATCTCTCTTCTTACCAAACTATTGGAACCATGTTTTGGAACCATCTAACTATTGGAACCATCGTTATATTTTGGTGGTCAAGAAACCAAATCTGTCGGAAAAAGACATGTTTATTCAGTGTTTGATTTTGTAATTGATATTGTTTACACTATCTAGTTTGTATATTTGAGGTCAGCCCTTGAACCGTAAGATGAAATCCCAATATGTGAAATATCATATTAAAACTTAATCGGGGTGTTTTGCTTATTATTATTTTTTTCACACTGTACATTTAACCAAATTTCTTTTCATATACTTCTTCTTATTTAGCCTATTTTCTGCCCGTACTTGCTTAAAACTTCTCTTATAAGAGCTTATGGCTAACACCAAAGATTATTATTATTTTTTTTAAAGAAGTATGATATTTCTTCTTTTCTATCCAAATCACAGAAAATCATGTTCTATGTAATTCAACTAAAATTAGCTATTTGTGTATTTAAATTTCATTTCTACTGTTCAGATGTTCTCATCTCTAAATTTAGACAGTTAAATTGATCATAAATGATTATAAACAAAGCTTACTCAACTTAGAAACAATCGCAAATAATATCTGTTATTCCTATTAATGGCTTCTAAAGGACTGTAAAAAAAGCTTACTTAATTTAGAAACAATTACCAACATATTATCTATTTTTCCCAATGATTTAAGACTGTAAATCAAATTAATAAAATTGTCTTTTTTCCCTATAAAATGCTTCTAAATGACTGTAAATCAAATCTGCTTAATGTAAAAACAATCACATATAACCTATTTGTTCAAGTTAAAAAACGCTGATGCCCATTGGGTTTTAAAGATATAAAAGGCTTAGCTAAGAAATAACTATATGTACTATCTTTTTCTCTCAATAATTACTTCTGAAGAATTGTAAGTGAACCCTACTTAGCATAGAAGCAATAATCTAATTTTTGCCTAACAGTTTGTTATACAAGTGCAGTGTTGGGTGAAAATTTTTGTGTCCGCCAATTGTTAAACCTTTAAATTTTTATTTTTATTTTGAGTATTAATGTTGTTCTGAGTGCATCATTATATGATTATGTGATCAACATATAGACAGTTCTTAGAATATTTTAACAGCTAAAATTACATGAGCTCTACTTTTCCCATAATATTAATGCTTCAGTTTTAACTATTTTCTAATTTATTTATATGTTATTTTCTTTTAATAGAAGATTTCCTGACTCCTTGTTCTACACCCCAAGAACTTATAGAACTTGCTGAGAAAACAAATAAGTTAAAAGAGCTGATGGATAGTCATAAAGATGCTATGGCTCTGAAAGAACATATTTATGAAAAGTAAATATATTATTTGTTTTTCCAATACGGTTCTAAAATAATTCATCTAAATTATTATTATTGTAATTGAATAAAAGAAACTGTAACTCTTAAGTAGATTTTATTTTATTTCTCAATTCTATTTATTTACATATTTTTATTTAACAATTGCAAATTTTTTTTCGCAATATGTTAATAAATGCTTCTTAATTTTAAACCTTGATTGCCAAAGACATTTAGTTGATAGGTAATTCTCTGCAAATAGGCTAAAAAGATGTGAATGAAGGCTTTTTAAATTTTTTCAGAAAACTGAATAAATTATTTGCAGGGTATCTGCGCACCTGGAAAGTCATGAGAAATCATGGAAAGTCAGAAATTTCGGTATTGAACAAAATTTGTCATGAAATGTCAAAATTTTAACTAATTTTTAAAAAAATCATGGAAAGTCATGGATTTAGGTTGGCGAAAAATCTAATTTTTAAAATGGAATCCCCCCCCCCCAATTTTATGGTGTTCCCAGGGTGCGTACAGACTCCTTATACTCCTTGAAAATAAATAAATCTCCAAGGAGTACTTGAAACTACTTAGATTTCTAAATTAGTCCTTAGAAACTCCTTAGATTATTATGTTGCATAGATGAACTTACTAAGTTTCCTGATGAATTTGCTGTCCAAACAGGAAAACTAAATGTTATGACTTAGCTGTCAAAATATAATAGTTTAAGAAAAACTCTAAAAGAAAAAAATTGAATTGCAAGAGTTAGAAGAAAAAAATAACAGCAAATAATTTTAATTTTACATGTAACAAGCAAACTTAATTAATAATTTACTGCGATTTTTTTTGTTGTTGTATAAAATGCCTTAGATTTTCTTATGTATTCAAATTGAAAAATATAAGATTGGTTGGTTTTTATGTTAATCTTTAACATATGTACTTTAACAAGATTTATTAAAATATTTGAAACTGGAAAATGTATTTATGTGTAAAAGTGATAACTTATTTTATTTTTTTTGATGAAGTTTGACAAAGTCAACATTTATTTCAAAAGGGCTAGAAAAAAATATGCAAACTATACATTTTTGCGAGTTCCTTATAATAACTGCTTTTTAATTTTAAAAAAAACTGTCTAGTTATATTTTACACAAAGTTTTTTAATTTTTGATAAGTCCTTAAAATTTTGGACTCCTTGGATTTCTTCTTCTGATCTCTGTATGAACCCTGCGTTCCGCATATCTGAATTTGTAACAAAATCCCCAATCACAGTCATATTTGATTAAAATATAAAATGTTTTTATCATGTTCTTTAAAAATTATGGTGTTATTTCAAAAAATGAAAGAAAAAACATCATTTATAGAGCGAATTATCTTTTAAACTTCTGTGATTTCAGAATATTATTATTTTTTTTTTATTAATTTAAAATTCTAGTTGAAGCAAGCCAGTCATTAGCGAATTTTTTTTAATTCAGAAATGAGAACAGAGAAATCAGAAGCATTTCTTTCCTTTCCGATTACCAAGAAAAGTATCTTTAGAATATAATTCTGCAGGAAAAAAAATATTTGCTTTTGTATTTTTTCAGCTATTTTTTTGCTTCAACTCTTTCTTAACTCTGTTTTTAAACTTAAAATCTATAATTATGAAGATGCAAAGTATAACAGTTTTGGTTATACCTATCATTTCAGTTAATGTTTTTATAATGCTTTTTTAAATTTATTGTTGTGTTTTTGTCGGAGAAAATAGTAACTTCGTTAAGTCATGAAAAATTCTTGGAATTAGACATGAAAAGTCATGAATTTGAAAATCTAAAATGTAGTAGATACCCTGTACTTGATCAATCTATAATTTGAAGTATTATTTGAAATAAATATTTTTTTTTATTAATTTTAAATCCATAAAATCTTATTCCCTTTTTCACAGCCTATACCACCTACAAATAAGTAATAAAAAAAAACTTTTTTCTCATAGAAATATCTATCATTCTCTTGTTCCGCTGTTATTTTTTAAAATTAACACTTTTAGTATTAAATTATTTTTTGTCCTTTAAATAGCTTTTCTATTTAGCAAAAATTTGAAATTCATAATTCATGTCATTCCGTCACTCATAGCGATTCAGAATGTTTCAGATCTATGGCATTATTATTTGGCTAAAAACAGTGCTCATGTTCCTATGAAAAAACTGCAAAACCTTTAGTAAATCAGAGGAAATTCTTCAGTGTATAAATAGAAATAGAATAAGCAAATTAAGATGTCACGCTCATTCTCATGTATGGGTATAAACTTCAAAAGCAAATAATGTAATTTTCTCATTCTCCCACTGTGAGAAAATGACACTTTTGATACTTAATTCTAATCCTTTTAAAGTCTAGTTAAAAAGGATTTTTTTTTCACTGTGTTACTTTGTAAAGCGGTTATGGACTGATTAATAGTCAAATACATTCATGAAAATTATTAATTTAAGCATGTTTATTACTCAAATTATTCTTCCACACCATGTTATCATTTCCTTACTTTTATAAAAACGTAAAATAAATTTTGATTTTTTTTTATAAATATTAAGCAGACCTGTTATGTTTTTTTTTTTTTTTATCTTGTATCTTACTACAAAAAATTAAAATTTCTGACAATTTTTTTTCTTCTTGTTGCCACTACCTGAAAATAGCTTGTTTGTTGAAAAGTACACTGATAATTGTAGTTTTTTTAGAACATGAGTTACTTTTCTTCTTTTTTAACTTTTTATGATAATCTTTAAAGTATTTTATGAGTAACTATTAACATGATTACTTTTACAATTAATTTCTACTAGATCATTAAAAAATGTTGCAAACACCTTAAGGCTGTAACTATTTTTAGTTACCTGTCTTAAACATTCTAATAGTATTCCCACCGGTGGAGTTACTTATGTTTCCCAACATAACTAATGGTGATTAGAACTATTCGACGGCTATTGTAAAAAAAGCAAAAATCAGTAGTTTAGTTAATACTTATTTTCTAAATGAATTTGCAGCAAAAGCAACTTTAATTATGTTTAAATGCCTAAATAAATTTTCTATTCTGATTTGAGCATAAATCGTTCTGTCGAAAGATGGTAATAATTCTGTTCCAAACATAAATTCATAAATTGTTTTTGGAGAATTTTAATGCAGCAAAGTGCACATTAAATCTGTCATGGTTGGAAGTGCTTTCTTTGGTTATGATGTGGAAGTTTGAAGATAGTGGTACCAGATCAAACGGTGTTCTCATCATCTGAGAAGGATCACATTTACGTGGCATTCCTACCATGACCGTTAAAAGATAGAACTTAAAAAATGGGGGTAGGGGCTTACCCACAGTTGGTTGATGATGATGTACAGTATGTAAATCACCTTGAATAACTTTTGATCTAATGATCGGATCTTCACGTTCTAGGACTCAATCTTAATGGTTTGAGAAGGCAATGCAAAAAGTTTTGAATTTTTTTAAAAAGTTCTTGTGATGTGGCAAAATATGCAGAAAATAAAATTAACATTAAGCGGTCTAAACTTTTAACCATGCTCCTGACCAAACTATGGGGACCATGATTGTTACTCCCTATATATTTGGGGTTAGAAATCCGAATACATCTTAGTCATAATGTATCTACTATTACGAATATTTTATATGTGTTTTTATGTTGACTATGTATTACTATGTTAAACACAAAATTTATATAATATAAGTGCCCTGTATCTTTTGCTAGGATTCATATTTGGGAGATTTCTTTGAATGTTTATTTTAAATGTTGTCTAATAGAAAAATGCTTTCTTCTGTTTATTATTTAAATAAACATAGAATAAATATAAAGACAAATCCAGAATTGCCATGCTCTGGTTTAATCCTATGTAACATTTTGGGTATATATTTTTTTCTGTTTGGAGATGTGTTAATTTTATTTTCTGACTTAGAATTATTACATTAATTATGTTTTAAATCCTATTATATTTGTTTAGACAATTAAATGTTATATATTTGTTAGCATATTAAAACATTCTTTTGATAGGTACACCTTAGAACTAAGCAATATCCAGGTTCTAGTTAGTCGACTGAAAGATAACTGGAAATTCGCTCAGCTACGTGGAACTAGTACAATGCACATACTGGATAGATTTTCTATAACAATTCATACAGAAAGGTAAGTTTATATTTTTGTGTTTGCTTCTTAAAAAACGCGTAAAGAGATTTCTTTATTGATATTACTAAAAGAACTGATTGACACAGCAAGCATAGCTGAATGAATTTTATAGACGATTCCCAAAACCGCCAAATAAGAACATACATAAATACAAAAAATATCTTGGAAATTTTTTCCAATGCCTAAAGGAAAGGTCAATTTATGTTTATATTAAAATGTTTACAAGTAATTTTTTGTACAATTGCCATATATCCCATATTTTTATTATGATATCAAATTTCTTTTTGTTGTGTACATAAATCGACTGCTGAATAAACCAAAAGTGAAAATGTCTAAGATTAAAACTATAAAAAAATATTAAGTTTACAAAATTTTCCCCAGTTTAAAATATTTAACATTGTTCTCGCTAAATATGATGTATTTGCTTTCAATAAATATAATATAACATACCCTCTTAAATAAGATGCGTTAACACATACTGTGAGGCGACTTGATAATCAGGAGAAAGAACTGATTTGAATTTTTTGTTTTTTCATTTTTAAGCACCTTTTTCTTGCTCTCTATTTTGTTTAACATTGCTTTCATGAGCAATACTATGCGAAAAAGAAACAATTCAGGGACTTAAATGAAAGAATATAGAAAGGAGAAGTCCAGCTCTTCGAATACGAGACTAAAGTGGAGAACTGCTCCTTTTTGGTTTGCTATACCAGAAAAACAACTTACAGGGTGAGAAACATACTCAGATTTTGAAGAGTGTCATTTGAACTAAGATTCAGTGCATGCGCATAACAATCAAAGTTACAGTTAGGAGGTACCTGTGAACCGTTTGTTGGACAACTTTGCATGGTTAGGTACACTGCTTTCCGTCAACTGCCATTTTATACCTTCATTTTATGTTAAAATGTGTTAGATGATATTTTTATGCACATCTAGTTACAATGTGTGAATGTGAGTTGTAGTGACTAAAAGGATAGAGTGTCCCCTCCCAAAGTGGTGACCCGGGTTTGAATTCTATCGATGGCTGGTCGATAGGAACCAACCACAGTACTTGCATAATACATCCTCAGTGGTAGATGGATCATGTGTAAGAGTTCTCTTGCGGCCAGGCAAACAGTGGAAGGTTTTCATGGTTTTCCTCAACATGTAATGCAAATGCAGCCTAGTTCCATCAAAAAGCCCTCTACAAAGGCAAATTTCTCTCAATACTTGATTCAGGATCCTTGTCCTCTGGATTGGGTTCAAAATGACAAGGCTACGGATTTGAACATTGGTAGTCGTAAACTCAGAATTGAGTCAGCTGTTCATGCCAGTTATAAAATTAAATTTTAAAAAAATTTTAAATATGGATTGCTGTAAATTTCCCTTCATATATATCTTCAATACCATAAAGTTTATAATGAAGAAAGATAAGTTAGTGGCTAATCCTTTAAGCTAATATAATAATCAACTGCGAGATAAAAAAAAGTACTATATGGTAAAAAAGTACTATATGGTTTGTTCTTTTACAATGTTTTACTTTTAGTGAAGCATACTAATTTTAATTATGCAGAAGGTTATATTAATTATGTTGCATATAAACACATTTCATAATCCTTTACAGTTGCCATAATATTCTTGTTGATATTAATAATAGTTTTAAAACAGTGATAACAACATTCATTCATTAATAATTTCACTTATATATTTTATAAATTAATCACTAAACTGCCATCAAGCATACTTCTAGTGTTTATTTCTAGTCCAATTAGTTTATAAAATCAATTTATTCAAGCGATAAAATTTTATAGTAATTTCTTAATTTTTAAAAAAAAATATACATGACAAAAATGTTTACCTAAAAAAATAATCATAAAAGGATATTTCAATATTAAGACTTTAAAAAAAGGTAAAATTTTTAAATTGCTTATAAAGATCAGACAATCTTTAAACAAAAATGAAAAAGCATACTACCTTCAGTTAGCATAAGACTATATGCTAACTAAACTATATATGCTAAATTATAGTTTAACTTATTACACCTTTTTTTGTATCACAATGCAGCTATAAATATTGTTTCATGACTTTTCAATAAACTGAAAAAATTTAATAAATTAGTCATAAAAAATTATCAATACAAAATTTTTTGTAATTTTTTAAACATTTTCCAATAGAAATAGATTAAATATGTTTTGTGAAATATTTATTCAGAATATACGTTTCACTATTTTTTAAAAGTTTTTTTATCAACATGTATGTTAAATACTTTTCTAACATCTTACATCATTATCAGTCTTACATAATACTTAATTCATTCAAAACTTCAAAAATGTATGACCATTTGAAGAATGTATATAACTATTAATTATTATATGAAAATAATTATCATTAGATTAATTTATTTTATTTTTTCGATAAAAATTTCAATGTGAAAAAAAAATAGTTTCATACCTATACGGCTCATTTTTAAGAATTTATTATTGTAAATTATTATTTTCTTAGACGTATGGTCTACACTCAAGATCCAGAATGGCCTTGTTTAGCTGTGACTGGGAATTTACCAAAACTTATAGTTCATATAAGTGAACAAAAAGTAAGTTTATAGTAAACAGTTTTTAAAAGGCTACTTTTAAGTCATTAATTTAAATAATAATATGAGTAAAATCTAATTATTTTCGTATAATTCAGTTTTTCTTTAACATTTATAAATGTTGATTTGTAAACATTTTCTTTGAAACATGCTTTATGCATTGTATATCTGAAAACAGTTAAGACAGAGGAGTTTAAGAATTGCTAGTGACATCAATAATATTGCACCCTAAAATATATAAATTATTGTCTGATTTTAGCATTTTATAGTGCTTGTAAATTTTTTTCAATTGAAAAATACGAGAAAGATTTTTTTTAATTTTCATAAATATTAATTTAAAGTCTTAAGATGTGCCAAAATCATTAAATTTTCTGAGTGATTGTGCGCTCACATTTGTTGCTTACAAAACTATTTATGTGCAGCACATCTATAATTTTTTTGTTACACTGTTAGAATAATTTATTAAAGTCACTTAAATATTTACTTTTATAATAAATATTTTAATTTCATGGAAGTACTTCTTAATCAAATGATTTTTTTGTTGTTTCATATTTAAAAAAAATACTTCGATCTATTAAAAGTATTTTATCTTATAGGTTGTGGTGTATGAAGCGTCAGATTTTTGAGTGAATACATAAAACTTCATATCTTTTTTCAAAACTGTCTATTTAATTGAAAAACACTTAATTTGCTCCAATACAATTTTCCCAGTGAGATTTCAATGCATAGATGCCTGTTTTAGAGAAATTATAATCACTAAAATCAATAAACTCTATCTAATTTTTCAGACTATCTTAATTTCTATACTGTTTATTTCGTTAAAACTGATTTAAATGTTTAAAAAATGAAAACCGGTTGCAAAAGATGTGATGAATATGCTGAGTGAATCAAAATTTCATTGAAAAATGGCTTTCAATTAATTTGAGTTAGTAATTATGAACAAACGTTCAACTCTACCTGCTCATTTTGCTCTAATAGTTCATACAGTACTCACTTATCCAATTTTCATCTTGACAACTTCAAAAATGTGTCCCAATATTGTTTTACAATCAACTTTCATTCTACTACCAAATTTTTTGGAGATACAGTTGGATTCGTTTTTCCTAATGCTTTCAGAGCATCATTTTCACAGAGGTTTATTCTTCTACACAGTTCGTTTCATTAGGAAAAATCACCAAAATTAAGTTTTTTTAAACGATGCTGTACTTTTTGAACATTAACAGCATTTTTCCCCCAAACACCTTGTTTATGTTGCATGTAGCTTTTGCAGCATTATTACTAATTTTATACTGAAATAAAAAAATTATTCAATCATCATTTGAATTCATATCCAAAAGTTCATGTTCCATTCAAAATTCAAAACAAACAACAAAATGGAACACTTTTGAAAAATTCTTTGATGAAATGTGACTGTGGTAATGGATAGCCCTGTGGCAGAATTACGGCGACATGGCGACATTGTCGCAGAAAGTCACAGAGTTTTTGCAGAAAGATTTTTCCTTTGGGAAGGGGAAAATTTTGGTTTTCCTTTCTGCATAATTTTCGAAGAAAGTTTTTTTTTTTTTTCTGCAGATTTTTTTTTAAAGATGTCTTTTTTGCGCATCAGAGAGGAAAGAAATAATCATAATTTTTCTATTCTCATTTTTAAAAAAATCAGTAATGACTGGCTTCATCTAGAATTTCGAATTAATCATATAAAATTTTAAAAAAAATCAGAAATCCCTTAAGTTTAAAAGATAGTTCGCTCTAAAAATGCTGTTCTTTCTTTCATTTTTTATCTTTAAAGAACACCATATTTAACATACACTTATTTGAGTATCTTTTTTTTAAAAGAGATACTCAATTCCTATTCACATGATTTGTGATCTTTATTTTGGGAGTTACAGCACGGATTTTACGATTTTCAATTTATGTACAAATTTTAATTTATTTACCAATTTTAATTTGTGTAATGATTTACAGAATTTGAAAGAGGAAATAATTGGTGCATTTTTCCACCAGAAAAATTTGAGAATATCGCCTATAATATTAGAATTAAAAAAAATATTACTTTTACAATTAAAAATTTTTATTCTATACTTTCTTATGTAATCACAGCATTTTTTTACTTTAAATTAGTAATTGTTATAATTAAAAGTATTTTAAAACAAAATATTAGTGCTAGGGAAGTTTGTCGCAGAAAGCCTGAAAAAGTTCTGCCACAGGGATGGATAGTATATGACTATAAACAAAATTATGCCAAAAACAAAACAAAAATAAACATTCTCATTTATGTAAAATCTAATATTTTATGTACACCAACCTAATATTATCTAATATTTTTACCTCTAAGTTATTCTTACTGTGATTTTTTTTTAACCTGCTTTGTTGAACTAAATACTTTTGTGTTAATTTGATGTTATTTTTATTATAATACTGTATTATAATATTTTATTATAACGTTAGGTAAATGCACTACAATCTTGTGTTGATATTATGAATTCAGCTTTAATTTCTAATTCATTAAGTTCCTCATCAAAAGCTTCAATTAATACTTGTTGTGAAACACCTCAATATCAAGAGACGAAGAATGATAAAGAAAGAAGAGATGAGTGAGTTTTTTTTTTAAAAATGAAGATCATGATGTCATTAGTTTTTTTTTTTTTTTTAAAAATAAGTTAACTATTATTCTCAAACTAATCTCTAATTGTATAAAAAGTTAACCATTTTAGTAACATTCAATAAAACAAAAACAAATATCTCATCTTACAATTGTGTGTCAATATTTGTGTATAGTTTATTTTAAAATAAATAGTAAATGATTTCAATATAACTCTTGTAAACTATTCCTTATTACATGTAATATCAAAATGGTAGTTATGTTCTTGTGTATTAGTTGTTTTACATAACAATCCAAGACATAATGTTAATGCACTAATATAATGTGGACGCCCGGTGGCTGAGCGGTAGCGCTTCGCGCTGTCGTGCCACAGGTCCCTGGTTCGATCCTCGGGCCGGGCAAGGTCGACTCAGCCTTTCATCCCTTCAGTGGGTCGATAAATGAGTACCAAGCATGCTTGGGAACTAAACACTGGGGGTTCCGCGTTCGGCTGACCTCCTGACCGGAACATCTGCTCTTGCACCCCAGAGCCCAAGGTCAAGAAAACTGAGATGGGCACAGTCGGCCTTGGCCCTCTATGGGCTGTCGCGCCACTGAGTTTAGTTTACTAATATAATGTGACACTAGCTTAAGTATTTTATAATTCAATAAAAAGTTTTGAATCATTTTACAATGTGTCTGGATATAAAAAATTATTACTTTTGTAGTTGGCAGTTTTAGATTTGTAGAAACTATTTCTTTTAAACCTAAGGCAGATAATATGAACTCAAGAAAAGAATTATCGCAGTAAATTTTTGGTTTTTTACTATTTGCAATCTCATTTATTACAAAGTGAAAGTTGTTTTACATAACAATCCAAGACGTAATGTTAATGCACTAATATAATGTGACACTAGCTTAAGTGTTTTATAATTCAATAAAAAGTTTTGAATTATTTTACAATGTGTGTGGATATAAAAAATTATTACTTTTGTAGTTGGCAGTTTTAGATTTGTAGAAACTATTTCTTTTAAACCTAAGGCAGATAATATGAGCTCAAGAAAAGAATTATTGCAGTAAATTTTTGGTTTTTTACTATTTGCAATCTCATTTATTACAAAGTGAAATAAAAATTCAACTTTACTAGGTATACATAAAATCTGTAATCTATCTTCAAAAATGTTATCCTGTAAGATTTTGCCATACTCTGAACAAAAAACTTCAGATTAATTTCTAAAAGAGGGTGAACAGAACTGTAAAAAACTTATAAGGGCCTGGGCTCACCAGGAGATGTGAGTCCTATGTTGCAATAATGATTATGATGACTTTGTCCCTATGACTAAGAATTTGATCAAATTTTAATTTTTGTGATTACACCAGTTCTGTAATAATATAAAAGTAATCATGATGCAATCCGGTATAAGAATAGAAAGTTTTTTTAAAATTAAAATTGCAGTTATGTGCGTTCATTTCTTTGTTAATAATATTTTAGGTCTTTTTTTAAAACTTTACCTATTTATCATTGATTTAAATGTCATTAATATAACCATTCTATTTCATTTTTCATTAGTGTTATTCATTTGAAATATTGATATTTTATTGTGCTACAGAAAAAAGTCATAGAATATATATTCTTGTATGTGCAATTTAGTTAACAGATGTTTGAAATTTAAATCAATCTGCCTTAAATGTTTAGAAATATATCTTTAACAGATTTAATATTGTAATTATTCTATGTGTTAATTACTCAAAAGAATTAAAGAAATAATTAACTATGTGGTACTGATTATCTTTGAACGTTATTTGCTACAGTAAAAAATATATATTTAAAAAAAATTAAAATAATAATAGTACTTTATTATTGTTTTAAATAAATAATTTTTTTTATGCAGAACCTCAAAAGAAATAATGGATACTCATCATGATATTTGTGAAAGCTCTTTGCTTCTTCTAATGGAATTTTGCATTGATCAAATGTCTTTTGATGTCCAAAGTAGAGGTAAGATCTCTAAAAATACATTATTATAAAATTTGTAATTAATTAAATTTTACATTGAAATATCTTTTGTTAAAAAAGAAATTTTCCTTTTCTTTTATTATTTTCCTCTCTTTTATATGTTAGTTTTTTTTTTTTTTTTTTTTTTGTCAAATTTTTTTATAGGTCATAGTGTCGCAGAGCTACAGGTGACTGGTGTAAGAACAACAGTTTCCAAACATCCACATCATATTTCTCTTAGCTTATGTGTTCATAGTTTACTCCTTGTTGATGCTTTGCAGACATACGGTCCTGATTTTGAGCTATTGTTAGCATCTCATAAGCATTTGAGGTAAATATTTTCAGATAGTTGAGATGTAGTACTTATTGCTTGTTGTATATTCATTGAATCAACAGTTAGTAAAGGTTTTTGTAAAGTATGTGTCTTTTAAGTTTTTTTTAGAAACATTAGAAATTAAACCAGATTAGACAGTTAAAAGATACTGTACAATCTATAGTCTGGCTAAAATACTCTGACTAAAAATACTAAATTTCATTTATATTATTTTTAATAATATAAATGAAATTTAAAATTTTTTTTTCTTACAGCGGAGTAAGATGCCATAATCCATTGTAGCAATAATTGATAATTTTATTAATAAAGTTATTAGTTTTTTACTCCTATTTAGAAATTCAAAAATTATTTCGATCATTACAATGAAATAATGGCTCATGATTTTCTGGGCACAGAAATGTAACCAATGCTGGAATAGGCAAGATGAGTCCAGACAGTTATCAAGTCATGTGATGAAGTTACACAGTAGTAAATGATATACCTGATCTTTTGTCCAATGAACTTGATAAATTCTATTATTCATAAGATTCTTCATATGGTGCACTGTAATGATATTAGATAATTTCATAAACAGAGTTATAAGTTTTTTACTCAAATTGATAAATTAAAAATTTTTTGGACCATAACAATGAAGTAGAAGGTCATGATTTTTTTCCCTTCAGAAATGTAACAAATGCAGAAATAAGAATAATAATATTTACTAGCAAAGTTGAACTCATTCAAAAGTTTTACTCCAACAATTGTATTTACAGAAACTAAAAAAATTGACAGTTTGGAAATATTTATTTTTTCTGCTGTTAAAAACCTTGTTTTTAACCCTATGCTATGTTATAAATCATAATTTTTAGCAGATAGTAAGTTATTACCCTTTATGCAGCATATATATAATATGCATGTTGTTATGAAATTCTTAAATATTTTGTTGCTTTCTTTATTTATTCTTTAACCCACTGGCAATTTAGTAAATGGGCAAAATTAGGAGAATGTTTCTCTTCAATGCCTAGCTAATAAAATGGGAAAACTGGTTTCGGTATGTGGAGAAGACTATTGGCTAAAATATGACTTTTTATGTGCAGAACCGTCAGTGGGTTAAATTTGAATTGTCAACTATTACGAAAATATAAAACTTTAAATAATTTTCCTTTTTGTTTGATGATTTGCCATAAAGTTGACATATATTTGGTTTAATTGATAATATTTCTTCCAGCATGGACAGCACTAGTGGTAGTTTAAGAGATAGTGAACCCAATTCTCCAGCCTCACCTGGCAGTCCTGATGCTATAAATTCACCTAGTTTCTCTACTTCTGATCAAACATCTCCAGCTGTATTATCTGCTGCATTAAGTAGTCTGAAATCATCCAGAACAGGTTTTTTGAATTTCATGCTTTTTCATTTATTAAAGAAGTTGCTCTTTTGTTTTTAATTTTTTTTTCAAAAAAAGAAGCCAGTTAAATGGAAGTTTGTTAGTTTACTGTTTTTTTTTAAAAACAATTTTAAAATAGTAAATGCTATTTTATTCTTTCTAGTCTAATAATAGGGCTTTTTTTTTTTCCTTTTTTTAATTTTTTTTTTTATTTACAAAAACCTTAGAAATTCCTACATCATACCTGAAAAGTAACTAGTTTCAGAATTGTCAGTAACAGAAATCAGTTATTGAGATTCAATTTAAATAATTTAAACATTTGTTATAATTATTTGTTGTAAAAATGCCACATTTTTGTGAAACTTTATTCAATTATTTTATTCAATGAAATGTTTTGCTCATAAAATCTAGTATTCCACATTACAAATAAAAAATCAAAGTTTTCCAATGAAAAATTTTATGGTATAGATATATCTTCTGGATTTACAATGAAATTTTCCTGAAATGCCTGGAAGATTTTTTTTCTGTAATTGAGTGGGAACCCTGAATAATACCATTAAGAGACAGATTTCTTAAAGATAATATAAATAATTCAAAGGTAATTAATTTTAATTTTAGCTGTAAATTATAAAAAAAAATTCTTAAAAGTATGATCTCTTATTTTCTTTTTAATTACAAAAATCTCATTTGATAAGTTGAATATTTTTTAAGCCGTTATCGAAAAAAAAATTAAGAAATAATCATTTTTAGAAGCTAAAAATATCAAAATATAAAATTGTGCCAAAATATCAAAAATAAAAAATATTTATAATCTTAAAATGCATAAGTATGCAAACCTGGGAGTGGGAAATTTCAATTTTCTTACCTATCGAAACTATTTCTACTTAAAATAAATTTCGAAAATCTTGATTTAGTTAACGTTATCGTTGAAAATTTTCAGGCAAAACATCGTTTGTAAAGGAATCAAAACATTTCAGTATGAATAACAGTTACTTAAAAATGTATGTACTGCCCAAAGAATTAGCATTTTTTTAATAAATATTTTTTTTTTAATAAATAAGCAAAATTTACCAAATACTACTAATGAAATAAATGTTTGTTTCCTTTTTGCCATTTTTATGCCTCGATTCAAATCATAATTTAAAAACTATTTGTTAACAGAAATATTTTTACCTTTACCTGCCGACTCGGAGTTTTCTTCTGTACCATATTAAAAGTCATAATGAAATAACAATTAATTAATCAATTGTTTTTAAAATTTCACCAGAGTAAAAAAAACCAGCTTATTCATAAGGTCTTTTGATAAATCAATAAATTATTTAAATATTGTGGTTGACAATATAATTTTCATTTAAATGTAGAAATCGTCACAATAAGACTACTTTGAATATTTGAGATAAAATTTCAGCTAAAGCAGGAAATGTTGGTGAATCTGCTGTTATATAATTAATCTTAAGTTTTTATCATGCATTTAAATATTGCATATATTTTGTTAACATAAATTTCATTTTTATAATAGCTGATTACACCAAAAAATGGTTTTCTTCACTAAATGTTCCCAAAACTGAGCAATATGCATCTGATGCTTTGATAAAAATGGAGTTCAATTGGATTGAATCATCATCCGAGTCAGGCAAACAAGAACTCTTACAGATTTCTAATATACAATTTAACAACTTAGATATTATAGGTTAGTATTCTTTTTTTAGTAACTTCTGTTCTGATTATAAATATGATTGAACATTTTCTGTTTCTTTAAAAAAAAGCTTATAAATAATTCTATAAAACTTATTTAGTTAAGCAGTTTAACCATTAAAATAAATTTAATTTGTGTACATAAACTATTGATATACACAAGTAATGAAATAATGATTAAATGATATAAAGTAAGTGCATCAATTTGAAGTTTTTTTTAAATTATGCTCATGATTATTTTAAGAAGTGTTTTGAAATCACTTTGATTATTTTTTGTCATTAAATTTTAGATATTGATAAGTTATTCATCTTCATGCATATAAATTGGAAAAATTTAAGTCAAGAAGATTATATAAGATGTTTTTGAAAAAACTGATATTTCTGAGGGGAAAATCTTATTTAAATATTCAACATTGATTTATTGTGCTAGTTATTAGTTTTTTGCTAAAATGTTGACTATTTTCCGCTTTTTCTAGAAAAACTTATTCTTCTCACTCGAGATTTTTATTTTATAAGCTCGCACTTGAGTTGATTTTAAAAGTAACAGAAAAACAGAAGAAGAAAGAGATTAGATGCCACCAGATCTGAATTTAAACATTTATACATAAATTTTTAAATATAAAAAAACCATATCAATTCAGGAAATTAGTCATTTCGTTACAATTAATGACAAAATAATCTTTTTTAAAACTATAGTTATTGTGTCTTTTGTTAGAAAACATTTCCAGGTTCTTTGAGAATGAATGTAATAAGTGATAAACCTTAAATGTTTTTGAAATAGAATAGGGTTCCTATTGCACTTGACAACAATTTTTCTACAAGTTTTCTTAAAAAGCTTTTCTTTTGGCAGAAAATTAAAGTGTCAAAATTGTAAATACTATGACGTGAAAGTTTAAATAACTGTTAGGTATTTATAAATTTCGCCAATTTTAAGTTTTCAGACTATAAATTCAGGTAAGAAATAATCTTTACCTCTTGTCAGTGTTTAAACTTAAAAAAATTAATTTATTCGAACTCACTTAATGTTACTTAGAACTCTTATCCTACCATTTCTTTGTTTGTTATTGTTTCTTTCTTGTTTATTTTTAAAAAAATGGAATAATCAATAGACTATTTCTTGAAGTGAATGCTCGTATATCAAGTAGAACTTCACATCTTAAAGCATTATTCTTTTATTTTATCTTGCATCTTCTTATAATGAAAAAATGTAAAAGTGGATGTTTGATTTAAAATAAAAAAAGTCATGGAAATACAATAAATCTCTTATAAACTGGAGTGATTTTGAAATAATTTAAAAAATAATGTATTAATGAAATAAAATATATTTATAAATGTGTTAATTTTTTAATGATGTCTTTTTCATTTTAAAATTTTCTATCTTTGGATCTATACTATCCTGGGTTGCTTTGTCCTTTGCAGTGGGTCACCAAAACATGACAAACAAAAATTAAATCATTATTTTTATCTATTTTGCTATTGGTTTAATAATGCTAAATTTTTTTCAGTTGAAATGTTTTCATATATTGAAAAGTAACTTTTGCTCAGTTGAAATGTTTTCATATATTGAAAAGTAACTTTTGCTCCTCCTGTTTTGTTAGACATAATTATACAAAAACTTTATTTATTGTGTTTACACAGCAAACCAAGAAACAATTGTTGAACTGATAGATTTTGTGAAACGTATAGCTTTGGAAAGAACTAGAAAGACAACTAGTGAGAAGCTGTCACCAACAGTAGGTTTATATAAACCAATAAATGATGAAGTAAGGGATATTTGAATCTACTGATATGTTTTTCTATTAATAATTATGCCCTTACAATACTTTTATTTAATATTTTATAGACTTCTTCAGGATATAATATATCAAGAACAGAGGTGACTTTTGATTTTCATCGTTTAAACATTCTTCTCTTAAGAGCTGTGACTCACAGGCAAAGTACTCTGGGACAGAAAGTTGCTACTGCAACGATATCAGCTGCTAGAATTCAAGCCACAATAGGTAAACTGTAAAGTTTTCACTTGTAATTTACAATTTTAAATAATTTCTCTTTTCAAAAATGTTTTTCTTAAAAATTTGCTTCATTTTATGAAGTAATATGAAATTTGTAACTACATTTTTTCATGTGAAGATTAAGTTAGTATTAGACCCAAATTTACATAACATTTAAGTAAGTAAAAAAAAAAACAATTTCCCAGAACTATCAGCTACATTTTGGATCTTGTCTAATTTAATGTTTTATGATATAGTTAAAGAACAAAGAAATACTCTTGAAAATAAATCTTTTGAATGATTTTGCCATTGTGTAAAAAGTGTATAAGCTAGTTCAATGGCCAATTTTTGAAAGAAAATAAATGTTTTTTTAATGTACTGTACAATTTCCATTTTGTAAGAAAAAAAAAAAAAAAGTTAATAAAATTTAACCATATAATATCTTTTTTAAAACTTTTACTAAGTTTGATAGCTTGTTGATTGTTATTACAGACGAATTTTAAAGTTTTGTTATTAGAAAAAGAAAATAAGTTCTTGCTGTTATTTATTCATTAAACTTCATTATTTTACTTATTTATTTTTCGATTAATTAATTTTTATTACAAAGTGCATGATCTGGAATGGAGCAACAAGTTTTCTATAGTCTAGCCATTCTATATTGTAAATTGCACAGTATAACTTGAAATTACCGTGAATTAGTTTTTAGATGAAAAATACAGATTTTTATTTAAATTAATTTGAAATATGATTGTTATTATTATAATATCATTTTAGGATCTGTGATTGATATTCAAGGCTCATTAGGTGGCCTTCAAGTTCTGGATTTAGTTACAGAAAATACAAAACATCAAAAAATCATTAGTATAGGATATGATCCATTAACTGAACAGCCAATGGACATTTTAAATCAACTGGAGCAAGAAATGTACAGACCGTTAACCCATTTAACAAGTTTAGAAGAACCACAACATGCATTAATGTTTTCAGTTCGAAGAAGTGACTGTGCAGACAACAAAAGTAGTGATTCTCCTATAAAGAAATGTTACACAAAACAAGGTTATTTGGACATAAAATTACGTATGGCATCACTTTGTTACACTCATTCACCAAGGCTTTTGTATGAACTTTCCTCTTGTGCAACAGAGTTTAAAGCATACATGCGTTCCTTGGCTAGTTCTATTAAAAGTGCTGCTACCGAAGTGGCAATGGGCATTGTTTCAAAAAGGACAGATTCTATTAGTGCATCAATACATGGTAAAATGCCTGAAAATCTTAATGTTTCTAGGACTCGTCTTGAAAGCAGTGGTGAGGATGTGTTGGATGATATATTTGCTCCAGAAGAAGAAAATCTTGTGGTAGATACAAAATTAGATATTCTTTTGCAGACTCCAGTTGTTGCTTTTCCTTCATCATCTCAAAGTGCTGATGTTCTTGTTGCACATCTTGGACGGATTTCCATTCAAAGAGGCATTTCTGAACTTCAGAATAAAAGGCAGTTTTCCTCACTTTTAGGTTCATTAAGTGAAGATAATACTGTTCTTATAGAAATACGTGACATGAATGCTCATTTTGTAAACATAGAACAAAAAGCTTGCTTTTTACCATCAGTTAAGAAACATCCACATGAAATCTTTCTCACAAGCTTATCAATCAAAGATCTTTATGCCTGCGATGACAAAAGCCAGTTTATAGTTCATGATACAATCATGGAAATTGCTGTAAATTCTAGTGAACAATCTCCATCTCAAGATAATTTACAAATTCCTTCTGGCATACTCGAATCATTTAAAAGTATTAAGTGTAAACAAAATGATCTTGAAACCAGACTTGAAGTCATTGGACGTGTTGTCAGCCCCTTACGCGTGGTTTTAACAAAACGTCAGTTTCAAAAAATGATGAAAGTGCTAGATAACTTAACGTTTATTGAAGATATTTCGTTTCCAGCTGAAGGTGATGTCTCTTCAATGCTTAGTTCATTTTCTCCTGATAAAATCCTGTCTCTTGCAGAGATGCATGATCCTTCTCAGAATGAGCTAGCACATAGGCCAATCAAGGTGACGTTTGAGCTGCCAGATCTGATAGCTGAACTGAGAGGTGATATGTGCAATAGGGAAGAAGGTATTGTCAGTTTAACGTTCCAAGAGTTTATGTTAGAATACCAAGCTGAAGAAAAGTATGAAGCAACACTTCAATTTACTTTGCAGACCTTTCTCATGGAAGATTTAAGGTGCATGGATGTATCCCGAAGTTGTTATCTCATGAGTTCTGTAAATCAAAGTAAACCCAGTTCTTGCCAAGTGATGACAAAATCAAATTTTATTTCTGTTTCTTGCCCTAGCTTAACAGAATGTTGTTCTTCAATGTTCTATAACACTTCTTCATCATCTCTCCCTGACAAACTTTGCACTCAAAATATGTTTAATTTAAGTTCATCTCGAAAATTATCAGGAAGCCATGCTTATCAACGATCCAAACCTAAACTAGAAGATAGTTACCCATCAACACCCCCTCCTTCACCTACAAATTCTGAATTTAAACCACCCTATTTTCATGATGCCTTAGTTTCAATTAAAGCCAAATTAATTGATAAAAACTCACCTGATTTTGCTACTAAATACAATCAGACAAGTCGGTTTATTGACATTGATTTTAATAGTTTGGATATAGTTCTTAACTTGCAAACTTGGGTAATGGTTCTAGATTTCTTGGATTCTTGCAATGAAATGGATAAGCTAGTAACAGAGAAAGGTGCTGCTAATTTTAAGAGTAGCAAAATCAGCGAAAAAAAGAATGAACAGAAACTGCCTCTTGAAAGTCATAATTCTGAAATTAGACTCAAAGTTAACAGTTTAACAGTTGTTTTAAATAAACCAGAATATAAACTTGCTAGTGCAAACATCTCAAATTTCTCTTGTGATACATCAGTTCGTAATAATACACTTACAATAAATGGAACTCTTGGGCATGTTTCTTTAAGCGATTTATCTCCGCATGGATACTTATATCCTGAGAAATTTGTGACCACAGGTTCTGAAGCACTGCATTTTCATATATTTAAATATTCCAATGCCATCTCTGGCCTTCATAAAGATCATGACCTTAGCGTGAAGTGCCAAATGAGCTCAGTACAATATGTACACACCCAAAGGTTTCTAACTGAAGTTACTACATTTTTCCGTCATTTCAATGAAATGCAAGAATTGATTAAAAGGATACAGCTTGCAGCATCAGGTGCTGACATTGACTCTTTTAATGCTAGAGGAACTCGGGTTCTTTTAGATATTACTGCTGGATCTCCTGTTATCGTTATTCCACAGAGCTCAACTTTAACTGATGTTTTGGTAGCCGATTTGGGCAGAATAAGTGTTTCCAACACTTTTCTTATGTATGGAAGTAAAGGTACTATAAGTCATTATCGGCAAAGTATTTATACCAATGACGCCAATATTAAGGACATTAGTCATGGATTGAAGAGGTACACTATTGGAACCAATCGAGAAAGCCCAATGATACTTGAGCGCCCTAATATTTCAGAATGCTTATTGGATGTCATTAATGTTGAGCTATCAGACATGGATTTGTATTCAGCAGTACATATACCCTGCAATCACAATAAAAAAAGAGATTCAATCCAGGATAAGGATTTAATATTTCCTTCTTTTATAATTAGAAAACAGGGAACTGATTTGCTTCAGCAAAAATTTGCTCTTAAAGTTCAAATTGAGAGAAACTTAGATTCTTACATTAGTCACCAAGCACCGGATTGGGCTATTGAGGGTACTGTTTCTTCAGTTTATGTTACACTTGATAACAAACAATATAGACTCATTTTTGGTGTGCTTAATCAGAATTTAGGAGAAGCATTAGAAGAATTTACTTATGATACTTATAAAGAAAGTGAGCAATTTGTATTAATGGACACTGAAGAAAGTGCTTGGACATCAATGTCCATTAATATGGATTTAGTGAATGTGTCATTAGAGCTAATCAGAAATGATGGAATTGTAAATAAACCTGGGGATTGCTCATTGGCAAAATTTGATTTCATTAAATCTCGTTTATCATTTGAAGCCTATTCTGATGGTAGTCGTGACATTGATTTAGTGTCCAACATGATTCAAGTTCTAGATATCAGATATAAAGATGCACCTGTGAATAGTCGCCCCAACGTATTTACAAAAGTTTTGCAACCAACTAATCGAAAAGAAAACAATGGATCAACCCTTCAAGCTGAATTGCATTATCGAATTACAAATGAATTTACAAGATTTACCATCCTTTTCAATAACATGAGAATAATGGGTGTTTTCGAGTTTATCAGCTCGGTCCTCAATTTCTTAACAATTTCAGCTGGTTCATCTGAAACGAGCACTTCTGAAGTTCCACAAAAAGCTCACATGACACCTAATCGTCAAGTGTCCAAGCCTCAAACTAATTTTGAAATGAAAATAAATGTTACTGATACTGAACTTGTTGTTGTAGAGGATACTTCAATTTGGGACAGCAATGCTGTTATTGCAAAAACTACTGCTGTTGTTACTTGGAGACCTGAGTATTTGGACAAACCACTTTCTTGTAGTTTGCAAAGCTTAGAAGTGTTTTCATGCATCATTGGTGTTGAAGATGACACAGCACTTTCAATTATTGATCCTTTAACTGTAAGCATTGAAATCGTGAGGAAACTTAGTTCACCTTTAATTCAGTTAGAATCATCAGAATTACAGCATGTTTTAGAAGTGTCTACACTGCATTTGAATCTTCGTCTTTCATACTATGATATGACAATGTTCATAAAAATATTTGAATCAATTAAAAAGCAAGTAGGGTTTTATTCAAATCCATCTATAAAACCACCATCGCCTCATGATGATTCTCCAAATCCAAATATTGAATGCTTAAAAGCTCTTGGCTTCTCTTATAGAGATTGCCAAAATGCTTTGAAAATTTGCAATGAAAATGTGAATGAAGCTGCATTGTGGCTTACTCAAAATGCTTCTCCGCTTGTTCAAACATCTGAAGTTGCATTTGTAAAAAACAATAAAGAAAAAGATTCTAAAACTGTTAATTTGAGCAGTGCTGAAATTCGCCTTTCATCACTAAGTCTCTGTATAATTGATGATTGTAGAGATGCTGATGTACCTGTTATAGAGTTAAATTTTACAGATGTTTCATTTGTACAAAAATTTCAAAACATATTAGAAGGAAATGGTAACTTTTGCTTCAGTATGGATTATTATAACCGGGCTCTGTCTGGCTGGGAACCAATAATAGAACCATGGAAATGCTCATTGAAATGGAAAATGCAAACTACTCAATCAAAACCTGGAAAAAAGGTTTTTTGCCATATTTCCTCTGTCGATTCTTTAAATTTTAATGTCACTACAGCTTTAATTGAACTTTTCAGAACAGTAAAAAAGAACTGGACTGAGGAATATTTAAATATCAATAATAGAACTAAAGATGCTTCCTCTGAAATGCATAGTCCAGGTTGTTATAGAAGAAGGCTTCCTTTTATGCCATTTGCTCTAAAAAATGACACAGGTTGTAAATTATTGTTTACCACACAAATTATATCAGCCAAGCAACAATCCCTAAGTCTTGAAAATGAAAGCTTGCCTGCCCAAAACAGCAAAGCCTCATTTAGTTGGACTGAAGTTCTTCCTGGTAATTTAATACCCGTTCCTTTTGAGAGCAGGTCCAAAATTCGTCACAAAGATTCCCATTCATTAAAACTTCATCAGATAATTGTAAAACCTGAAGGATGGCTACCAACAGCTCCTGTATCAGTCGATCGAGTTGGGACATATTTCAGGCATGCAAAACCCTTAAGAAGTCATTCAGCCTCCATTTATACAGAAAAACCACCTGTCAGGCTGGTATTTGTTGTTCGTTTGGAAGGTAGTGCTCGGAAACTTATAACTGTTCAGTCATCTCTATTAGTATCAAGCCAACTTGAAGACACTATTGAATTGAAGCTTGAGAACTCAGGTATGCAGTATGGAGCTCAAAGTCTCAACTTATATCTAGTACCAAAACAAACTTTACCTATACCATTGTCATTTGTGCATGCCCAGATATGGGCTCGACCCTTGGAAAAATTTGTGGCCTACTGTACTCATAGTGTTACATGGCATCATGTTACAAAACCTGGTGAAATAAAAGGTTCAATTAAGCAATGTAATTCAATTCAGAAAACTACGGAATTTTATAGATTCTTAACCTTAACAAAACGAAGAAAGTTTCCTGTTGAAAAGGAGCACCATTCACCACCAGGATCACATGTAGTAACCATGCATCCAGCTCATAAAATCTTTTTTGTTCCTTCTCTAGAAATCCTTAATTTGTTACCATATGAACTTCACTTTATGATTAAAAATTCTAACATCGCTGGTCTTGTAAAACCTGGAAAAGGCCAATCTTTACATAACATTGATATAAGCAACCAATTTCATGTAAAACTTTTCTTTGAAAATTTCAAAAGAAGTAAAGAAATACCTCTTTCCTCGAGTTCTCGGCATTATCCCTCTCGCATTGAGTTGTGTGATAGTCGCGATAGACTATTGATTCTCAATCTTAGAGTTATAACTTTATCTGGTGGTGGTATTAAATTATTGATTTCAGCACCCTATTGGTTCATCAATAAAACTGGTCTACCTTTGGTCTTTAAGCAAGAAGGTTCATATGGTGAAGCTGCAGGTCAGTTTGAAGAACACGAATTAGCTCGATGTATGGCACCACTTTTGTTTTCATTTTCGGATCGTGATGCCAGCTCAATGTGCAATGTTAGGGTTGGACGTTCATATTATTCAGATGGAGTCCCACAATGGTGCACAAAATTTGATTTAGAAAAGGGTGTTCGAGTAAGAAGATTGCATCTCTCAAGAAGAGACGGTAGACCAGATTTAGTATTTAATGTTGGTATAGATGTACGTGCTGGTAAAGGCAGATATGGAGATACACATATTGTAACTTTATCCCCAAGGTACCAACTTGATAATAGAACAAGTCATAAGTTAGAGTTCTGTCAGTTATATGCCACTAAAGATAGCTCAAATCTCGTCCTTTCTGCTATGCCTAAATCCAATCTGCCTTTTCATTGGCCCAGAATTGATTTTGATAATTTATTATGTGTTCGCCAACCAGATATTATTAATTGTTACTGGTCAGGGGGATTTCCTATTGATCATATTAATTCATTTCACATTAATATGAGAGATGGTGAAGGCAAATCAAATTTTCTCAGAGTTGAAATAATTTTGCAAGGAGCTACATTTTTTATTATTTTTACTGATGCTGATAGGTTACCTCCACCTTTTCGCATTGATAATCACTCTGAAGTTTCAATAATGTATTATCAAACAAATATCGAAGAAGAAAGACTCAGGACCTCGATTCGTGCTCATTCTTCCTTACCCTATGCATTTGATGCTCCGACTCTACCCCCATATATTACATGTTGTGCTCCTGGGGGATCAGCTGCTACTTATAACATGAACATTTTTAGAGAGGGAAATCAGTTGTTTTATGAAAACTTTATTTGCATAATTTTCAAAGGTACTTTTCCTGATGATGAATTAAATTTAATCCCCCATAACTTGTCTGGAAAAGAATATGTTTTTGATGTACCTTATGGAAATAAAATAGTAATAAATAAGAGAGAAGCTGGAAAGCGTTCTCAATTATGGAGAATGACTAGTACAGGTATGTTGCAACATGAAGGCTCAAGTCCCCCAAGAGATCCTCATAAACCAAATTCCAGCAATAATTCAAGAATTATGGTACTTGATATTGCCGATATTGGTGCTCAGCCTAATGAATATACTCCACTTATTTTGAGAAAACCTGACCCCCGAAGAATTCACACTCAAACTTGGAAGTTTACATCAGATGGTAGACTATGTTGTGGATATCCAAATTTGTTTGTTCAGTCTAAAGATGGCTTCAAAGGTCTAAGAAGAGGTACTGAGGTTGTTCTAGGGCCATGCTTGCCAGTGAGTTATGTCACTCTAAGCAATGGTATACCGATTGAACAAGCCATCTCTCGACGTAAGCTTAGATCAGGATCTGGAGTTCTAACAGTAAAAGTAATTCCTGATGGCCCAACAAGAGTTCTTCAGATAACCGATTTCAAAAGACAGCAAGTTGTTTCAAAAACATCATCTGCATCTGAATGGGTGGTTGTTGAAAACGAGCAGATAAAGAAGCCATCAGATAATAATTTAACCCATTCTAAGAGCTCATATACGGCTAAAGAAAAATATGGTGATATGGAAATTCAAGTTTGTTTTGAGTTATCTAAAGGCTTGGGCTTATCATTAACCAATCATCTAAGTGAAGAACTAATTTATGTATGGCTTCATAGTATCATGGTGGAATATAATAAAACTGCATTGCATCACACTCTGGGTGGAAGCATTAAAGATTTTCAAATAGATAATCAACTACGAGATGCTGAGAAGCCTGTTATGCTATACGTCACTCAACAAAGTAAGTCTGATGATGAAAGGCATCTTCCAGCTTTGCATTTTACTGTGCAAAAGATGTGCACTCCCTTGATAAATGCAGAAATATTTAAGCACTTAATTGTGACCCTGAAAAATTTGTCAATACATTTGGAGGAAAGACTTGTTTTGAAATTAGTTCAGTTTGCTGGATTCTATCTATTTGAATCTGGTGAAGAAGAGACTGATGAAAACGAAAGTCAAAGTCAGAGAAACATTGCCGAATCAATGGCCTATGAGAAACGATATTATTTCAGTACTTTGAAACTGTGTTTGCAGCAAATAAAATTAAGTGTTCTTACAAGTAGTAATCTCCAGTCAGACTTACTTCAAGTAAAGAAAAAAATGAAACTTCGACTTATACGATTTGAAGATGCATTGATTGAGCTAGATTCGTTTTTGAGAGTGCACCCATTTGAAACATCTGAGTTTTTAATTGACAGCATCCTTGAGCACTACAAGGAAGAGTTAAAAAGCCAAGCGGCTAGTATTCTTGGTGCTGTTGACTTTTTGGGTAATCCTCTAGGACTTGTTAATGATGTGTCTGATGGAATTTCTAAACTTATTCATGAAGGAAATGTTGGTGGCCTTATTAAAAATGTCACTCATGGTTTGTCAGATTCTGCTGCCAAACTTTCTGGAAGTTTGTCTGATGGTCTGGGAATAGTTTCGATGGATGATAAGCATGAAAAAATAAGAAAACAAATAAAACAACAAAGTGTGATATCAGGAAATGATCATCTTATGGCTGGTCTGAAAGGTTTAGGTTTTGGTCTAATTGGAGGAATGACTAGTGTGTTCACACAGACTTATGAAGGAGCTGTACATGAAGGTGTTCAGGTGTGTATTTTTCAAATAATATGAAATACATATTCAGTACTTATTTTAATAGGTCCTTAAAATCAAAATCATTGGTTCATTTTTTGTTTAAACTTCTTTTTGTTTAACTTGATTTTGTGTTAAATATTTTTTTTTTTTTTGACTAATTATAGAAAATCATCTTAAAATATTTTGTATAACTTGAATATTATAGTGTGGTTATACTATTACTGTTTACATTTTTGTACAAATCTTAAAACAGTTTTCATTTATTTTGTTACTTTTGTGTCTGCAAATTTATTAAGTTTATTTCTCTGAATTTTAAAGTTATTATTGTTTATTTTATTCTTTGAAACAAAAGTTACTATTAGAAAATGTCAAAGTTTAAAAATTATGATTATGCAAATATTTGTTTCGAATTAACTAAATTCCTGAACATTTCTGTGAAAGTAAAAATCTAAAATAATTACTGCAAATAAAAGAGACTAACAAAGCATAAGGATGAAAATAATTTCTTTTTCTTTGGTAATTTTTAAGTCAAATACTTTTTTTAATGTAAATTAATGCTTTGAAAATGAACACAAAAAATAATTGTGCTGTGTTATAATGCATTTTAATTGTAATTTTTAAATTGTGAGTATAGTTGCACTGCATTTTGTTTTTAGATACAAATAGGTTTATTATTTGGTGTCATAATCAGTTTAATTTTTTCAAATAATAGTTCAAATAATCATAATAGTTTTAATTTTTTCAAAATAATCATTATTGGGACATTCATCATTGATAACAAATTCAACTAACAAAGTATCTCTAATGATTTTGATTTTCTGACACACCCTTGATCATGTGGATGTCAAATAATATCTGTGTTCTACTGTAATTAAATTACCATTGTACTTTTTTGAAAGTATACTTAAATTCAGTTTTCGTTTTACAGGGATTCTTTTCCGGGTTAGGAAAAGGTATTGTTGGTACTGTAGCTAAACCAGCAGTTGGTTTCCTTGATTTTGCATCTGGTGCTGCAAGTGCTGTTAGAGATACTAGCAAAGGAAGTGGTCACACCACAGTATCAAGAACAAGACCTCCTCGTGTATGTGTTGGATCTGGTAGCTTATTGCCGAAGTATTCCTTTCAACAAGCCTTGGGTCAAGACTTTCTATACAACCTGAATAACAGAGATTACAATGAACTGTAAGCATTTTTTTAAAAAGAGTATTTGTTTGTTGGCTATAATGCAACACAGATTTATCCTAGAACTTAGTTCAAATAAAACTTAAGGAAGTTTCTATTAAATTTCATATTGATTCTTAATGAATTTATTTTGAAATATAATGTTGTTCAGATTAAAAGTGAAATTGAAAAATTTTTTAAAATAGTCTTACCATCAGTTATTTACAACAATAAGCAAAAGTTGGTTTTTAATTAAGATAGAATTCAAGGTAAAATAAGTTATTTCAAACACAAATACATTGAAGTTCCCATTTTGTCATATTTGCTAAAAGAATAAATTAAGATTCCTTTAAACTAAAACAAAATGAATTATCAATTTAAAATTTTAGTTATATTATTCATGCAAAGAAATTTTTTAGGCATTTATTTTATCCCACAGTGGACTAATCATAAGACACGGTTTTCAGAAGATCACCGAAGTAAAGCATTATTGGCATAGTCAGTGAGTGGCTGGGTGACTCCTTTCAAGGGACCAATAATGTGCAGCATTGGTCCTCATCAAACTGTTCTACCATAAAATGTTCAATTTTATGTGAAGGTCATTGAGCTACTAAAACTGGGGAGCCATTGCCTCTGCAGAGGAATAAAATGTGAGCATGTTTCAAGCAATCAAAAATAGGCACCAGACTTGCAAGACATGATTGAGAAGAAACAAAAGTTATTTAAAATATAAAACATAAATGCGATATGTTTTTATTTTATTATTATGTTAGATCAACAGCTGCAAACATAGACATTTTCTTACATATTACTTATTCAAATACTGTTACCATAATTTAAACACCTTTGAAGATTAATTTGCTAGTAAATAAAAGCACATGTTAAAACCGAGAAAATTGTTTTAACAAAATTAGATTAATAAATTGGTCAGGGTTGTTATTATTTATTTTTTAAAAAGCTTTTCAATTTTTAAGTAATTCAACAAAAAATTCACTAAAAAATTTTAAATTAGACATCGGTAACTTTAAAATAAATTTTTACTGTATATTGTGTTCCTTACTTATTAGCTCTATAAATTTACCCTTGTTTGTTGCTTGATATTTTGGGAGTTCAAAATTACTAGGATGCAGAAAAAGAATTGTAACATTGAGGGCTACAAAACCACTTTATGAATTTTCTGTTCAATATTAATAAGTGAAAATTTCTTAACGAGTATCGAAAAGTTGGAGATTGTACTAAGCTATTGATTTCCATTTCATGCAAATTACTTTTATTAGATGATTAAAAATTAAACTCTGCTAGTTAAAATATTTTTCATTCAATATATTGCCATTTTATTAAAATATAACTAAATCAAATAAAAAATTGATTATTAAGTCAACTATTAACAGAAGTCTTCACTTCATGGAAAAGTTTTCAATTAATCATTCTACGTCTGCACAGTCACCCCAAATTAAAACTTTTTTTTTTAAAAATTAAGTTAAAAAAAATTTTGAACATAAAAACGTATGTTTTTATTTATAAAGGCAATAAATTTTATTTGAACCATATCTAATAAAATATTTGTTTGATAGAAAATTATACGATTTTTATATTGTTTTGCGTAAATTTTATTAAAATTGCAGGCGAAAAATAAATCCAAATTTTACCAGGTAACAAATAAACTTTTTGCCAGGTACCCGGAACCAACTGAGTAGAATATTCAGTTTTCACTGGGTCACTAAACCAGGCAAAATTTTAGGACCCCCCTGTACATCACTAAAATAAATAAATAAAAATAAAATTCAAAGTTCACTTCATAATTTAAACATTCTCAGTATTCTTATTGTTAAAACTCTTATGATTAATCCCTTTTCGAAAAAATGGCTTATAATTTTAAAGCTGTCTTAAATACTTTTATAACTTTTGCATTTAACTTTTTGCCGAAACCAAAATACTGTTGTTAAACATTATTTGTTTCATTTCAGATTTATTGCCAAAGAACAAATCCGGTCAGGTTCTGAAGATTTACATGCACTTATTTCTAATGAACAAATATATTTCTTCAGCAGTACATCGCCTTCCTCTAGCAATATAGTGTTAACTGTACCTTTTACAGACTTATATAAATGCAGTTACGTTTCTTCAGAAGCTGGAGTGATTGGTGAAGTTAGACATTACTTACAATTGATCATGAAAGCTGATAATGCAGCTGGCTCTGTCACTGTTCCTAATGAAACTACAAACCAAAGACTCTCTAGAAGTGCATCACTTGAGCCTCTTTGTAAAAAACCTCAAGTCAGATGTGATTCAGATGATGTAGCACAAAAGGTATGCCATTTTTGCAATACAGTTTTAAATTTATTATCCAGTTGATAAATGGTTAACTTTTTTGCAGTAATCAAGATAAGAGTTTTTGACAATATGTAGAAACTGAGTTGTGAAGGCTCAGGGTATAAAGCTTTAACCTTCAATCAGGTGACCCAGGTTCGAATCCCAGCGGCGGCTGGTTGATACAAATTCTGCTCCTGGCTCACACTGACTACAGTGCTAACGTTAAATATCCTCAGTGTGAGACGTTGATTGGTTAGAATGGGCTAACGTGGGGAGGTTTTCTCACCATGTATTGCAAATACGGGTCAATTCCATCAAAGAAGTCCTCAATGAAGGCATAGTTTGTTCCAATGTTTAATCCAGGAGTTATTTTATCATTTGGAAGATTGATAGTTCTTAACCCAGAATTGGGTCAGCTGTTTAACACCAATTATAAAATTAAATAAAACATCTAGAAATTATGAACTTTATTTTTCTGTTAGCCTTTATTGTGTAGTAAAAATTTGTTACCGTAATTCTTGTATTATGTTCCTCTTTGATAATTCTGTATACTGTGTAATATTTGAAGAGATAAGATATTTTTTGAATTCTGTAGAAAAAGCTACTTCGACTTAAAATTATGTGGTTAGACATCGTTGTTTGCAAAAACTCTGAGGCTTTTTTTAGAAATAAAGACTAACTTGCATAAAATTTTTTTCAAGAAATAATTTAAAATGCTCTGAGTGAAATCTGTTTTTTACTTGTAAATATGTATTGCTCTAAATAATATATGTGTGCGTACACATTCAGGAAAACTCGCTAAGGAGCAGTCAAAGGACTGCAATATTTGCTTGTTATAACCAAGTACTAGTAAAAATGGATTCATGAAAGAAACATGAATATTCTTACATACTTACTAAATTATAAATCTTGTATTTACTTATGTTCAGTACAAAAGATGTTGGTTAGTTTGCTTGGAACTGTCTTATTGCTCTTTGTTATGTAGTAACTCAACAATAACACTATTTAGACAGCCAGTAAGTATAATTTCTGCAAATATATAGATATACAGTCGGACCTCTATTTAACGAAGTCGCCAACTCCCGAAAAAAAGTTCGTTATATAGAAAATTCGTTAAATAGAAAATCACTTTTTGAAATACTTACACAACACAAAACAGGTTTTAAATTCATAAACACTAGAAATAATTAAAATTGCAATTGACACACCTTTATCTTGTAAATTATTATCTATTATTTATTTTATAAATCTTAACCATGAAAAAAAAACCTGCAAAATAAGTAAGAATAAAACAAAACATTTTCCAGTGTTACACTATCATGCTACATATATTTTCCACTGAATAAAAAAGCTAAATTTTTATATAGTAAAATTATTGCTCCATTCATTATAAAAGTAATTTTAAACATACATTATCACATGCCTTCTTAATTTTAATTGCTGCTGATAAAGTCCTTTACTTTTGTCTGAGTTTTATGTTTGAAGAAGTGTTTTTTCTCATAATAGGTCTCACATTTTTGTAAAGCACCAAAAACTACTCCAGGAGTATTCCCCTCAAACTGCAATCCATGTCAAATTGTTTCAATTGATTTTAACATTTCATCATTTAAGGTTTTCTAATTTCTTCATCATTTCTGTCCTCATTTATCTGCCTCACAATTTATGGCTATATTGTTTTTATTTTTCACACTGTCCAAAATATCCAATTCAGTTAATGTTTCGGCGATTTCAGAATCAATAGAAAGAAAATTATTAATCAGTACATCAACATTAATTTCGTGGTTCTCTCTTAGCTGTACCACATTTTTTTATGTTCTTCTAAAGGAATATCATCCTCGTCCTCCGCACTTTTCAAATTCTCAGCGTTGACAAAGAATCCAGCTTTAGCAAAACTGTTAAGAGTAGTACGATCTGTAACATTATAGCTCCATGCTCTAGAAATTTCTGTTAGGCTTTCTCGTAAATTGATTTTATGGCATGGATTCCTGTATGAAATGCAAACAAAAAGGGAAAGGAATTTTACTGATTTCTTTAAAAGTTAAGTGGATGCGAAAATCAATTCAAGGTCATTTTTCCCATAAAATGCGTTAACAAATTTACAATTTTCTCAAATATTTTGGGAAATAAGGAGAGTAGATCTCAAAAAAAAAAAAAATTCGTTAAATAGAAAATTTACCTCGCTATTTGGAAGTTATTTTACGAAGAAATTTCCAAAATGTTCTTGGTTCCACGAAAAAATTCGCAAAATAGAGAAATTCGTAAAATGGAAGTTCGTTAAATAGAAGTCCGACTGTATATGTGCAGAAATTACATTCAAGTTAATTAAGGTCAGGTCATCATAAGCAGCTTGATATACAGTCTAATTTGCTCAAACAAACCCAGCTACTTATTTGGAACTTAATTAGACTCCTGACTTGAAAAACATTATTACATAAAAAAAAATTTTATTATTTTTTTTTCTTCACTTTTTTGCACACTCAAAAACTATTGATGAGGATTGAAATTCTTCCCATTTGTTGTTACCTTTATTGCTTATTTTTGTATGCTTGAATTGCAGCTCATGTGCTTTTTGAACTTCAGCTACAATATCCTCGGGAGTATGTATCTTGGAAGTACTATCAACAGATTCTTCTCTATGCATTTTCAAATTTTTGATTTGATTTAAAAACATTTACATTGGCATTCAAGAATATTCCTTTTTTTTTTCTCTTCTATCAGCATCAAATTTAGGAATTTATGAAGAATTTACTAACTGAAGAATTTAAAACTTCTGATGACTTCTTTGTTATAGCTCACTAAAACCAGAATTCATTTAAAGCAAGCTATGCTTGCTACACACTTAACATTGTATCAACCAAGTATTTCCGTTTTCTTAATCTGGTTCATTTTAAGCGAGTTGGACTGAATACCAAGTCGCTTATTATGAGCTTTGCCCTTACCTAAATTAACTTGCAAATATATATCTATAATAAATAAATAACCATAAAAGAAATTAAAGTGGAAAGATATTACTTGATTAAAAAACATTATTGGCTTCAAAAATATGAAGATGAGACTAAAAGTCGATATGTTTCAAGACTTGCTTGACCCGAATGAAGAAATATCATGCCTGGCAAATCTTGAGAGTGTGCGTTTATTTTTAAGCGCTATATTTTATTCCATTATTCGTTTTCATCTTTTATAGGTGGCTATGCAAATAAACTATGCAAAAAGTTTACATGAAGAGAGAACATATATGGTTCTTGATGATGAAGATAGTGAGGATGAAAAAGACTGAATAAAACAATATTTCTGTCAAGAGATTTTGAATATAGGTGTATAAATTGAGATTTTGCTTTGATTTGTAGATTTGTATAGTACATAAATTTTTAAAGTTGTGTTAAGAAACATGTTCAGATATAAATAATTTGATGTCACAATAGCAACACACTTGACATAACCATTTACATATCTAAATTATTTTAAAATTATCATAAGAGTTGATTATTTGTGTTGTCATTTCATTTACAATGTGTGACAATTATACAAAAATGTAAATTATAGTAATACGTATATATATTGAATGTACATGCTCTATTGAGAATAAATAAACTATTTTTCTAATAAATGGGACATTTTATAATTATGCATTTATCCACACCAGCACAATGCTGTTGTGCTTTATAATGATCTGTATGTTGTTAGGCTTATACTGGTCTGCAAAAAAAAAAGGATGTAACTGAAGGACTTCAATAATTAAATGATAAGCCACACTTTTTTCAAAGATGACAATTTTACTAACTGCTCCTTAGTATTGTTTTCTGATAGGTACTTATTTTTTTCTCCATTTGATGATTTAGTACACAGAAACTTCCTACTGCAAACATAAAAAAATTTTTTCCATCAAGAACACTTTCCAGGACAATTGAAAATGTGATTTATTATTCTATTGACTCAAGTCCATCAATATTATGTTAGCTTACAAAACAAAAACAAATAACTTTTTCTTCATGCCCTTATTGATTGGATTTCACCATATGAAGTTTAAAATTAAGATAGCTAATTTGATATTGTTGCTAGAATTCACTCAGTAATCTTCATTTTAAATATCAGAGAGTCTAATACGCAAAATATGGTTTTGAAATTATCCTCACAACTAATTAAGCACATTAAAAATTAGTTTAATTTGTTTAAAGTGATTTATTTATAATAAAATGTTTGCTAATTTAATTTTCAGGAAATAATAATTTTAAATAACGAATTGAATTATTTTTTAGAACAGGGATGTATTAATATAAAATTAAGTATTGATTCATAACCAATCTGTCTGTATGGTAAGGAGTCTGTCTCATTCCAGGAAGGTCCTGGGTTCAAATCTCTCTCTGTTCTATATGTCCTTGTGTTGTTGATAAATCTATATGGTGTCCACAAAAAAAAAAAAGAGATCAGCAATACCTCCCGTTAGATACCATGAAGCCATATGTTGCCAAAAGTGGTGGGCATTGGGAAGGGAAAATATCAATTAATTTAACATAAAAAATTTATTAAACCTACTATTCAAAAAATTTTTGCTACATAAAATTAAATTGTGTTATAAATCATTAAGAAATTGTATATCTAATGCAGATTAGCAATAAAGTGATGTTGTTCTTAAAGTCTTAATAATTTAGTTTAAAAAAATTGTCTACTTAGCATATAGGTGATATGAATGAATAATTGCTATGAACCTTCAAAGTTATAAAAATTATGAATTTGCATAAATTTTTATTTTGAATAAACTACATATTTTTAAATGTAATCATCCTTGGTCTATAAAAAGTAAAATTTGAAATAGAAATTATTTTAGAAACTTAAATTAATCGAAAAATTTAAAAATGTGCGGTATAGATCTTTAAATGTTTTAAATCATTGTTTCCGAATGAAACTCAAACTTTATGCAGTAACTTTTTTATTTATTTCAACACACAGTTTATTTTCACAACCACAATACATTATTATTTATAGAATAAAAATGTCAGCTATATTTATACGTACAAGTCAGAAGGCTTGAAGTGTATTTACCTGTCTATTGAAAAAAAAAAAAAAAAAAGGTTAAAATATCTAGTGTAGATTGTGAAGAGGAACCCATAACTTTATAAAACATAAATATCTGATTTATTATTTTGCAATTAAAAATTACTTTCTATTGGAGAAAGTATATAAATTGAGCATGAAGTTTCTTTAAATCATAAAATGTAATAAATATGCTTATTTTTTATGTTCAAATATAATGGATTCATACTTATTTTAAAAAAAAAAACAACTGTTGCCTAAATGCAATATTTTGTTTCAACGTAAAATGCACTTCTTGAAAAAAGTGAAGTATTTATGCTTAAACTTATATCCTATTTACTAGTGTCAGATACATCTTTAGTTTTAACAAATCACATGCACCCAATTTTAGATCAATATATATACAATACAGCGCCAATTATCCACACCGATCAAGACCTAGACTGATCTCGATGATGAAAAGTTCGGAAAATTGATTGAACCAATTTAAAAAATGGCTATAAGAATGTTAAGTAACTACCCTTCATACTCTTTCCAGGCTTAGAATTGGCAATTGTAATAGTGCCTATTATAGAATAATACTTTTCAGGGTGGGATAGCCTGGTTGGTAGGGCACTGCGCCCAAGTCCAAAGGGTCGTGGGTCCGATCCCTGCCAGCCGAAGACTCCTCAGTTAGTAAATGGTGACTGATGTACGTTAAATCTGTCGAGTCAAAAATCCGGGGAGATTTCTATATTCTGATCTGTGGCAGAATAATCGCCATGTCTTGGTAACTTCCGGGCAGTGGCCCGTGAGAAACTAAAAACGTCACAGAGGGATAAACTCGAAGTGTATAACTAGTAGCCACCCCCAGGCAAACATCTACATATTTTTTTTTAAAAAATTGCAAGTTTAAAATCTATTTGGCACAACAGATCACGATACGGAAATATCCCCACAAAGTCCTCCATGTTCCCATAACAAATCATACCTCTAGGGGCACTGATCCAGGAGTTTCTTTGTCTTCTGGATTGGCTCAAAATTACAAGGCTACGGAGTTGAACATTAGTAGTCATCAACCCAAAATTGGGTCGGCTGCTCAACGACGCTTATATATATATATATAAATGGCATGTTTAATTGTTTTAATTTTTTACAAATTTTTATTTGAAACCTGTTCTATTATTTAAAACTACTTACTACCCATATTGAAATTGCTCTTTTTGAGGTCACTGAGAGATAAAATCGATTTTTGACTCCTTTTAGATATTCTGAAAATAAAGCATTTTCAGGAAAAACAAAAAAATTTTGGACAAGGTGGGGAAAATATTTGTTTTTCAAGGATCCCGATAATTGGGCAATCCAGTAAATCAGCTTTTGGATAATCCATGTTCTATTGTATGTATATTTACAATAATAATATATTTCAGTGAATATGAATGTCTTGTTTTTCCAAGATCAATTTCAAGAACGAAATAACTGAGTTATCAGTCTTTATCTTTCCGAAAAAAGTTCATGGAAACGTTGGCCCTTAATGGGTTAAATGGCACCCAAAGGTCAATCAGTTAAAATTGGGAGTATTAAGAGGCTATTATGAGTATCAATAATAAAGACAAGTTTATATTTCCTAATTTGGTACATTATTAAAAGTTTTAGTTTCATTATACATTTTAAAAACATAATTGAATATTATAAATAATAGTTTATTTTTTTATTTAAATTAATGTGTTTTTTTTTTTTTTTTTTAGAAAAATCATAGTTATTTGAATTAGAAAAGATTTAGTATTTGTTTTACAAAATGAAAATTTTATGTAAAATAGTTAAATACATAGTTAGAAGCAAGAAGGATAAACTTAAGATTTATAATGATCAACTGAGATCCAAAAAAACTTAAATATTAGGTTTAATAAACTTTATTAAACAAAATATAAAGCTGTGATTAGTATACAATATAAATGACATTGTTTGATTTGAAATAATTTTTAATATTTGTTTTATATAATGAAAATTTTAAGTAAAATAATTATTAAGTAGTTAGAAGTAAGAAGGATTAACTTCAGATTTATAAAGGTAAACTGAGAGCAAAAATAAATACAGAAAATGAAATGATAAAAAAAACCTTACATTTTGGGTTTAATAAGCTTTATTAAACAAAATGTAAAGGTGTGATTAATATACAATACAACTGATATTTACAATGGACTTATTTAATTTTTGTACTTCTTACGACATGGGCAGAGATTCCAGTTGGTTCACCTGCATAGCGTTTCATTTCTTTAATAACCCCACGTACCTAAAATGAAATAATGGTATAAAAGTTAAAATAAAGGTGTGTAATTATTTTAAAAGTTCTTACCATTAATCAATTTCAGCAAAAGTCAATATTCAATTATGAATTTATATATTTAATTACAAATAGTAGTAAGTATCTATCACAGTTTCTAGATGAAAGTGACAGATGCAAGTATCTACCACTTATAGATAAATGACAGCAAAATGAAATTATTAAAATGACATACAATAACATATTTGAAATAAAGGGATTTCAAAAACCGTGAAGAAATCTGTTGTAATAATTCTCGAAAGAGTGATTTATAAGGTTATTGGAATTTATGAAGGGATAGACACAAAATTACAAGTTGTAATAAAAATGAATTATAAAATAGGCAAATTTTAAAAATCGCAAAATTATCAATATACACACACAGCTTGAATTCAAGATACTTGTACTTTCTCATTATGCCACTGGGACATCAGGAAGACTGAAATCTTTACAGGGTGCGTAGCCCCCTGTAAAGCACCTTTTTAAAAAATTAAAATTAAAAACCAGAAAAAATTAAGCACCTTTTAAGTACTTTTTAAGCACTCAAAAAACATTTCTAATCACTTTCCAAAAAAAAGAATCATAATTAGGATCTGAGCAGGAATAAAAATTCTTTTTTTCCAGTGTTTAAAGTTCTTAATTTATAAACATAAAATCAATAAAATTAAAAAACATATTCAAAAACTTTACATAATCATGGCAAAATAATTTGTTTCTGATAAATATTGCAGAGAAAATTGTGAAAAATCATGTATTTTTTGTAATTTTGAATGACAATCGACACGGCAAAGACAAAAAAATCTCTGTTTAAAAGATAAAAAATTAAGCACTTTTAACAAACCCTGAATAAAAAAAACAACCTTTAAGGACTTTTAAAAAACGTAAATAAAAGATAAGCACTTTTAAGTACTTTTTAAAAACGCTATGCACCTTGTTAACTTTCTATTCTATTATATGCAGCATAAAACTTCTTTAAGGGACGAATAACCTGACCAGTCAAATATCATCAAAATAAATATTTTATTAGAAAATAAGCCAAAATTTTAAGTTACATTTAAAACAAATTCCTATCAACAAATTTTTTTTTTTGTGTTCCCTGATTTGCAATCGTCTATCATGTAATACATCAGTATTCCATGCTTATATGCAGTTTTTTTTTCTAAAAAAAAAATCTGAAATTGTAAGAATCATGAAATACAAATTGACTATTAGTTACTAAAATTTTCTGATGAAAATCACCAACTGTTTAAATATCTGGCGAAAATTTTTTTTTAATGTAATCTAATATTATATATAATTTAGAAAATCTTTTATCATTGACAGAATGAAATGGTTACAAACTTCTGCTTTAATTTGATTTCATCATTAAAAATATTTTTGAGAACTACACAGGGAAATTTTTTTAAACATACTGCGTTTTTATTCTACTAAGCGTTCTAATAATTTAGTAAATTTTTTCAAAAATAAAAAACGTTCTGTGTATAAGAAATTTTTTCTTAATATGTTACACTTGCTAAGATGTAGCAACACGAATTTACAATACAAGTATTTAAGATCAAAATAACCATTAAACTGATTCAATTGAAAATATATATGACCGAAAATGAAGTCGGTATAATACAACTAAACCATTTTTTAAATTTATTAATAAAATATTATAAAAAATAATAAAAGTAAAAATCACCTGTCCCTTCCTCCTTATTTTGGCTTTACGATACTTCATCCTATTATGAACTCTAGGATTTCTCTGCTCCTTTTTTCTTTTAGCAATTAAACCTTTGTTTTTAGCAATCTAGAAAAGTTTTTACAAATTTAAACAATGTATGCATAACAGGATAATTTATTAAAAAATAACAAATAAGGTGCAAGCAATGATGGATTCAAAAGACCAATGGTTCTAAATTCCCAATTCTGCACTTAAAAAACAGCATAAACTATTGCTTACATATTGTGGTATAAAGAGAATTATTACACATTAAATTGTAAGAATTTTGCTATGCCTATCATCATTTTAAATAAATAAATAAAAATTGTTGTTTTTTATAAATTAAGCGAAACAGAAAAATTTAAATGGATATTTTTTTTAACATAACAAGCAGTTATTACGAATTGAAAAATGATGAAAATTATAATAATTGAAATATATTAAATCACTTTAATTTAATAATAATAAACTATGTTTAAAAGTCTATTGTTAAATATCATTACTAGTCGTATTTACAAATTCAAAGAAAAATCTCTTTCCTTCTCATTTTTTCATTTATTTCTTATTATTTACAGTTACATATTTTAGTTTTTTTCTTGTATGTGCTAAGATGTTAAAATAAATATTTATATTAAATACTTAAATGATATGTTGACATACTTTACATGCTATGTTAATATAAGATTAAGTAATAATTACTTTTGGTGGGGTTGATATATTTTTTAATTACATGTGCAGCTAATTTATTGTCATCACTGCAATATTAATAATTACAAATCTTAATAATAACATTAATAATCACATTACTTACTGACATAAAATTGTGAATTTCTCATTTTATCAGATTTTAAACAGATTTAATTTAAGGTAGCAAACTTAATAATACAAATATTGTTTGATCAGTATTTTTTTTTCCTTTTGCTTTCGAAACATTTTGCTTCATTAGATGATATTTTTTCAAATAGTACATAAAAATACACAATTCAAATAAGGCTAATTATAGTATAAGATTTTAAAAAATAAACAAAAAAATAATAATAAATGTTTTTGATTTTCTTCAAAAAAAGGTTAATGATTTTGACAAAATTTTTTTTTTTATCAATACAGGAACTAAAACAGCCATTTTAGCAGCAATTAGCCGCAATTTTGGAAGTAATTTTTCAAATTGAATTATTTTAGCTTGATGATACTAATTCTAAAGTAGCAATATTAATTTTTCAAAAGTCACAACACATTTTATTCATCAGAATGTACCTGATATGTAATCATTCTTTTCTCGTCACCTGTTTCTTCTGTAGGATTCTCTGCATCAAAATCTTCCCTGTCAAATATTTATTTTCAAATTAAAACAAAATAGGTAAACAAAGTAATTCCAGTAAACTAATGAGCATGAAAGTCAGTTTTAAATATGAGAATAATTACAATTATTCTTAGCACATACATCAATTTCACTCAAATTATTAGATTTTAATGATATTTTTAGATCAGAGAGCACTTAATATTCTGTAAAATAATTTCAAATGTGTTGCAAAAAGATTGGACGTGTTTAATACTTTTAATAAAAATATGTTAAAGTAAAATAATGCATTTTCACTTATCAAGTATAATATATAACCTGCATTAGAAGAAAGTGAGCATTCACGGTGCCAGTAGCTCTACTTTTTAAAAAATTTAACTCTACTGCAAGGTCATATTTTAATTCTACTTTTAAAAAACTTAAACAAAAGCAAGATTTATATTTGAATAAAAGGCTTGCAGTAGTCTTTACTGATAATAAACTTAAGCACAAATTCTTCCCTAACATTTCAACAAAATTACAGCCCATTTTTTTTTTTTTTTTTTTGGAGGTCCATTCAGAATGCAAAGAGAAAAAAAAAAGGGATCCTTTTCAAAAGTTTGCACCTCTTTAGTATGACCTTTTAATTACAATGACTGATGCATCCCATCCAAAGTCCCATTTGCTATTACCTAGACACATTTGCTATTTATAGACATCCACACTGAACTATTCATTCCAATATAGCAGTGTTTCCTAAAGTGTGGTATGTGTACCCCCAGGGGCACGGGAACAACTTAGCGGGGGTATGCGTTTTTATGTGAAATATCTTGCAATAAACGAAAATTTAAAAACAAAGCTAGCCATGAAAATTTAGGATTACATATTTTTCTATTGGATATTCCTTGCAGAGTTAACAGTTGATAATTAGGGGTGTCAACAGCTAGTTGTGATTTTTAACTTTTATGCCATTTTTTTATAGTAAAAGTTTGTAATAAATTCTACTTATTTTGATTATTTCTATAAAATATAATTTTTATCCTTAACATAGAACATGGATCACTGGTTAGTATCTAAAAAACTTTATACCAAAAATGAAAAAAAAACACATTTTTAAAAAAATACATTCATTTTTATTATTAGTGATACACAGCGTTACGAAAAATTTAGAAAGGGTACACAAAAGTCATTAGTTTGGGAAACACTGCAATATAGCAATCAAAATTTAATCAATTGATTTAAAAAAAGTTTCAAAGAAATTATTTAAACCTTTACTTCATTTGATGTTATCACATAATAAAAGTAAAGCACCTTGAACACTCTTTGAATGACATGACCCACTGAATTATTTTCCCAAGTGGTAGTAATTTATTATTTATAATCTGTGTAACTTTTTTTTTCAGAGAATACCTTTATTTCATTTGATGTTATCACATAATAAAAGTAAAGCACTTTGAACACCCTTTGAATGACATGACCCACTGAATTATTTTCCCAAGTGGTAATTTATTATTCATAATCTGTGCAACTTTTTTTTTCAAAGAATACCATAAATTTATTAATCATACATTACCTCTTCGAAAATTGTATTCACTCTTTTTGTGAAATGTAAGCCACCCATTGTGTGGTTATTTTTGGTTTAAACATTTGGTCTTCATAGACAGTTGTCTTGACGCATGTTATTTATCGAAAATGGCAAAGGGGAAAAAGGCTATGAATTCTAATTTTTGCACATTTTAACAAATAGTTAAATTTTTTTGAGTTTTTCATTTGACATTAAAGCCTTTTAAGAGCATTTCAAAATATGCACTATAAACTTTTCTGTTTAATGAATTTAATTTACCAAATGCTCAAACTAAATATACTTACATTTTTTCAGTTCCAGGCACCAAATTTTTCTCTGATGCTTCTTTAACGTTGCTAAACAATTTGGAAATTAATGACTAGAGAAAAAAATTTAAAATTAATCATTCACCATAATAATAATAAAAAATTTAAAAAAAAACTGGTCTAAATAATTTTTACCATTATACAATATTTTAAAATAAAGTTTACAAAGATATATAAGTAAAAACTATAATAGAAATAAATTAATAACAGATTTTTTTAAAATTAACTTTTTTTCCCTAAGATTTTTAATTTAATTTTTATTTAGTTTAATATTAAACACATTTAAAAAAAAATACAATGCACGATTTTACAATATGCCCTTTGAAACTTGTTTTTGAAATATTAAGGACTGCTTAATTTGTATATCAAACTTGTAGTTAGCAGTAAAAATAATGCAAATTATGCAGAAACATTAATAAATTTTAAATGTGCATTAAATTAGGAATACAGGTTAAATTATTTTTATAGAAAAATATTCCATAGATAATGAACAAAAAAAAGGTTTTTTTTCTGTGTTTACAAATTAAATTCCATTTCTATGTTCTTAATGAAAAAAATTTTTTTTTAATATATTACTCAATAAAAAATATTTTAATATGTTGTGTGGATGTGAGATCGTTTAAAAATTACACATCCTCTAGTTGCTAAGAAACTTTCATAACTTTGAAAATTTTTATTGTTGTCAGCAATTTGCCGTTCAGTGTTATTAATTGCATTCATTATTTATTTATAATACATTTATTCATTATACATTTCATTATAAATTTATGTTGAAGAGACAAACTCATGCATACACAAAAATATGAAATGAAGAAAAAAATAAAAAGAAAATACCTTATTTTCTCCAGGGCTACTCTTTCTAGCAGAATTTCTATCTTTGCTGTAAAATTTAATTAAAAATTTTGAAACATTGTTTTGATTAGGTAAATATTTTAGTCAAAACAAGTTTTTTCAAAAAAGATACGAAATTTAGAAGCACATCAATTTTAATGAAATCAGAAGGAAAGTTAACTATAGCATGAAGAATTGGCATTAACTAGTCGAATGTGGTTACATAGAAGGAAAATAAATAAAAAAATAACAGATTGAATAACAATATCTTTCAATTACACAAAAATCTAAATTTTTTCTAATACCTTTTTTTGTGCAATGAATCAGGTTTAGATACTTTCTCTTTAAATACAGAAATATCTTTATTTTCTTTCAACATTAGTGAAATGCTTTCTATTTCTTTCAAATAACTTTTATGGGAGTTCATCTGTTCATCAAGCTAAAACAGAAAAAGAAATAAAAAAAAGAAAATTTTTTAATAAGCTTTTATTCTTAATGCAATTCATATTGAGAAAAAAGTATGAATATACAACATATTACATATTAAATCATTGATTGATCTTAGAAAAACTAAAAGATAATAAAACAAAAGTAAAGATATTAAAACAAGACGATGAAAAGAATTCTGTTAATTACTCGTTCTTAACTAAGAAATAACCTAAAAATTTTGAACAAAACAACTGACTTACATTTTTAAACTGTTCTATTTTTTTATAAATGGGATGATTTTCAGGTACATCTTCCGAACATTTCAGGTAGAAATAAAAATTTATATTCAATAAGTAGCTGTAAAACAAATAGATATTTAATCACACAGAATACGCACTTAGGAACAGTTTATGTGACACTATTTTAATGTGACACTAATGAGTATTTTTAACTCATAGTTTAACTGTACTTAAACTTATTAACTTTATTTTTGTCAGAAATAAAGTCAAAATTTAAATAAATTTCATCTTTCTTAAGAGAATTTTTATAAAATCAAATAATGTTGTTTAAATTAATAAAGGACTTTTTTTAAATAATCATATGAAGCTGGTTAAATTTATAAAACGTAGCTGTAATTATTGTTTACATTTTATTACTTCTCCATTAATCATTTGTGCATAGTTCAGATGAGCAGTGTACAAACAAATAAAACAATTAATTATTAAAAATAGACTCTGACTTATATTTTTAATTTTTGGTTACTACGAATATGTGAAAATCATTAATAAATGTTTCCTTTAACCTTCTAAGCGGCCAGTTATTGAGTGAAATACACTGAAATTTCCCAGCCATACACGAGCTTCTGATTGAGTAATGTAAAAAAAAAAAATTGGTTTTTTGATACAGAACAGCTACCAGCAAGTCTGGTTTAAATCCAGATACATACAGGATTAAAATTATACTTTCATTGAATTAGATTAAATTTACTTTCATTGAATTTGTAAAAAAATATTAAAACGAAAAATAAATGATGGAATTGAGACTAAATTATATTTAGGGATCTAAATTCATATTATATAAATTTAAATTAGAAAGTTGTTATACACTTACTGTAGAAGGATGTGATATTTGAGTTTTATGAAATAGACCAATTTTTCATCAAGATCTACTCTTTCAGACAGTTCTAGGAGAGGAGCTAATTTTTCATTTACCTCTGAAAACTAAAAAATGGAAATAAAATAAATAATTATAAACGAATAAAAAAAATTCAGGTTAATAGCATTATTACTTTCATTAAGAACTTTTAAAGAGGGATAGATATTCTCTGAGGTTAATATAATGGCATTTCTTTTATTACTGCTTTTAATCACATTCCAGTGATTTGTAATTGATGATACAAGCTAGATGTATAATTCTAATGAAAGGAAAATCTTTCTGATATTCCACAAACAATTATAGTAAAGAGTAATAGATTTTGCAAAGTATTTAATGCAAAAGTAATTTTTTCAGTGAGAAAAGTAATTTTTTTTATTTTCCATACCATTCACTTTTAATGGGGTTCCCAATGAATTTTCTACAATTAAGGCAAAACTAAAATATTTGAAGAAGTTTTTATCATTGTATTAAAGACATTATTCTTTATTTACATAAAACTGATCCTATAATGAGAAATAATAAACTTTTAAGTTTTTCTTGACATTTTAAAATCAGACTATTGAAAAATAAAAAATGGTAAGAGCAATGAGCTTATATTTACAGTACATCGGGGTGTATAAGTTGATCTCTATTTTGATTACGAAATAGTAAATTTCTGATGTCAGATGTATAAGACAACTGCTAAAAAATCCAAATGTTATTAAATCCAATTAAGGTTATGAAATTCAACACAGGTGAAGATCTGGAACTCTTAAATATGTAGCTTTTCTTCATATTTCTTATACGTTTTCATTGTGTTAGAATTTTTGAAATACTCTTGAATAAATTATCTTAACGTTCAGAATTAAATTATTCTTAATTTAATCCTGAACGTAATTCTAAATATTGTTTATAAGAAAAATTTGTATGTAAGGAAAATTTCAGAGAAAATGCAAAATTAATTGTAAATAACATAATAATAGTTTTTTATAAAGGTATATTGATACTGAGTAATTCATAATTTCTTATTGCTTATAATTCATTAATATTTCATGATCAATGAAAGTCCAACTTTATTAAATGCCACGATTAACAGATGTCAAACTTTATTCAATGTATAAGTCAACTCCATGATTTTTGTAAAATTTTGAGGGTAGGAAAAACCAACTTCCATACGATACCATACTGGGACATACGATAAATACATTTTGTTATTAATAATAATTGTATATACCAATAAATAATATATAGTATTAAATAGAAAATTAAATAATATTAAATGGAAAATTAAATAATACTAAATGCAAATTTCTTTTAAATGCGAAGTAAGTTTCTCTAAAAAGTAAGCAATTTTATTTTTTAAAAATCTACTTTAAAACTTTTTACCAACACAATAAATGATTAACATGTGAGAAAATGAAATCAAATTGAACTAATTACCTTTTCCTTGAAATTCCCTTTATACTCAGACAACTTGGGATACTTTCTACTTTCATGCTGAAATTAGAATATTATGTAGAAACTTAATAACATCACGCAAAATAACACCAATTAAAAATAGTGATATTTTTAGTGAGAAAGATTCAATTATAAGGCTGAAAAATATGAATATTTGTTCAAAATACCGTTTTGAATACAAATTTACATAATTACAAATATTCATAAATACAACAGAAAATTTAACTAATGACTGTTGGAATAAGACAAAATATCAAAATGAAAAAAAAAATAAATGTGAGCACAGATAGCAAGTAATAATGCAGTGAAATCTCGAGGAAAGACACCTTTGTGTAGCGACCTCTTTCATTTAAGACCACTTTTGGGAGGCACAGAATTTTTTCCATAGACTTTGTTTTAAAGAAAACCTTTAGGAGAGACCATCAAAACTTCCCTAAGTGACCGGACAAACCTCTGTCCCAAATGTGGGAAAAGTCAAATAAGGAAACAAGAAAAAATATCAAAGTAAAAAATATTAAAAAAATAAATAAGTAGATTCAAAATATTTGTGAGTGGCTCTTATTTAAAAAAGCTCTTTTTGACAATTTCTTTAAGAGACCAACAACCTCATATTGGAGTCAAATTACACTAAAGACGATGCTATCAATGATTTATTTTTAGAGTTGAAAGTTAAATTAGAAAAAGAAAGTTATTTTTAAAAAAAAACTTAGCATCTCAAAAAAACTTCTTCTCGTTTTTTAAAGCTAATTAATTTTTATGATAAATTAAATTCAAACTTAAACAAAAAAGAAAATTTTTTATTTGTTTTAAATAGTTCTATCATTCTTTATTGGTAAATTTGTTTTTACACATAATTATAACAGTAAAAGTACTTTTTATTAGCGTTAAATTTTATTCATCAATTCGGTTTTCCTGATACCAAAACAAGTGGCATTTTCACACCAAGAGAATGTCATGGATTGAAATTTGCTCGCAAAAAAAAAAAAAAAAAACATGTACCTTTGATAACATTTTGAAGTTAATGAAGGTAATTTTTAAGAACGCTAACCTCCATTAAAGACCATTTTACTGTCGAACAGAGAGATGTCACTTCCGAGAGGTTTCACTGTATAAGAATAACAAGAAAAGTTGTATTAAAAACACAGTCAAACCTGCCTATCTCGAATCTCACGGGAAAGGCGAAAAATTTGAGATAAAGAGGTTTCGAGTTATACAGGTACTTTAAAAAAATTAAATTAAATTAAGAAATTCTATTGAAAGTGCTTTAATTGTTTTTAGTAGAAAAATATAGACATTTCTTCAAATTAATTATACCACATTACATACATCTATTTACATAACAGTTCTTTAACATACATTTAACACTGAAAATAATTTTTCCAAGATTTTTGATGTATAACCTTATTTGTTTCGATTATTCTTTTGAGGTTAGAAAGATCGCAAATTCCTCATAACCAACATTTTACTGGGATTCAAGAGTAGTTTATAAGAATTGTACAGCTTTTTCTACTTTTTTTTGCATTCACTTTTGTTTCATCAATATGATGTTTTAAAACCAGCTTTTTAAAACCATTTTGGATAGTTTTTATAGGCACATTTCTCCAGGCAAAACAGTAATTCTGATAGCGTCCAACTTTTTTCATCGACAAGTTAGCATACCAACTGTTATCTATAGTTTACTTTAAAACTCTTCATTATTCTTTGATCAATTGGTTGCAATTTTGAGCTCAAAATGAATTTTTTATCCTTAGCTTTCTTATCTATATTGAAAAGCTAACCCCTGATGGTCACTACTCATTAACCCCTCACTTACTGCCAGAATCATTGTATTCCTTTATAGATAAGGAAGTGCAGGGATAGTGATTGAAATTCCGAGAAACACCCCCAACTTGTTCATCCCTACTTCCTGTGGATTCACGAAATTCATCTTTGTCAGCCATTTCAACTGATAAAGAAAGTTTTGACATTTGTGTTCAATTATTAGAAATTCGAGAAACGAAGGTTTTGAAGAAAAAAAATTTTGAGCTAAGAATGGAAACTACATTGATTTTAGACAGTAAATGTAGGGAATTTTAGAAATTTCGAGATAGAGAGGCTTTCGAGATAAACAGGTTCAACTGTATATAAGTTAAAAATATAGAGAAAACAAGAAAAATAATATAATAAAGAATAACGATTATATATATATAAAAGCAAAAATAGTGAGAAAATATGGAAAATAATAAAAAACAATTAAAAATATTTTTCAAAAGCATTAATAAAAATATATTTTTGATTATCATAAAAAAAAATTAATTAAAATCTGGAAAACAAAATAAAGAAAAGATATAATCTCTTCATCAGCTCACACGATTATATCCGCAAAAAGGAGTGCTTTCTTATATTGTATCAATATAGCCAAAGCAAAATATATCGATACAAAAGTGTGAGAAGCACTCAAAAAAATTCAAACGAAATTAGAACACATTAAGTAAAAAATATATACAAAAAAAAAAAAAAAAAAACATAACAAGCAAAAAACAGAAAATAAAATGTAAAGAGATTAGAGAACAGTACAGGAAAGGAAATCTACATAGTAAGGAGAAAATTAAAATGAACTTACGCGTACCAAAATCTTCCAAGAATGATTTAAAATATTTTCGTAATAAGATTGCCAGATTACAAAATATGAAAACAGAAGCATAAATAAAGTGATATCTTATGGTACGTTCCTACTGCAATATTGAAGCGTGTCTAATTTGCTAGTTACCTTGGATGGGCCCGAAAATGGATGTGCACAAGATAATTTAAAGTTTGTTGTTGTTTATTATTTTCCATATTTTCTCAATATTTTTGCTTATTTTATGAGTTCTATATACTTGCAGCTTATGCGTAGTTAATAAAACTTATTAATTTTCTTCGTTTTTCTCTTTGTTTTTATTGTGTTATATATATATATATAAAATTAAGGAAGCAAATGACAAGAATGTAAACAATGTATAACTTTAATAAATGCAATTAAAAAGATAAGTTAGGTCTTAAATTTCAAATAACAATGGTTTAAGTTTTAAAAATCTAAATTAATAATTAAGATAAAGTATATACCTTTAGCTTTTCAATTTCAAGATTGTCAGCATCTTGTAATTCCCCTTCAGATTTCAATGGAAGCTTCTAAAAATTAACAATAAGTTATTTTTTTTTATAATAAGTACATTTTTTTATAATTTATCAACATAAGATTATACAAATACTAATAAAAACTTCATGCTAGAATTGAAAGAGAAAACAAAATACTTAATAAAAATTACAAGTTAATTTTAATTTCTCTTAACATAGCTTTACAGTACAAACAAACTGCAATAAAATTTCAAAAAAGTCAATAGCTTAAACAGCCTGCAATACTGTTGTTCTGAGAGGGGGGGGCAGTATCACAAATGTTTGCTTTGAGAAAAATCAGATTTTGGTCAATAACAAATATAGCAACAATTAATAACAGCAACAATTTTTATAGAATACCAGAACAATGAGTGAGTATGCATAACTTCCAAAGGATTTGAGGAGGTATTTTTAGTGGTGATAAAAGTTTATGACAAAAATGATGCCCCCTACACTTTTAATCATTAGACAGACAAAAGCAGAAATATTATCTGTTTTTACTATACTTAACTGTGTAAATTTTTTATTATTTTATTACTTCCTTCTTTTAAGTCATTTGTCTGTTAATTTTTTTATGAAAAGTAGTTGAAATTTTAATAACTGTTAAAATAGCAAAACACTTTGTTAATAACATTCAGAAAAAAAGTTTTCACTTTTAATGGCATCAGGAACAGGGCTCAAGTTAAAATTTGTAAAGTCACAAAGTGGTCAATAATTTGATTGACATTGAATTCTATTTGGTAATAAATCGCTTTTGTAGCACTCATATTCTGCTGTTTGTATTGCCCCCGAAGAAACAACTACTCATTTTCTACCTGCCACATTGTCTACCTCAAAAATTTTTTTTTGAAGAAAGGCACACATAATAGGGAAAGGCATTTTTTTCCTGATATTTTTACTGCACAAGAATAGCCAGCTTATTCATAATATTTGAATATACAAGCATGTTAAATTAAACAATAGAACAAGAGATTTCTAGTGGGTTTGCATATATAAAGAACTTGAAAAAATATATACTAATACTCTAGAAAAGGCTTTGGAATTAGCAGTTTTATTACAATCTTGATAAATATTGCAAAATTATTTGAAAAATACAATAAAAATTTTAATATAAAATTATTTACTTTGGATATCAGTTCAAGAGCTCTGTCATAATCTTCCAAATATGCCTAGAAAAAACATGTATATAGAGTGTAAAAAACAATTAAACAATTTTAATAAGTTTATAAAGTGAAATAAAACAAATTAAAATGTTATATTCAAGCATATATTTACAGACTGATCAGATCCTCACACTTTAAATATTTGATTTAAACTATAAAAAAAGAAGAAGAGAACAATATAGCTTGAAAAGAAAACAAAACTTTATTTTATTTGTGCATTAAAAACAATTATTTATGCAATAAAAGAAAAAGAATTCTATGGTGTTTTTTCACTAAGTAGAATAATTAAATTTTTTATTTTTGTAAAACGAAAGGCTAATTATGAAATAAGCATTAAAAATACAAAAAAAAAAAAAAAAAAAACTGTTTGACAGTTGGGTATTGTTTGCATTACTATACTTCAAAATATAGTTTTTTTTTTTCTTTCTGGAAGAAAACTATTTCTTCCAGAACATAGGAAGAAACTTAAATTTTGAAATCTATATAATCTATCATGATAATTTGTTTTTAAGCTTGAATTATATTATCTTTACTTTCCTAAAAAGGAACACTTATATGGGTAGTTCACCGTAAAAGTGAAGTATCTCCTAGTAAATGAATTTTGGAACAATAAGCTTTTTACAAAGATATGTGTAGGAAAATAAACACAAGCAGTAGTCATTATTGACTTCTATGGAACTTTAATGTATTGTAGTTGCTTCATTTTCATAATGAAAAATATGACTAAATATGATACAATTAATGTCAAAAAATACATCATTATAACTATGGAGTTGCACCACTTTTTACAAATAACAGCGCTTATGTAGATGAATAATATTACAAACAGATTGTTTTTGTTAATAGCATACTCTGCTCTTAAATAATTTTAATTCATAGTTGATGATTGCATACTGATCGATTTATTTGTGTTTAAGAATTAATTCTAATTATTACAAAAACTTTTTTTAATATATTATTTGTTAAGATTTTTCCAACTGAATAAGTTTTTATTGCAATTTTTTTTAAATATCAATAACTATTTAATTTCGCTTTCTATATCTTATATAATAAAATTAGGTTTCTTTTTTAAATTATATTATTTATTATAAAATATCAAGAGCTAATTTTTCATTCTAAAATTATAATATAAGTAAATAATATTCAACATGCTGGCAAGCAACCAAACTTAATTAAACTAGATATGAACAGTAAGCTGTTTACAAATGTTTTAATATTTGATATAAATTTTTTAAAAATTCTTCCACTTGGATTAGAAAAAGCATATTTCTCTCAATAAAAATATGCAGTAATTTTAGTTGCTATTTTAATATTACTGCTTTAATAGTTATTATTTTTTTTCCTTCAAATTTTATTACTGTTTTATATTTTTAACTTTCTTTAAGTAATAATGTAAAACTAAATAGTATCCATAAAAATGAATTCATAAAAAATTATATGATATTATAATAAAAAAACTTTGGATTAAATATTTTTAGATTTTTTTAAATATTCAGTTCATTTTAAACAACAGCACATTTCTTTAAATGGATGGTTTTTTAATAAGGATTTTGAAACAAAAATTATTATTACTAAGGCTATATTTTTCATGAAATGTTGGTAAAAACAATTTAATATATAATGGAAAATATATTTTGCTGTTTCAACTTGGTACAATATGAAACAATAGCATAACAAAACAAAATTGAGAAACATAACTGAATTTGTGCAATCAATATCAAATGACCTGTTTCTAAATAACATTAATTACAAATAAGTTTTTGTAAGTTTCTTTTTAATAAGAGAAAAAAAAAAATATTACTGAAGATTCAAATCTATCTAGCTGCATTGCTGTTTCCTGTTGAAGACCTGCTGCTTCCCGTTCAGCATTTTCAAGTTCTAAATCTTCTTCTCTATAAGCTAAGACATTAAACATTTCAATAAAAATATTACAGATAAAAAGAAATGCATAAACTATGAAATTTTTTCAATAAACTTACTCTTCCCTCTATCTTTGTCAACAAAATCTGCATTATAGTATATACTTTTCTTCTTGCCCCAATTATTTAAATCAGGCAAATCTAAAAATAAGTATTCAAAAATACATTAGAATAAAACAAATTAAATTTTTTGAAATACACAGAAAAACTGCAGTTAAAATTTTTAAAAACAGATGTTTTAGCCATTCTTAAAAAAGGACTAAAACATCTGTTACCTCATGAAGATGAAAGACTTCAGTAAATATATAAATGATGAATGCAGATGGTGACATGACAACCCTTTTATGTTTCTGGAAATTAATTGTTATTGCTCAAAATTTCCAATAAGCTGCTCGGAAAAAAGGTTTTACAACACAAAATAAAATTTTATTTTTTCATAAAAAGGTGGGCTTTGCTCAGAGATAATCATTTTGATGACTTTTCCACATTCTTGTCGAAATAACTACCCTTTTTATGCTAACGATGAAGGAGGGAAAAAACATACGTAGGAAATTGATTGCAATATAATTTATTGGACAGATTTTTTTTATTTTTCAAAATCTGAAGTATATTTAAGCAGTATGTAGTGTGTAAAATTTGAAAAATAACATGGAATAATGTTTTAGATCAAATATTCAATTACTTATACTATAAGGCTTATTTTACATAAGTATGCCAGTTTGAGATTACTCTTGAAAGAAAAAAAAATTTGGATAACAATGAGCATAACATACATTATAATTTTGAGAATTGTTTCAATAAAATTCTTTGAAACCTAAGATTAAAAATTCAAAGAAGCTTAAAAAAATATTTAGGAGGAGAGCTTTTGACTGAATAAAAAGCAGTCATAAAATTATTCAATGAAATAATTTTTAAAACTAGTATAACTCTGAAGGGGGAAAAAATTACAGTATTTTTGTTCAATCAATGCTTTATATATAAACAAATTTTGCAAGAAAAAAATTTATTATTAATGTAAGTAAAAATTTAATATTGATATGAATTATTAGAATGCAATTCTGAATAATTATTTTTTTTAACACTATTATTATAAAAAAAAATGCTCTAGATATTATGAGAATTAACTGCATACATTATTAAAATATCCTTAAGCACAACTAGCTAAAAGATGTACCTTCATCTTCATTTTCACCTTCCTCTTCGTCTCCTTCTTCTGAGCTATCATTTTCATCGTCTGTAATCGGAAGAACTTCCTCCTAATTAAGTTTAAGTTAATAAATCAATTCATAAGAAAAATAAAATATTTATAACTTATAAAATAAGCAATTATCAATATTAGCAGTTTAAATGCATTTGATTTCCTTCAAACAAAAATTGGATGCAAGATATACAAATAAATTCTTGGCAACTTATTTTCCATTTATGTAAATTTGCATTAGAAGCTTTAATGATTAGTTATTTAGTATAATTTGCCCTTTTTTTAAATTTATACATTGCCTAAATTCCAGTATTACATTGAAAATACATAAAAAGCACTCTACTGGTTTTATCCTAACTAATCATAAAATAATATGTATTTACCTCACTAGAGCTATCCTCTTGAAATTTAGTGTTGTCATCTTCTTCAACAGAGTCCTAATGAAAAAAATCATAGTAGAGATGGGAAAATAGATTTAATTTGTTCATTAAAATTTTATATTGACAGCATGAGTTTTTAATTTTGTTGATAAAATATAATAATGAAATATCTATAAAATCGTGTGCTGTGATTCTTCTTTTTCCAATTTAAAGATCATACATCACATTACGTATTTACAAGATTTAAAAATCATACATCTCGATTCACAATTATGCCTTTTAAAAATCATGTATCATAGAAAAGAAAAGCACCATACATTTAATAACACTGTATTTACATTTGATAAAACTGTCAGATTAATAGTACTCATAAATTATAAAGTTGCAGACCATAAGTCAATTTTCTATAAGGATTCTAATGATTTGCTTATACCTTACTTAAACTTACTTAAAATCACTTATCAACTTATATTTTGATTCCACATAATAAGGGTAGCTGGTTTGCAGGGGAAAAAATTATAAAAATTCTCGAGAAGTTCACAAAATTTATTTTTCTTAAACAAAGTAAAAAAAAAAAAAAAAATACACAAAATATGTACTGAAAGACATTGACATGGTCTAATTTAACAGCTACAACTTGAACATTGGGATTTCCTACCCAATCTCCCCCACCTCAATATTATATTCTTTACATTATTGTTATTTTTATCCCTAGTGGTGAAACCGCCACTATTTTTCTTATTGTAACATGTATGTCTCGTTAATTTTTTGATCAATATTTTACATAGAGACATTAAGATATATCTTGCTAGAACTAAAACTACAGTATATCTATTGCTGTACTTTTACTTGCGCTATATTCATGGCGGTAAGCTTTACTCATACATAACACCAAGTATACCCTATCATCACTTGAATACTTTTTGTCAATGTTCAGTTTTAGATCTCCAAAACAGAATTGATTTAACTTCCTCAATGTATAATTAATTTATGGATTGTAAAAATAAATACAAAATTGTAACATATAATTCTTAAGTTTTGTTTATAAGAATCATGAGGAACAAGTTATAAATTGTGTAAAGAATCGATATTCAAAATATAAAAATTGCAAAAAATTTTAATATTAATTTAATATTAAAATTAATTATTTAATTATTTTAAAATTAATTATTTAATTATTTAATTTAATTTGGGGTATATACAGTATTCATAAAACAAAAATTTAGAATACTGATACTTTCTTATTTTACGAGAATAAAAAAAAATTGTCAAGAGGAACTTTTTCCATGTTTATGAGACAAAATTAAATAATTAGAATTTTTTTTTCAGTTCATTATTTATACATGATTTGTTTGAGCATACTTAGGGCAGATTTCCATATCCTGATTTAAAATTTTATCTTTTAGACTCCTCTCCAGTTTTGGGGTATTTAAGTATGGAGGATATTTCCGTATCCTGATCTGTGGCAGAATTATTGCCAAGTCCTGTCAACTTCAGGGCAGCGGCCCGCAAGATACTAAAAGAAACGTCACAGAGAGGGACCAACTCGAAAGGTATAACTCGTAACCACCCACGGGCAAACATCTACGAGTTCTTTTTTTATTGCAAGCTTAAAATCTATTTTGCACCTTGGCGATTTTAGTTGGGGCGACAGATCACGATACGATTATTGGTTATTGCAATTACATAAATTTTCAGGCTCGTGTGCTCAAAATAGGCTTATGAACCTTCGTCAAGTAGAACTGAAGAGGAGTCTCAATAAAATTTTTAGGACACATTTTCTCAAAAATTTTAGGAAAAGTAACATAATAATTTTACAATAAAATTGATTTTACAATATGATTTATTAAATATGCTTAAATTTACGCAATAAAAAATTATAATTTACTTCTCCTTCATTTTCATCAAAACTATTTTCTTCGTCATCAAGTGGAATTGAACCTTTTAGTTTCTTCATGTAGGCTTTGCTACGCGCCGCAGCTTTACTGGAAAAGAAAGAACATTATAAAAAAAAATCTTACAATATAAATAAGAATATCATAAACTGATTGTAATACTTACACCTTACGGCTTTTCATTGTGAGTTTTAATTGATAGGTGTTTAAATTTGCAGTGAAAACGACTATAAAACAAGTAATCTGCACACATGTAAATTTTTACAATGTTTATTTACTAGAATTACAAACGTTTCCGGCTACTTATTTCTAGAAATAATAATACTCTTTTACAAATGTGTTACATTAAAGCTTCAGCTAACAGACGAAGTTAATGTTTAAAAGAAATATTAATCTTTCCTTATAGCCGTGACCGAAACTTGAAAAAAATAAATAAAATTATTTCTTTGAGGTTATCTTCAAGAAGTCAAACTTTGTACATTTTTTTTTGTAGTAATATTCCTCTAAAATGAATTCTAAATCTGAAGATTTTGTAGGAGAAACTTGGGACTATTGTCTCGCTGATTCACTTGTGAAATTAGGTATTTTATAAATAAAATTTGTGTTCCATTATATTAATTAAATTAACATCAATTGTTAGTGCCGGTTTAATTTCTCTTCTAAAAAATATTTTTCTTGATTAATTTAAAAAATTTATACTTTTAATATTTATTCTTTGTTACTGCTTTCTTAACTTATGATTGATACAGAAAGTCACAGATTACAATCATTAGTACGTTTCCACAATATACTTGGTGCAATATTTTATAAAATTCATTGGAACCTTATTAGTGACATTAAAATCCATTCAACTTAAGTGTGTCTTAAGTACGAAATTAATTTCCTGTGTTGCTTAAAATTCCTATATTTCTGATCAGAATTTTCAATGAAGAGAATTTTTCTTCTATCAATACCCCCAGATGTAAGATTTGTTATGGGAACATGGAGAACTTTGTGACCCGACAGATTTAGCGTGCATCAGTCACCATTTACAACACGGGGAGTTTTCAGCTGGCGGAGATCGAACCCACAACATCTTCGGCCTGGGCCCATATCCCTTCAAACCGGCTATCCCTTTGACTATAAATTATTTTTTAAAAAAAGAAGCTGTAGTTCTAAAGTTGGAAAAAAAGAGAAATAGAAAAGAAATTATTATCTTAATTCTTAAAATAAAACTTAAATGCTAAGAATAATATTTTCCTGAAAACAACATTATCCAAAAGAATACATTATGAAAGATGATGACTATCGGAAACGCTTTTAGAAGTGCAGCACTATCATGTAAATGCAGATAAAAAAAAAAGATGTACAAAAGCAAAACAGAAAAAAAAAAATCTAAATTTTTGAACAGAAATTTTACTCTCTACAATCTAACAAATTTTCTCTACAAATCTAAATTTTTGAACAGAAATTTTAAAGCTAAACTTCTCCGTTTTCCAATTACCGTATTTTAAAAAAAGTAGGTCTATTTAAAGCCCTCTCAATTTTCGGGTTATTATAAAAATGTCTGTAAAAACAAAAGTATTTAAAAAAGAAAAAGCTTCATAGAAACCGAAACAAAAACCATTCTTGCATTTTTAAATGAAAGATTTAATGCTCAATTTAACTATTTTACATTGCCATATTTTTAGAAAAAAGTGACTATAAAAGAATGACATTCATTAGATACATCGTTTAAAAAAAACTTTGTTAAAAAGAAAAGCTAATAAAAAGAAAAAATTTGTTTTTACTTCTGAAATATAATTTTAACGTTGAGAACCAGAGTTTTCTATGTTACTGGTTGTCTGTCTTAGAAAAAAAGTGACAACAAAGGAATAATGTCTGTTAGAAATGCTTCGTTAATGTGTGCTAGTTAATACAGAAAAACACGCAAAACTGAAACAAATAAAAAAAAAGGTTCTCCATTCTTAAAATTTAAGGTGTTGAAAAAATGACAAAATTACCTTAAAATTTAAAAAAAATATCAATACAAAACTCATTGTTCAGTATAAAGTTATCTAATTTCAATTCTTCAAATTTGGCTTTTCCATTTGACTTGCAGAATATAAATTGACAAGTTTTAAAACTTAACAAATATGTATATGTATAAAAACAATTTTTAATAATGTATAGTAAAAAATACAATTTTAGATTAATCTTTATTAAATCTATTCAAATTTTTAAAAAAAAAGTTGTTGAATACTTTTCCAAATAATACTTTGCCAAACACTTGCTCAATTATTGGGCCAACCAAATCTTCTGCAAAAGGGCTGAATAGTGGCCAAATATTTGTTACATTCCTAGTTATAAGCTAAGACGTATGTTAAATTGTACTAAATATAAAAATTGGAGTGACTTTTTTAACTGTAATAAAAAAACATTTATCTTCCTCTTTTGTATTTTTCTTCTATTTTTTTTTTTTTTTTTTTTTTTTAATATGATAAGTTAATTTGTGTTAAATAAAAAAAGATATTTTGCCAGAAATTTTTATGTGAATTTTGTGTATGTTTAAGGTTCTGGATTAGCAGTTGGGACAGTGCTTTCTCTTGTCATGTTTAAAAGTAAGTTTTTTAGTGTTTATAATGCATTATTTCTTTGTTAATACTGTTGAATTTTCAATTTCATATTTTACTTTATAAAAAGTATTCTTCCAAACTTATTTAAAATATATAGGTATAATATTCTTGTTTTGTTTTAATCATTTTTAACACTATAAACTTTCTTTAAATCGAAGTATTTAACTTGCATTTATTTTAATAACTAGAATATTTATTTATTTTTAATTTAATTCTATGAGCAAATTTTTTAATGTTAAAATTTATGTTTAAATGGACTATTGTATTATGAAATATGATAAAAAAAAAAACACGAATTTTCCCATAGTTTTTAAAATTATTTCAATTTATCTAAAAAATTTTCTGATGAATTGATTCTGATTTTTATAATTTTTTTTTTTTTTATAGTTTTGCAGTTTTTAATTTAAGACATTTAAAAGTATTTAATTTTATGCAAGGTTAGCTGACAAAAAGCATTTAGTGCTTAGAACTATGATGTTTATATAACAATTACTAACTACAATAGCTGTCAATATGTCTGTCTAAATATTTTTGCATGTGCCCCTTCATTGGTCAATCTGCTGTGCATGCGGCCCTTCACTCAAAAAGGTTATGCACCCTTACTTTAAAACAAAGTGGAACCTTCTATATTTCCCCAAACTTTTAGAAAATGAACAAATGTAGATTTTTTACTCTCATTGTTGTAAAATTATTAGCACTGATAAAAAAAGAACATGTTCAAACCAAAATTTCAAATTATTTTAAATAAATGATTGTATTTATTAATTTTTCTTTTGCATTGTAAATATTTTTACAATAAGTACATAATTTTTTGTCAGTTGAAATTTTTGTACTTTTTTTAAATTTATTATTTTTTACTTCCATTCTTTCTTTATTATACTTTCCTTGCATTTTCATTTTATGTTGATCTGCATTCTTTTTTTATTTTATTTTTTATGCATCTATCATTTACAATGAATGGTGTCATAAAAAGCAATTGATGTATAGCACGCCAAAAAAAAAAGTGGACCAGTCTGAATAACTTTTGATCAAATGATCCGATCTTCACATTCTAGGATTTAGTCCTTAATGATTCAAATGTGCTAAGTAATTAGTTAAGTTGCACGTAAAAATGTATTTTCTCTGAATAAACATACCTTTTTTTTTTGTACCCTCATTATATAGGGGGTAGATACAATCTAGGAAATATGGTCCTAATAGTTTAGTCTGATAAGCAGTCACTCCTTATATTTTGGGGGTTGAAAGTCTGAATCTGTCGAAAAAAAGGTATGTTTACTCAGAGAAGGTACATTTTTGTGTCTGATTTCATAATTAGCATATTTGAGGTCACCCACTTGAACCATTAAGATTGAGTCTTAGAACATGAAGATCTGTTCATTAAATCAAAGTTTATTCTGGGTGATCCATTTTTTTTTTTTTTTTTTGTGCACTGTACAAGTACTACTAATATATTTAGCTGTTCTCATTATATTTGGCATTTTCATTAAATGTAAGCTACATTTGTTTTTAATTTGCAGATGAGTTTTAAAAAATTCTTGAACTATTATTTGTTTAGAACTGAATTGTTTATGTTTGTAACAAACATTTATTTGCTGTTTTTACCTTTAGGAAAGAAATGGCCTATAATATTTGGCATGGGGGCTGGTCTTGGAATGGGCATTTCAAATTGTCAACATGCGTTCAGAGATCCTCATCTAACTAAAATGTTGAATTATAAGGTATGTAAAAAAGATTATGAACATTTAGATCAATATTTATTATTTAAAAGTTTAATAGGCATTTTATAAAATGAAAGATGAATATAATTATTTGCTTTTAACTGAATATTTCTTATTTTGGTTATTTATAAAATGCATTTTATAAGTGTATAATAAATTTTTAAAACCACAATTTTATAATTTTTTTAATTTAACTGTTATCTGTTAAATTTATTTTTTAAATTACAAATTTCTTTTTTAAAAAATATTTTTAAATAAGGTTAATAAAATAATGCTCTGGAAAATTATAGTACTATGAAAACTTCAGTGTGTTTTAAAAATAATAGGTTGTACTATAAGAGTTTTTTTTAAATTACCCTTGGAAATATATCTTATATACAGATGAAAAAGCAGGGGGTAGATTTTCCGGAATAAATTATTGATTTAAAATAAGAGCTGTACATTTATTACAACAGCTATAAAGCTATATTTAGCAACAGCTTTATTTTGAAATGTTTTTATTATATATTGAAAAATCAAATATATTGAACAATATACTTGAATTTTGAATGTTATTTTTTGCAATTAATATATTTTAATTAAAATATGCAGATGGATTGCTATCCGTGTAAGAAAAATAGACTTCTGCCTTATTTGGATTTGTTAAATATACATTTTATTCTTCCTCATTAAAATAAAACGTAGTATTTTTGGGGTTATCTTAGTATTAGTCGTAATGTTTTCCTCTCCCGCATAGTATGATAAAAGATTTTCATATGTAACTAAAGGTTGGAATTTAAACACTATATTGTTACTTTTATTTTACAGATTTTTTTTCTCCTTTTTTGCGGCTGTAGTATAATTATTTATTTTTATTCTTTCTTTCAGTTAAAAGAAAAAGATACTAAAAGTGAAAAGAAGGAATCTTAGAAAGAATATCATAGTTGCAAATTATAATAAATTTATGTTTTAATAATATTGTTTGTAGTGTTTTGTAATGTTATGAATAAATATTTAACGTATAAATGTATCAATATTTTTTATGAAAATACCATTAATTAAAGTTGTAATTATCCCTGTTGGTTAATTTGTTTTACTTTTTTTTAACCATAGTTGTGAATGAATAGGCTTTTTTTTTTTTTTTTTTTTTTCATTAAAGTTTTTATTACCTATTGCCATAAAAAGTACACAATTGAAAATGTAAATATAACTAATTTCAAGTTACACCTTAGAATCAAAATAACACCCTTTTTCTTACATAATACATATAGTAGACAATTTAACAAATATGTCACTTAGCATTTTAAAAAAAGTTGATTTTGTAAATCACTTATGAGAAATCTAGTTATGAAAGTTAAGAACTATAAGTCTTCAGATGTTCTGCTTCTAATTTAGTTAACATAGATAAGTCAGAGTTGTTCCAATTTTGCTAATGAAAAATATTTTGTCCTAATTTTTAGTTTTTTTCTCCTGATATTCAAATAATTTTTTTTTAATTAATACCTTTCTTTAGAAAGGAAAAAAAAATGCACCTTTCAATGTTCATTTTCTTAATTTTCTGTCTAAATCATAAAAAAAAGTTTTAAAGTTACTTATCAAAAATCATTTTTTGTTAGTTTACTTTTTTTTAAACAAAATTAGCATGCCTTTTATTATTTTTATAAACTACAAATTTTTCTCTTATAAGTTATTACATAATACTACGCATGGATAAATTTTTAAATGAAACCCTTTCAATACTCTAAGTGCCCTGTCCTTTTATATTCTTAAGGAAAACTCTATATATATATATATATACCATTTTTTTTGTCACTTAAGTGGGCATAACCAACCATTACATTTTACAGAGTCGAAGCATTTGTTTGAATAGATGTAACTTTTCAGGAAAATAAAGCATTAGTTGTAGCTAAGATTTTTTTTAGGAGGTTGACTTAAAAAATTTTTAAACAATGCTGAATTATTAGATTTTTGTACTAATTGTATATATTTTTATTCGTTAACATTAAAAATTTGATAATAAGAAGAAATAAAATTGACCAAGACTGTTCACACATTTGCACAATTTTATACTGTCTAAGGAGATTATTTTGTATTTTATTTTACAAATGCAAATATTAGAATTATACGGCTTTGTTCTTGGCAACAATGTATCAGATATTTTCAATCTAACAATTAAGGTAATCTTTATAAAAGATGCTTGTTTTTAATTCAATAAGATTTTAATATGTTACTATGTAAAGAGAAATCATACCCACATAACTTTCCATGAATTCATATTTAAACTTAATTTTAAAAGAAATTAATTCTAGCTAATTAATCTTAAACTTGACTCAGCTCTAATAATATAACGATCTTTTTGATGAACAGATTGTGTTTTATCACAACCAGTGATAAGATTCTGAAAAATAACATATGTACAAATCAAAACTTTATTTACAAATTTCAATAACAAAAAATTTAAACACTTTTTTACAATAACATTTATCAAAATAGTAATAATTGTTGTAACAATATAAAATGTCATGTAAAAAATATTTGAGCAATTCATTTCTCTCATAAAAACTTCTACATTTTTTCTAAAACTTCTACAGTTCTGTATTACAAAATTTTTTGAATGGATAAGTATTTGGTAGACGTTTTTAATTTGAAATCAATAATTTTAGTACAAAGTTCCAAATGAACAGTATATAAAAATATTTTATGGAATGTTAACAAAAATGATAGATATATCAGAAGAAAAATTAAGATATGTCTGAACACTTTTCAATTTAGAAATACAAAATTCTATATATTGCATTGGAGATAATAAAGTTACAAAAAAAGATATAAAAAATAGAATTTTTGAAAGACCGAACTGTAAACCATAAAACAAACAAAACAAAAAATGTGTAAATATATATTTAAAAATCTTACTAAAGTGATCAATAAATTAGTATTATTTGTACTAAAATTAATTTTAAAAAAATCAAATGTAAATAAAACACTAATGTTGATTCTGTGATGGTTTGGATACAATTTTGATCCTATTTTAATCAGGATGACTTTCAAATAAGGCACTTGACTTCCTGAAGCTTAATTTTCTCTTCTTTTTTTTTTCACCTAGAAAAAAAAAAAAAAAAAAAAAAACAGTTAAATTTTATAAAGAAAAAAAAAAAACCTGCAAGCTATACAAATTCTACTAAACAAAACTGGTGGTTAAAGTTATCAAATATTTGACTGAAAATAAAATTCAAACTTTTAAAAGACAAAAATTGGTATAAAATGGTATTTTAAAATATTTAGTGAAATGAAAACTTCACAAACCTGAAAACAATAAGAGCAATGTATTTTCCATTACTGCTAAGATTAAAAAAGAAAAGGCAATTTAAATTTTTAATACATTACCCTTATTTAGTGTTGTATTTTAACACTTATTTTGTCTAGCAAATTCTAAGAAATATTTTGAAGACTGAACATATCATTTTTTACAGCTAATTTTCCATGGATACAGGAAATAATTACTTTTTTCAACTTTGAATTTGACTTTTAGAATAATTTTAAATGGAAGCTATGGAATTAATAAGAGAAATTTAAAAAAAAAACATCTCAGAAAATTGATTTTTTTTTCTTTCTTTTTGTATGAAAAAAAACCATTTAGTTTGATGTGTTTGGTTGGAAACTTCAGTTCTTAAAAAATCAAATTACTCAGGTCTGTTAATAGAAACTTGACTATATTAGCACGGATTATATATTTTTTTTATTCTTTGTGTTTCTATGTATCACTCATATGTCAACCAAGTAAATTAAGTTTCAAAGAAATCAAAATTGCATGCCATAAGAATGCATCTTAATTATCTTTTAAAAAAATATTACTCACCAAACATATTTAGGAATTTCTGATAAGTTTTCCTTCCTGACTCCTAGAAACTCTACCACTAGCAAGAAGTTCCAATGCAATCGGAAAGATAGTATGTTCTAATACTTTCACTTTTTCCTGCAAAGTTTCTTCAGTATCATTTTCGTCAATATTTATAGCAGCTTGCTCGATGACTGCACCAGCATCAACTTCAGCCTTTATAAAAAAAATAAAGCAAAAATGCTTTAAGATCAGCAATAATACCTTTGATTACAAAATATTTTACAATTCCTAATTTTACAAAAATATCTTAGGTTTAACTTTTACAAAAAATAACAGCTGGCTCACAAAGGCTGCAATGGATTCAGTTTTTATGTCATTTAATTAATCTTTATTTTAATAAAAGCATAAAAATGATTTCATCCATTAGTCTTAAATTAAAAAACAACAAATTATAGACATTTACCAAGTACAAGTGTAATATCAAAGCAAAAAAAAAAAAAAAAAAAACATTTTTGTACACATCTTTTTTAATAAAATTATATCACAGACAAAATTGTATCAAATATTTTTTTGAACATGTTTTGGACAAAAATTTTTTTTTAAAATTCAAAAAGGGAGAGGTTTAAATCTTTTGACACTTTAATTGCTACAAAGAAATTATAACATTTAAATATTCAAAATGCTGTGGTACTACCACAGCATTTTGAATATTTAAATGCTATAATTTCTTTGTTTTTGTAAAAAAAAAATATTGATATAAGTTTGAAAAAAATTATAAATTTTTCTGATGCAATTTATTCTTTCTCTCTTTTTTCCCCTTAGAGGGAGGGGTTTGCATATTAACAATTTAACTGGCACATCTAAAGACTAAATCAATGAAGGAATACAGATATAATAATTTTTTCTTAATACATTTATAGACAAGTTTTTATCGAATTTTTTTTAAGAAATAATCGATAAAGATATTTTATTGTGTTGCTTATTTTTCATAAACATTTATTGTTTTTAAAAATACATGTGAATTGCTAATAAAAAATTTGTTAAGAGACTGAAGTAAAAAATAGTGAATTTCTATAATAATTACAACAACAGTTGTGAATCACAATGGATTTCATAATCCTGAATGTTCGGCTAATTCAAATGAATAATAAATTTTTTATGAAGGTCATGAGAGACAAACTCTTTGAAAAATTTTTGTTAAAAAAAGGCTTTTTTTTTTCTTCTTTAATCTATGTATTGTTGATTAGAATTTGCTTAATATTTTCTTAAGTTTTTAAATTCTATTTATTTATTTACGCCAACCCTGCTCACCTCTACAAAGTGTACAGTGCATCCTGTAATTTTAACCCCTGCCTCAAGAGCTTGTTTATGAGCTCTAACTCCTTTGAAAGATGGCAAAATAGCAGGATGAACATTTAATAACTTCCCTTGCCATAACTGCACAAATTCCTCTGAAATTAATGATGCAAACATGTTAGAATTGAAGTAAATAAATTATTTTGCAAAGAAAATAACCACAGTATGCTTATATTTATACAAACGAAAATATTCCATTTTTATTAAAATAGTACAAATTGAACTTTAGATTACTACTTTTTTCTTAAAACCAAATACAAAATATTTTATAGCTTTTATTTTTATAAATAATATTTTAGCTTGATGTTTTAATGTTACTCAAAAATGTTTGTTTGTGGTATTATAATTTGTTTTGAAAATCAAATTTAAAAAAGAAAAAAAAAACATTATAATTACGAATTATAAGTAATAAGATTATCTAGACATGAAAAATACCAAAAAAATTTCTTTTATGACATGCATTCATTATAATTAGTGGTTATAAGTAATAAGATGATCTAGGCATGAAAGATACCAATAAAATTTCCTTAATAACTATTAACATGTGATAGTTTAAAAATTATCAAAGTGAAATTTTGCCCAAAAAAGAAAAAAACTCTTTTCCAATTTTGAAATTTAAACCAAATTTCTCAAAACACCAGAAATTAACTAGGTTGCAATATAACAAACACTTAGATATAAATTTAAACAAAAAAAGTCGTTTTAATGTATAAATTTACTGATTTTTTTTAACAGATAGTTTATTATTCAGAATCAAAATGGCAACTAAGCATCTAAAATAAGTTTATCAAACTTTTTTTCTTTGATCAAGTGTTATATTATGATAATTTTAACGATTCCACTATCACTTAGAAGTTACTTAATTGCCTTTTGAAGACAGCAATGAGTTTAGGTTTTAGATTAATTTATAATTATTCCTCAGTGTAAGGAAAAATTCAATACGACAAAAATTAAAAGATCAAGAAAAATAAATTATATTCAATATTAACATAATATTTTTATTTTAAAAATATAACATTTCTAAGTTTTACACACAGCATTCTTTGTAAGAAAAACATGTTAGAATTTCTTTTTTCTCTCTGCATATAAATTTCCTACACTTTTAGAATATTTTGTATAGATCCTTAAACTGTATTTGAATAATTTTAGTTGTTCATTCACGATTTTTTAAAAAAAAAAAAAAATCGAAATTTTAACATTTTACTAAATGTGGAAATACTGTGATACATTATATCTCAGCTTCTCCACACTTAGAAATTTTAATTTTTAAAAATTAATTAAAAAGTTTTTTTTTAATTAATAAAAATAAGTTTAAAACGAGTTATAAAATTTCATCTGTTTGTTATATAATTTTATCTATTTATTTTTTGGATGAGGCTGCACTTTGACCATTTGTGCATTTTAAAAAATCTTATTCATTTCAACTAAAGCAATACCATTTCCATATTATTATAAAAATATTAAAACAAAATTTCTTACTCATAATAGAATTCATGTTAAAGAAAAGGAAATTAATAAACATTATTTTTTTAAATCTTTAATATTAATAATTTTAAATGTATTACTTGAAAGTATTCTCATAAACCCAGCTAGACACACTATTTCAACTCCAGCTTCTTTTAAAAGAGAATGCACGGCCATATCAAATTCAACTCTACTCTTGAATCCTTTATGACTAAGAACCTACATCAAGAAAGACCCATAACACAACAGCAACAATTTATGAAATTTTTAGATGAAAATCATACACATGCAAAATAAGATCACAATAGAATTTTATATTTTAGTTCGCAAAATATATTCTAGTTACTTTTAGAGCAATTCTTTGATTTTTATCAATTATTAAAAAAACTAAATATAAAATTTGCAAAAGAAATTTTCATAAGATTAAAATCAAAATCAATCCAGTTATGTTATTGTTCAAGCGTGTTGCCTTTCAATAATAAAATACACAAAAATTCTGATTTCTTATTTATTAATAAATATAATAAGTTACAAAATTTAAAATCTTTTACAGGATAAATAATTTGAAAACTGAAAATTGTCTCTTTTTTTTATTCTTTGCCCCTTTCTTCTAAATTTATGGCTTTAAATTTTTTTTACAACAAAATAAAAATATGATTTAAAAAAAAGTTATTATAAAGCAATCAAATTTCATTTAAAAATGTAATTCGATTCATTAAATATATTGGACTGGATTAAATTAACCTCAAAAAATATATTAAACAAGGAGGCTTTGCCCCCTGCTAGCTGGTGCTCGCCAACCTCATGAACTGCTTTCGCAGTTCATCTTGGATTGCTTCGTAATCCAATGCTCGCTCATTGGATACGTTCTTAACGTCTAGCTTTTGTATACTTTTTTGAATACTGAAGTTCCGAAAACTTTTCACTGTTGAAAATTCTAAACCTGTACATTTCAATATTAATTTGAAATTGCAAACAGTTCACATATTTTTCTTAATCACACTATTCAAAATTTCAGTTGTTGAGAAAAGTAACTGTTGTAAGTTTTGTTTTAAAGTCTTTCCCACCAGTGTTAAAGCCATGTGTTGTAAAACAATATGAAATAGTAGTCTGAATAGTAGAGAGAGAGAGAGAGAATTTCTTTAAAGACACAATTGTTAATTTGAGCATTTGGCGATATAACACTTATAGAATTGAAGGATTTGTTACGTCAAGCGCTCAGGTATCTTAATTTTGATCTAGTTGCGCTTCTATGTCATTTTGATTTATGTTGCTAAGTTAACTTTCAAAAAATTCTATGGCTGGCAACAGCATTTTTATTTTTAAATTTGTTTACCTTTATTTCTTTTAGAGTTCGTTCTTTTTTTAGCAAAATGTTTTTTAAACTATCTTTGCCGACTGTTTTCTCTATAAATGAAGAAAATAAAGTAAATATTTAAGTGTTGTGAAAAGAAACTTATTTAGTTGTACAAAGTACTTCAGTCAAAATTTGGGAGCCACGTAAGAGAATTATATATATTAGATCAGAAACACGTCATTAAAAGGCAGAATGCTTTGGTGTTTTCAAAACGTAAACAAAACAAAGCAAACGTTGCCACCGGTGGAAAAGAAATACAGCCAAAATTTGGGAGCCACGTAAGAGAATTATATATATTAGATGGCAAAATAAATAAATGGATAAATTTTGATTTAACAAAGGTTCAAAAAATATCAAAGCATCAAACAGTGTTATTTAAATTAGTTAATTTATAATACTGCTATTGGAAATAACATAAAGCAAGGCAAAATTAAATTTAATAAATTAAAAATACATAAGTGGAAGTTATAAAAAAAACTATATAAAGTTTAAAAAATATATTAAACAAAACAAAAAATTTTAAAAAATATTCAGAATCACAGATGCTAAATAAATTACTAGTGGAAAATGGAAGAAAAATATCACTTATTAGAATGAAATATATCAAAACTTTTTATTTAGTAATAAAAAATACATGAATAAAACATTAGACCACAAATTTAAAACTGATAATGAAAATGAAAAATTGCTGCTTTAGTTAACACAGTTAATCCAAAAATAAAGATATAGATCAAAAGCCGGTCAAATGTGAATTTTATTATATATTCAATTTCAATAATAAATGTTAATACCTTTGTTGGAATGAGAGCATTTTGAGCTCTTTTTAAACCTGCAACATCGGGAACATTTGAAAGAACCAAAACAATTTCAGCTTGGCTGCAGTTGTAGGGATTTTTGGTATAATTAATAAGAGCTTGAAGATTTGTTCCTAGGCATAAAATAAAAATATATAACTGCAGTTGAGAAAAAAATTATCTAAAAATGTACTTTAAAAAATTTCTCATTAATTTAGTTTACATTAATTTAATTTTATTAAGAGAATCATCTTAAGAGAAAATTCATATTTTTTATCTAAATATTAAATTAATTTTGTAATAATATCAGTTATTTATACAAAAAAATAAGTAATTACATGTTTTATGGTACAAATACAAAACAACAATATTTAAATCAATCTAATTAATATTGAATATGTTAATTACTATCAAATATGTCTAACATATGAATCTCATTAATCATATAATAGATAAATCAAATTATAAGATATATAGCAACGGATATAAAAATAGCAGAGAATTATAAGTAAGCATAAGTGGCATGAAATAGTTTTCTATGTTTGCCTCTTAAAAACCAAATTTTAAAAATGAGCAATTCTTATTAATGAAAATAAAATAAAAACTTTTTTATGATACACAAAAGTAGTAAGAAATTTTGATTACAATGAATGTGAAATATCAAATGGAATGATTCCGTGACTAAGATTTTGAGAAATTTTTAACTAAAAAATTGCTATTAGTGCAATAATTATGCTTCAGTTATTAATATTCAAGCATTTGTAAACTTCAACATTCTTTTTGAAAAACAAATTCTAGGCACCAAAAAATAAATAAAAATATAAATTATGACACAAACAAATTTTTAAGCTATAAATAATAATAAGGTTTTAATATAAAACAATTATAAGCGATAAGAAAATATGACAAATAGACTTAAATGAATTATTCTTGTTATTCTTCTTTGCCTATCTGTCAAATTCAGTATATACTGTGAGTAAATAAAAAAAAAATACAGTAAAACATGGTCTAAAAATAATAATTAATTTATTATTAGAATGAAATGTGTAGGAAATTATTTTACAAAAATCCTTCAGTTGTAATAAATAAGAATTATGAAATCAGTCTGTGTTATAATTTTTTTTTTTTAATTCTATTATTATTTTTTTTTTTAACATGTATAGTTAACTCACATTAAAATTAAAATAAATTTTTTTCCTAATAAGTTTTTTTTATTTTTTATTGCATGATAAAAATTATTTTAAAAGAATTACCTGAGCCTGATATCAGAACTCCAACTTTTTTCTTCTTTCCTCCTTTTTCTTCTGCACTAAGATTAGAAGACAATTTAAAGTTCTTTACTTCGACTTTCTCTTCTCCTGAAAATGAAAAAAATATTTTATCACAGTTTTCAATTTGCTTTGTGCATAAATGTGTGAGATTTTACACATTTCACATCACAATATATATATATATATATATATATATTAACTAACAAATCAAACACACTTCAGTAATGCAGCAAGAACGCAATTTAAACTCCTCTAGTTACGCTCAATTTGCGCTTTTGTTTTCATATTTTGCAATCTGGCAGTCTTGTTACAAAAATATTTTAAATCATTCTTGAAAAATTTCCCGTTCATGTAAGTTCATTTTATTTCGCTACTCGCTTTATAGATTTTGTTTTATTCTGCTCTTTCTTTATATTTTATTTTCTGTTTTTACGTGTTATTGTTACTTATTGTGTTTAATTCTGTTTGTTGTAATTTTTGTAAAAAATTTTTTGAGTGCTCCTCAAACTATTGTATTGATATATTTTGCTTTGGCTATATTGATACAATATTAGAAAGCACTCTTTTTTGCGGATATAATCGTGTGGGCTGATGAAAAGATTATATCTTTTATTTTCCGTATTTTTAAAAAAACTTTATCCTTTTTTTTCTTTTTCTTTAAATTAATTCTTTTTCTTTCCCCAGTTGTTTGTTATTTTATTATTATTATTTTTCTTTTTCCCCCTTCTTTATTTTGTCAGTAATTTACCTTTGTTTTATCTTCATTTTGAACTTATATATATATATATATGGATTAAATAATTTTATACGCATATAGCATCTTAAAGTTAATTATTTGGGTTGTTCACTGAAGTCCACCAAAAACTCAAAAAGAAAGTAATTTCGTTTTTTACCAACAGAAGACTTGATTATATTTTTTCACACTTAAGCCACATATAATCATATACACATAATCATTATATATTTTGACGGCTGACATAGCAAGTCTTGCTTGTGAAAAAGTTTGATTAATTCTATGCAATAGTTTTTGGTTTTTGTCCTTTCAAAAATGGAAAGTAAAAAACAGCTTTTTTGGCATATTTTGCTTCCGTTAAAAAGGTTAAAATGGTGTTCAAGCAAGAAAAAAATTAGCCGATGTGTATGGAAGATGTATTTACAGTATGCCAGTGCTAAAACAGGTTTGCAAAATTTCAATCTGGCAAATTGTTGTTGTTGTTTCTAATGCGGATTGCCACATTAGCAAGCCTGCTTGGCGAAGTTGAGCAATTTTAAGGCAGAGAGTGTGTTTCTTGTTTCTACCAAGTCTTGTACCACGTCAGTTGAAGCTGATAAGAAACAATAAAAGCAAGCATTCATTGATACAAACCAACAAAAAATAACTGGTGAAGTTGCTGAGAGATAAAATTTTTCAAACTCATGTGTCCTTGATCATTTAAAAGACCTCACATTTAATCTCAAAGCTCAACATATGGGTTTCTCGGGTGGAAAAATCTCTCGTAAAGAAAAAATTTGCGCTGTTGAGTAATTCTGTTACCTGTAATTTGCTTCTCAAACATCAAGAAAATTATCTATTTTTGAAGTGTATCATCACTAGGGGAAAAAAATTAGCTGCCTCAAACAAAATAAGCTGTCTATGTTCCAATTTCTACATTATTTTTAGACAGTAAAATCTTTACTTTACTGAGGAGGCCAAAAATGCATGGATCAGTTAGTTTTTTTTTTTTTTTCTTCCTGCAAAGAACAAAATCTTTAAGAGTGTGGCTACTTTATGCTCAATGCTACTGCCAAAAAGATGGCAAAAAGGTATTGGAACAGAATGGACAATGTATGATTCAATAAAATCTTTTTTCATGAGAAAATAGTCTTTATTTTAATTTTAAAAAAATGAACAAATTACTTTCCAAAAATCCCAATAAAAAGATGAATTTTTCTCTTCAGAAGGTTCCCAAATTTTAACGCATCAAGCATGAAGAAATAAAATAAATGATAATAACAATAAATATTATAGATATAAACATGAAATCTGTATAAAAGATACATAGCGATAATTCCTCTCTTGTGAAAAGCACTAATAGTGAAAAAATATTAATTTCAAGATATATTGTGAATTTTTATGAGAGCAAAAATTTAGCTTTCTTTTCGTATAAAGGAAGCCACGGTCAAAAGGCTTTTTTTGATGTGATTACAATGATTTCACTAACCACCATGCTTATCTCTTTATTTTTTCACCTCATCGCTTATAGCAATTTCATTAAACTTAACGTGAAGTTTTAACAAAGGTTACAAGGAAAAAAGTTAAATGAACAAAACTATTAAAGGTTTTAATAGTAACTCACCTTCTTTTAATTGCTTCACACAACCGATTGTAGAAGCCTTTTCTCCACTGTTTCTTAGAGCTTGCAGAACTTCCTTTTCATATTTCTTTTCCAAAATCAATGCCATGCCAATACCACAATTAAATGTTTTTAACATTTCTTTTTCTGACATTTGACCTTCCTTTGCAATCCACTGGAGTACAGGGGGCATTTCCCATTTCTCTCCTTCTAAAACAACTTTCAATGATTTTGGTAAAACTCGGGGAATATTTTCAGTTAAACCACCTCCAGTGATGTGTGCGGCAGCTTTTAGGAAGTTTTGTCTCATGATTGGCAACATAGATTTAACGTAGATTTTTGTTGGAGTTAGTAAGGCTTCCCCAATGGTTGTTGATTTATCCAACGGAAATGGGTCTCTGTAACTATAATTTTTCAGTTCCACTATTTTTCGAACCAAACTGTAACCGTTACTGTGAACACCAGATGATGCAACACCAATTACAATGTCTCCTTCTTGGATATCATTTGATCTCGGTAAAAGATTTTCTTTTTGAAGAGCTCCCTCAGCGTAACCAACCACATCATAATTTTCACTATTTTGAATGCACTGGTTAACATTAAAATATATATCTGGCAATTCATTGATTTCACTTTCTGAAAAAAAAAAAAAAAAGTTTTTCTCTTAAACACTTTAGAATTGCAGCATTGAAAAATTAAAACACTATTATTGGGCATCTACTAAATAGCAGAAGAAGAATATAATCTGATGAATAATTTTGAACTTTAGAAATACATTTATATTAAAAATAATAAAAACATTTACTATTTATGCTAATATTTCTTTAATGGTTCAAACTTCTAAATTTTTACAATCATTGAGATTCAGATTGTATTTTTTGAACATGTCATGTTTTGTAATATGGTCAAATTCTAGTTATAGCGAATTGAAAAATTTAGAGAATGCATAAGAAAACCTCTAAATGTTGTGTTTACGATATAAACTTCATTTTTGAAGAGATCCTACATTGTGTCTAGTTTTTAAGTTTTAAAATTATCAATACCTGAGCTAGTAGTCCTAAAAAACAAACAAAAATCTAGCACTATCAATCTAATAAATATGTCTGCAATAGCAAATTTAGAAATAATAAATTAAAACTAAACATATATATATATATATATATATATATATATATATATATATATATATATATAATATTTTTTTGTTGTGCCTAACTTAGATAAAATAAATTTTATGTAACTACAATACAAATAGATTTTAAATTACCATAACAAAAAAAACAAAAAAAATCACATTGTTTTAGATTTATAACAGCTATAATTTTTCTCACAAATAAAAGTAATGGTAACAGCTGGTAGCTTTTTAAAAATTTACAACATAGATATCATACATCAAGAAATCACAGTATGAAAAAGAACTAAGTTTCACTAGTCTACAATCTAAAACACTAACATTTTTAAAGCACTTAAAATAATTGAGCACATTTTTAATAAATATTTAGTAAACGCGTGCAATAATGGCGCGAAACACTGTTTGCTTTTGAACACATACCAACTAGGGCACAATTAGCTTGTTTGCAGCCTTCTGCAATTCCAGATATAACACTTAATGCCAAATCAGGATTAAGGACTCCACAATCGAATGACTGCATGAAGAAAAGAGGTTCTGCACCATGTGTTAATATATCATTTACACACATTGCAACAAGATCAATGCCTATTGTATCATGCTTATCACATGCTTGGGCAATCTGCAAAAACAAATTTTAAAAAAAATTAGTATGCATGTGATATTTATTTTATGCATGTACAAGGTGCTACAAAATTACAACCCTTAATATGTCATTTTCGTCTTTCTTGTCGAAAATGATGTTAAAAGTATTAATCATGAGTTTTAAACTAATATTTATATTAAAAACAAAGATACTATCAAAAACTATTGAATCACCAGCGAGGTGGATGTGATGAAACCATCACAACATGTTTGATTGTGTCATGAAACTTGAAGACGTTTCTATTTCCTAATATGGACATTTAGCTCAACTCTGTTCTCTCTAACAAAACAAGACATTTTCATGTTTTCGTTTTTGATTTGTAAGATTTCAGAGTAAGTAAACATCATGATATTTTTGAAAAATAAATAAATTAATGCAAACCTGGATATCTATCCGATAATTTTATATAAATCAAATTTTTGATAGATTAGATAATTTCATAGTTAATAAATATTTTCAGGCATAACATAAACATCAGACCACAAAATTTATTTCATGCATGTTTGTTATATAATTTAAATTCCCATTTGCCATTTATTTACATTCTCATATAACAAAATATCAATAAATAAAATTGAGATTCTCGTGATATCACAAAAACGCAAAATATTAGCTTAATATTGCAGAATACAATATAACAAACATTTTGCTGTTGTTTTTCTTATCAAAATAACATAAGATTCATATTTAACAAGTAGCTTTAAAAATAGCACATTAAATTAGCCTACTTACTTAATTCAATTTCAAGTTTTGCAAAAGCTTTAATTAAAAAATAATTTAAGTAAATTGATTCTAGATCATCTTCATTGAGAAATAAAAACATACTGATCAACGTTGATTGTTTAGATTTACAAATTTATGTCTCATTTAATGTTTGTAGTATATCACTTGATTTGTTAAATGTTTTGACAAGACTTAATAGTAACTCTACAGCCCTAGTACATGTCTGTAAAGCTTAATTTTTTAAAGTTTGAAGTCTGTGTTTTTAGCAATAATTATGTATGAAAAGACCTTTTGAAGCATAAAGAAATCATGTAGCATAAAAAAGGATACTAACACTTAAAGGGATATGGAAGGGATACCAAAAAAAAATGCAAAGCGTAAGGAAAATTTCACACTGAATAAAAAATCAAACAAATTTCTTGCATCTGCTAAATGTCTGAAAAAATATATATTTTTTAAAAATTTAGCCAAGTTTAAATCTATGATTAATGATTTTTATTTTATTGGTCATAAAAAGTTTTTGGATATTTTTTGAAATATCTAATTATTGAGGGAGACAATAATTAGAACTACTATAAAATAGAAATTTCCATGCCATACTTTTAATAAGAAAGGTTTCATAGATAAACATTCTTAGAATTAAACTAAAATAAATATATGTATATTTACTTTCAATTTAGTACCAACACCATCTGTTCCTGAGACTAAGTAAGGATATTGGTAACCTGAAGCTTTCAAATCAAATAGGCCACTGTCAGAACTTCTATCGAATCCTGGTCGACATGTGCTTTTCATTATACTTTCCACAGAATCATGAAATTTCTTATTTGATTTTTCTAAACCAGTTGCATATATTTTTGAAATTACCTCCTCATTCCTGCAAAGTTCCATTTATTTATTAGTAGTCAAGAGTCTATAATAATCTTTTTGTAATTATTTGAAATTTCTGAAATATGTGATACATTTTATTTTTTTTAAATAAGTTATTTATGATGAGTTCACAAAGGGATTATCTTAGAAAAACAAACTAGAATATATCACATCTATTAGCAAGTAAATGTTCTAGAAAAAATTTGTTAAAAATAATTAACAAGCACCTTTTTTTTAAAATATTTATTGAATACTATATTCGACAATTTTAATCACTAGTTTATAAGAAATATACTAGAATAAAATAGATAATTTTAAAGTGAGTTATTATGAGTTGAATCCTTTTATTTTGTTTAAAGGATTTAATTGAAGTATTACTATATATAACATATAACAAATATATATATATATGTGTGTGTATGTAACAAATAATTATGAAGTTTATTTGTTATTTCCACTCACTTATTCATAAATCTGTTATTTATAAATGTATGAATTTGATCAATTTCATAAAATATAACACAAAGGAAAGACTAATTGAATACCATAACATAAAACAGTTGAAAGAATTATGCTATATTTACAAACTAACAAAAATTAAAAATATTTCAGTAATTTTTTCAGTGAGGAGGGGCATAGTAGTACTTAATATGTATTACTTAAAAAGTGGAAAAGTTTAAAAACACTCATATCTGTACTTATTCCCCTGACTTTGTACTCATTTTTATAATTATGTATTCATTAATCATGTGATAAAAATGTTTATCAGATAAAAAAATAATAAAAAACTGCAATTTTCACTAAAATTTTAAAAGTTCAAAAATTAAACAAATTAAAGTTGATATTAAAATTTTTGAGAAGTAATATTATTTTTAATTAGCAATTCTAACTACTAAAAATGAAACAATATTTTTACACATTTGAACAAGATGTATGACAAACTAACTTTTTATTGGACAGAAACACATCAACAACTTTTGGATAGATCAACTGTTGCACCCGTCTGATATTTTTACACAACGATTCTTGAGTAGCATAAGGTTCGATTTTCAGAGCACATTGTTTCAATATTTTTCCAAATTTTCCATTTTCCTATTACAAATTATTCAGTTCAAATCAAATTTTTTTTTAAAAAATGTGTAAAAACATATAAAACATATTAAAAAAGTTATATTTTAAACAAACTAATAATGTATTCAACAATATTTAAAAACAAAATTAGATGACTTAATAATGAAACACAGTTAATCAAAGTCATTTTCAAAAGGGAGAATAGGATAAGAACTAACAATTAAAATGTTTGATTGAACTAGAAGATTTTTAGCGTGAAACAGTAAAATCATCTTATACACTGAGCAGCTATTTTATTATGACTACCCCTTAATTATTTCGTTTTGCAGATTCGATTCTTCTTGAGAATGAACTCTATGAGATATTGCAAAAACTTTTGTAGTATGTATAAGTGTAATATTTGTGTGTGGTGTGTGTTTTGTAGTAGGTGAGCACTTTCTAATAGTATGAGACAAGAGAGCTGTGGATTTAGACTTCACAAAATCATTCCAACTTCATCTCGCAAATGATTAATAATAGGGGTTGAAATCCAGTATGCAACAAAGTAAAGTTTCAAACCAATTCTTAGTGATGGCAGGATACATTATCCCATTGTATCCTGCTAACCTTTCACATTGGGATGAATCAACAGCATTGTAAGTTTTCCTAATCAACAACAATGTTATAGTATAATATGATGCCTTAATTAAGATAATTTTGTACACTAAATAAAAGCTCTAATTCGAAAAGGTATAAAAGCTATTTCAACCAGGAAAACATTTTTTTTTCACCACACTAGCCTTCTTGTAGCAATATTGTGGTGCAATAGTGCATTTGCATAAAATTGTCTTGAGGTTAGCATAAAGCAGTTGTCCAGTGCACAAGGTTAATTTTCATGAAGTGGGTACCAGAATTTCCTTAATTCAATTTTGTGGTTACAAAGCAGATAGTGAAATAAAAAAAAGCCTATTAAAGTGCCTAACATAAAACTCAATGTTTATATTATAAGGTTTGACAATTAAACCTGTACAGTAAAAATCGATTTAAAAATTAATAAAGGCTTACCTCAACCAAATAAACAGTACAACCAGTGATTCTTGCATCAAAAAGTAAAGCTTCCTTGATTGGATCTGAGCAATCAAATGAAGGTAACATCGAAGAATGAATATTTAAAATTTTTCCTTTCCAAACATTTAAAAAGGAACCTATAATATTTCAAAAGTGTTTAAAAATAAAAAACATTAAGTTATATTACAAAACATTATTCTATTTAATCAAGAGAAATAATATTTTGATCCATTGATGTATTTATATCAAAAAGCAAATAAATAAAAGCCATCTTAACATACCAACACAAAAATATTAAATCAAAGAATTTATTAAAATTTTTAATTAAATTCTGATACATAAAGCTAGATATTATATTTTATTTTTGCAAATTAGCTATTTCAAAACAGTTTTTGAAATTTTACATATTAACCCTTCGCCAACAAAATTTTGAAACTGGTCATTCTGGTCCACTTATACCAGCAGTAAACAAAAAGTGAAAAAATTTTTTTTGATTAAACATGAAACTTGGAGATAATTCATTGTGTTGTAAATAATACTTTTCAAGAGACTTCAAGTAACCAACCATAATATTTACATTGAAAAATGATTTTACGTCTAGGCTGGTATCACTTTGTTTATTCAGAATTGCTTTTACTGAAAAAGAAACTTAAATCCTCTATACAATGTTGCACAAATAATGCATGCACACAAAAGAAATTATGGCCATGGTTTCAGAAATATGCTTCAAATTTATAATTAGTTATACTAGAACATGCTTTTGTTAGAAATTTAATTTAGCAACAATACTATCTTTTTAAAATTGCATAATAATTCATTATTCAGAGAAAGTTTTCTAAAAAATTCTATACATCTAATTGTACAAAGATTTGAAAAAGCTCAAAATAAGAAACTTTTTTCCATTTTTACTTCTTTAGATACAAATTACATTGTTTAAAATTACATTGTTTAAAAAGGGATAAAAAATTTTGTATACATAAAAATGCAAAATTTTGCCGACTCTATTTCATAAAATAAAACTTAAATGATTCTTAAAAATTATTTTTAATGGAATTATTATTGCATGTGTGAGCTTAATAATCCATGCATAAAGTTTTTGCTTAGCTTAAAAGTTCTATGGATATGTTCCTGCTCTCTCCACATTTTGATAGCCAAGAATATAAATCTGTACAAAAAAGCATGTTTCAGAAAAAGTATGTTTTTTTTTTTGTTTGATTATGTAATTTATTCAATAGTTAGCACTTTTTATTTATCATATTTGAGGTCAATCCTTTAAACCAGTAATATTGACATTTAATAAGTGAAAATCCACACAATAGAGTAAAAGATATACAGAATTTTTTTTTTTTTGTAAGCATGCTAAGTATTAAAAAGATGCATAAATTTCTGTGAAAATATGAATTTTTGAAGTTTATTAACAAAACTCTGGCTGTAAATAAAATAATTGTTTACCAACTTCCAATAATGAGTTTGAGATTTTAAACCCAACTTACAAGGATCTGGGTCATTTTTAATAGAATAATATCAAATTAAAGGAACTAGTTATCTTACAAGACCTTTAGCATATAAAATATCGAATTTTTCTATAAAATTTCCATGAGAAATTAAAAAAATAAATTTTGGCAACAAAGGACACTATATAAGCAGATAAGCATACTTATTCCAAAAATTTCTTTATAATGTTCTTTTTATAGTAAGAAGTAGAAATTTACAAATATTTATGAGTCAAAATGAAATGTTTTAGGAACAAACTTACTTGAAAACTCCTTTTTAAATGCATCCAAACATATCAAGTCAATATTATACGATTTCACTGCCTCATAGATTGTTGAATCTAGATCTAGTCCTGTATTGTTTAGAATCTAAAATTATATACTTTATTCATTTATATGCTAAAGGATAATGTTAAATCCTAAAAAATGTAATGCAATAAAAAGGGGCTAAAAAGAACAGAAAGAAAAAAAACTTCAGGAAACATTAGTACAATACTGTAAAGAGAACCAACTTAAGAGACATTTATTAACATGTGATCAGAATTAAATTATGAAAATAACTCATAAAAATATTTTCTCACATCATATAATTATTCAAAATTGAGGTACTTTGAGCGAGCCAAGATTTAAAAAAGGTCTATTAAACTAAAGGTCATTTAAACTAAACAAAATTATAAAAAACCTAAATCCTGACAATCAGTGTTTTATTCAAAGAAACATTTTTAGAAATTTATTTCACTCCCTTATAGGTTTTTGAGAAGTGAATTTCAAAATAAAGTTGTGAATTTGTAAACAGATTACATATGTGAGTTTTTACTTTTCATACTTTAGAGACTTGAATATTTAACAAAAAATAAATAATTATTTTCAATTTTTACCTATTTATGCGTTAATTACAGTAATTTTTTTAAAATTAAAAATAAAATATATAGAATTTAATTTTAGAGTTCTTTTTTTCTACAATTTATGACTCATGTTCAAACACAATTGACACCTTCATTGATGGCAAGAATAAAGTACTCTTCGCAAAATAATCTGGAAAGATTTTCCATTTGTTCAAAATCTGATCTTTTAGCTTTTACTTTATTTTTAATTGCAAAATCTTTAAATAATAGTTTCAAGTATTGGAATTGATAGTAGAGCAATAGCAACTAATTACCTGAATTCACAATCATTACTCTCCATACACTTATTGACTGATTTTCTAAGGAGTCTTTATTAACAGCGGGGGGGGGGGGGGGGGGGGAACAATTTTAACAAAAATTGTACACATATTTTCACTCTTGTTAACATTTTTGAGTAAAACTCAAATTCGATGCAAAAAATACACGTTTAGATGCATATATGGACTCAGCTAACAACTGAAGTTTCTAATTAAATTATGGAAATAATTAATATAAAAAATTTTCTTAATATTCATTAACATCACATAAAATCATTGAAATGAGATACATGAGGTAGCTTTTACAAGGCAAAGTTCAAAAAAGGATGCCACCAATCGAACAAAATCGGAAACACTGCATTCAAATAAAAGCCTAAATCTGGAAGCCAATAACAATGAATTTGAAACCTTTACCTTAGTAGGAATATTCAACTCTCTAGCCTTTGTAATATTTTCACATTCTTCAAGAGAGAGTACTAAAGATACTTCATAACTCATGGTAGTAGGGCTTTTTGCATAGTTTATTAAAGCCTGCATATTTGTCCCTAGACAAATAAAGAATTATTTCATTATACATTTATTATATGAGCAAAAAGATTTAGAAGTTTAATAACTATATTTGTAACATAACAATAAACATTTTTCTTATGTAAAATAAAATGTCTCATCAGTAATTTTGAAGAAAAAAAAAAGCTATCTGAAATTTATTACATAGTATTTTATTCATAGTTTAAATTTTAAAATATTTAAAGTGTATCACCATAACGTACTTATACAATCAATCTGTCTCTTCAGGATTCTAACATTTCATGTTAAGTTAGAATATAGAAAATTATGACAAACTGTTGTTGATATGCAAATAAAATCCCATTTTTCCCCTCCCTCTCATGTAAGTTAGGCGAGTTGCGTAATTTGAAGTGACGACTTCCCGATAGGGGAAATCGAAATATATTAATTGTAGAAGCTGACTGAGTTGTTAGTTAGTTAGTTAGTTAGTTGGTTGGTTGATACAGTTGTATTCCTTTTGCATAGCACTGTGTGTGCACGATATTATTTCCGCATTTATATGTTTTAATAAACTCTTTATTTGCTGGCATTTGCTTCTGTGCTATTCAACATAACAACAATTGGTAGCAGAGCGTGGTTTATGATCATCATGGAAAAAGACTTAGTGTTTGGAATTCCGAAGTTGACTGGAACTAATTATCATCTTTGGGCCATGAAAATGGAAGCAGTTTTGAATTTGAAAAAACTAATGTCGGCATTGACAGAGGAAACTCCGACTGACCCTGCTAAATTGCAAGTTTGGGAAACTACCAACCAAGATGCCGTATCATACTTGAAGTTATCCCTATCAGACGAACAGGCTTTGCAATATGCGGAAGAAAGGAATGCAAAAGCTTTGTGGACAAGAATTAAGACTACCTACACTGGGCAGGAAGAAGATAGAAAGATTGATGCGGGTGCCGAACTCAAGAGCTTAGAAATGATGGATTCAGAAGCCGTCAATGACTATATAGCTCGAGCTAAAGGATTATCGACTAAGTGTGCATGCTTGGGACTGAAAATATCGGACAGAGAATTGGTGTTTTACACTGTCAGAGGTCTAGCTGGAAAATATGAGCGCATAAAACAAGTTTTAAAAACTTAACGAGAAAAGTCGCTAGCAGATATACTCTTAAGGGAAGAAGAAAAAGATTTACTACAGAAATCGCATGGACAAAGAAATTCGGAATCTGCGTATGCTACTCAGAAGAAGAGGTTACCAAGAAAAATTTGCTACGCCTGTAGACGACCGGGACATATAGCAAGGGATTGTTATTCGAAACATCAAGAAGTGGGAACCGATAGACGCTACAAACCATCGACAAGCAGAGTAAGAGGTCTTCGAAAACAAAATTTTCAAGAAACATTGGTATCTGATAGTGCTACTCCAGAAAATTTCGCCTTGGTTTCAGTTGAACAGAATGGACAAGTGGACGAATGTTGGATCCTGGATAGCGGAGCCACGTCTCATATGTGCAAGGATGAACGCTGGTTCGAATCTGTAGATGCTTGCGACAGCAAAATATACCAGGCAGGTGAGACTTTTACATTGGATACTAAAGGAATCGGAACTGTTAAAGCTATTTCACTAAGTAATAATGTAAAAATTATAATTAGTAATGTATTGTATGTACCAGAATTACGTCATAACTTACTGTCTCTTACTTGTTTAATGGATAAAGGGTATAAAGTTAAATCACATTCAAACTCAGTTTTAATTATTGCTCCTAATGGACGAATAGTTTTGAAAGCTTTAAATATGAATAAAAAATTAGAAGTTAAGCTAAGACCTAATGTTAATAACGAGGTATGTTTTTCTGGGTGTAACAAAGTTAAAAATAACGCTGAAATGAATATAATTTGGCATAAAAGATTGTGTCATTTAAATGCTGATTATATGCGTAAAATGTCTAAAGTGTTAAACTTAAAAATTGATAATGAATTGTCTTGTGAATCATGTGATATTTCTAAGATTACCAGAAAACCTCATTATAGTATTTTAACTTCTCAAAGTTCAACTACTTTAGAATTAATACATGGTGATTTGTGTGGGCCATTCCCAGTTAAGTCTTTAGGTAATTCAAGATATTTTTTAATATTAGTAGATGATTTTTCTGGCATGTATTTTACTTATTTTCTTAAGAACAAAACCGAAGTATTTGATAACATTTTAAGTTTTAAGCTGAAATTTGAAAATTTACTAAATAAGAAAATTAAGAAATTTCGTAGTGATAATGGTCTTGAGTTTGTAAATAAAGATCTTGAGTTTTATTTCACTGAATGCGGAGTTACACATGAGAAATCTGTGCCGTACAACCCAGAAAGTTTGGGTAAAGCTGAACGAGCTAACAGAGTTTTGTTAGATAGAGCTAGAACATTAATCTATGATAGTAAACTTCCTTTAAATTTTTGGGCTGAAGCAATAGCCTATGCAACACATGTTACTAACCTAACTCCTCGAAAAGGTAAAACTGAAGTTCCAAAAGAATTATTCTTTAATAAAAAGCAGAACTATAAATATCTGCGTGTTTTTGGATCTACAGCATACTATCACGTTCCTAAAGCTTTAAGACACAAACTTTCCATTCCAGGTAAAAAGGGTATTATGTTGGAATATTCGAATGAAAGACGAGCTTATCGTATTTACGACCCTGAAAGAAATAAAGTAATAGAAGAGCGTTCAGTAAAATTTAATGAGAAATTATTAGGTAGTAGTAATTTGTTTAGTGAGGATAAATCTAATGACATCGATGAATTTTTTAATATCCAAACTAACGTAGAAGACCAAAATACAAGTTTTGAATTTCCACTGGATTTGAAGGATAGCAGAGATTTAAGTGAAACTAAAACTCATGGTCGTCCAGTAGGTTCAACTAAAGAAAATATTAGGGAATTAAATGAACAAAGAATAACTGAAGACGAAAACAGGTTATTAGAGCTAGGTGTACGTCGGTCAGATAGAATAAAGGAAAAGGCAAGTTCAAACTTAGTAACTAATATTCCAGGTAATTTTGATGAAGCTAAACGTGATAAAAATTGGTTAAAATGGGAAAAAGCAATGAATGAAGAATTAAATTCTATTCACGAACACGATGTTTGGGATCTAGTTGATAAACCTGAAAATGTAAAAATAGTTAAGAGTAAATGGGTTTTTACTATGAAAGAAAATAAATATAAAGCTAGGTTAGTAGCAGCAGGTTTTAATCAAGTAAAAAATCGTGATTATTTAGAGTCTTATTCTCCCGTGTTAAGTACCGAATCTTTGCGTTTGTTGTTAGCATTATCTGCCAAATTAAATTTAGAAGTAAAATTTTTAGATATAAAAACTTTTAAAAATTATAAAATCAAAGTTTTAAAAAATATATAATAAATCAATAGTCTTAAATATAACTAGATCTAGCAACAGTTTTGTAACTTCCCAATCATTAAAAAAAATTAATGAACCCCATGAAAAAATTGATCACAGAACATTTTTAAAAAACCGAGACAGCGTTAGAATCAAAATCGAAACAATACTATGGGATTTTTTTTCATTATTGTTCAATTCCTTATAAGATCAACATCACAAAATCTGAAATTCATAGTTGCTCAAGTGAAACACAAATAATAAAACTGCAATTTACAAGAAAAATTCAAGTTAATACCTACTCATATTTAAAATAATAATAATAATAATAATAGCAGATGAAGCTTACCTTTTTTTGATGTGAATATTGCCACCTTCTTCTTAGTAACTATAGATTGTTGCTTTAATGGGAAATTCTTCAACTGAATTTTACAATCTTCTATAAAATGCAATTTATTAAAACTCCATATAGCTAAAATTAGCGAACTTTAAAATATATATACAGTACCCTTCCAAATTATTAGGGACACTTATAAATTTCTAAAAAAATTTCATTTTTCAAAGTATCATAACTTTTTCAAAAATGAATCAATTTTCATAAAACTTTCAGGATATCATGTTCAAATCTTCTACTTTTACCTAAAAATTACTAATTTAATTTATCGCAATTTTTTGCAAAAATTTGTACATTTGAACAAAGCAATTTTTTTTTTTTTTAAAAAAAGGTCAAGTTTGACAATTTGCTACTTTGTTACAAAATTTTTTGCATAAAAATTATTATTCAGACATTAAAGTACAAGTCATTAACTTTAAAACGCGCTAAAGTAAATGACTTTACGATTTCTTTTGACCGAGATATGAGATTTTGAAATTTTTTTTGTCATTTATAGTGAAAACGAAATTATTGTGAATTCGAAAATTATTTAGTACATATTTAGTATAGATATTATTGTAAAAGGAAAAGCTTGTATTGAAAGTATGCCGCGAAGAATAAACGCAGTTATACAAGCATGTTACAAAATATTAAGATTTTTTTTTATTATACTTGTTTTTGTAAAAAAGTTTTTAAATTTTATAATAAAGTTAAATTTCTTAAAAAAAATTTTGAGTCGTTTTTTAAAATTGTTATTGCAAATTTAAAAATAATGTTCCTGTTTGTAAAAATGTTTTAAATAAAAAAATTTATGAATCCGAATTAGAAAGTTGCAAAAAAATAATACTAAATACTAAATAATTTTCGAATTCACAATAATTTTGTTTTCACTATAAATAACAAAAAATTTTCAAAATTTCATATCTCAGTCAAAAGAAATCGTAAAGTCATTTACTTTAGCGTGTTTTAAAGTTAATGACTTGTACTTTAATGAGTAAATAATAATTTTTATGCAAAAAGTTTTGTTACAAAGTAGCAACTTGTCAAACTTGACAATTTTTTTTTTAAAAAAATTGCTTTGTTCAAATGTACAAATTTTTGCAAAAATTTGAGATAAATTAAATTAGTAATTTTTAGGTGAAAGTAGGAGACCTGAACATGATATCCTGAAATTTTTATGAAAATTGATTCATTTTTGAAAAGGTTATGACAGTTTGAAAAATGACAATTTTTTAGAAATTTTAAGTGTCCCTAATAATTTGGAAGGGTACTGTATATAAATTCTTTGTACAATCAACATTTGTTTCTAATCTTTGAGTTAATTTAGATTACAATCATAAATATATTTACATCGTGCATTTTAGAAACATTACATAGATTTTAAAAATCTTTTCATTATTTTTCAAATAGGAATTTTTACAGTTAGATGATAAAAATATATAAAACAAAATATTCAATTAGTAAATAAACGGAAAAGAAATCCTTTTTAAACTTTGTATTTAAATGAAAAATGTATAATGACTAAGCTGCATAATACAAAACATCCTTCCCAATGATTTTTTTACAAAGCTCTTATAAGGGTTCCTTACCTTCCAACTATGCCTCGCAGAAGAAATTCTGCCAATCTCCAGAGATATTTTTTTAAGCATTTTAACATTTAACATATCATTTACTTATTTGGATGCAAACTCATATCCATTCTATCATTACCGTGGCTTTTAAAGACAGATGTAGTAATTTTCCAAAGTTGTTTATGTGTTAGTCACTGTCTGGGAGGTAAACTGATTTTTTTTTCACTACCTCGAATTCCCTGTGGCAGAATTTTTTGAAGCAATCTGCGACAAAACTCCCTAGCACTAATATCTTTCTGCAAGATACTTTTAATAATAACAAACGTATATGTCACTAAAATAAAATAACAAAAGCACTGTGTTTACAAAAAAAACTATATATAATTTTTTTTAATTAAGCATGCAATAATTTTTTATTTTAATAGCATAGGTGATATTCTCACATTTTGTGGAGGGGGGAATGCACTAATCATTTCTTTCTTTGCATTTTGTAAATAATCATCGCAATATAGAAAAGTAATTAAAAATCATGAAATCCGTAGTAGTAATTGCCGGAAAAAAAATATCACAACGAAATCACACGAATTGGACTCCTCAAAAAAAGGGTTACTCAAATCCCTGTTTCTTTCAAGATTAGATTGTCATAATAAATAATATCGTAAAAAATGTCATATTTAAAAACTATGGAGCTATCAATAGCAATAACTGCCAAAAATTCAATAGAATTATTGCCTTAAAAAGTAAATACTGAAATGCACGATAAGATTTTTCCATATTATTTGAAAGATATCAGTATATTTAAAATCCATGAGAAAATCAATTTCAATAACTGACGAAAATACAATGAAAACATTACATTGATTTACGATACTATCGGCATAAATTGAGCGCGTCAAAAAGTGATTATCTAAATGCATGATTCAAATATTACATGTAAATTTATGTAGAAAAGAAAAGAAATTTTTTTTTGTACTTTTCAAAAGAAAATTCTTTCTGCAACAATGTTGCTGTGTCGCTGCGATTCTGCCACAGAGTTTGAATTTATGTGAAACTCAAATAATGGAGACACAAATTGAGACTCTACTTTATATACAAAATTTTACAAGAACAGAAAGCCATGTGGGAAATTGCTGCGATAAAGCAATAAATCAGTAGCAAATAAAAAGTGAAAAAATCTAATCTTACAGGGTGGGTAGCCAAATTATTCAACAAAAAATAAGCACCTTTTAAGCACTTTCAAGCACTCAAAAAATATTTTTAAACACTTTAAACAAATATCATAAATAGGCAGAATTGGAAAGGTTTTGACAATTAACGGTTTTATCTTGTTATAACTGTCATGTCAAAAAAAAAAAAAAAAAAAAAAAAAAAAAACCTTTGGGCATTGTTTTTGCCAATTGTCAAAAGTCATTTAAAAAGAATAGCGTTTTCATATGTTAGGTACTGACAATACGCCGAAATAGATTGGGGTTGAATTAATTGAGAAAACGTTGAATAGAAAAATGTGAACTGTGTCTTTTTGCATAATTCGAAATGAAAATCAACATAGTAAAGGAAAAATCTCATTTTGAAAAAGGGAAAATTAAGCACTTTTTAAAAACGCTACGCACCATGTCTTATTAATCGAGAAATTTATATTTTCTTGACTTGCTTTGATGGATATATTTGCTCCACAGAATACTTGAAAAATTTGATACGAAATGCAGTTCATTGCCTCACCGAATCACAAATAAACCAAAACAATGATAAACTATTTATACCATTATCAATATAGTAACTAACTGTATTCAACAAACACAAATTGTAAAAATATTGGCAAAATACTAGTTAAATACTATCTCTAAGTCTGTGCAAAAAAAAAATGAAATAAATAAATTTAAAAAAACCTAAATGCATACTACTGATTTAAAGAAAGAGAGAAAACGTTATTTTAAACAATTTAAATGCACAAAATGAAATGCTTCTACTCACAACAAGTATAATTATAAATTTTGTTAAAAATTCTAAGTGAAAATGCTTACCTACAGATTTTTTAGTGACATTTCCAACAAATGATACTTTTCCACTATAAAAATGTTGCAAATATTGATAAACATCATTGCCCAACTTTTTATCAACAATCAAGAGAAAATCTATTCCAAAATTGAAATCTTTCAGTTCTTCCTCCAAAATATACGTATTTTTGGTAAGCCAATCATAAAGTGGCGGGATGGTAATATTCTTCATATCGAGAACGCAACTGTAATCTTTTGGTAAGACTTTACTAACACTTTCATCTAAGCCCTCTTTAAGCAAATAAGCCATTCCTTTGACAGGACCTTTTCTTAATAAAGGAAGTAAGTTCTGAACATAAATAATATTGGGACTCAGAAGAATATCTGCCAAAGTGTGACTGTCGTCAAATGGTGCAATGTCAGAATATGTTAGACCTAGAGTGTGCATCAAATTTTTAGTGATGCTAATAGCCTTAGAACAGAGACTTGAAGAATGCAATGCAATTACAACATCGCCCTCACATATTTCAGATTTTCTAGGAAGCAAACGAGATTTTTCAACAGCCCCTCTTACAAAGGCAGTTAAGTCAAAATCTCCATTATTATACATTCCAGGCATTTCTGCTGTTTCTCCACCTGGAAAAGATATTTAAGCTCTGAGAAACTTTTCAATGCCAACGTTTAAATGTTTATCAATAGTACACTTTTTTTTCTTCATAACATTTAAAGAATAATTAGAATTGTGTTGTATTGAGCAAACTGCTACATTTGTAGTTGAATATAGCTTAAAACAATAATTTTGAAAAATGGTTTAGAAGATTGTTTAATTAACACTTGAAAATAACTAAGTTTTTAATATTTTAAAAGTTATTTCAACGTTACATTGTCTGGGGTAACATTGCAAAAATTCAAAAATTACATTAAAGAACAAATTTATTTCTGTTTTCCGTTGGATGAGATTTAGATTTTTTAACAGATCTTGGATAGTTTCAAATCATTGATTTCAAATCTGCAATTGGGTTCTTTCTCCAAGCTACAATTTGTTTTAAATGACATTTTTATTCTATTTTTTGTCAAAATGTACATGTTTAAAAACGTTATAACAGGGATCTCATAAATGATACAACACACTTCTAGGAGAGGTAGTGTACATCATCAGCAGAATTAAATCAGCATAGGAATCCATGCTCCAAAATGTCGCCATAAGCCACTAGAAGCACTTCCCTATTACGAGCAGTTTCTTTGTCTGCCTCTGAACAGCTCATAATAGATAGGCGCTCCTAGCCGTATACAAGAGCCTTTTCTGACATAGGTTTCTATGCAAGTCTTACCTTGATAATATGCCCCAACTTCCGTAGAGGTTTGTTATAACATTTATTACTACATTATCAAATTATATAAAACGTTTTTAAACCTACAGATTTTGATTACAAATGTCATTTAAAAATAAAAATAAATATGTAGTTTTTCCAAAGTAATATCAGATTTGAAATCCCACTACCAAATTAGGCAGGATCAAGTATTTGCATAAATGAAACAAAAAAAAATTTTCCACGGATTTATTTATTGATTTTAATGATTTTTATTTAAGTAGAAAATCTCCTTTAATCGGGGATTATAAACAAAATACATAAATATATTTTTAAATATTTAAGCTATTTATCCATTTTAAATATAGTATATAATAATTTTAAATTATAGCTTTGAGTTCAAGATACTCAAAATGTGAGCTTTAACAGATTATTGAAAAATTGCTACTGAAAAATTACAGCAACATTTATTTACTGAAACTGTAATAAACTGTAAAATGTTCAAAAAATAATGTACATTTACTAACCAATAAGAGTACAATGGCTCTCTTTGCATCCTCTAGCAATACCAGTAATAACTTCAGCAGCCACTTCAGTATTTAACTTCCCGCATGTAAAAGTATCTAAGAAAAATAAAGGTTCTGCACCAGAAGAAAGAATTTCATTGACTGCTAATGCAACTAAATCATATCCAGCAGATTCATATTTAGAACATTCTTGAGCAACCTAAAAGTATTTTAACAACAAAATATAAGACAAATAAATAACAGTTATTTCAATACCTTGAAATTGAAAATAGAAAATACAGTAAAAGCCCTATATTACCAATATATGGTATTTTACGAGCATTTGCCAGGCACCATAATGGAGTTAAAGATTTTTAAAAAAATAATTAAAAACAATGAAATATTCACTATAATATTTTTATGTTTTGTATTTTAAATAATGTACAAAAAAATAAGTGGAGAAACTTGTACTATCAACAATCTTCAATATTACTTTTTTGTTCTGAATCAAAACTATCTGTTGCCAATCATCAACGATGCCCAATACAAAAAACAAACCTTTCCTTCCTCTTTCTCTCCCTATTTTTACTCACTAGTGTTTTATTATAAGGAGAACACCTGTTTTTGATCACAAATCTATTCAATCATAGTTTCATGTTTTATCATATCTTATTCTGACATCATTACTTCTGTTGTTGTTTCTAATGACACTTGAACAAGCCAAGCTTATCAGCCATTAGCCTTTTGTGAATTAAATCAAGAAGGTGGGCATTTCATTTGATAAGAGAGCACCACAAGAGTGAAAGTGTGTCTTAGCTCTGAACCCCACAGATAGATGGCAGCACCACTCATTTGTGAGAACACTTCCTCAATTCAGACATAGATCTGAAGGGGAATGAAATTTTCTTCAGATCCTTGCACCCAAGGTACTGCTAAGCGAACAATCACAGGACTTTAGATTCCACAAATTTGACGAGCATGCTATTGCATATTCTTGAGGAGTCATAGCAGAGTCCAGGATCAAACCTTGGCCATCTCAGACCGGAGACTAATTCTCTATTCGCTGGGCTACCATGGCCCTTATCATTATTTGCCAAAACCAATTGAACTTCATTTTACATTTTCATGCAATACTTAAATACCGAACAATTGAAATAAACTGTAAATTCTGTTTGAATACAAAAGAAATAATGCTTAAAAGTGATGCATGATATATACTTACATCAATGTAAGTGTTAAATGCTATTGAATCAGTTTATTAATAATTCTTCAAAATTTCTGGCTGAGAAATTTCTACTTCATACAATCTTTATATAACAACAATAGACAAATTATTGTAAGGTTTTTATATAAGTATTTTAACACAAAACAGTTCAAAATAAGGTAAAAATGGATAAATAAATATATCTACTAAATTTCTATTCTTTTTATTGTATTTTTAGTATTAAAGGAATAATGTTTAAAATATAAGAAATTTGCTATAGTGGTACTTTTCTCGCTATTATGCATTCTAGTTTTAAAGGCTTTGTGTTACATAATAAAACTTTAAAAAAGAACTTTTTTCTAGAATGATAAAATGCATTATTCCATGATATGTTATTTATTCTATAATAAATGCATTTTTCTAGAATGATCAAATTCATTAATCTACTATGCATTCTTGTTTGAAGGGCTTGTGCTGCATAATAAAACTTTAAAAAAGAACTCTTTCTAGATTGATAAAAAGCTGTGTGCCCCTCCCCCCTGAAAATATATGTGTGGTGCAACATATGCGTATTCGATTAATCATGTATAATTAAAAGTGAAATTAATTTAAATTAATTAGTTATTCAGCTAATTAAGTTAAAAATATTTAAATATATAAAATTTCCTTTCATTAACATTTAATTCATTAAGCTATTTGTCGTTTTCTTTCATGAGCCCCCCAAATTCAAACATTTGGGCACCCCTGGCTGTGTGCAGTAACATATTATTATATATTGAGCAAATTTAATAAGTTTGACAAGTTGGTTTCAAACACTCATAGACTTTGGGTCTCAAATGGCCTCATCTAAATCAATCCAAGTCTCTTGAAAAAATTAAACAAAATAATTAGGTATGTTAACGATGAAAACTATTGACTTTTCATTTCTTTAAAATGATCTAACAGAATTAAAAGTTTTATACTTGAATTCCTTAAAGATCTTACAGAATATATTTTCAGGACTTATTGCAATCTTTTGTGGAAGGTTGTTTTTTATAAAATTGTCAAAATTCTATTCCTAAGTTTGTGAAAATAGGATTCCAAATTTTGTGAACTCTCAAAAACCGATAATCTGCTCAGAATTTTTGATAAATATTCGTTTTTGTGAGAAATTTATTTATAAATCTGCAAAACAGGAAAAATAAGTTTTTTTTTTTTTTTAAACTGTTTTGAAAGGAAGTAAAAGTGTTAGTGTTAGTGGAAGTAAAGGAAGTTTAGTGTTCAGTGTAAAAGTATGAATTTAAAAGGTCATTGACAATTTTTTTTGAAAAGTAAAAAATAAAAATTTTACAAAAAAAAAAAAAATTGTGGCGAGTTTTTTTTCATGATAAATATTTTGCAAAGGGTTCAATTTTATGATAAATGATTTTGTGAAGCATATGTTTTAACTATGCACTATTTTATGAAATGTCCATTAACGGGCACACATTTCTCCTAAAATAACCCTTGGTTTTTAGCTTAAAGTAATCTTACAGAATGCTATGTTTAATACTTGAATACCTCAATGATTTTTTTCATTACTCTTATTTTTTATTGAGCATGCAGAATGATATGTTTCACACTTGAATACTTCAAAAATAACAAGATGCAACAGATTACAAGAACATTTAAAACTATTTAATAAGCATATTGCTTAAAATTGAGAAAAATAAAATTACCTTCAATTTATCGCCAATGTTGCTCACTTTGGAGACAAGATATGGGTCATTATAGTAGGAGAGTTCAAAAATTCCTCCGAATCCACCAATACCCCCACAAACCTCTGGTCTGACTGTTTCTTTGGTGAGAACTTTGATTTTACGAACAAGATAATCTGCGGAATCAATATCAACACCAGCTGATTTGTATGTTATACCTTCAAAATGTTGACCTCTAAGAGAAAAAGCTTGACTTTAGTGATTTAAAGAATATGGATTTTGTATCAATATTTTGGAATTTTATGCACACTTAAACAATACAGAAGAGTCAAGACAAATCAAGTTTCTGTACTCTTTCTAACTTTAATTCAAGTAAAATGCTCGTCAAATTTGTGGAATCTAAAGTCCTGTGATTGTTCGCTTAGCAGTACCTTGGGTGCAAGGATCTGAAGAAAATTTCATTCCCCTTCAGATCTATGTCTGAATTGAGGAAGTGTTCTCACAAATGAGTGGTGCTGCCATCTATCTGTGGGGTTCAGAGCTAAGACACACTTTCACTCTTGTGGTGCTCTCTTATCAAATGAAATGCCCACCTTCTTGATTTAAAGACTTAATATTTTTTTTTATTTTTTAAATAAGCTTTTTTAAATTAAGAGGCGTGATATTTTTGATTATTATGTGATTATTTTGTGCTAGTTTTAAGATTTATAACCCATGAGAGCGTGTGTTACAATTATTGTGTTAAACCCCAAAGCAGAATTGTCATAGAGCATTACAGAGTTCTTGCAGAAAAAATGTATCTTTTAATTTTTGCTTTCTTTTTTGCAGAAATTTTCGAAAAAAAAAAATTTCTACAAAATTATGTTCAAAAAATGCTTTACTCGCGCAGCGGAGGGTAAAGAAATGGTCTTGATTTTTCCCATTTGAGAATAATGAAAAATAAAGAAAAAATTTGGTTTTCTTTCCTGCAGAAAATTTATTTTATTTTATTTTTTTATAATTTTAATCCATTACGCACGTGAAAATTTTAGTTTACGCATTTGAGTTTTCACTTTATCGCTCACAACTCGCCGATTCCGTCGAAAATGAACGGAGTGTTATGATAATTTTTTCGGCAATTGCTGCGAATTTTTACTTGGTTATTTAACATTTCAATGTCTTTCATTGCTCAATTATTATTATTAAGGTGCGCGAAGTTCGAATCGTAAATTCAAGAAATCACTCATAAACATACTTCAGCTATTGCTACAAATTTTCACATTTAAAAAAAAATATCCCAACGTTTTTTTATGCAATTTTATTTCACACAAAACTGAAATTACTTATTTGATTATTTACTTTTAATAGCACAATTTCGTCGCTTTTATCGCTAATAATTCCAAATTCCACAAAATTTTTAAATTCTGTTTATTTCTCAGTTGATATTATTTCTACAAGTAAAATTTTTATCGCGAATTTAAGTAATCACTTTTTGACGAGCTCAATTTATGCCAATAACATCGCAAATCCATGTAGTGTTTCGATTGTATTTTCAGCAGTTATTGATATTGATTTCACCGTGGATTTTAAAACATCCCGATATATTTCTGACAATATGAGAAATTCGAATCGCGCAATTGAATACTTAATTATTAACGCAATGATTCTATCGCTTTTTTTGGGGGGGGGGGGGGGCAATTATTGCTATTGATTTTCGCATAATTTTTAAAATTCGATATTTTTAATACAATATCATTTATTCATACAACCTAATCTTGAAACGAAATAAGAATTTCGTATCCCCCTTTTTTAAACATCCGATATGCGTGATTTCACCATCTTTTATTCGGTAGTTACTGTTACGGATTTGACGATTTCGATTATTTTCAATGTGATAATGATATACAAAATCTCGAAAAGGGAATTACTCGAATTACCAAAGCCGACAGCCTATAATATTAGAATAAAATTATATTATATATTCAATCAAAAAACCCTAATCAAATAAAATAAAATTATATGTGTGTATATGTTACGGCCAAAGCCCGAAGTCGGCCAATTCGCGATATGGCTGGCCAGATCGCGAATTGGCCGAAGATGGCTGGCCAAAGTCCGAAATTGTTCTTGATTTCGGGAATTGGCCGGCCAGATCGCGAATTGTCATGGGAAGATCAGCCAAAGTTGGAAGAAAAAATCATTATAAAGGGCAAACCGGGCAAATGTATATCGGGCAAAGGCACTTGACCTTAAAAAAAAACATCAGTGTAGGGATACACACTGAAATATCACATCAAAATATGAATGATCTTTAACATGATTTCATTTAGTTCCATGCTATTAAAAAAATTGGATTTCATTGTTTAAAGCTAGATACAATATAAGTAAATCTATATTAAGTTATATTGTTGGAAAAGCTAAATTTCCAAAGTTGCTGTCTCACATCATTATGTCATATTGTACTTTTGAATACAGAGAACTCCAAAATCACCGCCTAAAATATATATTTTTAGAATTCTTGTCAAAAATAAAGTTTAAAAGTAAACACATTAAAACTCATAAATAATATTTCAGAAAAGACAAAAACGCTATCGAAATCTAATGAGCACTATTGAGGAAAGTAAAGACTGAAAACCTCAAAACCTGATTAAAACAGAAATTATGATTATTAGAAGCCCCTTAGGTTTTTTAAGGCTATCAAACTAGTTTTGACATTTTCCTTGCTGAAATGTCAATTTTCAACAGTCAAAGTGCATCCTTTTTTTATTTCAATTTTGAAAAGTATTCTAAAATTACATATAATTGACCATAAAAAGATATAACGTATAACACGTTCTTTCACAGTCTCTTGAAGAACATAATATAACAAGTGGTAACTGTATTCATAAGTAAAGATTCTTCCCATAATTGATCCTTATCAGCATGAATCTGAACTGTATAAACTTATATGTTTTAAATTGAAAATAAAAAGTTAAATATATACTACCAGCATGCAAAACTTAAGAGCGATGAATAATTCTCATAATAAAAGCAATTACACTTTTAGTGATGTTGATAAAATTTCACTATGTAGTAGTAGTAGCAAGTTGCACTAGAGCTGCACAATGAGCTATTAGCGATGACCTGGGAAATATACCCGAGAATGATCCGAAACCATGTTATCACAAATTTGATCCTCTGCTTTGGAAGCATGCAAATTCGAGCGTTTAACAGCAGAACAGTTTAACACGAACCAGTACAACACAGCCTCAGTCACTTTGTAGACTGATCACAATAGTCACTGACCATAGCCAGTGATGCTTAACTTCAGTTTTCTAATTGGAACCATGACTTACAATCAGTCCACTATGCAAAAATATCACTAAGTATGCTGATGTATGTATGTTGCTGTTATATAAGTTAATGTTTTAGCGATGCAGTGCTTGGTAGAAAGATGATTTAAGATCAAACTTACATTAGAAAACATATTTCAATTACAATTAGAATCGATCAAATCGTGCGTAAAATCGATCAAAATTACAATTAGAAAACATTTCCAAAATGTAAAATGCAAAAAAAAAAAAATAATAATAATATCTAAAATAACAATGTCTTGTTTTGAAATAAAGCTTTTAATAAAAGAAAAGGAAAGATTAGGAGTGCTAGGAAGAGTTTTCAAAAAAGAAAACAAAAAATTTTAAATAGACAAAACTTCTTTGAAAAAAATGCGCTTAAAAGCAACAGAAATTTTTAAAAAAAAGAATAAATGTAGCAAAGAAGGAAACGAAGGAAATAAAAATCTGACCACCGAAGCCGGCGTCTTCAGGGGGGACCGGCCCCGGTAGAAATAAAATAAAACCTTTTCTATTGAGAGAGAATCTTTTCTATTGCCCTCTCTCTCAATAGAAAAGGTTTTGTTTTATGGCTACCAGGGTCAGTACCCTCTGAAGACGTCGGCTTCAGTGGTCATATTTTTATTTCCTTCGTTTTCTTCATTGCTACATTTTCAAAAAAGAGTTGCAGTTAGCAATTTAAATAAATTATCAACCAACTTTTAAGAGTATGTAATTGAGGTACCTTAAAAAATTAGCAGTGGCTTCTAACAAAAAAAATTGAGGGAAAAGGAAAAGATAATTTATTTATTATTGGTTGTCCCAGGTCAATAATAGAATTACTCTGACAAAATAGATTTCAAGACCAAGTTTTGAATTTTTAAGAACCAAAAAAAAAACAAAAAAAAAAACAGCATAATCTAATACTTTACAGATTACTCAAGAAGTAGCTAAAATTATGAAGGAGAAAAAATAGAACGTAGTACATAATGCTCATTTAAAAGAACTTAAAAATCATTTAAATAAGCCTTATGATGTACTAAAACTATTATATACTTCCAAAACTTTTTCTAAAAGGGACAACTAGATTTGAAATAATCCATTTAAAATAATAGCAACAAGATGAACGATTAACAATTTCTGTAAAATATTGATTGATTGGTTTTTTTTTATAATTCGTTATTGAAAAAAGAAAGCACTATAAAATTAAAGGTAACAGTTAAAGAAGAGTATATCAATTGTAAAGTAATCAAATGTTCCTTCACAAACCAAAAGTTTGCCAAAAAACATCCTCATCCAATACATATGTTAAAAAGAAATCAGTGGAATTCTGTTCATACTACTGTTAACTTGAAATAATATTTAACTTTATTAGAACTTGTTTAAGAAAAATTAGATTAAATTTGAATTTTTGAAAAACATATTTGAAAAGTTGTTTATCATGTTCAAAAACTTTGTAAACTTTCATTATCGATGTACAGTAAAAGATCTATGCAACACAATTCTATAAACCGCCATTCTCCATAAACCACATTAACTTTGTGGGTGTAAACAACGAAAATCATATTAAAAAAAGTTGTAAAACTAAACATGATCCCTCAATTTCCCACAGGCTACAAGAAAAATTATTTGTCAAGAGGTTTCTGTCTCTAAAGCAAAACCAGAATTGAAAAATTTTTTTGTTGCTGATAATACTATGACTATTGAATAACAAAATTTTTCTCTGCTTGGAAATAAGAAATGCTTTTAAGTGCATGTTTTTGTGTTTGAAATAATTTGCATCTAAAATTCTTATAAAATATTTAAACAATGATCTGTTCAAGATATATATCCAGAAGGCAAGCTTAATAATAAGATATTTATAACACCAAATTCGATATAAAGCAAAGCCTCACATTTTAAGGTTTGCTTTATAGAGATCTTCTACTGTAGTTGCAAAGTATTCAAATGATTTGATTCTAATGATTAACATTCTAGTAGCGACAAAGGAAATTTTCAGTCACTAACATTATTCAGCAAAAAAAAAAAAATACTTCTTAAATTTACGAAATTAAATATACATAGCTGTCAACATGGATGGGAAAAAATCCAATAGATTTTACAAAATTATATAAATTTCATGATAATTGTTGCAAAATGTACTAAATATTTTACACATGGGGAATTTTAGGGATTTTTATAGTCATCAAAATAGAAAAACTGCAATGTCTTCAAGTCATAATTAAGATTAAATGATCATTAAATGTTACGCATTATCTTTACTCTAAATTTTGAATAGTAATATGCACTTAATGCATCAAAGACAGTTAAAATATTTTAAATTATTAAAAAAAAAGGGAGTTTTGAATAAATATAAAATCAAAATTTTAGAACAAAAAAGTTTTAAACTGATTTTTATAAATGAGGCTCGCTTCATTGTGTATAAATAAACACTTATTTAAATATTCAAGCAAGTAATAATCCGTGCAAAAATTCTATTTTAATAAGGATTAAACAGAGCTATCCACAATAAAAAAAAGATAGCGCTGCTTAAACCCACTGGAACAAGAAACCAGGAAAGGCCGCAGTTGAGACGGGTTGACTCGGTGAAGTCTGATTTTCTTGCAATTCATGAAAGGAATGATGGATGAAAGGATGATGAGGAATTTCTTTAAGAAACTTACTCAATTTTAGGGAATTTTGAAAAATGTACAAAAACCAGTAGAATTTTTATCTACCAGTAGATCAGGAGAAACTGGCAAAATCCAGTAGTCTACTGCAAAATCTAGTAGATTTAGCATGCATGTTGAATGAATACCTCAGTACTCAACAATGGTTTGAATGATTGAAAAGTCAGATGGATCTGAAACCATGATGTTCTCTAAACAGTTTAAGCCCTCCCATATATATTTTGTTATTTTTTTCAAGAGTGCTTTGATATATTGACTCAATTTAATGAGAATTAAAGAGTATTTTTTTAATGATAATGCTTAAAGCACAACATTGAAATCGTCATATTGCAATTTTTAATGTATCCCATTTTGTCTGTCTGTGAAGTTTCTAAAAAATCCACAAAATTTTTTTATAACATTTGCTTTGTAATTCAAACTTGATAAATGTTTAAAATGACTAACTTTTTTCGATGTTGTTAGGACATGGGACTTTTTGTAAAGAGAATTTAAAATTAATAAAATGATTTACTTTTATGAGAGTTAGATTTTCTTAAAGTTTTATATGAAGTTGCAATCATACACTACAAAACTTTTCAAAAACTGCATTTATTGAAGAAAAGTACAAGCTTAAGATAATCTTCAATATTAAAAAAAAATATTAACACAGCTTTCTTCTTCTTTCTATGCAATTTTATCTGAAATTAAAATATTTTATGAATTAACATTTTTTATTTTTGAAATTTAACAGCTATTTTTCTTTTTAGATATTTTGAAAACAGAATTCTTTATAGCATTATATGTAGAAATGAGTTTTTGAAAAAGTTTGGATAAAATATTACAGGAATATAAAACTGAAAGAGCCTCAGTTTTCATATTCGACCCTATTTCTAAGTAAAAAAGAAATATTTACTACTAGATAGTATAGACTATAGATAAACTGAATATAAAATAGTTTTATGACACGTGAGAAAAAGACAGCTATGTTGCACAAATTTATGATTTGAAACAAAAACCAAAAAAAAAATTTTTTAAATGTGTATTCAAGGAAAAAGCAAAGTTAACTAGAACTGTTACAAAAGGAATGGAAATAATTAGAAAAAGCAAAGAAATATGGAGAAAATGGCACCAATGTACCTCACAATAATAAGACAGTTCACCCGAACTTTAGCAGAAAAGAGAAACAGTTCATTGTTTGAAGCCTATTGATAACCAAAACAATCACACTATAGTTAAATTTATCAAAAATCTAACATAAACATACATTATATACAAGTTCAGAGAAAGACCTTAAAATTTCTAGAACTCATCATGTTTGTTTCAAGAGTTATTGCATATTATGGAAGCAGGGGTCTGTCCAGACTTTTTTGTGAAAGGTTCTGTTTTTGTAAAATTATGAAAAAATGACTCATAATTTGTAAATATAAGATAAGCTTTAACTCAAATTTCCTTTAACCAGGGTCCTGTTTTTGTGAATTTGTACAAATAGGGTCCTGTTATTGCAAAAATTGTTAAAAACCTTTTCCAGAAGTTTTTAAATTGTAAATAGATACAAGATTATGCTCAACAATTGCTGCTACTAAATTAGCAACATACAAATATTTGGTACTTAGCGTATACTGCTCACACAGAATATTCATTTCGGACGAATAATGGAAACAAAATCACTCACATTCTAATAATTTCAATTGACATATTTTAAATAACACAACTTAGTAATGTATCACTTTTAATATGCTACGCATTAAGTAAACTTAAACAATTCTTAAATTTATATTTTATTTAAAAAATTGCGAGAAATTTATTTTTATTTACATAATATTCTATTAACTAATTTTATGAATAAATATAAATTGATCAATTATTTATTTACAAAAAAAAATTATGTTAATATAAATAAGAATGCGCACATGATGTTTGTAAAAGTAGAAATATTTTAATATTTTCTTAGAATACTACATTTGGAATTTAAACTTAGGAAAACTTAGTTTGTCTCGAATAGTCTTTCTCCCCCCCCCCCCCCTCAGGAGGGGTTTATTCTATTAACAAAACAATAATGAAGATAAACAAATTTGTGAAGAGTCTGATTAAAAATTAAATTATTTTGTGAAGGGTCCAATTAAAAGATAAATTATTTTGTGAAAGGTCCGTTTATATGAAAAGATATTTTGTGAAGGGTCCATTAATGGACCCAAATATTTCTTCTAAACGGAGCCCTGGGAAGTCTATAGCGAGAAATAGAGTGAAACTTATAAAATTGACCATCTCTACATGCTCATCATCTGTCTAAGTCTATCCTAATGATCAAGTACCATATTGGCAAAAGACAATTAAATTCTTCCGATATTAGTTGTTTACATTATCTAAGTAAACTGTCAAATCAATGTTCTGCACGTGGTCAACATAGATTTCATTAAAATTTGAAACACTGGTTAAAAATTTGAAAGCATCATCACAACTAGATTTTACCTTCCTCTTTATCTCGACATATAATAAAATAACATGTTAATTACAACATGTTAAATAATAAAAAAATAATATAATAAAATGTTAATAACATTCATTACAAAAATGATACAACACAATTAAAAATAATGTTAAAAAACTTATAGTATATTAATTATTTATTTACTTTATTTTATTTTGCATTTTATTTTTAAAGTAAAATATCAATATTTTATTTTAAAATCATAACATAGACATTTAGTTTTGATGATGTAACACTATAGCAAGAGATCAAAAACAAATAAAATAGTTTAACTGCCATATTTCTCCTAAAGTACTGTATATAGCAATTAAAAAAGTAATTAAAACTGCAATAACATTTATACAAAGTGGATTTTTTTTTTTAAATTTATGTCAAACCAGAAGCACATGAGAAAATTGGCTATTTTTCAAATGCTGAAATTCACAACCCTTACAGTATTTCTCTAGCTTGCAGAGCTCCTTATGAGCTCTTTTACTCAACAGAGAACTTTTTTTTTCTTTTTAACAGCTAATGTTTCTCAAACTAATAATAAAATATGAATATCTTACAGTACCATACTTAAAATTTCCTCCTAACTTCAAATTTTAAAGTCTTCAAATGTTTATGAACTGTGAAACAAAATATTGAAAGCAAATGTTGATGTTATTTTTAATACAAGGAACAGCAAGATTGACAATTTATTTATTTTTTATTATAGAGAAAAAAATTGCAAATTCAATAAATTTCCACCATATTAAGAATAATTGTGATGAAATTGCTATGTATTGCTTGAATAAAAAATAAACCAGCATTTAAAAAACAAAACAAATTTAAAATTCCTTACCTTTGAAAAGCTTTCTTAGCAATATCAGAACGATAATATTTTCCTTCAAAAGTAATAACTTTACAGCCTTCAAGTGCTATGTAAACAGCATCTCGTAAGTTAAGACCCATAGCAACTACTGCCAATACCCTGCCACCAGAGGTTACTACTTTATCAGAACTCTTTGCAGTTCCTGCATGGAAAACTAAGTACACTCCTTCATTCTTATTCAATCCTGAGGAGAAAATAAAAGTTTGATGATTAAAAATATTAAATTCATGTATATAATGAAAATATTATATTAAATACTCAAATATGGTCCATAGCTAGCAATTTATTCGTAGAGGCTTATACTTTAAATTAGAAATATATTTTGTTTTCATTGTAATAATTTGTTATAGCTATATACTTCATATTTATGATAAACAAATTTTTAAAATAATAAGTCATCTGTTAACATAGCAACTAATTTTTAAATGTGGCGAGAATAAATAACATCATTTACTAAGCAGAAAACCAGACATTTTTATCTTCTTTGGTTTTTCTTTAAATGATTTTTAAATATATTCATCATTTTCAGGATACCCAGACCAAATAGGTTTTTAATTAAAAAATGAATTATTTTAAGAAAATATGTTAAAATCCTATTTTCAAGTAATTTATTTGCGCACACAAAATTGAAGTAAAGCTAACAAAAAGGAACAGCCATCTCTTACCTTCAATTACTTTGCCTTTAGGATAACTTCCAGGGTAACCACCACTAACGAGAACAATCCCAGCAGCATAGCGATTGGGTGACCATTCCACTTTGATGTTACTTAAAGTACCTTTGACGCAAGCAAGCATTATGTCATATAGATCTGATACCAGCAGAGGTACTATAACCTAAGTAGTAAATTTATGTTTTACACAACTAAAAAAGATTAAATCACAACAGATTAAACTCTTGTACTATCTAATAATATCAATATTTCTTTAAGCTTCTAAAGGATAAATTAAAGGATTCATTTATTACATTACTAAAAAAAATTATCAATCCTGAAATGATTTAGAAAGTATTGTATCATGACATTATTAAAGTAGATAATGTTAGATTTTATAACTTTAAAAATATTAATTTTAAAATATCTTAAGTCACATATTATAATAGATTACTAGAGCAGGGTACCACAAAGCTTATTATTTTTTTTTTAAACAAAAATAACGAAAAAGAAAATCATTATATAAACAAAACTCCAAGACAAACTTTATTAATATATATAAATATTCATCAAAAAATAAGGATACAATTAAGTTCAATCTTTTATTTAAACTACTTGATAAATTGATCAAATATAGAAAAATTTAATTTGCTATAGAGGTGTGCAGCTTTTTTTAGAAGAAGACAACAGAAAGAACAAAAAACATTTAACTTTTCAGAACCAGTGGCAATTGATCTAGATTATTATGTCAACTAATATGAATTTATTTTATTTAATTGAATCAGAACAAAATCAATCTGTCTTAAAAATTAAAATACTATGTATAGCAAATAACACTTATTTACAACGTATTACTATAACTAGAAAACATTCTTAAAATAAAAAGAAAATTTGCAGTTTTGCAAACATATGAACTATACACATATATGTATGTTACCATGAATGATCAAAATCAGGAGAATGTCGACTTTCATCAATGAATGTCACCAATTACATACATCCACAAAGTCAACATCACTGTAGGAGGGCAACTTATCAAATTGATATCAAATCAGATCTAGCATATATTTCATACATTTACCAAAGAGACTCTGTGATTGTTGACATTCATCAGTGAAAGTTGACTTGCTATTTTTTATTGCTTTATGTATATGATGTTTGTTTTAACCCCTTAAAGCACAAGTTTTTTTCCTGAAAAACTGGTAAAAAAATGTTGTTTTTTTTGACAGAAAATGAAGTTATTTTTTATGTTATTTTTGTTATTTATATAAATAACAAAATTGTTATTTATATAAATAAGTTATTTTTTGCAATTTCAGTTGTGGGGGGGGTGACTAGGGAGTGGGGGGGGGGGTGCTAAAGTTATAAAAAAAATTACTGTACAAACAAAGTTTAAACAATTTGATTGCAGTTTTATTTTGAATTTTGAAATATTAAAATCAAATTAAATCAATAAATCAATTAATGATAAATTAAATCAATATATTAAATAGCTAATCATCAATGCATAATAGTGCCCTCATAATGGTGTCATCTATGGTAAATAAATTTAATTATAATCAAGCCTATCAATTTTTACTAGAACGGATCACAGATGGGCATTAGAAATCAAATAAAGCAAGATTCAAGACATCGACCTAACATCATACACGGCAAATATGTTAAGGGATTAAAGACCTATTATCTGGGAAAATCTTTTTTTCTGTATTTGGGAAAGTTCTGATGACACTGGATATGGGATTTTCAACTGTATATATGTAGATATATATAGAGAGAGATAGGTATATGTATATATCACTACGAAAAACAGAAATTGATATAAATCAACAGTCATGCAACATTTCCTTGTAGATAAAAAATAATAATAATAAATATAAGTGAGCAAAGGATGATTTGAACTTTCTCTTTCATAAATAAAAGTAGGTTTTCCTCGTTTTTTTTCTCGTTTGATGTGAAGAGGCAGATAATCAGATTTTTTAAAAAATTAAAAAAGACTAACACATATTCTAAAAGTAAATTAATCTGATTTAATAAAAAAAAAATCACATAAAACATAGCCTGTCTGCTGGTGTTTCTTCCAAACACTATTAATAAATAACTTCATTAATATTCATAGTTTATTCTTCATCAAGTTTGATTTGCTTTAACTAGTCTCATCTTTTCAATAAATCTTTTAGTGTGCTTATTGAAACAGAATAAATATTTTGGTATAGAAAAAGCAGCAAGAAGAAAGAAAAAAAACATTATTAATATCTTTTAAACAAATCGCAAACACAAGAAAAAACTTTTTTAAAAAAGGAAAAGAGACAGAAAATGGAAAATAGACGTTACAGGTAAGTAACTAAATTGGGAAAGAAAAATAATCATAAAAAAGAATAAATTTCATTTTAAATGTCATACCTGTGTCTCAGGATCACCAAATCGACAATTAAATTCCAAAACTTTAGGACCATTCTTTGTTATCATCAATCCAGCATAAAGAACTCCAACATATGGTGTGCCATCTTTCTTCATGCCATCAATAGCTTTCTGTAAAATGTGTTCTTTGATGTACTCAAGTTCTTCAGAATTTACTAATGGACACCTACAATAAGCACCCATTCCTCCCGTGTTGGGTCCTTTATCATCATCAAGAAGGCGTTTATGATCTTGAGCTGGAGGCATCACAGAAATGGTTGTTCCATCACTGAAACACAACACTGACACTTCTTCTCCAGAAAGTAGCTCTTCAATAACAATAATTTGACTAGCTGATGCCAATCCTTTATCCTACAAATTCAAAATAAACATTATGAAGCCATTGATGATAGTTCGGTACATAATTTACATCGCACTATGATATATTTGATAAATGATATATGATAAAAATTTTAGTTCATTCATTGGTAACAATTTTAGACAGATTTAAGAAAGAAGGGGCTAGCATGTACAATTATAATAAATTTTTCAAAAAATGTTTGTTGAGCCTAATTTGAAAAAAAAAAAATTTTTTTTAAATAAAAATTTGAATGTTTTATCGTCATTTTGAATGGTACAACTCCTCCTTTTGTCTCCCTTATTTAACCTATTGTTACTTATAATAAGTTAATAATTGCAATATTGTTACTTAAAGCAAGAAAAAATTTTATTTTCATTTATTTTTTTTGAAGGGAGATGGAGTTTCATTTGATAAAAACAAATTTTCTATTGTGAAAATTCATTTCTTTTTTACTATCAATTGAAACAGCCATCAACTAGTTATAATGAAAATATTCAAAAATTAAATAAATAAATTTATATGCAAACAGAAGTTTAAATTATGATAAATTATTTGAAATTTAAATTTACCAACCTCTTTCAGATCATCCACAGCTTTCACAGCTTCTTCTCTACAACTGGCCACAATAACTCCTTTTCCAGCAGCTAAGCCACTAGCTTTAACAACTAGTGCCTCATATGGAGCACTAAATTGTTAAATAAAATGAATACAAAGAACTTTCAAACACTTAAAATTAACAGAAATGATATACTGCTTATTGTTGAAATCATAACTTAATAAATACAGGTTTACTTATTTGAAATCACTAATCAAACAACATAAAAAAAATAATAAAAAGGAGAAAAAGTAATAAGTAAATATGATTATAAATTTAAAAACCTCTAAAAAAATATAGTTTATATATTAAAGAAACAAAAACGGCAATTACTTTTTTTTTAAAATTGTGGTACTAAAACTTTCAAACACTTAAAATTAACAGAAATGATATACTGCTTATTGTTGAAATCATAACTTAATAAATACAGGTTTACTTATTTGAAATCACTAATCAAACAACATAAAAAAAATAATAAAAAGGAGAAAAAGTAATAAGTAAATATGATTATAAATTTAAAAACCTCTAAAAAAATATAGTTTATATATTAAAGAAACAAAAACGGCAATTACTTTTTTTTTAAAATTGTGGTACGAATTAGTAATGCAGATTTTTAGAAGTATATTTTTAAATATTTCCTGCATCGTCAGATTAACAAAATAAATTAAACAAGGAAGTTTTTAAAGCACAAGAATATTTAAGCTACAAAAACTTTTATGAACTTTTGAACCATATTAAACAAGGAAGTTTTTAAAGCACAAGAATATTTAAGCTACAAAAACTTTTATGAACTTTTGAACCATATTAAAATTTAAATTTTGCTAATCAAACAAGTATGTTAATATTTAAAAATCCTTCAGTAAATTAAAAATTGCAGTTCGTGGTAAAATAGAGTGCCAAATGTAGATTCAGTAAAATAAAAATATAAATGTAGTTAACTTTTAACAATTAACAAATGTAGTTAACAATTTAACTTTTAGTGTATTTGTCAAGTTTAAATTTGAAACATTATTTCCCTAAATGTAGATATTGCAGTTAAAAAAAATATATATCAACCGCTTGATGAAATCAAGTGTTCTCAGGACGAATGTGATCTTAATACGCAGCAGGCACTGTACTTTTAAACTTCTAACTTTAAATAAAATTTTCCCTTAAAATTAATGTATTACTAGATTTTCAACATTTAACCCGACACTAAAATCTTTATTAAACTATCATGAAAATAATTAAACTTATTGCTTATCCTCTGCTTGTTTTTTTTTTTTTTTTACCCCTTAAGAATTAAAACATTTCAAGAAAAAGCAGTTATCTGATTTTCAAACATAAAAACATTACATATTTGATTAGTTAAAAGTGATTAACAAATTTTATATTCTTCTAATGAATTAGAAATTTTAAAACATACAATGAACATAAATATATTTTGCATGACATTTCAAACAAAAAGCACCCTTACTTTAAAATATGATCTTTTGCTTCATCAGCATTAGTAAATGATTTCCAACGTGCAGTAGGAATTTGGTATTTATCCATAAACTGTTTTGCAAATTCTTTGCTAGCTTCAATTTGAGCTGCTCTTTTACATGGTCCAAAACAAGGGATTCCAGCTTGAGCAAGAGAGTCGGAAAGTCCTAATTCACAACAAAAGTAGTCTTAAAAATATTTCAAGAAAGTATTTTTAAACTAAAATAAAAAAATAAAAAAATAAAAAAACATTAAAAGCATAGTTGCCATAACCAAAATGTTGAAGCTAAATACGAGGGTTGCTAATTATATTTCTGGCCTTGGCAACAGTAAGTGTTGCTGGGCGACCGCAGAAGATTTTAATCGAAAGTTTGATATTTTTAAACATAAATTCAGCAGACGATTTACCATTATATCTTCATTTGTGTTGCTGACAGTAAATTGAAAAGTTCTTCTCTTTCAAAAAATGGAATTGAATTGTGAACATTTTCGTGCCATTATTTTTCATAACTTTCGACCTGGATTGTCAAGACAAGAGTGCTTCGATGAACTTAATTCTTTATTCAGCTATAAAGCGCCATCCTACAGCACTGTAAAAAAATTGGTATAACGAATTTAATCGTGGTCGATGTTCAATACAGGATGAATCCCGTGCAGGTCGTCCAAAATCCGTTGTTGTGCCAGAAAAGATCGATGCTGCGCGTGAACTGATAAAGCAAGATTGTCATGTGACATACCGTGAGATAGAGGCGTCTTTGGACATTAGTATAACTAGAAAAATTTTGCGTTGGATCCCGCATAATCTGACAAACGCTCAAAAAAAGGCTCGTGTCGATTGGTGCAAGGAAATGTTGGAAAAATACGTTCAAGGTACATCAAAGGCTGTGTATAACATCTACACAGGTGACGAATTATGGATCTATGCATAGGAGCCGGAAACAAAACAGCAATCAACTGTATGGGTCTTCCAAGACGAGGCAAAACCAATAAAAGTTGTTCGAGGAAGAAGCACATCGAAACAAATGATTGCCTGTTTCTTCGGCATTAACGGTCATGTGGCAACAGTGGCGTTAGAGCAACGCAGGACGGTCAATTCTGAATGGTACACGACCATTTGTTTGCCAGAAGTCATCGGAGAAATTCGAAAAAAGCAGAAGAACAGGCGAATCATTCTTCATCATGACAATGCGAGCTCTCACACATCGACTCAAACAAAGGCATTTCTGACGGAGCGAAAGATCGAACTGATGGGTCATCCACCCTACAGCCCTGATTTGGCACCCAATGACTTCTTCTTATTCCCACACATCAAAAATAAATTACGTGGACAACGATTTTCGACCCCCCAAGAAGCGGTTGATGCATTCAAAACGCATGTTTTGAAGTTACCTCAATCGGACTGGAAAAAGTGCTTTGAAAATTGGTTCAAACGCATGCAAAAGTGTATTGATCATCATGGAGAATATTTTGAAAAACAATAAAACCAATTTCGATCCTACATATTTGTTTTTTCATTATTAGGCCAGAAATATAAATAGCAACCCTCGTATTGTACAATATGACTTTTTTAAAAAAGTTATATTGTACAATATTTAGCTTCAAAAGTTGAAACAAAATTTTAATATTTTTAAAGTTAAACAAGATTTATTCTTGAGAATACACAACACAGTGAATATGTTTTATATGATATTAGAAAACATTTTTCACATCACATTTCCTCTATTTAACTATACTTACAATCTTAACTTACTCTTTTATACTAAAATATTTTTATTTATTTTTGTTATTACATCTTCTAATATGCAAATATCGTTATGAAACATGGATTTTAAAAAATACCTTATTTTTGATAAAAAAAATTCAAGAAAATTTCAAAATAAGTAGTTATTAAAGAAATACATATGTGCTGACAACTGAGCAGAAAAAGTTGTTGTAGTTTACAAAAATATTTAAAACACTGCTTCTAATAAAAAGTTTAATTTTTTATGAAAATTAAATTAAGCGATTGCAAGCAAGGAAAACAATAACCTTTTAGTTTCAATAAAACCTAAAACATATTTACTTCAAAAGCACTTTTGTATAATATGTATATATTTACACACAAATAAATGTTTATAAAGAAGTGCTTTTCAAAAAAATATATCTAACTAAATAAATTAAGAATTTTTTAATAAAAATTCATAAATTGATTTGCTTTTAAAATTGAAAGATTTTATCGTCAAACAATTAAAATGTGTAATTTGCATAAAGAATCATTAAAGTTGAATGTAAGAGTTTTGTATCAAATTTAAATAATTGTAGGTTATATTTACTTTTGTTTGAGATACACAGTGCTAGGCTATAAGAGAAGTAATACAAAAAAAATATAACAATTTAAAAAATACAAATAAATTAGATTTAAAACTAAGGCAAGCAATTCAAGCATCCCGAATAAAAATATAATGATATTATCACTTTAACCAAACGAAGAATGACAGGAAATTAAAGAATTTAAAAACAAATTTAATCAATACCATTTGCTAAAGGATCTTCAGGTCCAACAACTACAAGGCTAATATTTTTGGACTCACACCACTGAGACACCTGTGCATGGTTTTTTACATCTAAGCCTAGTTCAAAAAATGAAATAAAATTATTCAACAATAATAATCAAAAAAATAAATAATGAAAAATTTAATAACATATAGTGAAAAGAACAGTTTAGAGAAACAAAGGACTACCAAAAAGGAACGAATTTTAATGAATGATAAAGAATGAGCACTTTAATTAATTGCAATGCATGGTCCACATTAGGATCCAAAGTTTCAAGTAAATTTTTTTAAAATTACAAACATCTCAAAGGTTTCAAAAAGTTTTATCATTTATTTGCAGTCAATTGTTTCAATGTTTTATAATAGGTTCAAAAACATTAGCGCTGAATTTTGATGTGATCATTAGTACAATATTGCCTGAAATAACTTTAACTGATTTATCTAATCAATTGAATAGTTTGAAGAAGTCAAGTTAGGTGATTATTAATCACATAAACTACAGGGAAAAAAAGAAAGAAAAAACATAACCTAGGCAGGATTTTTAGATTTTATAGGATTTTTGTCTAAAGGGTTTTTTAAGATTTTTTTTTCCTTTTAAAAGTATTTGTTTTTTAAGGGCAAGGGAGAAGTACCTTCTTTAAAAGAATTACATTGATAAAAGTAATTATACTTTAATTAACTTAATATACAAGCAATTTAAATTTAAATATAAATAAATCAGAATCATTTGAATTTAAATAACATAAACTCGCCACATTCATAACACCTAACAGCACAACACAAAATGTAATATGTATATACCTACATAGATCACAGATTTGAGAATTATTTCAAAGGATTAATTTTTGTCTCTATTTTCCCCTTAAAAACATTTTATTTATTTATTTTATTTTTTATACTGGGAAATGTTCTGAATACCATACAAGCATAAAGGACAGATGTATCTATAGCTGTTATGACTCAATATATTTGTAAGGGACCATTTTTGTCCTTATATGAAGCAAATTGATAAAGGATTAAACCAAGCTGTTCTAATTTATTATTTAGCAAGCATGGTAAATCTTAAATATATAGGGAAATGGTTCTTTAAGAGCTACAAGTTAAAACTCCCCAAAGTATATTTAATGCTGATATAGTTTTAAAAAAATCTAGTGCAGCACAGTGGTGAAAATTAACTGAAATGTGTGAGATTTTTGTCATTTTATGATAGCACTAAGCAAGTGTCTGACTAGCTCTGTATCACTGTAATGAGTATTTTCAATGCATGGATTGAAGTGGTCAAACTTTGAAATAGATAAAGAATAGAAAAAGTATTGAAATTACTTAAAATTCACAAATATTTAAGATTAAAATATTTTAGCACTATTAACATGATTGATTTATGTGCATTAAATATGTATTAGTAGTAAATTAAATTAAATCTGTATGAAATACCTGTTCTTAGATGTAATTTATAGTCAAATTAAGTATTTATACTAGAAATTACAGAAAAAACAGATTTTACATATGAAACCTTTGCTCAATTACTTAAGGCTTACACAGATCATTTTTTTTATATTGTTGTGTCAGTTTTTTAAAATAAATATGTGTTTTTCTTTGCGTATTTAGACTATGTATATATTTCAATAGAGTAGGAAACTCTTTTAAAAATAAAAATATCATACAATTTTTCTAAATATTAAAAAAATAATGTCACCAATTTAAAAAAAAAAAAACACAATAAAACCTGCTTTATTTTGGTTTTCCAAAAATAACCTGAGCTTTTTTTGTTTGAGGGTTTTTTGCAACATAACCATATAAATTTATAATTATTTATTTATGCATAAATTATGCTTCCAAAAATAGTTTAGTGATAACATACATAAAATAACTAAAAATATGAATACTCAATATCTATCCAATAATTTAATTTAGATAGAAGAATTGTAATTATTTGCATTTAAATTTACAAATCTTTTTGATTGTAGTTCAAAATATTTGTTTATTATAATTTTTTTTTAAAAAGTTTATTTTTTCATTCAGGCATCATCACACTATTAGAACTTTCATGCTACACAAAAACTTACTGATGTTTGAGATTTTTTCGCTTGATTCTGTTCCGGCATTTCCAGGTGCAACATAGATGTGATCAACTTTAGGTGACAGTGATAATTTCCATGCAAGTGCATGTTCTCTACCACCACCTCCTATTAGTAAAATTGATTCACCCATTCTAAAATCAACAAAGAAAATTATGATTAGAGATTTTAGAATAAAATCTAATTATTAATATTTGGTAAATCAAAGAAAAATCTGAAGAATAATTATTAATATTCTTCAGATATTTTATAATATTCTTCAGATTGAATAGGCTAAATGAGACCTATTAAATTTTTGTTAATAATTTGTAATGATTTTCAAACAAATCTATTATATCTTGAAAGATGTGAAACCACAAACTAAATTTCAATTATTCCTTAACCTAACTGTTTTTTTTTTTTTTTTTTGTTTTTTTTAAATATATATATATAAAGTAATTACAGTGAAAAATTGCAATACTGAACTGATTCAACAAATCTTTTATTGGCTGCCAAATTATTTAAATTTGGTAGCCCATCTCAATAGCTTTCATATGCAACTTATATGCAATACAAATTGCTATCCTGTATACAATTCCTGTAACTTGTATCATCCTCCAAAAAAAAAAACTTTTTTTTTTATATGCCTTTAAATTTTATGAGGTTTTAATAAATATTAAATTTATGAGAATTAGTAGTATTTACTCCAAAGAATGAATAAATTTTTGTTTTGTTTTTATTCTGAATGAATCAATTTTAAAAAAAATATTAAATTTGCTGGTAATTTTTTTTTTATCTATATCTGCGCTAAAATAATCACTAAATTTTAGCAACTTTTGGACAGTGGCATACGAAAAATTACAAAAATCTTCACAAAAAGGAATCAAATTCAAGAATATAACTCGTAGCCCTCCCTGGGCAAACATTTACATAATTTTCTTTTTGAATTGCATTGGCAATAGTAGTGGGCAGAAACAGTTACAAATACTAAAATATATAAATTTGATGACGAATTCAGTCTTGAAAGTAAGAGATTAAACTTCTTATTGAGAGCACAAAATTTACTACCAAAAAAATTTTCCATAATCAACTTTTTCCCTATTTCTAAAAAAGCAGTGAAAACATCAACTTCAAAAGCTATCTTAATTTACATTATCATAATTTACATAAAATAATACTTAAGACAAATAATTTATAACAACAACAAAAAATTATTATTATAGCTTAATAATTAACATAGAAGGAAAAATGTTGAATACATTAAAGCCTGGTCCTTTTTAGTTCATTGAAGTAGCTCCCTAAATTAAAGAATGAAACAAATTCTTGCATGTTTTCTAAATTATTATGTACAATGAAAATAAAACTTTTATTATGAAAAAATAAATTTTAAAATGTTTTACATTTACTATAATAAAGTCATAATCCCTTGCAGTTAAAAATTTAACATTTGATTTCATAATAGTATGAATAAAATTTTTATTTAATATTTGTATGCAAAATATTCCTATTGTTAACTGAACTGCATGCATCAGATTGATTATTTATAAACAAATTATTTGATTGATAAAAGTAAACATACAATAGTATAAAATAATAAAATATATTAAAATTTGTGGCTTTGAAAAGGAGGAATTTTTATTCTTTCTAGGCTTTTTAGTGTCAATATATTAACAAAGATGCATGTACAACATGTTTGGATAAATTAACTAATTATAAGTCAATTAAATTACCGTAAACAATTAAAAATAATTTTATAGCAAGCTTGATTACCAAATTAAAACCCTTTTAACATGATAAAGATAAATTTTTACAAAATAAATATAACTTAAGGGGAAAAATACATCCTTCATTGAAAATTAACTATTTTCGAGCATTATAATTTAATCATTGAGTTATTTGATATTTTAATCAATGCTACATTTTTCTTAAAGCTTATGTTATATTTTAATAATGAAAGCCATTAAAAAATATTAAATTTTTAATTAATTTACTTTTAGTTGGAACGCTAATGCGTGAAGCAACTTTTTTGATTGTAAACACTTTGAAAATACTTAATAAATAATGCATATACAGCTCAGGTTTACAGATAAAAATTTAATTTTATAATCGTTTTGCTTCCTGAAATTTATTTGAATTGTCAAGAATAATTTTATTATAAAATAAACAAATGTACTTTTAAAACTGCCGGTCACGTGTTGATCAGGTGTTGATATTGGATGAATGATAATGCTTGATTGATATATTGATTATGGGTTTTCAAACGTTATATGCTGCCTAATTTTGTAAAATTTAATCTTCAGATAACTTTGACAACCGCTGATGAAGCCGGAAATGCGAAAATCTTGTGCGGTGTAGTGAGGTTGGTTTCCTTTGATTGTTTACGTACATTTCAATTTTTGGTTGTGGATTTTACAATGATCTTACATAAATTTGGTATCAAAATTACTAAAACATGAATCTAGAAACACATGATTCTACGTTGATGAAAAAAGGTAAAATAAGTTTTTTTATTTACGTCGCACTAGAGCTGCACAATTGGCTATTGGCGACGGTCTGGTAAACATCCCTGAGGATGATCCGAAAACATGCCATCACAAATTTTGATCCTCTGCAGAAGGGATGACACCTGTTCGGTAGCCCGAAGAACTCCGTGAGAAGTCGAGCAATTTATGGTAGAACAGTTTAACGAGAACAAATACCGCATATCCTCGATTCCTACGCAGACTGATCAGTGTTTCTTGATTCTTGTTTTAGTAATTTTAATGCCAACCATACCATAGGTTCAATCAAAGATTTCTTCTACTTATATATATATATATATATATGTAGAAGAAATCTTTGATTCAGCGCTATAAAAAAAACTCCGATAAGAGAGTGTCATACTTGTATACAGGTAGTGAAAACGAAAATCAGCAAACTTATTTTAGTGTGAGGCTTCCACTTGCCAGCACCGATTTGCTTTATTTCTCTACAACGCCAAAAATGGATATACCCAAGTAGCACTCAATATCGATTGATCTCGAAAAAACTTTGGAGTATACTCCATGAATAACTTGTGTAGTAAAAAAGGGCATTTGTTTTAAAGAAACGTTTATATTTTCGTGACTACTGCGCTGAATTCATGGAAACAAATTAGACATTTCAGAAAAATATATTTAATAAAAAGCATGTCTTACAAAAATAATAGATAGAAATATGAGTAGTGCAAAAGTATTCATTTCTATTTTAAAAATTCATGCCAGAAATCGAATTTATTCTGACAAAAGCAATGTCTTACTAATACTTCGCAACTATTGCAAATTTATTTTGCTATTTAGTAATTAGTAAAAATTTTCTTGAATTAAAAAATTAACAGGAAAAAAAAAAACTTCAGCAAAAGCCAGACTTTTTTTTTGCATTAATAACAATTTAGTTTCAAAAATATTTTTAGTACCGTCGGGAAAAAAAAATCACGTCGGCAAAATCATATCACAACAAGGGCCTGATTAACTGTTGTGTATGCACGGTGCAAAATGCCTTTTTCGAAATTACCCCCATACAAACAATAAAACTATTTACCATACAGACAATAAAACTAAAGATTCAACTTTTAATATCAGTTATACAAAAAACTCGTTTAGGAAATTTTAAGTTATCCTTCTAGCTCCTAAGAAATCGTTCCCTTCAAATATCATCTGTTTCTGATCCTAAATAATTATTAGCGTTTGCAGTAGTTCTAATGATGTCATGTAGATCATAGAATAATTATAATAATTTAAGAAGAATAGAATAATCTAATCATTTACAAATGTGAATTGAAATATACCTCACACTTTTTGGTATATTTTATAACATTTTGACACTCTCTGAAAAATTAAAGGATCTTAGAAATAGCTCTTCTCAATCAGACCTCGATTATAAGATTATATAAGGACCATGTCAGCGAAGTGAGCTGTTGACGAAACGATCTGCTCACGGCTGGATAGAAATCTGAAGGGCCTGAGGCTGTTGAGGGTCTTATCAATAACAAATTAGCTAAAATTGATCATATATTCAAATATAAATACAATTTTTTTTTTTTAAATATTCAAATTCCAGTAAAGTGTACTGTAGAGAAATATTGAAAAAAGAATCGCACCCTAAAATTTATAATTTTTTTTAAAATCTTAATTTTTTCTCATTTAAAAGAATTGCTCAGATTTTTATTTTGAACATTAACATATGTATACTGTTGAATTTGTTTAAAAAAATTGAAAAACACTTCCAAACAATGGCGATATTTTCGATATTACACTAACTTATTTACAGTGTCCTAGTACGCACAGTGAAGTTTAATTTCTTCATATGTTACAGATGGCTAATAGGAAAAGCACATCTTTTAACTTGAAAAATATGATAATCTATAAAATGAGAAGGAAGCAGCCGCGAAAATTTACTTTACACGTCATCCTTTGAATGGTATATGACATTAAATATGACCATAATATAGATTGCATTGTGAAAAGTTAAAATTTTCACTACAGTAAGTCCCGATGTTATAACGGAAAAGGCTATTGAAGATCTGAAGAGAAAAATAAACCTCTCTTTTTTTTTTTTTCCTTGCTTTACTTGTATAACCATAGAAGATAAAGCGCTGTAATATACATGGTGAAAATTTCGTTAATGTATTCACGATTTTCACTTGTTCTGTAACTAATTGAACAATAATATTTAACTAATTTTTGTAATAAAAATAAATTTTAAACACATTACCTCGTTTATAAAAACGATTGTAAATAAAGCATAAATGTTTTAATGAAATGTAAGAACATTCATGTACACTCCTCTCATATTGTTTGGTCATTTGGGGCCTTACAATAGCTCCAAATGACCAAACAATACGAAATGAGTACTTGAGTGTGCGTACAATTAAAATATTTACTATATCTACCAATGTGTTTTATTAGACTAACTAACAAAATTAATTTAATAAGCCAAATTTAATTTATGGACCGCTGAGCTTATATATTATGACCAACTTTCTGAACTTTATAGGACAGAAAAAAATATTTAGAATTATTATTCATTTATTTATTTATTTCATTCCTAAACTAGAATTATTACAATTAAAAATATTAAATGATTACATTTATTGTATAAATAATATAAAATAAGAACTTACTCCAGCAGTGGCTGAATATTCGTCGGGAACGCAAGTAATTTAATTTGTAATATTACCGGTGATATTTTTTTTATCTCCCTTATAATCTTATCTTGACCTTTACATCTTATCTTGACCTTTACATCTTATTTCAATTTCAACACTAAGACTTATTTTACTCGTAAGAGACAGATATTAACAAACAAAAGCGATAAGATATAAACCGCTTTATCTTAGAACTACTATCTGTTAGCGTTCTTACAGAGATAATTATGCTCCTAGTCGAATTGCAAACGTATTTTGTTTTAAAAAAAATTAAACTTGATAGTTATGGATTAAAATTATGACAGAAAAAAAGTTTTTTTTAAAAAAATATTTTAGAAATTTTAAAAAAAAATATTGTTAATTCATTAGAGTTTAACTGCGAAGCCGTTTTTTAAATTTCCGATTTCCATATATTTCCTGGGTTTTAATTATTACACAACTAATTTCTTTATTCCACCTTCCTCTTATCGTTTTCTTTTTTTAGATGCAAAAACATTTAGTTTTACACTTTCTGCTTTTTTTTTCTTTGTAATTTTTATTATATGAATATTTTTATAAATAAACAATGCCTTTTACAATTGTGATGAATCATTTATTTACTTTTCATAAATTGATAAACAAAATTATCAAGCAACATAATTAGAATAAAAAAAAACTTTCTATCCTCCTATGCCATTAACCAAGTTCTAACTATATTTATGATTGATAATTTGTTTGTTAGCATCTGAGTGCGTAAAGGCCAATTACAATGAAAAACATAGAAAAGTAATATTGCCAATAATTCATATCTCCTTTACATAGGAAAGGAAAGAGTATTGATGAGGGAGTCATTTAAAGTTGTGATGCATAGCTCTCAAGAAAGGGTTAAATATGAGGTTTCTTAACTAGCGGTACGATGTTTAAACTCGTATTATGCTTTCAAGATGATCTTAAGACTAAAAAATAAAACGATTAACGGTAGCTTGAGGGCTCGAAAAAACTCGGAAATTTTAACAGTTCCCGAAGACGGCTTGTCCAACTATGTGCCCGTCCTCCTTTTAAACTAACCCGTCACTTCTAAATAAATAAAAATATAATTTTCTCTTATTTATTACAAACATTTATCATATAAATTGCACAATGATATAGTAGTTATTAGGATTACAAATACTAGGATAACATTATACAGTTATAAAAGAAATACTAGGTTACTAATAGTAACCTAGTATTTATTTTATGAAATAATTTATTTCGTATATGAAATAATTTAAATGACAAAGGTCAAGTTATCTGGAATGTCAATTTTTAAATGAATCAAATATGACGTTTGCCAGTTCCACAATCAATCTAATGATTTACAAAGGTTTGTGCTCAGAAATCTGAAAGGGGTTTTCCATTTATGCATTATGTTCGTAATTGCGCATTATTGTCATAATTGCGTTTAACGCTTCTTGTTAAACCCAGTACGTAATGTGCTTTTTTGTAAGTTACTGAAAAGCTCCTTTCAACCGCTGCAGTACTTCTAAACAGAGAAAACATCAATTCCACCAAGCGCAGTATGTTGCTGTATATTTCTAGATTAGAGGGTCATTATCATTATAGAAGTGAGGCGATAGACTCAAGATAACTAAGATAACAAAAATTGAAATGTACCACGAACTTTAACGGGAAAATGGCCGTCTGCGCGGACGTCAGATTCGAGAAATTTGTTGTCCGTGGGGAATTTTTGACCGCCGAGGACGGGTGGACGGGCGGTTTTTCGAGCCCTGGTTAGCCTGGTGGTTTGCATTATGAAAAAATATGTATGTATACTTTATTAAAAATATTATATCACTTGATTAAATTTACTTATAAATCATTTAATGTTGCGAGATTTAGTATGATTATACATTGCTCCGAAGTGTGTTTACTGAAGTATTTGTCAAAAAAATTTAAAGTCAGTTAATTAATATATTTCCTAGTGGGAAGAAAGAAATTGCGTCCTTTTTAGTGTATCCTGAGCTGTGATTAATGTTCCAGCTTGAGCTTTGATTATCCTTATTTCATACATCCTTATCCTTATTTCATACAAGAGCATTTGTGTACAGGGTGTTTCTTAATGACTGTTCTTAATAAATAATTTTAGAATCCTAATCAAAAATGACAAATTATATACATTAAGGGGTCGTAAATTAATATTTAAAGGAAAAAAATAAATAAAGTCGCAAATAAACTCTAACTTATCATTAGTGAATAAGATGTGATTTACTAAATCAAAATCAGTTTAATTGTCTGGTGAAGCTCGAAGGTGTTTTTAACAATAACATTTCAATTCCTCTTCTTTTTCTTGAAAAAAAAAAAAATGCATTGGTTTTGATTTTTTTCACTACTTTTATAGCAGTGATTTGTTAGGTAATTCCACAAGGAATTTTCCCTCTTCGCCATTAAATATTAATTTGTATATTTGCTTTGTTTAGCTTCTAATAGAATTTCAAGGACTCTAAAAATATAGAAAAGGGGAGGTGATTACGGAACATCCTGATTCTACAATATAAATCACCATGATTGACAAGTGGGTTAGTGGGCACTATTTAGAATATATTCTTGAAAATTTATAGCATATAGCATTATAAATGACTAAATATTTTCAAGGTAACAACGGACTTTCCCTATAAATTTATAAGGCTCTTAGGAAGAGGTTGTAGATCAATTTTATAATTAACTACATGCTTTTCTTTCGCATTTGGTCAGTCTCTTATTAGAATATATTTACGTTCTAACCCTCAATGCAAACCTGGTTAAGCTTTTCCGTTAAAGGTAAATTATTCGTAGGTTTTGCCTGTACCTCATACTACATACATTTTCTCAAGAAACCATTTTTCAAGTAACTCAATTTTACCCATTCCTGATTGTGGGTGCGTAAATACAACGTTTTGAAGTGACAAAAAAAAAGAAAAAAAAAAAGTAGAACTATTGTACCTAAACATTGCTGGCATTTTCTATTTATAACTACCACAGTTAGTAAAAAAGAAATAGGATTCGAACTATTTCAGATAATATTTATATTAGTAATTCCTTATTGTGGACTTGAATGCTTAAATTTTTAAAAATAAATGTTAAGAATGAATTTACCAAGTTACCACTTTTCATCTTTTTGAAAAAAAGAACATGTTCTCATACTAGGAATATCGGCAACTATTAGATTAACTATAGCATAAATCGGGTGGTTAAATTTAATTGCATCAAGGAAAATTGAGATTTCTTCTGGTAAAAGAAACAATGAACAGAATACCTCAAAATTCGAATTTTTCGGTTGAAAACAAAGTTTTTTTTAAAATTAAAAATTGTGATTTTTATTATCCCTATAATAAAGAGTTGTGAATGGAATAGTATTTTAGATGGATGACCGTTACGGGTTTGTTGATACATACGCAATCTTTTGTAGCTATAACTTCGTTGATATGTCATTCAATTTTCTCTCCTGAAGGTGTAGGTTATTCTAGGCTTGTTGGCCTACTTTAAACCTTAGACTTCATTAAAAAAAAGTTACTACGGTGTTTAATCACATGATCTGGGCAGCTAGCGCTGTTCTCCAAAACGTAAAATTTTACGACAGGTAATGAATAAACAAAGAAATCCTCTTTCATGTAGTGCTCCATTTTTATGAACTTTGAAATATCCACTGCATTTTCTTTTTGTTGGCAGCATTTCATAGCAAAATAATCGATTAATACTCCTTATTATTGATAAAACAAACAGAATGATACACAGAACAAAATAACGTATTAAAAAACAAAATTGTTTTTGATTCTCCAGTCAGGAAAATTCTTCTATTTATTGGTAAAAAAAAATTAAATAATCATTGCAATACGATGCTTGATTGAGAAGAATTTCACAAGCTCTACTCGACTATCGTACTACGATATGCATCACACTAGATACGGTTATCAGTTTAAGAAGAGAATGTCTGAATATATGTCAAAAAAGATTTCAAATAACTATGTTTACGCAAACTCAGACACATATTTTACGGGTGCTCCTTCCGCAAAAAGTGTTTTCATATTTTGAAAGCTATTTAAAAAAGCCTTTCTTTAAACATTTACTTTTTGATTTTCGAAGAATATATTTTCATAAACTATTAGGGGGAAGGGAAAGTAATGTCGTTTCAGCGCAGTAAATATTATCTTAAAAACCAATTTATTTTTTTCGATTCATTGAAAAGTTGTTGCTAACGAGGGGGAATACATTATTGATTAAAAATAAAATCTTAATAAGAAATATCAAATGCGCCGAAACGACATTACTTTCCAGTTCCCCTAATGCATTATTAACCACCAACCGTTTTATTAATGTTTATATTATTATTCATATTAGTTATGATAAGTATAAATACGAGAAAAAATTGTGGAATATGGCAAATATATCAACAAAAAAAAAAAAAAAAAAAAAAAAAGAATTCTCAGTAATTTTTTCTTTTCTTTTTATAAAATACTTTTTGTGAAGAAATTTCACCAGGTCGTTGGCTGATCCGGTTTCCAAGATAATTGCCCTCATCTCCTCTCCTCCTTGAGTACTGCCCTGTGCCAACGTATTGCTTAAATATTAAACCTAGATTCAAATAATAAAAAAAAGTATAATCTTTGACGTGGAATAATATAGAAAGCAACGCATGTTTTTCTTTTCGCGTTCTGAAGTCTAGATACTTTTTACACTGTTAACATAAAAAAGGCTTTTTTTCCATCTGTATTAGGAAAATTTTTGGCTTCGTGTTTACAATAGTCGATGATTAGAGACAAAACATATATTAGATTAATACAGTTTGTAGTCAAAATTCTTGTCTGTTCCGCAAGACATAAGCGAATTTGTTTAGTGTCTTTTTTAAGGCCTAAAAATAATCCAGGAAAATTTTACAATGTAAGTTTAAAAAAAACAACAACCTAAAAGCAATTAAAAATGCGCTGATGAAATTCTATTATCAATTCTAAAATGTAAATGATTTAAATTGAGACTGTTGCTAGAACGCGAAGTAAGATAATGGTTTGACCGAAAATTATTTTTAAAATCAATAAACTCTGATATGGAATTTTTCAAAGATTCTTTTCATAATGCTTAGCCCATAAAAACAGCTCTAAATAGCGAAAATTCGTTGTCGAAAGATCTGGTAAATACGCTTATTCACTTTCCAATCATACATAATAGACTTTGATTTTTTCATTATTCAGAGCAACTTCTTTACAAGCAGACGACATAGGGCCGGGATAGCTTGGCTGGTAGGGCCCTCAAAGAGTTCGTGGGTTCGATACCCGCCGGCAGAAGACTCCTCGTGTAGTAAATGGTGACTGATGCACGTTAAGACTCCAAGGTCCTCCATGTTCCCATTACAAATCATACCTCTAGGGGTGCTACTGATCCAGGAGTTTGCCTGTCTTCTGTATTGCTTCAAAATTACAAGTCTACGGAGTTGAACATTAGTAGTCGTAAGCCCAAAATTGGGTCGACTGTTCAACGACGGATATATAAAAAATAAAAACAGGCGACATAGAGCTATTGCCTTCCAATGAGATAAACTTGGTTCGAATCTCAGCGATGGCTGATCGATACGAATTCCGCACCCAGCTCTCACCGACCACAGCGCTAACGTAAAATATCCTCAGTGATAACGGATCATCGGTTGCCGTCAAGCTAACCGGGTGAGGTTTTCGTGATTTTCCTCTCCATGTAACGCAAATGCGGGTTAATTCCATCAAAAAGTCCTCCATGAAGGCAAATTTCTCTCAATACTTGATCTAGGAGTTCCCTTGTCTTTTGGATTGTATTCAAAATTACAAGGCTATGGAGTTGAACATTAGTCGTCGTCAACCCAAAATTGGATGGAATGTTCAACGACGGTTATAAAAAGAGAAGATATAAGCATTAAGAGAAGAGTATGAAAACTAAGACAGTTGGGAAAAGTGTATTGAAGCAAGTGGAGTATATTTTGACTAAACAAACAGCTTTTAAAAAATATGCAGTTTTATATAGTCATTTAAAAACCAGACATTTCATTCCACCAACCAAATAGCACACATCCTTATAAAAGCGTCACCCTTTATTTCTTTTTCTTGAATTTTTTTTTTTTTTAAAGCATTAAAAAATATTGACCAAAACAGTTTTCAGTCCAAGTGTAATTTTAAATATTTATATAAAAATAAAACTTAATATTTAATACTTACAGAAGTACATAAACAGGCTTTTAAACGTTTATTTTGAAAGATTAATGATTTGTTTGCAGGTACCAAAATCTTTTTCACTACCGCAAAAAAAAAGCTTAAGCATTTTCCCTTTTAAAAATTTTCAAAAATGTTTTAAATTATTTAAAAAAAATTTTAAATTTAATTTTTCTTAAATATTTGTACACAATTTATTTTTCCTTTTTGCACAATAAAGTATAATTTGAACGTACAGTAATACCCCTGATTTTGAAATTATCACTCCCACATAATAAACAATGTTTAGAGACACTTGGAGCAAAGATATTAAGTTTTTATACACACATATTGAGACTATAACAAGATATGTATCTGAAGTGTAGTTTTTTGCTTCTTAAAGCTTTCTGTTAATGACCTAAATACTTTCAATTAAAGATATTAACATTTTTGTACAAAATGAAAATATAAATTTTCTTGCTACCTAAAAATAAATGTCGCATAGATAAATAAATATTTAAAAAAGAAATCACACATTAAATAATCATTCCTCTTAATTTTAAAGTATTTACAAAGAGTGATTTTACACAAAACTAACATTTTGTATGACATTTTATTAATTATTTGTAAACTTCTAGTGGATAATTTTAAGATTAAAATTATAGATTAAGAACAAAACGAAATAATTGAAAGTACTTTATTACCAAAATTATTCAATAAAACTAATAAATAAAATAATTATTGAAGGAACCCTAAATGATGTTCACGACTATAAATCGATTTCAATGAGTTTTCTGACATCATCAAAATACTTGCTTTTAGATCCAAATGTGCAAGTTTACATTCACAGTGAAAACTTTTAATTTTAACTTACTACTAAGAGATCAACATATATTTTGCTATTTCTTTTTGAAATTTATTTTTTAATTTTAAAATTTCGCAAAGTAAAAAAAAATCTTAAAATACAAAAGTTAAGTTTTTGTTCTCAAAATACCATAACACAATTTATAAAATAAGTTTTTGATGTCTTTAACAGAAAAATATCTAAGCAATAGTTCCATTATATATTTAAATCTAAAGTATTAAATGTTTTAATCACATAGGTTGTTTATTCAATAATATACTAAATAAAAACATATTTGAATATGTAACATAAAATCTAAGTCAAATCTGGAAAAGCGCAAAAGAAACTTCTTAAATGACACTTACAAAAATTAGAGAATTAAAACTTAAATTGAAACATAAAAATGAAATAAAAGAAACATGAATGCAACACAGAACTTTATTATTGGCAGTTTTACTGTAAATAAATGCAAAGTGCTCTTGAAAAAGTCTTGTACTGCATTTAATTTTTATTTTAATATTTCAGTTCCAGTTCAATTCTCTCATTTTTATAAATGTGTAGGCAGTTTATTTAGGCATCTCTCTGTAATAATGATCGGCATAGCTTATATTTTAAAGCAATATATATATATATATATATATATATATTACTTATAATTTTTAAAGGAAAAGTTTTATTTTTGCTTTAAAATGTAAGTTTTTTTTTATTATAACACTCAAAAGCCTATAATTACAATTAAAAAAACTACTGAAAAAATTAAGAAATAAAGATTTAAAATATTGTTTTTAAAAATTAACAACTAAACCTTTAAATCAAAATTTTATTTACATTTATTACAAAGTTTTATTACAAAGCAATTAAAATGTACTACCTTTTTACAATTATATAACATTCATTAAAATGATGATTAATCACAGTAACAACATTAAAATATGTGTTAAAAGCACTTGAGCACTCAAAGTTGTCACTGAATTGCACAACTCATTAGCTTATTAACAGATTTAGTCAAGCAAAAACTCTTAATGGATGAAACATTTCAGCACCTAATATTACAGTAAAAATTCCAGCCAGATGGCAATCAATAAGTCATATGATACTCTGTTAGTACATAGCTTTTTTCTTTGATAATAAATCAGTACATGCAGATCTGAATATAAAAAATCATTAATTCAAAAGCTTGCTCGGATTTATCATTCTAGACATCAAAATAACAAATTCAAAAGACTGCTTTGAGTCATAACAATTATACAAGCAATTTTTCTTCCATATATTACATTTGAAGCTGTGATGATTTCATTACCTTCAATTAAAAATAGCTTTGAAGTTAAAAATATTTTTTTAATTTGAAGTTCTCCTTTTCAAGCTTGTGCAAGAAAAACATAAAAAAATATCTAGTAAGAAAAACTATTAAAAAACCATTATAATGATTTCAGAATTAATTTTAAGAGGCTTTTTAAAAGGGCATTTTTTAAAAATCATGCAATTTATAGATAGTTCATTTTCATTTTGAAAAAAATTTATTATTTAAAATTTTCAAAATAAAACATTGAATTATACTTAATGCAATTTCATTTCAAGGATATCTGTACAATGCATTTTGCTTCTGACAAAATAGCACCTTTATGATGACAAAGGGATTGACTGTCAACAGTATAAAATTGTAATGCTAACATTCTGTAAACTATTATCAATGCATCTGCCATTCAAGTTGTTTATCTGTCCAATTAAATAAAATTTTAAATGGGCTGCTTAGTGTTTAATGTATTAGGAACTAGTCTAGCAAATCTGAGTGAACATTAGTAAACAATCACAAGAAACACATATTAAGACATTACTTTTATGAGAATAACATTACATAAAGTATAAGTAATGTAATATTGGGATAAAGCTGCAGATAAAAAAATATGAAACTAAGAGTGTGAACCAAAAGTTTTAAATAAAAGATACATTAACAGACTATTTATGGCAGTCAAAATATGATTTTCATGAGATATTTAGTATACATAATATAATTGTGTCAGTACATTAAAACAAACACTTAAAATGGTATTATAGATGATTTCAATAGGTTAAAAAATAATTAAAATAATCAGAAATTATACAAGAGTAATCAGAGTTTAAAAACTATAATAGATGATTTTTAATATGTTTCAATAAGTATTCGCTTCTAGGAAAAATGATACACAACAAATGAATCTCTAGATAACAACAGTTCTATGATATTTGCGATGAAACTAAAACACGCTCATTTTAGACAGATTGTCCTTTTGGATATTCATGAGGGCGGACTTGAATTAAGGCACTGGATTTCTTGTAGTTTAATTCTTTCACTCTTTAAGCTCAAAGCTTAGAACTGGAAAAAAAAAAAAAAAAACACTTCAGCATGAAATAAATCCAATTTATAAAATATGTATACTACATGCAATCAAGAATGGAATTAAGGGTATATTTTAACCTACAAAGTTAAAACTTGTTTAGTATATCTAATATTAGTATTCGTTTGAAGCTTAAGATTGATCTTTTAATTGAAAATTTACTGGTACAAAAAAATACAAAATAATGATTTCCAATCAAATAAAGGAGAAAAACTGTTTATCTAGGGGGGGAAGTAAACAGCTTCAATTAACGCAATTATAAACAGAAAGTAAACCTAAATTAAATTAGGGCTAACAGTTATAGAATTGTGTGACTAAAATGAATAAAAGTAAAGTTAATATTTTTTTAAAATTCGTGGAAGAGAATAACATGTATCATAAGGAAAGTGTATATAAATATATATTAAGAAAAAAAAAATCCAATTCATAATTAAATAATTTTTAATTGATAAAAAGTACAAAAAATATGGTTACCTCAAATTGAAATAATGATATATTTATGATTTGTTTCTTCTTATTTCTTCATTTGCAAAATATGTAGAAAGACCATTATCTAATTTTTTTAGCTTATTAAGCATTCTGAACTGTTTTTTTTTAGTAACCTATTCAAATGAAATCATATAAAGTCTACACTATTATTATTTATTATTGTAAGTGAAATATATATTTACTTGGACAGTAATCAATTAGCTATTTTTACAAAATTTGGACATTTTAAAATGATCATTATGATTAAAAATGAATATTTATCTAAAAATAGGCTCAGAATACAATTTAATGTATCCTAAAATGTTTTTGGCCATTAGGCAAAGCAGTTTTTTTTAAACAAATTGACAAAAAATTGCATTCATTGTTCAATAATAAGGGGATCTTTTTTAAAAAAAAAAATACTGCATTAATATAAGAGTCCAAAAATTTTACGCTTGTTTTAAACAAATGTGTTATGTGCTAGGGTTATACGTTCTGTGAATGTACTAGGGGTTTTAGTACTATGCAAGAAAAATGCTACTGAGTATTTGATCCTGAAAAATGACTTTTTATCAGACTATGAAAAACTGCTACTTTTAACTTTTATCAACAGGGTTAAATTTTGTAAAGAAAAAATGTTTCTGAATAATACTTTATACCCATTTTTCCTTCACCAGAATCAATCAAAATCCTCATAATGGATTTTTGGCGGCTAAATATGCTATCCAAAATAATATTGCATAATATTTTTGAAGGTCATAAAGACCCTTTATAAAAACATTTTTTTTCAAAATATTATTAATATTACCAGGATAATTATTTTTTCACTATCTCTTTAAGTTTCTTATATATATATATATTATTTATTCAGATATTTTTTCCTTTAGAAAACCTATAATTTTTCACACAGGCTAAAAATTATTTATATACAATAAAATAACTATTTACTTTTTTCTTTTAGTAAAACTAATTCTTCTCTAGCACGGACAAGTCTGAAAAATTAAAAACAAAAACACATAAATACAAAACTAACATAGCTGATATATTGATCAAAATAAATTTAGAAACTTTTAAATATAGCAATCAAAAATAAAAGATTTTCTAATTATTCAAGATTCAAAATCAATATGCCAGATAATGACAACTATAATAATTTTTTTTAGTAACAAATTAAATTTTTTAAAGTATTTAATCAATTACCACAATGTAGTGTGTAATATTCCATCGATCGGCAACATGAAATGAGCCAATCTACAAATGTTACTAACCAAATTCTTATGTTTGTTTATATTTTGGTTCTCATTTTTTTACACTTTAGTGAACACGCGGTTTGTCACTACAGAGTGGAGTTGTTAGATACAACATTATAACCCATCAGAAAACGTAATAGTTTAGAATTTGCATTAGTTTTAAATATAATCATAACATTATTTGGTTAGATTGCGCTGGCATAAACATTATGTAAGTCAGGATGAACATAAATAAATCAGTTACTCATACCATGCTGTTTCTAAAATTATTATTTTTCGTGTTGCTGTGAATATCTTATTTGTCTTGCATTTACCATCAAGTTTATAGGTTGCATATTTGATGTAACATCATGTATTCATCACTGTGTTGAATTCATCATAAAAAATATGTCCAATTTTTTGTGAGTGTCTGTGAGGTTTAAGCTATATTAAGTTGTCTTGGGTCTCCAATAGATGAACCTTTGCAGTATTCTTGTGATCAGAGTGCATTGTTCTCACAAACTTGTGGTAATTTTTAGGAAAAAGCGTGTAGAGAACCAAATACAGTCTAACCTAAATCCGCTGTTCTTCCACCTTCATTTATTTATATGTATAATTTTGTTTTAACAGTTCTGTCATAAATACAATTTTTACGATGTTCTTAATAACCGTTTGGATTTTTTCTTAAACTAGCCGATTTCCTCGTCTATCATTAAGAAATTCTATTAATAATAATAATAATAATAATAATAAAAAACCAAATAAATACAGTTATTTTATTTTTAAGAAGAAAAAATAATGCCTGATGCTAAAGGAAATGGCCATAGTTTCTGAATAACACAGCAAACAGCATGTATGATGTGCAATGTATACAGCAAACAGCATGTATGATGCGCAATGTATACAGCAAACAGCATGCATGATATGCAATGCATGAAAATGTTGAAACTTGTATTGTTGGTTCAAGAAATTAAAGAAGTGCAAAGTGATATGGATAAAGACGATGAAAAGAAACCACAACTTGCAAAAGACGTCGAAGCCTTTGAAACAATGAGGAACATTTTGTACTCTTGTGAATTTACAGCAATCTTTGCAAATGCTGAAAATTTATTGTGTGCACTGAGAAAAAAGTGAGTTCAAACCATAATTTCCAAATATTTTACATATATATATATATGTGCTTATTCGTCTTTCTCTTGCACTGTAAATATTTTTGCATGATATATATAATTAATTTTTTAATGATTAATTTTCAATTCCATTACCAGTTCATTATTTGAAGTTGACCTGTATTTGTCACCCCATATTAATTGTTCGCATTGAAAGGAATTTGGATAAACAAGGTTAAATAAAATATGTCATTTCCTTTCAAAACCAGGTTTCAAAACTTTTGCTTTGAGAATATAAGCCTGAATAAATATATTTTACATATATGCACATATATATATGTAAAATATTTGGAAATTATGGTTTGAATTCACTTTTTTCTCAGTGCACACAATAAATTTTCAGCATTTGCAAAGATTGCTGTAAATTCACAAGAGTACAAAATGTTCCTCATTGTTTCAAAGGCTTCGACGTCTTTTGCAAGTTGTGGTTTCTTTTTGAAAAAAGTTTTTTTTATATATTTTTTTTTTAAACAAAAGTATATCTATTGAGAACATTAAAAATTCTCAATGAATATAAGCAGATAGGTTACTTTTAGTGCAAAATGGTACTTAAGGGCAAATTGATTAACCCCAAAAATGTCTGTGTTATATTTTTACAAATAGAAACATCAGAAATGGCAAGTTTCCTCCAACCATTGTGAAAGAAACTCTCTCATGAAATATCAAATACTTAAACTTTTTAAATAGTTTACTACTGCAGTAAAGTTTAAATAATAGCATTAATTACAAAGGAATTTAATACATAATTTTTAAAATCAGTGAAAACTATAAAGCAAAAATTTGACTTTGTAAATCTTTATACCTCAAGCACAAATACTTGATATATGTTGTTGCATTTATGATAAATATTTAATTAGTGAAAATATTGATAAAAAATATTGGATTGATATTTGTAAATTTAATCTTTGTGAAAACGTTTTTTTTAATGGCATTGATTTTTATAAAACAAAAAATAGGGATACCACAAGGTAATTCTTTTTTGAAGCTTTTGCTAATATTTGTTTGCATTTTTTTTGAATCAAAGTTTCTTGAGTTTAATGATTTTAATGCTTTTAGATATATTGATGATTTAATTTTATTTAATTGTGAAAATTATGATTTTATTTTTAATATTTATCCAGAAAATTTGGTTTTGAAGTGGACTAGTGTTAATCGCTTAAATGTTGAATATTTAGATTTTAAAATTAATAATGCAAGTAATTAAATTCAAATTGGTGTTATAATAAAAGAAGGCTTTTAATTTTAGGGTTACTTTTTTCGGTAATTTTAAAACTAATTTGTGTAGTAATATTTTCAAAAACTAAGTTTTTTCTCAACTGTCCAGAATTAATAAAATTTGTAATAATATTGAATATTTTGAAGAGGCTACTAGTAAGTTTTTAAATAATCTTGAAAGTAATGGTTTTCCTTTTAATTTGTACATTATTGAAGGTAAAATTATAAGTTTTTAATTTCGTTCTTTTAATAAGGGCTACATCGAGACTTAACTGATTCGCCCCATTTAAGCTTTTCTACTAACAGATGGCAACAACTTCCTTCCTTTTCTTTTTCTTCTTTCTGAGTATTAAGTAGGTATTTATTTGTGATTTTCAGTTTGGTTTATAGTTTTCTGAGTGTAGAGTGCTTTTTGTTTTGGCATAGGAATATGTTAAGTAGGAAAATTAAATTTTCTTTTGTAATTAGTTTATGTATTTTGTACTAATTTTAATGTTTTCATTTTGTATTCTTTTTCTCTTTTCCTGGACTTCTTGAAAAGCTTTTGGGGCACAGAGAGTGCAAATTTCAGACCTTTGTCTTGCTCTTTGGATAGAAAAGGTTCTGTACTATTTTTATGACTTCCAGAGCTGACACCCCCTGACGATGTCAGTTTCGGATGTCATTATTGTATTTATGATTGTTTTCTTCTTTGCTTACAATTTGCTATCAGAAATGGCAAGTTTCCTTCAAACGTTGCGGAAGAAACTCTTTCATGAAACATCAAATATTTAAACTTTTTAAATAGTTTACTACTGCAATCTAGTTTAAATAATAGTATTAATTACGGAGCAATTTAATACATAATTTTTAAAACCAGTGAAAACTAAAAAGAAAAATTTAATGAATTTTTAATAAATTAAAATAACTGTAATGCTTCAATATTTTAAATAAATTAAGAGTTAAATTAATTTTATAACTCTAATAAAAACTTCTGTTTAAATACCATAATCACATTTTATAATTAGAATAAAATTATCAAATCACATATTAAATTTATACGCTACTACAAATCACTTATTGTATTTACTATTACAAATAGCAAACTAATTATTATATATATGAATAATCAAGCAGACTCTTAAATAAAATGATATAATAAATACATTTTAAAATTCTGCATAAATTTCAGCTATTCTTAAAATTCTTATTGATTATATATAAGCAATTGCATAGGTTAATTTTAGTTTTTTCTCTTTTATTTCAATTATTGGTTATTTTTAGTTTTTTTAGTTTTTACCACCGCACTGGTAGAGACAGGTTTCTTACAGATTAAATGCCAACTCTAATGAACATAGAGATTGAATGAAGAAACAAAAATTACTAACATATAAATTTTAAAGCTTATGTACCCAAACTAAAATCTTTACAAACTCTTTACAAACTATTTAATTGCATATAAACATCCAACTAAATTTAAGAAATCTTACACAGGAGAATCGAATATAGCCGTCCACAATTCCTTTTCACGTAAAGATTGTTTGATCAGGTCTTGTTGCGCTTGATTTGCCAGTACTAATTCGTTCATTAATCTAAAAGGGAATACTAGACTTAATGAAAGACAGTAATATATAAATTTTTAGTGTTAAAATTAGATATGTGTACTTATAATTTGAAGCGTATTATAGATCTGCACATATTATATAAACATGATTTAGATATGTAAGAATTACATGATATAAGATACGCTAAAAAAAAAACAACAATGATCCTATCACTCAACAAACAACAATGACCTTATCACCTTATATAAGTTGAGATCTGAAGTAATGCTCTGCAAATGGCCAGCTTACAGATTTTACTCGACTAAGTTCAAAATATCACATGTTATGAAGCTTTTGAAACCTTGTTTTATTTTATGCATTATTAAATGTACTAGGTATAAAATAAAATTCAGTCATCAAAATATGTAAAACAAAAGCATATTTATTATAAAAGTGCAATAGATAAGCTATAAACTTTGGAAGTTTTGTTTAATTTTCTGAAATTGATAAAATCTATTTTATCTACGTTTTTGTATATTTTTCGTCCAAAAATAAAAAAATTCTAAAAGCATATTTTTCATAAAATTGAAATAAATAAGCTGTACACTAAAGACGTTAGATTTAATCTTCTGAAATATATAAAAGTCTAATTTATCTACGTTTTTACATATTCTGGATTCTAAAGAAGAAATTATTTTATAAGCATATTTATTATAAAATGGAAATAGTTAAGAGCTATACACTTCAGAAGCTACATTAAATCTTCTAAATCCTTTTCTTTGTTTTTATGTATTCCTAATTTAAAAAATATATATATATTGGCATGTCTTTTAAATTATTTTTTCTTTATCCCATGAAGTTGCTAAGACCTCCTGGGTATTTATTTGATTTCCCACTCTAACAAAATTATTTTAGTTTAATTTATACTTTAGAAATTGAGTAAAAATATTCCTTTTCGCATAATAACAAAGTGATAAAAAAATATCTTGTGTAGTGCTAAATGATTAAGAGTTTTACTAAACACAGCCAAAAGAGCATGACTTCTCTCAATCATCTTCAACATGCAGGTATTTTTTACTCTCCTGAGTGCTTTCTGTGTTCCACAGGAGAGACTATAAACTTAAATAACATGACAATTAGCCCATCTCTGAGCAATATTACTAATTCTTTGATCATTAACAACTTTCACATGAAGGCAACTTCGTACTCTGCCAGAAGAAAAATCCTAAAGGCTTCGACTTTGGGAAAAAAAGTTAAGAAATTGATTAATAATAAACGAATTAATTTTAATTAAATATCATAGTTTTAATAGAATGGAAACTTTCAAACTATATTTTTAAAAAAATCAATGGTATCAGCTTAATTTTTCTCTCCTCAAAGCACAATATTTTAAATTGTTATCTATGAGACTAATTACTATTTTGATAAATCAGTTTTTATATCATGAAAGAAAACACTTTAATATTCATAATTATTAATAAAAATATAATTAAAAACTCACAAGACTAGATCAACAAGAGTAATTCTTTTTCTTCTGTTATTAAGCTATTTATTTTACAGCATCGATATTCATAATTATTAATAAATTCATAATTATTAATAAAAATATAATTAAAAACTCACAAGACTAGATCAACAAGAGTAATTCTTTTTCTTCTGTTATTAAGCAATTTATTTTACAGCATCGATATTCATAATTATTAATAAAAATATAATTAAAAACTCACAAGACTAGATCAACAAGAGTAATTCTTTTTCTTCTGTTATTAAGCTATTTATTTTACAGCATCGATATTCATAATTATTAATAAATTCATAATTATTAATAAAAATATAATTAAAAACTCACAAGACTAGATCAACAAGAGTAATTCTTTTTCTTCTGTTATTAAGCTATTTATTTTACAGCATCGACTAGCAACTTTCAGAGCATCAAAAAATGAAAAATAAAAATTAACTCAAATTAATGTATCATTAACTATCACTTTGACCCAATAATTTTTTTTTTTTCCAATACTAGTTTGTCACTTTAGGTAGGAAGATCAAGAGATGGGATTTTGGGACAGTAAAAAAAATCAGTAAATTCATTTTCTAAATATTATTAACTAGTAACATGCAATAAAACAGTCTGATTGTCAAATTATCTGAACGTAACACAAAGGATTTACTTGAAATGGTTTACCTCATGTTTTCTCTTACAAGTTCTTCATTTTTCTTTCGCATCAGTGCCATTTCATTATAGGCATGAAAAATGTGAGGAGAAAGAGATTTCACAGAGTTAATTGTTGAAAGCGCCATAGTTGTATCTTCAATTTCCATTTCTTCATTTTTGCCCTCTAAATTATCTCCTAACTCTTTAAACAAATAAAGTAAAAAAACAACAAAAAAAAAACATGAATGTTAAGACAATTATCGTAAAAACTTAAAATTTTTTAAACAAAAATTAATACAAAATCATATAAAATGTAAATAAATTACCTGGAGACAATATACTAATAGCTGCTTGTACAGAATTCCTAACTAAATTATCTAGAGCAAAAACCCAATGTGGCATTATATTCTGTTGTCTCAATACTCCTTTTACCTGGAATATCAAAAGTTGAATATTAGCTGCAAAAAGTTATTTTCTCAGAAATTATTATAAATCAATAGGGAAACTAGAAAGGCTTAATGTTCTTTACTTTTATTGATGAATATAAGATTGGAATGAATGTAAATTTTAATAATATAAGATTAGAATTTGATACACAGTTCAAATTTGATAAACAAAACTAGCATTTGACGAAATGTTTACAATTAATTTCAGAATTACTTTATTTCAAAAACATAGAGTATTTAAATACATATAATCCTCTAATTAATATCTCATATCAATAAAACAATAAACAAAATGAAAGTTCATGACATTTTAAGAAAAAGTGCATGAAGTAATAATGAATGAAGAAGTTCTAAGATTTAATTGGAAATCATTTGTGAATAAATATAATGGAAGTTAACATTTAAAGAAGTTTCTCAAACACAATAACACATTCCTGATGTTTTTATTTAGTTTTATTGGTAAATTTGTAAGTCTAGTTTAATCTTTAAATTATTTCTTATAATTTAATTTAAATAATTCTTATAATGTAATTCAAATAATTTCTTTTTCATCTTTCCATTGACAATCAAAAAATCAAACTCTTTACTGTAAACACTACTTTAAACTGTCAAAACTCAGATGAATTCTTCAAAAAATATACTTTCGTAACATTCTTAGTAACATTCTTCTTACATTCTAGTTAACTTATTATTAACTATTTTTATGAATTATAAATAGTCAGAATGACAAGAAAATATAAGTAATAAGAAAAGCACAATCCATGATATGTACATTAATTACATTGTTTTTAAGGTACTAATAGGTATCAAAACTTTTTAATGTTAATATTTTCATTTTGTTTCTATTTAACTAACACTATTTTTTTAAACACCATAACCCACATTTAAAAGTACTTGAGTAGTAACATAAAATTTTATAATATATAAACATACATATGTTTAAAATTCTTATACGATAAACAAAAGTTAAAAAAATAGTGGAGACTTTAAAAGAGGAAATAGAACATCTTTATAAATTCTGTTTTTTAATGAAGGGATAAATGTTTAAACTCCATTACATATAACATTTCCACACTAATGCAACACCAAAATATCAATTAATTGAGACCAATCAGTTACAGTACATTGCGCAAAAAAAAAAAAAAACTCTGAATAACATTGGATCTAAGGATCAGATTTTCCCATACTTATGTTATTGTTTTATGGGTTTATGGGGGTAACTTAAGGTTTATGGGGGTAACTTAAAATATGTTGATCAATTTGTCCAGACAATATTTTACATTACGAAATTAGACAAAAAAACTTACTTTCTTTGAATAAACATACCCTTTTTTTTAAAAGATTTGGATTCCTTGCACACAAAATATTGGGAAGTAATATATTTGTTAAGTCGGAAGAGTGGTCTACGTTTACACAAACTAATTTACATATTTAGATCACTCCTGTTAAACTTTAAGATACAGTCCTTGTATGTGAAAATCTGATCATAGGGTCAAAAGTTATTCAGAGTGGTTCGTTCTCTTTCCTTTAGCACACTGTACATCAATAACATAAGTAAAAAATATTTTTAGATATAGATTGCAGAAATAAGCTAACATTAACAAACTTACAGCATCTTGAAAAACATATAGGGCTAAATGCATTTGGTTGACCGCTATGCCGTCAAATTCTACATCTTCTTTGACTCTACCTTCAAATTAAATAATTTTTAAAATTACCGTGATTAAAATATTAATATCAATAATTAACTATTTTTTTAAAAAATAAAATAGATCAAATTAACTTTGTATCCACAATGAAATTATATTTTATACAATGTTTTTCTCTAATGTATTGAAAACAATATTTAACATACAGGGTGAAAAAAGAATGAGTAACATTTATCTCACACAAGAATGTTATTGCTTAAGGAGTTATTTGTAGAGACATTTTTAAAATCTTTCTAGCTAAACATAAATTTCTGTGAGCAGTACAATTAACAGGTGTTAATTGAAAGGTTAAGAAATTATCTAACATCCTCTTCAGATTTATAGCAGCCCAGAAAATTGTCTTTAAGAAATGGATCAAGCCATATCAATTGTGATAGCTATCAATTATGAAAATAATGTTAAAAAAATATCGTAAATAAATGTATAACAATTTATATTTTAATAATTTATTTGTTTTTTTTTAATCTTAGATAACTAAACATAACCCAGAGTTACTCTGTAACTAAGCATTTAATTCATAAAACTACCAATTAAAAATATGTTTAATTTCATGTTTCTATAATTAATATTTAATTTAAATGCAGATAAGTAATAAAATTTAGCATTAGCACTGTTTGAAATTGTTAAGTTGATTTCCTAAAGCCGGCAAAAATTTATAATCCATTAGATGAATATTCAGTTATCTAAAGTTAAGTGAGAAAAAAAAAAAATCATTCCTATTTCCTGAAATATCGCACATCTCCAATACATATACCATCAGGTAATTAACAGTGTTTTAATACAAAGAATTTCCATAACCCCATAAATAGTCAACTTAAAAAACATTATATAATAGAAACATATAACTGAAAATTTAAAATCAGACTAAGCACAGAGAGATGAATTTAGAAATTTTCAGGCAAGAGATAGTTTAAAAAATGCACTTACTTATTGCTTGCTGAATAGGCATTTTAATTTGCTCTGGAATATATTCTCTCAATCCATCTAATAAAATATTTAAATGTTCCTATAAAATACATTAATTAAAAATTAGAAAAACTTATATTTATTAATTTAAGGGACACATCATCAAAAATAAGTCATGTATTTATTTCATTTATTGAGATCCATAACCATCCAACATACACTTTAAAATGTTTTTATAAATTGACGGCAACTTTTTCATAAAACAGATAGAAATGCTTAGATCCATCTTTACATTCAGAGCTATAATTTCAAATATTTTTTATATCTGGATAAATTTCTTAAAAAAAAGTCAAATTAATTTTTAATAAATATATCAAGACCAGATGTAAATATTAATATTTGATAGTGTTAGATACATTTTTTTTCAATTACAGTCGAACCTGTTTATCTCGAATCTCACGGGAAAGGCGAAAAATTCGAGATAAAGAGGTTTCGAGTTATACAGGTACTTTAAAAAATTAATTTTAATTAAGAAATTCTATTAAAAGTGCTATAATTGTTTTTATTAGAAAATACAGATATTTCTTTAAATTAATTATACCACATACATCTATTTACATAAGTTTTTTAACATACATTAAATAAATGTATGTAACACTGAAAATATTTTTTCAAAGATTTTTGACGTATAACCTTATTTGTTTTGATTATTTTTTTGAGGTTAGAAAGATCGCAAATTTCTCATAGCCAACATTTTTCTGGGTTTCAAGAGTAGTTTATAAGAATTCTACAGCTTTTTCTACTTCTTTTGCATTCACTTTTGATTCATCAATATGATCTTCAGCTTCTTCCTCTTCATCTGATATTCCTTTGGTATTATCTATGATTTCCGCATCTGTCAATGTTCCGCATGTTGCCAGGCAGTTGTCCACTGGTAAAAGTCATCAAAAATAATGTCAACATTAAATAAAGATTTTAGTGCATTCCATTCTGGCAGTGCATTTTCAGCGTTAACATTTTCTTCTTTACGTATGCCTTCATCCTCTTATTTATCATCTTCACAGCTATTCTTAAAACCAGCTTTTTAAAACCCTTTTGGATAGTTTTTAGAGACGCATTTCTCCAGGCAAAACAGTAATTCTGATAGCGTCTAACTTTTTTTATCAATGGCATCTACATGTTTGTGTACCAACTGTTTTCTATAGCTTTCTTATCTATGTTGAAAAGCTAACCCCTGATGGTCACTATCATTAACCCCTCACTTACTGCCAGAATCATTGTATTCCTTTCTAGTTAAGGAAGTGCAGGGATAGTGACTGGAATTCCAAGAAACACCCCCTACCTGTTCATCCCTACTTCCTGTGGATTCAGGAAATTTATCTCTGTCTATGAGCTCTACTGATAAATACAGTTTTGACATTTGTGCTCTATTATTAGAAATTCGAGAAACTGAGGTTTTGAAGAAAAAATTCGACATAAACATGGAAAATACATTGATTTTAGACAGTAAATGTAGGGAATTTTAGAAATTTCGAGATAAAGAGGTTTTCGAGATAAAGAGGTTCGAGATAAACAGGTTCGACTGTATAATAAATATTAAACCATAACTTTATAGAAAATATGATTTTATAAGAGTTTTAAGAGCTATCTATAAAATTTAAACTATAATACAACCAATTTTTAAGGTAGGGGGAGTGAAAGAAAATAAATTATATGCTTTGAAATTTCTTAAAAAATATTTTTTTAAAATTCACCTATACTATTTAGTTCAACAGTACATAGCAAAGGCTTGATGTAACAAGTATGCACAACCGTCGTTGAACAGCCAACCCAATTTTGGGTTTAAGACTACTAATGTTCAATTCCGTAGCCTTGTAATTTTGAACCTATCAAGAAGACAAGGATACTCCTGGATAAGAACCCCCAGAGGTATGATTTGTTATGGGAACATGGAGGACTTTACTAATGAGATATTGTGATAGGACACTGGGTACATGTCCAAAAGGTCATGGGTTAGATCCCCACCGACCGAAGACTCCAAAGTCCTTCATGTTCCCATAACAAATCACACCTCTGGGGGTACTGATCTAGTTCTCTTGTCTTCTGGATAGGTTCAAAATTACAAGGCTACGGAGTTGAACATTAATAGTCGTAAACTCAAAACTAGGTCGACTGTTCAACAATGGATATAAAATAAAATGACAATCAGTGGCTTAATCACTGAGACATTGTGGCACTCTGTGTTTATCGATACATTTACTATAGCATGAGCAAAATTTTGATTGGTAAGTTGAAAGCTATAAATGTGAGGTTTATATTGTCTCAAACCTAAAGGGCATTGATTCAAACTTGATCCACAGCATTTGTACACACAAATGCTATGAATAAAGTCTGACTCAAAAAAGAGGGAAATGTTGCTTGTCTAACTCCAAGTAAACTTAAGGGGAAGTACCATGAGAATTTTTTTTTTTAATGTTCCCTTGCTTAGAAATTCACACAATTAGAACAGACAGACAAAACAGAATTAGTATGAAAAGTTTTAGATGACAGTAATATGATGAATTAGTAAGCAATTTTTGTTAAAAAATAGAAGCATCTTATAACATCACATGAATATGAGAAATAAAAATTAAGATAAAATTAAATGAAAAATTTTGAATGCATGAGCATCAAAAATGAAATGGGTAAAATAATAAATCAACACAAAGATTTCAAAAATGGAAAGTAAAATCTTAGTAGTTACCATAGTTAAAGCTGATTCAGGAGTTTTTTCATTCAATTCTTTCATCCAAATATCACATATCTGAAATCGAAAGTTAAGTATGGTGAATTTGTTTAATTCCATTTGTTAAATAAGCATAAAGTGGTGTGGCAAAATATGACATTTTAATAAAAGTAAATTTATCTAACTCATAAATTTTCATTCAAAAATATTCTGTGTCTAAATAATTGACATCTAAATACTAATTTTAAAAATATAAATATAACAAAGTTTGAAAAAGTAAAACACCCTTTACAGTACATCACTGATACACTGTGAAAAAAAATAAAAAATAGGAATATTAATATTAGATTTATATCATACCACATCAGCATTTTCTAAAAGAACTTTGTGTATAAAAGCTCTTCTTTGGGAGTCTTTTTTTAGCAAATAGAAATTTCCCTGTTCTGTTTCAATCTGGGGGCTATCGATGGGAGGACTAAGAAGCCCGGTACTAGAACGCCTTGTATCAGTAGATGAATCTGAAGAACTATGATATACAAAAATAGGTATGTAAACACATATACTTAAATATAGTATAAAAAGTATAAACATCTAAATGTTAAAGAGATTATTTAACATACTGAAATACATAAATAAACAATATGAATCAAAATTTTGTTTAACTTTTCCATTAAAAAATCTAACACGAATTTGAATTTATAAGTAATTTGCTTGGGTAAGATGTTTACACTCCTGAGACAGATCACCATGATATCTTATTTTCAACACTAAGCAGTGCCAGATTACCCATTAGGCCATGGCCTGGGGCCCCCAATGATTAGGGTCCCCTTTTAAATTTTTTTTTTGAAAATAAATTTTAAAAAATTAAGAAAAACAATGATTTTTTAAAAAAATAAATCAATTTCAAATATATATTAATAAAGTATGATAATTTTTTTTACATAATAATAATAAATTTAAAATTTTTTTAAAATGTTATTATTTTTTAGTTCTAATTTAACAAAATAAAATTTAATTTATTATTATTTATTTTAATTTTAAATATGCTTTCTTAAATGAAAAGATATATAAATACTTTTATATTTGAATAAATAAAAAATATACAAGGAAAAAATTTAATGTAAGGGTCCCAAAAATTTGACTGGCCTAGGGCCCCGCGTACACTTAATCCGCCCCTGACACTAAGAAATATCTGCTGTAATTTTGACTTAGCACTTAATGTTTTAGCTAAATCAGGAAATTAACAAGAAAAATTAGTTCTAATATCAATTAGCACTGAGAAATTAAGTGAAGGAAGCAAATCCTAATTGTAAAAGGGGAAAAAAATACATAAGGCTGTGACTAGATTACCAGAAACACAGGGCTGCTAACTTTCTACACTTTTTGGAAAAATTTCTTCTACTGGTAGGGAAGTCTGTGTTTTAATATATTATTCTTTGCTTTGCTTTAATATGCTATTTTTTGCTGATTTAAAATTATTTTTCAAGCCAATTTGTCTAAGCTCTCTCGAAGTGGGGGCTTTTAAAATGTCGGAAAATTACCAAAATTTTTGAAAGCTTCAGTTAATATTTGTCTACCACTGAAAAACTGCAAAAAAAATTTAATAATTTTTACTTTCAACCATACAACTGATGCTCAATTTCAAATAGCAGTTATGAGCAATTAAAAAAATGTGTTTCTGAGCACAATTATCAAATAAAAACTGTGCAGTAACCTTTTTAATTTAATACTATGAAGTTAAATTCTTAAAAGTTTTTTTTCTTCTTCATATTTGATATGATTATGTTCTATTTTAGCCACCTCAAAAAATGTTTGTTAATAGCGGTGAAACAGCTTCATATTCCTTATCATAAATTAATAAAATAAATATAATAAATAAAATGTTTTAGAATGACAAAAAAAACTATCCAAATCTAAACTAATTAGGTACAAAAAAAATAAAAAGAATTGATATAATTAAAAAATGGTCTAAAAATTTTATTTTGAATGATGCAGTCATTACAGCTGAGGACAAATGGCTACTCAATGAACGTTGTGATTAGATCTCACATAGTTCTGCACACAAGGTATTCATTTAAAAATAAATTGGCCTTACTTTTTTAGGAGAGATTTCATAAATTATTTAAGAAAAAAATAAGAAAAATTCGAGAGAAAATGGATTAGATACAATAAAGTAATAAACAAAATAACGAACGCGAATATTAAGAAAATAAGCCTTAGAAACAATTTAAATCGAAATAAGTAGTTCCCATGGAATTTTCAATAAAATAAAAAATAACGTTAAGTTACCATACATAGAAATAAATGTATATACTAGACAATCAAACTTTTTAACTCGGTGACTCATAATGAAAAAGTTTATGAAAGTCTGACCACTGGTAGCAGAATTTATTAAATCTATCAGCAGCACTAGTCTCGTAAATCAAAATTTGTCTGTGACTTCAAATTATTGTAAAAATTAAGCTTAAGCTAACATATATTTAGCACAGTTGGAAAATATTAAATATAATAAAGTTTTTTTTTCCAAAACTTTTATGTAGTTTAAATTTTATTTAAATTTAAAACAATACTTTAGTTTTGTCCAAAAGGGTAAAAACAAATGTTTATACTAATCTCATTACAGGAATCAGTAAAAAAGAGTTGCAAACCCTTAGCAGACACCTTGAGAAATCCAAATTCACATTAAAGTTGATATTTATAAACTAGTCCTTCAATAAAAAAATAAATTATTTTTACTCTTATATCTATAACAAACGTAATTTACTAAATGTATGCTATTTCTTTTGGCAATAAAGTCGCACATATTTTCATTTCTGTTTTTTTAATAATTGCTTCAAGCATTTTCATACTCCTAGAATTTGTTTCTAGTAACTTCAAAAAAATATTAAAGAACTAAACATTTTTACAGTGTGAACACACACACACACAATATATATATATATATATATATATATACACACATTCAATTAGTATCATGCTTATAGTACAACAAGTATTTAGTTATTTGTACATGGTACATAAGACTTTAAATGTACAAGACATTTCAAATGAACTTCCTGTAACTGCCACTGAAGATTATTAAAGCATACAAAAATATATATATTTTTTATGAGAAACAACACATAGATGAAGTTTTGTTTTAACTGGAAGTGACAGTGCAATTTCACCAGAAAACTTGAGTAAACCTATGACTGTTTTAACACGTTGACTGCCACACGTGTTTACAGTGAAATCTCTTTCAGGCAACCAGTAGCGCTGTACGAAACGTATTCTGCCAAGTACTCCCACCGATATTTAAATAATGCGAGTCTCAGATTGTCACACAAATAATATCTAACTCCGTTAGTTCTTATGGTATCATGTGTTTATTTGTGTCTGTTGCTTCACATCTGTTTCTCATCTCGCCACTTTACACAATCAGTTTGAACTTAAAGAAGAGTTTAACTTAAAATCTTTACCCAAACTCATTGAAGTTTTGAAAAGAAACATGGAAAACTTATTACTTAGTGGGTCAAATAGCAGTGAACAAGAAAGCTTTTATGAGACTCACAATAATTTTCTTAATAAATCACTTTTATATTGCTTTTATAACAGTTCAATAGTTTGGTTACTTCCTGTGAAATATCTCTTCAAATACATACAACTATCCTTCACAAGTAGTCAAATAGGCGCCACCCCAATATGGGTGACACGGCCTGATCAGAAACTTGCTGTCACCCGAATATGCGTGACACGGCAGCCAACGTGTTAAATCATTTTTGATGATTTTTACCATGCCTTCTATTTCATGCTTTAATATTAAGTTGCATTTGTTTGTTGACATGCACATACTACACACAATGACGGCACTCACAAGATTACATTTATTTAACACTTAACATCTACATAATTCAAAACTAAAATTTGATATGCTTTTTTTTTTTTTTTCCTTTTTAAAGCCTGGATAATACTTTTAAAAAGTGGATTTAAAAGTTTTGATAAACTTAAACATAAAAAGAATACTTAAGAAGTGTAGACAACAGAACATAATTAAATTCAAAATAACTAATGCTTCAAAAAATATAAATTATTCATAAACAAGTCAGAAAAATTTAGAGAGTGTTAAAATTCTTTAAAAGGACATGAAAACACTGAAATTAAAACTATAAAATTGATAAACCCTGATCCGTAGTCCTCGGAACTCCTAAACTCTAATCGGAATCCAATATAATTACTGCTTTATAAATGAGAAGCTAAGATATTGTATGTTTTACTCACAGGTAAAGGTAAAAAATTTATTTTTTAAAAAACTTTGTAAGAGTATCAGTTAAAAAATTATTATTCTGCATTAATGGATTTAAATAAAATATTATAAAAATGAAACAAAGGGGGGCTAGACACAAACATAAAAACAATGGTGTTTATAGGTTCGAACCCTACAATTACCTGGTATAAAATACATATTGGTTTAAGGAAACTAAAAATTTTTTTTAGGATAATTATAACTAAACACTCAAACTTTAAAATTTTACTTAAAGTAAAAAAAAAAAAAAAATCATTTTCATCCTTTCAAAACTTTTTAAATATTGTTTTGATCTTAATTAAAACATAGGTCATTCAAAAAGCCATTTGCTAATAGGCCAACATACCAAGGTTTGTCTATTTCGTTTTAAATATGAAAACGTGTCTTCTCATTACTTCCTTTATTTTTTAAATGAAATATCTTAAAGTCTATAAGACCAATTTACTTGAACATTTGCATGAACATCTACTATAAATGTGTAAGAAACAGACTGCACTTTAACTTACAACCGATTTAAAAAAAAAGAAAGAAAAAAAAAAGAATTTTTGCAAGTTATTTGCCAAATAATGAGCAATCATATTAGCTGTAAATTATTTTCAAATAAATATTATGGCTTTTAATACTTTATTCCCAAAGTTTACTATTGACAAATAACACAACATAAAAAAAAATAATAATTTGTAAAGTTAAATGCTTTTAAAAAGGAGTAGTTTATTTTAAACAAGTTTTAATTACTTAAACAATTTGATTTATAATTTTTTTAAAATTTTCAATCTAAACATACCATGTTTTAGTATATAATTCAATAAAACCAAATAAAAAAATTACGAATCACTCCAACATTGTTAGGTATTCGGATGTCTAAAAGAGAAATTATGATTCTTTGTCCATTAAAAGGATAAAACAAATGGTTAAAAAAAAAAATTGCTACCTTTAATCATAATTTTAATAGTACTAGTAACAAAAGCCAAATTATTAAAAAAGACAATCAAATCTTCAAGAGCAATCAAGGATAACATCAATAACAGTCAAGAGGCTGGTGCCTCAGATTTTTACACAAATTTGTTAGAGATGCGAGCATGTTGCAAACTAATGTTAGACAAATCTCTTTTCATGCATCGTAAAAGTTATGTTATAGCTCTGTAAAAAACTATTTTCAAACATATTCATACAGCAAGACATTTAATATTAATTGAAAATAATTTATTCCTTTTCACCTTTCATATGTATTCAAAACGTTATAAGTAATCATGTTAATAATTAAAAGATTACTATTCAATTTTAAACAAAAACCTTAATATTCAATATGCAGATTTCATCAATTCCTCTTATATCAATTATCTACAAGCAATGAACAAAAAGCTTTACTTTTTAAACTGAAATAGTGGTCTAATGTTAATGATGGAAATCTTTAAAAATTGAAAAATTCCGTAAAGAGATTCTAGCTATATCACGCTAAATGTCACTTTTTGTCTACATACTGATACTCTAACATACAGATTAATTATTTTGCAATAAGAAAAGATAATAAAACAATGTATACCTAAAAAGCAGAAGCTAATTCTAAGAAAATCATTTACACAGATATTTTTATTAAATTCTTTGATTAACTTTTAAATATAAGTTTGATATCTTCAAATATTTTTTCATAAATAAGTCATATATTATACTTAAGATTTGCTTACCTAAAAGAAAAATTCTGAGGGGGTATTCTAAGGGAGTTGCAAGGGCTCTTACGTACAACAGCTAAACTGAAATGGAACACAGTTTTAAGAACACACCACAGGAATCAATGTCTACATCCCCATTTCAGTATATCAAAATAATTGAAAAATACAAACTTTTATGATGCTATTTTGACAGCAGTTTGAGTTACACAATAAATACTTGAATTTTGCATATTTTAGAATATTTTGATACAGAAATAGTTGATTAAATAGAATAAATTAAATTGAATTATTTAAAAAAATTTAAAATTATTCAATTCTAAGAAAAAACTATCTAGATCAGAATATTTACAAATGGTTAGATGGTCTACTTATCTGTTAAAAAATAGATTTATATAAAAAAAAATTTAAATTGAAATTTCAGTTCAGCGTTAGTATTTTCATGTGCACTGTGCTGAAAACCAATATCACTTTGAAAATAGAAGATGAAATAAGATTTTTTTTTTAAAAATAAAGAACTAATACTTAGATAAAAATATAACAGTAGAAAATATTATAAATTCTGTAAAAAAACTAAAATAAACAGAAACTTTAAATTCTTAATAATTTTTTATTATAACAAGAATTGCTTTGAAAATTATAGATTTTGTAACTTATGAGTACTTTTCATTCTTAGAAGTAATTCCCCATGCACAACATCAATTCATAAATATATCAGTCGAATATTTCAATTCTGTCTTGTTATCCCTGGCATTATGTCTTACTATACATCAATGTGTCACCAAAACACATTTAGGGTTTCAATAACTTTTACTATTAGTTGTTGAGTCAATTTTAATTTTATCTCAAAGGATTACACTCATTATTAAAATATCATAGTGTCCTTCATAATATCTTAAAATGGTGCATAAATTAGATATTTGGATTGAAAAAAAATTTGCAAAAGAGAATGAATTAAATAAATGGGGAAAAATAAGTGTTCTGTAAAAATTAGTAAAATGAACCTCATAGGCCAGAGGACTCTCAAACTGTATATGACAGTATGAGATGAAGAGAATAATATTTTGTTTATGGCTACAATACAAATCAAATTATTAATCCTTTAATAGTAATCTGGAGTTTATTAAAAAAAATGTTTCATGGTAGAGTTGATAAGAGCGTTATATCTATGAGAAATCTCATTTCTAATACTATTCCATACTTGCAAAAGGCCAGAATTTTAGCAGTTATTTTCCTAAAAAGCAAACATTGTTCAAAAATAAATACCAAAAGAAATTAGAATAGCTTTATCAAAAATTATTTCATGATTGATAAGAGTAGACAATGAATAGCAGGATCACCCATCACACTAAACGAACTCACAATGCCTCCAAGTGCAGATGATAATTTTTTTACAAATATTTTTTTTTACAAATATTAATTATGTTACTATGATCAACTACTTTATAGTAATGAAAATCAAAATACTTGAGCAGAAGTTAAGTATGATTTGTTTTGGCTATATTTTTAGTTTTTCACTTGTTTTTCTATATTCAAGCTCTATGGCAAAATTGCCCATGAGTAATGGAGCAACTCGGATGGTCAGAGACAAGCTAAAGAAGAGAATAGTGACTGTCCTAGTGTACCTCAAAAAAAGCTTCTTAAGCTAAACAAGAGCAGTTTGAGAAAGATCATTGGTCTTCTCACTGGTCACTGCACCCTCAGGAGACAGCTATACATAATAGGTATTGAATCTGATTCTCTTTGTTGAGGTTGTCATCTTGAGGAGACTTTACAACATATACTTTGTGATTGTGAGGTCTATTCCGCTCAAAGATTTGAGCATTTATGGCAACATTGTATTAAAACCTGAGAACTGCAAGATGTTCCTGTCGGGTGTTTGCTGAACTTAATTTCAGCTTTAAAGCTTTCTTGTTAATCACTATTCAGGGTTTGAGTGCAATAGACCTCAGGTCGATGTGCCCTGCTTTTTGGGGCTGAACAACCTCTAAGACTATATCAAGTTTCATCAACATCTGTCTACCAAAACAGATACTAAGTAGCTTTAATTATAATCACACTGTCTATGTATTTCAATTAGCTTTTGGGACACTTACAGGACATCAAACTTTAGACACAACTTGATAACACAGTCAACACATGAAGCAATATTTTATGATTGAGGTTTAGCACATCAAAGCTAATTTTAGAGCCACAAATTTGCATATCAGAGGATTGGGGGAAGACACGTTAATCAAGATTATAAGGTAAAATGTTAACATTGATCATTCACATATGCAAGCTTAATAACAAGGCCAAAGAATCTAAGAGAATGAAAGCAATCAAAGTCTTCAAATGTTAAGAGATATTTAATTTTAAGCATGCTTTTACGTTGTTGTAATAAATGAGTAAAATAATACTGAAATGAAAAACATGAATATAGACAGCAAAACTTACCCGTCTTCACCCGTACTTGCAAATCTTTCCACTCTATCAGGTTTAGCTTCCACTTTGGGCCTTTCTGGAACTGAATTATTTTTAGCTATACAGCAGATGTAAATTAAAATAAACTTGAGAAAAATTTTATGTCCAAAGTATAAAAATAACATAACAGATATACCTGAAATACTTCTGTTTAACTCTGGAGGAGGAGGTCGATTGTGCGTTTTTTTCTTCCTGCTGTCTGAAATAAATGTGTCTTCGAGTAGATCGGATGCAGTTGCTCTTGAATCTGGATCAGGGATGAAACATCTAAAACAAAATAAATTAAAAAAAAAAAAATTACTGAACAGTACAGATTAGCAGACATGAAAGTGGAGTAAAATAAAAAATTCAACTTTTACCATGGCATTTAGGAGAGGGGGCTCTATATAATACTGTGGTATCAATAAGATATGTAAAACCATAACTGATAACTTTTCATTTCATATTTAACACATTCGCTGCCACTAAAAATGATATTTCCAACCTCAGAAGCCGGATTACAAAACAGGAATTTAATGGTTTAAATGTTCCCTATATTATACTAGGAGAACCAGAAAAACGAAAAAACATATTATTTTCCTGTTTAGAGGGCGTTTTTTTTCGAGAAAAACTTTATATCTGTAACTACTGAGAACTTTTTTATAATTATAGCATATATATATGAAACTGCTCTTTTCCAAAGAATTAGATATTGCTGAATAGTTTTTTGCATGAATAGTAAAAAAGAGAATAGATTTTCTCTTACAGAAAATTAGTTAAGACTAAAATGGTTTTACTACCAGCTTTTCTTTTTTTCCGTCTTGCTTTCACCCATGTAGTCAATCGATGCGCCAGTGCGTCGTCGGCATACCAGGAGGTGCCGCTCTGACGCGCCAGCGAACGTGTTAAAGTGATACCAACATTTAAATTCTTGGTTAAACAAATATAATTTTAATCTACTTAGACCATTACTATATTAAAGAAAATCAAGCAATACATAAGGCTTAATAACCATCATTTTAAATTAATTGTTCATGGCAAAATTTAACAATATTTCTGCTTACAATAAGCAGTTGAATTGCTATTGTACTACCACTAAAAAAATTCTTTTTTGACAATCTCAAATGTTAGCAGCTATGTAAAACAAAATCACACACACATATATACAATAAATATACATATATACAATATATACATATATACAATATACAATAAATATACATATATACAATATATATACATATATACAATATATATACAATAAATGACAGAACATTCAAATTACTAACATGGTTATTCATGTTGATTGTAAGTATATTTTGATCTATCTTGACAATTCACAGATTTTTATCTTGATTTTATATACAAACTTTTAAGCCATAAAAAAATCTTTCTTGATTTGCCATATCTTTCTTTTAAGATTTTATCCTGCTTTTGTTTTATTTTTTCTCACATTTCTTTATTCTCTAGTTTGCTAGAAATGTCTTCTATTACAGCTAACATTTTTCTCTTTTCCTTTTTAGGTCTCAACTCTTTTTCATGTTTTAAATATGTTTTTATATTTTGATACAGATTTTTTGCTACAGGATCATGCAAATAATCAGTTTTTTTTTCAAGATATCTATGGTTTATTTCTTTCCACTCAGTTTATATTTCAGTCTGCATTAAATTTTTTTATTATTTTTTAGTTTCATGTTAATTGAATCTTTATCAAGTATATCTGTCATCATATTGAAGAAACTTTTTACTTGAGGACCATGAAAGCAACTCAATACCTTCACCATTTTTGCCTTCATCATGGTTCTTCAATTTCTGGAAACTAGCTCAGCAAACCCGAATTCTCAAAATATTTTTAGAAGCATCTTCATAAAATGGTAGACATTCATCCATTTGATATATATAAATATCCAAAGAGTATTAAACGTTTTTAAACTCATAACACATTTCTCCTATCAGATAAAATGTTAAGTTTATCCGTTGTAACAGAATAACTGCTCGCTAATCAATCAATGGCTGAAACACACTTCAGAAGTGAAAAGCTATTTTACCAAAGCCTAAGTTATTTAACTGACACATTGAATATGCCCTTGACTAGCTTTATTTGAAAAGGAAATCATCTTAATATCTTATATTTTATCCATAATATATTCAGCAGTAAAACTCTACAGTTGTTCCGTTTTTTCTATAAATTTTTTATTAGATGACAAATTGAAATAAATTGGTTGACTGTTTTGTCTTTTAAGGCTTCATACTTATAACAAGATAAAATTTTTAAAAGTAATTGTCCTTGTTTATCATGAATTTTACGGACCATTATTTTTTTGGTACAAAACAGACTAATATTTTTTTCAGTAGAGGCAGGACAGAAAAATATCAAAAAGGTTTTTTTTTCAATGAAAAAATAATTTTGAAGCAATTCTATCTTTCCTAGCATTCCCTTCAGTCTTAATTCCCTTTTCTTTATAAATTGTGCAGAAAATGAAAACAAATAAATAAATAAAATGTAATTTCATTATTGGCATATAAAAAGGAAGAATTGAAGATTAAACATTACATAAAGAATCAGCCAAGTCAACCATTTGCGATGAATCATATTTTCAACACTGGTAAATTTTATTATACCAATTATTTGACAAATCTTAGCCATGTATTCTTTTTGATCTGCAGACCATTTAAAGTCATATATATATCTCAAATAATTTTTTACATGCCGTTTAAATGGTTTACAAAATTGTTTAACGACAATGTACACATAATTTTAGGAACCAACATCTACATTCAGAAAATGAGGTGCTTTTTCCAGAATTCTCTTTTCCAGACCAGATTTAAGATACCCTCATAACATTGCAGGAGTACATCAAAACTATGATAAAATTATGCCGCGAGATATTTTCTTCAAAACTTCAGGGTTAACCCTGGATACTTTAATGTTAGATAAATGTTCAATAGCTACTGTATTTTCATTGACAGGTGAGAAATAACTAAGAGAGATTTAACTCATTTGAAATTACTACCGACAGCCTCATCTATATTTAATGAAAATTTAAATTTCTGTAAATTATCTTTAGGTCAATGTAATTATGTAAATTATAATAGTTTAATTTAATTGTTTTTGCTAAATATAAAAGCATTTTGAATGAGGCAGTTGTTTCTGCTATACTTAATTGATTTAAAGTTTATTTTAATCACAAAGTAAAACTTTACACAAAATTATAAATACTGGAGAAATAGTGAACAGCAAATTATGTTTTGCTATTACTCCTAAAAGCAAAGTTTGTGCATTTGTAATTCTATCACTAAAGGGTAGATTTACAGGTTATTGAACAAGAGGTTCAAATCGAACAGTTAAAGTTGATAGAAGAGAGAAAAAATATTCTCACTGTTTTTTACACTTCATATGAGCTGGTATCGCTACAAATCCTCTTTCGCCATAATATATATTATGTGAGCAGATATTTCAAAATTCTTTATTGTTTACCTAATTTTTTTTTTAAAGTAGTCACCAACTTTCACTTCAATATCTCCTGACAAATTGATATTAACAGTTTTAGTCAGTTTGACTGCTTAATGCAACCAATCAAACTTTAATTTATTTCCTTTTTAAGCAGCATTGATTGGACGAAATTTGTGTTCGTCTTTCAAATTGACTTACATTGTTAAAATACATTCATTTTACAATGCACCACATAAAAGGAACACAAGTAAAAATACAAGCATGCATACAGAACTGCTAAAAGGGAGTAGAGAACCATAATGTAAAATGCGCAAATTCAATATGCAAACACACCAAGAAAAAATGCTAACATAAAACACATTACCACACCTTAATATGAAGTTTTTAGCACGTTCAGACATTCCTGGAGGAACTTCAGGATGCATCTTATAAAATCCTACTTTAAACATAGCAGCCTGTGGGGAACCCAGCTGTAATGGAAGAGAAAAGAGATTGACAAAATTTCGTAATTAGATTATGCATATGATTTAAAATTACAACATAATTAAAAAAATTACAAGTCACTGTTTAGAAATAAAAGAAGCTTAACTTCATACATTAATTTCATAAGCCATTTCTTATTGGGTTTTACATAAAAGGAGTTAAAATTTATTAATTTGTTTCCTCCTAGAATGGTACAAGAGCTGTATGAGGTCACTCAAAGGGATTTAATTAGTGAAAATCTTGTTTACATTGCCAGTGTCAAAGACCCTTGAAAATGAAGACAAAGCAGCAGAATACAAATGCATTTAATTCTCCGACGAAACTCCTGCGATTAAGCAGATTATCAGTGATTAAAAAAAAGTAATCAATTCAGAAAGATCAGCATTAGATGATTAAAGTTATAATTGTAAAGTAAATATTACTTAAGTCAGTAGTTTTTATACCTTAAAAAAACTAAAAAAGGGTAAAATAACAATTTACATCTACACATATAATAAAATAATCAAGTATAAAATACATAAGAAAAGAAGTACTAATATATTATAACAGTACATACTTCCCCAAATGGTGGTTTTCCTGTAGCCATTTCAATTACAGTACAACCAAGTGACCAAATATCCGCCTATATAAATAAATATAAAAACATTTTTTGGTACTTTTCTATAATTAAAATAGCATGAAAATTGTGGTTTAAATATATATTAAATTTTAATTCTATATCAAATTGATCTATCTCAAAAATATTATGTTCAAAAAAATTGACCCTACTTTCAAGCACTAAAAAGTATTTTAAACTTTAAATTATGAGAGGTAATGCTTTTTAATCTGAATGAATTATAATAGATGGCAGGCTCCGCAGCTTTGTTTTTCATGAAGCTGGAGGCTTTAAATTTCACTATGTTCCAAGAATTTCTACAGACATCCAAGAGGCCAGCCACATTGTAACAGCATAGCCTGTTAGCCAAGTTGTAATGAGTAAATTACAACTTGTACTCATTATAAATGTAGTACATTTATAATGAGTTAAAATCAAATTTGAAGAATTTAAAAAAAAAAAAAATGAATAAACGACTCAACTGCTAATTAAATTAAAATTTAATTTCTGTGTAAGCTGATGATTATATTACTTTTCCAATGTTCATTTCAAAATAAAAATTAAAATCTGAAACTGAAAAGCACACATAAGAAGATAGTAAAATTGCTGGTGCTTGTGTTTTTATTTCTTAACTGGGAGCACAGTTGCAGCAACAAAAATTCTTTGGTTCTAGGTCTCTGATAGATAGTATATAATTTAATGCAATTTTTTTTCTTTGACCAGTTCATGTTTTGATTCTGTCATAACAATGGAAAAGTTCTTGTAAGCGAGCTTAAATCAAAAGCGACAAAGTTAAATTAGAAATAAACAATGTAAGAAAATATAAATATTTATTGCAATTAAATAAGGTAATATTAATTTAAATAGTTTTTTTTTTTTTGTTACTTACAGGAGCACCATAACCACGCTGTCCTTTATCAATAACTTCTGGTGCCATATATTGCAAAGTGCCTAAATAAGAATAAATTGAGTAAAAAATTACGATAAATGTTTCATTATACTCTATCATTGATTATTACAAAGTATGTAGCTTTTAAAAAAAACCCCACATTTTAAATTTTAATGCATATTTTAAATAAAAATTCTTAAAAAAGTTCTAAAACAAACTATAAAAAACACTTATTACAAGTTATAAAAAAAATGCTTGCTATTGCTTGGAGAACAAATATTAAATAAAAAAAATTTTCAAAATTGAACTTGGAATATTTTTTAAAATCTGAAATGTATGGTATAGTTTTGATTAAAAATCATTATCAGTTTTGCTCTTTCTCACTAGAAAATTAATTTCCTTTTTAGTTATTTATCACACCTATTGCCATTGTACCAAAATAAAAATTTAAATTGAAAAATAACAATATATAAATTAATAAAGAGAATAAAATTTTTTATTTAACGAAGGAATATGTATTATTTTATATTTGATGTCATTTACACCACGTCTTTACATAATCACAACACATGTTAATCACCCTGGCTATTGCAGAGGTGCCAACTTCTCAAACTAGCTATTGTAATCAGAATTACTATAAAACATATAACATAAAAAAAAAATTAGAGTAATTTCATGATGTTTCTACTCTTTAATTCTATATAGGTATATACTTAATATTAATAAAAGTATGCAATAATTTACTACTGAATAAAAAAAAGGTAACTTCCGCAATCTTGACGGCGAAACCGCAACAATTATTGATAAATCTCAATACTTGGCAATTCTGCTATTGCGAGTAAACCAAAATAAAAAGCTTAACGTCAAAAGCAATGAAAAATAAATTATATAAAATGTCACTTTTTACAAATAAATAAATTTTCAATGCATAGCCCCAGTGGCTCAGGGGATAGAGCATTAGTGTTCTAATGAGGTCAACCGGGTTCGAATCCCAGTCGTAGAGGAATCATAAGTTAGAGTCCCCTTGCCCCCAGGTTAACCGTCGAAGGTTTTTTTGGTGTTCCTTTCAACATAAAGCAAATGCAGACGAGTTTCACCTCCAAAAAGGCAAGACTTCTCCCAATATTTGTTCCAGGAGTTCCAAATTATTCTGTGATGCACTAAGTTTCGAGCACTCTCCACTTTTACTGAATTCTACAATTGCACTAAAAAAATATTCTTTTAATGAATACTTAAGCATGTTTTAAAGAATTTAGTAAGCGTTTTAGTAGAATAGATTTTAAGATAGATTTAAAAAAATATATATCAGAACTAATTCACAAAAGAAATTTGTATCAAACTCATATTTTCTTCCTAAAGCTATAACCACTGGTTGAAACAAAAATAAATATAGTTTGATTTTTTTTTTTCCCAAAGAAAAACTTGGAAAACAGAAAAATATTTTAATAATGATCTCACTTATTAAAAATACATATTATGTATTTTTTGATGTCTGTCAATCCTGTGCAAAGTTTTGTTTTCATGTAAACTGTTAACTTTTAGAAAATAATTTCAGCAATTATTTCTTTTTCAGATAAAATGTTGTGAAAAACTGATATTAAATCTAAACATACTAATTAAAAAAGTGAAATTGCAGATTATTAATAATACATTTGATATATAGTTTAATAGTTCATCGTTGCTTATAGAACTAAATATTTACAGCGTAGGCACTTACCAGCAAAAGTCTGAGTGGCAGGATTAATTCCTGCCAACCGTTTTGAGGTGCCAAAATCAGATATTTTCACTACACCATTGTACGTATTGACTAAAACATTATCTCCTTTGATATCTCTATGAACTATTTTTTGATCATGCTGTAAAATAAATACATCTTACTAACGTATTAAAATAGGGTTATTTGTTAATGTAAAATTGGAATAATTAAAACAGAGAATATAAGTTTAAATATCAATAGTTATGATACATACAATGCTATTATTGTCTTGTTTATAAGACACTTTCGAAAAAATAATTTGAATAATATTGTGAATAAAATACTATGCATAAGCTTGTATCGGGTCATTAAGTATAAAACGTCCGATTTGAGACCGAAAGTTTGGTTTATTATATCTCGGGCTAGAAATAATATAATTAATCAAACTATGCACCTAAACTATCAATACAACATTGCCATTTTAACGATAGCCTATTGATACCGCTAGCGAAAAAATCTAGGGAACAGCTGGTGAGGAAATCCTGAAATACATTTCCCACAGCATGTTGGGAATAAAATTTTTTTCCTTGCAAAAAATTGTCCAAAGCTCGGAAAAATGGTAATCAGTTGGCACGAGATCTGGTGAGTATGGTGGGTGACAGAAGGTTTCCAGGCCCAGTTCGTGTAGTTTAACTAACGTCGATCTTGCAATGTGTGGTCGAGCGTTGTTCTGTCCCTGTTGACCAATCTCGGCTGCTTAATTTGCAGCTGCTTCATCATTTCTTCTAACTATTCACAGTAGAGGTCCCCCGTTATCTATTGCCCAGGTCTCATAAAACTAGAGTGTATAACACCAACGCTGGACCACCAAACAGACACCATTAGATTATTTTGGTGTGTTTTGGCACTTCATCTTTGTCCAACCATTATGCCGAAGGGTTGCGATTATCAAACAGTATCCATTTTCATTGCACGTGACTATCCAGTGCAAAAATGGATCGCCTTTTAGTTTTGATAACAGCAAGCCTCGAAGCGGTTCCGTTGATGACGCTAGCTCAACTCATGTGGAACTCACTTATCCAGCTTTTTTACTTTTCCGATTGCTTTCACATGACTTAATATTGTTGGGATGGTAACTTCAAACCTTGATGCTAGTTCACACGTGGTTTCAGATGGATTTGCTTCCACTACAGCTTTCAGTTTGTTGTCAGCCACCTTGCTCTCAGGCCGCCCGGGAGGTTCATTTTGAAGATCAAAATCTCCAGATCGGAATTTTATGAACCATCGACGAACTGCAAGTTCGTTAGCTACATCCTTGCCAAACACTTCGTTAACATTTCGGCTTGTTTGTGCTGCATTAGTTTCATGACAGAACTCATATTCGAAGATAACTCGAATTTTTGTCTTATCCATGGCTTACAATATTTAACCTCCAGACAACAATACGATAGACTATTAAAAACAAAAAACTGTATCTGAAAGCCAGATGGTGTACCTTCTCAATGCAAAATAAAATAAAATAAAGGACGATCGAAGTGAAATATCGGAGACATCTGGTATCAAAATTGAGGCACTAGGTAATCGGACATTTCATACTTAATGACCCAATATTTCAGAAAACTATTTAACAGAACAATCAATAATCAATGAAATAACGAACAGTAACTTTGAGATTGCATAGTAGCATTTGGAATGTCAAGTTATAACATTATTAGTATTATCCCAATAGTCTTGTTTAAAAACTTTCTATGACCAAAAGTAACTTTATAGAGGATACATTCTATATGCCCTTAAATTCATACAATAACTCTGTAAAGATCCTGTATGCTTTAAAAAATTTCTGCTTTTGTAAAGTAAGGATTTTTCTCAGAAACCAACACTTTTACAATGAAAAATGTTGATGCATTTTAAATATAGGTACTATGCATCAAAACCTTTGTTTTAATTTTAAAAATAGTTTTAGGAATTGTACATAGATTTATGTAAACTTATTACTGTTAGAAGAATAGTAGAAAAACAAATCTTTAAAATAATTTACAATGATCTTAAATGTTTATAATAAGTTTTCTTTTAAAGTATTAAAAAAAATTTTTTTTGACAAACAAAAAAAAACTATTGGCATAATCTGGTTTAAAAATCCAATTTAGAAATTTACAAAACACACTTATAGTAGGTCTCTTAATCACTAAACCTAAAATCATTGAACACATTGCTGATAAATATCAATGATTTCATTTACTATGCTTAGAATTACTAGTTAACAATGTGAATGATCAGTTACTTATACAAATATGTAATAAATAAAACTGTTAGAAGTTTGAAAATTTAATACATTTTGATTAAAGTTTGCTAGCTCACCAAATGACTATTTTAAAAGGTATTAAAGAAAGAAATACAATTTAAAGCATACTGAACTTATTCTTTTGTAATATTTTTTTTCACAAAAAAAATAAATAAATAAATAAAATAAAATGTTCAAATTGATCTAAAACTCTGAAAATAATCAATGTTCAAATTAAAAAAAAGCAAAAAAATTTTAACTAGATTTAACTAGCACAAAACACTACAATTTCAAAGAAAAATATCACACTGATTTAATGAATTAAAATGCAATACTTATGCATTTTAGAAAGACCATACATTGTAAATATTCTATTACCAGATATTTGAGACCTTCCAAAATTTGCTTTGTGTAATACGATATTGTTACTTCATTTCCTTTCAAAGGTCCCCAAATATTCTGTAACAGTTGAGATAAACTACCTGCAAAATTTAGACATTAAGATAAGATTTCATAAATAAATAATGAAATTTTAGAAGCTAAAGATTATAGAAAAAAAATCTAATAAATTCAAAATTTTTTTAAAAACATTATTTTATAAAATGCATAGCTTTTATACGCTGCTTTTTGTTTGAAAAAAGGCATCAATGTCGAAGCTTTCATAATTGATTCTGGGTTTAGTAAATCTAATTTAAAATGATTTTACCACCAAAAAATTAGTTAACTACAGTAAAGCTAATTTATAAGGAGTTTTTAATGGGAAAAAAAGAAGCATTTTAAACATTAAAACTTTTTATGTCGGTAAATTAAAATTTATTACAAAAAAAAAAAAAAAAAAAAAAAAAAAAAAAAAAAAAAAACGAAAAAAAACTAAATAAATCATAAATATATATCATAAGATTCAAAGGCAAAAGTTCTTCAGTACATGACAATAACATAGACATTGAGTGGTATTTGTAAAAATTTACCTTAGATATTAACAGTCTTAAGCATTAATATAGAAATTGCATATTAAAACTTATTTCAGAGGTTTTTTGCCCCAAAAAGCTTAAAGACCATTTTAAAGACTTTTATACACTTTTTTCTATTGATTTTCAATGCTTTTAAAAAGAAAATTGGCACCCTGAGAAAATTTTTTAGCCAGGAAAAAAACAAAACTTCTTGAAAGGGTCAGTTTTGTAGAACTAAGGAATAAAATAATTGGTCAAACTTTCTAAATAGGTTTTACTGTATCCATAAAATACTTGATAATCATATGATAAAATTTTTAATAGCTGGCGAAACTTAAATTTTTTTTCTCCCTACATTCTATTATTTTATTACTACTAAAAAAAATCATGCTGGACGGGATCATAAGTTAGCAGCTATGAAAATGTGCTCTGATTACACAATTATTATTATTAATAAATATATTATTTAATTCTGAATCAAATTAAAGAATTTCATTTTGACTTAACTCGGCCATAAGCATTTTGTAGAGAAAATTTCTTTTCCTCTTTTTATCTATTTTCTTTCAAGTCAACAAACTAAATTGATAAAATTAAAAAATTAATCAGAATAATCCTGAACAACCATTAAAATAATATCGCTCACCTACTAACCAATATGTCTTTCATAAAGTTGATTAAATCATTTCTGTTTACACAGCCCTTAAACTATTCAAGTTTTCAAGACACACACCAAGATATTTTCAGAAATTTATAAATTTTTAAGATAAAAACGAAACTCAATAGAATTATTACCTTATAAATTAATGTAGGGAAAAACTAGAGCATTTTTTTGTTGATCTACAGTGAAATATTTTAAAAGTTGTTTTTTTAATGTATAACTTGTTACCAATTGAAGAAATGAAATAATATTCTTTATAAACAGACTTTGAATAGCAGATTATATGAATCGAACAGAGCGAAAAAAAAAATTTCTTAATATTATTTTTACACTAACATAAAGAAACAATAAAAATAATGCAAAATAATAATTTAATCACTTACCACCGGGTACACGCTCCATAAATATTTTAAAAAACCCATCTTCACTCACTGAACCCAAATATTGCACAATATTTCTATGTCTTAATTCTGAGTGCAGTTTTATCTCTTCGTGTAGAGGCTGTACAACACTGAAAATATACCAAAGGTATTCATTGTTAGTATAAAATATGACAAGTGCAAAAACAAATGAGGGTAAAGAAAATAGAATAATGAAATTTCCCAAATTTTCGAACATAGGATAAATTTTATTATTAAGCTATGCCTAATTCTTAAACAAGGCATAACTAATTTAATAATATTTAAAGTAGCATAACATTAATTTAATAAAAATTAATGTTGAGTAACAAGAATTTTAAGGTGACATTCAATATAAATTTGAATTAAATTTAAATATAAAGTGGAAAGAATTTTACTAACACATTTCTCACAATGCAAACTTGAGAAGCTCAATCAAAACAGATTTTTTTAAAAATCTTTTATAATATTTATAAACTAACGGAAAACAAATATATAAATTCAAGTCTATAAAATAATTTTAAAAAAAAATCCTATTATATGTATTAAATTATACAAGATGCTTGAAAGGAAAGCTCTTATCCAACACCCAGTTGTTGTCCAAAGGGGTCATGCAGTTCAAGGCTCCACAACTTTGAGAACTGTATGCAATGTAGACCCATATCTTTACTTCCCAAGCAAGTAGCTGGGGAAGAGAACATAACTTTCTTATCATTGTAGTACACATGATTATTTAATAAATTCAATAAAAAGTATCAAATGAATTTAGCAGTACCCAAGATGGAGTACAGTGAGTGTGTGTCAAAAAACTTTGCCAAACACAATAAGGCAAAAAATTCAATATTTGAAATTTTTTTTAATAATTTTCAAAAATATAAATAAAACCAAATCTCATCAATATAATATTCAAATGGCGGTAAAACCTTTAATAATAAAGTAAGTTTAAAATTTTGAACACTAAGATAAAATTTCTAAATAATACAATGATGATAGTAATACCTAAAAAGAATGAAATCATAATGTGTAATGCCGGAATTTAAAGTTGAATTAAAAAATAAAGAATTTTTAAAATAGTATTTAAATTTTTCTCACTTATATAAGTGAATGTTATCTTTTTTGACTAAAATAAATAAGATTTTTTTAAAATTAAGATTTAGATGAAGATTTTAAAAATTGATTGCAATAAAAATAAGAATTATTTGTTTAGCATCACAAGGATATAGCCAACACATTGGAAGAAAACCATGCTACAGGTGTCAAAGTTAGAAACAAATTTAAAACAAAAGTAAAAAAAAATACTTTATTTTAAAAAAAGTACTAAGTACTTCAAAACAATTATACAAGTCATTGGAGTAGAAAATAACAAAAAAAAATTTTAAAAAAAATTCTAACAAGATTAATTTTTTTAAGAAAACAAAATCTATTTATAAAGTGTCTCACACATAAATTTATTCATTTACCCAAATTTTTTAGTAATTTAAGTTAAATTTTCTGTTTTTCCCGATTTCCCTTGTTCTGTCACCAACCTCTTAATAAAAGTTTCAAAAATACACAATCATCAACAAAAGAAATAAGATTCACACCACTAATTCCTGAAGTCACTTTGCTCCCCTATGTCATGAAAATAAAGCCTATTGAAATGGAGCTAAAAAATTAAATTGATGTGCAATTTAACAACTTACCCTATGTCTCTTTCTGGAATTTCTTTAATTGCTATCTGAACTTGAGTAGTGAGATCTCTGGCAGCATATACAACACCATAAGTACCTTTTCCTAGAATTATTCTTCTTTTCAAATCATCTAACTCATATTCATACTGTGAAACAAATCAAAATTAAACGCTGGTCTATTCTGTATACAAAAGGTATAAGAGTAATAATAAAAAAACATAATAACAATTCTAATCAAGCAAAATACTTTACTAAACCCGAATTCCACTGAGTGAATTGTCATTATAAATACACAATCATTATATTCAAACACTCTTTCGGCAATTGCAAAAGAAAAAGATAAAATAAGAAAAGCTGTTGAAGAGTTACATTATGCATTAAACAGAAAATGTTTGAAGCAATCAAGTTTTCCCCGAGTTTCAGTGGGTATAACAAATGCAAGATAGAAATGTTCCTCTTCAAGGAAGTCTCATACGAGAACTGGCTGAGACATATTCAAAAGAAATTAAAATTGAATCTTTTCAAGCAAGTATCAGATGGCTTGAGAAATTCAAATTACGAAAGGGAATTCTTCAAAATGTGATGTCTGATGAAAGTGTAGCCAAAGTACACTATAAAGATTAAATTCATAATGTGTTACCTTTTTTACTACCAGGCTACAATCCTGATTTCTTTAAAGCAGGGGAAAAAGTAAGGAAAGAATAACTCATATTAAAAGCAACATGACTGCCACAGAGAAGTTAAGGTTACTAATCATTTGGAAATTGATGAGGCTGTGATGTTTTTCTGGCATTAAATCATTGCCCACTAATCACAGCCTAAAGGTTGACAAGAATAATTTTTGAACAATGGTTATCAAAACTTGATAGTAAATTTTAACCTGAAAAAATGAATGTTTTATTTTTCATTGATAACTGTCCAGATCATTCTAAAATGAATCAAAGTTTGCAAATCATCAAAATCTTCCTTCCACTCAATGAAATCAAACCTTCAGCCTATAGACCAATATGTTATAAAAATCCTAAAACAAATTTATGAATGAAAATATATCCAGCGAATAATCAGAAATATTCAAGCACAGAAGGAAATTTTTGATATCAGTCATCTCAAAGTCAAAGTGATTATTCCAAAACCTTGGGAATAGATGAAGTACATTTGCAAATTACTTCCAAAAAGCCAGATTTATCTCACCTGATTTAGACAAAAATTACTAAAATCAGAGAAATGAACAAATTTTACCAGAATTATAAAATAAATTCCAGAATAGTTTTTTTTTTTTTTTGGATGATTTTAACACTTGCATTGATAAGATGAAAATCTTGAAATGACTGAATATCCATAGTCATATATTCTTGACAATAATGAAGAAAAAGTTGACTCAGATCATTAGGTTGAGAACGATGGAGAAACGGATCCTAAAATTATTCCTTCTTCTAACATCAAGTTCTCACTGCTGTAAAAACTCTTGCTCATACATTCAGGCACAATGCTGAGGGTTGAATATAAGGTTTTAAGTGCATGAATGTTTTAGAAAAACTCTAGGATAAATAAAGGTACAAAATATGAAACTAAAAAAAAGTTACAGAATTCTTTCAAGAAACTCAAGTTTATAATTTTGTCGTTATTTTAAATAATGAAATTGAAATGCTACATTACTCAATATTTGAATATTCATATTCTGACGGCACTTAGAGTTGTCAAAGCTTCCCTGTGTTGTTATAGAAAAAATACCAAAATAAAACAGTTTTTTTTTTAAATAAGAAAAATTTAGATACCAGAACTGATTAGAGGAATTTAGAGTTAGAAACTTTACAAAAATTGATCAGGAAAACGTAAGTTAGAATTAGATAGGTAATTTTCAGCAGTAGGGTTATTTCACAACATCCATAAAAATATAACCAAATAATCATTTAAATATATATATATATATACACACACACACATACAGGGAGAGAGAATCTCCCTGGCTATTAAAATCATTTAACAACTTAAATTTTTAGTTATCTTAAAGATAAGAGATTTTGAAAGGAAACAGTCATAACCATTTTAATGCCATTTCTAAACACCTACCTGTAAAATGGTATTTATGTCAGTATTTAGGTCTGTTATAATATTATCTTCTGACATTTCTCTGACTAAATCATAAAACCTTTGTTTTAATTCTTCTGAAGGAAAGAACATTTGAAAATCATCAGAGTTTAGATGAACATAGAGGAACAAACATCTCTCATCTCTTGCATAGTTACTGTGTAAAAAAAGAAAAATTTATTTAATAAATTAAAACCAAATTTAAAAATAAATAGTAATTCCATCTACATTTAGACTTAGATACAACCAATGAAATACAAAAAAAAAAAAAAAAAAAAAAAAAGCAATGCTTAAATTGACATAGTAATTTTGATTCTGTAATATCAATCATATTTAAAATAAAATTTATAGATAAACAGAATAAAGAAAAGCATTAGGAAGAAAAACAGTTATAGCATAATATTAGACTTATAGACTAACCAAAGGCAAGTACTTTTAATTGTTGAACAAGAATGCTTTTTTTTCAGTGCACATTTATATTGGGTAATGTTCTTTAGTTGAAAATACTTCATCGAATATTATTCACAAATTTAAATTTTGTAGAAATGAATTTTCGTTATACAAACTTAATTTTCACATGTTATTGCTTTCGAAAACTTCTAAAAACTTTTTGATAAAGCGACAAGCTGATAGAAAATCAGATATGTAACGTTTTCTACAAAAAATATAAAAATGGCTCCAACAAATTAAAAAGATATAATTTTTTTGAAAACCCTATAAGCAGATAACTCGAGAGGATATTCAATGACAATAATATACATTGAACCTATAAAAATTTAAAAAAACAAAAAAAAAAAAAAAAAAAACTAGATAATTTTAAGACATTGCTGCTGCATCAATCTGACGCTTAGTCCATTTCTGCATTTGCACCAACAACATATGCTCTGATTTTTGGCCAATTGTTCCCAAGAATAGCAGAAAGAAACCAATTTAAGTTTGTATGCGTGTATATATATATATATATATATATATATATATATATATATATATATATATATATATATATATATATATATATACACACACACACACACACACATTTTATTGTTTTATGTACATTTCTTTTTTCTTCAGTTCAATCTAATTATGAAAAATACAAAATATGAAAAAAAAATTCAGATTCTCTTTTTTTTTGTGCAAATTTTGAAACACTATTTTCTTACATTTAATGTGACACATCTTTATATTTTTTTGTGGCTAAACAGTATGTCCCATCATTTTAAACTATCATCATTAAAATTAAAAAATTTTCTTTAAAAAATATTGAAACCCAGTAGTTGGCATGTTCGATTTTCTTATTATCCTGAAATCATACACATTTTAACAGTTTAAAAAATGTGAAAATATACATTTTTCTATGTATTTTAGTACAAGATAAAAGTATAAAAACAATACATTTAAAAAGATATACCTCACACTTTTGAAAGAAGACTTTGTAAATAAGAATTCATGAAGTTTTGTACATTTTCCTTTGAGAGCATCTAGGCACAGATTGTTTATATGGACAGATTTTTCTTCAGCACCCAGATTAACTGTTACATAGCTAGGCATGTATACTTTTCCAGGATCAAGAATCAAAATCTAATGATGAACACAGAATAATTACTCAAATTTATTTTCAAATAATTTAAAATTAATACAAATTTGTATTTGTTGTTCTTAATATTCAGTTAATCAAATAGATTATAAAAATTATTATTAAAAATTATGTTAGAATAACATCTTAAATTTTTCAAAATTTATATCAAATTCATTTATTTATATACAAGATGAATCTGAACAAGATGATAAAACTTTATTGGGCGATAGAGTGACACAGAATATATTCTTGGAACACAAACAGTGAAAAGTTAAAGTTAGTTTTCAACTGCTACATTTAAAGAATTAACAGAATGGGAAAATGCTTCAGAAAACTTTTCGTTCACAAGAATATGATTGATGTACACAGAAATTGTTCAAAAAAGAGAAATGAAATTAATGTACAAATAATTGCTCAAAGAAACTGCTTGTCCTTTTCACAAATTTATGTCACTTCCTAAAACACAAGTGTGAAGCCTAAGTCACATCTAGTGGTAGATGTTTTGAGCTCTTTCTTTAAGCATTTCTTCTAGCAATTGTTTGTACAGTAATCAAAGTTATCTGAAGCATCATTTTCCATTCTGGGATTATTCCTTTAATTGTGACAGTGGAAACTACCTTTTAACTTCTCACTGCCTGTGTTCCAATCATACATTCTATGAGGAATAATGCTAGTATAAATGTGTTATTTCAAGCAAAGTAAAGTTTTGCATTCTTGGTCAAACTCTTCCTGTATATAAATTGGAAAATAGCTTGCTTTAATATACAGGCATTCCTTACAGTCAAGCTAAAAGTATCGGAAAAAAGATATTTACATATACTTGTAAAAATATTTGTTACAACATCTTATTACAGCATATTCAGAAAAAAATAAAGGTGGAAATTAAGAATAAATAAGCTCCCAGCTATAAAGCGGCACATACTTTTTAATTTTCTAATAGAGAGTATTTAAAAAGCTATAGACAAGTTTATTTATATATGTGCCTTACATCAGATTATTTTCTGTGGAATATTTAACTCATGCTAATCCAGTTGTTATTAAATAATGGTTGCATAAAAACAAAATTTCATTCTTTAATTACGTTTAAAAAAGTCTTCAAGCATTAAATATTAATATAACTACACAGCACTGAAAAATAGAAATATAAAGAATTCATACACAAAAGAAGAAAAAATATTTTTTTTAAAGTTGTAGTGAATAGATATTAAATGTTTATTACATGATCCACTTTTTATTTAAAACATATATTCAATGGTACAAATACAAATTAACATTCATATTAAGCATTACTTGAACAATTCAGTTTTATCAGAACTGAATTAAAATTTAACAAATATCAATCAGAAGAAAAACGCTTGATAAAAAACATAACATTCTAGCTAAATGAGCAAAATTATAGATATTTTTTAAATGTACTCATTCTCTAATTTAAGAAAATGAGAAACAGATCCGAAACAATTTTATTTTGTAAATAAATAATGTATTAAGTAATGGATAAATAACTTTAAAATAATGAGTAAAAATTCAAAATTTGCTCTCAAAGTATTATACACTCAGATTCTCCCACCTCCCCCAATTTTTTTTTAGATATTTGCTTTCTTATTTTATTCAGTGGAAGGGCAGTAGATTAAAAAAGTAGTTCAACTTTGGTGATTGCTTTTAATAAGAATGATAAAAAAAAATTTCCTAAAGAAACTCTAGTTTTCAAAACGTTAAATACTCACTGGAAATCTAATACAATCGTCAATTTCTTCAGAATAAGCAGCAATAAAATACTCCAACCAAAAGTTAAAGACCTGTAAATGAAATATCAAAATGAAATGCTTAGATAAAAAAAAAAGTCATCACATTTTCATATTTTTAGCAAAAAACTGGGACATATATTGGAGTAAAACTTAAATCTTTATTGATGGATAATTTAAAAGTTAAAATTTCTCCAAACGTAAGAATAAGATTATATAAATTTAAAGGCTAGATACATTTAAGGCAAGTTATAAGACTAAAGGTTATTTTAGATTACATATTACAAATATATATTTAAGAATAAAAGTAAGAAACATTTTTATAGTTGTCAAAAAAATTAGACATTACCAGAAATAAATCTTTTTTGTTTAAAAGTTCTGATACAAACAACTAGCCAAAGAAGCGAAGCCATGGAACAACACAAAGAATGTATGCCAAATATGTATGGCTACTGATGAGTTCTCTAAGCGTAGAAACAATGAAAGAAAATATTGTTGCATCATCACTGATTCAGTGATGATGCAATAATATTTTGAAACTGAAGCATGACCATGAAAAATTGGATATTAGAAAGAAATTTTAATCTCCGTGGAGGAGTCATTTTTAAGTGGAAGAATAGCAGGTATGATTATGATAGCTTCTGCTAGGTTGCGAAAGGTCAGAATTAGTTACTATAAGTTACATACATTAAGGTAAGTTAGGTACTGAAACAAAAAATAGGATAATACAATAACAGATATGATAATTATAAAAAGATTTAGGTCCTAAATTATAATAAGAACAATCTGATTTATTTTTTTATTTTTTTGAAAAAATGATTAATAAACTACAGAACTTTAGTTAAACAACAAACATAACTTGTTGCACATTGATTGAAGTCAGAGTAAACAAGAGAGTAGCTGAGAATCATAGAAACATGGAGCTAGTTTTCTGATTGGTTGGGCTTTGGAATGAATCTCTTTTGATTGTCAGTGCTGCTGGATAAAACTCCTTTTAAAATAAACTTCAGTTTCATAATCCTTATCTCAGTTTTTGATTTATTGCGACTAAACTCTTTTTTTCTCTTGATCTCCTCCTTTTACAATGTTCAAAATTATCAAGTTGCAACAGCTTAGTCAAAAAATTGATTTAAAATATGAAAACAATAAAAAAATCCTTACAGAAATAATGATATAGCGTAAAAATACCTTCTCCTCTGCAGATAATTCGATATTTTCAGGTTTTCTACGAAATCTATTTATTAATTCAATGTTTCCAATTGTAGACTTTAAATACCTAAAATAATAAAAATAACCTTTATTTATTGTCACAAAATATATACATAGAAATTACATTCTGTGACCAAAATTTTTTTATTACCAGTTTGGTGGTTTCAAGTCAAACATGCACATTGCTGCTTGAGTAGCTTTAGAATAATCCTCAGCCAGTACACTAATTTCAAAAAAGGTAGCCACATCCCAATAATCTTTCAGGGAATTTAAACTGCCTTTTCGTCCAATTAGATTATTTAATACACGGCCTATATCTTGCAATTCAGCTGATTTTGAAAAATCGTTTCCAGCTATAACTAATAGAGTGGCAAGATTTATACCAGCATATTCATTTGGTTGAACGTCAAAGCCCTTTCGATACCTAAAAAAAGTAATTTGGAAATAATGAGATTGGAATTTCAAAACTACTGTCAAATGATAATAGCTTTAAACAGTTGGGAACAAATAAGTTTCAAAAGATTAAATCATGCAGAAACTTCTGTATGCCTAGTAAATAAACTGCTTTAGAAATTTAGGCCAACACAATAATATTAATACCTATTTTTTAAAGAATTAATAGGATAAATTTTTTGAAACTATTGTTAACAATTTATGCGAAAAGCACAAAGACTTATCATTCAAAAATGGTAGCATTGGAAGCCAAATAATGATTAGACATCAATAACATGCATATTTTTGCCTATCAATATCTGAAGTAGGTAAATAAAAAGTATTAGACATAAGGCATAATACATTGTATAGATTTAATTGATTTTTTAAAAACAGAAAATAATTGACAAGGAAATACTTTCTTTCGGGAAGGTGATTGCTTACTTGTTTGTTTGCTCTGTTAAATTACTAATGGTACCAAATTAAAAAATGCAATTTAGTTTGTTTGGCACCTAAAAACAGTCAAAAATATTTTGACTAGCCTCTTTGCTCTACAGTATATCTCCGTAAGTATTATAATTTTAAAATATAAGGAAAAAACTATGACATAAGTAGAACAATAAAGAAATTTTTTTAATAAAGAAATTTTAATAAAAAGCAATGCAATATTAGAATTCTAATAACTTATATTCAGCACTTTACCAAAATATAAATTATTTAGTCAACATTTTAATTTTTACTTATGTGATACTACTGATTAGATTGGTACAAAGCACTGGTACAAAGTGTTAAAAAAATACTTACATACAAGTAAAAATATGCTTATTTCATAATACCAATGTAAATTATGAATATTAAACCTTTAAGCTATAGGAATCATATCAATGACCCTTTTGTCAAATTTTAATCAGAGCACTGTTTAAAATAGCCATTAAAAATTATAAATTATTAATGCTTTAATGTGCATTCGGAAAGAACTCTTCGTCCACATGCAACATTTTAAGATTTTCAAAATCCCTACACAAGAGCTAAATTTTAAATATCTAAATTAAGAATAGGAGCAAAACATACCATTTTATAGCTTCATTTAAACTTTCCATGTCAGTGTAATTAGATTCTACAAACTTATCTTTGTAAATTCTACCACAAAGACAAAGCATATCTGGAACTTCATTTTCTTTTTTCTCTAAAGATTTTTTGATAACATCCAAGGCTTTTTCTCTATCACCTTCTTTGTTCCTCCTGAAATTAAGGAAAATAATTAGGGTAAAGTGAAATAAAAGCACAAGAGATGAAAAATTATTAAAAGTTTTTTTGTTCACTGAAAAGTAATACATTCATACAGTTTCTATAAGGAGTTTTTATGGAGAAGCATTATTTTTAAAAATAATTTTATAAGGTATAACTTATTTTAAAAAAATATTTAGGAGTGAAATAAATTTTTCTTGTACTTTTGTAGTTGGAACATGCAAATAGTCATAATAAATATGCAATCTTTACTTTAATTAAGCTAAAAATAATTATTTTTTGACATAGTATTTGGACCTCAGATTTTTTTTACAGGGTTTATTTACGTTCACAATTTCTAAAAAAATAACAATCCTTGAGTTCTTTAAATTTTCTAGATTGATAATTCTAAAAGGTTCATGCAGTATATAGAGTAAGAACACAGATAGTATATGAATTATTGGTAGATAAAAAGTAACACTAAATGACCAGTACAAAATAAACCATATCAGTACAAACAAGTACAAAATATAGTACAGTCAAACCTGTTTATTTCGAATCTTACGGGAAAGGCGAAAAATTAGAGATAAAGAGGTTTCGAGTTATACAGGTACTTTAAAAAATAAATTTTAATTAAGAAATTCTATTAAAAGTGCTTTAATTGTTTTTATTAGAAAATACAGACATTTCTTTAAATTAATTATACCACATACATCTATTTACATAAGTTTTTTAACATACATTAAACACTGAAAATATTTGTTCGAAGATTTTTGACGTATAACCTTATTTGTTTTGATTATTTTTTTGAGGTTAGAAAGATCGCAAATTTCTCATAGCCAACATTTTTCTGGGTTTCAAGAGTAGTTTATAAGAATTCTACAGCTTTTTCTACTTCTTTTGCATTCATCAATATGATCTTCAGCTTCTTCCACTTCATCTGATATTCCTTTGGTATTATCTATGATTTCCGCATCTGTCAATGTTCCGCATGTTGCCAGGCAGTTGCCCACTTGTAAAAATCATCAAAATTAATGTCAACATTAAATACAGATTTTATTGCATTCCATTCTGGCAAATCTGGCAGTGCATTTTCAGCGTTAACATTTTCTTCTTCTTTACGTATGCCTTCATCCTCTTCACAGCTATTCTTAAAACCAGCTTTTAAAAACCCTTTTGGATAGTTTTTAGAGACGCATTTTTCAAGGCAAAACAGTAATTCTGATTGCGTCTAACTTTTTTCATCAATGGCATCTACATGTTTGTGTACTAACTGTTTTCTATAGCTTTCTTATCTATGTTGAAAAGCTAACCCCTGATGGTCACTATCATTAACCCCTCACTTACTGCCAGAATCATTGTATTCCTTTCTAGTTAAGAAGTGCAGGGAAAGTGACTGAAATTCCAAGAAACACCCCCTACCTGTTCATCCCTACTTCCTGTGGATTCAAGAAATTCATCTCTGTCTACGAGTTCTACTGATAAATAAAGTTTTGACATTTATGCTCTATTATTAGAAATTCGAGAAACGGAGGTTTTGAAGAAAAAAATTCGACATTAATTCGACATTCGATTTTAGACAGTTAATGTAGGGAATTTTAGAAATTTCGAGATAAAAAGGTTTTCGAGATAAACTGGTTCGAGATAAACAGGCTTGACTGTATATCAATACAAAAACCAGTATCACTTCTATATAATATCTAGCAACTTTATACAACAGCACGAAATTCGCAGATATCGGTGCACTTTTTGCATTTTAAATAATTCTGAACAAAAGAATACTATTAACTGCCTACACACTGTGAAAGAATTAAAAGCTGTAACCTTTAACTCGAAGTATTAATCAAAATCTTCATTAAATAAATAATTGCATCTAAACATTTTTTTTTGAAAACTAGCAAAAAAACCTCAGTAAACAAAACTAAATTTGAGATAACTAAAAAGTAATAACTTGTTAATAAAAATTTTCACTAAAAAGACAAAGCTCAAAGCTTTATAGTGGGCCAAAGAAAAAAAATCAAAACAGCATATTTAAAAAAAAATCTGCATAAAATCAGGACATTATTTAGAGCAGTATATATAAGCCAGAATACTTTTAAAAAATACAAATGGCAAACTAAACGAATGTATAATTTGCTGTACAAGGATCTAATTTTTTTTAAAAATTTTTAAAATGTACTATTTTTAGTATTTAAATTACTTTATTTAAAACAGAAAGTTTTAGCAGTTTCCAATATAATTCTATTAATGGAGCACTGAACAACTCATAATGGTTTCAAATAAATACACGAAAACAATTTTTATAGCAATATTGCATTAAAAAAAATTAACCGGTATCAGCAACTTAATATTACCTCACATAGAAATTTATTTAAATTTGTAGTCAAGTTCAAGACTTTTCCCAAACTTTCAAGACTTTCCAAATACATGACTAAACAAAACACAGTAAATATGCCACTCAACATTTTCTACAAAAGTAATTTGGTTAGTGATCCTTCAACTCTCCATTTAAAAAAAATATATATTATTGCTGTATTCTTAATTGGAAATAAATTATTTTTAAAATCAGATAAATCAATTAGAGTGAAAATTTGTCTGAACCATGCATGTAATTAATGGAGGGTCTGTAAGTTTGAATTATTGAATTTCACTATTTTAACAAGCATTAATGATTAAAAAAAAGATGGTTCAAAAATCTAATTATCTTGATTCTCTAAATCTTTGATTTGAATTTCTATTGATAGATAATTAGATGTTATGTTGATATGCAAAAATCTGGAATATCAGATTAAAAAGCAAAGGACAAAAAATTAGTACAAAATATTTTTCCTCAGTTAATTCAGGAATATCAGGACAACTACAAAGGAATAAAAACAAGTTTGAAACAAACTAATAAGATAAAAGTAATGAGCATTAAAATAAATAAAAAACAAACCTATTGAGAGCGAAAGCATGTAAGTGTTGTATGGCAGGAGTAAATGTAAACTTTAAGTTTGGAATAGTCATTAAGTCATCCACTAGTTTTACCATGGCATCATAATCCTAAAAATTGAAACGTCTATGGGTCAGGAACTTAATAAACTTCCTTGCACACAAGCACTAAATATTATTAAATTAAATCATCACAATTGGAAATTATATACATATATATATATCATAAAATTCAGAGAATTTAATTTTAAATCAAAAATGAAATATTATTAACTACATTTAAAAATAATCAGCATTAATATAAAATATTCTAAAATGAAATTTTATCTCAAAGAAAAAGTAAAATAAAATATGGAAGATCAAGCATAAGAAATCATTTCAAGTAAAAATTTGTTAAAAAAGACAAGAAAAATACTAACTTGAACTTCCCGGAAAGAAATTAACATATTAAGAACAACATCTCCAGATATTATATTGGGATCATCAAGACGCTTACGCATGTTCCTAAGAACCTGAAAAAAATTCATTTATTTTTTGAAACTTTAATTAAGAGTTTGTCTCTTACATAATAAAATTAATTAATTGAAAACTTTAGATATCATTGATTCAAATAAATATGAATAAAATAGATTCATTTTGAGCCATAGAATATTTATTTAGAATACTAACAGAAGTTTATAAAATTTAATAAATATAGTAAATAATGCTTTTTTTTTATAAGTTAAATATAAATACATGGTAAACATTGGTGAGGGCAAAAGTAAAATTTTTATGATTGATAAAACTATACCAATTAATTTTTAGAAACCTAAATCATTATAAACTAACATCTTTTAAATTAGAGGTTCTTTTTTTAAACAAACTAAAAATTCCAGAGTTCATTTTAAGTTTTGGCTTTGCAACTGTCAAATTTTATTCCAATTTTTTGATAGTAAATAAATGGTTGCATTTTCGTATAACATTGCGACACATCTTTTTCTGACTCTGTTAATGCAATGATACTCAATACTTTAAAATACTATAATTAACTTGAAAATTAAATTATTTTGCCTTTGTTATAGATTTTTTTTTAAAAAAAGTAAAATTATCTATTTTAGTTTGCTAGTTCATAAAAACTTTAGAAGACAAGTAACTTTAAACAATTTTAAGAGGAAAATAGGAGGAGTTTTTTAGAATACAAGTTAAAAAATATTTTGTTTAAAAAATTCAAAGTAAATTATAAAAACAAAGAAAACCTTGGAAAGCTCTTCTCCTGTATGAGTTTCCCTTGCTTTGCGCAGGTCTGATAAGAATTTTTCTTTCATGTGAGCTCTAAAAATAAATGAACAATAATTAAAATTACTTCAATAAAAATTTTATATGAAAGCCCTTTAAAATTTTCAATGAAAGATTTTGGATGAAGAAATTTTTTAAACATTGGAAACACCAAAATACAATTTTCAAAGAAAAGAATTCAATATAAGTTATTACATTTTTGTAAACAAAATCTACAAAACAGAAAATATTTAAATTAAAATATTAACAGACTTTTTTCTGGTTCAAAGTTGCTTTTCAATTTAAGTTTAATCTAATTCAATTCTAAATTATTGTTTTCTTATCCATAATAATATTTTACCAAGCATATTTTTGAACTTTACTTATTTCTGAATCATTATTATTCTAATATACACTTTATGAAATTTATTTTATTAATACTTACTTGGATTGCACTTCAACTTCCTGCAAACTTTTCTTCAACCGGCAGTTTAGTGTTATTTTAGACTCAATGGACTCATCAGTAACATGCCTTAGACCAGCTGAATCTATTGCAACACACTGACTAGCATCGTTTAATTTGTATAAAAGAAGAGTATAATTGGAAGTGGTGCATGATAACTGAAATATAGCACACATGGATTAACGAAAACAAAATCATATTTATAATCAGTAAAAATAAATGACTAAATACATGAAAAAAATGTAAATAAATAAAATAATGTGCTCGTTGCACCAACTGGAATGCCAAGGTGAAAATATATTCAAAAATAAATATGGTGCCCTGCCCGGAGGCATCTATGACTTTTACACATAGAGTTTAACAAGTATTTTATTTCAAGCCACAGTTGGTTGTCGCCAAAATTTGATAGCAATTTAAGCACAAGAACTTAAAAGGAAATAAATCCTCTTATTCAAAAACATAATAAATTTTAATTTAAAACATAATTAATATTAACGATAAACGAGTATAGGTGGAAGTGGTGCAGGCAGGGCTCGAAAAACCGCCCGTCCTCGACGGTCAAATTCCCAGTTCAGACAACGAACTTCTCCAGTTCAGACAACGAATTCAAATTCCAGGACAACGAATTTCTTGAATAGGACGTTCGTGCGGACGGCCAATTTCCCGTTAATGTTCGTGATACATTTTCAATTTTTGTTATCTTACAAGAGTCTAGCGCCTCACTCCTAAAATGACCCTCTAATCTAGAAATACAGCAACATACTGTGCATGGTGGAATTGATGTTTTCTCTGTCTGGGAGTTCTGCAGCGGTTGAAAGGGGCTTTTCAGCAATGAACTTACAAAAAAAACACATCACGTACTGTTCTTAAACAAGAAGCGTTAAACGCAATTATGAACATCTACCTAAATGGAAAACCCCTTTCAGATTTCTGTGTAGAAACCTCTGTAAATCATTGGCTTGATTGTGGAACTGGCAAACGTCATATTTGATTCATTTAAAAAACACAGTACCCTCGGATAAATTGACATTCCAGATAACTTGACCTCTGTCATTTAAATTATTTAATAAAAGAAATAAATTATTTCATAAAAGAAATATTAGGTTTTACTATTAGTAACCTAGTATTTCTTTTATTACTGTATAATATAATCCTAGTATTTGTAATCCTAGTAACTACTAATTCATTGTGCAATTTATATAAATGTTTGTAGTAAATAACATAGAATTACATTTTTATTTATTTAGAAGCTACAGGTTAGTTTTAAAGGACGGGTGCAACTTTACGCGTCCTCGAGGACGGGTAAAGTTTCTGAGTTTTTTCGAGCCCTGGGTGCAGGATAACTGAATTATAACACACATGGATTAGAAAAAACAAGACACATTATGACATTTACGTTTATGATCAAAAATAAAACTAGATAAAATAAATGACTAAAAATATGAAAAATAATGCAAACAAAGTAGAATCATGGATATAAAAGTGGGCACTTAAATGATACATTTATTTTTATTTTCAAAGTACAGTACAGCCTCAACTCTTATCTGAATATTTCTTTTAACCCCACACCTGCCGCGGGCGTATATATACGTCTCGGCCAGACGATACGTTAACTGCTGCAGGCGTAAATATACGCTTTCCTGAAGCACAATGCTCTGTATTGCGCTGCTATAAATAGAACTACACCCCTGACTTCGGAATGCAGTAAAATGACCTTGAAAGTGTTTGCGAATATATTACCGATTTCGGAGGAGGGGGAATGGAAAGGGATGTAATGGAAAAGTGATATCATCGTATTTATTGCTTGTATGTTTCTATTTGAGTAAGGTCGGGTTTATTCTTCTTTCAGAGCAATAATGTTGGTTTATGTGTCCAACCACGTTTCAGGACAACTAAGTTTTAACATCTTTTATATTGTATTTTTATTCTTTAATTTAAGTTTTGTATTTTCTTTTTTTCCTTTTTCTTATCTTGTCAAAGTAAACTGTTTTTAAATTGCAATATGTGCATCTCCCCCCCCCCACCAAAACGCCGCTTAACTAATCGCACTTGAGCGAAAAACGGTGGCACGGGGAGTGAATCACGTAAATTTTACTCTGCAGGTAAGGGGTTAAAACGATAAAATTCCAAAGAATTTTTCTTTTCTGTTTTTTTTTTTTTTTTTTCAAACAGGCAAATCCATTTTTTCAATTTCAATAATAAAACTATATATCATCATACCTTTAAAATAAAAAATAATTTGAATTGCCTGACTACATAGAATTGATCCTTTTTGTTTTGTTAAAACAATCTGAAAGTTATAATTTTTATCGTGTTACTATTTTTATTACAACTAATGCAATTTAGTTTAATTATCATTGCTTTCCTTTTTGAAGCAAATTACAAAATAAATGCAAAAATATTGTGCAAAAATACAATAAAAAACAAAAATATTGTAGCTACATCCCAATATTATTTCCATATATATGTATATATATATATATATACAAATGAAATAAAGAGAAATAATTACTAAACAACATAAATCATATTAGCAACCTTTTAGAATACACAGTTAATTACATAAAGTGAAATTTTATCATTACCTGGGACCATTGTAATTAATTAAAGATATACACAGATGTAAATAATTATACATTTACAAAGATAAAGTAAAAGCAAAAAAAAATTATTAAAAAAAAAAAGAAATTGACAGTATCTACCTTTAATGGAACATTTGATGCTGGATCACAGTCATTAAACATTAAAATGTTTTGTTTCATTTCAAAGCTCTCTCGTACACCCAAATGATAAAACAATGGACTATGCTGGTCCTAAGAAAAAATTTAATATTGTAGATAATAGGGAAAAAAAAGCATTAATGTTTGTTTTTGAAAATGGAGCTACTTTACCATGATTGAAAGATCCACAATAGCAACATCTGCATTGTAAAACATATCGATCACGTTCATCTCTCCAAAATCTAGCTTCTGAAACTCTATGTGATGACATTTACCACCCACAGCATGACATGCTTTTTTTACTTCTTCGAAAGCTCTCTGCCGTTGATGACATTTTTCAGGGATTGTCTAAAAATTGATTTTATTAATTATTTTAATAAAATCAATTAATAAAATTATTATACACTTTAACAATTATTTAATATTGGCTATTTCAACAGCTACTAAATTTCATACTTTTTGAAAAATATTTACCAGTGGTAGTAAAATGAAGCATGAATATTTTTTTAAAAATTATGCGATCACCAAATAACTTTAATAGGGTTCATTCTCTTATAGAGATACAACACTACAAAATCGCAAACAAACGCGACCAAAATCATACACAAAGATGGCAAAGTTGTCACTTTAAATATTCACTTATTCTGTTATTCATGTATTATTTTTAAGAACAGATTTTAATAATAATGAAGAAAACAGGAGTAGTACAGCCAAAAGAGCGATCAACACAAAGCACGAGGGCTTATGATAAGTATTATAAAAAAAAAAATGAGAATAAAAATGAAAAAATATTCTAAGATCAAATATTAAAAACTTAAAATAGTTTACTAATTCTTAAGAAGAAAAATTTTTTTTTTAAAAATTAAATAAAATTTTTAATAATGTACAGTGCACCAAAAGAAAAACCCACCTTGAATAACTTTTGATCTAATGATCGGATCTTCATGTTCTAGGACTCAATCTTAATGGTTTAATGTGGTGACTTCAAATATGTTAATTAGTGTAGATGATATTTCAAGTTAAGAAATCAGACACAAAAATAAACTTTACCTTAATAAACATACATCCCCCCCACTGATTTGGATTTATAAACCCCTAAAATATAGAGGAGAGCTGCAATCAGTGAAATTAGGTCAAAATAGCTTGATGTGGAGAGCGATCTAATGTTTGGACCACTTTATGTTAATTTTATTTCTTTGCATATTCTGCTATAGCTCAGAAATTGCAGGCAAACAGAAAATTTTTTACACACAATTATAAAATTTGTTTATCTAATTCAAGGCGAAAGATAACTTAGTAAATACATATTATTTTTTATTACTTTATTTATAATAGTTGAAAAATTTTGAATTTTAAAGTATACCAAATTTTTTACACCATTTGAAATAATGTAATATTACATGGTGAAATACAAAATTTGAGCAAAATTGGTTGAATAGTTCCTGAGCATCTTGATTTTAAACATATAACTTTTTTAAATTTAGATTTCTTAGTAATTATTCACTCAATTTTGTATTTTGAATGTAAAATAAAGTCTTCAAAATTATGTAAAAAATTGTATACCTTACAATTCATAATTTTTTCCAATTATTATTAAATAAAATAATGAATATCTAGTAGAAGTTAATTTTTGCATGGAATTATCTTTGGATAAAAGAATTTTATATTTGCAACTAAACAATATTCACTTAAAAAGTTCTTAGGATATAGCAAAATATGAAAAATAAAATTAACATTTAGTCCTCCAAACTTTGGAATGCTTTCCAGACAAAAATATTAGAACCATATTTACCAAATTGCGACTTGTATGTTTGGGGTCGAAATCCAAATGCGTCAAAAAAAAAAAAAAAAAAAGTTTATTCCGTGAAGTACTTCTTTGTGTCTCATTTCGTAACCAAAAATATCATCTGCACTAATTAATTAGTATATTTGAGGTCACCCTCTTGAAAAACTTAGAGTCCTAGAACGTGAATATCTGATCATTAGATCAAAAGTTATTCAGGGTGGTCCATTTTTTGTTTTGTGCGCTGTACAATATTATTTAATTTATGATGTCTTAAAATGGAAAATCATCAAAATTAAATTACAATGAATTATCAAAAAATATCTACTACAAGTAAGTTTGTTTTGCCTCCAGTATTTCAAGAAATTTTGAATGCAAAATAAGTTAATTACTCCTTAAAGTTTTCAGTTGACCTTTTAAATTAGTTTCAAATAATTCAGAAGTAAATGTAAAATTTTTTTTGTTGAGAATTTTAATGAAAAAATGTTTAAAAAAATTTTGATTCTCTTTAAATAGCAAAGAGTTTTGATTTATAAAAGTATCTACTTATATATGAGAGTGGAATTTAGGGGTCCCTTTAAAAACATTTCCAAAAGTTCTAAAAACAATGAAAGATAGAAGTACTACTTTTTACAAATCAAGTATTAATTTTTATGTAAAAAATAAAACAAAAGCCTTAAAGTCAGATGAATCATCAGTGTTCTATCAAAGCAAAGAAAGGAATATGAAGTTTATTTGAAATTGGTGCAAAAATACTGTTCTGAACAAAACACAAGTGTATTCCAGTTTTAGTAGACAAGTGAAATAAACTTGTTATTGTCGATTTTATTCCTTGCCTTTGATGAAACTTGATTCCTGTTAATTTCAGAGTCATTTTTTTTTAACTATATAAATGTAAATTTATCTAATATTAAATAATATTAATTTGCTTGAGATTATATTGTCTGAGATTACATTGAAGATAAGTAAAAAGTTAAACATTGAAACTAAGATGTGCAAAATAGACAAAATACTGACCAAGTCAATTACACAAGCTACATTTATTCTAGCTTTCTGGTGAGACTGATTAGCAGCTGATGTTTGAGAATTATTTTCTTCCATTGTTATGCAAACTTTAAAGAACACACACACATCAAAGTATGCCTGGAAAAAAATTATAAATGAATAAATTTTATATGAGATATACCCAAAACATGTAATGTAATTTAGAAAATAAAACAAATTTTCAGCTAACTATTGATTATTTGTTAGACAAAAGACATTCAAAAATACAGGTTTTACAAAGTTTACTGAATACTAAAATAAGATATATCCAAAAACAGTTACTAAGTATAGTTATTACTACTGACTCATAGCACTAAAATGCCACTACTTATTTGATCACAAAATTTGCAATGTTTTGCTTATCTAATGCTTTGCTTTTACTTATAAATTTGCTTTGCTTTTATTATAGTTAAATATTTTGATATCATTATAAAAAGAGACTTATTAAGAAGAATTAGGGATCACGTAAGTACTAAACATTAAATAGTTCTATTTCGAAAAGAGAAACATTAGGGGGTTATTATTTCAGATAAGTACAATCGAAAAAATTTGGTAGTTTATATTTTTATTTCGATCTTTTCTTTCAAATAGGATCATTACTAAAAATAAGCACCTAGAGGTAATATGCCTATTTAAGTTTAAAAAATAGAATAAAAATGGTACAATTAGACTGAGGAATTTAATTAGATGAGCAGTTTTATATACACCATTGGGCACAACTTTTTCTTACCTGATTAAAAAATTACTTCAACCACAACTTTCATTCCCATTTAGTCTGCTCCGTCTAACTTATATTTAAAAGCCATATTCCACTCAGCTTACGCTCTGAAAAATTTAAAATTAATATGAAAAAAAAAAAAATGAAGAACTGAGCCAAATATAAATTTATGCAAGCAACACAAGTTGAAAAATTATTCAATATTGACGTTACAGCATAAAAAAAGAAGCTCATCCCTTGGAATACACAGTAAATATGTATACTCCCCTACACTAAAAAAATTAGTATTCTCAATACTTAATATAATATTCAATATAAAAATAATACAGAACAAAAAATCAATTTAATTTTACCCCCCTACAATAGAAAAAGAAATTGCCATAGTTGCAAACACGCAAACAAAAAATCTAGTAGATTTTGCGAAATAATATAAATGTCATGCTTACTATTACGCATCAAAAATGATTTAAATACATGAATTTTCAGGACTTTTACAGTCAATAACATATAAAAACTACATTCCACTATTAAATATAAATTGATTGAAATATATTCTATTATAATTGATATTAACTGAACTTGGATATAGAATGTTTTTAGTATTTTATATTTACTTTTTATTTCAAATTTAATAACATATATGGAAATTAGTTTAGATAGTTATAATATATTCTTCAATTATTTTAAAAATAAAGATTAGTGAAAAATAAAAATTTTTGAACATTGAAAAAAAAAAAGAAGCTTCAAACTGATTATTTTAAATTCGGCTTGCTTCATTTTAGCAGTAATACTTATTTAAACACTCAAGAAAACAAAGAACAGAGAAAAAAAAAATTATCTTTATATGGATTTTTTTCAATTTTAGGCAATTTTCTAAAATATACAAAAACTAGAAGACCAGGTAATCCAGAAGTCTACTGGAAAATCAAGTACAGTTGGTAACTATGAATTAGGAACCCAGAAGCGTTTTTCTTTTTTTAATCACACCCGAGCATAACAGAGCACAATGAAGTTTTTAAAATTAAAACAAGATAAGAGCAATCTCTTTGTCTCCCAATCATTTTAAAAATCGCTGAATAAATTTTTTTTATCCATTTCAAGAAAAAATATATGACAGATTCGAGAAAGCAATAAATAAAAACAAGGACTTGAGATAATTTTAGGTGTCTAATTTTAGTTCAAAAGTAAAGAAATTTTTGACATCATTAAAAATAATTTGTTCTTTAGTGTTTTTCTTTCGTTAAAACGCTCATTAAAAACATTCTTCTTGCATAGTGTTGGCAGCACACTAACATGAATGGCATGGAGCAAATAAATCTAGATAATTAACAGGGTGCGTAGCCAAATTATTCAACAAAAAATAAGCACCTCTTAAGCACTTTTCAAGCACGCAAAAAAATTTTTAATCACTTAAAAAAACATCATAATTTGGCATTTTTGGACAAATGACGGTTTTAACCGTTATGTCAAAAAAAACAAAAAAAAATTTCGGCATTGTTTTTGACAATTGTTAAAAATTATGAAATTTTGAATCATGTGAAACGAATGGCGGTTTCATACGCTACGGACTGGCAATGATTAATAATACGGACTGGCAATAAGCACCTCTTAAGCACTTTTCAAGCACGCAAAAAAAAAAAAAAAAAAATAGTATCACTTAAAAAAAAACATAATTTGGCGGGGTTGGAAATTTTTGGACAAATGACTGTTTTAACCGTCATGTCAAAAAAAAAAAAAAGCATCAGCCCTAGTAATTCAAGCTGATAAAGATCAATTATGGGAAGAATCTATACTTATGAATACAGTTACCACTTGTTATATTATGTTCTTCAAGAGACTGTGAAAGAACGTGTTATACTGTGAAAGACTTAAAAAAAACCTAAGGGGCTTCTAATAATCATAATTTCTGTTTTAATCAGGTTTTGAGGTTTTCAGTCTTTACTTTCCTCAATAGTGCTCATTAGATTTCGATAGCGTTTTTGTCTTTTCTCAATATTATTTATGAGTTTTAATGTGTTTACTTTTTAACTTTATTTTTGACAAGAATTCTAAAAATATATATTTTAGGCGGTGGTTTTGGAATTCTCTGTATTTAAAAGTACAATATAACATAATGATGTGCGACGGCAACTTTGGAAATTTAGCTTTTCCAACTATATAACTTAATAGGCCGGGATAGCCTGGTTGGTAGGGCGCTGGGCCCATGTCCAAGAGGTCGTGGGTTCGATCCTTGCCGGCCGAAGACTCCCCGTGTAGTAAATGGTGACTGATGCACGTTAAATCTGTCGAGTCTCAAAGTCCTCCATGTTCCCATAACAAATCAATACCTCTGGGGATACTGATTCAGGAGTGTCCTTGTCTTCTGGATTGGTTCAAAATTACAAGGCTACGGAGTTGAACATCAGTAGTCGTAAACCCATGAGATTGGGTCGGCTGTTCACCGACGGTTATAAAATAAAATAAAAAATTGTTAAAAATCATGAAATTTTGAATCATGAAACGAATGGTGGTTTCATACTCTACAGACTGGCATCAATGGTGAAAGCATTGAATAGAACAATGTGAACTGTCTTTTTGCATAATTCGAATCGAAAATGAACATAGTAATGGAAAAATTTCATTTTGTAAAAGGGAAAATTAAGCACTTTTTAAAAACGTCCAATGGAAAAAGCACCTTTAAAGGCTTTTAAAAAACTAAAAAAAAGCACCTTTAAGCACTTTTTAAAAATGCTACGCACCCTGAGTTAAATATGTTAAAGATAAGATATTTTAGATATGTTGAAATAATTAGATATGCTTTACTTTATGACATTTTAAATAGAAATGTAATTTTCTGAGAGTGATTTTGTCAAGTTCGTAAAGGTTTTAACTTCAAGGTAGTGCAAGTGTCTTTATCACAAAAGGACCAAAACTCTTATGAGAAAACGTAAGTTGAATTTTATGTATGTATTTCATAAATCCATCAATTAAACTTAGATATTTTTATACCAATATATTTGCTTTTCTTAAAGGATATGAATACATATCTTAAACAGTTGTAAACCAAACTGTAGTAAATCTAAACATTAAAAGAAAAACGGTAACCATAATTTTAATGAAAAGAATAAAATAATAATTTTCTCTGATTTATAAAAAAATAGGTTTATTTTCCTCAAAATTTTTAAACAGAATAACTAGAGGAATTAGTACATTTTGATATCAACAGCTATTTTAATATATACTTAAATTTTTAGTTTTTACCAGCAATAAAAAATATTTTCATAAATTTTGAGAAAAATATTTGCATAAATTTAAAAAATATACACAATTTCAAGCACATAGAAATAGTAAATAGAAATAAAGATAGCAGCAATGATTTACTTAGAGCAATTTTTTATCACTTACAAAAGATTTTTTTAAAAATAATTTTATATAAAGTTTTTTTATAAAGTTAATTTCAGCATTCACTGTGTTATATAAATATGCACTTCTTAAATGCAAGCAAAACTAAATCCCATCTCTACAAATCTGATTAACTGCATTAACATTTTCTCTGCTAATGCTCAAAGCTCACTTATCTGCTCTTGATACATGTTATTTTGTATGTTGAGCAAAGTAAAGGTTAAAAGAGTTTTTATGATAATTTTTGTAAAACGGAATAAACAAAATAGTGAAAGAGAATTAGAATAAATTTCAAGTAGAGTATTTTTATATTATAAAAAGTTCATAAGTAAAAAAAAAACTAATCTAAATAATTCTTATTTTATATTTGATTCTTCTATAATATGCATTATTTTGAACACTAAGTATCAAGGTAGCTTTTATAAAAAAATAGGTTTATTATAAAAGCTATTTTTGCTATAAAAGCTAAAAGATAATAGTATAAAGAAAATAGAATTAGATTATAATTACAAAATTAGAATAAAATTACTAAATATAGAAAATCAAAAAGAAGTGCTATTTATTGAATTTACATTTAAAAGTTTCAGGCTGAAAAATTTTAGAGGAAATAGGGTCCAACCATTTTGATAAACGTATGGATAAGTAAACCGTGTCCTCTATTTCCAAACTTTTTGGGCAAAGAGGATAAAGTGACACTTATTAACAATGTTATAACAAGAGTCAAAATAAAATTCATAAATAGAATAATTAATGCTGAGTGAAATGTAATCATCGCATAAATTTTTTTTATAAAGAATCCAACGTTTTTAATATAATTTTTTCCCAATAAAGTGGGTGCTTTATTTATCTCCAATACCTTGCAACTAATATATCTCATTAAAGTATAGTTGTTAATGCCAATAATATAGTTTTTATTAATTAAATATCTAACACTAAATTTATACCTTAAATAATTGAAATTGTATTTATATTCTATTCTAATTCATAATTTTCCATACCCAGAAATTTAATAATAAAATGTAGCACAACAGGGGAAGGAACTAGGTATGAAAATGAAATTATATATATAAAACTTACAACAAATATTGAATGCAAGTTACCTTAATCAAATAAATAATTTTTTCCTTGAAAATATTGTACCCAAAGCATAAAAATGAGAATATTAATTTATTTAACGCTTAGCATTTATTCCTTTTGAAGTTTTCCTCATGACAAAATTTTATAATTATCATTTTTCACAGTATTAAAAGCAAATAAAATTTAAATTAAGCCCACAAAAAAAATTTAATTTTATTCATAATATCAAAACCACTAAATAGATAGAATTTTTGCTTCGATAATTTAGAGGATAAGAAATACATAAATAAGTAGTATTTTCTTTTTCTGAAAATAAACAAAGTTTGCTTCTTTAAAATAAACTCACATTCCATAAAAACAACTCCTGTCATGTTATTTATTTTTGAGAAGAGCCCGTTTTTTTAACAGGTTTCATTAATATACACAGAAAAGCTTACTAAAACACCATGTTTATCAATAAAAATTGACTAATCGATCAGTGCTAATAAGTCTGTCTTGGTTTATTGGTCAAAACTTTTCAGACGTCACTTTCATAACAACTTTTACCTTCTAATCTGGGGTTTTGTATAAACAATGTTAAAAGTGTTGAGTTTCCTTTTGGCTCTGATTCACAAAGTATATGTTCAATTTTGTCGTTTGTAGATGGTCCCTTTTCGTTATGACAGAAAAATTACGACGGTTATAATCAACTTCGATTCGATAAAATATTTCCAATAATTATCAGAAATATCCAGTAAAGATGAAAATGAATGTATATGATTCTATTCGTTCAAAAATCACAGTACTATAAATTAATTTCAATGACAATAAATATCTCATTTTAAATAAACTTAGGAAGATACGAGCAGAAATAGACAGCAAGATACGTACAAACTCCATGTTGAAAATGTACAGAAGTGAAAGACATAAATAACAATTTGTTTTCTTTAAAAATAATTTTTATTCTTATATTGAGTGTTAAATATATTTGGAGATTATTTACATGCATTACTTCCTGTATACCCTATGATATCTAAGCAGTGTATTGACATTTGCAATGAATAATATAACTCATTGACGTAAATAGCAAAATGTATGTCTGTAAGAGCAATTATTTAAGACCGTTTCTATATTGTAGATTTTATTCATATAAAACTATTTCTTTCATATTGAAGAAAAGCATTTTTGACATTTGTGTCTAGAAAATAAGGAAATATCTGTATTATTAAACACTATCTTGAATTTCAAAATTAATTGGATAATTGAAGTGTCTGTTATCATATATTCAAGGAAAAAATTCCAGCGTTTATTCAATTCATGTGTGAAGAAAAAAGAATTCATGCAGTTTGTGTTGAAGGTTCACACACTATTTATACTTATTGTCACATTCTTGCAATCAATGTAAATCACTTCTTAGTGTGCATTATTAAATCATTAATCGATAACATACTCTTACCATTAATCTTTTATACAGTTAGTACCTCTTAATCTTTTATACAGTTTTGTTAATGAAAAATCTTGGGGTCAGATAGCCTGGTTGGTAGGACACTGAGCTCATGTCGACGAGATCGTGGATCCCCACTCGCCGAAGACTCCCCGTTTAGTTACTGGTGCATGTTAAATCTGTCATGTCACAAAGTCCTCCACGTTCGCATAACAAATCAATACCTCTGTGGGTATACTGATCCAGGAGCTCCCTTGTCCTCTGGATTGGGATCAAGTTGAACATTGGTAGTCATAAACCCAGAATTTGGGCGTCTGTTTAAAAACGGTTATAAAATAAAAAATCTTGAGTGTACTTAGAGTTCTCCTTAGGAATAAAAAAAGCAGGGTGGTTCCTCATTGAAAAGGGCACTTACTTAGCACCGTAAAATTTATCAAAATGTGTAATATTATGTATTAACTGAATTTTATCTTCAACAATTTTTTAAATTACCCTCTTGTACTATTTTTTGTGTATATTTAAAAAAGTGAATCTTTCTCATTATCAACATAAGAGAAAATGTTGTAGTTAATGAAAATAATTAAAGGGCATGCTAAAAAGCTATCTCTGTGCATATATATATATATATTTTAATAAAAGTAAGCTGACAAAAAAAAAAGAAGAAAGAAATGATTAATTGATAAACAACTTAAAAACTTTTTCTATAATTTAAACTAAAAATTGTGAGAAAATAAACCTATAAAGGTGCTTTTTTTTGTTGAAGAAAAGAAGTTATTTAATTAAAAAAATAGTTTTAAAATCACTTAAAAATTTATTAATATCCCCCACCTAAAAAAAGATACTTATAAAAATTTAACCAGTTGAGAATAACCCTAACGAAGTAAATATTTGTAATAGTAGTCATAATTAAGCCTATTAGCGTAGATAATTTTAGCAGCGTGTAATAGTTATTAAAACAGTGAATTAATTTTTTCCCCAAATGGAATATGAAGGAAAAGGCAGTGTTTTTAAGGGATAACAGCCTATTTTACCAAATAGGGGACATTTATTAGGATCAAAGGGCAAGCATGGCGCGCTGTCCTTCAAAAGATGCTTAGGGAGAACACTGACTGTGCTATAGGTGTCACAAACTTGACAATCTCATTTTTACTCTCATTATTGTTATATATTAATAGCTGATACTCAATTCTGATTCAACATTAATCAAATTTTTTGTTACAATGAATTGCTACTTTATTAAAGCAGTGCATATGGTAAAACATTTGGTCATTAATCATTATATTTTCTTTAAATAAATAACTTTTTTTTACAGTTCGTCTGTGTTAAACATGTTTACATTATTTATATCTTTGACTGATTGTTTATTACACGATTCTTAATGATATGATAATCTATCATCTTCACTTTTTAAGCATGCCTTAATCTAAAAAACTAACCAATATAACAAAAAAATCTATAAATATCTAAAATTTATTTCTAATGTCACAATTAGAAAGTGAAACAGGTTTAGTAATTATTATTATTAGTAGAATATTTTAAAAGGATTTTAGATTAAGAATATATTTAATAGTATTGCACAATGTTTTCATAAATTCGGTGTTGTTTTTTAAGCATTGGTGACAAATATTTCTGTTAACTTTGATTTGAGGCCTTTATAATATTATTTCTTGTAAAATTAGTTTCGATTTCCAGCCACATTTCTCATTCTACAGAAAAACTTAATTCTTGTAACATTTATTAGCTTTAAGAAATAAAACTAAACTAGCTTTTAAAATGCTATTTTCTTGCAACATGGATAAATATTTTACAGTAAAGTGTTTAATTAAAGATAATTTATTCAAAGTCAATATCATACATAATATGAAATGTACAACAGAGAGTGACTTGCCGAAAATTAGAACTATTTATATTGATACGAAACCTTATTCTTGTAATGTAATCAGAGTTTTTCAACAAATTATTTAATTTCCTACAGCTATGTTTATTCTGGATGCTATATTTATTCTATATTTACCTTACTCATGTAACATATGTAATCAAAATTTTTCATAGAAAGGTAATTTAACTGCCCATAGTAGTGATCAGACTGATAAGAAACCTTTTTCTTGGAGTATTTGTTGTAAGTTTTTCAAGAAAAAGTAATCTAACTGTCCACAGTAGAATTCATACTGGAGAGAAACCTTATTCTTTTATAATTTGTTAAAGAGAGTTATACCAGGAAAAGTAATCTAATTAATTACTTTCGTGTTAATTAATTACTTTCGTTTTGTTGAGAAACTTTATTCTTGTATGTTATTAGAGTTTTTTGCAGAAGAGTTCTGAAACTTATCACAGTTTTGTACATACTGTTGAGAAACCGTATTCTCGTAGTATCTGTAATAAGGGTTTTTCAAAGAAAAGCGATCTTACAGGCCACACTAGTTCTCTTACTGGCGAGAAACCTTATTTTTGTAATATATGTAATAAGAGTTTTTCACATAAAAGTATTCTAACTTATCACAGCTTTATTCATACTGGTGAGAGACTTTATGTTTGTAATGTATGTAATAAAAGTTTTACAAAGAAAAATTACCCAATTGTTCACAATAGTGTTCATACTTATGAGAAACCTTTTCTTGTAATAACTGCAACGAAACCTTATTCTTATAGTCTATGCAATAAGAGTTTTTTGCAAAAGTGTGCTTTAGTTCAATGCAGTTGTTCATGTTTGTGAAAAACTCCTTCTATATAAACTAGGTTGTGTTCATACCTGCTAGAAACTTTATTCTCGTTATATATAAGGATAATTTTTCCTAAAACAAAGTTTAAGCCATTACTACCTTTATTGCGTTGAGTTTCAGGGGTATTCGACTCTGCACATATTTTTAGAGTCCTTGTAAAGAATGGAGCTGAAAAACTACTCATATAAACCAAAAGAAACCTGAAATTATCAGGAAATTCACTTTTAGTAAATTCATTGGCTGGGAATTTTTTTTATCCATTTTTTTAAATCTAGAAAAAGCCTAATTCATTCTATCCTTTTTCAAAATCCTGGAAAACAACCAAATATACTTTTACTTTTATTATTATAAGTAACCAATAAGTGTCAAAGTAAATAAATCTAACATCTATAACTATTATTTCTTATAAAAATTTCACAATATGGGTGCTACTTAAAAAATTTAAGACATAAATATGTTTAAAATTCTCTTCTATAATTTCTTATTTAAACTTAAGTTTTAAAAATAGCCTTATTTGCAGTTCAACAATAAAATTTTTTTTGGCTGCTATTAGTTTATTTTAAAAATTAAGTTTCCTATAAGAAAATAGTTTTGAATCTCAAGTATGATAATTATGGTTATCTGATGGGTGTGACTCTATTATAAATTATATTATATTGTTAGTTTTTGATTTTTCCAGTTTTTATTTATTTATTATTATTTTTTTTGTAAAGTATCACTCTTGTTAGTTTTTCGTATACTTAAGCTTATATGTTAAAATTAAACCATTTCTCAATGAAAATCTGTTTCTTACAGAAAACTCTGACATATAATTTAGTTTTTTTTATTGTATTTTATTATTGTGTATAATTTTTGAATTGTGTTTAAATCCCTTAGAAAAGTTTAATTATTTTTTTAAGTTGAGTAAGAAATGTTCTTATAAAAAGTTAGAGAAAAAAACATTTTCAAAATATTAATTATTCATATGTCTAATAAAAGCAAGTAAGTATAAAAATTAGGAATTTGTAAACAAGGATTAAAACAGTTCTGTTTAAGAGGTGAACATACATACTCTAGTTTCATTAAGCAAATTAACTGGATTTTAATAATTTTTAAAATTTTCAATTACAGAGAACTTTACAAAAGGAGTAACAAATGAACCAAAAAGGTAATACAATTTATCAAAAAGATTATTGTTTCACCCGAATTCTTGTCTCCCATTATTGCTTGGCCAGTGGAGTTTGCCAAAGTGCTTTGCAGATATAAATTGTGGTCATTCTTAATAACGTCATCAAACAAAGGCTCCCTTAACCTGGAACAGAACTACCTGTCTGCTTTCTCATAAGAGTTTTGAACCCAAGTGACAATTTTATCTCCAAATTAGCAGGCTGTGTACTGTTTGGCCCCTGGCTCATGCTGTACTCTAGACGGATGAAATAGGTTAGGTACACTTTACTTTCAGCCACCTGGGAGAGCATGTTGATAGGTACTATGTGCTGCATCAGAAAAATAACCTGAGCTATAATAGTTTTTGAGAATACACACTCCCCTGTTGAAATGCTCTACCTGGATTGAGCCACCATATCTGTGTCACTTGATGGCCTTTAAGAAGGATAACTGAACAGCAATTGAAATTATTTTGCCATGTCACTAAATAGTCGATCACCCAGCCATGAGAAACCATCTAAATTTAACTTTTCAAAATCAAAATTTCATCAAAAGTAAGTTTTCTTATTCTCAGTTCAACAAAAAGGAAACTTATTACTCTATTACCATTCCTAGTATAATAATCTCTTGAATTTAAAATAAGTAACATGTTTGCATGTAAGTAACATAACATGTTTGGCTGCAGTCAGCAAGTGATTTATTAGTTTAAACTACCTCCGCAAAACAAACCTTCTGACTATCAAAGTGACTTAAACTTGGTTACGTTTCAGTCAATGAAAGTTCTTAAGAAGTCGTCACATAAAGCTCTACAATTTCTCTCACAAACTAAAATCATTAATGGCCTTTCCAGCTTAGGTAGATGCCAGACGTATAACTATATTTAAAAAAATTACAGAAATCATAATGATTCAACATTTAACCCTAACTTCCATTACAACTTAGTTATCTACCTACAGATATAAAAGCTGGCTAAAGAAATTATAAAGCGCATCGTCATATTATTCCTAATTCTCTTTGCTATTTGCTGTGTCAGAAGTTTGACCATTCTACTACCAATCACAGCGAAAAAGAAATCTCCCGCTGCAGTCAAACTTGATGCGCCTTTAAAACCCGTACCATCTTCCTGAAAAATATATTAACTTCTTTGAACCACACTTCGCTAATTCTAGCCGATGTTTAAAATGGAAGCAAGAGGAAAGCATGTTCTAAACATTAAAGTAATGCAAAATCTCTCAGAAACCGAAGCTAAAACTAAATTCCCAGTCAAAACCTAATATCTCTTAAGCTGCAGCAGTAACCAACACAAGAATCACGAAATCTTTTGGCATTCTGTATGATTATTAAACAGACCCACTGAATACATATTTGTAAATTTTATCATCTAAGAAAAGTACAAATATCCTAAACACCAAATCTACTAAAAAAACTCGGCAATTCTCAAATACGTTTATGGCAAAATTCCACCAACTTCTCAACAATCACTAAGTTCTATAAGTTTAATACCTACTCAGACGACACCATTGCGACGTATTCTGAAAATAATCAATTCTTGAAATTAACTTCTAATCGTAAGCGTCTTGCATAAGAAAAAAAAATAAAATAAAAAATAAATAAACTGCCTATTAGTAGAACCTAAATAGGTGACTAAGAGTAGACTAAACCGTTTCAATGAAAATCGTAAGAAACTAAATTGCAACCAAAAACAGCTTTGACTGTCAAATGCTATGAGCGTTGATAAGAATTGTGAAGAGGTCTCTGTCTCTAAAAGTCAAATAGAGAAAGGCATGAAAACACCGACTAATTTCTGTTCCAAAAACCTAAGATCCAAAAAATACTAAGTAATTACAATTGTAACTTTGAATTGTCGTGGTTTCTGTAGCAATTAACCAGATATCAAAAGCATAATCGACAATCATATTCCATATGCTTTGATTTCAAGGAAACATCCTTGATATCTGCTCATAAAGCTGCCGTTAAGTTTCACTTCTTAAGTTTATCAAGTATAAATTTTTTTCTTATTTTTACTAAAATCACTACCTAACTGTTGTTTCTTAAGTAACTATTAAATCCCTAACTGTTTGCATTTACCCCCAAACCCCAATTTTTTCTAGAGAACTGATTTATATCAGTTCCCCAATTGATGGCTGATTTATATCAGTTAACAAGATTGGTATGAAAAATCTTGTTATCTACAAATTCTATTTCTCATAACAGGTGATTTAAATGGCCACAATACATTTTGGGGAAATAATATTTCGAATCCTTGTGGTTTTATCAGGTTGAAAAATTAATCGATGATTATTAACTTTGTGCCTGATCAATAGAAATAAAATAAATTATTTTTACTTTCCCTCAAGAACTTATAAATTCCATAGACCTCGCCTTCTGTTTTTATATTTTTTCATTTATACTGTTTTCTATAGTAGAGAACTTTTATTAATGAGACCAACTTCATCCAATTATAGATGTTTATCAATCGGCCTCGTCTAATCTACAGCGTATCCAAAAATTCCGTTTGTCTACTGCTGAATGGCTTCAGACGTCTATTTCACTTAATTCAGACTAAATGAATGGTAATATACACTCAAGAGCCAAAACATTATGACCACCCCTACATTTTGCAATGAACTCTCCTGGCACGTGATGAGGTGGAAGTGGTATTTAACTGTTGCTGGAGATTTTAAATAATCATTCCAGCGAGTACAACCATATTTTTGACTTTGAGCTTCTCAGAGTCAACATTAAATACAGTACGGCAACGGCATTTTTTTTATCAGACGGCGTTCTTTCCAAACGCTTTACCACAAAATTGTATATATTTCCCTTCTTTAAATCAAGGCTCTGGTCTGTGCACCAATGAAGCCCGCAAGGGGGGAGGCGAGGCAGACAGGAGCTGAGATTTTACTTCTCTAAATTACTATCCTTGTAAATATTTTTATTGTATATATCTTTTTTTCTTATTTGTAACCCACTGTGTATTTTTATCATATACCTCCACTGATTGGTGCTTAGGCTAAACTTCATAAAATCCCACTGAGATGAATGAGTTAGGGCCCCTAACGGGGCCGAAACTTAGATAAATATTTCACATAGGCATAGGAATAATTATTCTTTCACTTACTTCTGTGTGTGATGGGATATAAGCGACTTTGATAGAGGGCAGATTGTAATGGCTTGAAGGCTCGGAACAAGTATTTCCGAAACTGCACGACTCGTGGGTTGTTCGCGATCTACAGTTGTTAGTACTTATGCAAAGTGGATGAATGACGGTGAAACCAGCAGTAGACGACATGGTGTTGGACGTCCACATGCTATCAAAGAAAAAGGTCGTCGGATGTTGTCTCGCTTGGTGAAGCAAAACCGGAGCCAGGCAGTGGCTCAGCTGACAGCCCAATACAATGCAGGGTCAAGTAGAATAGTATCAGAGCACACTGTTCAGCGAACGTCCCACTCGTGTGTCTTTGCTGACTAAGCGTCATCGACAACTACACCTGCACTGGGCCCGGGAACATCGCGACTGGTCCATGGATCAGTGGGAGAGAGTTGCCTGGTCAGATGAATCACGGTTTGTCATTCATCACGCCGATGGCCGTGTCAGGATACGCCGTCTTCCAGGCGAACAGTTGCTCCCTCAATGTACAGTAGGCCATACACAGGCCGGTAGTGGCGGTATTATGCTTTGGGGGATGTTCTCTTGGGTGTCTCTGGGACCCGTGGTTGTGGTAGAGCAGACCATGAAAGCTGCAGGGTATCTGAACATCATTGCGGACCTGTTGCATCCTTACATGGCCTCTGTTTATCCAGCTGGAAATGGAATTTTCCAACAGGACAACGCCCCGTGTCACAAGGCTCAGATTGTGTTGGAGTGGTTCCAGGAACACGATGCTGAATTTCAGTTACTGCCCTGGCCGCCTTACTCACCGGATCTCAATCCGATAGAACATCTGGTACAATCGTCTCCAGCCATCTACCAAGGCCTTGTGGCATCCATGCCAAGGTGGGTTGCGGGCTAAAGGTGGGCCAGCTCGTTATTAGGAGGTGGTTATCATGTTTTGGCTCTTGAGTGTATATATACAGTAGAGCGCCGACCATTCAAACACCAATTTACCTGATCGTTCAAGGACCGTGTGCTTTTCTTAATTTTTCCAAAAAAAAAAAAAAAAGGTCACGAAAGTGCTTATTTATTTTTAGAGTATCTGAAAAAATTGATTCTTTTGACCAATGATTGACAAATAATGACCTTAAAAGGAAACTCATGTTCTTTCCGCTCAGTTTCAATGTGAGCGGCAAGTAGTTTCTAGTAAGGGAACTGGTTTCTAGGACAATTTTTAAAAATTAACTTTTAAACTTTAATTTAAACTTTTAAACGCTTGTAATATGCTATAACTACTAAAATTGTTAATCCTATGCCGGGAAAAAGTTTGAAAAGAAGTTAGTTAAAACATTCTGATTGCCCTTTTTTTTAAGTTGTTCAATTCTGCGGATCGGCTTTGGTTCGAATAATATACGTTCTACTATATATGTTTATATATGGCTGAGCCAAAGAAATGGAAGGATTGCTACGTACCATACGTCAGAGAAATGAACAGTAATCCTTCATCATAAGAAATTTGGAGAAAGTTTAGAACAATATCTGCTTAACAATCAGCAGCAACGAAATTACGGATTTTAGAACTTTCTAATATTCTTGCCATAAGTTTCTATACGCTTCAAGCTGCAACAACTACTCTCTAAAGCTTTTCAAAATTACAGGTCACAGATGAACAAAAACGATTCTCAATTCATCACTTCAACCAATTGACTCAGATCTGACATTGACTGAATAAAATGTTGCATTAATTGTAAGAATATTTCCCCATGGACTCCTAACGATAATGCTTAAACCTTTGTCAGAACTCGTAACTTGAATCTATTTTACAAATTTCCAATTCTGGATAGTAAAATCCCCCCCCCCTGCAGCATGGTGACTAATATACGTATGTCATTGTAACCCGGCAAAGATACGAAAAACTTTGCTAATTACTGACCTATTGCTCTTACCATAGTTATCTCTGTAGTGTACTAACGCATCATAAATAATAATATATGCACTCATATTTCGTAGCAGTTTAACTCGCGGACAAAGTGGATTTAGAAAATATCACTCCAAAATAGATGATATATTAATATTTTTACCCGAAATACGAGAGGCCTTTTTGAAACAACGACATTTCTGACATGGTAAAAAAAATTATGATCGCATTTGATATGACGGTATATTTTAAGATTGAATCAAATATTATAATTAGAAAGATATTCTATTTTATTCAAATTTTTTAGCAAACTGAACCTTTGAAATTTTAATAGATCCAGTTGTACTTTCGATCAGGAGTTCCACTGGTTGTAGTCATAAGTGTGACACTGTTGCTTTTACAAATTAATGAAATATTATGTTCACCAACAGTTGATGGTGTATTATTTGTAGATGATTTTCACCTAACTTGTAGAGCTTTGCATAGACGCTATATACAGTTTGGACTCCAACAATGCAATTAATGAGATTTTTAAATGTTTTTTTTTTTTTTTTTTAATATAAATATATATTTTTTAAATCTCTGTGGAACGTCTTGTGTACACATCTGTCAAAAACTCTGCTATTCATCCCGAAATATTTCTGAAAAATTCCATCATTTTCGTGTCAAACGAAATCAAATTTCTAGAACTGAGCTAAACTGACATTTAAATCTCATATTCAGTACTTGAGGGACAAAGTTAAATATCCTTAAAGTACATGTGGGGCAAAGTTAAATATGCTTAAAGTACATGTGGGGCAAATTTAAATATGATTAAAAATCTATCAAATTTTTCATGGGGAGCTGATACTAATTTTATGATTAACATATACAGAAGTGTCATTTGGTCAAAACTTTTTTGATGGATCCGTAAACAAAATGATATGAACAATCTTAACCATTGAAATTCAAATATTTAGACATCGGCCAAAACAGGGTCATACTAACAGCGACGGTTGCTTTTGGTACTTAACCCATTAAAAGTTTACAGTAATAAATAATGAAACTTCTCTCACTTCCCAAACTAAGCTAGAATTAAATTACTAATTTCACTTAAAAAGTCATCCAGATTATCATCCCATGTTTGAGTAGATTTTACATCATATTATGATGTCCTTTTTAACAATATTGTAAGTCCCTTTTAACAATCCGGGGTCCTTTTTACTCTGGCTAACGGTAAGCTTTTAACTCATTTAGACAAGGAGGCATTTTAAAATTTTATCATCATGGTAAAATTTCCCTCATTCGATTTATTAGAGATAAATATTATAATATAGTAATAGAGTGATTATTATTATAATTATATATTAAATATTATGCTAATGAAATAAATATATTTAAAAATATTAATTCGTTTCATAGTCACTCAGTTTTGGTTCGAAATGGAACTTGTTTTTAAAACAACTGAGAACAATTTGTCTGATGGGTAGAATTATTCTCATGACAGTAAGTCAATATTATAAATTTCTGTGTGAAAAACAAACCCAGTTCTTGTTCGAAAGTTAAAGTTATCCAAAAGATTGTAGCCTACTTTGATGTTGTAAATTTGATGTGCTGAATAAGCTTACATATTTGTAAAAGGCTAAAAACTTAACAATTTTTAGCCTTTTGGTAAGACCCTTACTTACCAATATAAAAAAGTACATTTTCGTGATGGTATTATAGCTTTCAGTTTTTTTGCGCAAAATTTTTTGCTTATTGAATCAAAATTTATCCTTTTCAATTTGGTGCTTGGTTTGATAAATTTGTTTTGAAATTATTTTAACCACGGTAAATAAACAATGCAAACATACATTTAAGAAACACGATAATCATTCGGTGATTAATTTCTGCTAATTTTTACTGTACTAAGATTATTATTTCGCAATCATAAAGAATATTTAACAATTTATACGCTAAATTACGAAAGAAATTTCTTGCGGTTGTAATTTTTTAAGAACTAGATTTAAAATAATTAATTTGTGAATATTACTACGCCACCACGACACAAATAGGTAAAAAATGTCTAACAATAAACCCTTAATATCACGTTGTGGTGTTACTGTGCTGGCAAAAGTAATCAAATCTTCAATAATTTTCACGTTTTTATTCAGCTTTTTTATTACTATTTTGAGGAGTCTTTGACAAAATGCATAAAAGTTAGCAATTAACAAAGGTGGTAGAAATTATGTGTAATTAAAGAAAATGTTAATATAAAAAAAAAATTTTCAAGACTTTTTTGTTTAAAAATAATTAACAGTTTTCTTAAAAACTATATTTTATGTAGATGGCATTTGTTAAAGTTATAAAATGAAATTATATTTTTTTACTTGAAAACAACTTCAATAAAAATTAAGACATTCATTAATGTGTACTTATGCTGGACAATGTTAATCTGTATATATATCTATATATATATAAATTAAAATTTTATTTTTCAAGTGAAAGACCCTTTTTTTATGTGTTCGATTTTCTTCTCATACCCGTTAAAAAAATTAAAAAAACTTGATTTTTTTATTCTTTATTTTAACCTTATCCACTTTTTCATTAAAGTTCAGAAATTCCGAACTATTTGATGCTTGGTTTCGGTATTTTAACATGTGAACACATTACACTTAAGTTTGAAAAAAAAATGTTTATAATGGTATGCAGACAGTTTTAATCAAGTGAAGTGTCATTTCAGGTACGAAAAAAAGAAAATATTCTTTTTTAATCATTTTCTTTTCAAGAATTGTGTATTTTTTTACACCGAATTAATTAGATTGAGAAAAAATTTAATATTTGCGCAAAACAATTTGTGCAGAGGGTACGAAAACAAAATCTTCACTGTGCTTGTTTTCGTTTTCTTTATCATGATTCCAAAATAACCGAGCATTAAAGAAATTAAGCTTAAAACGGTAAAAAATAAATTTTTTTATGATATCCGAGATTTTGATTTTTTTAAAAATGTTTAGCGTTATTTTTAAATGAATAAACTAAAATAATTGTGATAAAATCATTTTGATTAAAATAACTATAACAGAAAAATAATCAGTGGTTTTTACGTTCAAGACAATGTTAGCTTTATGTCTATCCCATAATTATCTTTTTGATTTTTAATTCCTTGTACAGTATACGCAGCATCCTATAATAAAATTAATAAAGTGGCATTTCATGTACATTAATATTCAACACCAATTAAATATTTCAATTTTAGTTTTTACTTAATTTTAAAACTCAATTTTAAAATTAAATACACAATCACTCTCAGAGTTAACAAGTCCTGGTATTAAAATTATTACTTTCCTAAAAATTGGATAAAAATGTTCCGTTTTTGAAACTATTTTTTTAATAGAACACTGCGACCCCTACCTTTTGCAAAGCCTTTTATGCTTTTTCTATATCCGAGATATAACCTTGGAAGCTGCATAGCCAAACCACGATCAGGGCCCGCCAATTTCTTTTTCTTATTGATCATCCACTTCCTGCATTTTCTGCCAATAAACTTTCAGTTGAAAACATTAGTCTTCATCTACGCCGGCCCGAATCATAGTCACTGGATAGATAAAAACGATCACTAATTATAATACATCGACCCTGATACGCACCTAATATGCACAAAACTATATTTTGTCTCTTTTGCATTTCAAATAATAAACTACATACAAATCGTAGCAATGTCTTCATAAATCTGGTTATTGTTTTCTAAAGGAAAAGTGATATCCAGTATTTGAAGAGAACTGTTCTGATTTGTTTTTTTTTTTTTTTTTTTTAACATAGACTGATAATTTTCATCATAGATGCCCTAATTTAACATGAAAATATACGAAAATCAAATGTTATTTGAATAACAGACTGAGCTATAAAGTCTGTAAACCATGGTTTATGAAGTGAGCAAATGAGATTAGTTAGGCGTCTTTGGGAGAGAGGGCTTGAGAAGTATATTCGGTTATACAAAATATTGGTGCGGGACTCTAACTTGACAACAACTCATACTAGTTATAAGGAACCTGGTATTATTTATTTCATTAAAACAATGATAATAAAATGGGCAAACTATTGTCATTTGGATGGATGAAGATCGCCTCATTAAAAAAAAATCTTCAGTGTTTATTCAATAGATATTTACATAGCTGCTACTTTATACAGTCGTTGAGAAAGTGGTAATCTAATTATACTTAAGATATGGAAAATTTACTAAAGATCAATCTACATTGCCAACACTTAAAAGTAAAGCTGCCCAACTAATACGTATGTTTGAAGCTTGGCGAACAAAGAGCACGGGGCGAGCTCATATGATCAGAAGGTCGGGTCCCCAATCGTGGTTGCCGGGAGAAAAGTGTTGCACCAAGCAGACTCCTCAATTCTGCTTTTAACATGTAAAGTCTATGGCGGGCTTGTCATACTTTGAATCCATTTTTCTTGTTTAAGAATCGGAGTGATCAACTTAAAAAAAATACTAATAATTTTTTCAATCTTTCCTATCCACGAAAATGTAGGTCAATTTTTTTTATCTTTATTACTTTTTGTAATATTGCCTTTGAAACTCAAGTCACTTTCTACCTTTGAGTAAGGGAGGAAGGCAACTTCCACCCCCAAGTTCATTCTCCAAGAGAGGATTGCAGTCTAATCTTCTCCGTAGGTGGTCTTACTCCCTCCCTCCCAAATACTTTTACTCTGTTCAACTCTTTTGAAAATCTTTTTCTCTCTCTGTCCTTTTGAAGAACTGATATGGGGAGCTTTTATAAGCTTGTAATTTATTATGGAAATTATATTCGCTGATAATTCGTTCATTCTACATACATTTTATTTATTTAGTAGTAATACTTTTTCTTGTTTTTATTCATTTTGAGAGTGGAATTTATTTTTTAAATACATTATTCCCCCTTTTTTTTAAACTTTTTTCCTTGTTTTTTAAAGATGTTTCAGAATAAAAAAAAATAGCTTCTGAATAAAGTGAGATTAATTAAAATCGAGACAATGACGTAAAGATATTCCAATATACTATAAAGCATCACAAAACTGCATTTTTCCTTTTTAAAAATATATATATATATATCGTACACTCATTTGCAGGTTTAAAAAAACATTTACATTATAAAAATTTAAAAGGTTGAAATTTTTCCATTCCATAAATCGTTTTAATTACTCCAATAGCTGGGATAGTTTGTTTTTCCACGGTAAGGAAAAAAAAAAAAAAAAAATAGCTAGTACACAAGAGCACACATCATCCAAACGTGAACAAGCACTTAGCCCTGTGTTTAGGGCTTTAATGTACATACACAAGAACACTAAGTATTATGAAAATTTTATTTAAATCAGTAAATGAAGAAAAATATGAAAATATACCCATGTATTGTAAAATTCTTAAAAAAAAGGAAGTAAAAGAACATTAGTGGACATAATTAATATTCACGAGAGAAAAATAAAAACGGTATCAAAATATAATGAACCGCTGCTTAGGAACGCAACACTGAAAATATTGAAACCAGTTTGATTGCCAGATGAAATAGAAAGAATGAGAAATGTGATTATTATAAACACCACGAAATTTCATTCACGATATATTAAAAAATAAAAATAAGTTGTATTACTTAGAGTTAAGTTTCTCTTTGTTACTTCAGACAGTCAAACTGGTTTTGATGTTTTCAGACCTGATTCCTTAGTTGATTCACTAGATTTTGAAACTATTAGTCTTTTTTTATTGCTTTAACATTAATCTGTAATTCCTAATTAATACACTTTTTAAAACTTTTTTTAGCAATATTCTAAAAATATATTTTAAAACTAGTAATTATGCAATATCTTAGTATTTAATAACGAGAAATTTTTCGAATTCCTATTAAAAGTGTGTAATGTAATTTTTATTCACAATTTTTTGCTCTTTTATATTGATAGAACAAAGTATGTAATCAATGTGTTATTTTAATTTCGCTTCCCTGACCCTCTTTTGCCATTCATGGAGAAGAGTTTTCTGAGTAGAAATTTCTGCACTGCAAACTTTAATTAGTGTAGTTATATTTAATTAAAATCCGCATTAGCATTACATGGAGAGGAAAAACACGAAAACCTCCCAGGGTTAGTGATAAAATTTTGTAAAGTAAACTTGTCTCAATCAGTTGTTATGTTGTAAGTTTTAATGAAAATCAATAAATGCCTTTTCTTTCAAAAATTTCTGTATCGTACTTTTTATAAATTAATTTCGATTTTTTTGATAAATCTTTATATTAATTACAGTGAGCAGCTTCACAAATCTATATATTAAAATGTAAAATAACATAGAATTGTTTTTGTTTGTTGTTTTTAATGATCCATCGAAATGATCTATTAGAAAAATGGTACAATCTTTAAAAAAATTGAAAAAAATTAATTAAAATTAAAAAAAAGAAAAGGTTGTGAAAAATATATGTATTTAAATTGTAATTGAAAGAAACAAATTAAAAAAGTAATAAAAAAATAAAATCTTGAACTCCATGTTTTACTTTAACAAAAAAAGTTTTACAAGTTAGCAAATCAATTTTTAAAAAAATTAACAAACTTTATTTGATTTATAGAGAAAATATAAATTTATTTTTAATGTAGTTACTTTATATGAATCACTTTCATATGACTACATAGTAAAATTGTATAAATTTAAATACTCTGGTTATTATTAGTTCTCTAAATAATCAAACAAAATAATAAATAATTCAAAATATAATTAGAAAAAGTGCATGTTAAATAAAATGATAAAACCATTTTGAAAATAAATAAAGCCGTTTTAGAGTTTAAAAAAATTATTTTCTTAGAAGGAGAAAAAGCATAATGTAGAGTGAGTCTCTTCTGATTTCTTTTGAAAGCTAGTTGACCCCCGCAGGTTGCAATTTCCCCTTTTCTGTGACAGTGGTTAGTCGATTAGTTTCAGATTACTTAACACCCCAGGGAGTACGCGCACCCCCACCAAAAATGTAGGGGAGACAGTGGAACGGGTTTTGGAGGTGCTATATTTTTCGTCCCTATTCGGGACTAACTCTTACTGAAGGTTAGAAGGGAAATGAAGAGGCCTTCTCACAGTATCCTTTGGCCAAGGTTTGAAGTATTGATCTGTCATAGTTAAGATTCAACTTTTAAAATTACGATTTATACGTTAAAATTTCTAGGAAAACATTTTCTCAACGACCATATAAGTCTATAAAGGAGGTATAGAAAATTTTATAAGATGGTATATAATTTATGAAGTTCCTTAACAGCAGACAAATCATGTCACTATTTTTAACTCTAAATGATCACTGTCCTGATTTATCAAGACAACTGCGACATCTAAAATAAGTACAAAATATTTTATATGTTTAAAAAAATTACAAAGAAGTTTTAAACCATGTATTCTTTGTCTCAAAATGTTAAACGAAATAAAATGTATATAATTGAGTGAGTTTGCTATGTTAAGTTTTTATTTCCTTAAGAAGGTCGTTTTATTGATATGAAATGAATGTATCTGAGTGCACAGTTTCTAAGTAAGCAATTCTTGATCTTAAGAATTATTGGAAGATATTCTAGTAACATTGATCATTCTGAACGGTTATGGCAGAATTCTGACTCAAGATATCCATAAATAAGTATAATATGACATTGGATCAAGTTTTAGTGGAGCTAAACATACTCCTTCTGAATACATGAAGCATGAAATTGGAAGGAATGGCCCTATATCTATATCTTTTATTTATATCCATACATTAACTTCATTCATCTTTTATTTGATTAAATAAGTTTCCTAAAACAAGCTAAAACGATAATTTAGTTAGATTTTGATTTTATATATTTGTACTATATATATATATATATATATATATATATATATATATATATATATATATATATATATATATATATATATATATATATATATATTAAAATCTATCGAAAAACGTAATTTTTAATTTATGTTCAGAATTCATTCCTATTACTCATTTAATTAGTTACATTCATTTTACCGGTGGTCAAATTTTGAAGATTAAAAAATATGAAAAAAAAAAAAAAATTATATTCAATTTATTCGCAGCGAAACTTTATTTCTTAATCTTGCATGTAATTTAATTTTAAGAAAATCCATTTATTACGCACATGATTCATGAATATAGCCTTACATGCGTTGTTTTCCACATTGAAAAACTTCTGTCATTTTATGAAAGAGAAAACAAATGATAAATTTAAAATTATCAAGGAGATGTAAGGAATATGTACTATAACTTATTTTAAAATTTCAATTTTAAAAACAAAATTGCCTAGAAACAAATATTTCTGAGTTAAAAAGCACAACTTTATTGTAAATACTTTGATAGAGATGGTGGATCTCTGTATTAAATTACGTACAGGTCTGGTTACCATATAGGCATGAATAGCAGTTTATAAGAACTACTGCAGAATAATACATAGTTGCCAGGTAGTGGCTGTACACAGTGCGCTGGTTCATTGAATACTAGAAGTTGAACAAACAATACTTTATTTAACAATTGTAAATAATCAAACCAAAATCATTGCACTATTGCAATGGTAGCCACGACTGGCTCAAACAAGTGTTCAAGAGCAACTGGTTAGTTCGAAACAATTACAACAGATGGCGTTTCGCTTAAGACCGAACAATAGCTTTTGATACTTTTTGAAATCTGGGAAAACAAATTCAGAAATTACTTTTCTAAATCCCCTATTCTACTGCTTGGCGTAACTTGCTCTTCTTTTTGTTGAATGATGCATGGTTTACATCCAGTATATGGTGTTAGAAGTAGTTTTTTTTATCGGGAAACCCGAATCTCCATATCAACAGAACTTTTTATTTGTGAAGACCAGGTGCTGTTTCAGCTGTCTGTACAATTTAGAATCCTTAAGTAACCCTGAATGAAAATATTTAAAAAGTTTTATTTGTATTTGCATAAAACATTAATTATAGTTATAGATTTTTTTTTTTACCTGAATCATGCCTTCTTCCTGGGCAAGGGCCCTTTAAACAAGTGATTATCCTATAAGGACATAAGATGTCTAAATGCTTGAGACAATGACATCTCATATGCCCTGAATAGTATTGTTAAAGTTCCACTTTGGGTCGACAAACTGCTCTAGCTGTACAATCTGGTTTAAAATAAACTATTAAATTCTTGAAATAAAATTAAAATAATTTTTTCGAATCTATAATTTCTATATTAATTGATAAACATTTATATTTAAATCGTTGTATTAAGAATCTGCTAGAAAATAAGAAACTCAAATTGTTTTCAATATCTTAGAAAAAATATTCTTAGTTTCCAACCCTGAATGTTAAGTAAGATATTGAAGGTGACATTTATTTCAGCTCTTATAATTATTATTTGTAAAAATCTTTAAAGATGTCTTAATTTACCAATAAATCCACATCAATTTTCCAACCTAACACCAACATCAGAAATCGCTTTTGCATAATATTCAAGTCTCTTGGGTTGACCAAGGTGAATTACGCAACTTGAATAGGTATCCTATACAATAAACAAAAATTCTATTCATTTTACAGTCTAAAAATTCAGAATAGTTTCGTTGAACTCAGAATAAAAAATAATTATTAAATCAAAATTTTTATATAAGTCATGTAGACACGCACACACATTAGAGAGAGGGGGAGATAACCAGAATAAACTCCCTAAAAGTGAGTTAAACAACAGCAAAAATAGTGAATAAATATGTTTTATTCCAATTGCTATGAATTGTGCTTTGTTTCAGACTCCAGTGATGTGCCTCTATTTATCTTTGTGGCTAACAGTGATCAATTGCCTCTATTTATCTTTGAACAGAAACTTCAGTTCAGAAACCGTTTTAAGATTCTTCAAGTATTCCTTGACTTTTAGATTTTCCCGCAGAATTCAGTCAAGCAGATTGAAGTCAGATGAATAAGGAGGCTAGTTAACACCCATTCCTGTTTGATTTGGACTTGCCAAAACAATCATACGATTCTGAAAGTGCTGTTACAGTAAATTTGTTTATTAGTATTGTTTATTTTCAAAGTTTAAAAGATTTCTCTATATTGGTTTTCGATATATATTAGTTCCTTATTGAGGTGCTTTTTCTAATCACCTTGTTTGCTTAATAAAATTTATGCTTTTAGGATTACAGACAGGCATTGTAACATACTATAGCAGAAAATGAAATTAATCGCATTTCTTTGTTAAAATGACTGAAATATTCTATTGTTTAAAGTAATATTCAGTCACTAGCTGAATACTCACTCATTCTTCGCACGGGTAAAAATAAAGTAAAACAATACTGAACAACACTACAAAATAATGTCCAAAACTCAGACTTACACCATCGCCTTCCTTCTCGCTCCCGTGAAATTTCCGGGCTGGAGTGTTTAGTAGTAACGCGCCAATAAGAATAAAACTAGTTCATTTTCTTTGCCCGGAAAACATTTTATTTCTCATTTTACACACCAGGTGGCAGTACCAGGATATTTTTAAGGTAATTCTAGATAGTTTGTTTATTTTAAACTAGATGTCAGCACTAATGAAATACGTGTATTTGGCAAAATAGGCACTTTTATGACCGTTTTCTTGAAAATTAACCAATTGTTAAGGGGTTAAGCTGAGATAATTTTTTTTTTAGTCCTTAACGGAAGTTTTACATTGTTAGATTACAAAGAACAAATTTTTGAGAGTTTATGCCATCGAAATAAAGATTAACTGTATTCAGTTTTTAAGGGCATAATGATTTTGCTGCAGGCCACTTTTTGATAATCTAAATTTACATCATTTTAACAATTTTTACCTGCACCTAAAAACCTTTTTCCTCATTATCTATATCTGCACAATGACGAAACTTTAATAGGTACCAAATATACCAAGGAAGCACTTATTACCTGCATTAGTATATCTGGTCCTTATTAAAATTGTAACAATTACCGCGATACTTGTTCCTGTAACCAAATTAAATTATCATCATTGGCGTCAATAATAAGAGGATTTTTAACGTTTCTCCTTAACGTTATACTAGTTCTCCATTCATTTTGCTTTTCAGTACATAGCTTTTATTTTTCTTTCAGTTAGCACCCATTACCAAAATTAATTTAACATCAATAATGGTGATTTTCAATCTTACTTTATAATAAATTTTAACAATCAAATTTATACATCGGCTAGATCAATTTTCTTTGATAAAAAAAATTATTAAAAGAAAAAAGAATATAGGTTCTACTAAAAGAAAAGAATATAGGTTCTAACCTGTTGTCTCATATCTATTTCTTAGGCGTTCTCCGGTATACCCGGGCTAAAGCGAGTTCATAGAAAGCTTCTCTTCTAAAATGAAAACAATATTTAAATTCTTTTTCTGTGAAGTAGTCTTGCCGATACTGTGACGATTTCAGCAAAAATGTTTCGTCCAGTTTCTCCTCATTTATATACCATCGTATATCGCGAATTTCAAAACATTGTTCATATTTTGAAAAGTCAAATGAAAATAGAGAATAATAAATTGAAAGAATTATTAAAATAAATGAAAATAAATAAAAACAAAAGCTTTCGGAAACGCAAAGAGCCTACACACAAAGAAAACTGAGAAATGGTGTCTTAAGATATTCATCCACTTTTAGATGCACCTGGATAATCCGCACATGCGCTGTATAAAGCAACTACTTCAATTACTCTTATCTGGCGCAGTTTTTATTATTATTTTTTTAATTTTAAAGCAATAATTTCGTTATCAGTTTAAAATTGATTCAAACGCTTTTTTTTTTTTTTTAAATATTTAAGCTATAGCAAAAGTGGCACTAGACCTAGTATATATTTCGGACATTTACCAAAGGTCTAGTCATACTAGGTCTGGTTAAGTGCCATTGCCCGGTATACATTTGCCCGGTATATCCTACACTGATGTTTTTTTAGGGTCAAGTGCCATTGCCCGGTATACATTTGCCCTTTATACCCTACACTGATGTTTTTTTAAGGTCAAGTGCCACTGCCCGGTATACATTTGCCCGGTATACCCTACACAGATATTTTTTTAAAGTCAAGTGCCATTGCCCGGTATATATTTGCCCGATACTCCAAACACTGATGTTTCTTCTTATCTATCGTCAGTAAGTATTAAAATATCGAATAAATGTATATCCACGAATAAATTATCAAATCGGATGTATTAAATATTTCGGACATTCACCAAAGCGACTAATTTGATTGTCAACATTCACCGGTGAAAGTCAACAACCACCGATTTCGGTCATTCACAGTAACATGCACATCATTTACATAATAACCTCATCATGACGATTATTTCATACTTTGCCTAAATAGCATCCTCCATTTCAAAAAATAAAAATAATTGGTTTTGTTGGCGATGATCTCGTAAGGCGATAAAGAATCATGCATAGTACAGGTAAGGAAGATATTAACCTCGAAGGAAAAGTGGATGAATAACCCAAGGAACCCTGAGAAATAACATAAAGGTTTTGTAATAGTGTGTTAAAGGCAAACGTTATTTTTGAACGCTAATTTTCGCGCATGCGCTGTGAAGCTTTATTAGTGTTTACGTTAATGGAAAACCGTAATGTAGAGATTTTGCGTTACGTTATGGTTTCCCGTTACAGCTAACGTTAATTGAGCCTCATCGCGCATACGCAAAAACTATCATAAAGAGAATAACGCACGCCTTTAAATACATCTTTCACAAAACCTTAATGTTATTTCTCAGTTTTCTTTGTATGCCTATGTTTGCATTTGTGAAAGGTTTTGTTTTTCATTATTTTCCTTTTTTATTTTCTTATACTTTTCAAGATATGAATAATTTGTTGGAATTGGCGATATACGATGGTATGAATGAGAAGGAAATAGAGGAAACGCTATTGCCTGAAATTGTCGCAGTTTTGGTAAGAAACAAAATTGATTAATCATGGAATAGAACTTTGTAACAGGTAGAAATTGAAATAAAAAAAAGCTATGTAATAAAAAGCGAAACTAAGAGAAATGATACCAATTTGATTAAAAGAGGCGTAAAAAAAAATCTCCATACTATTATTGACGCCATTAATGCTCGATTAATTTTAGTGATTGGTTCTAATTGAAACAACAAAAAAAAAGTGATTTATGTTCTATAGAAAGCAAATTAAATTGATAAACGGTACAAATTAATTTAGATGTAGATGTAGTTAATTTACGTCGCACTAGAGCTGCACAATGGGCTATTGGCGACGGTCTGGGAAACATCCCTGAGGATGATCCGAAGACATGCCATCACAATTTTGATCTTCTGCAGAGGGGATGGCACCCCTGCTTCGGTAGCCCAACGACCTGCACGCGAAGTCGAGCACTTTACGGTAGAACAGTTTAACGAGGACCAATACCGCACACCCTCGGTCCCTACGCAGACTGATCCAAGTGGTCACCCACCCGCACACTGACCGCAGCCAGTGATGCTTGACTTCGGTGATCTGCTAGGAACCGTGTCTTAACGATCAGTCCACTGCGGGACCACAAATTCATTTAGAAGAAACATAAATAATCACCGTTACATTATTGAACCACTTCTAAAATAATTTAAATGAGAAGACTGGTTGAATACGAAAAAGTAAGTGCTTAACTCCTTATATATTAATTTTTATTAAAAATGAGACTATAAATCGGAAATGAAGCTTATTCTAACTGCTATATATGTATACTATATGTACTCCTATATTCACTTTAATCAATTGCAGAGTGCAATACTGTGAAAATATTGATTTCATAATAAAAGTTACTTTTTCTATACTTGGTTCAGAGAACAAATAACCGAAATAAATAAAGTCACCTGACACTGGTCATTAGTTTTGGTTGATAACAACAAGGTTATAACAAACAGGGTTTATATGAATAATAGTTGGTACTGAAAGAATCGCCAACTCAGGGAGGAATCGGTAGAAGTAGATAATGTTGGCGATAAACAGCAAACTTTTATCTTTATTTCCACGATCTGAAAAAAAAGTACATACCAAACTGTTTAAATCTAGAATTATGCTTATTCAATAATTTTTATTTGCAATAATTTAAAACCATACATATTGTCAATAAAGCAATGAAAAAATATTCTACTAACACTGTTAAAACACTAATGAAATAATTAATACTTTTTTTGCCTTCACAGGAAAAATATCTAAAGAAAGAAAAAAAAAAGCAATCATAAAAAAATAAGCAATAATTTTTTTTTCACGGTGGAACACTTCAGATATATTTTTTCCTCCCTTTAATTTAATATCGCCTTTTAGAAGCTAAATAAAAAAAAAATAAACGTTTTAAGTAGCTTAATATGTAGGTTAATTGTTGTCAAGAGAGAAAAAAAAATATTAAGATGAATTTACGTAAAAATTTGATAAGAGTACCTATAAAAAGGCATAATTTTTACCTCGTAATTTTTTACTTTTTCTTTTCTTATTTTAATGTTTATGAAATAATGGTTACCCTTTAAATTTTTTTTTCACTCTAAGAATAAGCGCTTCTGTTGTGTTACTGAATAGAAGAAATTTTTTTAAAAAAACTACTATTTACAGCAAGATAACTAATAAGAAATGCATACAATAAAAAATAAATAAATTGAGGAACAATTTATATCGAAGTCGACATTCGGTTAATATTATCAACACGGATGTTTGATTACGTACAAAAATATTTCTTTTTCTGATTTTGTGTTACAACGTCTAAATTAATGCTTGTATAAAAAGTCTATTTTAGTTAATATTGAGTTCAAAAATATCATAACAGGAGTTAAATACATTTTAAATATACATACAATAATATGGAATTTTTTAATGTGACTCATAATTACAACGATATGGACTACAGCTAGAAAGTACACAGTCACAGTGTTTAAAAAGCCCTCGTTGCAACTATGGTACTTAAAAGCAAGTTTTATAATTGCTATTATAGTGCAGCTTTTTTTGACGGAATGTATACGTAAAAAGAATCCAGAATTTGAGACGATACGATTACGTATTTAATTATTGAGTATGTATTTTATTATATCAAACGAGACGTATTTTATTATTGCACAGAGCTTCTGGTAAATTGCCAGTACACGAGATCTTCTATGCTCCGTAACCCTAACTGTCTACAAATTATACAATTGGCTACTTTAAGATGAAGATTATTGATACCCAGACATGTGACCCATGACCTCGGCGCCAGCTGATCGTTTATAAACAAGATGAAGTGTTAAAGTCGAGCTAAGTCTTTCGACATAAGTTAGAATGTTAATTGACGTGAGGTTTATTAAATACAACGCCGTATCACATATCAAATTTGTTAAAATAGAATTATTTCTCTTCTACGTCTTACTTAACTTAGACTTATTATTTGTTTATGTATTTTATTGTAACCATGATATATTTTTGTTTTGTGTACCTGGCAACTTCGATGCATAACTAGTTTGATTATGTTCTACATGGCTTCGCGCCTGTCTTTGTATTGAATAAGAAATATTCTTTGAAAGAATTGAAATCTTTTTGGAAGAATCTTTGTAAAAGAAAATGGAATGTGTCACCTAAGAGAATTGATACTTGACGGGCTCGGCTTATTATTAGACAATGTTTCACTAAATTAATGGAATAATATTAATAGAAAAAGAATTCATTGCGGAAAGAATTTACGTTAACTGCTGGTACTTTAGAATTAGAATTGGCAAAAGCAGATGTCCAAACAGACCGTTTAAAAATTCTAAGACTATATGACGTTCTAGCTTAAATCTCTTAAGACTCTTGTCATATTTAAAACTAGAACATGAAAATATTATTTCAAAGACATCGAGAGTAATGTATTGAAAAAATGGTTAACTATCAAATAATGAAAACATTACCACAAAGAATAGCGTTGAAAAAAATGAAAACACTTACTACCAATGTCAGAATTACAACAGTTAAACCAAGAAATGAATAAAAAACAAAACAAATTTGCATTTTTAGGCAATTTCGGAAAATACATGAAAACAACACTATTGATGACAACGACAAATTTCAATATCTATAGTGCAAGCAATGGCTCCTATATCGCCAAGTAAAGAACTGGCAAGCTAAAGTTATCTACTAACTGGTTGACTAAGAAATAGTTGATAGTTTTCCACTACCGGATCAAAATTATAAGAAGGTTTTTGCTCAAATAAAATTAAGATCTGCACGATGGGATTTAGTGGTTGAAATTTATGTACGAGAATTATTAAGATTAGCATTGGCGTATGCAACGAAAAAGGGTAACATGACGTTGACAACATCATACGAAAACTTACGAACACAACAGCAGCACTCGAATCCTTAGGGGTTAAAAATGATCTTTAAACCACCGTGTTTCATACATTAGGTGAATCAGTTCTTCCAGAAGCAATTGCAGCACAGAAAACTTCGTCTAATTGTTAAAATATCTTAAAACTGAAAGTAAGAACGCCTACAAATAACTTGTAAAATTTTTTTAAATTTAAAATTATTGTTAAGATTTGAAAGGGATTAGACTTAAGAAGAAATTTACTAATTATAAATTTAAAACTTTATGTTCTCTTGTTGGGGAGAGGATGTTGCGGGTTCAAATAAGTACATAACTCGCTGATTCCAACCAAAGGAATGATTCACCACATTATAACTTCTTTAGAAGCACTCTCAACATCATGCCAATCGCTAGATCAAGCGTGGGTTCTTGGCCACTCCGCGATTCTCGGTAATGAAATCGCGGACGAGATGGCCAAAGCGGCTCTAGTCAAATCAAGAATTTATTACAAATTAACTCCAGAAGACACCTACTTTGTGATCAAACAACTCTATATCAACAAACCAGACAATATGCATTAGCGAACAACAAATACTATGCAGACTTTCCTTATATGCATATAATATATAAAAAACCTCGAATACTCTCTCATGTAGACATCAAGACGTAAAATTTTCACAAACTAGTACCTGAACATACTCATCTGACAAAAGCTAAGTTATCCTGATTCGGTCTTGTACCAGATGACAAATGCAGATGCGGCACTCTTGCCGATATCGACTATATTGTCCTCGTAACTCCACTTCTGGAATAACAGTGTACTTTACTTTGAACACAATTTGGTTTTGGGGTTCAGTACTTCTCATCACTCATGGGCACTTCAGATGATCACAAACTCTATCCTTTATTCAATTCCTAAAGGCTATCCATCAACTGTAAAATACAGCCAACCATTCACTTTACCCTAACATAATTGATGAACGAGCTATAAGCGATAAACAGCAATGAGCTCCGAAAATGCCCGTCAGTCATCATCATCAAATAAAGGAGAGTGCTGAAAAATAATGATATTGTTAAATTGTAAAAGTAATTCTTGTTTGTAACTTATTTTGAATTGCCTTCGTCCAAATTATCAGTCAGAAAAATAAATTCTGCTCTTATTTAATAAACCTGTTTATTTAATCATTAGTGAATAGATTATTATATCGTGCGAATTCGACTGTCCAATACCTCGACTGTTGATTCTGCTGCGAAAACCATAGCTTTAACCAAACAAATCCAAAATTTTATTGCAAAGTTAGGTCAAATATAGGCCAGAAACGATCGACTCAAAGCACAAAAATCTCATTCCATCAACTTATTGAATCAACGAAAAGAACATGAAATTCCAACTTCTAATGTTTTTCAAACTCAGGCAACTACTACTTTTGTGATATAGGTAATGTCAGTGAAGACGAAGGTGACAATCATCCATTTATAGTGCCAACTCCTAGAAAAGCAAAAATTCTACATATCGCTCACGGGCTGTAATAGCGGTGTCGGATTCACCATTTGTTAAGGCGTGGAGAAACTCGTGTGCATATATTTAAATCAACGACATAATTTCATATTGAGTAACAATAAGCAATAAGTGATAATATTATATTTACAACATGTTTATTCAGATTAAGGTTAAATTAATATTATTAAGAATGCAACGACAGCAAACATGGAACACAGGTACCATCTCCCAGACTGTCTCTGTTGTTGATAAAGCTGGAGAAGAGATAAAAAGCTGACGCTTTTACCTCATTCACCAGACAAGGTGAGGCTTGTGCCTAGCTGCTTAGGCTTGTGCCATACTGCTACAGGACTCCCCTTCCAGCGACAGCGTTGTCTTACAGGTAGCGAGAGTTAAATTTAACTCTCCTTCCAGACTTAGTTACATAAGGCTGAGATGCGGGTGGCATCTGTGGAGCAGTCTGAACTATGGTGGTAGAAGGTACGGGAACTGATACAGCTGGAAGGGGCGATGAAGGCATGGAAACAGTTTCAGTAGGAACCTGTAATAAAGGCATAGGAACAGGTGTTTCAGGGACAACATCGATAAATGCAGGTTTGACACGATCCACATTGACGGTGACATTTCGTGAGGCTAGCTGGATGGTGAATGTTTTGTCAGTTCTAGAGATGACATGAAAGGGTCCCATGTAGATAGGTGAAAGAGAGCTGCGGACAGAGTCTTGCCGTAAAAACACATGACTGCACGAAGATAAAGCACTGTGCACAAACACTGTCCTGCCAGAACGAAGGCTAGGAGGAACAGGTTGGATGCGAGACATGATGTCTCTCAGAAAACCAACAAATGAAGCAGGATCTAAATTCTGGCTGGAGGAGATGAAAAATTCACCCGGCAGCCGGAGTGGTGAACCATAGACCAATTCAGCCACACTGCAGTCAATATCACTTTTTAAACAGGATCGGAGGCCCAAAAGGATGGAAGGATGTCGACCCAACGATCAGTTGCATAACAACGAATAGCTGCTTTCAGACTTCTGTGCCACCGTTCTATAAGCCCATTTGAAGCTGGGTGGTAAGGTGTTGTGTGGATGCAGTGAGATCCTAATAGCCTTGTCAAAGACTTGAAAAGATGAGAGTCGAACTGGCGTCCACGATCTGTGGTTATCCTAAGTGGCACACCAAATCGGCAAATCCAGTTAGAGTAAAAAGCACTGGCAACTGTTTCAGCAGTTATGTCCACAACAGGGATGGCCTCCGGCCATCTACTAAAACGATCTATCATCGTAAGAAGGAATCTACAGCCTTGCGATTGTGGTAGTGGACCAACAAGATCTAAGTGAACGTGTTCAAAACGAGAGCTAGGAGGAGTAATTTCACCAGGTAAACTTATTGTGTGTCTGTGAATCTTGCTTTGTTGACATGGTACACATGTTTTAGCAAAGTGCACTATATCGGAATTCATCGAAGGCCAACAGAAGCGCTGTTTGACAAGATTTAAAGAGGACTTTGTACCAGGATGAGACAATCCATGTAGGGCTGTGAACACTTGGTGACGAAGCTGCTTCGGGACAAAAGGTCTAATTTTGTCAGTTGTTGTGTCACAAATCAACTCTGTTGAAGAATCATTAGCCAGCGGAAACTTCTTAAGATTCAAACTGGTGCTAGATGGATTGTTGATTAGTTGCTGTAACTCAGAATCCTCTTTTTGAGCGTCTGCCAGGGTCTCTAAATCAACAGCCTGTGGTGCTGAGATGACTTGCAGACGAGAAAGGGCATCAGCAATGCAGTTGTCACTACCTTTGATGTGTCGAATGTCAGTTGAAAATTGACTTATGAAGTCCAAGTGGCGTAACTGACGAGGAGAACATTTCTCCAACTTTTGGGAAAAGGCATAACACAGCGGCTTATGGTCGGTGTAGATACAGAAACTTCTAGCTTCCACCATGTGGCGAAAGTGCTTAATTGCCTCATACACTGCTAAAAGTTCACGGTCGTATGCAGAGTATCTCATCTGAGCCGGTGATAATTTTTTTGAAAAGAAGGCTAGTGGCTGCATACCAATGCTTGTACATTGATGTAATGCACCACCAACAGCAGTGTCAGATGCGTCTACATGCAGTGCAAGGGCAGCGGAAATATCAGGGTGATACAACAGTGCTGCGTCAGAAAGTTTCTTTTTACAGCATTCAAATGCTTTATCAGCCTCAAGTGACCAATTGATTTTTCTTCTGTCATTTTTCTTTGTCGAGTTTAAGTATGCGTTCAAAGGCATCTGAACTTCAGCCATGTTGGGCAGGAAACGTCTGTAAAAGTTTAAGGCACCTAAAAATCTACGAAGTTGCGAAACATCCTCAGGTTTTGGATATGTTAAGATAGCTTCTACTTTCTGGGGTAGAGGTTGACATCCTTTTTCTGAGACAAGGTGGCCTAAGAATTCTATTTCAGTGACTAAGAATACACACTTAGAAGGATTCACTGTTAGTCCATATGAATTAAGACGTTCAAACATCTTGTGGAGATGTTGTTGATGCTCGACTTCATTTTTGCTGGCAATCAGGATGTCGTCCAGGTATGGGAAACAAAATTCTAATCCTAACAAGACCTCATGAATGAATCTTTGAAATGTCTGAGCAGCATTGGACAAACCAAAGGGCATGAAAACAAATTCAAAAAGCCCGGAGGGGGTCACAATAGCAGTTTTAGGTATGTCTGCTGGAAAAACTGGAATATGATGGAAGGCTCGAACAATATCAACTTTTGAGAAAATTTTGCAGCCATGAAGATTATGAGTGAAATCCTGTAAGTGTGGAGCAGGATAATGGTCTGGGACAGTTATTTTATTTAGAGCTCTATAATCTCCAGTTGGACGCCAAGCACCAGAACCTTTGGGGACAAGGTGCAAGGGTGATGCCCAATTTGATTTAGAGGGTCTGCAAATGCCTTGCTCCATCATGTATTGAAATTCTTTTTTAGCTGCAGCAAATTGTGCAGGATTAAGACGCCTAGGTTTGGCATAGACTGGAGGACCAGTGGTCTCAATGAAATGAAAGGTCTTATGATCAGTATTAGAATTAAAAGGGGATGGCCGGGTAAGAATAGGGTATTGTTCAAGAATTTTAAATACATCTGAATTCTTAGCAATAGTTTTAATGGAGGTGAAAATACCACTAATTTGTTGACCTTTTGTTGTTAGTTTGGTTAAAGGGTCAATAAGACAATTATTTTTAAGATCTATGAGAAGACCAAAATGAGCTAAAAAATCAGAACCAATTATGGGAAATTTAACATCTGCTATAGTAAATTGCCATTTAAAACTTCTACGTAAATTTAAATTTAGTTCAATTAATACTTGGCCATAAGTGGAAATTTTAGAATTATTTGCAGCGAATAAAGTAAAAGTATCAGGGGAATGCTTATTATCGTTAGGTAATACAGATATATCTGCACCTGAATCAATTAAATATTTCTTTTTTGTTAACGGGTCAAAAATGCTCAGGCGACTATTACCAACTGGTTTAGTGTCATCCCATGTCGCTACTGTGATGCACGAGGGCCGTTTCCCGTGTGGAAAGAGCAAGGCGCTTTGCATTTGTGTGCATTGGAACCAAAGCGAGAATGGTAAAAGCACAACCCATTATTCTCTCTGTTCCCAGACTTGCTACGACTACGATAATAATTACGCCTGCCTTGATAAGGAGATCTGGATCGGCTAGCAGCCAAGGTGTCAAATTTCTTTGACAATTCAGATATTTGCAATTGTAATATCTTGTAGTCCGCTTGCTCAGCTACAGAAACAGAGTTGACAAACTGGTTGCCAGACTCAGTAAGCTCTGCTATTTTATCAGCAAGTAAAGCAAGTTTCTCTAATTTATCCTCACTTACTGCTAGGACAGTTTGTATATTGTTTGGAAGGCGTTGAAGCCAAAGATTTTTTAGAAAATCATCTGTCACTTGGTTATTTGCCAGCTCTCTCATACGTCTAAGCAATACACTAGGTTTTTGATCACCCAAGGATAATTCCTGCAATAGGGCTTTGGTATTTTGAGCTGCAGATAGTTCAAAGGTTGAAAGTAGTCTATCCTTTAATATAGTAAAAGGAGTGTCAGCAGGTATATTAAAGACTAAATCACTGACAGATGAAAGGATATCAGAATCAAGAATATTAATTAAATAATTGTATTTAGTAGTTTCATCATTAACTTTATTAAGAGTGAAAGCTGCCTCCAGCTGAGCAAAAAATAATTTAATATTCTGTTTAGAAAAGGAAGGCATTTTTCCATGTGTAGAAGCCATGGTAGAAAGAATAGAAAGTTTAATTATTTATCAGGTTATAAAAATAAATTTCTTAAATAAACATTACTGGGGAGAAAAAAAATAGTCATTAGCTATAATTATCTTTAAAAAAATTGAATCATAACTTAACACTCGTAGCAAAACCATGTGGTTAACCACGTTCCCATACCTGGATGAGGATGTAGATTTCCAATGGAAAATTGCTTGTTCGATGTTTTATAATTCATTTCAGGTAGTTAGACGATTTATACGATGGTAGATGAAGATTATCAGAAGGTATCAGTATTTTATAGTCCGGGTTACCATTGTCGGATTCACCATTTGTTAAGGCGTGGAGAAACTCGTGTGCATATATTTAAATCAACGACATAATTTCATATTGAGTAACAATAAGCAATAAGTGATAATATTATATTTACAACATGTTTATTCAGATTAAGGTTAAATTAATATTATTAAGAATGCAACGACAGCAAACATGGAACACAGGTACCATCTCCCTGACTGTCTCTGTTGTTGATAAAGCTGGAGAAGAGATAAAAAGCTGACGCTTTTACCTCATTCACCAGACAAGGTGAGGCTTGTGCCAAGCTGCTTAGGCTTGTGCCATACTGCTACAAGCGGCACAACTCAAAAAATAAAGTTTTGAGATAAGTGGGTTTAAAGTTTTCATTGCTAAGGCATAGGAAATGTTTTAGTTTGCTTAAACTAAGATTACCTTCAAGTTGAATTATGAGTTGTGCTAGTATTGCTGCTGAAAAGAATGTGTGTTTTCATATTTACACCATTTCTTAGTCCAAAACGAGTGTTTTTTTAGTTGTGCCTCTATTCCAGCCCATGAGCGATGTAGTGATTGTAGACTAAAACTTTACGTTTGACATGAATACAGAAATATTAATGTTAAAATATTTTACAAATTACACCGGAAAACTAATTAGTGATATTATCACATTTAAGTCCAAAGTGAAAAAAGCTTCTACTGTTATCTTTTTATCGAGAAAGGAACCAAATATCACATGTATCTTCTTTCATTCAAGTCTTTTAATGGTGTGCTGTAATCAGTACCTGCGGACACTGAAATAGCCAATTTGACTCCACTGTCAGCTACAATAAACAAATAATTTATTAAGAACGGCGCAGTGTTTCCATTTTAATTTTAACTTCACATAAATGGGAACAAACATAACAAATTTTCACACAGCGCTACAGATGTCAAGTCCTCTTGCAATCAGGATCCACGCTGTATAAAACACGGTAAAGAACATTTCACCTATACCTGCACGTGTGCATTTGAAGAGAAGATCATCCCTCTAACTTAAAAAAATGTAAAAAATACCTTTCATTGAGGACAAGAAAATTACCTGAACCGAAGCGGCGCGTGGAGCCAAAAGCTCTAATTGTGAAGAAATAATTACATTCAACAATGATGCATTGATATTGAGAACGCCTAAAGCATTTTGACTGAACTCAAAATACTAAATACACTTCTCATAAAATAGAGAAATTTTATTTTTACTCAAACATAAAAGGAGGGCAACGTTCGTCAAGCCTAAAACAAACTAAGCAACAAAATTGAAAAACTCCCATTATAAACAGGAATGCTAATGATATTAAAAACAAAATTTCTTAATTTTCTGATTTTATCGCTGAACATGATCCTGATTCCTGACATTGCAATAGTAACTGAAATTCATTTTAAAATTCCTATTTATGTTGACTACCTATGTGATAGAAATTATGGAGGCGACCAATGAGTAAAAAAGTCAGAATTTTACTCTATTAACTCTGATGGTTACAAAGAAATTTTATATCTTCAGTTCAATACAATAACGCAAAAGTCAAAATTACTGGAATTCACAATCCACCATGCAGAGATTCCTTACAGAAATTCATATCATTAAATTATTCCCATTATACAAACTAGTTTGGTAGGCGGCTTTTAAATTTTATTATGTTGTTGTGGAAGTCGAGTAGTGTTCCAAATAATTAGTGTTTACCATTAATTAAATATTTAAATAGCACTTTATTTACTTATAAACACATAATACTGATTACGAATGCAATTGGATGGTCAACTGATCAATTGCATACAATCTCTTGCATTACTTATATAATCTCATATTCAATTGATTAATCATAACTGACCGCTATCTATCTATATAAAATGGTATTACTTACTTTTTCATACACTACAACGACCTAAATTCAAAGCACACTATTTGGGAATGTATATAAATAATTATATAAAAATCTTTAACTTAAGAGTTTAATTGATAAATTTTCTCTGATTGCTATTGCACCAATTCATCTTACATAGTACCCTATTCATTGTAACTAAAAGTTTGATGTTTTGGACATTGCTGTTACCAATTTTAAATTTCCGATGGTGGTAAGCAAGTCAATTGATCTTTCATCTGACCTCAATTCTTTAATTATGACAATTGAGTTGAGAAAAACAAGTAACTCTAACTGGTAATCCTGTCTGATAGTCGAGATTGAGACAAATATTTACGTTTTGGCTATAAGCTCAGTTAACAGCTGACTTTATTACGCCACTTAATGAAAAATTTACGCCTTCTCTATGATTTAATGCTAAACTTTTCGAAAACAGTCCCTTGTGGGTGAGGGCGGTCATACAGGTATAGGTTCTATTATTTTGTGAACAACGGCAAGCTGATGGCAATGTATTAGCAGCATTATAGACACTGACCGCTTTTACTTCTAAGACTCATCAATTTGAATCTTGGTGAACTTCAAACTGAACCCTGGTTATTACAATGATAGTTAAGTGCTTTAACCATTTTGCCATCACGGTCCTATCTATTGTTTCATCAGAAACAAAAACTTTAATTACGGTTCTTAACAGCAAAAGAAGAATTAAAATTAAAAAAACTTACATTTTTGATATCATGGGTAACACATCACCCCAAATCAATTTTTCGGGCAGCTAACGAAGTGCAGAATAAAAGGGAATTATCTTATGATAACGTCATACATGATTACAGGAGAAATCAATGTACCAGTAATACCTTTTAGGGGTAATAAAATTTAAATAGAATTAAAACTATTAGAATCTCCTACTATAGAAGTACATTTAAAACTTATCAAATTGTGCCATAATGTTTGTACCTATATACATTTAAATATATTTAAAACAAGCTGCTAGCAAGTATGAAGTGGAATGTTTTTTAGTAAAATGTTTAAAACAAAATATGTCTTCCACATTTAGTATCTGAAAATGTAAGATTTATGCATTTTACTTTCACAATACATGCTAATTTTCAGTACAGTTTTTACTTTCCTTTGAAATTAAAACGTTATATGTAGTAACATTTCCGTTTAGTTAGTTTTCATTTTATGAAGGGACGTATAAATAACTCAATTCCAAAAACAATTAGCTAATAATCGATAAAATAACTTTTGATTGACAAATCAAAATAATAATGTCCTTTTCAATCAAATTTATGCTTTAAGAGAATACTAAATTCTAAAATAATTCGTAACACCCCAAAAGATTAATATCGACTCATTTCTTAGTTGGACATTCAATGGTTCAAAAGGTGAAGTAAATATAGTAATATTTCGAACTTAGATGCATGTAATCGTGCAGACTTCAGAATAATATGAGATTAAGTAGATTAACAGAGGTAGAACGGTGCTCATCGAAATTCCAGATAAGCGTGAAATTGGAAGCAATGTTCGTAAGTCAAGAGTTCGAAGTCTACTGCACTTGCGCGTTGGCGTTAAGCTGCTGGAGTTCCTCTGACAATGATAAATTTGACAATTTGTAAGGAAATATACACTATTGCAGCTTTTAGAACTTCAAACAATATTCATGTTTTGGGTAAACGTCGCACAAAATTTAAATGATTTAAAATTTTAAATGTAAAGATATCGAGGGAAGCTATTTAATTCATTTTCTATGTAAATTGCATAACCATATATTTTTGGCATTATGTATTTATGTTTTTGTCTGATTGGTAAAAGTGTTTTAAACTAAAAACAATATCCATCTTCCATGAAGACTGAACAGAACATTTAATTTAATATGCATATGCTTGGTAATTGTTTTAACAACCGCAAATTAAAAGATATCCTTCACTATAAAAAAACGGATGTTTTGTTTTTGCAATAATTATACATTTTTACAATATATATATATATATAATGTAATAATCCTGTTAAACTTGTAATAAAAGGGTTAAAATCCCTTTTATTTGTATATAGATAGCTTAAATAATGCAGTCGTAAGCCATTTACACTCAAAACATCTTTATTAATGGTAGTAGGCTGGTATCGATAACAGTCCACATCCGCTCTCCCCAAGGGAGAGGGTGGACAAGACTTTGGACAATTCCGGAACAACTTATTCAAGATCAGAATATGATGAAAAAGCCATGCGAAAAGCATTGCTCTCGCTTTTATACTAACACAGATTTGAGTAAACAGGCACAGTCGTTGACATACTTGTATCCTTACGCATTAAGGAAAATCATTTCATGCTTCCTTATATGGAAGTGAAAGGGGGAGAGATTCTATAAATAACTCAATCGTATGTTTATCAGCCTTGACTTCCCAAAATAGAATCTCTCTACGCTTATTCTTTAACAAAGACATTTTATTAAAACGAAAGAGATTTAATTCTTTTATTAATACAAAAGTATTAATTTTTGTATTACATCCCCCCCAAAAAAGATTTTTGGCAAGCCAAAAAGAAATCATAATAAAATTTAGAATTCTCTGAACTTTTAAAATTTATGTTGGTACGACTGTTCCTTTTCACTACTACAAATAACATTTTTTCAATTATCTGTAAAAAAAAACAACTATATACAATGACAATAACAAAAACATGATAATACACTTTATCTGCTTAGGCAACTAAACAGAAAGAAAAATGAAACATATTTTTATAACTAATCTACTAAAATTTTCAAAAAAAAATTTTTTTTTTTCACACAGAAATATACAAAATTTTTATGGATTTTTATCCAAATATCACTTCTTCCCTTGAAGAAGTAAAAAATTTCTTTTGTTTTGGACACTATTCATGATTTATTTCTACATTTGTGGGTTGTTATATTTCCTAAGATTTGATACATGAACTATTTCAAAATTTTGTTTACTTAAATTTTTCTTTTTATTTCCTATTTTTTCGTCGATGTTAACCTGATAATGTATGCACCCATTACCTAGTTCTATCTTCGAATCATTTGAAATGTTTGGCCTTTCTTTCTTTTTCCTGTACTTTTTGTTATTAACTTCTTGGTCATTCTTTCTTTTTCCTGTTCTTTTTATTTTTGTTACCCCTCACATTATTTTTTTTTTTTCAAAATGTTTACTTTTACTGAAACATCTTAAACTTTTTTCAAAATGTTTACTTTTGTTGAAACATCTTAAACTTCTATTTTTTTTTTCAAAATGTTTACTTTTATTGAAACATCTTAAACTTCCATTTTTTCAAAATGTTTACTTTTATTGAAACATCTTAAACTTCCATTTTTCAAAATGTTTACTTTTATTGAAACTTCTTAAACTTTCATTTTTTTTTCACAATTTTTGACCTTAACATTATGAGAATTCTGTTGTCTACTGTGCAAGGATAAGTTGTCATTGTTAGATTTAGCAGAGATGATCAGTCTCTTACCAACTTGAGTAACAACTGGCCCGACACAATTAATAAACAAACAAAAATCTTTGCAAATTTGCAACCCTACTAAAGCATACAGTATCTCAGTATCAAGTATAAAAAACTTAGCTGAGTTAACAATTTCGCCTATCGTAATAAGGGGAAACTCACAAATTTTGTTAAGTGTGAAATGTCTTTTTGTTTGGGTAACATTTAATTTTTCACATTTTTAATAGGAATATTTTGTATTGACCAAGTCCGAAAAAGAAAAAGCATTAAAAATTTCTTTTAGTTTTTTGTTTTTGTTTGAAAAGCTGAAAAATTTTGAATTTTGTTTGCCGTCACAAATTTAATTAACGTTTGAAACACATTTATTTCCCTCAAAAACATTTTAAATGCATAAAAATACACTATTATATAATAATTAAAAGAAAAGCAATCTAAACACAAGAAATGCAATCTAACTATTCATAATATAACATACTCAGTTATTCATAATTTATAAAGAAAAAGCAATATAAAAACAAGAAATGCACTTTAACTCTTAATAAAATTCTATTCAATTATTGAAATAAAAATGTTAGAATACTACTCATATCTAATATCACTAAAATATTTGATCATGCTAGCGAGAAAGAAAAATAAGAGGATAAAAAAAAAAAATATCTACAGTACTTTCTTTCCATTTTCCACACTGTTCTTTTCCACACTGTTCTTTGACTTTTTATGTTGAAGAGAAACAAAAAATATTAATTTTTTTTTGTTTTTAACGCGCACATTCACTTTTGTTTTCTTTTTTCACTAGCCAAATTTTTCTCCGACTTTCATGTGAAAGGAACTTTTAACAAAGAAGCAAAAAGCTTCTCTATATAATTAATATAAATCGCGCACATTTACTTTTGTTTTCACAATTTGAGCACTACGGAATTGTAGGGTCATCGGTCATTTCCAGATTGGACACTGTAGGGTCATCTCGATCAACACTATGGGTTTCAGAGAGGCATGTGACGAGCTCGAGCCAACATCAGCATTCTCACAGCGATGAGGTGTACAGGTAGTGAAATCAATCCTTCCTTCCTTCCTTCATTCTTTTTTTCACTGCAGAATAGGCAACTTTCTTCTTTCGTCCTTCGTCCCCCGGGATGAGGTTTTATCAACGTTGTAGTCAGCCGGAAAATAGATAACAATGGTTTCCTCAGCAAGTAACCATCCTGGCGTCTTGTAATAAATCTTTATTAATGGTAGTAGGCTGGTATCGATAACACTTCACATCCACACTCCGCAAGGGAGGGGGTGGACAAGACTTAGGACAATTCCGGAACAACTTATTCAGGATCAGAATATGATGAAAAAGCCATGCGAAAAGCATTGCTCTCGCTTTTATACTAACACAGATTTGAGTAAACAGGCACAGTCGTTGACATACTTGTATCCTTACGCATTAAGGAAAATCATTTCATGCTTCCTGCTTCCTTATATGGAAGTGAAACATATATATATATATATATATATATATATATATATATATATATATATATATATATATATATATATATTGAAGTTATACTTCTTATGCGACTTCCAACAAGGAAGCGTTAAACGTTTAACGCTACATTTTTATTGGCCGGGAAATCACGTGGTAGGATCCAGTTTTCCCTCATTCATCTCTATATTGTTTTGGTTCTCACTAGCATAAAAATAATAAAAGTCATAAAACTTTTGTTTTTCTATAAATATTTTTTTAGTTTGTTTTGATATACATATAATTTAATAGGGAGCAGGAAAAAGAGTCGTTGAATAGAACTAGTGATCCTTCTACGACTGCTGATTCTTCTACAATTAACGTCGCAGATTACGAAGTTTAACTTCTTCCGCGCGGAGGGACTCCACGCACTTTTTTGTTGTTGTTTTTGTTTTAGTATAGCTTAGTTGAATGCTTCAAACCTTAAACAATATCTAAATTTTGTTGAATCCGAAATTATCCTAAATATTACTCCAAAATAATACTTTCTACGACAAAATAATAATACGAAATACTATATCAAATAAGTAATGATATTTTGCGCTAAGTCAACAGTTGTTAACTGTTATGAGCTCAAACATCACCAGGTAAGCACATCACACCATCAAAACTGTGTTTGTGTTCCACTTAATGCGGCCATATAGAAAAATGGATCTGTTTGCGGCCTTAAATATTTTCATGCGCAGATTGTAAAATATAAAACGTATTTACAATGTGGATAACTAAGAAGAGTGGAAAAATAAATTTTACTTTTCAAATTTTGTTTGTCATTGGTATTTCACAGAATAACCTTAAGTATCTTATTTCCACCCTTTACCTTAAAGTAAAAAAAGTTAATAATAATGTCTTAAAAATGCTTTAATGGTACCATATTTTATGTTCCCCTCTTCGGGGTTATGAGACAAATAATTCGTTTAACGTTCGTTGCTCAATAGTAAAACCAAAAGGTTTTGTACCCTTTTATATATAAGGTAGTAGAATATTACAACTTTCTTTATAAAATAGCATAATTTTTAATAATGAGGAAGTAGAAAGAATGAAACCTACAAAAGAAAGAAAATTCAACATATGATCTTTTTATTTTTAGAATATAAATGAGAAAAATTAGAAGATTTTTTTTTAAATACACAAACTGACCTGATCTAAATTAACATCTAAACTTGATCAGCCAACTTTAATGAGTAGACTCATAGACTATAAAGTAAACTTTATTAAAGAAATAGTAACAGAAACTAGTTTTAACTAAATGAGGTAATTTAAAGAAAATACTCTTAATTTTTAAGTAAAATATAGATAACGTGATGAAATTTTAACGTTTTTGATCTTTGATAGTGTTAGGTAAAATTTGGCTTGTCAAAATTGGCGCATGGGTTCAAGACGGATGTTTAACTACCGAAGGTTAAATTGGACAGTAATTAAATCTCTCCGTTTCTCTTTCATAATTATGCCAAAAACCTTTGGATCTGTTCCACCAGAAAATCATTATTAAAAATTAATCAATTATAAGTTTTCGCTGAAATATATTTTAATCCATCTAGTTGTATTGTGAGAATATTTGTTTAATCTTTTTCTTTCAAAATAAATAATTTTCACCACTTCCGAACAAATGTTTATTCTTTCTACGAATGAAATAATGAAAAGAATTGGAGATCTAAGATAAATCGGAAGTCGTCATGGAGAAATCTTCAGAGGAAGGCATTGGCTCACATTGGGCTGTCTGGCCAACTATGATGATGATGATCTATTGCTACTGTTGTTACTGTCTTAATATATAACTGTTCGCTATTTATGCACCAGAAAGAATTAACATTGATTTTTGGAAAATGCACCAAATTTATGTGAAAGTAGAGTATTAATGTTAAATTAGCAGATTAAATGAATTTTCTGAACGACGTTTCTTAGTATTTGTATTTTAAAAAAGTAATTTTATGTAAATAGGGAAGTTTAAAAAGAATTTTCTTTTAATTGTATGCGATAGATATCATGAATTATGAAATCATGGATGTTTATTTCTGATTTTATAATCGAAAAGTTACGAAAAAAGATCTTAAAAGAGAACTAAGAATTAAAGACGAAAAATCGAATTTACTTATAATGCCATATCCAATTTTCTTCATTAAAATTAAATTTAGTTTTTTTGTTGTTGTTATAATTACGAGTCCTTGGAAAATAAATCAAGATTTTTGTGTAGGCGGATTAGAGTAGCCGATTTCTGTTTCAAAATATGTTAATTAAATTCAAGTTATATAAATAATGAGTAATTAGAATCGGTTTGAAAAATAACTAATTGAAAGTGTATAATCTTATTTGATTTTGAAAAATTCTTATTCTCATTAGCTACTAATTAGAGTTTAAAATTTTGGGAACGTATATTTGTATTAAGTTTTTTTGAATATTCTATTTCTCAATAAACTAATTAAAGTTCATAGGAAAGTTAGGTTGTAATGATTATCAGTGTAACAAGGTATTTTGTAGGTATGAAGCAATTACATTCAATAAGTAGAAAAAATAAATATCAGAAATATTTTATTTACTCTAAGCGAATTACAAAATTTGAAGAAAGAAAAGAAAGAAAAAAGGAACAAAAGCTGAACAGTGGTGTAAGCTGATTTTAATGAATCTAAAAAAAAAATTATGAAATAAAATTGCACAATTAGAAAAAAAAAACACTTGCTTAAAAAATAAGAAGTGTAATGATGGGATTTTATTCCAAATTTTCAAGGTATAATTAATGCATAAGTTTTAAAAATGTAATCAGATGTGAGAGGTTTTTAAACTAAATAGGGGTTCTATTGACTAATTAATCAAAAAAATTAAACCAAAATTAATGTTGAATTCATATTAATGTTATTACCTTATATATTTCAGAAAAGTAAGAAAATAATAAATCTTAATGAATTCTAAATTCAATTTAGTTCATTCACTGTTTATTTTTATAATTTAAGTTAGAAAGAAGGCCGGGATAGCCTGGTCGGTAGGGTACTGGGCCCATGTCCGAGAGTTCGTGGGTTCGAACCCCGCCGGCTAAAGACACCCCGTGTAGTTGGTGAGTGATGCACGTTAAATTCTGTCGAGTCGCAAAGTCCTCCATGTTCCCATAACAAATCAATACCTCTGGGGGTACTGGATTGGTGATCGTTTGTTCTCTGATTCAGGTCAAAATTACGTACTGTGGATGAATGAATGGGTCCGCCTTAAACGGGTGTGACGCACGATGTGGCTGAAGTAGAATTCTTGGCCATAGATGGCGCCGCTGAAAAACAAGAAACGCACTCTCTGCCTTAAAATTGCTCGGCTTCGCCAAGCAGGCTTGCTAATGTGGCAAGTGACATTAGAAACAACAACAACAAATTAGAAAGATGGTTCAATTCTTCACCTTGCGAAGGTTGTAGCAAATTCGCACCGAATAACGGTATAAACTCATGTTTCTGAGAGTGTAGACATGAAACCTTGCCGATTGTTAGATCGGTATCTCGGAACGAAATCTTAATGTTTGATCAGATCAAAATTCGTGAGAATATTTTTATCACAAATTGAGATGTCCTAGTAATTCAAGCCACTAAACTGTCTTGAAGGACTGAGGTTCAATACTCGATGGTGGCATAAAGTCCACCCGACTTCAGATCGACGGATACCAGCTTATTGCGTAGGCAGTGAAGGCGTTATTGTGCGTTAATGCTGTTCATATTCTCCAACTCATGCAGTTGGTTACGAAATTATTGAGCCTGTGAAAAACCTAACTAATAACATATTGTGAATCCACCGAATGAAAACCATGGTTTATTAGTATTAGGAAACAGTAAGTACAGATCCTCTGTAATAGTTAACAGAACTAGTAAAATCAAGCTCGTAGCAAAATGAGTGAAGCATAGTTAAACAGATTTTCTCAAAGTTCGTAGAACACCTCTGCTGAAACAGAGTTCCCCAGAGGTCGTCATGTGTCAAAATATTTAAACACTCAACTCAAAGGACACTATAATCCTTACTTTGTCTTGTAACATAAATGTTCAAAGAAAGCTGCTGGAACAGTACTCCAAGGGATTATCAATCTTTTCTTTCAGAATGCTATCAGACAGTGAAGATTAGTATGATAACTCCAAGTTATCACAGTAAGTTTCAGACCGGGTATTTTCAGTTCAAATATGTAAGAAAGAGACTCAGCTGGAATGTCGTTTCCCCATTCAAACTTATTAATACTCCCGCCAGCAGAGTTCCATCACAAGTGACGAATTCTCAACTGCAATATTTTACCTACCACCTATTTTTTATAATCAGATGCCAACAAAAAATGTATAAAAGTTAACTATTAAACCTTATTTGAAAAAAAAAAATATGTTGAATACTAATTTCTTACTAGATGTTAAGGCAGCAGTTTTGCCCCATGGCGAACCACCGTACTACTACCAGAAACTGAAATAAAATGGTAACAAGAATAAGAAAATTTTGTCTTCCAAATAATAGTTTATTTTTACAAGCACATCATTTAAAAAAAAAATAAACGTTGGAAATGAAACTAATATTATATTCTGTCATTTCTGCAATTTTTTTCTTCCTTAATGTCATATAGAAGTAATCAGTTTTATACGAAGAAAAAACTTAACTCTTTAAATGAACATACTGCATGCATCATGCGTTTCTTTAGATGTTCTTACAAATGGTAGCCATAAAGAAATACATAAGGTTAAAGTAAATAAATTCGAAGCAGAAAAAACTAGAAAGAAATATTTCGAATGTGAACTCATTTATTTCATGAATTTGTTTCCTGGGAAGATAAGTGGCATCATAGTTCAGTTGTCGAGACAGTTCTCTTTTTTACTCCTTTTTTCAGAGAACACAGTGTTATAAAATGAAACTCTTAGAATAGGCTATTTTACGGTAATGTTACGGCTAAAAAATTTTCTCTATTCTCTAAACTCATAATAGTGTTGAAATAAATCCTTTATTTACCAAATAAAATTTTTTGAAGTGATTCGTGTTCAATTCAAGCAAAACAGAGGTAGAATATTTAGTCATGAACTATTGGCTAACTATTTTAGACTACAAAAAGTTTATGAACTTCTTTTTTTTTAATCAATCTTAAATATTGTATTGTGGTGAATCCAAATGTATTGATTTTCTTTAAAAGTTAACTTTGTTACCTCCTTATACATGGAAATCTAGATGAAATAAACACAGCGCTTTAAATTAAGATCGATAACTGAAGACTTTAAATTTGTGGTATTTAAAAAAAAAACTTTTTAAAAAAATTACCTCTACATAAACAGATCACAATCAATTGTTCGCTTATCGATCTAGGCCTACCCTTTTTTGAACGTATTCTACACAAATTCATCCTTCAAAACCGGTTTCGGTTATTTGTTCCAGAATTAAGAAATAATTTAATTTCTGTATCTAAATTAATTGATAAAGGCTATAAACTAGAATCAGATGAGAATAATAATATTTTGATTTCAATAATAATGATATTGTTTTCAAAACTATATATGTAAATAACCGCTTAAAATTGATATCGAACTTTTTAAGAATATAATTTGTGCTGATTCAATTGAATGCAATGTAGTAAAAAATTCTGATATATTAATTGATTATATAGTATAAGTTCTGATATATTAGGCTGGGGAAAAGAAATTCCATTTTTTTCGGCAGATGGCTGAAGTGATCGATATCTCGTCAAGTATCGATCAAACAATTTCTGATTTATGCTCGTTGGAAAGGTGACATCTCGCACTAAAAACAAAATTCTTTTGCTGTTTTTTTTTTTATCCATTCAGTTGTGAGTTACAGGGTTATTAAAAATGGAAGTCAAAAACGATAAAATTCGGTACATTTTTCAGTTTTTCCTTGATAAAGGCGAAAATGCAAGCCAAGCGGATGAAATTGCGAATTGTGTTTATGGTCCTGATACTGTAACAGCCAATTATGTTCAATTTTGGCTTTATCGTCGAGTCTTTTCAGGTATTTTTGTTGTTAAAGACGCATCTCACACAAGAAATCCCGTCGTAGAAAATGTGGATAAAAGCACGGAAATGATCGAAGCTTACCGGCATGTTAACAGTCTTTGCATCGCCCAGCTAAAGATCATTCACCCAAAGCTAGATTAAAAATGAAGCTTGAGGCTTGTGTGCCATACCAATTAACATACATAACAAAATATGGATAAAATTTCTATCTGCGAAGCCTTGGTTAAACGGCCAAATTCATTGAATAAAATCGACCCATTTCTTAAATGGATGGTGATTGGGGATGAGAAATGGGTCGCGCGCGGAAACGATCGTGGACAAAGCGCGGTGAAGCAGCTTAAACTGTGGCGGCCAAACCAGGACCATGCCAATTCATTTAAATGACCAACGTGATCGTGGTAGCATAATCAGACTACGTCATCAAATTAGTATAGATTATCGGAAACCAAGTTTTTATTTTGTTTATGATTATGTTTTTTTAAACGTGTTACTATAAAACTAAATAATTTAAAATCAACGGTAATTGAAATAAAAAATAGTTTTGTGCTGAAAAGCAAATTTTATGGAGAAATGGTACGAATTCGTTGGGGAAAGACATCAAAACGCCAATATTATTATTGATGCCAGTGAAAATAAATTTTGATAATAGTTACTAACTGGGTACTTGCACCTTTAGAAGAAGTGGAGCGATTATGCCTAACCATTTGATTTAAATTAGATTTAATTGCATACCCGTAAGCGACGTCACTCTTGTGTGTCGAACCTGATTGTCTTTTGAATCATCTACGATTATATAACTTGCAGGTATCCAATTGAAATAAAATAATAAGCTAGGTACTAAAGTGAAAAATTACTGGGAAAATGGTACTAATTCGTTTAAGAGAGCGTAAAAAAATTGGCTAACTATTATTGAAATAAATGATATTCAGGTACTATTGAAATAAAATAAAAATAAGTTTTTTACTAAAAAGCGAGATCAATGGAGAAAACGTACTTATTTGTCATAAAAAACAGTAAAAAGTCACCATGCTATTATTGATTGTGGTATATTAAATATCATGAGTTGCCTCGAGCAACAGCATTATGAAAGATAAAACTAAATACAGTGAATCTTTATAAAGATGGCATGAGCTACTTTATACGTGTTTTGCTAAATCTAATAACGTAAAGCGATTGGGAAGAGCAACAAGTAATAATAAAAAAAAACTAATGATTATTTATTATTTGAGTCGGTATTTATCTAACAATTTTGTGCATGATTTTGTTATGATATTCATCTGCACTGATTTATTGATTCTTTTTTCTCACCCCGTACGAAGAGCGGGTATTAAGCTAGCATTGAATATATAATAAATAAAATTCGGATAAAGTATAAAATTTTGTTTCTTTGATTAAATAAAGCTTAAGAAAGTGCAACATGCCACAACAAATTCTTTGTACCAAACCTTTAATATAACTACGATTTCTTATTTTCAACAATAATTATTGCCTTTAAAAAGAAAAAAAAAACTATGGTCTTTAAATTGTAGTGTATTATCATTAAAAAAAAGTAAAATATATATATATATATATATATACATTCTCTCAAGCAAAAATGATAATTTTTTTTGCTCTTAAACTTTCTTCTAATTACAGAAAATGTTTCATAATTATTGTTTTTAATTGTGTTTTGTTTTAGTAGCACATGATGAAGACTAATTCAGTTAATCGGTAAAAAAACATTTTTACTTTTAGGGAGATGAATAAATTTGATTACTCTTTCAAGTAGCTTTTTTGTTTTCAGATTTTATGAACGAAAATAAAAATTTTATTTGATTATGTAAATGTATTCGCTGAAAGGTCATATAAATTTGCTTAACTACTGCCACGCAATTATCTGTACGAAATAATCGTTTTATATTGAATCAATCATATTTAAATGAATTACTTTAATTTCATGTCTCTTACTCTTAATTGAGTAGGTAGTCTAGTCTTTCAGAGACTATTAACTAGTACGAGTCTTATTTGTTAGAAATTTGGATTATTCTTATTTGTATTATTAAATCTTATTTGTTAGAATTATTTGTTCCTGTATAAAAAATTACCTATGCTGAATTTTAATAGTTTTAATTTAAAATTTTTCATTTACCACAAATGAGTGAATAAAATTTCTTTTTCCGGTATATATTACTTAAGTGCTACTTTTGGTTGAGTGATGCAAAAAAAGGCATAATTCTGGTTCATAAAAAAATTTAAAGAATAAATTCTAGTCCAGCAAATCTTTTAATAAATAATAGTCATACGCAAACAAACTATTAGTGATATCCAAATTATAAAAAATTTAGCATAATTGTAAAATTTCGAACTTTAGCCACTTTTGAAACTATCATCGTTTGAAACGGTCGTTCAACACATTCGAAACAATGTGTATTTTTTTCTAACTATGAGTTAACTAAGCTTAACTTAAAACTAAGGTTTGGATAAGCAAATTCGAGAAATTTCTTGACTGCCATTTATAACATTTTTATCATAGTCAGGAATGAAAATGGCTACTTGTGCGTCATCTGTTGAATCATGCGTTGCTACAGAACAAAACACGAAATTCTTACATTTAAATTTCCTCAACATCGAATCCGTCGGAAGCCAGATCCGACATATCTCGCTATAGCTTTACTCTGAGATGAAAGAAGTACACTAATTGCACATGAAATGCATTCTTTAACAAACTATTTATAATTTAGAAGTTTTTCACATTCTTGAATTTTTTCGGCTATCATATGCAAGCTGTCTAATATCATGTAGCTGTTTCTTGTCACATGAATCTGCCAGAAGCCAACTCAACTAACTCCTTGTTTTACTTATATTATTTCTAAACAGCTAATTAAAGCAAAGCGCACCTTTGAAGGATGTTTAACAATTGAGTGGTGTAAGTTAAGGCAAAACTTATCGCATTTTTAATGAATGACTCACATAAGTCAAAGTTCTACATTATTCTTCTAAGGAAAATTTTGTTTAAAAAAATAGTGAGCTGCGTGAGCAATGGACAATGAAAAACTTGATTCATCCGATTTCTTTGCTTATTTCCGTATTCATGAATTTGCACTCCTAGTTACTGCCCTAAATAATTGTCAGCTGCGGTATTTTTTATTTTTTTCATCGAACAATTTTTTAAAAATTGAATTGAATAATTTAGCGAGATTACATAATGGTATTGCTGGACCACGAGTTTAAACGTTAAAGCATTAAAAGCTCTAAAATTTAAAAGTAAAGATATAATTTATACACGCGCACAAAAAAGGTTTTTCAAATAGTTATAATTTATTTAACTGTTTATATGACGAATTCAAATAACGACACACATAAAAAATATTTTTGTCCTAAAAACGTGGAACGACTTTCTAAAGTATTCATTGCATACCTGCCAAATTTTAGCCCTTTTGAGTATGATTTTCCCCAGTGGTAGTAAAATGGAATTTAAATTTCAATTTCAGGAAAGAACAAACGATGTATTTTGAAAAAGCTTATACGGTCTGACATGATAGTTGTTAGAGATTGTAATATGTTGTTATAGTTAATATCACGCGACTGTAACCACTAAAACTGCCACTTAATTTTTATTGTTTTACTTTAGTTTCGCTTATGGCAACGTTCTTGAAATGTTTTATGTTGGATATTTAGTACTCGATTATTTAAGATTTATAAATATCACGTCCGCCTCCGGTCACGTCCGAGAGGCAGACCCACTACTACAACATCGAAAATGATTTGAAAACCCTAAAGATTAGAAATTGGAAGGGAGTTGGCATGGATAGGAGGCGCTGGCGTTTGTCAGCTGTTGAGGCAGCCAAGGCCTGCAAGGGGCTGTTGCGCTGACAAAGAAGAAGAAATATCACTAAATTTAAGTTGCTTTAGAAGTGATAAATGCTTGTTATGTTTTGATTCGTATCTGTTTATTCATTTGTTGAGCTTGTAGTTCATTTGAATAATACTAAAAGACATTCGTAAAATTTATTTGTTTGCTGCAATTTACAATAGTATTTCATGTTAATATTTATGCTTAATTTTTTAAAAAATAGCGGTGGTCAAAAAGATAATAAATTAAGCTTATAAATGCAAGGAATATATAGAAAGCATACATTTTACTACCACTTTAAATATGGAAATAAGATTTTACGCCAAATGCATAAAAGTTGGAAGGTATGCCATTGTATCATTAAATATTAAAACATGCCATCACCAAAAAATCACCATTTGGAAAATATTATTACTCGAACTCTCAAAAATATGGGTTTTTCGCTGAAAATTCGTAAAATTAACTTCTAAAGTATCCTTTGTAACGTTAAATTTGAAGAATGTTTTCATGAAAAATATGACTGCTATCTTCGAGAAAAATAGCAACTCAAATAAAGTGTTTTGAACCATTTTAAAGCACAACACACGTAGAACCTATTATGGTATTAAAAATATTTGCTTCACATCGTAAATTAGTGAAATTAATTTCTTAAGTGCTCTTGTAAGAAGGTTAAGTCACGTTTACATTCTTTTAAAAAAACTCGTTTTCAATTCAGTTTTAAAGAAACAACAACATCAAAAAAGCCAGGTTTCATTCGTGTCTTTCTATTTTCATACGATCGCCAGATCTTCTGGTTTTTGTGTTTCACTGGTGTTATAATTAACCTCATGGGAATTAAATGTTTCTTGATAATGTGTTTTTAATTAATATTTCTTTTTTGTAACATTTTCTTATCCCAAGTTAACCAATAATTTAAAAATAAGGGACATAAATAAAACTTCTTTATTGAAATTACTGCTTTTGACAAGTTTATGCAGTAAGTATTTATGTGCCACAACTTGTATAGGTGTTTTGCATAAATGAGCTACATTTTATTTTCCCCGTTGATTTATATATAAAAAGAATGAAGTAAGAATGGTGTTTTGCTCTTATATTTAACTTTCTCTACTTAACAACAAGATAAGTAATAAATATTATTGAGCTGCAAGTCTATGGTTATAAAATATAATAAAAAATGCTTAAGATAGGAATATCTTACTATATATAAAAATCTAATGATGGTGTCGCAATTTCGTGAGTTTTTATTGGCCGCGAAATCACGTGATAGGATCCAGTTTTTCTTCATTCATTTAAATATTGTTTTGGTTGTCATCAGCATAAAATTAATAATAGTCGTAAAGGTATTGTTTTTCTTTAAATATTTTTGTATCCCTAATTTAAACTTATTTTCCAGTACTGCTATTATTAGCGAGAATATTAAATTATGGTTGTGAACTCATCAAATTTGTTTGAACAATATAATGTTATAAGAATATAAATGTTATTTTAAAAAATGATTACTTCGAAAAATCACTTCCGTTCATCAAGAGATCCAAATGTTTATAATACCAATAAATAGTAATATTTGGACTTGGGAAGTAGAGGCACAAGAGTAAGCAAACAGAATTCCTTTTAGTACATATATGTTAAGTGAATAATTTTAACTTATGTAGAAAAACTGTTTTCTGCCAAGAAAAGACAATTATTGCGAAGCAATCATCGGGGTTGGTGAGCGGCAGCGAACAGGGGGTTTAGCCCCCTAGTACTTATAGAAAATACATATGACTTCTTTTATAAATACTGAAATTCAGAGCATACATTAAATACATTTCAAAGCGTTTCATACATTTCAAACATTCATACATTTCAAAGCATTTTAAATACATTTCAAAGCGTTAATTTTTAGTCATAAAGAAAAAAATATCGAGATTCGTATTCACGTGATTTTAAAATTAAGAGTCGAGATTCATGTTCACACAATTTAAATAAATAAAGTACTCGAATCGATATAGTCATTAAAACGAATTTTAAACATTAATAAATTTCAAGTTTTTTTACTCCAAATATTTAAATAAAAGTGTTTTTGCACATAACATTTTTGGATTTCTATTTTCAGCTTCTTGGTTTTTTACCAAATTCATCCTTGTGGAATGAATCAACATAAGAGTCCTCTAAAAATTAAATATTTTTTAAACAAATTTCACCAAAATGAGGGGGCGAAACTAGTTACAAGAGTTAATTGATGCGTGAAGAAAGATTTTTAATTGAGATTTCGTGTTCGTAGAAAGGCTTTAATACCTGAAGACGGACTGGCCAATTCTCTAAGAAATTTCACTGATGGGTTCAGTGTTAAATATTTGATGTAAATCATTTATCGCTTACATTTTTAATATCCCGTCTATTCGTCTAACCTATCAAGGTTGATCATTAGAATATTCTAAATAATTATTTATGAAACATAAAAATTTAATTGTACATAATTAAAATAACACTAAACTAACTAAGCATGATGTATTTATAAATTTGTGCCTGATAAAAGTCAATCAGCAATCGATTTCAAAGCAAACAAAAAAGTGTCTTCAATTTTATGTTGTTACTGTGAAACGCTATTATGTCTTTTTTTTACAAAAGTTATTTCTTTTACATTGTGAGCTATTATTTTATAATGTGGACGTTTAGTAAATAATAGGAATTATATAATTAGAAAATCAAAAGAAAGTTTTACACTATAAAATATCATCGTTTACTTAATTTATTTATTTACAAATAGAGAAATGAATATAATATATATTTTCATGTACTTGTAAGTAGATCGTTAAGTAGTGCATTATTTAAGTAAGGCATAAATTATAATTCGTGTAACTCATTAGTTCAAATATTTCAGCAATGAATTCACCAAATGACAGCTAACAAATTGATACCTAATGGAAACATGTATGTAGCTTCGATAAAATCATCGAGGCTTGAAATTAGAAAGCCTCTTTAATATCTTACTAGTACGCCGGAAGCATTGACAAGCACGATTAATTACTAAGGGTTTGAATCGCATTTCGTATTAAAGAGTAAATGTTTTTCTTATTCTAATGTATACTTTATATATATATATATATATATATATATATATATATATATATATATATATATATTAAATGAAATGAAAAAAAAGTTTTTTATTACCTCTTTTAGGGATATAACTCTAGCATACATGACAAGAACCCTTTTTGTCATTGTGAAATTTCTTTACTTGCAAAAATTTTATAGAAATGCAGAGTATGCATTATTTAATTATGTTTAAAATAAACTTATAAATTAGCAGTATATGAGTGAGTTGAAAGCAAAGGTGGATGTTTCTAATAGACAAAATAAAATAGGATTTGTTTATTAAGCTAGATGTTTAAGTTGGTAAAAGTTATCACTTTTTTAAATAAGATCAAATATGGTAATATTTCTTTCTGAGTTTAAATTTTCTAAAGTTACTCTTAAGTGCGACTTTTAATGACAATACATTTTGCTTAATGACATGACTTAATTTTGGATCACCATCATTGGATTTCTTAATTGCTAAAGAAATTCGTTACTTATTTTCTGTGAAAGCAATTATTTTTTAAATACTTTATAAAAGGGCCGGGATGACTTAAAAAAAAAGAACGACTCAGTTTAAAATCCTAGTGATGTTTGGCTTAGTCGTATAGGGAAAAAGTTTTACAAACGTTGTCATTTTCATATTTAGCATTTATTCAGCTGATCAGCATCCGATAGCAGCATGGCATCAAACAAAATATAATAGCAAGAATAATAACATAAATAAAAGCAAGTAAAATAATAAGCAGAATATAAGCTTGGGAAATCAGGGAGAAATCTTGTCATATAAATTTCATCTCGAAAAGTAAAAATCGAATATGAGGTTTTGTTGCAGGTTTATATCTTCTGTGCAATTCGTTATGAATATAGATGGAAAAAGTTTAATCCTTTACGAACTTAGATTAATATACTTAAAGTCTATATTTATTTTCTATTTCTATATGCTTGCCTTTTTTTTTTCTTCTAACAATGACTTTTCAAAGAGATTAGACCCGTTTTACCAAAGCAAGGTTTTTATATAGGTACCCTGTCGTTGAGGAAATTTAAAAGAGGGACAACATAGGAAAGAAAATAAGGAAAATTCTCAAACTGTAAAGAAGATCAAGAAACAAACGAAAAAGCGGATAATTCAATTGTCTTCAGATACAAATTGGTTTATTTAACAATTTCGATTTTTTCATTTTCTTCGTTTTGCCGCGAGCTGCTATAGCCGAACGCTGTTCCTCATTTAGCACCACCCAGGAGGCATGTGTGAATTCAGGGATTTCACGGACGCGAGTAACAATGCCTTCCTCAATTCCGGCAGAGTAAAATTGGCTTACCTCAAGGAGCAGTTTGCAGTTGGTCTCTCTTCAACATACATATCAATGACCTCATAACAATTTTAAAAGAAATTCCCGGGGTCAATGTCTCCATGTTTGCCGATGATCTAGTCATTTGGATCGAGGCAACTAACTCCATAAAATATCAAGATCAGAAACGTTTCCTCGAGAGCACCATGAATGAAACATTGAAAATACTTCAAACTTGGTGCATCGATAATAATATGCTTTTAAATAAGAACAAAACTATGTATCAATTCTTTTCCCTCCGAAAAATTAAGATAGATTTTGAATTGAAGATAGATGATGCTACACTAAGTAGGAGTGATAGTACAAAATATCTAGACGTAACACTAGATAACAAATTAAACTTCACCGATCACTTGAAAGTCACTGCAGAAAAAGTGGAAGGCAGAATATCAATGATAAAAAGACTTGCAGGAGCCAAATGGGGATGCAATCAAGCATCCCTAAATACAACATATAACGCATATGTTAAACCCATAATCAAATATGGTAGTGAGGCCTTGATTTCTGCGGCAAAGAGTAATATTGACAAACTAGAAAAGGCGCAAAATAAAGCCCTTAGGGTTATCGTTGGAACAGTAAAAACAACCCCAGTCACAGCAATGCAGCCGTATACTTCCAACCCACCCATTAACATTGAAATTCAAAACCAGGCAGTCGGAAGTTACATCAAAATGTTGACCTCACACAGAGCAGAGTGGATTCTAAATCAGGAACCCAGTACTCTCAAAACTCAAGTTTCACCAGTAGAAATATGTCTTAACACACTTCAAGATCTCGATGCTAACATTCCTACTGAAAGCACATATAAAATTATCAACCCACTTGAATATGTAGACATCGAAAACAACTTGACTGTAGGGAACTTAAGGAAAAAAGACAGTATCGAGGCAGAGCTGAGGGCAACTGCGTTGCAAATGAACTGAGGAAAATACCCGGAAAGCGACTGGCTACATGTATATACTGATGGATCTCAGATACAAGATAGAACGGGAGCTGGTGTTTTTTGTAGACTATTTTCCCAAAGCGCCCCCGTGGATCATTATCTGACCAATTTTGATGCAAAGATCCAAGCAATTTATCTAGCATTACAGAACCTAAAAACAAGATCTAATGAGTTCCTAAGGGTGGTTCTATTAGTAGACTCCATTTCTGAAATTCAAGCAATCACAGAAAACCAATGTTTTTAAACTAAGCTGTTAAACGAAATCCAGCTCGATATAAACCTCCTCAAGGAAATGAATAAAACTATAGTTATGCAGTGGATACCTTCACATATTGGTATCGAAGGCAATGAGAACGCAGATTATCTGGCAAAAAACGGAACAACTATGCCTCAAGAAATAACAACCGTCACACCTGATACTCTTAAAAAATATGTTATGAAAAAACTCAACGAAATAAATAATTATGATTTAACTATAAAATCAAAAGGCAAAATATGGGAAAATATTCAAGACAATTGGAAATTTCTCTGTTACCAACCCCGTAAAGAAGCAATAATCCATTTTAGGCTTAACACAGGCCACGATTGCTTATCAGAACATTTATATAACATAAAAATTCTTCCCAGCAAAGCATGCCCAATTTGTGACACAGGTGTATTAAACTCAGTTATGCAAGGGACTAGATAGGAACTCCCAGAAAAGTGGGAATGTCACTAAATTGTATTGGGGCGCAAGAACTCTCATGAATTGTCACTAACTTTACCTTTTTCATGTTAATGTTTAAAATTTTATATTGTTGAAATGTTTATTGATTCACATGTTTATTGTTCTTTTTGTTCACTTCACCTTGTTGAATTGTTTCTTTGTTTTTTTTTCTGCTCCTTTGTGATGCAGTGAGCTGTCAAATTTTCTGGATTGAATTCCTAATAAAGCCATATGAAACACACTCACAATTTCGATTCAGATTTGTTATTTTTCATTAGTAAGTAAATATTTAGAATTTCTGTAAACACGATTATTAATTGTAACATTTAATTATCGTTGTATAAGTTTAAACAACTCTTTTAATTTCTGATGGTCAAACCTTTCTCAGGTTGGATATTGAATTACTTTTGTATTTAAAAGGTAGCTAATTATTTAAGTAAAGAATGATATTTTAAACAGGTAAAATTTAAGAAAAATACTTAAAATTTGTACTGTTAAAGAAATAAGAGTGTTCAATACTAAGACAGCCGAAAGAAAAGTGAATTCAATTCTAAATTTATGATATATATTGGTTCCTTGAAGTGTATGCAGGAGAATGAAGGTCACATGTATTTATGTTATGATTTATGTGGGTACTCATCTTTCCCGCATACCAAACTTATCCTCTTTGCCTCTGTTAAAGACCATAAAAAATACCTTTATAACATAGTTTGTTTGGCACAAAATAACTTTTAGTAAAACTCGAAATTAATGTATGCATCAATTAGGCAAGTTCATGGTTTTTATTTTGATATGTTTTAAGAAAACTGTTAACTATGCCAATTACCCAAATGATGGAGCTTACTAATTTCTAAAAGTAGAATTTAAAAGCATATTCAGAATTTAAATCACCCTGATACCAAGGAGAAGAAAAAAAACCGAAATGTAGTCTATTTATCTTTTCTGCACTGTCCTCATTATTTGATGAATTCCAATACTTTTCTTTTACAAAAATATAGTTTAATGAAAAAGACGCTTTAAATCCTTGATGTTTCCACGAAGAAATGATCTTATAATGCATTACCGCTTTTTTCAAAACTGCAAATAGCATCATAAATAACGCTTTTGCCAGAGCTATAAATAGCTTGAGAAGTATATAAAAACTATTTTAGTCGATTTGGTGTGTACTTTCGAAATTGATAATTTTTTGATTTAGTAGTTACTAGATTTAAAGGACTCTTAGCGATGGATTGTTGAAGGGGACACTATTGTATAAATTTTAAATTGGATAATTATCTTTAAAGCAATTTAAAATTTGTGTTTTATTTTTAAAAATTACAACGCATTTTTAGTAACCTGTAAAAAGGAATAATAAAAGCTCTAGTAAAATTTAAAGCTTGAGGTTTTTGCAATTTTAAAAAGTTAGGTTATAAAAACCGAATATTATCAATAAGTAATGATTGACAATTGTAGAGCTTATGGAACTTTCAAATGATTTTTAAAGTTTTCTTATTTACTGACGTGGCGAAAAAAATACCGTTGCTTGTTCTAATTTTAAAGTGCATAAAATTTTCTTAAGTATACAAATTTTACATCAAATATAAGACGTTATTAATTTAAAAAAAACTGGAAAACTTAAAGAAAAAGTTTCATTAGAAACTTTTCTCTCTACTCCAAATTCAATAAATCAATTTTGTCATTAATATTTTATTTTGTTAATTCACCATTAACAAAATGATGATTCAAAATAATAATAACTCAAAATATTAATAATGTTAAACAATAATAATAAATTATAATTCACAATAGAACAAAATTAAACCTTGTATATTTCTATAAACAAGTTAAATTATACTCAAATGTTTCAGAATCAAAGTTTCCCATTACTTTCTAATACGAGTTTTCTAGTTACGTAATACAAATACAAATAGATAATTTTCTTCATGAATTCTCGTTAAGTTTTCCATACTTCAAGCATAAAACATCAATAAACTGCTTTGCATTCTTGAAATCTCTAGGCAATATCTTTGCTTCTGTAGTATTGCCAAGAATTTAATGTGGGTATCTGTCTCACATTCCGCCGCCCTGATTAGATCTTTTATTGATCGAAAAGAGCAGATTACGACGCGTGATAAATGATTAGTGGAATAGGAACTCCTTATTCTACAAGAATCTGGTCTATAATGTTACCGAAATGCTTCTCTAGGGAATATTCAGAGCATCTTTAGAATGCGAGAACAGAGGCAATTAGTTTTGACCCAGATCTTCTGCTTTCGATTCCTAAACGAATAGAAAATTGTTTTCTAAGTTTTTAATTTTAGGAAATGTCCATCAACAAACATCACATAAATTTTGTAAGTTTTATTTCGATATTTTGGCTCTTGGCGTTTCCGGCAAAATTAAATTCCTTGTGCACTTTAGCATCCAAATAGAGTTTCGGTGCTGCCATCTAGTGTGGCAGAAACTAGACGTCCAAATTAACATGGCCAACGTTATCTCGCCTATTGTGGTGGTCCTGAAAGAGTGGATAACACTTCTGGAGAACGCACTAGGTCTGCTCATCGGGAACACTGATTGTGCAGCTCATAGGAAATAAAAATAATAAAAAATTTCGATATGAATATTCTTTACGAAAATTTCAGGCAATAGGCAACAAAATCCAAGAGAAAAAACTAATTCATCAGAAATCTGAAAAAAAATGGTAAAAGAGTTTTAATTAATATTTAATACATCTTTGTATCTAACATCGATTAATTTTCTCCGTATTTTTAACGATTCCCTATTCAACTCCAAAGGTTTAAGAAAAATTGATAATATTCTTTTTGCAAATTTCTTGATATCTTCTTTTTTTTATGCATTTTACTTGACCCTTTTCCAAATGTATTTTAAATTTCATCAAGGGATAATCACACAATGGCCTCTTTTTTGCCACACCCAGTTTTTTGTTTAAAGTACTTAGCAAAATTTGAACTTATTAATAGAATACCCACTTTATCCATCAGTAAATAAGTAAGTTACTGAATGATTCATTACAAAATTAACGAACTTACACGTGATCATTTCTGTTAGTTGTAGGTTACAATTGTTGAGAATTGAAGGCATGCATCGTTCTGTTCTTTCGCTTAAAATATTGAGAGATTTCAAAACGGAGACGCAATTAGGAATTATATTATTATACATGTTCTTCTCTAAATATAAATTAAATTGTCTCCATTTAAGGCATACTTAAAAAAAATTTTTTTTTTGACAAATATATTAATTTTTTTCTCTACGTGTGGGATGAAACGGATTACTTACCTTCATGATTTTAGTAACCACTATTTATTTCCGTACTTCTTTTTTGCGTGATTTTGGCAAAGTAAATGAATTCGTCTCTGTTATTGCCGTAGTTATATAGATTGTTATTATCTTTTTCCAATTATCAGCTACTGTTTTTCGAAACTTTCAGCTGATGCATCCTGTTGTAGTTGAACACGCATGTCCGCATATTGTACCAGTCGCCTTGAAATTGATGTGTTGAATTAAACATACATACAATATAGGCATACATAAAGGTAATCGGGAAGCGTGTTGAACGTGGGTTATCGAACGAGTTGTCGAAAATAACCGAACAATTAATATGCGCAAGCCGCAAACAGCTGTTTATTTTCTTTTGAATCTTTCTGTGTACGGAAACGCTTTTAATGTTTTTTTTTTCCGGTTACATTCGTCTCATGTTCTGTGCAATTTTTTTTAAAAATGGAACTAAAATTTCAAATCATCATAACATACAACTATAAGCGAACGATCCGCTGAAAGCTTATACTTAGAGATTTCAAATGGCTAAAAAATTTGATTCAAATTCATTTTCTGCACCACTACATATAGTTACTTCAATCGTATATGTTAAACATCACTATAACTAAATTGTTTTGTGACGAAGTTTTTAAAGTTTTGCCCTATATATTCAAAATTTTACAAGCTTCAGTTCTTACACTTCTACCATTGTATTACTTTTTTTGCAGAAAGCTACGCAGTTGTAACCCTGCTAATGTGAGTTGGAATGAAATGAAATCAGTGAAAATCTTTTTGAAAACCATAAAAGAAACTGGAGCCTAATTCATTATACTTATCAGTAATGTATTTTTTAATGACTATGAATTTTTAATTGACTTGAAATTTTTAAAATGTATAGCAAAAAGGCAAATGTATAGCAAAACGGACTAAACGATCACTTTGTTCGTTCTATCATTGTTTTCTTTCTCAATGTACGCAATAAAGAAAATTTATTTTATTGACTACTTTGTATTTAGTCAACGAAGTCTTCATCTTTTTCACACAAACGATTTCAGCGAAGTGCACAAAAACGATTAGATTCAGTTTTATTTCATTTTTATTAATAATAAATTACTTTTTCTTCCATTGCTTTTTTAAACTGATAGTCTATTTTTCACAAATACCACTTATCCAAAAAACGGTGACGTCAGTAGATTATTACTTTTTACATCTTTTAATGACAGTTAAGAAAGTAATTTTATTTACGATGCATTTCAACGCCTCTGGAGAAACGTTTTTATTTTTAATCCATTCCAAGTTTATGAACAAATTTTTTCCAGTGCTGTTGTTTCTATGTGTATGATTTATTTATTTAATTATTTAAAAAAAAAAAACTTTTTTCCCGCTTGAATCTTTAAAATAAATAAAACTATTTGGCACTTATATTTTGTTTTGTTATTCGCGACTTGCTAAGAGAGCATTTTAAATATATTATCGGGTAAGTTTATGTAATTAAATCACGCAAAAAAATTTTATAAATAAATAATTCCGTAAAATTCGTTCGATTGCTAATTCCAAAGATATGTTAGTTAGTGATAATTTCTACCCACTTTTGCTTACAAAGCTCAAAAGAATTTAATTAAATTATGTTAGAATTATTTGAAAATATGTTTTAGGTGGCTTAGGCCTATTAATTTTTTATAATATGTGTTAGCTGTCGAATATTCCGGTGTTTTAGTTATTTTACATAAAATTATGATTGCGTTATTACCAACCATCCTTAATTTTATAAATAAAACGCATCTTTATTCCATCAGGTGCAAAAAGTTTTGAAATAATTATGTAATCATGTGTTTTCCCTTTGCGCTTTAACACAATTTTATTTTAATTTGTTTGTTTTGTTGGGTAAAGAAATAAGAAATGAATGTTTCTAACTTAGCAGAAAAAAATTATTTTATTTTAATAAAAATATGATTTTTGATTAAAAAAAATTGACTCCAAATTTAAAATTTTATAGATAGTCATATTTACATATGAGTGATTCTTTGGAAACATGACAATTCGGAACAAAACATTTCTTCAAATTTAAAGTTTTCAAAATAATCTAAATTTTTTTTGTATATTTATTTAGTTACATTTATTAATATCTTACAGACAGCAGTGTAGTTTATTAACATTTGCTCAAGAAATAAAAATAAAATAGAAATTCACCAAATTTTGAATGCCAGGAAAATGACATGATGTAACATTTAATTTCCATTATGTAACATTAATAACATTTAACTTTACTTTAATTTAACATTTCGGTCTAAGATGTTTACATTCCGCAGAAAACAACAGGATTTCTTGAAATAACTCAGGTAAATCTATGTTGTTTATGTTATCAATGATTCCAAGAACACAGGAAAATGACAACATAAAAACCTACTCACCTTGAAAAATTTTTTGAAATAGGTTTTGAATCAGAAAGTTGGTTCTTTGTTCATGCAATAAGACATGTTCAGATAGGATGGTATTCTAATCAATCTATTAACATAAGATATTGATTGCTGGCTCTATCTATTTAGGTTATGGTTTTGGCTATTTTGGTAATCACTAAATAAAAGTAGCCAGGAAAATGACAGATTTTCTTGTGACAAACAAATTATTGACAGAAAAAATTATTTTCAACAAAGTTTTTCTAAATAATACCCTCTGCATATATTCTAGAAATGCTTACAACGGTTGAAATAAAAAAATGAGATATTGAAAAATTTATGGGAAGTTTTGAAGCTAGTTATTGTTGGGAATATTGTTTGTGACATACCAGGAAAATGACATTTTGAAATTCAATTAAATTTTTTAAGTATACAAAACAGTCAATGCTAGTACAAGGTCATTTTAAAAAACTAACAGCGATGCTATTTATTAAAATTAATTACTATAGAATTTTTTAAGTAATCAAAATCACATAAACAATTTAAGATATGCTTTGCAATTTCATTTTTATTTCCCTCACTGGAAATATTAAGAATGTCAGAAATTTTAACTAATTCCGAAAAATTAAAATTATCACAAATTTCTTTAAGTTTATTAGAAAATTCTTCATCGTTAGGTTCAAAAGAAAATTCTGAAAAATTTAGAATTTTATTACGATTTAAACGTGATAAATCATTAGGAAATAAAAGTTTAAGTAACAACTTTATTTTATTTGCCGTCACTACTTTAATTGACGTTTGAATCACATTTATCTCTTTCAAAAACATCTTAAATGCACACTAAGCAACAGTATTATATCATAAATTAAAAAAAAAAGCAATATAAACACAAGAAATGCAATCAATTCTTAAATATATTTCTCTATTAAATTATTCATAATAAGAAATTTAGGTCACTTGCCCTACGTAATCATAAAATTATCACTACTAATTATGAAGAGAAAAAAATATATATAAATACAGACTTCTCTTTTTTTTTCACTCGTCAAATTTTTCTCCGACCTTCATGAGAAAGGAACTTTTAATAAAGAAGTAAAAAGCTCCCCTATAAATTTAAAATACATCACGCACATAAATGGTGTTTCTTTCACTATATCACTTTCTTGATCACTAGGTGCCGAATCACTATCATGGATGATGTTTCTTCCAACTTAGATGCACACATTTTAGACATCAAACTTTCTTCCGATAACGGCGAGGTATATGAACTGGTACAGGTAGAGAAACAGACGGATAAAAATCCCTTCCCTCTACATCAGCATTCTCGTAGGGACGACGGTACACGTAGTGAAACAGACCTCATCGTTCTTTCACCGTCGATCAGGCAAATTTTCTTCTTCTCCCGGCGTGTGTGATGGGATGGGGAATATCAACGTTGCAGCCAGCCGGAAAATAGATAACAATGGTTTCCTCAGCAAGTAACTATCCTGTCGACTTGTGATATCCGTGTTACATCACTGATATTTTTAGTTGACTTTAGTTCAATTTAATATAAATCGTAAGTCATTAAATTCTAATCAAGCTTTATTTAGATGACAATTGGTGACAACAGAAGTCTCACCCACTCTCCCAGCAGGAGGGGGGTGGACTAACATCCAGACAGTAGTGGCGAAGCTTAGGTTGACAACATCATACAGCAAAAAGCCACGCTAAAACAATTGTCCTGCATTATATACTAGTAATCTAAAGGGGTGAAAAGTCCAGTCGTTACATTCCTTGTATTCCTACTCTTTAAAGAAAATCATTTTATGCTTCCTAATATGGAAGTGAAAGAGGGAAAGATTCTAAAAATAACTCTTCCTTTGAAATATAAATCTAATTATAATTCATGGTGTGTTTACAGCCTTGAATTCCCAAAATAGAATATCTCTACGCTTATTCTTTAACAAAGACATTTTATGAAAACGAAAGAGTTTTAATTCTTTTATTAATACAAAAGTATTATAATTTTTGTATTACATATATATATATATATATATATATATATATATATATATATATATATATATATATATATATATATATATATATATATATATATATATATATATATATATATATATATATATTTATATAAGTTTGCTTACCCCGACATACAAATAATTCTAACTTTCATGTAAAGCTCTACAACTCGTTTCCAAATAACTCGTGTACTGGTTTTTAAAGTGTTAGCAAATGTAAACAAAATTATGCAAGCTTTAAGTTTTAGTTTCGAAATTGCTCTATAATATCTCTTGTTGAAATAGGATCAGTTCAATACCTGCAATAATGAATCTGTTTGTCCATGTGCCGATTTATGTGTAGAACACATCACTTACAAATACTAAATGAAGCATGGTAGACGTTGACTAATGTTTTTCTAGTCATGTTTCCTTGCTAGAGAGCCCATAAGAGGGTTTACCTTCTTTAGGTAAACACAGGGAGTAACGCCCCGGGATACCCTAGTGATCTGTTCTCCCTTCTGTTTCCTATCTCTCCCCCCTTGTCGTGGTTGCCGGATTACTGGTTAGGGTTTTTTGTCTGTGTTCGATTACCACCCTGTCGTATCGGACCCAGATGGGAAGAGACCACCCACGTGTTCGCCAAGCGTGAAGACCCGTGTCCTTGAAAAAGGGGATCCTGGCAGTTGAGAACATCCTGGTACCCCAATACACTGCTTTGGCCCGGGCTTCAAGTAAATGGGAGGTGCATATTGGACAGTCATTGGGGCATCAATCGGCCAGTCACGAATGTCATCTGTTGGCTAGGGTCAAGTCCGGGGTGCCCAGTAAGTGACCAGAGTCTGGGCTGCTTCAGGAGTGACTCGCTGACGTATAGCTATTAGTTAGCATCGATGTTCAAATAACAGATTGGTCTCAGTACCTATCAGTTATTTGCATCCCCTTAGTTGGACTCCGTGGTGGGTGGTGCCGCAACTAGTGGAAGCGTTTGAAATTTTCTATGGCTGAAAATAGCATGGCGTTATGTTCTGCACACCATAGTAAAAACAGCTGAACAACCTCTTCACCGAATGATAACGTTCAGTATTTTCTAGTAAAGCTGAATAACCCTTCTGTACCAGATACGTTATTTAGCAAAGTGTCTCCCTTCTTAATACATAAGGCTCTTCTCTCCGTACTGGGAGAAGCAGCATCCGTGAAAAAGTTAAGATCAGGTGACCTCTTAATACAGATGTCCTCTTCAAAACAAGCCGGTACCTTGCCCAAATGTAATATCATATACACTTTTAATGTAACAGTCACACACCACATTACCCTCAATTCCTATCGAGGTGTTATATCTGAATTTGTAAATGATACCGAAGAAATGATTCTCGAAGAACTACATGAACAAAACGTTACAGCAGTTAGAAGGATTAAGATTCGCAGGGATGGTAAATTCATCCCTACGAAACTTCTGATCCTTAGTTTCAATACACCAAAACTACCGTCTTCTATCAAAATGGCTTGGCATAACTGCCCTGTGCGACCTTATGTCTCAAACTCTTTGAAGTGTTTTCAATGCTAAAGGTTTGGGCATTCCAAAACATCCTGTAGAGGTCGACCTCTCTGTGCTCGTTGTTCTGTTACTGACCATTGCGACACATCCTGTGAGTTGCCACCCCTATGCATTAAGTGCAAGGGTGCTCATGCAGCCTATTCCAGGAGTTGTCCCAAATGGTCTTTGGAGAGATAGATACAATCTGTTAAAGTCTTACAGAATTTAAGTTTTGATGAGGCCCGCAGAATAGTTGCACACTCGTACTCCACGTCCGGGTGTGTCCTGTTCCACAGCAAAGATCTCATATTCCTCTGTTAGTACACAAACAGGTACCTTACCAATAACTACTTCACAACAGACCAAACAGAAACTTCAATTCAATTTCTCTGGACCATCCACATCCTCAGACCAGTTTCTAAATCTCCTCCTCCGAACTCATCTCGCATCTCATCCCCAGTAAAATCTCTGCCTGCTCTTAAGCAGCGTTCGAGCATCAAACTGCCACCTAGTCTGAAATCTGGCATAACAAAAAATAAAAAAGACCCTAAATTTTCATTTCGGTCCGCTTCTGAAGTTTCACAAAGGATGGAAGATGCTCTGGCGTTACATACATCAGATGATGAATTAATTTTTGATGACCTACCAATGAACGTCTCGTCTAAACCAAAACCTAAAATAAAAAGATAATGACAATATCCATTATCTCATGGAATTGTCGTAGCGTACGTAATAACATCTCTGATATCAGAGATATTCTTTTTAAATATCATCCTTCATGTTTTGCTCTTCAAGAGACTTAAAATTATCTGACAATTTTAACCTGCGTAACTATGTCTGCCCTCGAAATGATTGCGTCGTTGGTAATTAAGTTAATGGTGGTATTGCGCTTTTAACATCGACATATTTCCCGTCACTACATTGACCTGACTTTATGTTTACCCGCACTTTTACCTTTCACACAATTTTCAGAAATGATGATCTTCATAACTGTGATCATTTTCCTATCATTGTTACATACTCATCTACTTTTAATATTACTGAAAGACCAACTGTTTTCATATATCATCGAGCGGATTGGAACCTTTTTACACAACTTGCTGAAATAACAAATGATATGGTTCCAAATGACGATATTGAAACTTTTGTTGAAACTGTCAATCAACAAACATCAATCAACAATACAACAACATCAACAATAATCAATGCAGCAGATACTAGTATTCCTAAAACATCTAATTCCATTCCACGTCATTGGAAGCCTTGGTGGAATACAGAATGCTCACAAAGAGCAGCAAAAACAATGGAACTATTTCCGTCGTTATCTAAGTCCGTTAAGTACTGATAAAGTTGTGGCTTTCAAACGGGCTAGAGCACTTGCTTGCAAGGTTCGGCGCCAAAGTCAGAAAGAATCTCGGCCACGCTATATTTCATCCATAACATCTACAACATCTCCCATGCAAGTTTTGTCGAGGATCAAGAAAGCAAATGGTATATACCGTGAATTCCATCTTCCGGTATTTTCTAGAAACGGAACCACGTACTCTAACCCTGTAGATGTGAGTGATATCTTAGGTGAAACTTTCTCTGCTGTGTCTCTAGCATTGATAGCTATAGCCAGGCTTTTCAAACACACAAGAAAATTGCAGAACGTATCACACTAAATTTTGAATCTCGCCGACGGTTTCAATATAACAGAGTTTTCACGCTTCAAGAACTACAACGAGCGCTGGCTAAAGCTCCCAACACGAGCCCAGGCCTCGATGGGATATCCTATCGGATGTTACGCCATTTGAATTCTGCGCCTCTTCTCAATCTTCTCTTGCTTTTCAACAGAATATGGACCGAACAAATATATCCAACTGGTTGGTGTGAAGCTATAGTTATATCGGTTTTAAAGCCAGGTAATGACCCGTCTGAACCTATTAACTATCGCCCCATAGCACTAACTAGTTGTTTCAGCAAGAGTTTAGAGCATATGGTTAATTCTCGACCAATTTATTTTCTCGAAAAGAAACATTTCAAGTGGATTTCGTAGAGGTAGGTCGACTATGGATAACATTGTTTCCTTGGAATCTCGTATTCGTAATGCTTTTGTCCGGCGAAGTCATATTGTCTCTATATTTTTCGATATTGAGAACGCTTACGACCGGACATGGCGATATGGTATTCTTAAGGCTTTGTATGACATGGGCCTCCTTGGTTTTCTACCTACTTTTATCAAAAACTTTTTGCGGAAAAGATATTTTCGAGTTAAAATTGGCAATAAACTTTCTGACCTATATGTTCAATCTGAAGGTGTTCCACAGGGTAGCGTTTTGAGTGTCACACTTTTTATCATTCACGTTTCTCTCATCTTACTTCCACCCACCGTTTTTGGCACATTTTACTTGACGATCTAAATATTTCATGTGCAGGATCTAACATGAGAGTAATAGAGCGTCAGCTTCAACTAACAGTTAACAAAATTGTAGAATGGTGTAATCAGAATGGTCATACACTTTCACCCACCAAAAGTTCATGCATACATTTTTGTCGACTACACAGGTTACATAACGATCCTGTTATACTCCTCAACAACACTACAATACCTTTTGTTGAGGAAACCAAATTTTTGGGTGTAATCTTTGATAAGAAGCTGACTTTCCTACCCCATATTAAACAACTGAGAAAACTCTGTGAGAAGGTAATGAATATGCTGCGCGTTCTGTCAAATACGTTTTGGGGGGCAGACCGTATCGCCTTACTGCGAATTTACAAAGCATTAATACTGTCACGTATTGACTTCGCTTGCATGGTCTATGGCACTGCGGCATCTTCTCATTTAAAACGCTTGGACACAGTGCATCACACGGCATTACGCATATGCAGCGGCGCGTTTCGCACCAGTCCAGTAGAAAGCTTGTATGTCTTCTGCCAACAATTACCTCTTGATCTATGTCGCGTGCAGCTCTCTCTGACATATTATTATCGTCTCATGTCTAGTAAATCACATCCTTTAAGGCGTGACGTTACTTCATAAAGCTTGGAGAGACTATATGTAGCTAGACCTTCTCACATCCGACCATTTCATGCTCACTTTCGTACATTCATCAAACTTTCGAGATTTGTGAACTACCATCACAATCAGTAGATCCTCTTCTCATACCTCCATAGACCATCTCCCCTATCAGTTTTATTCGCCTTTTATGATGTACAATAAGTCTAATTTCGCACCCAGCATTTATCAGCTCTTCTCATGGTCACCAGTATTCTGAGTATATGCCTGTGTTTACAGACAGATTAAAATCTGCGGGATATGTCGGTTGTGGTATCATCATCGCTGATGATGTCTATAGCTACAAAATCCCTGATATTTGCTCCGTCTTTACTGCTGAAGCTGTTGCCATCCTCTTGGCATTGTGACTGATTTCGACGAGCTCAACAAGGAAGTATTGCATATACTCAGGCAGCATGAGTGTTTTGTGCAAGTTGGAAAATTTTCGCAGTGATACTCAACCAATTTTATGTTTCATTAATCATTTGCTGATTACTCTCCACAATAACGGTTTCAATATTTTATTCTGCTGGGTACCGAGTCACGTCGGTATACCAGGGAAAGACTTGGCTGCACGATCTGCCACCACTGTTTTAACTATATCCATACCTTTCTCAGACATAAAACATCACATTCGGCAGTCTATCACATCTCTCCGACAACAACAGTGGGACCTTAAAATTAATAACAAATTGCACTCAGTTAAACCAGATATAAATCCTTTACCTGTGTTACGTCTACGTCACGCAAACGTTAAGCTAACCCGTCTCCGAATCGGCCACACTCGTTTGACGCATCTACTATTTACTATTTAGAGAACCGCCTCCCCAGTGCAACTCTTGTAATGTTTTTCTCTCTTTTTATTCATCATATTTTAACTATTTGCCCATGTTTTAACTTTTATCGTCTTACATTTTTCGGTAGCTCTATTTTGACTCTGCAGGATTTGTTAGGTAACTCCCATCACCTTAACATTTTTGCGTTTCTACGCGCAATTGGTATTTTATACTGTATACAACTGTTTTATACTATTTACAATTTTATCTGATTTTATTCACGTTTTTATCTTGTTTTATAGTTATATTTTAGTTGATTTTATTCACGTTCGAATACTCTTGTAACGGTGTATAAAGTCCTAGTAAGAAAAGGTAGCAGGAAGCTTTCAACCTTTGGTTCATTTTGCAACCGATTGTTTGGCGCAGCATGTCCTTTTGTGGACCTTGTGCCATTAAACCCTACATTCAATTCCTTGCTAGACAATGTTTTCAGAAAAGCATTCCGTTATAACGATGAGGGGCTTTAAGAATCCCATTTTTCACGTGATACAACCGGACGTTAATTTTTGCAATTAAATATAATGCTGTACAAATTTCAAAACCGTAAATTAAGAAATGAGAACTGGTCAAGAATAGTTAATTCTCATGCAGGTTACATTTAAAAGGCAAAATATTTCGCGAAATATTAGTTCTTTAAAATGTCAAGTGTGAGGATTCCGTGACTGGTCTCATAAAATAAAGAAAACAAAAGATGTATACTTAGAATCGTTACTGGCATTTTAAGTAACCATCATTAGATACAATATATTTTTAAAGTTAGTCCTACAGATGCTGTCATTATGTGCTTCTTTGATATGTTTTACAACACTTTTGTCATCTTCTTTACAGTCTTTAAAGCTATTAAACCACTAAAAAATCCTTTTTTTTACTAACTGTTTCTACACGGTATATCTTCACTTACATGTCATGGATTCTGGGCCAAACTAATGAAAAATTGAAATTCACGTATTTGTTCTATATTTATTATTGACACGCCTCCTCATATAAACGCGTTAATTTATTCATAGTGTGCAGTTCTGCTTAAATGTAGTGATTTATAGGTTGGAGGTCGTAAGTTGCCACTGCCTCAGCGTAACATCAGCACGGTTATTCAACTAACGTTCCACTCACCAAGCTTATCAAACCCACCTTGAAGAATATTAAAATAAAAAGTTATCACCAAACAAGTTTATTGAAAGTTTTTATGGAAAAGTTGAAAGAGAAAAATCGTAAAATAAAACTAATTTCAGGAGACATGCAAGTATTTTTTTCAAGATATATCATAAAATTTACATTTTATAATTCACAAAAATAAAAAAAATTAGCGGACCAAATTCATTGATAGTTATATTTGTGCAATTTATAGTTCTATTAGTATATATTATTAATAATACTCTATAATGGGTACAATTCTTATTCAATAATAGTTAGACAAGCATTTGTTCGTGTCTATGTTCTCTTTTAAACATCGTTTTTTATACTTAGTTTCATCCACGAATTGACAGCGAAACTTTATTTAATTATCTTTGTTAAAAATATTAGAAGCATTGTAAATATTTTGCCGACCGATTGCACTTAAATTATAAAACTTAAAAACTGGTTAAAGTTTATATTATTTGAAGCTTCGAGATGCAAAATTTTTTCACTGCACTTTTGAAATAAAATAATTTTTAGAAATTAATTTTTGATATTAGCTGGAACATGAATACTTGTATCAATTTTATTTAGTTTAACTTTTTGTACTCGGCTATTTCAACAGTTAAAGAAACGGACGCTACCACTGAAACTTTACAAGACTAAACTATTTATTACTTACGCACTTACCAAATAATTCTTGAAAAACTGTAACAAAATTGGTCACTAAATATTAAGAAGCAAAAATTTTAATATTTCTTATGTTTGATAATTTATAAGTAACAGAGGTACCTGAGAGGTGCCCTTCGAGTGTTAAGGGTTAATAATATTCATAACTGTAAAAAAATAAAATCGTAGTTCATACGGTTTATAACCATACTCCTAAAAAGCAATTTTAGCAGGGGTTTGAATATGGGCTGCTCATTTCATCGAATGTAATTAGTATATTCTTCCCACAACTATGAAATGAATGAAAACAAAGTTTTAATATGTTAAAAAATCATTGAATGACTGAATTCAAATTCAGCTAAAGAATGATTTTAATTTAGAACCATGTATTTTCTTCATTTTTTTCACGTTTCAGCAAAAAAGCAATTATGAAATTCTCTATCTGTGCTACTCATCTAATAAAACCAAGCTATTAATATTAGTGCTCACCACAATAAAATAAATGAAAATAAAGTTTCATTATGTTTTTAAAAAAAAAACCCTCGTAATGGCTATATTCAAATTGAAATAAAGGATAAGTCTAGTTTTGAACCTTGCATACATAAGAAGCTAAATAGAAAGAATTTAAATGGACGTTAATTTTATTCCTGCTGTAACAAATCTGAAATTTCAAAACCCTATTTCTCTAACGATCAGTCTTGATGGCCAGTCATTTGAGGAGAAAATGGCCATTAAGTTCCTCCTTTTATAGCTTTCACCGGAGTCTCCTCAAGTTTTCCTGTTCTATGAGGCTCATCATTTTACTACTCTTAAAAAGAAAATCTCTATGATGGGAATCCTATGTTGTTTGCGATAAATATAATAATTTAACATAACCGCGATATTAAACCATAATGAGGTTCATATTAATAGTACAGATTTATTGGAAGATTAATGATTACGGTGGGGTTAATGATTTTTACTAATTTCTTCCTGATGCGATAGAATCACTGCTGAGTAATTTCCAAAACACAACCTTTTTTATGATTGAAATACATTCTGGAAGACGTTTCGCCTTGGATTACACACATTTTTCTTCGCCTGCCTAATCTTAAACTATTATAATGTTTAGCAGTGAATCTAATAGTGATATTAAAATATTAAAGAATATTTGTGCAAAACAATAACCTTAACAATTGCTTAGACTAAAATAAATCTACCCTACTAGCTACGTAAAAATTGATGTTCTGAAATAAACCTGACCAACCCATATGGTTTAACGGGGAACTTTGATAATGGGGTTGCTACAGAGGGTCACACTTTACACATGCTGTTATAAAAATTAATCCAAACACAAAATGATTAAAACTTAATCGTTATGACATATTAAAGTTTTGAATCAGATTTAACGAGAATTTTTTATTTTCTCCTTTACTCAATTCTTGTAAATCTATATTTATGTATGGCGTTGCACAGCTTAGTTGTTTTCTATAGTGGCACCAGGTAATGAAGCCTTTGATCAACACTTGCTGTATTTCATCTTCAGAAATAAATTTCCCTAAACATATGCGGATCCAGAAGCACTTACAAGTCGCTGTACAAAATATCTTACGTTAGAGTATTTCTAGGATGTAATGTAAGTAGTGAATTTTTATTTTTATTTTGACGTAGTCGCAAAAAAAATTTTCTTTTCATTGTTGCTCTACAACTAAGCTTGATACGCAGATTTTCATTATAAACACGAAACACATCAACAGATTCGCATCCGCACAAAATGGGCATAAAAATATTTCATTATTTATGAAAAATGATTGTCAAATGGAATGTATAAGTATCTTTATTTCATTAGCATGATTTGGGAAATTTTTAGATTTGCTTTTTGGTAAGTTATTTAATGGCGGAAAAGTTAAGTTGTTGACGATGATTTTTTGTTGAAAGCTTTGATGAGCTTAAAATTATTCATAATTATTTTATATTGCCTTTGCGACTAATAAAGTTTTTCTGTCATTTTTTTTGGTATTGAATTTATGTTTTTAGCGCATATAAGTTCACAGTCATCCATGAACATATCTTTGATTCGAATTAGTAAACAGATCTATTTCTCCCCGTAAAATAAGAAAAAAAAACTTTTATTATCTAACATTTCTCCCTATTTTACAACCTAACATTGATAAAATATACGTTATCGCCATATTCAGAAAATAATTTGCTAAGGAATTCTTAGGAACTGCGCGAGAAAGCATATCATTCATTATTTCGTATCGTGATTCATGGATAATTCTCGAGCACATAAATTTATTGATATATGAAACAGTGTCTAGACTAATAAAAATATTATAGATTTCAAAGCCGTGGAAGTCCAACTTATGTATGACTGATTTTACTACAGCCTTTCTCTTGTTTTCCAAAAGGAATGTTCCATCTATAGTTAATCCGGAACGAGCTTCTAACTGTTTGCTATTTTCAACCGTCTGGGTAAAATCTCTTTCAAATGCATCTTTTTAACATAAAGATAGTACTTTCATCAAATGCCGAAGAATATACTTTGAATAAGTGAATTTTATGCGCACATTTGCAACGATTTTATCGGAAATCGTCGTAACTTTACTAATTAAACTCATTCACGCCTGTGTATTATCAATGAGACGACGTGGAAAGGCTTGAAAGACTAATACCTCAAAATAGGGTGAAACATCTTTCAGAACTGCTTCTAAACTTTCCTTTAACAGTTTACCATTCTAAAGTGCTTCTAATTTTCTTACTATGACAATGGTCGATAGTAGTTACAACTATTGAAACATTATTTGCAGAGTGGGAGTGATCATATAATGACGAGCCACATGCGATCTAAGGTGTTGACCAGGCCGGTATAAAAAGCTTGGAATAAAATAAAATAATGCTATTATCATCACGCAACCATGGCTAAGCATTTAACCCAATTTTTAGGGCTCTATCTTTTAACGGCCATGTAATTTTGGTCTCGGTCAGATCACGTGGACATTGCCTAAGCAGGTACCCCTCTCTCCAAACTTCCATAGAACAACCTACGAGAAGACTTCCAGCCTCGACAATTCTTACGTGCGTTTCGCTGTGTATATGCACCGATTGTTTTCACAGTCACCGGCATCGAACTCACTAATCCAACCAGCGTCGTGAACGGTGCCTTAAACTATTGCGCCTGAATAATGCTACGAGTGCTGCTTAATTTGCTTTGTTTATAATTTTTTGGGAACTTCATTTGAAATATTTATTCAAAATTGAAATTAAACGTGCTTCACTTTCATTGCAAAATAATCCAGCGTTCATCGATAAGTGCTGCATTAAAAAGTAATAAAAACACAAAAATAAATAAACTCCACAATACGCACTCTTAGAATTTTCATTCTAAAATGCAATAAAATCACCAGCTGCAGATTTTCCATCCAATTGACCGATTTTTTTTACGGGTTTGAAACTGTGAATAGATAAATAAACGGTTGTTTTAACCATTTACAACTAGCATTGTTTCAAAACCGTAAAAATAAAATTAAAGTTTTTCGTTGGGTAATGGTTACTAAAGTTAGGTTGTGGTTGAGAGTTGTTTAGTGAACCATTGAATGCGGCTTAATTAGTTTATCTAGTGGAGCCATTTATCGTGAAAGATGGACAATACTAGAATTTTTTTCAGTTAAGCATTTTTGTGGTACTACAATCAATGCGTGAATGAAAATTTCGTATTGTAAAAGTCTGGATCACCAATTAAGGAGTGGGTGCTCGATTCTCATTAGAATTTCCTCATATGGTAAAAAAATGGATGAAATATTGTGGTGTCAATACTGGTATTTGAACCCCCGTTTTCAGCCGGTCATAAAGTCTGACAGATTAGCACTGTCCATTAAAATATGTACCCAGCTATCAGAAACTAAGTGGCTTAACACTTGGTTTACGGACGTTTCTTATATACTTATCTCTACGAACACGCGTCAATTTGCCGCATGAACGAATACATATAACAGCATTTAGAAAGCAATGTAATTATATACTATAAAATGAAAATATGAGATATATATTTATGGAAGGTCTATCATTCAATAATTTTATTATACATTATTTCAATATTATACATTTATTTCGCGCATCTTTCACACAAATGCTCAACTTTGTTTGTACACTTTCCGCAAACAACCTTTTCACATATTTTACAGGTGTTATTGCTTCTGTTTCTTTTACAAAAGCCAATTTGACAAGTCTTGCGTTCTCTCGAAGTACTAGATGGTGGGTGATTATAATCTTTTTTTCCTCTCCTTCTGCAAGTTCTTGGGCCAACTAAAATAGAAAATCCTTTCTGGATAATTTTGATCCAGTACACTCTGTGTATAAGATCCATGCGTTTATTGCCGCTAAACCTAAAATGTTGAAGAACACCTGGAGAGGCCATCGAAAAAAATGCTGATTTGGTGGTATATTTGTGAGCCAATGGGCCTGTTGTTACATATGGCTTTATTGGAAATATCAATCCATGTACAATGTTCAGCTTTAAGTAGACTCAAACAAGGAGTAAAAAGGAACAACAATACATTAACTAACAAAAAAAACACATGACAGACGCATATTAACACAAAAAGAACACAAAGATAAAATTAAAGCAAAAAAAAATATATAAATACAGGGAAGAATGAGGAGTAGTCATGTGATTTCTGGCATCCCAGTAAAGTTTACAGAGATCACTCCGCTCTTGAGATTGTTTGTCTAGTAAAGGGCATATAAGCAAGTGGTCTGAGTTCATGATTCCCGAATTGCAGATTTGTCACTCACTAGATGAAAGGATACCTATTCTGTTGAGGTGCTCTGCCAAGCAGTCATGGCCTGTTGAGAGTCTTAAGTTTGCCGCAGCCTTCTTACGAGGACAGTGACAAAATTTCTTCCAACTGTTTTGGATGTTAGACCAGCGTTTTCCGGTGAATTTTACTGCTTGGTTGCGCTTTAGGTCAGTCATAAGTTACTCGAAAAATAGTTTTTTAAGGGAGTCTGGTGGAATCGGTTTATTACATTGTGGTTCGAGTGTCCCTTTTTGGCTAGTTGGTCTGCCTTTTCGTTGCCATTGATTCCCACATGCGAAGGGATCCACTGGAACATAATAATTTTGTTGGCATTCTCGAGAAAAATCAAATTATCTCAAATTTCTGAAACAGTCTGAGTATCTGAATCATGGTTTATGGCAATTGCCTGGATAGCTGCCTTAGAGTCGACTAGGATTACTGCTTTAGTGAAGTAATTGATCTTACTCTTAAGGTTTTCCAGGGCTAGCGATATAGCGAAGATCTCTGCATCAAAATTTGACATATAGTATCCCACTGGGGCGCTGTGAGAAAAGAGCTTACTGTGTACTCCTGTTCCGGTGCTGTCTTGTATTTTTGAGCCGTCAGTGTACACTCTCGTCCATTCTGGTTCAGGGTATTGTTCTTGTAGCATGCGTAATGCATTTATTTTTAATTGGTCTACTACGTCGACTTCAAACTTTGTCTCATTGTAATAAGCTATTGTTTCTGGGGTATGTTTTTCATTGTCTTTTATTGTTATAAAAGTATGTTTAGTACTTAGTAATAGCACCTTTGGATTTGACTTACTTTTATATATAGTAAGTATGCATTTTCCTGATTTATAATGTTCTGAAGAATACAACTTCATTTTATCTTTCTTGATTTTTGCTGCCATTAGAATTTCTCTATTGTTGGCTCGAATAGTTCCAACTAAACTGGTTCTTTTTGCAACTAATTTTTCAGTTAGAGGAACACTGGTGAAAAAAATTATCCGCGGTTATATTTCTGCCTTGATGAAGATATGATTTGGCTAACTTTATAACTTCAAATTCGCACAAGGGTGGTGAATTTCGCGTATCATCCTTACCTAAGTAGGGCAACCCATTTATAACGTATTTAGATTGAACATCTACTGCCAATCAAAACTTTATGCCACATTTGTGCGGCTTATTTGGAATATATTGTGTGAATTTGCAGCGGGCTTTAATAGGGTACAGTTGCTTGTCTATTGAAATATTCTCGTGAGGTTTATAACAGCATTGGCTATTGTGTATAAATTGATTCCATACTTCGGATTTCATTGCAAATTTGTCAGTACGTAAACGTTTAGATCGTTCCATTTTTTTTTTTTTTTATCAAATCGAAGAATTTGCATGAACTCATCCCTGGGCATCGTATTAGAAAAAAAAGCTGGTCCCCGTTTTTAGACCATAAATAAAAAGCATTTAGCGAATTTGCTTCATACGCTCCCCTAGCGTACAAAATCCCAATTAAAACAGGTTTGTGGTTGAAATCTTCCAATCTCCTTTCAAAACATAACGTGCTTCTTCTTCAGTACAACTTCTTACATGTTCTATCATGTTTTTGGTAATTAATCAAATGGAAAGCACTGCTTGCGTTACCTTCTATCACATTTTGTTTTGCGTGGCCAGTAGGCCCAGTGATATCTTTGAAGATTGTGGATAAGATATCGACCACTAGAGCCGACCACCTTCAATTTCGTCCAAGTTGTTCCATCGACCGCTATTTCTGTATCACAGAATGCATCCGAAATTTGGGACGATCCCGTAATACTTGTCTCATTCTCAGAATCGGATAGGATACGCATCCTTTTTCTGCGAAGACCTAATTTCTGATTCTTTCCTTTTTCACTGTCTGATTATTCCGTGCTTGCATACTTTCATCAGATTCCAAAATATCGATTTCATCCTTGTTTTGAATCACTTCATTTTCATCTTCTTCAGAGCCAGAATACTTCTCACAAATACTGACTATGTTTTGTAAATTTTTTTTCCTCTTCTAGACATATTCAGATGATAAAGAAGGGATTTTTGTCAAAATAGTATGAAATTAAGGTTCACAATAATATTAATAATTCAAAAAATATTATAGTATTTTATTTTTTAATACTCTAAGTAAGCAACTGAAACCTTCAAAATCTCTTCGTACTCTGACATCAATTGACATTCTGCGTTTGTTCTTTCTATTATTGCTTATCGGCAACAGTTGTTTATCGCTTATTTCATTTGAGATAAAGATTTCGGATTACGGACCGGTATTGTCGGTACATTCCTATTTATTATTGATGTGATGTTTGCATGTTTACTCAAAATTTTGTCTAAATTACGATCACGTCAAATTGACGCATATCGGTAGAGATAGGTATACCACAAGGAGAATTTCAACGCTTTTGAAGAAAATAGACTTCAATATATATTAACCTCGATCAATAGAAAAGAGTCATTACAAGAGATAAAATAAAAATGCAAACGGGTTTTTTAATTTTCCTTATAAAATTCGAAATGCGTCAAAATGACGCGTCCCGTAAACCTATTGTTAATAAGGTGTTCATCACATTCTTATTACTGTAAGAAAATTAAGCTATCCTTGTTGCGTTAGGCACTTGATAAAGAAAAATATGAATTCGTAATCCTTATCACATGGATTAGTTTCCATCTTTCAAAGAACTTGCACTCGATTCTCATTGGCAGTGAGCTTAATTGGCGCTGCTAAAATTCTGGTTGTTAAACCGTATTAGGTGAAAACAGTCAATAAACGATTTTTCTCACAGTTAACAGTTTGAACACCATCTTTTTATGGTTATTGGTCTGTTTTAGTCGAATATGTTAAAGTAACTATTAAATAAATTGTTATTTAACCAATTCTTTCTGAGGAATTTCTAACAGAGCAGTTCAAAATTGTCTTCCATTTAACTAAAATAATATTTAAATTCTTTAAAAATATACAAGCTAGATTAAACATGATGTTTAATAAATTGGATTTCTATAAAAATCTGAAATATTAATTGAGTAATTTTAACTTACTCTCTTAATGAATTATTATACAGGGATAGCCCAAAAGACAACCGGATTTAATTTTTTATATCTTTGAAACTATTACACTTATTAAAATAAGTGATACACGAAGTTAACGAAAAATATACCAAGTATTTTTTCAGTTACAAATGCTCGATATGTGAGCCTTTTGTTAAACGCCAAACATTTAATCTATAATCAAGTTCCACTCATTTTATGGTTTCATACTAACTATAAGGTTCCTAATGCTTGCACAAATGCGTTTTTAAACTTCTTGCAGTAGAAACTTTGGCATCAGTGGTACAAAAACAGTGTTTAAGCTGTGTGGTTGACTAGTGATTTCGTTTTCATTTAATCACATGTCCAGTAAGATTTCCGGATGTCAATTAATTTCTTTTAATGGGGTTACATCAACGATACAGTGATTGAATCACCCATGCTGGAAAAAAAAAACAACAGAATCTTAACGTATTTGTGCAGCATTTGTAACCATTGACAATTGAAGCTATGAATATTTGTGTTGTTGTTGTTGCTTATCCTCTTCTGGCCTGATGAAGTCAGACCAGATCTATGAACCCGTTGACCTGAAGAAAATTAAAGACCAAAAGAGTAGCAGAGTAAATGTTTTCCCAGAGAAAACAAAGACAGTCCGGGATGTGATCGGCGGAATATATGTGTAAATTACTTGACTAAATATTAGACGTTAGTCATATAACGAAAATACCATATTTCTAACTGTAAATTTTTTTACAGTTTTCTAAAATTTCGATTATAATTTTCAGATCTTTCCATATATGCCAACAAGAAAGATCGAGATTTTCTTATATTTAAGATGGTACCAACCTAACAATCAATGTAAGCTTAATTGGTTTAATTTTGCCATCAATTAACATTATCGTTGCATTTCTTGTTTAAATCATTTAAAAATCGGGATGCTCAAAATCGTTGTACATAAACTTCATTAAATCAAAAATTAAATAGTAGAAAATAAAATTTCCAGCCACTTAAAATAATCTAGAAAAATCTCCCGTAATAACGAGAGAATGTATGTAATTCTTCGGAGCTAATCCTGTAATTCTCTCCCGCTATTAATATCATAAAATTAAAAATTTTAAATTAAAATTTAGTTTGTAAATTTTCTCCTCGATAAAAATGGAAACGTTTTTTCTTCTTCTAAACTATTCATGTTTCGTAATACATGAACATACCCAAAACCCGAAATTATTAAACTGAGAAAATGAAGATAATGTACAGTTAATTCAGTTAAAATAATCGAAAGCCGTTTCAGGTAATCGAATTGGGAGGTTAATGATATGCAAGGGAGGCGTTGACTATTAATTCAATGAATGGATAGACATTCAGAAGCTTTCCAACGCTGCATTAAAATTAAGCTATATTGGGAATAACATAAACCGATTCTGTGTTACGAGGAATTATTCCATTAAAGTGCTTATGAATTGCTTTGCAAAAGCCACTGATAATGGTTGGGGGAATATATAATTTTAATTGATTGTTGCTTTGAAACCACAAAATTAAATTTATTTACGAATTTAATTATCTTATAATGGGGTTTGAACCATAGATTAAAGGACAGAAAATAAGCGAGAAGAAAAAAACTTAAAGGGGCATTTTTAAATTTGTACAGCAAAAAATTTTGTATTTACAATACTTTATGAAGAATTATATTTATTTTGTCATAGTAACAAAGCCAAAAGGAAGCCTATTTACACTATAAGGAAATGTTTGTGTTGTAGAACGAGAAATAATGTATTTTTAATACTACTTTGTCTCTGGAAGGCGTGAAAATAGCTGAAATTTTATTGATGCATATAGTATTTGTATCAGTTTATTTGGCGAGGAATGAGTTTATGAGGCCTTGATTTTGAAACCTACTGAAAACGATAAGTTAGATAAATAATTTAAGATTTTAGATTTCGGGTATTTTTTCGGCTCCCCAGAACGGAATAGTACCTTTTTTTTTTAATAAAAAAAGTATTCCACGATTGTTGCCGGACAAAAAAATCTAATATTTTCTTTTAAATTAATTGTTTTGTGTTCTTGTTGCATTTAAATGGCGGTTACTTTTTAAAGTACGTTATCTTTTTATTAACTTAAAAAAGTTAAGAAAGTTGAAGTGAATGTAGATACATTCGGGAAAAATTGATCCGTCGTTGAACCATCACATTATGCTGTTTAACCAGTATGAAATTCTCAGATTTTTTCCTGAGTCCAGTTTCCACTCATTCTCTAGTAACTCAATGAAAACCAAGTTTTCAATTCGTTGGATCATGTCAGTAACTATGCCATAAATTCGTAAATGTTTAAGATTTTCTTTATTTTTCTATTGTGTGTGTAATTTAATATTAAAATGACTAAATTTTTAGTGTTACATAAATCGTTTTAAGTTATTTTAAACAATTTGCAACCGACCCTGAGATATTCAAATCGGTATTAAGTCTATATTGCTAATCTGCTTCAACCTTCATAAGGGTTAAGGTGAATTGTGTATTTCTTTTAAAAATTAAATCACAATATCATATAATCAAGTTTAAGATGTTTTCAATTTCAGGATTATGTGGATGGATTTGACCCATTAAGATTGACTCAGATTTGAAAGATATTGTGGTTCTACGTGCTCAAACACATCTTACATGGTAAAAGGAAATTTAAAGGATTTGAAATTTTAAGAATTTAGAATTATTTAATTCGTCTTTGCCCTTTTCGTTTATTTTATGAACGACTTCATTTTTGCAGAAATCTTTACAGCTTCTTAATAAATACCATTTAGTTCTCAATTTATCAAAGTAAACTCCATTCATATTAAACCCTATACATTTTATTATGAACGCGATATTTGAATTGCCTAGGAACAAAGCAAGCGACTTAGTGAAACGCGCGAAAGTAGATATTAAAAATTTTTTTTTTTTCTCATGCATTTACTAGAAACATTTCAAGGAAAAAAATAACCTTCATTAGTACTCCATTAAAGGCGGATTCAGAACATAGTGTGAGTTTTAGCACCACCATGACTTAAGTATAAAGTTGACTGAAGTGTCCCTTCAACTATCCAAGTCCATCTTGTATAAGAGACTTTTTTGAAAAAGGTACGTATGTGAGTGCGAAGAGTTATAAACAGCAAAGCCGAAAAAAAAAAAAAAAGATTAACATTTTGAAACATTTGCACCTTGGTTGAGTTCTCATACGATTAGTCGATTTTCATCAATGAATAATCGACTAAAGAAACCGCCTTGTTTCAGATTTAATTTAATCTTATGAGGTATGAAAGTTATGATCAAATTGTAAATGGCCATTGCTCATAAGGTTCAACAACAAGCGCCGCACTAAATAGATTTTAAAATTGTTTTAAAAAAGAGGCTAATTTGCAAAACGTTAATAAATTAAAGGCAATTATAAATTGTTAGAGAATTAAAAACACGTTATCATTAATTACTTTAATTTTATTTTATTATTAAGGATACGCTCTTTTTGATGGGTTGCGGGGTTTTGGTTGGCTGGCTGTGGACAACATATTCCTTTGCTCTGTGACTTTGGCCTCGGAGTTAGCTTGCTCACAAGCTTCCTTTGTCCATCGTTTCAAATTGCTCTGCTTTTCTTCGTGAGTTACTTGGGATCTTGTGCCGATGAGTCGGCACAAGATTGCATTCTGCTGATATGTTGCTGTCGCGGCGGCAGTTATTTTAAAATTTTGGAAGGACTGAAATATTTCTAAAATACTGAATTTGTTTTTATCTCCATTTATGGCAAGTTAATAACTAAACGGTAAATGTAGTTGAACAGTTTTAAGTCCATAGTTTGAAATCAACGCACAAGGCAGTGGTTTAAAGATTATTTTACAAAGTAAATATAAGAAGTAGTACACAGGTCTCTTGAAAATAAACAACTATAACTTAACTGGAACATTAATCGAAAAAGGTTAATCTCCAGTCTAGGACAACACAAAACAATTCAAAAGCTTTAAGAAAAAATTCTGTTAGAACATCAATTTTCCTGTGTAAAAACTGCATTTTTAGTTCAAACTGTTGTATTTTAGATGATTTATAAATACTAATACATCCGTTTAAGCGTAGGACAAAGCTGGAGATTACCACACTCTTGTGTTTTTATAAAAAAGTTACGAGTGACTGACCAAAGCCAACTCATTAAACGATTATTTTTAACTTTATTGTCATGAAAAATATGTTACTGGACTATATTCTGTGACTCAAAATGTGTCATTAGGAGAATAAATCGAAAAACTTACGCTTCATGACGTAGCGCATGATAAATGGAACAACTTGTTTCACTTTTCAAGGTACATTAACTACGCGAGAGAAGCAAGCACATAAATTAGGTTTCTGATTAATGTCCAAGCAGAAAGTTGCAGACCTTACCAAGATGAGACTCGGTTTCCTTACACTTCAAGTTAACACGATGTTCAATTCTATTAAGTTCTTTAATAACAGATGTATTCACTGCATAGTGGGAAATGAAATTGTCGAATTGCTTTCTATATCGCACAAAATGTTTGAAAAATGTGAAAATGCCATTTTCATTTATGTTTAAAGAAATCAGAATTCTGTGCATTTTTTTTGTTGCTGTTGTTTTGCAATTTATATCTATCGCTATGGAATTTTAAATTGATAGAATACAGAGATCCGGAAGTAGTTTTTGTAAATATTAAAGACAAAATAGTTTTTTTTTCTGTAAGAAATACATGCTTTTCTGATTAAAATACCCCTTGTCATAACAGGTTTAATGAAAAATTTTAATATACAATCTACAACACTTAAGATATTCGACTAAGTTAAAAGTACAGTTTTTATAACGAAAGTTGCATTTTTCGTTTTTGTTCCAGGGTATAGTAGAAAAAAACTTAACTTTTCATGTTAATGTACAATCATATCGCACTCTAGCGAGAAAAGCGTTATTGCTAATTAGTTGTTTAAGATATTTCAATTTTAAAATGCATTGAGACTAAAATATTGAATTACTACAAGAATATTTTTAAAATAATATTTTTTTGGAATGATTTGTTTTTTAATGAAATTCATTTTACTTCAGTTATAAAAAACTAACTATAGTAGGAAAAAGATATAAAATAATTTCAAGGAGAAACCTGATAAACTACTATTTCAAATTAAGTTTTCATAAACAGTTTAGAAACTCTTCAAGTTCCATTAATTTGCGTTATAATTTAATATCAAATTGATTTTTCATGTAAATTGTTATTTGGTTTATTGCACTTGCATCCTGAAATTGCTGTTAAATCCCAATATATTCGAAGTTTTTAACGTTAAATATTACACACACATTATATTAAAATATAAAACGTCATATGGCACTCATAGTATAATAACGGCAACGTTATTACAATATTTAATACTAAGATCAATAATTACGCTGTTCACGATATTCTTACAATGAATCCTCTAAGTTTTCGTTTAAAATGCTACTTAGATTTAGTAAATGGTTTTAGAAAAAGTCATTGTAATTTTACGGTAAGTAATTCCACTAATTAAAATAGCTTGGCGTTAATCTTGAATTGTGAGATTTCCTATTAAAAAAGCACTTCAAACGACTTAATTTAGTGGCATTCTTTTCGGAACAAAAATTTTTTCAGTCGATAAATTTGTATTGCATATGAAAGAGAGATGTTAAACGAGATAGAGAAATATTTACTATTTTTATTAAGTTATTTAAACTCATTTTATGTCGATGGTAGTTAAATTATCACTATTAATGCACCTGAAATAGATAAAATTGCTGTTTTACTGTAATTAATAGATTATTCAGGCATTCTTGTTTAGATTTTATAATGAAATCGCAGCGTACTGTTGGCGACAAAAAACAATAAATCTGTCGCGTGACGTGACATTGAGCTTTTGGAACCTGATCTAAATTTTGAGAAGTTTAACGGTTGTTAATCGTTTAATGGTTGATTTTTCGATTGAGTTAAATTCATTATTTTCACGTAATGTCATTTTTTTATTTAATAATAATTCTTTTATCAACATTTTCAATACTTCTTTTAGAAAATTAAACTGCAATAATAAAGGTTAAAATCCTAAAGAATAAAGAAACACTATTTACGAATTTTATAAACTTAGGAAAGATTACTTCTGAATGTGGTTTGTTCGCTCTACTTTAAATGCATTTCTAAATGTATATTTTATATAAATTTTTATTTTGATGAGAAAGTGATAAAAAAATATCAATGGAGCAGCATTGGGAAGTATTTTGTATTAAAATATTTGTTTTGAAAACATTTGTATAGTACTAAAAATTGTTTATTTATAACAAAAAGAGCAGGAAAGAACATCTCCACTCTTCTCTGGGAATGAAAACCGATTGAACTTTGCAGTTAGTTTTTGAATGGCATCGTCATAAAAAATAGGAGCTGGCATAATTCTGTTCCAGAGAACTGACCCAATGGTTAGCCTCATGTTGTGGTTTATTACATGAGAATAGCAATAATATTTCAAAATTGAATATGTCATTTTGTTAAAGTCAGTTAAAGTTTTTTCATTCTAAAACGGATCACGTAAATTTATGTTTTTGTTTAAATATTTAATGCTTTCCGACCGACATTAAACTATGTATTTGTTAAACCAGATTTACACGCATAATAACTACACATTTCTTTCCGTGAAATTTTTGTAATTTCTTAACCTTGGAAATGACAAAAATGAAACTTTGCAAAAAATCAAAAAGATCTTTTAAAAATGTCTGTTCATAGGAAAAAAGCTGTTTCTTTAACGGCTCATTTTTAAATAAAATAAAGTACATAAAATACTTAAGGTTTCTGCGATTTAATATTATTCCATGTTATCACGCCAAATTAAACCGTTGCAAACTTAATATCAAATCTATTTTTCAATTTAATTTTGACTCAATTTAAAACCTTATTACAGTTGCAGCATATTTGCTCGATATGACTGTTGGTTGAAAATACCAATTATGATTTAACGTAGAACCATTTTTTTTATTGTAATGTGCAAACTGTAAAGTTTAAAATCTAAATTATATAAAAAAATATTAGTGAGCAGTTTTATTTGATTTTAACACTGGTTAAAAACATCCAAAATATTAATATAAAAAAAAAATGTGTACGTACGTGGTGCATGTAGTTAAGAGTATTTTATGTCTCTTAGCTTTCGTCCCTTTCTTAAATTTATTTTTAATCCTCGCATCTTTTCCTTAATGAAACTATTCGTTATTTTTTTTTTCTGTGGGGACGCGGTTGAGTAGAAACTAAATTCCGTAAATAGGCATTTTCCATAAATTGGCATTTTGACAACGCATTAATTAATAAAAAAATTCATGACCCATGACCTCAAAAGTTTTTCATTAATGTATAGTTTTATTAATCGTCAAACAATTGAGTCGCTTTATCCAACTCTATAAGTTTAACTCAATACTTGATAAATGACCAAATAATCTCTAATTCTGACGAGTGGTGACTGTTTCATTCACTTGAGATGACAAGCTTAAACTGCGAGTTCAGAGAGAATAGCTTTGTGTTGAAAACAGATGAACAGCTTTTGTAAACATTATATGTGTGAGGTCAGAAGTTATTGTATAAAAAATAAACTTAACCTAGTAGAACTTTTGCATTGTTTATTATAAGTAAACTGTTTTCCTTCATTTATGTGTGTGCTAATTTAATTATACGTTGATTTATGTATGTGTTGATTATGTGTGTGTGCTTAAGATGATTGCTGTAAATTTAAAATTGGTCAGATATTAACTGTAATGCTAAACTTTATTTATCAAAAGGTGAGAATATGTTGAAAACAGATTAACAGCCTTTTTAAATATTATATGTCTGACGTCAATAGTTCTTGCATATATTCTGTATGCTGTAAAGCTTGACTTAATTTTTGTGACATGGTAACGAAGGTTAATTTCCCGTTACGATTCAAATAAATAAAAACATGAAAATGGGGAAATCAATTCATTGTGTAAACTTATTTTCCGTTAGAAATATCGTAAAATAAGAGTAATTTATGGAGCCAGAAAAATAATACAAATAAGTAAAATGAGTACGACTGAAACGATATTCAGGGAGATACTACTGATACTGTGCTCTTCTTTTTGATCCCCCATTCAGGACCGACAGTAACAAGACGAAAAAAAAGCAGAAACTAATAAAAAAAAAAAAACAATTCCATTACAGCTTGTTTTGTAGAAAATTAAACTATCCATGATTACCAAGTATAAACACAAGACTATTTTTTTTTTACCCGAACAAAAAGTAAAGAGTAATGAATTGTTTATACTCGTAGTTAAGAATAGTAACAGTTTATTTTGCTTTTAATGAAAACCAACCATAAACAAAATGGCTTTACTACCAGTTTTTTCATTTTACAGTCCTTCCTCCGTTTAAAAGAAAATTTTGCAATTTTAAAATTAAAAATTTAGTTCATCTCTATCATAATATCCTTAATATTTAGAACTGTGAAGTCCTGCTATGATCTTATGTTTACTATCCTCAATATCTTTACATCATCCTCACATTTATGCGTTTTTACGTGATGTTGATATTTTTAACTGAATATGAATGTTTTAATGCCTTTACAATTTTATTCACACCGTTTTACATAGTTTCTTTATTTTTTATAATGTCCATACTTTTTATTTAATTTTATTCATTTACTTGTACCATTTTATCAAATTTAACCTCACGATAGTTAAAGTGTATCACTTATTTTAGTTTTGATCTATTTTAATATATATTTTGGCGCAGCACGCCTCTCTTTAGGACCACTAAATCCTATATTCAATCAACCTTCAATATCTTTTAAATTTGAATTTTTCTACACTTATAAGTAAATCATTGTTTATTTTAAAAACCAGTTTAGTTTATAACTCCACCAAGACAATGGCAGTAAAATATAAATTTATACTTCAAGATGCATATAAAAATTAACATTTGGAGGAAGAAAAAAAATTCTTTCTCACTCTCGTGACATTAAGAAATGATAACCTCTTTTTGTAATGGAATCCCTTAGAAGGAGAGAAACAATTTATCATTGTTGTCACGAATCTTTCCTATTATGTCAGAAAAAAAGGCGTTTCTGAAAGCAAAGAACAAAAATCTGGGTACTGGTTTAATGGTGTCAGCAAACTATTAGATAGAAGTTTACCACAAACTATTACTTCCATCATATTAGAGATCATTTGGCTTCATTTTCTAATAAATATTTCTAGAAATCGCCATTACGGTTAATAATTCCATTTGTAGTTAAACGTTATGAAATATATTTCAAAGTACGAGTACTTTTTAAAAAAAAAATATTTCGCGCCCTTTATTTTTGTCTTATACTGCAACTTTAAACATTTTTATATTTTATTTATTCATAAAATATATTACTAAGTTAACTAAAATATGCATTAAATAAATTTAAACATATTTTTTAATTACAAATTTTTTTTTTTTTTTTGTAACGATTTAACAGAAAAATTTTGCTAAAAATTTATGTATTTGACATCTTATATAGGTACGTTAGAGTTTGTAATGATCTTCTAAAAAACTAAAATCAATATTATTTTAAAATGCTAAGAATTCAAGAGTTTGTTAATAAATTAGGATATATTTATACACTTCTAGCCATGGAAAACATACGAAAAACTAATTATTTACTATAGTAATAGTTTGGTAATAGTTGTATTATTAGGAGGAAAAACACCCGTGTTTGTACGATTCGTAAGGCATTTAGTTTTCATTACAGGTTGGCGATAAATATGTGAGTAATGGCTATGAAAATTTCATTTAAAGATTTAGATTTACAACAGATAGGTTACATAGTAAGCTTCAAATGACAATATTGCAGCCACGACAGACTTAAAGCAGATTTTATATTCAAGTAACTACGAACATTTTGGCACTCATTGAAATATAGATATTTCAATGGGTGCGTATTTCAATGTATATACATATTTCAATTTTTAGAATACAAATACAGTTTTGAATTTCATTGCTAATAATGAACATTAAACAAACAGGATAAGATTACAAATAAAAAGATGAAACGTGACTTATATGAATAAATACGATTGTATGACTACAATGATATTAATCATTAATGAAATTTATAATAACAAATGTTCATTGAAATTATTAAAAATGGTATAATACAATTATTAGCTTCGATTAGTAAAATAATTATTTTATACACTAATCTTATAAAAAAAAAACTCAGAAATTTTCATTAATGTTTTCATTTATACGGCGAACTTAATTATTTCTACCTGGTATAACTGATTCAGCTTTATGCAAAATCTAGTGACAAACTGGATCTTTCCTAAGAAGAATTATAGTGCCTGGTACTACATTAGTTTTACTAAATTACCTCTTCCTACCTTCACGCAATTGATATAAATAATCACTTTGCCGACGGTTCCGTGTATATTTTGAGTCACTTTTGTGACATTTCCCATCTTGACAATAGATTGTCTGATTTTGGGATAATTTCTGGTTCTACGGGAGTTGTTATTCGTCGATCTATTAAAAAATGTCCCAGTGTTAGAATCTTAAGGAGATTTGGTTTTGTTGGTAGCTGTGTAATTTAAAATTCCCTCGATTAGCGTTACTTGATTCAAAAATTCTTCTAAAGTAAGTTTAAAATTATCGAATTTTTTTTCTTTAAATGCCTTTTGCAAAAAGACTTTCTGCCGTTTCTCTCGAAATTAGGTGTTCAAGGGGGTATGAACTGTCATTTCACCTCTTCTACTAGCAGGGTTATTGGAAACAAATGTTATTCGGGAAATTTTGCAAAATTAAACAATCTTTTTAACTCATTGCTAGCTCCACAAGAATTAGTTGCGTTATCAGACGTTATTAACGAATATTTTCCTTTTTAGGGCAAAAAATCTTTTTTGAGCAGAAATCAAAGTTTCTCTTGACCAATTAGAATCAACTTCTAAAAGCACTGCTCTAGTGACAAGGCACACAAACGCAGCGATATAAATTTTTTTGAAAATTTTCTATATTTCTAACTATAAATATAACTATATTTCATTGAAACTAAATTCTGTGAGTTTCATACCTTATATGGCGCGCCGTCTTTTTTAAAAAGAACCTTTCAATTTCTTCATCTTTAAATATCATTATTCTATCGCTACATTTTAAATTCTTCGAATAATTCATTTCTAGATGTCAACAGATGTGAGTACTGTTTTGAACGCCTTGAATGTGGAGTGACTGACTCATTTAACTGTCGCCCAGTTAAAATCAGATTTGCGTATTAGAAATCTTTCGCTCAGTGGAAATAAAAATGACTTAATATCGCGTATAGTTAATGATAATATTAAAAGAACAGATGATGGAACTTTAAACGAACTTTTAACTCTTCGCATGCAATCGCCAAAAGATGACAGCACATAATATTTAGAAGAAATCTGCTTCGATAACACATGGAAAACTGTCCTTGCTGCCAAATTTAAAAGGCGTATTACATAATTTAAAAGGCGTATTACAATGCAAGAATTTTTAGCTCACCAGAGCGCTCGTAAATTAAAAAAAAATAATGAAAGTTTAGTTGATTATATTCATGCTAAGGATGCTCTTCTTGAAAATGCTCTATTTACTATATCACAAGCAGATCGAATTTCTATGATCATTGGTGATATTACGGTAGAAAAAATGGCAGATTGCCTTGGCTACTCAGAATTCGATTGATGTCGGAGAATTAACAGACAGAGCTGCTGCGCTAGATGAAATTCGAGGTTTCAAACAAGAGAATATGTCATGCCAATCAACTAACAATTTATTTTCAGTATCGAAATCTCAGTCAAAAACTTTCAATTCGCACGTTGAACAACGACGAAAATATAACCCTGTTACTGATGATGATCAAGATATTACTTGCTGGCGATGCGGAGAAAAAGGTCATGTTACTTTTTTGTGCTATTTACCTCCCCCTCAAAGAAGTTCACCTTCAAACATGGTGCGTAGCGTTTTTAAAAAGTGCTTAAAGGTGCTTTTTTTCGTTTTTTAAAAGCCCTTAAAGGTACTCTTGTTATTGGATGTTTTTAAAAAGTGCTTAATTTTCCCTTTGATGGATTGCAGCACCATAATTAATGGGTTGGATTTTATTTTTGAAGATTCATAATTAGGAAGTATAATGACACATGATAAAAAAAAATCAGTTTTTTCCAGCCTTCTTTTGTAACATAGCATGAGCTACGACAGCGGTTCCCAAATAGTGTCCCGCGGAACCCTAGGGCCCAGTGGAAGAGTTAAAGGGGTTCCGCGAGTTAATACTTTTCATAACCAGTGATGAATTTTGAAACCTCCGATTATGTTAAAATCCAACCTACAATTCATGATTTATTAAACTTTTTGGTCACTTTTTTGAAATCATTTCAATGAAAATTCCAATGAAATAGAAATGCAATTTTTTAAAAGAAAATATTATATTTCTAATAACAATATGTTGGACGGACGAATTATGAAAATAAGTATTTATAAACATTTCATTAAAATCAAAATTCTTCTTTTTTGGTAAAAAAATATGTTACCCTAATAACCATTTTTAACGTTTATATAAATTTTTCTAAGTTTCCATTTCGAAAAAAAAAAAAAAATAGGTGTGCAACGGAATATATTGCAGTGGACTGCAGATAAGAAAACTCTAACACATTTTTTAACGAAACTAAGATGATAATAGCATATTGAGTATATAATTCATTATTTTTGGAAAAAAGTTCTTATTGACACATACTTCTAATTTAATTTCATGAATTGAACTACATGCCACTTAATACTTGCACCTGTACAGTTATTTTAGAAAATCTGTAATAATATTGTCAAAAAGTTGTTACAACGAAAAATGTATCAACTGGAATATGTATTAGCGTAATAAAGTAAGAACTCTAGTAATGGTGACTATGTGTGTCACCATTAAAAGACCAGGACTCTCTCTATCTCTTCCTGGTGACAGGCAGACCAACACTTGCTTATCCCGACTGGCCAGTGGACACCTGAAAAGTCTCACATTCTCTGCCAATCAAAAGATCTTTCCTCTTTGCCCTAAATGCCAACAAAACCAGGCATCTCCTGAGCATATCTTGATCTGTTTAGGACTGGACTGGAACGACATTCATTCCTCTCCCCTTTCGGCTTCGGACTTTCTAAAAGTCAACCGATTTATTGATCTGGTCTGACTCCGTCAGACCAGATGGGAATTAGTAACAACAACAACATGTGTGTCACCAGAGAAAAATTTATGTATGTAGAAGTGTAAGATTGAATTATCATAGTTCTTAAACTAAATAAATAATGATAAGAAACTGAAGCGGTAAAATATTTTCCGATTGAAAACTTCATGCACATCAAAAATATAACAAAAATGAAATGACAGTCGACATGTTTCAAGCACATCAAAAATAGGTGCCCATTTCCATGACTTGACTGATAACATAAATTTTTACATTTTTTAAAAAAAATTTTATTTAAAAAAAAAAATTCTATTTAAAAGGGTTTTTTGCAAGCTTCATTTTATTGTGTGAACCTGTTCAAATTTCCTGAGGACGTTTGTAATGTTTCATTTAATAAATGCTTAATATATATACTTGTTATATATGAATTTTTTTTAGATCATAGAAAATCAGTTTACTCTATAAGTAAATTAGAAAAGTTTCAATGCAATGGAAGAAAAAAGATCAAATGACGAAGATCAGCGTGAAGGATTAACTGCCCAATCCAACAGGGTGTTTCAATCTTCATCGAAAGTAAGATGCGTATTCGATGTGCTCAGAAAACAGTTTGAAAGGCACACTGTAAGGCAACCAGGCAGGGAAAATATATTTTTAAATGTGTCCTTTAATATTGATAAAGGACTTGATAGCAATTAGCATGATCGGGAAAATTTGTCTCCCGAATTTCGGAAACAACAATCGATGCGAATATACATGGGAATGATTTTAATATTTGGAGTAAAGAGCAGGTCTCTTAAATACGAAAACAATACAGCAGAGATTAAGTGAGGACGAAAACCATAAATACCAATCAGGTCAAGTTCGAACACCAGGTGATAGCTCCTGGAATTCAAGTTGGAATATCTTTAATAAAACGAAAAATCACGCTAACCAAAATGAATCCAAAGATTTCGATTGTCAAGAATTATTTAGTCACGATAGAAAACAGTACGTTAAAGTAAAAAAGAAGCTTGGTAAACTGCCTTATTCAGGAAATAATGTTCTTAATTTTTCTGCTGTTTGCTGTCGGTTATGTTTTGGAACTCTCGGTGTGGAAAGTTTTTTGGTTGTAAATTGCGTTGGTTCAAAAAATTTTGACCCATTTGTAACAAGAATAAAGATCTCTGATGAAGAAGAGCTTAATTACTCTTGTCCGTTTCATCGTAATCAAAAGAAACTGATGGAACTGATTACGATTACTAAGATATACACTCTATAACAGAAAAAATCGACGCACACTGTCAAGCCAGATTACAGTGGTGCATGGCTCGATCAGACTGGAATGATGCCGATTGGGGACGTATAGCCTTTAGCGACGAATCCCGCTTCCAACTGTGTCCTAACGATCATCGAAGACGTGTTTGAAGACGCACAGGGCAGAGAAAGGATCCTACCTTCACTATTGCACGCCACACAGGCCCTCAACAAGGCATTATGGTCTGGGGTGCCATTTCCTTTGACAGCCAGATCCCTTTGGTCGTCATTAGAGGTGCACTTACTGCACATCGGTACGTCGACGACATCCTGAGACCTGTTTTGCTACCGTTCCATTTGCAGCGCCCTGGGCTGGTTTTTCAGCAGGACAATGCCAGACCACATACGGCACGTGTTGCTATGAACTGTCTGCAAGCTTGTCAAACTCTTCCTTGGCCTGCCAGATCACCAGATCTCTCTCCCATCGAGCATGTCTAGGATATGATGGAAAGGCGATTGCATCTGGCACGGAATGTTGATGACCTCGTTTGACAATTGGATCGAATTTGGCAGGAAATACCGCAGGAGACCATCCGGGAGCTTTATCGGTCTATGCCACGCCGTGTGGCTGCTTGTATCCAGGCTAGAGACGGGTCAACACCTTATTGAACTTGCTACTGTAACTCTGCAATAAATTATTCAATTGCTCTGAAATTTTAATCATTTACTATTCTGTACATTGTCTTATTATCCACTAATTTTCGTTTCAATCGGACAACTCCTTCTTGGTGTGTCGAGTTTTTTGTTATAGAGTGTATAAAGATGCTTTATTTATTATTTAAAAGAAATGAAGCTTATGACAATTTCATGTTAACTCTAAAAGAAAGAACTAAGAATATTTTAGATGATTTTTGTTGCAGGGAAGATTTTTTACAGCTTCTGAAAATAGTAAGGTCTCATAATTTGCCCTTGGATCCACCTTTAATATTATTGAAAGAAATTATCGAAATCGAAAGCATATCAAACGAAGTCAAAGGTTTTGCAGAACGTTTGAGGCATATGGAATCTAAACTTTCTACTCGAATTTAGATAAGTGAAGATTTATAAATGATGACTTAGAAGTGATTCCCCATTTAGTGAAGACTGATATGTTTGATTTATTCGGAAGAATAAGACATATTTGTATGGAAGGAATCGATATTTGCCGTAAGAATTTAATTAATAAATGCCCAAATAAAAGCTTCAACCTTGTTTGCCTTGTTGTGAATGTGAAAAATTTACTTGACAGAAAATTTCTATTCATCGACAAAAAAGACATTAAACTGTTTGCTGATTTGTTTGAATTCATGAATGAACAGTATCCAGATGAGAGTCATCCCGTAGATTTTGTTAAAAACTTATGTGTAAACTTATTAAATTGCTTGAACCAGGAGTTTATTTTTATCAAAATAATTTCCATTATACATTTAAGTTGCTGAAAGGAGACAAAAATCTTTGGGAAACAGTTAAGAACATGTCTCAGGAACGCCTTGCTTGGTTATACATAGTTGATTCTGGCCTCGAACCTATTTTGTGTGACAATTATGTGGCCCTATTTAAAGAATTGTCACTACCAGTACTTAATGGGTTTATAAAGTTCATGCAAGACGTTGGAGAAGAACGACATGAAACTTGTCGCGTAGCCACTCATAACATCAGACTATATCAGTACAATTTATTCGGTTTTAACTAAATGCTAGTTATCTGATCATAGTTATAGCTAGCTAAAGTTAGCTGATCATAGTATTTTAAACAAACAAATAGATGTTATAAGCAGTATACTTATTGCTGAAGATAGAGATATCCTATCTGATCATTTTGCTACTTTATTAATGATTTACAATGAGTATTGGGATCATAGAGATTCCATAGTTGGAAAGCTTCCGATTCCTAGTAGCGCATTTAAGTCTGGTGTTGAATTGGTTATGAAGAAGTTATTGGAAATTGTTCAAAACGCATTTTTAAAAGAAATTGATGTACCTGTGAGAATTATATTTTTAAAGTTATGCAACGAGGTTTTAAAGCATCTGCAAGGCATCAATTTTCAATGGTTTATGTCTAAATTTTCATATTTCCCTGAGATGGAAGGAGTTGTTGTTGAGAAGGTTACAAAGAACGATGTAACCTCTTATCGTAGACACCCCTCTCAGCAGAAAGAATGAGAAGAATAATCGCAGTTTTTAGAACTTTACTTCCTTTAGAGAAATTCTATGTGACAGAAGAAAACCCACGTTTAAGTTTTATTTTGAATTATTAAAGTTTTTCTGAGTATCACTATTTTTGTGTTGGATGACAAGCGAGCATCCATGAATTTAAAGTAAGATGTTAAATAATGACCTCCTTATTTCAGGAGTACCAAAAAACAGGTAAGCCACTTTGACCTTTTACCTTTCGGGGGCCATCCGGTCAAAATGACAAATCTCTTAGATAACCAGTGGTGCTCCAAGGAACCCACAGAAGATATACTGGCTCAAGCCAAAAACAACGGCACAACAGGTTTATGGTTTAGCATTGAAGCGAAAGAAAAATCTTGGGGCTATACCACAGACCTCACCAGTACGCCTTAAAGCAGACTTGAATGCTTCTGTACCGACCAAAAGAATTAAAAGTATAAGATTCCAAAAAACGGGTCGCTCCTTATTCAATGTGACGACTTAGAAACTGCGAAATACATCTTAAAGATAAACACAATCCTAGAGATTCCTGTAGCAGCTAAATGCCTTCTAGAATGTATTTCCACCGAATTTATCCTCCGAAACTTTCCTGTTGAAACCTCGGTTTCGGACATTAGTCAGAAGTTCAATTTAGAAAACAAGACACTGGCTCAAGAAATTCGTCGGTTTTAAAAAAAGGGAAACCGACAACCACAATCCTTTTCAACATCTTAGGTACAGTTGTCCCAGAGAAAATCCGTCTCTGGTATCAATACTATGAAACTTAACTTTTCCAAGATAGCGTGACCTTATGCAAAAACTGTTGGGGTGTTGGCCATCCCGATAAATACTGTAAATCCCCAACCAGATGCCACAACTGTGGAGGCCTATCCTCTAAACATCCGGGCCCGTGTAACAGGGACCAGTGTTGCAGAAATTGTAACGGCAGTCAGAATCCAATTCAGCGTGATTTTCCTGCATTTTTAAATTTTGAGAAACTACTCAGAAATAAGTCTACTCATCATGTTCCGATGAGTGAAGCTAGAAGAATAGCTTATTTAAAAAAGCCCTTATACGCAGAAATATTTCAGCCTGTGCTAGGAGAATACATTACCCGCGCAGAGTTAAAATCGCAACTTAACAAGTTCACGGGATCCATGCAGCAACTAGTCGAGAATACCTGCGCAAAACAAGTTTCTGTACTGGCGGCCCAAATCGAGAATTTGACGGCCTCTATAAATAATATTCTTATCCCAGCGATAACAAACATTCAACGAAGCACCACTGCCCAGTGTACATTTACAGAAACCAAAATCTCAGCCATCCGTCCCACTTCTCACCAGAGCGGGCAAAAAAAAAAAAAAAAAAAAAAAAAAAAAGAGAAAAAAAAAGAAAAGAAAAAAAAGAAGAAGAAATCGAACACACCGCCAACTTATGTGCAACTCACTACAAAACCTCTCCTAACCTGTAGTCCAAGATCTGCATATGCCTATGGACAACTCCTTATCAATGCCTCTAATACCGTTGAATAACGATGAGGATGAATTATCTCTGTTTTATTTTTAAAAAAAAAGAAAAAAAAAACTCTTACTGCATACTCTGTCCCAGACGTTTAGAAAAGCTGATAAAAAGAAGAAAAAAACTTTTCTTTTTATTTTTTATAAACTATGTCAATTCCGATATTTAATATAATTCAATGGAACGCTCGTAGCCTTAGAAATAAACGCCACTGGCTGAGTCAAAACATCTTTTCAGAAGCTGATATTATTGCAATCCAAGAATCTTTCCTTCAAGCCAATGATCAAATTAACTTTAAAAATAAAATTACTCTCCGACAGGATCGTGACCCCCCTAACCACAGAGGTGGTGGCACCCTTTTAGCTATTTCAAAACATATTCCATTTCAAAGAATTTATTTCCATAATCTCCCCTCTTCCGAAATTGAGATACTCGGTGTTAAAATCCAAGTTAATAATAGACAAATTACAGTAGTAAATATCTATTCACCAGACGGAAATTATTCTTCACGATGGTTGGAAAATTTCTTTTCCAGTATTAGGAAACCCTTCATAATCGTCGAAGATTTTAACGTGAGACACCGTGCCCTCGGCTCTGTCTCGTCCTCCCAAATTGCTGATATCTTTCTTGACTGGATCCTATCAAATAATATTACTATCTTGAATACAAATACTCCTACCCATTTTGGCGGCCCTCATCATCAACAGTCGTTACTAGATCTTACCCTAGTTTCCCCTGAACTTTTCCAGATATCTTCTTTCTCTGTCTTCCCAGACCCTTTTGATAGTGATAATTTTCCAATTAAAACCAAAGTAACGCCCGTACCTCCATGTGCAAAACGCACAAAATGCAATAAATCGAGTTCTGTCAAATAATAATTTCAACGCAAGGAACATGGAAAATACCTGCAATTCCGTAGTCAAAGATAATACCCAATTTACAAAATATTCCCCACATTCCACGACTTCGTGGTGGGATCAAAAATGTGCTTTTCTGTTAGGGCAAAAGCGTAAATTTTTGAGAAACGCTAAAGAACAAGTCTCATCCACATTTTGGCTTAAATACAAACACTACTCCACTCAACTCCGCCAATACATTAAAAGCAGAAAAAGAATTTATTGGGATAAAATTTGTTATTATTTAGGATCCTCAATAAAATCTTAAAAAGTATCTCAACGTAAAATTCCTCATGCCCCTCCGGAAACTTGATTTTAACCCACCAAACGACAATTATCACTTGCCCACTCAACCAAGCCAACATATTAGGGGAAAACCTTTTTCAAGCTCAAAGCCCCTGTCCAATCCCTTTCGCATTTTGGGGCACAGGCTACAACCATTTGGATACCCCTTTCTCGTCTACCGAACTGGAAGCAGCTATACATCGAACAAAGAATACGGCCCACGGGCCAGACCGCATTCCGGCTATCCTCATTAAATTCATTCACTCCCGTTATCCAAATAAGCTCCTTAACTTCTTCAATGTCGTTCAAGATACACCTCAATCCCCAAGTTCATGGACCCTAGCAAAAATCGTTCCGATCTTAAAACTAGGAAAAAACCCATCAGAAATTCGCAGCTATAGACCGATTGCCCTCACCTCTACTTTCGCTAAAGTCTACGAACGTATGCTGCTACAAAGGCTCCTTAATTTTAGCCTTCAACAAAATATCTCTCCCCTCCCAGACTGGCTTTCTCCCCTTTCGTGACTGTAATACAACTCACTCAATACTCTACCATGAATACGAGAAGCACGTGAATGGAGAAAATTTATCGTTTGTGTCGCACTCGATCTAGTTTCTGCATACGACAACGTATGGATTGATGGTCTCCTCACCAAACTTCTCTCGGCCAGCATATCTGGAAAAATAGCGCTCTTCTTACAAAACTTTCTCTTCAATAGAACCTTTTACATCTCTTGACGCAACACCCGGTCTAAAGATTTCCAGCAACCCCAGGGCCTCCCGCAAGGCAGTGTCCTCTCCCATTTCTTTTTATATTTTACCTTAAAGACATTCACAAATACCTTCCCACTGGAGTTCAAATTCTTGTGTTCGCTGATGACATCTACATTTATTAAGCTGCAAAATCTTTTGACAGGGTTATTGCTAAACTCCAAGATACCCTCATCACCATTCAAACTTGGTGCACAGAGTGGAAAATGGCTATTTTACCTTCAAAAAGGGCAATTATTAATTTCTCGAATGAACGTTTCTCACCTACGATTCAGTTAAAAATTTTTAACGAACGAATTCCCCAAGTTAATTCCATCAAAATTCTCGGCATCTATTACACTGCAAACCTTTCTTTCCTCTGTCAATTTCAATACCTAAAAAAGAAATGTTTAAAAAAAAATTAATGCACTTCGCTGCATCTCTAGCACGCAGTGAAGGTCTTGAATCTAAATCCCTTAGAAAATTTGGAAGAAGTTTTGCAAAAACTTTCCTTATTCAAACAAGCCGATAACCGAGAAAAATGCAACTTCGCATGCTCAAAGGTCAAATATCTGAGATATTTTATTACCCCAGAAGGTCTCCAAGCTGACCCTGATAAAACAGCCGCTATTCAGAACATACCTGTACCCAGGACTGTAAAGCAAGTGCAGTCCTTTCTGCAGACATGCTCTTGATACAGAAGGTACGTTCCGAACTTTTCAGAAGTGGCGCCACCTCTCAGTAACCTCACCAAAAAGTCCTCCTCTTGGTGTTGTACAGAAAAAGAACAAACTTCTTTAAACACTTTAACGACTTTGCTGACTTCACCACCTGTTCTGAAGCAGTGCGACTCTAACAAACCTTATGCTATACGTACTGATGCGAGTGCATACGCTCTTGGTGCTGTCCTCCTTCAAGGAAACACCAATGAAGATCAACATACCGTTGAGTATGCAAGTCGACTTTTAACTAGTGCTGAACGCAATTATTCAACGATTGAGCGCGAAGCTCTTGCCGTTGTTTGGGCTCTAGGAAAATTCAGATGCTACATTGACGGACAAGAAGTTACCGTTACTACAGATCATCAAGCTTTAAAGTGGTTTATGTCTCTAAAGTCCCCTTCAGGACGACTTGCTCGTTGAAAGCTACTTCAAGAGTTTAATCTCCATATTGAGTATGTCCCCGGCAAATGCAATGTAGTTGCTGACATGCTCTCTCGTTCTGTTTGTCTCCAAGGAGATAGCTTGTGCGAGATATGTGCTGTGCTGTGACTGTTAGCCAACCTACTGTTGTTACGATAGATTTTCCTACTAGAAGTCCTAAGGAAATAAAAGAAAGCCAAGTACAAGATGAAAATTTAAAGAAAATAATTGATAGTCTTGAAGCAGTGTCCGCTATTATGCAGCAACTTTGTTATCTGCTAGACATTCATCAATCCATGATTCCTGTATATCATCCACAAGCGAACCCAGCCGAGAGGAAAAACCGATATTTGAAACCTCGACTTGCAATCTTACTTAACAACCGTCATGAGGCATGGTCAGAAAAACGTCCTTCGATTCGCTTTACACTCAACACCTCTAAGTGCAGTTCCACCGGAAAAACTGCTGCTTTTCTCAATTTTGGCCGAGAATTGCGCACAATCGATGACATTACAAATGACTTTCGCGGAATTATTGAAAATGACAACTTTGTAGCAGAGATGACTCCTTATCTAAAGAAATTAGAAAAATTCACGTCTGAAGCCAAGGAGATCATGCAAGAACAGCAAGATAAAAATAAGTCGTATGCGGATCAGAAAAGAAGACCTGCTCCTGCATACTCTCCTGGAGATTTAGTCTTAGTTACGAAACCCAGGTCTCCCACTCCTACCAATGCTCGAATACAACAAGATTCACAGGGTGCCTTTTCTGTTGACCCCTGGTCGGGTCGTCTTCGGGGTCAGAGGGGGAGGTTGTAACGGATAGATAATTCGTAGCACCAGATGGCGCTACCTCTCTATCCGCATAAACAATGACAATAGTATTCATTCTGACTTACCAAGTGAGACGATGCAAGATGAGCTACTGGAATCGTCCTTGGTTCCCTTCTGTCCCAATCAGTTTGGGTAACACTATTTTGGGTGTTGACTTTCTAGAATTAGCCGGAATTGTTCTCAACCTCAAAAAGAAAACCTGGCTTTTTAATGATCAGCCTAAACGTCAATTTCATTTTGTAGAACAGATTCAACCGTCCTGTGATGCTGAAGATTCGAATGTTTCCCAAACGGCTGCACCGTTAACCGTAAAAGAAACTGATCACTTGCATGACCTGATCACTTGCATCATCTGACTTCCATTCAGCAGTTTTAACTGAAAGATCATCCTGAACAGTTACGTGAAGATGAAGGTACCCACATATTATAGCATATTATGTTTAATGACAATCTGATGAAATAGGGAGTCAGAGAGAGGATCCGGAATTTCAGACCATATGAGGCTGTCAGTTTGTGTCGGGTGGAGTTTTTTTTTTATCCACATGAGAATTCGGGCGTGAAGACCTCTTTTTTGAAATTCGATAGAGTACATTAAACATCTTGTTTCAACATATATGACTTTTGTGATGATGTTAACTAACCTCGTCAGTTTTTGTTTAAAATCTCTAACTGTAACTTCATGTCGGTCAATAGGTTGCTGGTTGGAAAAATCTTCACGTTAACTTTGTCCAATTTGAAGTGATAGTAAAGATAAATAAACTGGGCCATCGGCTTATGATCTGGATTCCTCTAATCATTTAATTCCTGCTCTTTTAAAATCTGCTTCATTTGTCTTTGCCAAGTAATTCAATCTCTGCCTTTTTTCTCTTGCTATCAGGGTCCCCAAAACATGCGTTGATTTTCTTTTTGGCATTCCCACCCATTTAAACCTTTATTTAACCTCCTGTTGTAGTTAGGTTTGCTTTTTCTATTATTGTTTCGTTTCGATTTTTAACAGGCCAAAAGAATTTGAAAATTTTTCTGTGACAATTATTTTGAAAAACACATTTTATACTATTCCTGTTTTATAAATGCAAATGGACGTTTTGATAAAGAGCAGACTTCTTTTTCTAAATGGTAATGTTTTATGATGTCAAACATAAAACAAAAATATTCGCATCTACAACAACATAAAGGAAGAATTTCTTGCTTGGCAAAAAATAAGTGTCCTATTTTATTTGAGAAGAAATATTTGGAAGAAATATATGCAAGTAAGGTGAAATATAATTTTTTTTTTATTCTTTACCAAGAAGCATAAAACAAAACATAAATCCCGGAATTTCAAGTTGACGAAAACTGAAATCCTGAGTAAAGCTCTACCTACAAGAAGAATGAGTAGATTGAAGGAGCCTAGGTAAAACTAAAGGGAAAAGTACAAATCGCAAAAAATAGAGTAAGTTAATTTACATGGCATTCTTCAGATAATAAATATACGTAATTATAATTACGAAGGATTAAAAGCTATATAATTATAGTCGGGAATTATATAACAGATATTTGCCAAATAAGGGCTAAAATAACAAATACAAAAATTTTTGCTCTTATTTTGTCCATATATTTATGGATAAAAAATATTGTAAATCTTAAAAATGTAAAGAGATTTTTCTCGCTAAAAAGCAAGGCAATTTTTTGTTTGCTTGCCGATATATTTATTTTTAAGTTGAATTATTCTGAACACTATGTATGTATAATTTGATAAAGTTCTTACAATTCAAACACAAACCCCATTTATAGTTTTCAAGGTGTATCAGAATAAATGTTAGTAAAATAAAATTTATGATAATAAGAAATATTCCGTAAAATAAAATATTCAAATTTTTTAATTAGTATTTACATCGAATATTGGCTCATTAATTACATAAAAGCTCAAATCTTGTCCCATTTTTATTTACAACTTTTCACAAACAATTGAAAAAAACTCATTACAGCTGGCACACACTGCTCTTTTGCTAAACGTTCTTTGAATTTTTCGAAATTTAAGTCTTTTGTATCGTATTTTCAATCTTTGAGTGCATATACCCCTACATAGGATAATCAAGTGTATTTGACTATGTCTGGAAAACAGGCCAATCTGGCAAATTGCTCTGCACAATGTCTGAATCTTTTGAAGTTTGTAGGTGAGGTGGACGCTGAGCCTTGTTGAAAGCAATATGACCACTTTTCGAATAAATCAGAATATTTTCAAGATGGGATTTATTCCAATTAGTGCTCAGCGTTGATTTTAACCTCTGGATTCAATAAAATGAAATGTAAGCTTTACTTTATGAGAAATCGCACCCCATACTATTACTTACGATGCATTTTCATATCTTTCGACGGTCAACTTATCTTTGGGAAATGTGCGCAAGACTTGCTGCTGCATACTTACAATCGTTATGCTATTTGATACTGTCTCGTAGGATATAGAGTTTTCTCATCTGAAAAGAGAATGTCACAAGGCAGCGTGCTGATGTAGTAACATCTTGCTCCTTTTAATTGCAGCTCACGTTACTATTGTGCGCTAGTAAGACCACGAATTCTTTGTTTTTTGTATGGTTTCAGCAATAAATCTTCCTTGAGAATTCTGTTTTCGTTTGATGATAGTTTCTTGTTTTATGAAATACCCTGAAAAGATTAGCATAGGTTGCGCCTAATCTGTTCTCTACCGGCTTTGGTCCCGTTCGCTGTCCTAACCGTTCGTTCATTTCATAAGCTCCACGAGAAATTTAACAATAATCGGTGCTTTTAATTCTTTTTAAAGCACAAAAAATTTTTTTTTGCCTTATGCCAAAACTCTTTTACTCTCTTGAAAATTTCACGAAGTCTCAACTTTTTTGATTAATCTTTCAAGCCACATCCTTTTCGACTGCGTAAATGTGAATTTCAGAAATATTTCATGTAAAAAAAAAAAAACTTGAGTATAAAGCACTACTAAGATGAGGGACACCTATTCTGGTACACCCTGTAGTTAAAATGTAATTTATATTTAAGTTATACTTTAAATGTTTTTAATGACTCATATTAGCCTCATTATTTTGAGGGTTACATATTATACCATTAATATTTTCATTAGATCAAAAGTTCTGCGGGGTGGTATTTTTGTTTTGACTTGATAGGGGAAATACCTTTTGCATCTTAGAAAACAGAAAAAAAAGCAACATTTATGTACAAAAACATTTTTTCTGTAATATATTTTTATATTCTAAACAATTGGGAAATAAAAACTTATCATCCATTTACAGTATAAATTTTATTTTATTACCGTCGTTGAACAGCCGGCACAGTTTCTGGGTTTACGACTACTAATGCTCAACTACGTAGCCTTGTAATTTTGAACCCAATTCGGAGGACTTTTTGATGGAACTAACCCGCAATTGCGTTACATAGAGGAAGACAACGAGAACCTTCCATGGTTAGCCTGACGGCAAGAGGACTCTAACCCATGATCCGTCCACCACTGAGGATATATTTCACATCGTCACTGTGGTTGGTACAAGCTGGATGCGGAATTCTTATCGACCAGCCATCGCTGGGATTCAAACCTGGTTCACCTCATCGGAAGGCGAACGCTCCATCCCCTGAGTCATCGTGGCTCTATAGTATAAATTGCAACTTTTCGTACTATTTCAAATAATTCCAAGGATAACAACTAACAAACACTTTTTATGCAATTAAATTCAGAACATATATATTTAAAATATATAACACGTATAATAGAAGTTTATATATATATATATATATATATATATATATATATATATATATATATATTAGTACTTACAGTGATAAAATTTTCTTTGTCTCTGCAAAACATTTATTCATTGTCTCGGTCGCTAACTTTTGATCTGATGTAATCTATTAGTTAAGGTAATTATTACAAAACAGAATTTTACTAGTTGACGAAGTACTTAAATCATTACAAATTGATTAATGGTAACAAAATTTTACTATATAAAACTTTCTTTTATTTGCATATGTTATATTTTCTAGTTTTTTTATTTCTTATAATAAATTGTTCAGTAACTGTTAAACTAGTAAAGTAATAAAACTGTTAAACTAATAATTAAAGCATTTTTTAAAAAAAAAAAGTTTCTGACTGTCTTTGTTGGATCCAAATAATTATGAACTACTAAGAAGATAACAATTTTCAAAATATAGCTGGCACCATCATTTTCTGACTTTTCAAACTCCATTTACTACAAAGAATGAGGCTTTATTTATGATGTGCTTTATCTTCTCAAGGTAAATGGAAGAACTTTTATATTTCACAGACCATTTCAAGGTCGTGAGTTTCTACCGTGATCGATAATTTATCATTTTCGGAAATGAGGAACTAAATTTTTTTTTGTCAAGAAATATTCTGGGGAAAAAAAAAGGAATTTTCTATGCATAAACAACTTCTTTTTCAACGCTATTCCAGAATTATTTGGTATGAAAAATTTCTTTTTTCTTAAAGCCTTTACTGCATTAATATTTAAATAACTAGTTACTCGAATATTTAAGGTTGTCAAAAGTTTTTTTTTATAAATACGATTTTCATTAATTATGTTACTGAATAAGTTAAATTGAATAACACCATCCCATTCAATTATTCAGTTGTTATTTTATTGAATGACAGCCTGATCGATAAAATTTAAAAATTATAAATGAACACTATTTTTTGGTAAATTTGCATGCTTATAAATTTGTTAGTGATGAGTTTAAATATATTGTGTTTTCTTAATGGAGCTTTTTAAAACTGAATAGATATGTATCATTATAAAAAGAATGAGGGATGAAACTTCAAATAAAAAGGGCGTATCATAAAAATTTTATTTAAAACAAATAAACAAAAGAAAATAGTGATACTAAACTGATGAAATGCAGCGGATTATAAAAACTTATAAAATTAGGTACAAAAAAGGGATAAAAGCAGGTACTATATGTAGTACTAGCAAATTCAAGGTTATAAGTTTTAAATTTAGGCCTTAGCAAAACTATATAAGCACGGTTATGATAGTTCAAACCATACATTAAATGTTCAATATTTTATAACTCAAAATATACGATAGAACTTAACCGCTGGACCGTTTTGATAACGAATCCTAAAACGAAACTATTTATTTTTAGTTTGCGAATGTTGCCAAGAAAATAATTATTGGTTAAAAATGTACCATTTTGCATTTCATATAAAGAATATCAAATTTAAAAGATTTATTACCTTTACCTTATAAAACTCATTGATTTATTTTAGTCTAACGAAAATACTTAATAAAGTTCATGGTTTTAAGAGCGCTTCTAACGTATGACTATTTACTCTGGATTTCTAGACGGGACAACATATACCCATAAGAAATTAGCCTATCACAACCTTCGAAAATGAATTAATTAAATTACTAACTAGGACTGTCCATCCCCAGCTGAGACAATTATCTCAAGCTAATTTGAATAAGTTGTCCAGCGTCCTGACATAATTGAAATTGGTAGTTAAAATTCTAAAAAGGTATACGAAAACTCACAGCTGTAACTTTTCAGTTTAATATTCTAAAACCAGAAATCCCAGGAAAATATTTTCTAATATAATTTTTTAAAAATAATTTGAAAGGTAAAGCGGATTTTAGAAGCTTTACTCTCAGTTTTTTTTCTATATTTTGTTAGAACGCTGGTGTGCATACATTTTACTATTCCTAAATGTCTAACATGAAGATCTAATAGGACATACTTTTGTAATTTCTTATTACACAAACCCTTGTCTGCATAAAATACTATAGCGAATTATGCTTTACTACTTTATCGCCATTAAAAACCTGTTTTCAGTGTCCGAAATTGATATTATCTCTTAATGGACCAATGCCGCCATACAAGCGGTAAGGCCCTTTAAATTCCTATATCAAATGCATGTAATATCTAAAATCATATTTTTTTTTATCACACTTGTTGTCCTTTATGCAATTAATTTGTTAGTTACGTTATTATAATTAATATTATAATTAATCATTATAATTATACAGCCTACAGACATAAGGAACTGTTTCTTTTATCAAGGTATGAACCTATATTTTATCTACAATTTTCCTACGTAAGCGTCAGGTAGTTCAGTCACGTGTGGGATAAAACACCAGTGATCAACAGCCAATGAATACCTAAAAGACCCTTCTTACAGTATTTTCAGATTGAAATAGTTTTCTTATTAAAAAGACGTCCATATTTAGAAAGTGGATTTAAATGGGAGATAGGTCTAGTGAGTAAAGGAGATGATAAAGACGTTTCAATTCCAATTTCTGTAGTTTTGTCTTAATCATTTGTGCAGTGAGTGGTTTGGAAATGCCATGTATTAAGAAAGGAGTTGTTTTGTTGAAAAATCTAGGATGGTTTTCTTTTAGTTTCTACATAATTTCGTCTAATTAATTGTTGCTTATTTCCATTGCGAGCGATAAGCCAGGTTTCAGAAATTCACAATGAATCACATCTCTTCTCCAGCATCAAACACTCACCATAAATTTTTTTGGGGGAATATTACGCTTTTGAATACGTTTAGGTGGTCCATCCTTGTTCAACTAGCACTAAAGCTAACTGAAAATACAGTCAAATGCACTATTAATTGTCACGTGGTCTGCGAGGCCGTAATTTGACAATGAAGACTGATTCTTCATAATCGAACTAATTTCCAACCATTCATATTTCAATAAAACTAATTTCTTTGAAAAATGTTTTTAATATTTTTGGACGATTTTGTAAGGATGTGAAAAAAGTAATTTTTCTACAGAAGAAAAAAAACGGTAAAGTGTTAAGTCAATGTCGAGTAATAAATAAAGTTAATATATTCTACTCACAAAATTTTATCCTTTTCAAAGGCAAAACATCAAATAGTTTTAGTTATAAAAACAAATTTTTAAAATTTCGAAGAATGTATTTCTTAAACGGTAACTTTTTTTACTAGATAAATTAAAATATAACAGTCCCCATTAAAAAAAAAACTACAAATAAATCAAAAGATCGATATTTTAAAAATTTCACACAGAGAAAGGAAGCTAAAATCTTGTCAAAAACTAATGATTGATGTTTCTAATCTTGTACCTTTCGTCACAGACTCTAAAAGCAAGTAGAAAAATATGGTGGATTGAGTTACTTTTATGTTCAAATTCGACAGATTTCTTCGGTTGTCATGTATAGAAAATGGATGACTTTCTTAAAAGTAATTTAAGAAACTGTTAGAAGATTATTCTGAAATCCTTTACGTCTTTTTACGTCACTTTTACGTCTCCTTCTTACTAAAGTAATTGTGTCACACATTTTACTAAAACATGTTTCAAATAAAATGAGTAATAGTTGAAATAAATTGATTCCACGTTGAAAGGGAGACCATGAGAGAATTTTAGAAGTCATTCTCTCGATTTTGTTTATTCTAACCAAAAAGTATGTAAAACCATTATAGCCTGTAAAAATTATTGTCTAATAAAAAAAGTTTTAATTTCAATCAGGGCTCGAAAAAACTCAGAAATTTTACCCGTCCCCGAGGACGGCTTGTCCAACAATGTACCCGTCTTCCTTTGAAACTAACCCGTAGCTTCTGAATAAATAAAAATATAATTTTCTCTTATTTATTACAAACATTTATATATAAATTGCACAATGAATTAGTAGTTACTAGGATTACAAATACCAGGTTTACATTATACAGTAATAAAAAAAAAAATTGGTTACTAATTGTAAAACCTAGTATTTCTTTTATGAAATAATTTCTTTCTTTTATGAAATAATTTAAATAACAAAGGTGAAGTTATCTCGAATGCCAATTTATCCGAGGGTAGTGCGTTTTTTTAAATGAATCAAATATGACGTTTGCCAGTTCCACAATCAAACCAATGATTTACAGAGGTTTCTGCACAGAAATCTGAAAGGGGTTTTCCATTTAGGAAGATGTTCATAATTGCGTTTAAAGCTTCTTGTTTAAGACCAGTACGTAATGTGTTTTTGTAAGTTCATTTCTGAAAAGCCTCTTTCAACTACTGCAGTACTCCCAGACAGAGAAAACATCAATTCCACCATGCGCAGTATGTTGCTGTATTTCTAGATTAGAGGGTCAATTTAGAAGTGAGGCGCTAGACTCTTGCAAGATAACAAATATTGTAAATGTATATCGAACATTAACGAGAAAATGGCCGTCCGCGCGGACGTCGGATTCGAGAAATTTGTTGTCCGCGGGGAATTTTTAACCGCCGAGGACGGGCGGTTTTTCGAGCCCCGATTTCAATCCACTTAATGTATTTTATTATATAAATTTTATAGCGACTTGTAAATTAATTAGATAATATTAGATTATAAAATTAAATAGATTATAAAATTGAAATTCGTGTTTTATAGTTAGTGCAAATAATGTGGAAATGAATTGCTGAGATAAAGTAATTAGAAAGTAATTATTATAAAGAAATTAAAAAGGAAAGAAAAGCATGAAAAATATAATCTTTAATAAATGCCTAATAACTGGAAAACGATATTAGCAAAGTTGGTATTAATTAGCTTCAAATATTTTATTGTTAATTCTAAGAGCGTAAGACTATATAATAGCATAAGTTTTCTGTTAACTCAACTCTTTTGTTAATTGCTTTTTTTCCAGTTCAGCAGTTGTCACAATATTGACTTTCCATGAACTTAGAGAAGTCGTTGAGGTATTTTGACTTCTCTACCAGATTTAGTTTTCTGAACACTGGTTGACATTTAAATGGCAGAGGCAGTTGAGAAGCTGTGTGTACTCTTAGAGAGTTGAAGATAAAAATGGTGGTTTAATTTGATTAATCAAAGCAAAAACATCTTAGCTATTTATTACATCTTAGCTATGAAATTTTGAATTTTATCTCTCAGAATTACTTTGCAGTGTCAATCATACGGTAGTTGTAGGTGATGTTTGAACTTAGTTTAATCTTTAAGAATGCGAGTGAACAAAAACTTAAATTTGTGTGCAAACACTTTATGCTTATTCTGATGCTCCATTTTTTTCAGGTTGTAATTTTTGCATTATTCCTCTTAACCCTTTACAACGCTGTAGTCGATCGTGGATACTCACGATCGATTACATTAACTTTTAAATTATAATGGGAAGCTGCTTTTCCACCCATAATTTTAGCGGTCATCTACTGTTAATTTCAGAAAATACAAAAAAATCGAAGGAATGAAATAATCTTTGCTGTTCTACAAATATTCTATAAAAATTACTGGTTCCCGGAAATCTTCGAAATTGCATAACGGTTTTTTTGTTTTGGAAGTTTTCGTATCTTTACTCTTTCTGGAAGTGGTTTTAATCCTTCTTTTTTATGAAATGTCCTTAAAAAAATTCCTAACGATTCCAAGAAAGTAAGAAATTTGGCGCATTTCTTTGATGGGCTCGTCTATATCCTTATTTGTAATCAATATATGGAGAGTCGAAGTCTTAACCAAGCACTTCATATATAAATCGTTGAAATGTCTGCATAGCATTCAAAAGGGAAATATTCAAATTTGAGGTATTTTTGAAACGAAAATGGTTTCAAAAATCAAATTAAAAATGATCATTGTTGGTCATTAATACTGTATATGTCTAGAACATGTTTTAGTACTCAGTGTCAAGACTAATTTAAAATTTAGACCCGTGGGATTATTTTAAGTCACAATGAAATTAGAATAATTCAGGCCGGTTACCGTATGTAAGTATGAAATATTTCAATGAAATTTAAACAAGTGAACAAACTTCTAAATAGGTAATTAGTCTAAATAAGCCATTTATATTGTCATTGGAAAAAAATGATATTTTACTTATATTGAAAAATGACAAGTCTTCTTTTTTATTAGTTTATTACCCGTTTAACTTTCAGTTAATTATCATAATGAAGATGTATATAATTAAATGATATTAGGTTTCATATTTATCATTTGCACCGTTATTTGTAATTTTGAGTTAAAAGCTCAATTGTAAGCAAATATTTTTATACAGTAGCAGACATGATATTGAGTAATCGCGCTCCAGTGGCACAATCTGTTGAGGCGTCGTTCAAGCCACTGGTTGAAAAGCTGGGGGTTGTGAGACCGACAGCCGATAAAACAGCCGATCAAAATCTAAGATGACTAGTAAGCGATACTAAGTTAAGATGACTAGTATGCGATACTCAGTTTTACAACGAGGTGGATGCTAATATTTCTACTCATAACTCTGCCAGTTCTGATGTAAACAGAACGACAAAAACGAAGAAAAAGCTTAAACTGATAAAATACCCCTGAACTCTGAGGTTGTAAGATTTCTTTTGGTAAATAAAAACTTAATAGCATTTCCGGTGGAAATTTTAAAGTTTGTCTCTAATATCACTTGAACGTTTCCTATCTGAGATCCAAAGACAAAACTACTAGTTTAATCCATTTATTAAAAAAGTTGACCTAAACAATTCTTTTTTTTGATCGACGTTGTTTTTAATACTCCACCTCCTAAGAAACGTCGAAGCAAATTCCTTTTAAAAAAAGATTTATCAAGATTTGTTTTCAGACAACGTCAGTCACATTATGTATCTACATATGTGTTCTCTTTCTTTCATCATTTCTGATGGTAATCACGTATTGAAGTATTATAACGAGAATCTAACACAAGTGCAAGTGCCCAGCATAAATATTTTTGTAATTTTTTTTATTATTTTTAATTAAATTTTTTTTAATAACGGCAGGCACTGAACTTTCGTTTCTTCGCCTTAGAAGATGCCGGAGGTGTTGCTCATTTAACGTTACCCAGTGGGCAGCTGTGAACCAAAGTCACGGAGCCGAGCAACATTACCCACGCCACACTGCCACAAACCCGTTTATAGGGTGGGCCACATTCACACCAGAAGACAACACAGAGAGAGAAACATCCATGACCAGAGTGGGATTCGAACCCGTGGCCATTGGCTTCGCAGTCAGACACGCTAACCACTCGGCCACCTGGCCGGCCCAGCATAAATATAAATTACATAAAAAATAAATTTATCAACTGTCAAATAAGCTTAATTTCGCCCACTTTTCCTACGGCAAAGAGCAGAAAGTTTATTTTAGAGGCGTTCAAACTCAACCCAATAACTAAATAACTCTGTCTAACAGTTTTTTTAAAAAAAATTCCTGTGAGAGAGAGCTTTAAAACTATATAAAAGCCCCATAAATCAGCTTTATACGTTCTCGCTAACTGATATTGAATGGCGTGGAAGTTTCACTACAAGCTTAATATTGGGAAAAGTAACCCCCAGGGGACGGAAGTAATTTTTTTTTCTTTTCGTGTGGAAGGACCATCTTTTATTTCAACAAGTAATTACATAACTTCATAATAGCTAAACATTTTTTATCATCAGTCAATTCTGGTTAAATGACTGCAAATATTTAAAAATTATTTATATATTTTTTAATGTATACATTCACGTATAATCACATTCGACGTAAGACAAAGAATTATGAAAAAATGGTAGGAAAATTTTTGCTGTGTAAAAATTAAGATATTTCATGTAATTTCTGCCTAATTAAATATAAACGATGAAATTCAAAAATTATCATAGCGTACAGATTACTCTCTTTGAATAACGTTAAGGTTTCTTTTTTAAACTTTTCTTGGTATAAAATGTCTGGAACTAAAATTGTGGGATTTAATGGACGTTCGTTCATGTCAAAAATCCGTAATATTTTGTTTCAGAGACGTGCTCAAAGGATCAGTTGTAATACAAGTCGAATAAAGAGAAGACGAATATTTTTTCTTTAAAAAAATGTAAGAAAAGGAAGGAAAAAAAATGTAATAAAATATTTCTTTTCCCTTTTTCATATTCCGTAGAGGTTTTACACTAAAACTGAAAGTAATAAAAACAAAATCGTATATTTTATATGCTTTTGTTGAATAGGTTATAAAATACCCTGTATTTCAAAAATTCGAAAAAGGCAGCGCTGATTTAAACTAAATTAAGAAAAAGTTTAAAGAGACGTCATAAAATAAAGTTATCCTCAAGCTACACATAATGTAAGCGATATTAAAGGTAAATAAATAAAACAAATTTATTAGACTGAAATAAATTTATTTTTGTTATTATAGGTTTGTCTTTCGCTAAAACAATTTACAAAAATTGATATAAGCTTTCAAAACAAAGTGCATTAATAATTTATCACAGAGAATTTCGTAACGCCCTGCAAAGAAAAAGCAATGATTAATTAGCTCTAGATTATGGTAAATCTCAGAATTTAATTAGAGCAAGTTTGTTGGCAATGACATAAAATATTTAGCACAAATTAAAGTTTGAAGCAAAATTTTTTCTTTAAATGTTCTAGAACTTACAAAATCACAACACAGGTCAAGGTGCTGTTGGCACAAAATCGCCAAATCACAAAATGGCAAAAAAACTTGCTGTTCAAGCTTCTGCAACTGTAATGTAACCTATTCTTTCATACAACAATAGTTAACTTGCGGTTAAAGCAAAATATGTAAAAGATCTGCAGAAAAAGTATATAGCATTTTTAGATTTTGTAAATTATGTTAACCATCTATGTTTTTGGTGAAGCTGCATCCCGCGGACCGCACTTCAGGTAAGAACTACGTTACTACGAAATTATGTATAGTGCTTAAGCTTAGTGGTAGCAATAATAATGCATTGATATTTACATATGTATGAAGGATGAGGAGAACTCCATCTCTCACCCCTTCCGCTGCTGCCATCATTCCAGCGCAACACCTTCTCCGCCTCACCGTCATCAACAACTTCCCCCCTCTCCGCCATCGGATCGATAGACTCACTTTTTCGTTTGCTGCTGAACTGCGAACTTCATTGCCCAGACGGGGCTAATGTGTTTGAAATTCCTAGTCCAGACGGGACTAATGTGTTTCCATAAACGGAGCTGAAGGCCCATATTCCTGTGACCAACAACGGGGCAGACGGCCCACATTTTCCTGAACATTTAATATTTTTCTTCATAAACATCTAATATTTCATCACATATGTAAATTTCATTCCGTCATTAAATTTGTCTATCATTGAAAAACTGTCCTTCCTCGAAAACACCCCACATGTATATTAAAAACATTTTGATCTCCCCTACACATAAATAATTTAAACAGATACATAAAAAAACAGAAATACAAAAAAGATAAATTTTTTTGTAAATTTATATAAATACTTGATGTTGCCTAATTTGGTGTTGCAGTGTTTGTCATCTTTATTTGCCTACCTATAGTCAATAGTCAATTTATTTCGCAGAATTTATAATATGGCAATGTTTGTCATCTATATTTGCTTATCTATAGTCAACTCTGTTGAAGAAATGCTACTGCTGTATGACACAAAGTAAAATATCTTGCAGTACATTTTATATTCTACTATGAATTGTTAAGACTCTTATTCTCCAACTACTTGGTAGGAGAGATTTAGTATTTCAGTTACTATGTTCCTAATTAATTCGCCGCGAAGCTTAAGGTACAATTTCTCCGAATGTTTGTCTCAAGAGATGCCAAAATATAACTTCCCGGAGATTTTACAAAGAACTTAGCAGTACGAAGATTAATTTGCTTTTCCGCTTTTCTAAGAAATTAAAAATCCCTTTATATTTTACTGAACCTCTGTGGCGATGTTAGAATCTGAAGTAAAATTTGTTTTAACAAAAGTGAGAAAAATTTAAAAAAAGAAAATTCCAATTACTCCGAGTAAACTTACAAAACTGCTTTAGCACTTGTTTCAGTTAGAAAAATATGTGTATGTTAAATAGAGTAGTTACGTGTTGAAGAATTAATGCATCTAAATAATCCTTCGCGTGTTGCTTGCAGTAAATGCGCTAACAGCCACACATAAAAATCTATTTTTAAAGTAACTACAAAATATGTACGACTCTAGAGGTATGTATTTTCTGTTTATTCAAGCTTGTTCTTGATGAAATTTTAAATTATTCTTCGTAGTTTTGAGAATAAAATGTAAAATTATAAAGATTTTAAATATTAGACTAATGTTTAAGGATCGTGATAAAATTTAGATTTACGAAGTTGCTTTGGGCATTATTGTTTCCTTATATACTAGACAAATATATGAATTTTCTTACAATTAACTTAGAAGTTTAGTCTCAGAAGTTTTAATTGATTTTAGGTTTAGAAGTTTTGTCTGCTGTAATAAATATTAAATTAAAAAAAAAGCAGGATTTAATTTTTTTGTTGTAAAATTTGAAGTGGATATGTAGATTTTTTTTCTAAAAGTAGTTACGTGAAAATTCTTTTTTTTTTTTTTTTATGTTTAGTCGTCACAATAACTAACAGTATGAAAATTTATTTCACCGACTATCACCTAGCAATACCGCCAAGTATCGTGATAGTTTATTTTTGTAACTAATACTGAGATTTTAGAGTTCTTCCCCGTAAATGTAAACCTGAGCATTAAAATTTTAATGTTTACATATTTTCGAAAAATTATTAAACATTCCACGCAAATTCTTATTTAAATTTTAAACAAAATATTAAGTATCATTTGAAGGTTGAGGCTGTCTACTTTGAAGGAGTACAAATTTAAATTATAAATTGTTTAGAAGTATTGTTTGTTTTTGTTTAGAAGAGAGTTTAAGTTTAGCTCATAAATGTTCGTCAGTTACTTAAAAGTATTAATTTTTTGCACCCAGCGATGAAATGTTTAGTGCTAACTTTTCAAAATGTATTACTTGTTTATATTAAAAGTTATTACTACTAAAAAATAGAATTGCATTTTACTGCACAACTTGCTTTAGGATATTAATGAAATTTAGATATCTCAGTTACTGAGATGTATGTTGCAAAGTTGCTACATATTCGTTACAAATACTGTCATTCTAGCAATATTTTGAAGCACGAATGACAACAATTATTAAAAAAATTTATATTTTGTGTACTATGTTGCAAAATACTTATTATTTTGTTTTGAGAATGTCAGTCACTTTACCCGTGTAATTCACCATATGCTGTGAAAAACCACAATTAGTGTTAGCTGATACCCTTTAGTGAATACCGATAGTAACGTAGTCGCTTTGGTGAAAATGTTTTTTGTCTTTTCCCAGGAAAATACGACATTTCGAATGTAAAGATGATGATAAACGAAATATTTTTTAGTTTAATTTGATTATTTTTTGCACGCATCTGTAGAATTTGATAATAAGCATGCAGTGATAGAAGGAAAGTAAGAAGAAAATAATGTAAACAAAATTTTTAAACTTAATATTATCTTTCTGTTTAAGAGATACTGACTAAAGTTAGGACATTCACCTAGAGTGGCAATGTGACCTAGTGACAATGTAAATGTTAAACTTATACCAAACAATTCTTCGTACCGTACGTTTGGCAAATCAATTTCGGGCAAATCCGTGGCTAAAATTATTTACTAAAATAAGTTGTTTTTCTTTTTTCTTTGTTAATTTATATAATTTCTCCAAGTGCAAATCCATTTCGGGCAAATCCGTGGGTAAAATTATTTACTAATAAATTTCTTTGTTAAATTATACAATTTTTCCATGTGCAAATCCATTTCGGGCAAATCCGTGGCTAAAATTATGTGCAAAACTGGCAATTCATGTTTCTTTCTCTTTTCTATTTTATATTTTTTTCTTAAATAAATATTTATTTTCTAAAATTCAACTTCATTAAATTATCCAGTATAATATTACCTCGTGCACATCCGTTTTCTGACCTATCCTTGATAACTAACAAATCAAATGGACTTCAGTAATGCAGCAGAACGCACTTTAAACTCCTCTAGTTACACTCAATTTGCGCTTTTGTTTTCATAGTTTTCATATTTTGGAATCTGGCAATCTTGTTACGTAAACATTTTAAATCATTCTTGAAAAATTTCCCGTTCATGTAAGTTCATTATTTTTCACTGCTCGCTTTATAGATTTTGTTTTATTCTGCTTTTCCTTTATATTTTATTTTCTGTTTTTATGTGTTATTTTTACTTATTGTGTTTAATTTTTTTTTTGTCGTAATTTTTGAAAAAAAAATTTTTGAGTGCACCTCACACTATTGTATTGATATATTTTGCTTTGGCTATATTGATACAATATTAGAAAGCACTCTTTTTCGGATATAATCGTGTGGGCTGATGAAAAGATTAATATCTTTTATTTTCCGGTTTTTTAAAAAAACTTTATACTTTTTTTTTCTTCTTTTTTTTAAATTAATTAATTCTTTTTCTTTCCAAAGTTGTTTGTCATTTTTATTATTTCCCCCCTCCTTTTTTCATTTGTCTGTAATTTACCTTTGTTTTATCTTCACTTTAAACTTATCTTATGAGTTCTATGTACTTGCAGTTTATGCGCAATAAATGATACTTATTGTTTTTCCTAATTTTTTTCTGTTTTTTTTTGTATTTATTTATTTTGCTATATATATATATATATATATATATATATATATATATATATATATATATATATATATATATATATATATATATATATATATATATATATATATATATATATATATATATATATATATATATATATATATATATATATATATATATATATATATATATATATATATCCTCATTCAGCAGATCATATCATCATTCATATATCATTATTCAGCAGATAGTTGATAATTTATATTACTTTCCAAAATTCCAACAAATATCCTAGGAATGAAATGAAATCTTTCTTAAGCAATTCTTCTTGCGAGCTTATATAAATTTTCTTAAAAGTTCAAACCAAAAATGCAGAAGAAACCATTTTTTCTAAAATTGTTTTAATCATTAGCATTTGATTTAGACTCGGATTTAAATATGAATAGAGATGTAATAGATACGAGCACTGGATTTAATTAAAATGGAATAAGATCTGCCCTTCCGAATAAATTGAAGCGTTTCAAATCTCCACGTCGTTTTTATTATTTCCGGAAATTTCATTACGAAGAACTAAGCTTTTATGCGGAATAAAAGAAGTTACTTTGCGAAAGGGATATTTTAAATTTTCTAAATTGAGTTTTACTTTGTAGTTGAGAATCAAGCAAAAAGGACATATTCCGAATGTATCCTTCGATAATAATTGCGGAAAATGCAATTAACTTTTTCTATAAATATTGTTAAATTGAAAACTACTTACATTTATTTAGCACGCAAAATTTCTGGCATGATTAAGAAAATGTATTCCATGATCTCAGTATAAATTTATTAGATTATAAAAATATTTTTTTACCTTATTAGTAGAATTATACGATTTATTTACATAGTTAAAATTTATTCACTTAGTATACTAAACGTTAAATAATATCACCTCGCAATCATGCATATTATTTTGAATTAAAAGCAATTTTGTAATTAGACATAAACCAATTTTATTTTTTAAAAAACAAAATATTTTTATTTACAGAAATGTTAAAGATTTTTCACAGTCAACGTTATAAGTATTTATAACAAGTTGTATAAAGCTTCCATACTTTACTAAAATAGGAATTAGTAGTAATTTTCCCTACAAATGCAGTATAGTATGCAGCCAGTTGTAACTGACTGAAATAAAAAATATCATTTAATTATAATTTAAGAATGTATTAAAATTGTCCTTATATACAAATAGGAAATAATATTAACTCGTCTTTCGTTACATTTTGTGTTAAAGTAAAGAAATTACTATTTATCTTTTGTTATTTATGAACCTAGACTAGAATATTGCTATCAACTTTTTACACTTTTTGTAAACTCAAATCCCGGTCGAATGAATTAATATTTAAGTTTTATGTAAACTGTACAAATTTTGTACAAAATTTTTACAAAACTGTACAAATTTTGTCTTCCATCTTTTAATGGGGTCTGACATTTTAAAGAGAAATATTGATACTTATGTATTTTTAAACAATCAATAGGAAAACCTGCTCAAAAGTTACACAAATATTCATGCCAACGAAGTCCAGTTTTATACTTAAACCTATTCACTCATCTTTATTACTTTATAGATAAGTGAGAATCGTATACAATGTATTTTTGCATTAATCTTATCAGTAATTTTATATAACTTATTTTGAACACATTTTGTTTTGTATTTCTTTTGAACAATTTTTTTTGATATAATTACTTCAGCCTCTAGTTTCAAACCAGGGCTGACAGTAAGAAAAAAACTTTTTGTAGAACTAGTTGCAAAGGGGCTGGAACGTTTATAACGTGCATTGTTTTCTTAGATAGGTTTAGTAGTTCTCTCTTAGATAGTTTAAGTAGATAGTTTTATAACATCTTAGTTCTTTTACCATAATGTTGCATTTGGTGAATCAGGTTGGGGAGGTTGTAAGCAAGGACTGCACATGTTCTAATTTCTGTAAAGAAAAGAAAGTAATATATTTATATAATGTAACTTATATCTCATAAAATTATAATTTTTTTATCAAATTAATAAGGCTAAAGTAATATACTATTACAAATAATAAGCTTCCGCACTTATTCAGTAACGCCAACTTGTTCGATTTGGTCTAAATCTTTGCTAAACTCCTATACGAATTCCGGAATTAGACTAGTTGGCTTCAATGTACTAAATTTATGTATAACTATTATTCTGATAAATTGCAAAGATGGAAATATTGGTGCCATTTTTGGTGTCAGATGTGGGATTTGAGTGAATGTCAACTGCAAGAGTTTGCGGAGAAACAGTAGGACATGCTTCAGCCAAGATTGATGCCGGTCAGGAGCAGTAAAATAAAATATTGATGAGAAACGATGGATTTGCACGATGTGATAATATCTGGCAGAATTTCAGATTGTTGCAACTGAATATCTTATTCTGCATTGAGGACTTTTATAAAAGTTGGCATTTTCATCGTTGCAAAAGCGCGCTGAAGTACGCAAAAGATACTGCTGCATCCCTTTTATGACATTGCACGAGTCATCTTACCAGTCAAAGCTTTAACTTCATCTATGCTCACTTTTTCATAACGAATTATTTCTTTTTCTGCTCAATTTCTAGAAGTGTGTATAAAACATTGAATTTTATATTCGATTTCATATTGATTTCATATTCGTTTAACTATATTTATATCAACATGTAATGGTCAACACTTATCTCTCAATTTTGCAGAATAATTGTAAAACATAAAATAATTAAGTTATCATTCTATTTTTTTTTCAAAAAAAAAGTTTTGTTCTAGTAATGCAACACTGGTGCCTAACGGGTTTAGATTTGTTTTAATAAATATGAATAAAATGCATAGAATGCATTCACAATCAGTACTAAGTTATCTGGCATAGACGCATTTTTGCTGAATGTTTTGATTCTTTTTTACTATAAAAAAACGCAGGACTTTCTGGGGACAGAAATTCTTAAAAGGAATTCTCACCATAGAAATTCTTTAGTGGGAATAACTCTTCTAAAGAAAGACCGATATCGTTTCTTTTCCACGATCCCCGATTCTTTCTGGTAGTATCTGTGAGATTAACTCCAGTGACTGTATGTTAAACGGCAACTAAAACATTAATCCCTGATCCCTAATGGAAATGTAGTGATTAATTAGTCTGACACATGCTTATACAAACCGTAAGGGACATTTTTGTCTTCTTTACTAGCACGAAAGCCCCGGATACATTCTATGCCGCCCAGTTCTAAATTGAGGTTTTTTGCCACCTTAATAGTTTCAAGATTTTTTTTTCAGACAGCTTTTATAATATTAAATACAATGTACAAATACGTGCCTACGTATTCCTTGACTAAATTCATTGACTAAAATTCATTGACTAAAAGACACGAGGTCAATAAAACAATGGTGCAATGAAGGAAAGTTAAATTTTTTTACTAAAATAACATTAAAGCCTAAAATAAGCAAGATAAAATCAAAACAATTAACAATGTAAATAGAGTAGAAAGGTGATCTAAAATCGTATAAATACACTTTAAAAACTAGGATCGTGGTCCATAATATAAAAATGACAAGCTGGTCCGGAAATGGAGGTATTAATTAGTTGTTAAAAACTTGTGCCAGCAGATCTTCTGTTTCAGAGACGTGCTCAAAGGATCAGTTGTAATACAAGTCGAAAGCAGATCAGCGGTTTTGATGCTGGTTTTGATTATTTCTCTACATCTATTGTTTGCAAAAATTTTTTGGTCATTTTTATCATTGAATAAATTTTGTCGTAGTGATTGGAAATGATTGCAGAAATAGGCTAGATGTTCAAGTGTTTGTTTTTCGTTTCAGTATTTACATTTATCGTCTTTGTTAAAAAATCTCTTTTGATAAGTTCCAAACACTCCGTGCCCCGTCAAATATTGATTTAAATAAAAGTTTGCTTGTAGTCTGGTAGTTGACGGGGTTTTAATGAATTTGTAGTTCTGCCGACCTTTACTCGATTTTCTCCATTCCCTTTCCCACCTCGCCATGATAAGTTTTCTTATGTCTGTTTTTAGTCATCTTAGGGGTCCTCAGACACCGGAGATCTTTAATGTCTGAGCCAATTGCGTTCTTTGCGGTTCTATCTGCCTCCTCATTGCCCTGAATACCAACGTGTGCCTTGAGCCAATTTAATTCGATGCCCTCTTTCCATTTTTTTTTTGTTTGTTCGATGAGTCTGGAGGAGGGTTCTGGGTCTGCCAGGGCCTGGAGGGAAGAAAACGAGTCTGAAAAAAATGGTAGCTTGCGTAAATATTGTTTGTTATAGTCCAATCTAGTGCCGCCTCGATCGCCATCAGCTCAGCAGTAAAAATGTTGGTATTGTCCATGACTCTAGTGGAGACTAGATCTACTGTTTTTCCGTCAATCTTAATGATGACTGCGTATGCTGTCCTGAATTAATTTTTATTGTCTGTCTCCATTCTAGAGCCATCTGTACAGATCTCCAAGCCCTGATCTATTGGGCTGTTATATCTCCAAGTCAAGGCCCTATACGTAGAGGGGTGGACTAAGTCGGGGACATCAAAATTAATGTTGAAATCGAAATCTGGTGGTAAAACATCATGGACATCCTTGAGTCCCCAATACCATTTTATGCGTTTTATTGTAACCTCCTCTATGATTTTAAGCTGTATCGGGATGATTCCTGCCAGTATCTGGTGAGTTTAAGTACTTGTTGTTGAGTAATGATCGTCAGAAGTGGAATTCTCTGAAGTGAATTTAATTTCTCGTTTATTTTGACACTATTTTTATACCAGATACTAGCAACATAAATTAATCTCTCACTCGCTTGGAGATAAATCCTTTTGAGAATATGTGGTCTGAAGCTCCATGTAGCTCTGGCGACACGCCTGATCCCCTGATTGAATCTTGTTAATCTTTCTTTGACATCGTTCACTACCAGGGAGCAGGGTGTAACACTGCCCTCGCCACACCTATACTGCGACCAACCCAGCTTAATGGGTTCGCGATCTGCACTCAAACCTACCTATCACAAAGCATAGTAAATTTATCGATATTAATTTCTGACGACATTACGTACTTAAGACGGATATACGCTCACACGACATATCGCTGGTTCGAAACTAAAACGACACTTCTGCACTCACTTCCCATTCAAATAACATGAGAAGTGAGTGCAGAAGTGTCGTTTTAGTTTTGAACCAGCGATATATTATGAATATTTATATACGGTTTACAATTATTTTTTGTAACAATATTCCAACCTCTGAAATTATCGCGTATTCGTGTCTTATAACATGTTTTGACTCATTCTATAAAAGCTGGTGAAATTTTGTACTAATGAATTAGTTTATCTATATGACGTATGTACGTAAATGAATAATTTGATATACGCATCCGTAAGAGCCGTATAAAATTATTCGATTTCTAGGAAAGATTCTTCACGAGATTAAATCAATAGGAAAACAGCATTATAATTGTATTTAATATTATCTATAATTACTTTTTCAATACTCCTTTACTATTTCTCTTCCTACAAATCAATTTCTACTTGAAACAGTGAAATCTCATTTCTAAAAATCGGAACTTAATCCATTTTTAAAAATAATTACTGTGTTGTGTAGTTTTCAAAAATTAAAACCGAGCTATGTGTAACTAAAAAAAAAAAATCACAATTCCCAAATGTGCTTTCAAATCGATCTTTACTTAGCATTAATTTATTTTTAAACGAGGATAGACGAGCAACAAATGGCATTACATTAATTAAATCGAAATAATACTTCATAGAATAAATTGAAACCTACTATATCACATACAGCTTCATTATTTGTTTCATAAATTTTCCTTCAAGCGATTAAATGTTAATATAAAAAAACTCGTTCAATTCATTGCGAATTTTACTTTGTGCTTTTGTTGATGAAAAAAAAAATATTTTCTGAACATTCCATTAAGTTTGAATAATTGAAATAAAATATGCAAATATTAATTATAAACACAATGAAATGAAAGTTTTTCATTTTTTGGTTATAAGAACTTATACAATACATCTTTTGAGAAAATTAGCTATTTTGAATGTGATCTTTAGTAAAGCAAATAATCTCAAAATGTATAATTTAAAGTGTACATATTATCTGAATCTCTTAAACTATTTGATAAATATTTAAACTTCAATAGATAAATTAAAAATAATATAGCAAATAATACTAATTTAAAAGACGTCATTAGCATCATATTATAAAGGTTACTGTAATTTCAGTCACCTTTTTGAAACCGAGTCTCGTGCGAACATCGCTGATGTTATCTTTGATAAAACTGGATCGTTTATACTTTACTTTAAAATAATTTACACTAAAACAATAAGAAATCTCCATTTTTTAAATGTCTTTGAATTAAAATTATAATTAAAAAAATATCGAAAATTGGGTTTTGTAATTTGTTCACAATTGTACTCATACAGCTTGATGCTGAATTTCGTAACTTTAGAGGCTACAGTTTACCGCGATCTGGTATACAGACGCACACGCGAATTCTTTATTTTATTATATGTGTTGCGGTACGCATAAGCAAACTGCGTAATAACTGAAGTTTGAACAACGTTTATCTTTGTTTATAAGAATAAGATACGCTTTGTTTTTTGGAATACTGTACGTTACGTTATCTTAGAATAAAAATATTGTTTTCATAGATATTTCTTATTATTATTAGTTGATAATCTGCAATATATGGTGCCGAAACAACTCGGTTTAAAATTGTGTACGAATCAGATGAATAATTTACGCAGTCACTCTTTTAAAAACTAACGAAACGCCGAACATCGGTACTACTCAATGATGGCGAAACAAAACGAAAAAGAACTTGGCGACAGTCTGGCACTTTTGAAAAGAAAAACAGTGCGAGGTAATGTTACTCGATTTATTACGCAATTAAATTCTGATCTTTCTGATACTTTAAATGAAAATGTCGAATATATTAGTCATCGGCTTTCCGATTGCTTGTTAGAAATGAAGAAATTGGATAATGACATTCATAGTTTATTAACAGATGATGATTACGACAATGATATTATTCAATGTGAAGAATACGTGGATAATGCCGAGCTCGCTATCTTTAAAGCAAAAAAATTTTGTAGTAGAAATAATTTTGAATCTAATACGTTGCAATCGCCAGAAGTAACCGTTTCTCAAATACCTGTTACACAAGTACCCGTTTCTCAATCTCGCACAGTGAAACTTCCTACTATTAAACTCGATTCTTTTCGAACAATGGCAGTGTTTCTGGGAACAATTTAAATCTTCTATTGACGATAATAATAGTTTATCATTAATTGATAAACATGTGTTTTTGCGAGGATATCTGGAAGATGACCAAGACGTTTAGTCGATGGAATCAGTGGTAGTGCCGAGACATACGAAACTACAAAAGCTCTTCTTCAAAATCGATATGGTGACAAAAACAGAATAATTCAAGCACATTTAGACTTTTTGGAAAATATTTCGCCAATACGTAATCCCACTCCTATTGCATTGAACGAAGTATTTATAGAATGTAACAGAAGACTAAACGCTTTAACGGCTTTAGGGGAGGATATCAACGCTTACGGGCGCATTTTGGCTCCAAAAAGTTTACGTGCCTTTCCGAATGATATTTGTCGCCGATGGATTATTTACGCAAAAAGAGAGAAAATATCTGAAGGTGATATGAATAAACTAGTGCAATATTTATCTGAAGAAGTAGAAGGTGCTCTCACAACATTAAAAATTCGAGGTGAGCAAAACTTTGATTACACATTTAAGACATCTACAGCAGCTTTGCATGTGAATTCTAAAAAGATTAACCAGACTACAAAACCATCTCCATTTTGTGCATTTTGTGATTGTTCTGGACACTGGCCTCAAGATTGCAAAACAATTATTGATATTAATTTAAGAATTCAAAAGCTGAAAACTACTAATCGTTGCTTTTTATGTATAAATAGAGGACATAATTCTAAAAATTGTCCACGTAAGGACAGAGCTAGTTGTGTTAAATGTAAAAAGAAACATCATGTTTCAATTTGCAGACTAAGTACTGAACCAGTGGTAACATCAACTAATCATATTGGAAATATTAACACAAACTTTACTCATTTACAAACGGCTTGCATTCGCATAACTGGCCCTACAGGTATTACTAAAATGTCACGGTGTATTTTAGACTGCGGGAGTCAGACAAGTTTTGTTCAGTCAAGTTTAATAGATTTTCTAGGATTAGAAGTTATTAATTCAAGTTCATTAGAAATTAGAGCTTTTGAATCGCAATCGTTTCAACTACAATCCAGGCGTCAGGTAGAAATGCAGTTATCTAATATTTGGAACAATTCTTCGGTTAATATTATAGCATTTGAAAGTTTTAACACGTACGCATTACACCCTAGTGTACCAAAATACATTCATGATCTTGCCATGAAGCAAAACTATGAACTAGCTGATCCTTACGATAATTTCCAAAATTTACCTATAGAAATTTTAATCGGCGCTGATTTCTACTGGAACGTGGTATACTCTGAAGGTCCGACAAGATTATCTGAGTCATTTGTTTTAATGCCTTCTAAATTTGGTTGGATTTTAAGTGGGCGTCGTTCTTGCACTACAACTAAATGTATTACACCATCTCATTTCCTAACTGGTCGAAAGTTTACTACTGTTACATCTGGACCTGAGCTTAAAGGTGATAAATTCACTAATATTTACAGAAAACAACAAGATGTACTTGATATGTTTTGGAAAAGGTGGACTAAAGAGTATTTGCTGGAACTGCGTTCACATCATCAAGTAAAAAATGTTCAGCAATCACCACGAGTGCGAGTAGAAGATTTGGTTCTACTACAAGAAGATGTACGACCGAGACACGTGTGGAAAAAAGCTCTCGTGGTTAAATTAATTAACGGTCGGGACGGAAAAATTCGTACTTGTATTCTTCGTGTCGAAGGAAAACATATTACCCGTCCAATCCAACTGGTCATACCTTTAGAGGTTGACCAGGGTGGGGAGGATGTTGCGGTACGCATAAGCAAACTGCGGAATAACTGAAGTTTGAACAACGTTTATCTTTGTTTATAAGAATAAGATACGCTTTGTTTTTTGAAATACTGTACGTTACGTTATCTTAGAATAAAAATATTGTTTTCATAGATATTTCTTATTATTATTAGTTGATAATCTGCAACAATATGTATAATTTATTAAAAATTTTTAGAAACACAGTTAAACTATTTTTAGATATAATATAGTTTGTTGCCTAACGTCCATCAGTTGTAGTGGTGAATCAATTGTTAACATCAGTATGACATAATTTCTAAATAAAAACCTCTGGGGGTACTGGATTGGAGATCGATCGTTCTCTGATTCAGGTCAAAATTACGATCTGTGGATGAATGAATGGGTCCACCCTAAAAATGGGTATGAGTAACGTGTGTGTGGCTGAAGTCGGATTCTTGACCACAGGATAGCACCACTGAAATAGCAAGAAACGCGCACTCTGCCTTAAATTCGCTCGGTTTCACTTGTCCGTGTGGCAAGTGGCATAAGAACCAATCCAACCAACCAACCAACATAATTTCTAGTTAAAATAAGCTTTCGTCCTGCAGATCGTAAAAACACGGTTCCCAGTAGAAGCATCACTGGCTATGGTCAGTAAGCAGCCTGCGTAAGGATGGAGGCTGCGCGGTATCGGTCCTCGTTAAACTGTTCTAACTTAAAGTGTTCAACTTTGTTGCAGGTTGTCAGGCTACCAAAGCAGGGGAGCCATCCATTCTGCAGAAGATCAAAATTGCAATGGCATGTCTTCGGATCATCCACAGGGATGTTTCCCAGACCAGTTAAAAAAAATTAAATAAGAATATGCATATTATTTCTTATGGGAGAAGCCCAAATCGTCTTTTATCACTTATGAAAGTATGTTAAATAAAATGTGCCTTTTTAACACAAAATATGTGCAAAACAAACTATATTAACTTAATGTCACCGTAATTTTAAAGCCTCATAGAGACATAAAAATACTTTTCACTTCTTTTCATATGTATAGATATTAGTGTCATTTTATTTGTTAGCGTATAGTTTACATAAAATATGTCACGGATATCCTAAATACGAAAATATCACAAGTGTTACAAGTTCTCTTCAACTACAGAAAGCTCTTTATTAAAACAGAGTGTTTGCTTTCGACGGATAGTTGCTTTTAAGTGTTGGCTCAGGGGATAGAGCGTTCGCCTTCCAGTAGGTCGAACCGGGTTCGAATCCCAGCGATACCTGGTCGATACAAATTCCGCACGGACCACAGTACCGACATAAAATATCTTCATTGGGAGACGAACCATGGGCTAGAGTCCCCTAGCCGCCAGGCTAACAGTGGAAGGTTTCCGAGGTTTCCATGTGACGCAAATGCGGGTTAGTTCCATCAAAAATTCCTCCACAAAGGTATATTTCTCCCAATGCTTGGATCCAGGAGTTCCCTTGTCTTCTGGATTGGGGTCAAAATGACAAGGCTACGGAGTTGAACATTGACAGTCGTAAACTCAAAATTGGGTTGGCTGTTCAACGACGGTTTTTAAAAATAAAATAAGTGTTGCCAACGGAGACTATGAAATGCAACTCGATTTATAATATCACATAAGAGAAATATCGATTTTCTACTCCTTCTATCGTAAAAGATTTAATTTTAGCTATTCACCGGTAATGAGATTTAATTGTTAACGGCTTCAGCATTTTGAGCACTCATTAAATAAGCAGTCTTTTACAACTGGATTGTAGCGAATTGCAATTCAATTTGTTTCTTAATGAATAAGATTTTGTATTATTGTTCCAGTTTCAATCTGCTAACTAACCTGTTTTCTTAACAATTGGAAAATAGCGTTGCGAAAAATATTAAGTTGTCACGAAACATCATGAAAAACATGACATTCAATAAATTAATGCTGACATCTATGTTTTTATGCTCTTAAGCACCATTTCCGAAAAAGTATAATGCATTATTTATGGAGCAGCTCTCTAGATTTGAATCGAAGTATTCGTTTTAAAAAGCCATTACGTTTGACGACTAGATAGTTGCCTTTTTTAAGCTTTAAATAATTTCAAAATGTTCCAGCTATTGTGAAAAAGAAGAAAAAAATTTTTTTAAACTATTCTTTTAAATAGTTTCATGTGTAAAAAAAATTGAAATTACGTAATACTTAGATGCGTCGAATTCAATTACTTGGAAATTTTCTAGTATGTTTTCGTAATTAAACTAGGAGAGCCTTTTTTATTTCCTTAGCTTATTTTTTTTCATTTCAGTCTCTATTACAAAAATTGGGAATTTTACTATTATTATTTACAAAAAAAAGGAACAAACAGATAAGAAAGATTCGGTCCATAATGGTATCCATAAAGGATTATTATAATAAATTCAGATAAATAAAAAGACATAAAACACAATACAAAAAATACAATGCAGACAACATATTAGTGACTAACATGGCGTCTTTTAATATAAGCGAAAATTTGCAGTCACTTAATTAAGTGTGAAAAATGAAGCTGAAAAGGGTTCTCAATATCGTTAATTGTAAATGAGAATTCCTTTAAGTTTCATTTGCATAAGCTTTTGTCCGAAGCATTCTGCAAATCGTGGTGATACTTATGAAGAATTTAGAGGCTAAATAACTGAAGTTCCTGTATAATATATCTTTTAAAGATATTGGTATATTTCGTTAGGTTAATGGTTCGTGAGATTCTTCGGTTAATGTTTTCGCGTTTTTTTCACTCGATTGGATGCATAAAGAGACAGATTTTATAGAAAAAGAGATGACATATCAGAAGAATGTTAAAAGATTAATAATTATTGTATTATAGACGCCTAGTAAAAATTTTAAATATTTCTTTTGAAGTCTATCAAGCTTTTTAAAATTTGTGTATTGAGCAGCATATAATTTTAACTTGCGCAAATCATTGATAAAAATTAAAAATAATAAGGCACCTAATGTTGAACCTGGTAAAACACCACTTTTCAATCGAAGCATTTTACAGAATGTTTTGTAAATTTTTACAAATTAAGATAGATTAGATAAATATGATTTAAAGAAGCTATAACTATGACCTCTGCCTCCTATCGAATACAATTTGTACAGCATGATTTCCCGATCGATGCGATGCTGTCAAATGCTTTCGATGTATCTACAAAGACAATAACTGTTCTTATGTCATACCAACATTGTCGTCAAAAAAATTTTACATCGAAATGGCGCTTTCTCAGTGTTTGAATTGTGTAAAGAGCTCTATTTTTTTTTAAAGTTATGCAAATTAGGTTAAAGTGTATTTAGTTTCAAAAATCTTGGATATTAAGAGCAGCACAGATAGCAATCTATAATTTTAAAAATATTTTTTTTCGTCTTTTTTAAAAATTAGAAGAATAATTGCAGTTTTTAACTAGGTTGGAAAGTCGCTGACATTTATCAGAACATTAATTAAGGAAGTTTAAAAGCCAATGTGCGTTTGATACATAATTTTTAAAATGTTTGTGTCAATTGCATCTGTGCTGGAACTTTTTTTATTTGTAGTCTAGATTTCTAATGTACTTAAGAACTTCGTATTCTTCGATTTCCAAACATTGGGATGAGACGACATTTTTTAGTACTAAATAATTTTAGATAATTTTTTTTGCCGTTATTATTTTTACAAGTCGTAGAAAAAACATACATTTTTATTGTTTTCAAAAATTTGGCTAATATTTTCTGGATAAAACTCTCTATTAGGGTAAACCAACCAGTGAAGGAACATTTCATATATATTGATTAAAAAATAGAATTTAAAAGTTTTTCTTTAGATTGATTGGTAACCATAGCTTACTGCCAAACAATAGGAAGTCATCTAGCAATGTTTTGGATTACCTGGTCAAATAGACTTCTCTGGAAATTTTTTTAAATTTGTTATTATCTCTGCAACATCTTGTTTCCTTGAAAAAATTATAAGGTGAGTGTTTGTATTTATATGTTTGAAGTGGAATTAATTGCATGTAATAGTTTTATTTTTCTCACTGCGAAAAAAAGGATTCAAAATATAGTTATTGAAGTTACGTTTTATTTTTTTAAGCATCATAGCATAATAAAGTACTGAGATAAGGGGGTGTTTATTCACTGGATCACCAAACGATGAAAAACCAGTGAAGGAATAAATGCTCCTTTACTGGGTTTTTTTCTAAGTTAATGAAAATAAAAGATAAACTTTAACTTTCTTGTACCTTTAGTGATGTTCCGCATCAAAAATATGTTAAAAATGCGAAAAACAACTTCTAACCAGTGAGGGAACAGGCATGTTCCTTTACTGGGCATAGATTTCCCAGTGAATGAACAGTATGTGTTAATATGTTGATACTTTAATTTTTAATTCATGATTACAAAAAAAAGTTAACATTTTCCAAGTATTTATATGTTAAAATTCATAAAGAGCATTAAAAAATAACCAAAATTAATGGTTTCTTTACTGGGTGTTCATTCACTGGTAAGAGCTGTTCCTTTACTTGGTCTTCTTACTACTTGTTATTTGATGCTCCAAAACTTTAAAACAATATTATATAAGTTCTCTACAATTCTTCTACATAATTTTCAATTAGTGACAAATATGTTGACACTGTCATTTAACTAAAATTACGAATTTTGAAATTAATATGATTTTTTAAAAGGCAAGCGAAGCTTAAGTGTTCCTTCACTGGTTAGTTTACCCTACTTTTGTCTAAAATGTTGTTGAATAATTACAATTGTTTTTTGCTACTATAACATTCGTTAAATTTGTTTTCATAAAAATTATTTCTTTCAATTCTAATCTGCTTCTTAAAACTTTAATTGTATTGTAAGCAGTTCAAATAAATTTGCCACCAGGATATCGAAGAGTTATCTTAAACGATTTTAGTATGAATTGGATTATGTTGAGTATTTCAGACATAATCCAATTCATTTTGTTAGCTTTGGAACTGTTACTGAAATAAAACTTCAATTATTTCTTAAGCCTATTAATTACTTTTAGAATGATGAAAAAAAAGAAGCTTCAGTTTCAGAGAAAATAGTAGTGGGATTGATTTTTTTAAACTTATTTGTTTGATATTGTGACTGATAAAGTTGGATTGAGATTTCACTGGTATTCCATATCAATAGCATGAATTTGTTCAGAATTTACATATAATGAATATTTTGGGTGATTGAAATATATATAGTTTTGAAATTTTTAAATTTGTTTGAAAGTATTTTTACCTCAGAAATAAAGCAACGTATGCCATTGTTAAAAATTAAATGAATTTCAGACATCCAGATAAATATACTTAAAAATATAGGAGGTTATCGTTTCATAATTAAATTTTAGTCAGACGCAATGTTATGACGTAATTTTTCAATTCGGTACTTGCAATTCGAAAGAAAGTGATTATGCCTGCTTTAAATCAGATTTAATTGGATACCTGTAAGTGACGTCACGCGTGTGTGTTGAACCTTATTGACTTCTGAATCGACAAACTCCACGATTTACTTACAATGACGTAGTTTGCATGTATCCAATTGCTAATAAGTTCGAAGTAGTGTTAATTCTCAAATTTGAATGATTGCTTTAGTTTTATTTTATATGTATTAATCATTTTTCTTTGATTCTTAAAATTACGCTAATAGTTTTGATTCTAAGTAAAACAGTTAATTGGAACAACTTGAAATTATGTAATATATATACAGTAAAACCTGTTTTTGTGCGTCCTTTTTTATGCGATTTTGTTTTTGTGCGATTGGTTTTGTGCGATTGGTTTTGTGCGATTTTATTTTTGTTCAATTTTTTTGTGCGATTTATTTTTATGCGGTACATGAATTTTAGCGGCGTTAGCACCAGTTTAATGTTTCCTATCAATGTACATTTACATGTTGTGGACGAACTCTGATTATGTGGCCTCCTTGACAACGATGTATCTGGACTTCGTGATGCTCTGTTCATTTATTTTAAACAATCTCCTGACAAGGCAGAGTCAGTTATGTACATAATGTCGCTCGACGCGCTAACAGTATACGCTTCGTATTCAGAGTTTTATACACGATTCACATGGTTAAGGATTCATTTTATAGTGAGATTAAAGGTAAATAAATTAATTACTTTTGTTTCTATTTATATCTAGTTTTATGATTTTTATTTTATTTTTAGACATAAGTACTCCCTTAAAATGAATAATTATAGCCAAAAGAAACTAAAAAGACAGACAATTCCACAATTTAATGTATAACTTGAAAACTTCTCCATGTATATGTACAATGAAGAATTAAATCTTTTTATAATTTCTTTAGGTCTAATTTAATTATTTAATTTAATTGAAAGCATTCTCTCATCTATTTCATAAATCATTGATGTATTTTCTAAGTCCGACTTCTTTTATGCGGTCCCTATCCACCTCATAAAAATTGTTTAGGTAGTTTATCGTACAAAGTTGTTTATTATATGTAAGAATTGATAAAATTTTTTAATATTTTTTTGTGCGATATCTTTTATGTGGTCCCTATCCACCGCACAAAAACAGGTTTTACTGTACATGTATATAAACAAAGGGAAAAATTAATATTAAAAAAAAAAAAAAAACACTGAGCAAATAATCGAATTCTAGAATACCAACAAAATAATTGCATATTGCTTATATATTACACAATGAATAGAGATTTTCAATCCAAACCTAAAGTAAAAAAAGTCCTCGTAAAATTGCGTATATAGATAAACGATTATAGAATATAACATTTCTTATGTTTAAAAGATTGTAACAGGTTAGAACACATCTAATTGTCGCAAAAGATATTGAATATTTTGTTGTTGAAATAATGCATATATATTGTATATTGGCAAACGCCTCAAGGTACACCACAATGTGTGGTAAAAATGAAATCTCTCATTATTTTCTCGTGAGTAAAACAATAAAAACTTTTTTGTTCCATCTATATTAATAAAATTAAGATCTGTTTGTGTGTCTTTTAACTCCAAAAATGTTTAGGATAGCGTTTTGAATTTGAACACTGGGGGAAAGGATCGAATTTAGCCCCGAATTGTTCAAAATTTTCAATTAAATCATTCGGGAGAGAAATTTGTAAAATGGAATTTTTTTATTGGTTTAGAGCTAGTAGTTGATCAAAATAGAACTGCAGACGATTATGTTTTTTCAAATATTTTGAAGATAAAGATTACACTAATGATGTTTACACCAATGATGCAGTGTAGTTTTAATATACATACTGTGGAAATTTCTTACGGTCCTTCGAATAGCATCATGCTAGATCAGGGGTTTCCAACTTACAATAGGCCGGGGGCCACAATTAAAAACACCAGTCAAATGGCGGGCCGCAACTTCATCAAAATTTTATATAGGACTGTTTTATGTTTGAAGGTGCATTAAATATTACTGTCAGATTTTTATCAAATTGTACAAAACAAAAGTATTGAATTACAAATTAAAATAAGAAGTAGATTTTTAAAAATATTTAATTGCATATTAAATTTTTTTAGCTACAATAACTTTAATGTGCACCTATGTATTAATCAATTAAAGTGCAAAGATATCTAATTGTTTAAAAAGGTTGCTATTAAAACTTACATAGTAGCACACAAAACGTTCAATGAGAGAATTGAGGTTTGTCTGTTACAACGACCAGAGAATAGATATTTACATTTCGAATTAAAAATTTACAAATGCAAATAATTTCGTTCAAAATGAGTGGGTTCAAAAAGTTAAATCGAAGAATTTCTTCGAGAAAATTTCTGATACGCACATGATAAATTATATTCACAAAATACAACAAAAAAAAAAAAAAAAAAAAAAAAAAACACAAAAAACACAAAAAGTGAAAAAATGCAGCATATAAGATTATTTTTATATTTGAATAAATATTTTCTTGAATGCAAAACCTGAGAAATAAATTTCTTTGCACCGTTGGTATGTTTTTAACGAGAAAAGTATTTTGAACCCATATAGATTTTTTTACGAAAATTGTCCTCCCTAAAAATTACAACTAATATATTTTAGTTCAAGGGCCACAAAAAAAAAAAAAAAAAGGCTTTGCAGGCCGCCAGTTGGTAGCCACTGTGCTAGATGATACAGAATATAGTTTAACTTTATTTTTTCATTTGATAAACGTGTTTTGCATAATCAGATAACGTAAAGCCATCGGAAAGACAAGATATTATATATATATATATATATATATATATATATATATATATATATATATATATTGGATTAATTTTAGCCTAATTGTGTTGGTCAGCACTGATTTATTGATTTTTTACTTTGTTTTTTCACTCAGTGCAAGGAACGGGCATTCAGCTTGTATACAAGAAATATTCAGTTGAATAGTTTTGTAATTTTATATTCAGTTTTTTTTTAATTGATGACATTTTTCTTCGACAAGATGTAATTTTAATTTTTTGGATTCTAATATTCGCTGTAATGTCATCAATCGATTAAGGTCATATTGTAAAAAGTAATGTTAATGTTGCCATTACTTTGAAATTATCTATGTCCCAGAACTCTCCCTTATATATACATGTTTATGTTCTACATCAAAAGAAAAAAAAACGATTTTGTTTGTGGTTCTTTGAATTATCATTTTAATGCATATTCATGAGTATTAAACAGTGTATTTTTAAATGTTTACGAACGTACTAGAATTATTATTTTTTCTTGGGATGAATTAAACGTTTCAACAAAATCACTTAGCAGAAAGATCAACACACTTTGTCTTTTTAGGTACCTTAATGTGTTTATCTAATCGTACTCTTTTATTTTTTATTGAACAAATATGCACCAGAGAAGTTAAAATAATGTCGTCTTTTAGAATTTACAATATCGATATAAAAAGGAAAAAGTCGTGTAGGTAAAAGGAAAACGTACAAAAATCGATTGTGAAAAAAAGAATGGAGATCATAGAAAATGCATTCACTTTCTAGTAAAGTAAGTTCAGAACAGCATAAAGTATTGTTCAGTATTGCCTTATTCACGCAGAATGTAAAACAAAAAATTCTTTCTAATTTCTCTTTACTCAACTCAAACTAAATATAAATATCGGAAGCGAATATAAATTTTTCATTTGCAGTCTAAGTCTGTAATGAAATTTTTTTTTTGTCGTTGACACTTCATGTAGCATTTTCTTTTTAAAAAACGGAATTACATATCTTTTATTTTAACTAATTGCAATTACATTTCATTTCTTTCATGTCATCTTTAAAAAAAATGTTGTGTGTTCTGAAAGAATTAGATTCAAATTTCTGCTAGAAAACTATATTCGTTGTATGAATAGTTGGATATTGTAAAATCTATATTAGCTCTTTTGCAATAAATAAGGAGATACATCCATTTTATGCACACAGAAAGTGCAATACCAGTGACAAATAAACGGTAAATACGGCAATCTTAAGCAGCATAGCCTTCCACCAAATTTACTGCTGGTGAAAATGTTCTAGTTCCGTGTTTTGATTGCATTCTACCGAACAAAAAAATTGTATGTACTTTCTGTTAGGATTAAAACTTCTTATCAATATCTATGCCTCTGTTTTGATTTCCATGTTCTATATTGCTCATTTTCGTTTGTAATGTCACATAATTACACGAATTTTTGTCTATACATTCTTAAATGCCTTTGTTGTAAAATTTTCAAAGCGAACTATATTTCCTTTCAAATTAGCACTTGAAATTTCAAAAAGGCAACCGTTGTCATGGAAACTGGGTTTCTCTTTGGCGCATGAGGTAGGAAAAAAAACAAAGAAACATATCGGCGTTAAAGAAAACAAAGAGCTAAATTTTTTTTTAATTCACAAAGAATCTTACTGAAATTTGAACAAAATACCGACCAGAACAAGATTTGTTTTAGAGCACTTAGAAATAAGCTGATTTCTTATTATATATTTTTTTTAAGAAATAGATTTTCTTATTAATATTTTTTTACTAAGCGAAACAAATTTTAAATTGAACAAAATATCGTTTTTAAAATGTTAATAAATATATTTTTCATTAAATCTAAATAAAAAATAAATACTTAGATGCTCATAAATACTTTGCTATAGATACTTATTTTTCCATTAATTATTATTATTATTACTTTTTTTTTGTAATTTACCCGCATTTGCGTTAGCATAAAATCATAAGCATAAAATCAACATAAGCATAAGCATAAAATCGAACCAAAATTATTAATCAAAACAAAATTATTAATCAACATAAGCATAAAATCAAACGTTATAATTGATCATGAAAAAGGTCATATGTATTCTTTATACTATTTACAGTTGTTTTTTTTTTTTTTTTAATTTTTTAAAAAGTTTTATTTTAATTATAATTTTTTTTTATTCTGAAATATATTTTCTTCAATAAAGCAAAAGAACTTAAGTTAAAAAGACAATCCTCACAAACAATATACATGTGGAGTTTTAATACCATCCACATGAATACTGCTTGTGTGTTTATTAGCAGCCATATCCCGCCCTCTTAGACTTAACACAACTCTTTGATCTATCCAAGTGATGATCATATTGCTATAATCATTTAATATTTAAAAAGTTGACAGTACTTCCTGAAAATTTTTTGCGGGGTCTCCCTGCATGAAATTCAATTCAAAATTTATCATGAGGAGAATTTCTATTTGGGTGCTTTGGCGCATTTTAACAACAACAAAAATATAATAATATTTTAAACTATCAGAACTTTCCTTTTCAAGATCTTTATGGGTGAAAGGAGTCTTATAAAAATATAAAAATACCCCCCCCCCCCCTTATAAATAGATGGTCTCGAAAAAATGTTTCAGATGGTGAAATGTTAAAACATTTTTCTACATAAGAACGACAATTTCTTAATTTTTTTTGATATTGTATTTTAAAAATAGTAATTAAAATATGACTTGCTTTGATTGATCTTTCTATGTTTTGAAAATGTAAGGGTTCAAATTTTGTTTCTTCTGTAAAATTATTTCAATTCCTATACATTTTATTACCATAAATTACATTATTTTTAATATTCTTTCATTAGCACAAAGGCACCAACTTCTTCAATATTTTTAATCAAGAAAGAAGCTTCGGAAAAAATATTGTTATAACCAGTGCAAAGCCCATTAATAAAAATATTTATTCCACCGAAATTACCGGAATTCTAGAAGGTTATAAACAGTTTTTTCAAACTTTAAAAGTGCTAGTTTCAAGAACAGCTTACAAAGAAGGAATGTGTGTAGTTTCAAGTTTCGAGAATGAGTGTTTGGAAAAACAATTATTATTTTGTGAAAAGGCTCCAAAGTTTTATTTGTGTTTAATCTTTTAACATTTTGTTGTGTATTTTGCAATCCACTGAAAAAGTGATGTACTTAAAGTAATAGCACCAGAAAAATCTATAATAATGAATATATAATAATGCATATGTATTAAAAATCTTTCTTTTTCTTAAATACTAACCGCCCTTTACTAATTTGTTAGAAAAATGACAGTAATTTTTTCCAAACTGAGTTAAATTTTAATCTTTTTACCAAGTTGTAAATTATGTTTGTAAAAAAGTAATTTAGTTATATTGTAAATTTTAGTTCAGATGAGGCAGAGTATATCAAGAAATTTAGTATCTTATTAAAATAATGAAAATTATTTTTAGATGATCCCAAATTTCAAAACTGTAAACATTGAGGCATATGCTAACATAATTTTTCTTTTAAATTGCTGTAAATTAAAAATAAGTTTGAATTGAATGCACTCTCTTAGTAACAAAAACATACTATCTATCATATTTTTGAGTGAATATTTTGTATCTTTTAATGAATGCTGTGATATATAAAAAAAGTATAATATTTTTAAATTTCAAGATTTTGCATAAAAATCTTAAATATTCTGTATTGTAACTGAATAAATTATGTTTGAATATCGATCTGCATCTGTATATTTTTCGTTCAGATTTCCAAGTTATATCATTATTTTTACATTTCTTAATTTACTTCAAATTTAATATTTCCACCCGCCAATGCAATGAATATGGGAATGTTTCCTTAATTAGAGATTGGGTGTTGATCTATCCAATATTTGCCTACTCTTTTATATAAATTTTTATTTGTGAAAGTAATATTTTCATTTTTAAATAATGAAATAATTTCAAAATACATAGTAATAAGAATTTGCTTCAGCCCAATATTAAAATTCTCTTTAAAACATTAGTGGTTCTAACTCTATAGCATCGGTTGGTCCTTTAACGAATGAAATGTAAAAAAGAATTTTAATCTTACATATATCAACTTGAAGAAAGAAAAAAATTTTATATGGGAGAAAATATTTTTAAAGTGCCAAAAAGCAGAGAAAGTTAGCATCATTATTAAATATTTATTTTTAAAAAAAGAAGACAATTTAAGTCAATTTCATATAAATCAAATTATAACTTAATTATTTAAATCCATAAAAATTAAACTATTTTTATTTTAGATGTTATGCAATATATATATATATATATATATATATATATATATATATATATATATATATATATATATATATATATATATATATATTACATACCACACATCTAAAATAAAAATAGCTTTTTTTTTAATTCTTATAGATTTAAATAATTAAATTATAATATGATTTTTTATAAATTTGATTTAAATTATCATTTCTTTTTTTAATAAATATTTAATAATGATGATAACTTTCTCTGCTTTTTGGCGCTTTAAAAGTACTTAATAATAGTGCAACCTTACTCTGCTTTTTAGCACTTTAAAAATACCAAATCAATGGTTCAACCTTCCTCCGCTTTTAGTTCTTTTCAAAAAACTGATTTTTAGTGCAACCTTTTGCTTCTTTTAGGTTCTTTCAAAATCCCATTTTTGGTGCAACCTTCTCTCGATGTTTGGATCTATTGGAAAGCAACAATATATAGTAAAACTGAACACCAATTTCTGTAGCCTGCAAATGAATACCAATGTTTGGCGCAACATAGCTCGAAATTTTTTACAGTGCATATATATATAGTGCGCAAAAAAATAAATAAACGAACCACCCTAAATAACTTTTGATCTAATAATCGAATCTTCTCGTTCAATGACTCAATCTTAATGGTTCGAAAGGGTGACTTCAAATATGCTAATTTATAACTGTGTAGACGATATTTTAAGTTATGAAATAAGACACAAAATGTACTTTTTCAGAATAAACATACCTTTTTCTCCTGACGGATTCATATTTCTGACCCTCAAAATAGCCGCAGTCTGGAAAATATGGACTCAATAGTTTCCTCTAGAGAGCGGTTCACACTTAGGGAAAAAAAAGGTAATTTTTTTTTGTATTTAACAAAAAGAAATAGATGAAACAGAGCGTTTTTTATCGAATCACGAACATGACTTAGGTTGCGTTTTCATCACACCGCAAATTTTACTTTTTGCGTATTTTATCAGATCTTGAGAGCTTTTTAAGTGAATTGAAGCATTTTTGTACACAATTATAAAACTCAGTTATCAAAAGATAATTCCATGCAAAAATAACTTTAACTAAATATTTATTATTTTATTTAATATCAGTCAGAAAAATTTTGAATTGAAAAATATACAATTTTGTACACTATATTATGGATGTATCTTTGAAAATACGACTTATTAAAAATTCTACTTCTCAGAAACTATTCGACCGATTTCGCTCAGATTTGGTACTTTGAAATTTAAAATTAAATTTTTTTAAATTATATAAAAATATACCTTACAATTCAAAACCTTTACGTCCCGAACCTTCAAGATTGAGACTTAAAATGTTATAATCCGATCATTAGATCAAAAGTTACTGTACAAATGCTTTAATTCAGCTGTTTAATAGAACTGCTGTAATTGAGATATCTTTTTCTTTTGTTTGAACTATAATTCAAATAACGGTGTTAAGCGTTTTCACTGTGAAATTAGAAATGATCCTTGAACGCAGGCCAAGAGACACCTAAAAGAGGAAATTCAGAAACATAATAATACTTATTTAGATGCAAGAAAATAAATTATAAAAACTACATGAACCCTCAATACTACCATCCAAAGAAATAAAACAATATTTACCAATATTTGTTTAAAGATGCTGTTAAGTAATCTAAACTAAGTATACATGAAACAAAAAATAATACGTTTTTTTTCTTCTAAAAATGCCCATATCTCCATAAATATCTAAGATAGGTTTACGAATTTTTGTGAAATTATCGCAAATAATAACCAAAATAATTGTTACAAGTTACAACTTGTTTGCTACATTTTTTGACATAGTGTGTTCAAAAACACTAATTTCCGTTTGTAATTTATTGTCGTTTTCTCAAAACTCTAAAAGCTTTAAATTTCATTGATAAGTATGAAAAATTGCATGATATAAACACTGCTAAAGTTATAAAATGTTTAACTCTAATTATTTCTTAAGAAATATAAAAAAATGTACTTGTACAAAATAGTCCATAATTTTGTCCAACCCCTGTATTATTTGTTTTAATATATTATTATATTTTCCGAATTATACAACTCGTGGGTTTAGAAATTAACTATTTGTATATACATATTCGTTTTTCAAATTAATAAGCTATTATTTTACTGTTTTACTTTAGCTATTTTTGTTGAAGAATCATTATCCCCAGTTTTACAAGATGGTTGGATGAACTCCTACAGCTTTATCCATCATTAATGCATCGTATTCATTTCTAATTTAAATTTATCAGTGGACCGTTGATTTCTATTAACCAGTGCTAAAAATGAATAATATTCTAGTGATATTAGCAACCATGAGAATAAATGTATCCAAATGACTTGGCGTCATTTCTTGCTTACAAGGGAAGTACGAATCTGTACAATTACTGTTAAAACGAAATTAAGCTTAAATAAAAGAGCATGGTTGAAAACCTTGGAAAGGATAAAAAGTTGCCGTCTTTTCTGCCTCTGGTTAAGCGATGCTCTAGTTTTAGCTTATTTACTTAAAAACTAACAAAAGTTTCCAGCTCTTGTGGATTCGTGGTACAACTGTTAGGCTTTCCGAAAACAAACAGTTTTCCTATCTAAACAATAATTGTTCGAAATAAACTTTTATTATTTAGCAAAGAAACCTAAAACTCTGAATAACTTTATAACTTTCGATCGAATATGTATAAATTTTGAGCTCTATGCAAACGAAACATCACAAAACGTAATGTTGTTATAGTAAATGATAAGACAGTGTCATGCTCGATCGAAAATAAGGTAATAACAGGATAGAAGAGTCGTCTGAAATAATAGATTGTTTTGATCCTATTTGTCTGTATGCGTATCTTGGTAGGTAATATGTACATTAAATACAATATGCAATTACGTAATAAGCTTAGAAATTGCGTTTTTTATTTAATAGAGGTATTTAAAATTTTAATGCAACTATTTTTACGGTTTCGGTTGAATCTCTGCATCTAATAAATAACAGAAAAGTTAATTTTTATATAATTATGAAACTTACTATACTATATGAAAAAATATAAACAACCATTTCATCTTTAAGTAAAATGTCGCACAATTTTAAAATTAATAATTTGAGATTGCAATAATGAACGTGATATTTTTTCATGAAATTTATTAAAGGACAATCAAATTTTTTGTCATTTTGTTAGATAATAAGTAAGTGGTTCAATTTATCATAAAATAATTTTGTTATTCATTCTTTCTAGGCATAAAAATACTAAGTTTATTTAGCTAGTCAATTTTCTTTTTCATTTATTGAAATTCTTTGAAACATAAATGCTTTCAGTTATTGCCATCAAATTTATAAAAATAAAATATATTTTAAAAATATGTTTTTGACAAAATTGAGTCACTTATATATCGAAAGTCATAACTAAGCCGCAACGAAATTCTATTAAATAAGTTATTCGTTCCATTTATGACAAATGTTCTTGATAGTATTTTATAAAAGAAAGAACAATAACTTACCTCAAATTTCCCTCCTTTTAAGTAAGATCAATTGCCAAGTTGAAATGATTCAAAGAGATCGATTAAAATGATAAATCATCATTTTTGTATGCTTATAACTGTAAAAGAATTGAATTGCTTTATCTGTTAACAGATGTAGTTGACATCATAAATTATTTCTGTCATTGATTTTATAACTTTTCAACAGAGCTCCATAAAGAAAGGCATTTGTTATTGCCTCTTATGATTATAATTATTAAAGACATTAATATTTAGAAAAATACTTTACAAAAGCCATTGATTTTCTTTTTCGCTCCACCGTAGCATGAATCAAACTAAAGCATTAAAACCGTGTAGTAAATATTCAGCATTTCAAACAATGGTGAAAATGTTTATCACAACTGTATTGACACCACAGTTTACTGTTTTCAGGCTAACTTGTTAATAAAAATTTTAATTTTCTTTGGCAATATATTATTTTCAAATGTGTTCTACTTGCTCCAAAATTTCATCTCCAAAATTCTTTTCCAAAACGTATTTGTGTTAAATTGGACATTTGAAAATTCATCATTCTGAAATTATTATTAATAATTAAAAAGTTAATAGTGTACGTTTAATAATACAAGCACCGGATGTGGCGGTATTGTTCCTAACCCAATATTCCGGACGAAATAATTTGGACTTAAACATGCTATAACTTTATTGCTTTTTAATACATTACAACCAAACTTTCATAACATATTTACAAAGTGTTTCAAACTGGGAACTTTTGGTCTTATTGAAGAACGATAAACGTCTTATCAAAGTTCATAATCTTAAAAAAGTGATTTAATAGCTTTGATTCGTTACAAGAAATGTATTCGAGTTTCATATCAAGATTTTAATATAAAACAATTACAATTGAGACTATTACACTTTAACATCATTAAATTAGTTTTAATATATTGGCTGAAGTGTCAGACAAAACAACTTTCAGCAGTCTAGAGTTCAAACAAACTCGAAACGAATGGAATATTCATAGTTAAAAATTTTTATTTTATTTTGGAGGTGTTGCTAACGCCATCTGTAGATTTTACTGATAATCGAGTGAAGGTCATTTATCTTCAAGTGTTGAGGCTTTCTGAAATGAGCTGCAATGTTCTTTTGGATATTTGGTCCCACCTCTTGCACAAAGAACCTTGTTAAGCATGCTTAAATCTTATAGAGTTTGGGGCAAGCTTTTGCCTACCCCCCAAAAGAAGTACGAAAAGGTAGACATTCAGTGTGCTGAAAAAGAGGTAAAAAAAAATAGTTCTTCGCACCTTAGGAACATCCTCCGTTGAACCCTTGAAATGACAAATTTTCTGGCTTTTTTAAACGAGCCAAACCGTTTGCTCACTGTGTCCGGCATATAAGTAAAAAAAAAGTCTTGGAACCGGTATGTGTTATTAGTAACAAATACGACATCTTATATACAAGTCTGGTTGAGAGTCAAAAGCGCAAATACAGCAAATTTCATTCCCCGATATCCTTATAAAAACGATACTACTTAATTATCCCCCATCGATGTGTTCAATTTGCTTGGTAAAACATTTTCCGCTATCTTTAGTTCAGATAGTTACAGTTCAGTTTCCCAAATCTATAAGCGCAACGCTGAACGCCATTCCATTAATTTTCAAACTCGCAAATCATCTCCATATAATCGGGATGTTACTTCTCTAGAGTTACAACGGGCACTATCATCAACTGCAAACACAAGACTTGGTCTCGATGGCACTGCATACCAAATGCTACATCATTTGGATACTATGTCTTTGTTTAACGTTCTAGTTCTATTTAATAGAATATGGGCGGAGACATATCCATCAAGTGGGCATGAGAGGAAGTCGTGATCAAGCGTTTCATTCCTGACTTCCAGAGGAGTTTACGTAAGAGAAGATTCGTAATTGTTAATTCTTGAATTCGTAACTCATTTTGTCTGGCGTAACCATTTCGTCCCTACCCTCTATGATATTGAGAAGGCTTACAATCGTACATGGAGATATGAATTCTTTAGACAATCTACGACATAGGACTTAAAATTTACCCAACTTCCTCGAGAAATTTCTGTCAAATTCGAAGCGATTTTTTTTTTGTGTAAAACTGGGCACTACATTTACATATATATTTATTCAGGCTGAACAGTGGTGGTGTAATTTTGGGAAGGGTTAAGGGGACAAACCCCCCTTCCAAATTATACATTACAAGATCAATGAGCTTTTGTACAATTGTACAGTAATGAGGATGTAGACATAAAAAGGTTTTCATTATTCACTTTTTGTAACTTAAATAGTTAGAATATATATATATATATATATATATATATATATATATATATATATATATATATATATATATATATAACATGTTTTGATAATGACTCGCAACCCATGCAATTCAACCCGAATCAATTTGGCCATAAATACCTTCGAATTCTTAATCAACCCAAATCGAAGAATAGAGAATTGTATCATTTTTCGTAATTAAAATGTTATATTCGTGCAAAAGAGAAGAAAACAAACAATAAATAAAGGTAGAAATACGTTGCAGTACGGATTCTTTTTTGCAGAAAATATTTCTAGAGATAATGATGAGTTTTTGTTCCCATTTTGAGTAATATTAAACCATAACTGCGGGATTCCCCTATTGGTGTCACGCGTCTTCCTAATAATGTCAGAGAATAGGCGTTTCCTGTAATAATAGTGACAAATGATCGTTTGATAGTGCCAACAACAATTTATGAAGCTTATACCGCAAACTATTTCTTTCAGAAACTGGGAATAACTTAGCACTTGTCTTTCTATTACAGATTTATCAAATTATCGATTCTCTGCATTTCGGGATAAGTTGTTTAATCAACCTGCTGCTCGTGTATTTTTATATCTTACTCAGCAACATAGGATGAATCATTTATGTGCCGCTGTCAATGATATATGATTTTATTTTAACTAATTTACGGTGTTATACTTATTTTGCATTAATATATTTTTTCATGGTTTGCTTATTTATTTATTTTTTAACTTATTCGAAAATCAAAGATTCGTTTTTTAAACAAAAATTAAAACTTATTGGAAGCTTATTTCTACCTGACTTGAAATGTGACTAACCATGAACTGTAAGGGGATTGGATGAGCTTGGGCTCGTGTTTGGAGGTCCAAGCTCGAAGCGTTTTAATCCAAAACCATCCAAGCCTGAGATGCATAGGATTACTTAGAACCCGAGATATACGTCAGATAAAGGCCAAATTTTGCGATCTTGTCATTTGGCCTTAATGTCTAAACAAGGGAATTAGTAAATTAAAACCTTTTTTATCATTAATCTGTCAAAGAAAAAACGGATACTTCAAGGTGATGTAAACGAAAATTAAAAAATAAAAAACAAATCCAAAGCTAAAAAAAAGTAATTTAACAAATAGAGTTAGCCACACAAAGCACCAAGCAGAAGTAGCTGATAACTGTAAATTTGTATACCTTATAAAATTTTTATACTCATGCAATAAGTGAAAGAAACGCTTGATCGAAAGTATTAAAAAAAGTTTATGAAAATGTTATTTTATAACCTTCGTTGAACAGCTGACCCAATTATGGGTAATAAAAAAAGTTTATGAAAATGTTATTTTATAACCTTCGTTGAACAGCCGACCCAATTATGGGTAATAAAAAAAGTTTATGAAAATGTTATTTTATAACCTTCGTTGAACAGCCGACCCAATTATGGGTAATAAAAAAAGTTTATGAAAATGTTATTTTATAACCTTCGTTGAACAGCCGACCCAATTATGGGTAATAAAAAAAGTTTATGAAAATGTTATTTTATAACCTTCGTTGAACAGCCGAACCAATTATGGGTAATAAAAAAAGTTTATGAAAATGTTATTTTATAACCTTCGTTGAACAGCCGAACCAATTATGGGTAATAAAAAAAGTTTATGAAAATGTTATTTTATAACCTTCGTTGAACAGCCGAACCAATTATGGGTAATAAAAAAAGTTTATGAAAATGTTATTTTATAACCTTCGTTGAACAGCCGACCCAATTATGGGTAATAAAAAAAGTTTATGAAAATGTTATTTTATAACCTTCGTTGAACAGCCGACCCAATTATGGGTAATAAAAAAAGTTTATGAAAATGTTATTTTATAACCTTCGTTGAACAGCCGACCCAATTATGGGTAATAAAAAAAGTTTATGAAAATGTTATTTTATAACCTTCGTTGAACAGCCGAACCAATTATGGGTAATAAAAAAAGTTTATGAAAATGTTATTTTATAACCTTCGTTGAACAGCCGACCCAATTATGGGTAATAAAAAAAGTTTATGAAAATGTTATTTTATAACCTTCGTTGAACAGCCGACCCAATTATGGGTAATAAAAAAAGTTTATGAAAATGTTATTTTATAACCTTCGTTGAACAGCCGACCCAATTATGGGTAATAAAAAAAGTTTATGAAAATGTTATTTTATAACCTTCGTTGAACAGCCGAACCAATTATGGGTAATAAAAAAAGTTTATGAAAATGTTATTTTATAACCTTCGTTGAACAGCCGAACCAATTATGGGTAATAAAAAAAGTTTATGAAAATGTTATTTTATAACCTTCGTTGAACAGCCGAACCAATTATGGGTAATAAAAAAAGTTTATGAAAATGTTATTTTATAACCTTCGTTGAACAGCCGAACCAATTATGGGTAATAAAAAAAGTTTATGAAAATGTTATTTTATAACCTTCGTTGAACAGCTGACCCAATTATGGGCTTACGACTACTAACGTTCAACATCGTAGCCTTGTAATTTTGAAAAAAAATCCAGAAGACAAGGGAACTCCTGGATCAAGTATTGGGAGAAATTTTGCTTTCGTGGAGGAGCCCGTCTCATTTGTTTTTACTATGTTCGTAATACATAATCTCATATCAACGAAATACAAGCAATGTAATTGATTGATTATGAAAAAACTTAAACTTATAGTAAAAAAAGATAAAAATAGAAATAAGTTACGTTTTTTTTGCCCCATTCTTTTATTAAATTAAATATTTGTGCAAATTTAATTTTCATGAAATACCTTTTTTTGGTTTCGAAATTTAAATGTTACCTAAATTGTTCGGCTAAAGATGTTGGTTAGTACATAGTACCTTTAACTAAATATCGGATCGTTAAAAATTTCTGATGTGCCAATGTTAAATTATTTTTACATTTCAAAGAATTATTAGCAACTTTGCTAATTAAAATTCATATTAAAGGCTTACCTTGTTTCACTCCCTGAAAATATTTCTACAATTGCCTTTGGGTTTTGCTTCAAGTGTTATGTTTTGTAAAATTTCAGATTCTCAAAGGATAAGATTACGTATGTATTTTTCCATTTAATATCGGGGAAAAAAGAAGTGAAAGAAAATTTATACAAGTAAGTAGTTTGAGTATGTTTAAATTTTCGTTATTGTTTCGATCATTACAAAAAATAACTATTTAAACATTCGAGCTATAATTTATTTTAATCTTATTGGAAATGAATGACATATATTTGTATTTTAAGGGAAAAAAGAAGGTAGGTGGAATTTCAAGTTAATTCAAATGTAGATTTAATTTTAAATTATGTAGTGTGACTTTTATTATATAATTTTAGAATAATGAATATAATTTTGTTAAATAATGAATGATGGTTTTGAAATTACAAATGCCTTAAGTTAAGACTTTTAGAAAACATGTCTTACAAACTAACAAATGCAATTGAAATTTTGATAAAATAGGCTCATTTCTAAAAAAAAATTAAGAATGCATTTTAAAATTAAAGACTTGAAAAAATATCAATAAAACTTGCGATATAGTATTATTTCTTAAGTAGATTTGAAATATTCAAAAAAATTAGCTGAACATAGATATACTTTGGAGTAAGAGGAAAGAAAATGGATGATAGCAGAATTCGGTAATATAATCTTATTTAGTATTTCTGTATGGCTAAGTAAATAATGCATTTAATGACATTATAAAACTATTGCTCTATGTTTTACTGCTAAACAGCAATACAAAAAATTAAGTAAAATTATATAGTCGAATCATTCTACAAACATTCAAATCTTCCTTTTGCTTACTCCAAAAATAAAAAGCAACACAAGATAATATCAGAAAATACAAAATCTAATAATATATAGCATCAAAACTAATGCAAAATAATATTACGGTGAACGCTAGATAATATTAGTTTGCATAGAATCTAATATTATCTAATGCAGAGCAAACAGCAACCTTTTGTGTCAATCTGACAATTAGAAGTTGTGCAAGATAACGTTAGATTTTACTGATTTTCTGATGTTATCTCATATTAGGAGCATTTTGGGTTAACTCGGACGTCTGACAACACTCAAGAAACGATTAAGAATAATAGAAGAATCCTGAGGATATTCTTAAATGACGGTTGGTCAAGAAGTATCAAAGATAAATAGATAGAAACATACTAGATTTTTGTAATGATATCAAACGGCAACATTTGGTTCATATATAAATTTGAAGTAGGAACCAATACTTCTAAGAATGATTTAATTGAAAGTTTACCAACTTAAAATAACTTTCAATGCTTTGCACCCCTTTCCATTATTCAATTGGAAAAAAATTATTTCGATAAAATATTATATCTTCCATTAACAACCTTCCCTCTCCGCTGAATTGATAAAATAATTCTGTACATAAAACTTAATTTTCCAGGTCAGCGGTTCTAAATTTTTTTCTGGGTACGAAACTCTAAATTGATCAACCTTCTTTTGGCGGAATTCCGACTACATAAATAAAGTTCATTACTTGTTGTAAACATATTATCTAAAGAAAAACTATTAATCATTTTGAAAATATTTGATGTCAGAAATAAAATGAAATTTTTCAAAGTTTTATCAATAATATTCTGAATATTCGGTGTTAACAGACAGTTGAATTTACAGGTCAGGAGCAGCATCTAGGCTAGTTCTGAATTTGTTTTGGTGGGTGCTTAAGCTGAAAAGGAACAAAATAAACTGAATTATGATTTTCAGAGAAAATAAAACGAAAGAAAACTATCATAAATATTGAGAATGGTTATATGAGAAAAACACTTCTCTATTGTTGAATAGGTTATTTTCTTTGAATTGAAAGATTTGTTGCAATTTTTATTACAAATGCTTATATTTTTCAAATTTTTTTCAAAGTAATGCTATTGGAGAAGATATATATATATATATATATATATATATATATATATATATATATATATATATATATATATATATATATATATATATATATATATATATATATATATATATATATATATGATAACTGGGCACCAGTCCCGTTATTTTTTTATTGTTATTAGTCAAATTAGGAGAATTCAGAAGGCCATATTTCTTTACAAGCTTTTAGCGAATTGTTCGATGGTAGATGGTAGAAGTAGAAGTCGCACCCACTCTCCCAGATGGAAGGGGAAGGACACAAATACAGATAAATCTGAGGAAGCTTAGTTAGAGTACATCATACGGCAAAAGACAAGCTAAAACTATTGCTCCAGCATTATATACTAACACAAAGATAGGTGAAAAGGCTCAGTCTTTGTATCCTTACGCATTAAGGAAAATCATTTAATGCTTCCTAATATGGAAGTGACAGAGGGACAAGATTCTAAAAATAACTCCTCCTTTGAAATATAAATCTAATTATAATTCAATGGTATGTTTTCAGCCTTGAAGTCCCAAAATAGAATATATCTACACCTATTCTTTACCAAAGACATTTTATGAAAACGAAAGAGTTTTAATGCTTTTATTTATACAAAAGTATTTATAATTTTTGCATTATATATATATATATATATATATATATATATATATATATATATATATATATATATATATATATATATATATATATATATATATATATATATATATATATATATATATATATATATATATATATATATAATCTTCTGTATAAAAAAAGGAAATTTTAAAAAATATTGGATCGTTGATATAATAAAAATATAAATACAGGTTTCAAAAATCATTACTGGTTTAAAATATGGTCCAATTCTAGAAACCCTAGTGTTTCGCGGAGCACTTTTTGGGAGCCTCTGTTCTAAGTAATTATATTTAACATAACTATTACTTAAATAGCTACAATTATATACAATTTATTTAATTGAAACGAGTATTTATCTTTTCTTTTATAATTAGTGCCATAACAGAAAAACGTAAACTGTGAAAATAAATAATTATCGAATGAGATATTACTTTTATTTATTTACAATTAGTTTATTGCACTTTTGAGTTTGTTAAATAGAGTCCGGAATTTGTATGTGTTAAGCACAGTAATATTTCATTTCTGGTACTACTCAATTCTACACGCTTAAAAGAAATGAGTTTAAATCTCTACTTAAAAAAAAAATAGTGAAATCTTTTGAACTTGAATTGAATTCACCTCTGTATGAATCAATCATTTATAGCTTGTATGTAAGCTTGAAGCCAAAATTAGTCACGTTTTGTTTTTAAAAAAAACTATGTGGATTTTAGGATCGCAGGCGAAATACTAGTGGTATCGAATATTTACTATTTGGCGGGCAATTTCTAGTATTTTAAGTAATAGTATCATAACATATATTATAATTAAAAAAAATAATAAGTTTTTCACCAGTTTTTATAGAATTTAGATGTTTTTGTGATGATTAATTTGGTGATTGATTTGAACACAATTACCTATTTAATTTATTATAACTAGATCATATTACGAAGAAGAGTTATTATTAAAAACGAATTTTCATCAAGCATTAGTTTCTATAAGAACCTTCAGCATTACGCGGAAATGAAAATAATGCCATAACAAAAAATACTGATACATAAACCATTAATATATGAATTTCATCAAATACCGAAGAAAAATTTCTCAGAAGAAATTATCCTTCTAATCACCTAAATTTCACTACTACATTAGCTCATCTTCGAAAGCATAGCATCAGAACAATGGCAAACAAATGTCAGATGAACACGAAAAACTATAATGCTATCAAAATAGTGCAAAGCAACTAGTTAAGCTAGCATAAGAACAGGATATAGGGGAGAGTCGGGTAGCCCCGCCCACTTAAGGAATATTGCTTATATTTTTGTATAATATTGAGTAATAATCAATATTTTTGTATGTTTCTATTGTTTTATCATCTAATTAAATAATGCAAAAGGAATAAACCAAAAAAAGAATAGTTTAACTTAAAAAAATAGAAATTTAAAAAATTTGACTACAGTATTCAACATATTTTCAAAACTATTGTTTACCATGTTACCAGATTCATAAATACTTGAAACTTTGAAAATAATCTTTTTTTAATATAACAATTAATGTCCGACGGCCCATTGACTTGAGAAAATATTCTATATGTATGAAATTGACAGTGGGCGGGGGTACCCGACACTCCCCTATTTGTTTTCATAATCTATAGCGGAAAAACACCTCGACCAGAAATCTCTAGACGCTATTCGTGAACTAAAACGAAAGCGTTATGAACGGACCAAATCCAGTTTTAGTTCATTTTATAGAAAAAAAAAGGATGCAAGCTGGATTTGTTAAAAAAGTTCGTTTCATAAAATCTCTTAAATCCAAAAACATCCCATTCTCAAGAAGAAGAATATTCATGCAACCATTTAATTATTTTAATAGAAAGTATAAATAAATCATTCAGTTTGTTGCCTAATTTGCATAATAATACAGTATATAAAACAGTACTTATATTTAATGTGAACAGTAAGAATATCATCTAAGACTCTTTTCTTTACACAATCTGACAATCTTTATGCATAAGCATTTTGGTTCTGAATAGAATTAAAGACATTACAATGCTTATTTTCTCCTCTCAACAAATAAGCTAATTATATTACCAAGAATGGGAAAGTCTGAAAGCGCTTTGTTTGCTCCTACAAATCTTGAATAGTCTTTGAAGCTAAGCTGTAAATTAATGTATTAAATGGAAGACAAGGAAAAGGAGGATGGAACTGAAAATGTCAAAAGTCAAACTTGATAAGTTGAATAGATATTCCAAGTTTTCTTTTATGAAAACATTTTAAGAATGGTATGTCACAGGATATCAGAAACGTCTAAATTTTTATAAGTTCATTCATTAACATTTCTCTTTCATTGCTTGTTACAGTTTGTCTGTCAAGATTTTCATGTAACAATTTTTTCTACTGCATAATTAGTGTTCGAAATATTATAAGGTATTTCGTACCTTGTTAATAGAAATAAAATAAAATATCATTTTCATTAAGGTATTTTTCATGACTGTAATAAAAAATCGAATATTCAGTTACATAATGTTTGGAAAAATATTCCCAATTCCTCTTGTTAAAATAATTAGTAAGATATGTTATGTGTTTTTCTCCTGTGATTATGCAAGTTATTGATATGATGTTGAACAGGGGAATCTCAGTGACTACAATCCACTATTATTATATTGCACCTGTCAGTGTTCATGTTTTAACAATCATTGTTTACCTTTTTTGGTAGTTCAATTTTATGTATAAAGGATTTGTTAAATAATGCGCATCATCCTAACATTTTTGCATTTCTACGCGCGATTGGTATTTTATATTAAATATAACCGCTTTTACCCAATTTTATTCTCCTTGTATTTTATCACAACGTACCGTTTTAACCTGTTTTATGCCGTTTTAATCAATTTACACTTTTATCTGATTTTATTGACTCCTGAATGTTTTGCGTGTCATGCATAGTTTTAACAATATAATGTATTAATATATTAATATACAACAAATATGCTTTATCTTTCATTTGTTGAAAAAAAACCCCGTTTGTTTGGCGCAGCAACGTCCTTCTTTGGACCTTGTGCCATTAAACCCCACATTCAATTCAATTCTATTCACCTGTCAGTGCATAGTATATTTTCCAATTAACAATAATATTAGAATCTTCTGGTTAACATTAAGTACCTTGATAATAGAAATTAAGAAAAATCTGATCTACATTAAGATACATTTTATAACTGTTTTAGTAACAAAATATTTAGAATTTATTTTTATAATTCCTTTTGTTAAAATTAATTCATAAAATATATTATCGTTATTGATATGATGTTAAACAGGGAGATCTCAGTGACTACAATTCACTATTATTATTGCACCTGTCAGTGCATAGTATATTTTGTAGTTAACAATAATATTAGAATCTTGTAGTTAACATTAAGTACTTTGATACTAGAAATTAAGAAAAATATCATCTACATTAAGGCAAATTTTCAACATTCAGTAACAAAGTATTTAAAAAAAAAAAATGTTTCTAATTTCTTTGGTTAAAATTAATTGATGAAATATATTATACGTTTTTTCCAGAGATTATGCAAGTTATTGATATGATGTTGAATACGGGAATCTCAGTGTCTACAATTTACTATTTTTACTGCACCCGTCAGTGTATAGTATATTTTGCAGTTAACAATAAGATTAGAAATTTAGAAAAATCTTTTACATATTAAGGAAAATTTTATAAATGTAATATGATAATATCAAACATTCAGAAAAAAATTACCATAATCTCTTTTTTTAGAATAATTGTTAAAATATGAAAACCTTTCCACTATGTTATTATGCAAGTTATTGATATTGCAGCGTGTCTACAAAATTACAACTACAATTCACTAGTATATAAGACATGGTAACTCGATTCTATGATGAGGTACCTTTTGATAGATGAAGGTTGGCATTGTCTAAACATCTCTCCCCACATTGGTGACCTGGACGTGAGGTCAACACGCCTATCGTGACAGTAACGCCCACTTCGATCTGAACACGCCTACCTCGATGGATGGTTCACATTGAACAGTTGACTTGCTACTTGTGACTGCGACATTATCCACCTCATCACGCCGTTGCTACTCAGTCTCGATTAAACACAACGTCGACCGGCATACACTCGACTGCTAAAGGCAACACAGGAGCGACCACAACCGTAAACTTAATACAGCTCTCACGACCGGCACTCAAAAAGTACGGTGATCTTATTTACAGCTCTCCCGGCTTCTCACAAAATAGCATTAAATCAACTAGTGGTATCCGTTCATCGAATTCTATCACAGATATAATTCTGGTAGGGGAGTACTGTAGCGTGTCTACCACTACAAAATTACAACTACAATTCACTAGTATATAAGACATGTTGACTCCATTCTATGATGAGGTACCTTTTGATAGATGAAGGTCGGCATTGTCTAAACATCTCTCCCCACAATATAATGCTGAACAGGAGAATCTCAATGTCTGCAACTCATTACTATTACTACTTATCAAAACATATTTTGTAGTTAATAATGTTAGTACCTTTATATTAGAAAGTAAAAAAAAGTATTCCCCTTAACTCATTTTTATAGCATTAATGATAATATCAAGCATTTAAAATTTAAGAATTGAGAAAAAAAATCTATAATTCCTTTTTAAAATTCGTTGGTAAAATATAAGCATTTTTTCCCCCGCGATTATGCAGGTTATTGACAGGGAATATCAATGACTCCAATTCAGTAATATCACCCGTCAGTATATCTGTACATTTTGTAGATAACATTAATGTATTGTATTTTACTATCTTTCGTTTTTTTTTAAAATATTTAATTTTAATTTTTTGGGAAACTGCCATAAATTAAATTTTTGACTACGATCTTCATCTCCATTAGAACTGAGAATCTGACCTGGTCTAGAGGTCAACTCTAGTAGTATCACATACGCAAATAACATCAACCACTTTTTCTAAATGTTATAGACAATTTTTGTACATCAGATTCAACCCTTTTTAATATTTTTGTTTATTTTTATTAATACATTCAAGCAATAATATATTGTTTCCCATAGGAAAAAATTATATTAAAAACTGTTAATGCTATTTTATAACTGTAAATGTAATTTATTGCTTAAAATGTTTTATAATTCCTTAAAATCTAATATTTAATTTAATTTCCAGAATGTTTTTTTTTTACTTTTTTACATTTTTATTATGTTTAATGCAATCTATATCTTGGAAATTCCTTGTCTTGAAAGAAAAATCCAATATTCGCGAAGTTTGCATTTGACAGATCACGCTCTCGAAGAAGTGTTTAAGGCTTTACACAATGCATCAGATAGTTCCAGTAAAGCATTTCCATATGTCATTATGTAGTGAAGCAACGCATGAATTCAAAATTTTTTTTTAGAAAAAAAAAAAAAAAAACCGTTAAGTTTCTTTTCTTTCGATACATTTTACTTGTAGCAAAAGTGTCAAATGTTGTGGAAATTTCTGAACGAAAATATAAACGCCAATCGATAAACTGACATTAGTTTAATATTTCATTTTTAGTTTTGGCAATTTTTCAAGTGGAGATTACACTCTTGAGAGATTGATAAGTAAGTTTGTATTCGATTTCGATTTTATCGATTTCGAAAAGGCTGACTCTGTTAAGAATAAGGTGAAGTAATGGAAAAGAAAACTTAATAACTCTTCATCACAGAAAAAAAAAAAGGTATGCTATCTAAACAAGGATATCGATTCAAAACTAGAGATAAGCTTTTACATTACTTTTGGTTTATTTTTTATTGTTGAATTTGTTCAAAACTTTTAAAAGGTTTTTGTTATATTTAAACAACAGAAAATTATTACTTAAAAATTAATTTACCCAGTTTACTGTACTTAATAAAGTAAGAAAATACTTTAAACAAGTTTGTAATGACTATAATCGTTAATACTCAGGAGTAACGGATTGCCTTGCTCATCATTAGAACTTTTATATAAAAAAATAGGGTATAGTTTGATGCTTTTCTACCCTTACAACTGACATATTTTTAAATAATATGATTTAAATATCTGATAGGCATGAAAATTCTTAATTCCGCGTTGTTCTTGTTTTATGTCAGGTGACAGGCAAACGTAAAACGATTAAGTATCAAGATGGGTTAATGAAGGCTGTTAGTTTTAGTAATTTGGAATAGATAAGATTTAAAGTATATGCATGAAAGTTAATGTCTTGCATTTATTTCTTGTTCGCAAGCTTAAAATCAACAGAATCCAGGCTAAATATCCAAAATTCAACTGAACTATTCATGTCTTAGCGTTCGCTTTCTTCATCATCATCAGTAGCTCGACAGTCCTGGGTGAACCCTGGCTTTCTCAAGAAGACTGCACCAGTCCTTCCTTCTGCGTGCCACGGCTTTCCAGTCTCTGACCTTGATTGTGGTAAAGTCCCTTTGGAGGCAACCCGCCCATCTCAGTCGGGGTCTGCCTCTCTTTCTAACTCCAGTTGGCCTTGCCAAAAAGATTCTTTTAGTTGTTCTGTCATCGTTCATTCTTACAATGTGTCCGGCCCATTTCATGCACTGGATCTTATGGTACTTCAGAATGTCCGGTTCTCTGAATATCCTGTAAAGTTCAGAGTTAGTTCTCCTTCTCCACACTCCCTTGTCACGCACACCACCAAAAAGGGATCGGAGTATCTTCCCGTTCGCTTTCTTGGCGTTTTAATATACTACCACAAGATGAGCTTTCTTCGTCTGGAGTAGATCGTTTGTTGTCAAACGTATTTAAGACTTTCTTTATTTCACTCTAAAACAAAAGCTCTAGTACTTTTATCCATTGAAATCTAATCATTACCCTCCATTGGAATTTAATGACCTAGCAATATAAATTAATGTTGCATAGTAAAATGTTATTTAAATATGACATTTTACTTTGACCTTTCCATAAGAAACCTCAACTTGGTTTAAAAACGTTACTTACAACCTTCTACTATTAAAGTATTCCATGAAACTACGAATACTTAGATGAATTTTCTCGTTAAAATCGCCGTATTAGCGTCATTTAAAAATCACGATTAATTTAGATACGTAAAGGAAAATGAATTACATCTGGCCCAAAAGTTAAGTCGAAGCTTACGGGTGTTTCTACTATTAAGGCAGATAAAATTTTTATTTTGTTGCGTATGTCTGTTAATTTTGATTCTTGTATGAAATCTATGAACCTTTTTCAGGAATTATGTAACTCATAGCTGATTAATTATTCAAATCTGATATTGGCGTTGTATGAAACTTCATTGCTACAGATTAGATTTAAATTTAATATTTTGTATTAAAACCTATTAATTTTATATCTTCAGTTGTATTTCAATATGGAGTTTTCTTGCATTATTAACTCTACGCTGAAAGTAGTTTTTTTTTTAAATTCTACAAATCACTTGATTTCATAGTATCTAAAGAATGACAGGTACAAAAGAAACATTCAGGGATAAATAATATCTCAAATTGTATCTACAGCAAAGTGAAATGAATTCGGTGCATTGACACTTTCTAACTGTCGAACATTAAACATTTCTATTAACATTAAGGTCTATCTGTAGTTTTTATTAAATATAAGAAAAAATATTATCTATCTAATTCACTGAATCTAGTCATGAGGAACATAATATTAATGAATATTTAGAAATGGTTTAAAATAAGCCTTATAATTTTCTATAATTACATTTAGTTTGTATACCAGATGTGCATATTTTTTAATCATTTAACATTATTTAAAGTTAGTGCTTAACTATTAAACTAAACTCTGTGGCCCGATTGCCCGTGGTGGTCAAGACCTTCTGTGGCTATCTCAGTTTTCTTGACCTTAGGCTCTAAGGTGCAGGGGCAGATGTTCCGGTTGGGTGGTCAGCCAAACGTGGAACCTCATGCCAGTCATGCTGGGTACTCATTTTATCGATCTACTGAAGGGATAAAAGGCTGGGTCTACCTTACCTGGTCTGAGGATCAAACCCAGAACCTGTGGAACGTGAACGCGAAGCGCTATCATTCAGCCACGGGTAGTTAGTGTTAAGCTTTTAAAAAATATTTTATTTTCCGAAAAAGAAAATTTTGCATTCAAACATAAATCTACCGATATAAGAAGAAAATCATGTCAAATATATGAAGAGATCAGTGAATAAATGTTCTAAGAGACAATTTTGGAAAACTTGAAATTTTTTGGGAAAAGATGTCATTTTACTACAATATCTATTTATTTAACACATAATATTACAACATGACAATGCAACATTCAGTACAGCATGATTGTTTATCATTCAAATTCGGAAATTTTGTTGAATGAAAGCATTACTTTGTGTTTGGAATGAAAGACGGTGCAAGTCAAGTATATTTGGAAGAAAAAAAAAAAAAACCGACGGCACCTTATGAAGAACTTAAGTAATAAAACGGCAAGTGGGTGATTGTTAGCATGCGAACTGTTCGAATGAACGTTGGCGATTTCGCTAATTAAATTCTTGCGAACGAAAAGTAAAAACAAACCACAGTCTATGTTTTCTCACAAACAAAACTACGCAACGTATAAACTGTAAAGCTACTTCTCTATGTAACGCAAAAGAGGGTTAGTTTCATCAAATCTTCCTCCACGAAGGCAAATTTCTCCCAATACCTTAATCCAGGAGTTAGTTCCCTTGAATTCTGGATTGGGTTCAAACTTACAAGGCTACGGAGTTAAGCATTAGTAGTCGTAAACCCCAAATTATGTCGGCTGTTCAACGACGGTAATAAAATATAAAATAAAAGAAAAACTGTAAAGCTAATTTACGCAAATCCCTTAAAATATCACATTGAATCAACCTTCTTCCACTCAGCTTTTTATATTGTCCTGTAAACCCAGTGTCTATTATATTGGTCAAGATTTGGTACGATTTTATCACATATTTTAATATTTTTTTTATTTTGAATTACTCTTGTTGATAAGAGTTTTATTTACAGTGAAAAATTATAAGAAAGATGAGAAACTCGATTAAAGTAACCTTTTGGACCGTTTTATGACATATAAATATCTTATTTTTGAATTTTTATCTAATTTTGTTTCAGGACCAAATTGTTAAGAAACTCGCAATGAAAATAATTAATAAATTGCATAAAAATTACGATTTATAATTTCTTTATTTAATAATTAAAATAAGTAATGTTTAATTAATTGAATTGTTTAAAAAAAAATATTTTATAGCGTTTATTTTCTTCCGAGCTACATATTTCTAAAAATAATATAATTTTCTGGGCTTATTGAAAGCTCACGTCTCATAGAGATCTGAATTTTTTTTATGACGACATTACAAAAGGGAAAGTCATAAAAGACAAACGACATAGTTTAGGGTAAATTAAAAATAAATATTGCAACTACTCTAATAAATAAGTTTAATTTGATTGCCATTTGGTGATATGAAACTTGAAATTTTTTTCACCGTTTTGAGGAGAGAAAAAATTGTAGTCTCCTGTAATAGAAAATAAATAGATTTGCATGCTTGAAAATTTTTCCTGAAGATAATGTTAAGTATTCTCATTAGAACGATGACCTGGAGGAAAATTTTATTTCTTGAAAATAAAATAATATCAAGTTTTTAGTTGGTTGCCTCAAGGATATAAAAGTGTGTAATTTTTTCCCTATCATAGTAATTTCTCTAATTTGGCGAAATTTTTTCCCTACTAAAAACGAAAAATGTGTGTAACGTATTTAGAAAGAAATCTTTCCCAGACTTTCCCCCAAATCCAGCATTTTTTACTGCTAAACGAAAAATGGTAAAACATTTTTTCTCTTTAGATACTTTTTCGAAATCACAGATTTTCTTCCCAGCTCTTTTACATCTTCCTTTCATTTCAAGTTGCGAAAAGCAGTAAAAGGTAAGTCTGTTATAAAGAGGTTTTTAAACTATTCAGAATTTTATCTTGTTTCATAAACAAGTTTATTACTCAAAGAAAATTTTGTAAAGATAATATTTTGCTAGTATTGTTACTTACATCTCACTGTTAAGTAAGAAAAGTTTGAAATTATTTAGAATTCAAAATATATTACAAGTTTAAGATACAAGAAAGATTTTGAAAAACGTTATGGTCCCACGTGACTCTTATGTTAACGCTATAAAAGATTCATAGCGCAAAACTTTCACTACTTATCACAGTGTTGCTAAGGGCTGGAAAATAAAGGTTAATGTAGCTAATTCTATGCAAAATCTATCTATAGTTAAGATACAATATAATTTTTTTAAAATTCTACATTGAAAGTTGAAATCAGATAGAAAGTCGTAAGAGTCTGAATGAAAAAATGCTCGACTACACACTAGGAGGTTTTTTTCGGGGGGGCAACGTCTCCAAAACTTTTCCTGATAAAAACTAGCTATTGAAAATTTACATATACTTCGATCAAAAATATACAGTTTTTGATCCAGTAATCATAAATCTAATGTTTTTTTCTTCATTTCAAGAAGATTGTATGAATCAAGTGGCCATCAACTATCTCAAACATTTTCTCAAACTTTAAGACAGTTGCTATACTACAATAGCTATACTGCAGTACACATAGCTTAGTACAGTAGCTATAAATTTTCCTAAAAGCTATATGTAAAAAATGTTAAAAGTTTGAGAAAAAATATAATGCATGTTAAAAAATAAGCAAGATTTTTCTGAACAACGTATAGTTGAATTTAATTTAATGTGTAGGTTTCATAAAAGACAAGCCGAGAAAAACACATGGTTTTAAAACACTTCAGCATTTAAAGTATTTACACACGACAAATTTATGATCATAAAACACAAAGATAAAACCGTATAAGATGGTGATTAGATGTAAAACAATGCATATGTAGAAATGTTCAAGAGCAAATAAAATCTGAATAGCTAATAGTGACTAATGAAAAGAAACTACTATTCTAGTAAAAATGTAGCAAAGAAATATCAGTTGAGAATATAAAAATTAATTTAAAATGTGTTTTCGGGACTTCCTTCTCATAGGTTTTAATAACAAATGGAACATGGAATGTTTTTTGAAAGACACTGAAGAGGGAGTTGTATTCTTTTAAGTAAATATCGATTGACTTTATTAAAAAGAAATAAAAACATTTGTACCGGTTTATAGGATATCAAATTCATTTTTATAAGATAACAAATTAATGTTAAAACAAAGTTAAATATGAATATTATAATAAAATTACAAAATGAGGAATAGAAAATTGATAATAGTTATAAGTAGTTGGTTTGGCTGGTGTAGTTTAAAACGTTATGCTATTGTATACTTAAACGTATTATGTACACCATGCGTAATAAAAAACCTTATTTTATAAACTCGATTTCTCAGGAACAATTCGACCTACTTTACTTAAATTTTTATTTTACCATTAAAAATTGCATTCTTTAAAATGATGTAAAAATTGTTTACCTTATAATTAAAAAGTTTTTCGACTATTATTAAATAAATAATAAATATTTACTAAAAGTTATATTTTGCATGAAATTATCTTTAGATAAACGAATTTTATAATTATGAACGAAACTTTTTTAATTCGCTTAAAAAAATCTCGAGATATGGGGAAATACGCAAAAAGTAAAATTAACAATAAGGAGTCCAGATTTTGGACCCTCTCCTGAACAAACTGTTGGGACTATATTTTGTGGATTTCGGCAATCAACAGAAATCCGAATCCATCGAAAAAAAAATATTTATTCAGAAAAAGTACGTTTTTAAATTTAGTTACATAACTTAAAAAATCATCGGCAATAACTAATTAGCATATTTGAAGGTATCCCTATCTTTAAGATTGGTTCCTAAAATTTGAGGATCCAAATTCAAAAGTGGCTCGTTTTTTTTGTATTAAGGTTATACAGGTAAATTTTATTTATTTATTTATTTTTTTAGCAATAGTCAAGAAAAATTAAGACTTTTCCTTCCGAAAAATTAATATGCAATATTTTCTTTCATAGAAAATTTCGCTATGCTCTTATAAATAATATCTGAAACATTTTACTCTCCGCCAATGCTTCCCTCTTTTTTGAGGGAAATGGGGGTGATTTGAAGAGGGAAATTGAATTTCTTCTAGACAGGCAAGTGAGACATTGTCTCCTACGTTTTTTTTCACGCTGAATTGAATTGAATGAATGTTTTCCAGACGATCGGACAAATGGTTTAGAAGTAATGAGAAATTTATTTACGAGGAAAATTTTGTGTCTGACACTGGCTTCATTGTAGCCATTCCTCCATAGAATCTAACATCATTTAAAACAATTTGTGAGACTGTACTGCGACTAATAATTATTTCTTTGCGTAACTCTAGAGTAATTTCAGCTGTAATTTTCTTGACGTCTACGTTTAATTACGTTTTATTATTCTGTTCACTTTTTCCATTTCCTCACTTTGTCAACCACTTTTAGACTAGAATTTTAAACCATATCCACTTCGATTATTAGTAACCACGTCATTTACGACTGACTTTCCAATTAATAATAAGGACAAAATTCTTTGGAGAATCTGCTGTCTTACGTTAATTTAATTATTCTTTAAGGTAACTTCGAACAAACGTGTCTGCCCGAAATGAAAGATTTATATATGCAAATTGATTGTTGATTAAAGAATGTCAGGACACTTAAGAAAGCAAAGCTAGCAAAAGCAAGATAAATAATAAAGCATACAACGCAGTATCATTAACATCGCGTGTAAATTTTGTCTTTATTTTGATATTAAAATTTTTAGAGAAACTATATGCCTGAAAGATGTAACTTATATTCAGAAACAAAAATTGAAAAATATCTTATTGGAATTTAAATGCGTATTCGCGAAGCCGATACAAGCAGCGTTGTTGAGAGAGCTCAAAATAGAATAGAATAGAACAGATCATATTCCACCGGTGGAAGTGGTAACGGACATGATCCTTTACAGTATTTAACTGAGACGCCAAAGAGTCCAAATCTTACTAGGTGGGGATTGACACTACAGCGTTGGAATTTTATTATTACGCATTGACCTGGCGAGTTGCATAAAGGTGCCGATGCATTATCACGGATGTAATTTTGGGATAGTTTGAGCTATTCATTCGGTGTTTTTTTGTCTGTTGTCATTTCATTGCATAATTTCTACAAGCCAAAGGAACTTAAAAGGGCAATCTATATTGTTTAACAAAATAGATGCGAAAAGAGCTTGCTTTATATTCTTAAAAGAGAAAATATATTAAAATTCTTAAAACAGAACGAGACTGGCGTTGATTTTGAAGAAATTTCAAGTTGTTTTTGGGTGAATTAACGTGGTTTAATAAATTAATATATATATATGTTTTTATTTTCTCTAATTCTAATTACCCTAAATCAAAACTTGAGTGGATCCTAGAATAGTCCAACCCGTGGTGATCTTTTTAAATCTCGCCAAACTAGGTTTCCGGAAGACATTTCGGGGAGATTATTTTGAGCGTCCGATCACACCACCAAAATTCTTAAACCTTATTGGTTATTTGATATGTATACCTACGCGAAAGTTGGATTTCGCTAGAAAAGAGGTAAAAGGGTTCATTTTTTCACCATTTATGCTTCTGATCTCTTGCTGTTAGAATCATCGTTATTATTTCATTTTTTAACCGTTATTTCATTTATTACTGTTATTATATCATTTTTTGTGCGATACTGGTTGGAAATGGCGAGCGAATGGACGAGTGAATTTTTAACTTCATTGAATGCAAAAGGTAAGAGAGCGATGATTGAATGGTGTATGAATCAAAATTTAATTTCGAAAACGTATGAATGCCCTAAACATGGAGAACAAATGAGTTTGATTGAGCGAAAGGATGCGATGGATGGTTTTGAATGAAGATGTCGAAAGTGGCGATTGAATGTGGTTGCGCTTGATGTTTGTCGGAGTGTTAGGAGAGGTTACGTGGTTTTCAATGAGTAAATTAAGTTTTGTGTGTAACAAGGTATTGGTTTGTAAGATGTATAAATGAATTTGCTGTGAATGAAGTTAAAATTAATAAGAAAACTGATGTTGATTATTGTGATTGTTGATTATCATAACTGCTAACGTTAACGCATTTGGCGTAAAAATTTATTTCTATATTTAAAGTGATTGTAAAATGTATGCTTTCTATATATTCCTTGCATTTATAAACTTTATTTAATATCTTTTTGACCACCACTATTTTTTAATAAATTAAGCATATATATTAATATGTAACAGTGTCCTGGTATGCCGCATAAGCTCTTTCAAAATACAGTGTATGTTTCTGTCTAAAATTATAATTCGAATTCTATTTTACTACCACTGGGGAAAATCATCATCGAAAGGATTTAAAGTTGGCAGGTATGTATGGTTGCAATTGTAAAAGAAAGCGTTAAGATAAGAGGAATGAATGTTGTTGTGGAAATTGATGTGAGAAAGTTTTGAAAAATGAAGTATGGAAGTTTTAAACCTGAGAATTGTCAATGAGTGTGAGGAGACACGTGGAAGTTAACGCGGCTCCTAAAATAAAAACATAATATTCAAATAGAGAGATGATCTAAAATGAATAATTAAGTTGATTAAAGAATAGAAACAATTAGTTAACAGAATGCCAGCCATAATTAAATAATAATAAATTTAATAAAAAGATAACAATTAAGGTTACAAGTTAGTTAAATTCTAGATTAAACATCGTGGCGGACAGGTTGTCCCAGTAACATACACAGGCGTCGTCACAGACCGAACTGAGAAGACAAACAGGTGCAGTTAGGTCTGCCATCGTGATTGTCCTTATCGCCAACTGGCGACGTAAGTTTGCCGCATTTCGGCGTTTAGCATGAAATTGGCTCAAGAGCAGCAGCCGCTGCAAGTGCTTGAACGGGGAACGAATAAATGTTCTTTTCCCGACTGATTGAGGGACGGACGAAAGAAAAAGAGTTACCGAAAGTAATTAAAGAATGGATAATGCGAGGATCCATTATTGTGTCTGACAGTTGGAGGGCCGATAACTGTCTCTCAGATGAGGGATATGATCATTTGAAGGTCAACCACAGTCTGACCTTTAAGGACCAGTGCCCACACTAATTCCATGGAGTGCAATTAAAGATTTAAAAAAAAATCATATTAGCCACGCGGAAGGATAATTCAACAGCTACTTCTGGGAGTATATGTGACGCAGGTCTGGAAACCATAAGATGGCAGATGATGCCTACAGCGGAGATGCCAACTCCGGATATGACAAATTAGTTTAGATTGTAGCAGAGAACTACACACTAAACTTTGCTGATTCTCGGTAAATTTTGAAAAGTTTTAAAAGGTTCAACACGACTTTACTGTCAGAAAGTGGCGTATCATATAAGCCTTCGAATTATTTAGAGATGATGCCTATGCAGATGATGCCTACAGCAGAGATGCCAACTCCGGATATGACAAATTAGTTTAGATAGTAGCAGAGAGCTACACACTAAACTTTGCTGATTCTCGGTAAATTTTGAAAAGTTTTAAAAGGTTCAACACGACTTTACTGTCAGAAAGTGGCGTATCATATAAGCCTTCGAATTATTTAGAGATGATGCCTATGCAGATGATGCCTACAGCAGAGATGCCAACTCCGGATATGACAAATTAGTTTAGATAGTAGCAGAGAGCTACACACTAAACTTTGCTGATTCTCGGTAAATTTTGAAAAGTTTTAAAAGTTTCAACACGACTTTACTGTCAGAAAGTGGCGTATCATACAAGCCTTCGAATTATTTAGAGATGATGCCCATGCAGATGATGCCTACAGCAGAGATGCCAACTCCGGATATGACAAATTAGTTTAGATAGTAGCAGAGAGCTACACACTAAACTTTGCTGATTCTCGGTAAATTTTGAAAAGTTTTAAAAGGTTCAACACGACTTTACTGTCAGAAAGTGGCGTATCATATAAGCCTTCGAATTATTTAGAGATGATGCCTATGCAGATGATGCCTACAGCAGAGATGCCAACTCCGGATATGACAAATTAGTTTAGATAGTAGCAGAGAGCTACACACTAAACTTTGCTGATTCTCGGTAAATTTTGAAAAGTTTTAAAAGGTTCAACACGACTTTACTGTCAGAAAGTGGCGTATCATATAAGCCTTCGAATTATTTAGAGATGATAAGCCTTCGAAAATATTTATTCGCTATCCGGAGCAAGTTGGCATCTGTGCTACATTGCTTTCATTCGTGAGGTCGCAAGGACGTATCCTCCGGTGTCAAAAGATGAGCCATCAAAGTAAAGGTAGGTTATTTTTAATTCTATTAACTTTTTTCTTTTTATTCTATTAATTTTAGTCTCAAGTAAACTGCCAAAAGTGGCAAAGTCAACAATTAGTAAAAAGTAGAACATGCGCCTAATTTGCTTAAACACTTGTTACTTTTTTGAAAATAAAAACTAAATTTACAAAGTTAGTCTTACTCTTATTAGCATAGTTTGAAAAATATAAAGTCCCATATTTAAAAATCTGTACAACTAAAATTTCCAGTCTAGTTTTACTCACAGTATTGCATGTTTGATTTCGTCACTTTTGGTAGTTTACACACGATATAACAGATTTCATTTTGAAGTATGAATGGTATAACATGTATAATTACCATCATAGTAAGATAGACATTTATAATTAAAGACACGGAAGACATACGCTTTATTCTTTGAAAAATACACATTAAGACATAACATTGTGTGGTACATCATAAAATTAAATGATCTTCTGAGAGTAACATAATATTACAATTTAGATTCCATCAATAATTTTTATTCTTAAACATACACCCAAAATTGTAAGAACATTAATCTCCCCTTCCGAAACTGGTAACCCAGTTTACATTATCATAACTGTTAAGTAATTCAAATTCTTAAAACAACATATCATTGAATGCAAAATCTTACGGAGTGATGAGTTAAAATTTAAGTGTTATAGTAACTTTATAAAAACTTATTACCAATATCGATAAGTTAATAAGATGTACGTTGAATGTTATATGATTATTTAATAAAATATATGATATATTAAACGTGTATGAATTCTATACTAAAATAGTTTACTTTAACTTAATTATATAACTTATCGTTTCTTTGCATAAAACATTTTTTTTTTGGAAAATAATAAAAACAAACAGGACAAATCCAGAAAACTGCTTGAATTAATAAAAAACTGAACTTAAATAGCTCAGTTTATATTTTAAAAGTACTAAACATTTTTGTTTTAAGATATTGATTGATCTTGGGGTGTATTTTTTTATGAAAAAAAAAAATGGTAGCACAATATTTTTCCTTTCATAGAACTTGGAAACAATGAAGACAAAAAATGGAGCATACAATATTTTTCTGAAACCTAAATGAAAGCTTTTTAAAAGCATTTATAAAAAAAATCGCCATTTTTAACTAAAGGCGCGACTTGGAACAAAAATGTGCATTTTGTGATAACCCAATAATTTTTTATGTACTTGATATGAACATGCTAAAATATTGGGATAATATTATTGCTCTTGCTGGAGATTTGGGAGCTATTTTCAATTCTAATTATTTTTTTTTATCGAACCTGTAAAAGATTTTAAAATATTTAGACATTACTACACCAGAATTTTATATTTAATTGTAAATTTCCACCATTTATTTTACGACACTTTATCATTCGATAGAAGTTAGTGATTGAATATTCCTTTGGGAATTCTGGAATATTCTTCATCGCATATTCGTGTCCGGAAAATTACTCTTATACTTGCAGCCTTTCATGCAGTCCCAACGAATCCAATCATAAAATGCTTCAGCTATTAACAGACTACCTATTTCATTTCAATCCTAATTTGGTAGAAGAAGTAGTACAGAGCGTTCGCTTTCCAATGAGGTGAACCGGGTTCGAATTCCAGCGATAGCTTGTCAATACAAATTCCTTAAAAGGCTGGCACAGTGCTGACGAAAAATAACTTCAGTGGTAGACGAATCATGGATTAGAGTCCCCTTGCTGTAAGGCTAACCGTGGGAGGTTTTCCTCTCTATGTAACGCAAATGCGGGTTGGTTTCATCACAATGTCCTCCACGAAGGAAAATACTTGATTCAGAAGTTCCCTTGTTTTCTGAATTGCGTTCAAAATTAGAAAGCGACGGAGTTGAACAATGGCAGTCGCAAACCCAGATCTCACCTCAGAGAGATGAAAACCAAAGATAGTCGGGAAATGGCTCTGAAGTTCATAAAAAATACTTAAACAATTTTACATTTTGTAAACTGGTAAAATTTTTATTTCAAAGAAATAATAGAATAAATTTGAAACATTCATACATAACCTGAGATGGAATATAAAGAATCCTATTATCTTAAAATCAAGTGTACATAATGCGCAATTAGTTATACAAAATATGTTTTTATCATCGAATGTACAATTATTATACATTTCATACCATACTAAAGTACTGTAAGGTTAGGGAGTAAATGAAGAAATATCAAAATTTTTCTTTTAAATTGTAATTGATGAGTTATGGAGTGATAAATCTGAAACGTTCTTGAGATCATTTATGCCTCCGGAGATAACACTTGTGCCACCATTTTTTTAAATGTTCATAAAGGATGTTTTAGATATTTTATGCGCTAACTTTAGCATGCTAATTTCAAATAAGGAAAACCTGCAACCATTTGAAACTAATAAAACTCAGAATATTCATCCTTAACTTTAAAGGTTTTTTTAATGTCTTGAGTAAGTCAAAACAATTTATGAAAAGTGCTGTGAGTAGTTTTTCTTTGTTTGTTTACCAAACAGCATACTATATATAACGTAGTGCTAAGTTAAAACCACTAACTTTCGTTGTTTATCAAAGAATAATGTGTTTATTTACAGAAAGTTTTTAATTTTTTTTCCCGATTTTTCTAAGAGATTAAAAAATATGTAAGCATATTTTAAAATATTTTTAACTAGTTTTATTTTTTTTCTTCATAATTGCCTAAGAATATTTCGTCGCTTTGAAACTAAACCGTAGTAACTCTCAAAAGTCGAAAAATGAGATATTTGGGTCATTTTGTGTAAAACAAATCACCCTTTAAGAGAAACAACGTGTTATCTTCATAGTTCCATAAAATTAATTTAGAGAGCAGTTAAATCGTTATCGCATTGCCGCGATTAGCATTAGCGTGGAAACTTTGATATCGCTCTCCTGAAAAACTTACTTTTCTGAGTTACCACGGTTTAGTTTCAAATCGACGATTTCTAAAACAAATAGTTCTACGACTCAGTGTAAATTGGTGATTTTTAAACTCTTTAGTGCATAACAAATTAAAGATCATTTCATACATTTAACATGTATAAAGTATAAAATACATCTACAAGTATAACAGATATATACACATTAAAATTGTTTATACATAAATAAATTTGTTTTTGTTATAGTTGATTTTTTTTGCAGTTTTAAATGGTATTTCTAGACAAAATATCATAACAAGCATACTGTACATTCAATTAAGCTATTAAATCGATTTCAAACTACGTAACTACAGAAAAACATTTACAAGCTCTATAAATACAAAACTATTTCTCAATATTTCATTTTAGACCAGCTCCCGTATCAATATAAGAAAAAAAAAAAAAAAACTCACTACGGAAATAGTTAGAAAAAAGCTGGATGTTGTTTTTAAAGTCTTTATTCAGCCCCACTATGAACATCTGCAATTTGCCTCTCCTCCAAGATGAGCTTTAGCGTTATCGAACTTGCAAAAAGGATGGATTATTTTTCAGAAAACAACTGAAGTGTTGTTATCTCTACGCATTTTTTACGCTGAACAAGATGAGGCCAAAATCAAATCGATAAAACTGACTTTCTTCAAGGTTTGATCGGTCAAATAAAAAAAGCGAAAACAATAGTAAAAGTAAAAATTTATTTTATTAGCAACATTTCACAACTTTCTAGTTACCGCTCCACACGGTAGCAGCTTCGATTTAGATATTTTCGTACCGTGATCAACTTTCCAAAACCCTCTCTAAAAAGGGAGCCGCCTTTGCTTTAAGCCAACTCTCTACGCTCGTATGCAGTTCATCCTCCTGTGCTATAATGTTTTTCTCCTAGCAAGAGTTTAATGTAAGCAAAAAGATGAAAATCAGACAACAAATCACTCTACACGGATCTACACAAATCATGAGTTATACTCGAATAGATTAGATTGACACTATAGTAGACAAGATAATAGATTGGATAGACAAGATAGTAGATTGACACTAGTTCCCTTTCCTGACCGTTTGCATCATGAACGTCAGTACGCATTGCTTCAAGGTTCTTGCAACACTGTCACACTTTGCTGTCACTGAAGTTTCATGATTCACATTACTCATTTGTAGATGTATTTAGAATGCATTGAGATTCTTGAAGTAATCGACTAACAGCTCACACTTTAATCTCAGCGAGTGATTTAATTGCTGTACCCATATTTATGCGGGCATTGCACAGCTAGCAGGTATACTTACTTGAAACACTTTGCAACGCACGAGTGCAAAGCTTTATCGGATTTCAACTGTGCAGATAACTAATCAGACCTTAAAAAAGTAACCCTTGTATAAATCAAACAATAAATGTATTTAATGATTAAAAACTATTTAACTATTAGTCAAATTTACTTGTGTTAAGTCTCAAACAAAACCTCAATTGTATAAATACCAATTTCAAACACGTAAAAAGGTATAAATAAAATTTTTTTACTTTTAATACATAAATCATAGTTCGAAGAAATACAATAGAAACAAAAGCAAACGCTAGCATTTAAAAAAAATCTGGTCTTAACCGCATTGGTTTTGAATAATTTATGCATAAGTAACTACATACTGTAACTATAAATACTATAACCTATAATATCAATAGCATCTAGTGATATAATAGGTAACTTTACTACATGATGTAAAAATTTTTGAGAAAGTGGAAAAGCCTCAAGATACCAATCGTATAACCAAAACAGTAAGTAATTGGTACAAAAACAAGAAGATGATTTCTTTTATATTAATCAATCGCTAAAGCTATAACTGCACCCTTACAAGTTCTTATAGTATCATTCGATTCAGCTTAAGTAAGTTTAGAAGAAACAAAATCTCATTTGCTAGATATATAAGTTAATATCACATCTTACCCCTTTCCTCTACAGGAAATTCAATGTGGCGTCTAAAGCAGATTTCGGGATAGGGCAAGTAATTTCTAGCTTTCTTCTAATTATTTCCGTATTCAGCTACTTAGGAATCGGTCTCTTAAAATATGTAAAATTAAAAATATCATTCCTTATATAATACACAGAAATTCGCATTTATGAATAGTTTTAATACTATTCTCAAATTTCATTTTCTTTGCAAATTTCCTACTTATTTTTTTTAAATATTCACCATAAATGTAATTCTATTACTTATTTACATAGAATTTGTGAGTAATACTTTTATGTATGGAAGTCAATTAATATTTTTACGAATTAATACAGATTTAACCCATTGATGCCCGGTTATAGAAAGTGGTCTATGGTGAAAAACACCTATATGAGAAAAGTGGTTATTTTTCCAATTATCTCCCACTTTAGCTTTAAAAAAAAAAAACGCTGTGCTCCGACTTTAGATCCAATATAAATATTTATATAATTATTGTATGATGGTTGACAAAACTATTTGTTTGTACAAAATAAATCTTAATAATAAAAACTATATTCTACCACTCCTTATAATGTTTGAAAATAGAACGGATATGAACAAATAAATTACTCTCATTTTACTATTCAATGACTTAATTCGAAAAATATTAGTGATCGCATTATTTTACAAATTAATTTAGTGTAAAACTCAGGAAAATATTTTGTGGTTTAGATGTGATTTCCTTAAAGTTGCACTGTGATTGATTCGCTAAAAAATCTGAATAAAAATCGAAGCAACATCATTGTGGTGGCTGTTACCAATTACCATTGTTGTTACCAATTGCATTTTTGATAATTACAAAACTACTAAAGCAAAAAACCTACTCAAACTTAGATGGTTAGAATCTAAAATGTTGCTTCGTTTGAGTGAAGGTTTGCGTATCATGACTGTACGTTTTGTGATTTCCAGATTAAAGATTAGTGTTAGCGTGTAAGAAATGTTTTGTGCAAAGTTAGTATTTTTTTAAAAAATATCATACATTTAATGCGTGTGCCACCAGAACTTTTACTATGTGTACCATTTCATGTAATCCCAACAACTGTTATCGAGAGAGCCAAAAAGTCTTAATTGAAATATAAGATTCATACATATCCTAATCGGCCCAAATACATGTATATTTCTTACTTTTCTTATTAACCATGGTTTTGGTAAAGAAGGAAAAGAATCGAATTGTCTTTGTAATTAACAATTTTAATTTGCGAGGCTGTAAGAACGGTATTAACTATTTAGAAATTTTGTGAGGAGCTTCGTGGTTATTTTAAGAACATAGAGAGAAAGTGTCCCCACATGGCAATCAGAAGTTTAGAAATAACAAATTTTTATGAAAATTGCGACACCATGAAATAATTATGCAAACTGACCCAAACTTACATATCTGTAATGTGAGGTAAGATATGCAAATGATTAGAATGACAAAGTGATTGCTCATATATCTCTATCAGTATGTAAAGTAAATTTCATTTACTTCTTACAATTTCTTCTAAGTGTTGCAAATGTTACAAACATCACATAGATTAATCGAACAAACAAGAAACTAAATTAATCGAAGAAGTTCCGTTGCTTTTGAAAAACAATGAACTCTATATGAAGATTTTTTTTAAAAGTATAGTTCTGAAGATCATCTCAGTAACTGGCTTCATTGTTTTGTTTATTAGATAGTTAATAGAAAGACCAAATTAAAACTTAGACTCTGTTTTACAAGTCTAAGTAATTTTGTCCATTTAGTTTTGTTAAAGCGATCATTGTGTTGAATTAGAGTGACCTCATACGTTGTAAATAATAATTCCACGTCAGGGACATTCAGATATTTTAATTTTTCACATATATTGTTGTCATAAATATTAATAAAATTATTTCTCTGTGCCCGTGCTTGATACAAAGCTATTTATGACATCGATACATATACACAATTTTTTTTTGTTTAAAATATTTATTTATCATATACATCTCGCTTGAAATAAAATGATGGAATTTCCCAGCATTTTAACGATACATATAATATTTCTCTGGTATTAACATAAAACAACCTAAGTACCTATAAAATGCAGTACTGCTCCTATAATGTCACTTTTTTAAATGTGTAAATAATTATGAAACTACTGAATTTTATTCTTGAAATAGTATATCAGCATCTTAAAAGATGCGTGTATATATTTTAATTAAGAATACCAACCAGATTTTTAGCCATTTGTTTTTAATCAAGCCTAGTGCTATCGTTTATTTTCTAGAAATTGTTTGGGCTTTCAAGTTTTTGAAACAGAAGTAAAAGAGAAAAATTTTATTTTTGATATTCTATACCATCTTCCTCGAATATCCTAATATATACATTATTTTATATATGGGGTTTCTTTTACACTAGTCAAAATCGGTATTTACTATATTACATATAAAATAAATAGTGTATTTTTTAAATGCATGAGCTGATATACAAAAATTACAACTTTTTAAAACAATGTTAAAAAACAAGACGGTATTAAAAATTATGATAAAATAGTCTAATTGCCTGAAAACTTAATGGCATCATAAACATATTCTATATTATAAATAATGCATATATACTACTGTATTTCTGAGTCATTTAGGCATATTTATAATCAAAATTTATAGCCCTTTCTATAATTCGCATTAATATGTATTTAAGTATTACTGGAGTATATACATGTACTTATGTACATACATATCACAACAAGATATAATATAAGAACATATACATATGGCAAGGTGCCATTTACTATAGACTCTTATTTAATTATCAATTTTTATGCACATTTCTATCCAGTGCTATATACGGGAATAAAGTTATCAAACTATAAATTTTGAAATATTTTAATTCCAGGTACGTTTTTGTCAAAAAAAGAAAATTTTCTTCAGTTTTAAATTGGGTAATAAAAAATTGTTCTGCTCATGTAAACTTTAATCAATGTTTTTTCAAAACATATTTATAAAAACTATATTTGTTGTTTGGAATGTTTCCTAAGCATCTATGATACTTTCTTAATGTTCATGTTTTTCTTCTTCGAGATTATCTTTATCACATTCACAGCCGTCTTCGTTAACGTTTAGCAGGTTGACGCCCTGTGGATCCTGAAAATTCCGTTCGGAACTGTTCCAAATTCCATAACTGAGGTACAGCAGAGAGCCTAGCGAGTAAGAACATGAGTTAAAAACATACGAGAGTTTTAAATGAGCTATTTGATTAAAAATTAAGAAGTTTTAAACCAAATCAAAAATAGTTACAACAATAACAAATGCATTATAATTGGGAAAACGGAATCGAGTAATTAGAGATAAGAATGATTAGATGATGATACCACTTCGAAATAGTAAGAAACTGTGTACAATCATAGCATTTTAGTAAATAATTATAGCATAACATCGTGCTAGGAAAAATTAAAAATTAGAACAAAGCTCTAAAAAATAAAACATTTTTTTTTATTAATTCGCAAATATTTGTCATTTTCTTTCACGCGTTACTTTAAATTGTTCGTATAGAATATTTCTATTTTTGAATAAATAAAGCATTTTCTTTTCGAGGAAAAATTTTCTCTGTGCTCCTCTTTAATACTAATGTTTAAGGAAGAATTAACAAAAAAGTGAAATTTAACAATGTTTTAAAACAAAAGAGTTATGCTAAGAAATAGTTATGCAGAAAAATAGTTCATCAACAAAAATAAAGTAAGGTACATTTTTAAGCTTTTTTACGTACAAATTGTCATTTTGTAAGAAACTTGGAAACTAATAAACCGTGGCCATCTAGTGAATAAAAGTTACGGTTTCTATTAAATTTTCATTGAAAAAACTTGTTTATAAATGAATATTTTGATATTCAAGATCTCAAACATATAATTGAGTACTTGCAACTAATTACGTGGTTGTGCATGGCGTGTTAGCGTTACAGCTTCAAGGCGTGAGCTTATTATCACGCTGATTCAATTTTTGGATCATATTTAATTGGATACCTGTGTCGAACTTGATTAGCGCGTGACGTTGCTAGCGAGTATACAATTGTCTATTATAAATTATTAAATAATATTAATTTGTTTTACTGAGTTACTAAGTTAGGTAGTTTCAATGGGAAAATTTTTGCAAACAGTTTTTTTTTTTTTTCATATGCTCTTTTGCATATGAAAGCTGATTTTCCAAAATTCACTTAAGTGTCACTTATCTTCTATTTAGCTATTCAATGGCAAAAATATTTACTCTAATAAAAAAAGTAATTCAACGAAAATAAATTAATGGAACTAACAGCAATAAATTTTTAATCGAGTACAAAATTAAATATAATTTAATGGAAATCTTAAATGTAAAAAGATTTCAGGTTAAGTTAATATAAATTAATAAATTTTTAAAAATAGTTTATAATTTTTTATTTAATTTCGTATGAGCTGCACAATCAGTCTTCCCGATGAGCAGACCTAGTGCGTTCTCCAGAAGTAGTATCCACTCTTTCAGGACCACCACATGGGTGAGATACCGTTGGCCATGTTAATTTGGACGTCTAGTTTCTGCCACACTAGATGGCAGCACCGAGACTCTATTCGGATGCTAAAGTGCACTAGGAATTTAATTTTGCCGGAGATGCCAAGAGCCAATAAGGCACTCCAGGGATCTTTTACATGCCGCATAATAATGCGACATGGCCGCTGAGGATTTTCTGCACCCGAAAATCCGGTGTCTGAGCTGGAGATCGAACCCGCAGACTTGGGCTCAGAAGGCCGACGACAAACCAACTGTGCCACCCAGCCACTTTTTTAAAAATAGTTAACGTTGCAAAATTATCGAAATGAATTTTTTAAAGTGTTCTAATTAATTTATTATCACTGCAAAAGTTTCAAACATTAATAGAGTAAAATATAGCATACAACCAGAATATATATTACAGGCAGTAGAATATCTCAGCCTTAATTTATTTCCTAATTATTGCAATGATATGTTATGAGCATGCTAATAGAATAGTGTTTATACTCGCCTATAAGAGACCAGATGAGGAAGAGGAGCCATGCAGTGTATGGAAGACCAACGATCAAATGTACATTCATCCAAATAGAGATTAATGGAAGAAAAGGAATACACGGCACTCTGTTGTGAATTCGGGGTTTGTGTTTTGGTTGTCTGAAAATTGCTGCCGCACATCCAATAATAAGTAAAAACAGTACACAAGCGAAAAGCTCTGTCCACAGGTGGTTTTGGGGCAATAATTTAGGAATGTGTAAAGTCATGATTCCCATCAGTAGCATTACAAGTAAAGCAGCTCCAATAAGACCAGCTACGGTGGCTGCAGATCTGTGATTTGGTTCTTGTTTGGTCCAATGTGGTGATAGTTCTGATAAGCATGTCATATACGATTCATCGATGAAATCAACTGACACAGATTTTGTACTCAAGGTACCGTAAATTGGTTTAGTGTGATCATTCATATGATCTTTTTCCGTTTGGCACAGTTTTTCGCTGCATTTATCTGTTATTTTAACATCATTTGGCGAGTCTTCCTCATACAGTTCCAACGAATCCAAAGTTGTTCGTTCGAGCGCATCTGCTCGGAATCGCGATCCTACTCCATATCTAGTGCACAGAACACAAAGGGCAATAGACATGTAAGCGGTCAAAGTGCCCATTCCTAGAACATGCACTAAAGTTTTGGTACTGCAGAGTAAAGACAGAATGGAAGACAAGACTCCAGCGGCCAGTAAGGAATGGCTTTGAGTTCTACTCAGAAATTTAAAGAGAAGTCCGTCAGCTCCTAATGATTCAAAAAGTTTGACTAGGGAAACCAAAGAAGCGACTACTGAAGAGATAAGTCCAAACAATGCACCGATGGCGATAAAATACTTCATTCCATCAACTTGCCGTACGTCAAACGCCTGTAACAATGGTGCCTCAGCCTCAATCATCGAAAATGGCACAAGTAAGGTCAGAATAATAGATATACTGAAGCAACTTAGAAGACCAATGACAAAGATAGAACTGACAGTTGATGGAAATGTATGAGAGCGATGTGGAGATGCTTTAGTGCAGATGGCTAGAACGTCATAGCCGACAAATGCAAAGAAGCAAAGTGATGATGCAGATATTATCTGAAAAGAGACAAATTAGCGTTTTATTGATGTTAGGGAATTGGGCATAGCTGGCAACACAAAAAGGAAAAGAAATCTTGTAAACTTTGTGGAATAATATAAATAAAATGCTGTTACATAATAACAAAAATATTTTAACCGCAGAGAATTTTAGGAATTCTGATAGTCTATAAATTACAAACACTATATTACACTAATAACTCTAAATTCAAATGTACTGCAATATTTTTAATTATGATAAATATTAAATTGGATTAGAATCATAAGTTTTATGATCATTTTTGTGTTCATAATTTTAAAGATATGGAATTCATTTTAGAAAGATCTGAACAAGAAAAGGAATGGTTTTAGAATATTTTTTTTTAAAAAAAGATAAGCTTCGAACTGATCACTAATAATGAATCTAACTACATTATTTAACAGTAATACTTATCAAAAAACTTAGGCAATAAATAGATAGGGCAAAAATTTAAGCTATATTGACCTGTATTTTTTATAAATGTTCCCAATTTCAGCAAATTTACTAAAATATACAAAAAAAATTTTAATTTTTAATTAAATCAAGAGATTATGTGAAATTGGGTATATACAATATTCTAACAGAAAATCCAGTAGATTTGCTAACTATAATTCGAATAATAAAAATTCATCTTGTATAATTTAGAATAAATAATACAATCTGATGTTAATTTCCTGTCGTGAAATATTAAGGCTCAGATGTTTCATATTAGATTTTATAGATACTTTCAATAATTGTTTTGCTAGTTATAAGAAATACTTAGATAAGTTATGGCTTAAGCATAATTAAAAGTGAATTTTAATGAGTATGTACGTTTCATAAAACTAATATTTCTTTATTTAGAGTTGAAACACTTTGTTTTCCTCAAAATATTATATATATTTTACAAATGATTTGGATAATACTTTCATATGTTAATTTAGCACTTTTATGTTTGAAAACTAATTTATAAATAAGCTACTTAATTTTCAGCATTTAAAGGACCACGGTTTTGTCCTACACATGAGATGGATGATCAGAGTTAATAAATAAACTCATGGTTTTAAAACTAGAAGTTATAAAAAAATAATTTTTGAAATCAGGATACAAAATACAGTGTAAATCAGTTTAAGACACCAAGACTTCTTTCTTTTTTACTAAAAAACATTTATGCAATTTAACTATGATGAATCTCCAAAAAACGAAGCTGATACAAGAAAACATTTAGCGTTCTTGAAATCAACGTTACATGTCTTCAAAATTAATTCCAAAAATTCTGACGCCAAACACGAAAAAAAAACACGTAGACTAGTTAAATTTATTTAATAATTGAGATGATTGGTATCACCGCCCTTTGTCAATCAATCAATAAAGAAAGAACATTAGCATATCATGGAAAAGAGTTTAAGCTGTTGGCCAATTGTAGTGTGAGGCAGAAGATCCTGATAGAGACTGAAGTTGACTTTCATATTGTTTAAATAAATTCTAAAACCTTCGACCTTTTAGGTCAAAAACTACGTTGGAACAACTCAAAAAATTCTTCAAAATTTTATGTTAAACTCGATTCTTATTGATTTACGTTATGTGCAAATCCAGGGTACGTTATGTACCGTCTTATCTTGGTATATTCAATAATTGACTAAGCATATGATAGAGATCCAAAGTATTTATATAATGCTACAGTGAGAGAAATATTATTAATTCAATATAGTAATGAACAATTATATATCTTACTCCAGAAATTCCATTTGGAAAAAAACCAAGGCCAGCAATCCAGTTTTCAGAATCCATATTGAAAATGCCAACAACGACAGTGCCTGATATTACCAATAAGTTCACCACTACAAAAATGTTATTAAGCGTGCATAGAATCTATAAAGCAAAAAATAATTATCTCATAAATTCAATTTTTAATAATAAAAGTAACTACGCAAAACCAAAATATGACAATTTTCTGTTGTAATAAGATACGATGCATTTATTCATAATCCGAAACGTTATGTTTTCAACTTATAAAACATAACACAGTAAATGCTATATTTTATGAAATCCTTGAAATTCGCATGATAAATTTACCACTTCAATAATAATAATTCAGTTGAAAAATAAACATAATAAAAAAAATTCTTGATAATGCAATGATCATGGAGGAAATGAACAATGCCTATTTTGTATTTTATATAAAAGAAGTTGATTTCAATCAGTTCAAAGATATATAATCATTAAACAGACAGCTCATGTTGAATACCTTTTATCAGGGCTAAAGAGAATAGACTCCTTTGAAGAAATTCTCGCCACGCCAATCCTCCGATTTTCTCTAGTGACGTTACTTTGGCGCAAAGCTCGCACTTTTACCTCAAGAACAGAGCTTTCGGCCTTACTAGCTCTAACTAATATTGGAGCATTTCTTTTTGTGACATACTCTAAGATATTTGTTATTTTCTATAATGACTTTCCTCAGTTTTTGCAGTGAATTTACAAAAATTTAAAACTATTAACGAAATGCCAGTTTGCGCAATTGCAACTTGCAAAAATTCTGTTAGAAAAACAAAAGGAAAAAATATAATTTTCCGCGTGTTCCCTAAAGTAAATGAACAACTATGTAAAGAATGGATTCCGAAATGGCACAGTTAATATAAAACAGCAATACGTGTTTTCTATCGTTAAGAACTTTTATAAAAATTCATTATCTAAATAGAAACCGCCTCGTTTTTTCAAAAAGAAAGGCAGGTGAAAAAAATTAAAAAATGGATAAAGTCAAAGAAAATTAAAACGTAAGTAAAAAGTATAAATATAATATATAGTGTATAGTTGAAATTCTCCTAATTTCATAACATATTTTTTAATGTAGTTATTCTAAATATTTATGATTTTTTTAAAAATTATATTCTCTTACATTTAAATATCTATAAACAATTGTAAAATTTCTAATGTCATTATGAACCTAAATTGTAATTTTGTTTCAGTAATTAGCGTTTAAGGTTGATGTTTCCTAATGATTAAGTATGAATAAATTGCTATTAACGGCATATTTTAAAATCAAGGATTCTATATTTAACTCAACTTATTGTTATAAAAGAATATGTAGATAAAAAAGTGTCGATATATGCTTTTCTTAATAATTAAAGTTAAAACTGAACTTTTTAAAATAAAATATTTGTAGTGTCATTTTCGCCAACTAGTAAAATATTTTTATAAGTTTGAAATGGTATTTTTTTAATATAATGGCCAAGAAAGTTTTTTTGAACTATGTTTATGAACGGAAATAATGTGTTAATTACGTAAAGTTTGAAAGCTAATAAGCAGATAAAGTCTAACTTGTTTTTACAAAGAGAAAGATGCAAAGTTATCATAGTATCTTTGCTTGCGATCTCCGATACAGGTGGACACAGTGATGTCATGTGGAGGGAAATCGTAGCTTCAGTTCTAAGAGCAGAGTGAACTAGCCCTTCTATTTTCTTTAGCCCTGACCTTTTATAGCGATTTAATTATCAAATGTTACAACTATTAGCGTCAAGTGGTGCCTCCTTTTATTCATCCGGAAACACTTGGTGTAGTTTTATTTGGAACTCTTTATATTCTAAGTTAAATATCATAATTAAGTAATAATATTAACTTTGGAAAACTATTTATTTTGGAAAAATTAAAATAATCATTTAGCTCTTTTTACGTAAAATAAATTTCTCAAAAGAGCAGGTGTCAATCTTTAATTGATTTCTAATATTTGAAAGCGTGTCATATCACCTTCTTCGTATTTGCCATTTTGTTATGCTATAAATACAAAAATATATTTTTAAAAAGTTTACTCAAATTAGTTAAAAAACATTTCATTCTAATTTTATTTATCATTCGTTAAATGCCATGAAAAAAGCCTTAATGGAATAATATCGCGCAATTTATTATTAACATAAACAATCAATTTAGAGCCGTTATTGTTCCATACAAAAATGCATGTTGCAGAAACATTACCTAAGATCTGGGGTTCTTAAATCTTTTACAAGTTGTAGCACCCTTACCAGATTTTAATTCGTCTTAGTGACATAATATTTGTTTGCGGCATAATATTTATTACATTTGCAGATATGTATGTACCGAAATTATGGAAGTAAGTGGCAACATAGTAAATAATCATTTTATGAATTATATATAAAAAAATAAATAAGGAAAAAATATAATTTAAGTGAAACTACCGTTTAAACATATTGAAAGTACTGTGAATTCGTTTAGTGCTTGCTCCTCTTAATATACTAACTTTATAAAATCGCGAAATAAAACTTGATATAGCAACTGGCTCTTCTTTTTCGCTAGTTATTTTTTAAGCGATATTCTCTTTAGAAGAGCAACTGTTTAAAACTTTGATGTATGCAGGTATAAAGTATTAAAGGGAATGTGAACCCTTACAGCCTTTTCACTTGGAACTGAATACTTATTAAACATTAATATATTCTAAACTCTATTAACTCTTCTATAGCACATTTTATAAAAGCAACGGATTCCTATAAAAGGATTAATACACTTACTATTACTATTAATATAGTAGCTATTTTACAAAACATAAAATATTGATATATTTTTATAAACTTTGTGCGGTACTTTAATAGTATCGTTACTTTAATTGTTTTATTATTTCTAAGTTTGCCCTTTAATTTGAGATATTACAATAACGTACATATCACTTCCCTTACTTCAAGCAGATCACCACATTTTTATTTTATTGCAATATTTATGAAATTTGTTTAGTTTTGTTAACAATGTTTTATCAATAACAGTATATTCTCGATATTTAAAAACCTTATTATGTAAACAAAAGAAAAGTACTTTTCCCCTTGTCATTACATATCCATCTAATGTTAATTTGAATTCCTATGTCGAAGAGTTTCTCTTTAAAACCTGTCGAATACTTTTCAAAGTAAAAAATAAATTTCTTCGGAAAAATCACTGCGTACCAGCATTCAACATTCATGCCTCCCAAGAAAAAATGCTGCCCACATATTAAAACGTTTCATGAAATGCTCCGAAAACATGGAAAGCGATGACTTGGCAGGTATTTTTCGAATAGAAAAGTTGACTGATGAGCAATTTCGAAAAAAATATCTGCAGGCCGCGATGGTAGAGTTTTTTAATAATTTCTATTAATGAATATTTACTGTAAATCATTTTTCCCTATTTAATGCATAATTATTTTTGTGTTTCTCCTAAAAATACAATTATCATTGCTGTATTTAGACTTATTGTCAACTATTATACAAAAATATTTATTCGTACGTACTTATTCTGGTATATCATGACTCTACTTTTTAGAATATATATATATACGTATATATATATATATATATATATATATATACGTATATATATATATATATATATATATATATATATACGTATATATATATATATATATATATATATATATATATATATACGTATATATATATATATATATATATATATACGTATATATATATATATATATATATATATATATATATATATATATATATATATATATATATATATATATATATATACGTATATATATATATATATATATATATAATGCCCTTTGTTGATTGTTGATAGTAGGACAACTCCCCTTACATTCGTATTGCACGATTGATTATTGTATATCTTGATTAGTATAGGTTCTTCTATCTTGTCTGGTTAATGGTGTTTTCTGCTTGGTAGAAATTGAGAATATAGTATTTTTTTAAAGATAAAAATGAATGTATGTTGATTAAATTTCATCGTAATTCATTTTTTAGTAAGTTGAATTGGGCCACTGGTCAAAGAAAGCCTTCAAAGATTGTGAATATACATTCTTATGTTTAAAAAAAAAACTCATGCGTTAACTGTTAAAGATGATTTTGATCATCAATGGTGACAGCTATTCCCGTTCTTTAAATAGCAACAATCATTAAGATTGTAGGTTTAGACGAAAGTTGAGTAAATCGTCCCATTTTTTTTTTACAAATTTTAACTTTTATCAATCACAAAAAATTACAATTGAAATTTATTAATGCTAAAAATTCAGTTATTTTTCGATCTAAAAAATTTTTTGGTGAAAAAATCCGTGAATACTAAAAATTAGAGATGAACCAGATTTTAAAATTTTGCTAGGTCCTGGCGTTCGGTAACCATTGAGAGTTGAAATTTTCACCCAGCCGGTTCCGACCACTCAGTAAAAATGTTAATTGTAATCCTGACGGTTCCGTGTATCTGATAAGATTTTGATTTATTACCCGGCTGGTTTGGTTGATAACAACATAAAAATCTTTTAATTTTGGATCAAACTTATATTTTAAATTTTTTTTGGATAGAATAATTAGCGTTAAAATTTATTATACTGTGGAGATATCTATTTGACCTTATAAATAATTAAATTTTTAATAACACTTATTAGTGTAGCTTCTGTTAAACGTAGGGTGTTTTAACAAAATGACGGTATATTAAATGAAAAATATTTAAAATTTCAGTTTTTACTTTAAATCATCCGATAACTACATACGTTTTTTTTACCAATAAGATCAACCTTAATACAATTTCTTAAGCTTTTCGATACTCGGCAAGAAATTTTATCTTATCACCAAAGTTGAAACAAAAATTAATATAGTGATTTTGTTATCCTTAATGTCTAATAATTCAATCTCCGTTTTCCTGTAGTTTTAAAGCTTCAAAGGATAAAGTGATTCTTAAATCAAGTAGCAAAAAAAGGGCAAATTTACTTTAATAAAAAATTTAATCCATGGAACTAACGCGCATTTGCGTTACACGGACAAAAAAGCTTTGAAAACATCCCATGGTTAACCCGACGGTAAGCGAACATTACCAAAGTGCTTGGAAATTGAACTTTTTGATTAAGATTTGGCCCAATAATTTTCTTATTAAACCTATTTGCGTTAGGCAAAAATGTTAGCAAAGGCTGAATTTAAAGGGCTCGCCTAGAACGTAAACAATAGCCGCGATCTTAAAAAAAAGACATGATTCTAATAACTTTATGTGCTCCGCAGACTGCGACTCTACTTTAGGGATGGAGGCAGTAATGCACATACGAGATATTCAAAAATTACATTGAAAGTTCGTAAAACATAAAAACTTGTAATCTCCACTTGATTAAAGTTTCTTAATTTCGTTCTCGTCTCTATAACATTTGGAATTATAGGAGGTACGATTTGAAAAAAGGTACGATTTAGGCAATTTTCCACTATTAGTTTAAAATAATACAACGTTTTTTTTAAAATTATTTTTTTATTTATTTTATTTTTTTACTTTTATTTCCTATGAGCTGCACAATCAGTCTTCCCAATGAGCAGACCTAGTGCGTTCTCCAGAAGTGGTATCCACTCTTTAAGGACCACCACAATGGGTGAGATACCGTTGGCCATGTTAATTTGGACGTCTAGTTTCTGCCACATTAGATGGCAGCACCGAGACTCTTATTTGGATGCTAAAGTGCACTAGGAACTTAATTTTGCCGGAAATGCCAAGAGCCAATAAGGCACTCCAGGGATCTTTTACATGCCACATAATCATGCGACATGGCCGCTGAGGATTTTATGCATCCCGAAAAATCCGGTGTCTGGGACGGGGATCGAACCCGCAGACTTGGGCTCAGAAGGCCGACGACAAACCAACTGTGCCACCCAGCCACTCGATATAACACAACGTAAAATGACGTAAACGTAGAATTGAAATTAGCCTGGTTTGCTAAACATACTTAATCTAATTTTAAAAACAATTTTATTTTTTACCTTAACAGATGAAAACAGCATAATACAAATCCAGAAATTGACTGCCACCGCCGGGAAATCTAAAAACTTGTCCAGGCCAGTAAAACTCAACTGTCCAACATGCCCTTGTAGAAAATTAGATATTTTCGAATCAAGTACAGCGTTCAAGTACTGGCTGCAAACTTTTGAAGCAAGTGCTGCTCCTACAGTATAATCCAGTACCATGCCCCATCCAATAATGAAAGCAAACAACTCTCCCATAGTTGAATACACATAACTGTACGCAGAGCCTCCCTTTGGAAATCTTGTTACCACTTCTGAATAGCATAAACCTATAACAATCAAAAATATATTAAAATTGCATTTAAAACAATTATAGTACTACACTTTAAACTTGTTGTAGCCAATAGATACAAATAACAGAGAATGATACTTTTCACAGATTATAGATATAAGTATATGCATTTAAATAACGGAATATTTCTGTTGTTGATTTGCATATTTACTTTGAGCAAAGAAAGGTTCCTAATATGATAAATTCCATTTAAAATTAAAAATGTAATATCACAATTATTATATTCATTTTTATTATAAAGATACATGTGATCAGTTTAAATTATTAGGGGTTGGCCAACTTTGCAAATCTCAGAACCACTGGCTACTTATGAAGAGTGACTTACAAACATGAGGACTAATATGCTATGATGGCGTGAATTTTTCACATAATTTAAAGTGTCTTTTTCGGAATAAATATTTTTAAGAATATATCTATGACCTTATAGTTGCAAAAAATACAGACTTCTAATAAGTTTTATTGGTATATCTTGTCAAGATACATATTGTTTCAATTTCTATGATGAAATACTAGACTAACAAGAAGACTGATATGCAATGAGGGAATGAATTTTTCAAATCATAAATAAAAGTCTACTTTTTCGAATAAATCTAAGAAATTAAAGTTGCAGAAAAGACGTACTTCCATGTACTACTAAACTAACGCGTTTCACGTCTAAATGTATTGGACTGGGTTATCGGTAGCGAGTATTTTAATTAATTAGTAATGCTTCCTATATATCGTCCTAGGAATCACGAAATTAGCAAACATTCCTTAAATGTTTCGCCAAACAGAGCGGTCAAGTGAATTTCATTTCATGTATTACGAGAGTTAGTGATGAATTACATCAATTATTACAAGTGTTCAGTTTAGCATTTGAGAGGATTTAATTGAAATTTTTTTTTAACACAATTATAAATTAGTTTATTCAAAGTTTATTTCAAGCAAAAAAAAAAAAAAAACTTTTATTAAATATTTATTATTTCGTTTAATACTAGTAGAAAAAATTTTGAATCGTAAAGTATACAATTTTTCACATCATTTTAAAGGATATAATTTTGCATAACAAAATGCAATGTTTGAGCGAAATCGGTTGAATAGTTAATGAAAAATAGTATTTTCTTGTTTTATTTTATAACCGTTGTTGAACAGCCGACCCAATTTCATGGGTTTACGACTACTAATGTTCAACTCCGTAGCCTTGTAATTTTGAACCCAATCCAGAAGACAAGAGAATTCCTGGATCGAGTATTGGGAGAAATTTGGCACCGTGGAGGACTTTTTGATGAAGCTAACCCGCATTTGCGTTACATGGAGAGGAAGACCACGAGAACATCCCACTGTTAGCCTGACGGATAGGGGACTCTAACCCATGATTCTTATACCACGGAGAATATTTCACGTCAGCACTGTGGTCGGTGCAAGCCGGTTGCGGAATTCGTATCGACTGGCATTCGAACCCGGTTCGCCTCATTGGAAGGCGAACGCTCTATCCCTTGAGCCATCGCGGCTTGAGAAATAGTATTTTAAATATACGACTTTCTTAACATTCGATTGATTTCGTAACTTAAAATATCGTCAACACCAATTAATTAGCATATTTGAGGTCACGTCCTCAAACCATTAAGATTGAGTCTAGATTCGATCATTAGATCGAAAGTAATTCAGGGTGGTCCGTTTATTTTTTTACACTATACATCTTTAAAAACATTTACCCGGAGTAATATATACGCATGTAACAAATGTAACGGTAATCAATATACAGTACAGAAGTTTTTTACATGACTGGTTTCCCAAAAGCATACTTTCTATAAGCTAAGCATTAAAATGCAAGAAATCCTTACAGCTATAAGGGATTAAAATAAGTAAACACAAAATGAATAGGAATCGCAAACTTCATTAAGGATTCCGTCCCTGCCTCTATTTATTTCCATTGTTTAAACAGAGGATTAGTAAATACACCTTGCAGGTTTGACAAAACTCTGTCTAAGCTTCTTATGTTTGCGTAGGAAGCGGGTAAACTTGCGCGTAAGCCTTTAGATTAGTGAAAGAACCCATTCTTACGGTTAAAAATTTTTCTTTGATATTTACATTAGCGGTTCGTTAAAATTATTTTAAAGTTAAAAACTAAAAGCACAACATAAAGTACTTTTACCGTATTTATTTTAAAATAAAGTAATACCTAAAGCGATTGAAGTAAGTTAAAATTGTTTGAAAAATTGACATTTTAACATTTAAAAATATATTTATAGTGATTTTAATAATTCAATGTATCTAATTTTAATTGCTTATTACGAAATAACGAATCAAACACATGTTTTACTCAATCTCTAATATTTTGCTTTACTGTTTTTTAAAAAATTTGTTTCATTTAATCGAAAATTGATAAACGTTTTTATTGGCTTTTTTTAAAATTTATTTTAATGCGTGAAATTGATTTAATTTTTTTTTAATCGTTGGATATTTATTCTGGTATGAGCTCACGTAGAGAAACTTGAAAGAATTAGCGTGTGATTTAGCAGAATATCACTGCATGTTTGTGTTTGAATTTATGCAAAAAATAAAACTATTTTTTTGCATAACCATAGTGCACTTTGTTGCATTTTCTTATGGTCAGTTTTGTAAAGGAATGAAATGTGTACACGGGCCATAACTTACAGCTATGACCTTGTTTATGTTCATGGCAGACTTACGATTTCAATCTATGTGACATCATTTGTGATTTTTCATATTGTTCAGCTTTATTTATAGCTCAAGTTGGTACCGGTTCATTTAAAACTTAGTTTAATTATATTTGGTGTAAGAATTTTTAACGTAAAAGCTACTTTTTTATCATCTTTACCCATACTTTCTCAGATTTAGGGTACCTTATTTTTAAAATATGTAATTTTAACTGCTGAATAGAAAGTTTTGTTTGTTGTACAGAATTTGAAAACTGATTACAAAATGATTTTGTGCGTTGATTTCGATTATGAAATAGTTTTATTACTATTAGCTTAAAACTCTAATTTTATAGATACCGTAATTTATGAAAAAAGTAACTGTGTAAATAAGGTTCACGCAGAGTGAAAAAATATTTACTACGCACCGACATAAGTAACAAATAGGGTAACGAAGGGTGAAAATGGAATGCCTCAATGGTTTAGAAGGATGTAAGGAACTACATTATAAGACAACTATTTTTTAATCTGATTTGTAGGCCTCTTTTGAAATAATCTTTAACTTTCTAATGTATTTTGTGACAAGACAAGATGGTGTATATTGTGAAAACTAAAAGAGATAAAATAGAGAGATTTTGTGTTTCTCCAACTCAAACGCTATTTGAGCCTTGTGGCACATGCAGAAGACGCAGGAATTTGGATAAAGTGATACGTTAAATATCTGTTTGGGGATAGTTTTTTTTATGACCGAGAGTGCGGGTAAGGGAACACGTGTCTCCTTCTGAAGGCTCTTCAGTCATCATAACCTTTTCGGAACGATCCAGTCCATCCTGATTGCCTTCCTGAGAAAGATGTTGATTTAAAGAAGCATTTTAAAATAAAATCTGGATCCATGATAGACTTCTGATGTTTCATTCAGTTTCCAAACAGGCTGAGTTCATTTAGCCGTGGAAGAATCCATTGACTAGATAATATATACGACAAGGTTCCTCCCCTTCCTTTACTGAGTCATTGCCCTTAAGCAGCAAAACAACATATATGAAAAAATGCTAAATTAATATGACAGTATATAACATATATATAAATCACAGTATGTAACATATTAAAAATAGTTTTTGAAAAGGATAAATTGATACGGAGTTATTCATATCTATCTCATTGTTTGCATCGATATTTCACAATCAGCAAATATCCAACTTTATCACCAGTGTATAAGTGACTTATACCAGTGTATAAGCAAATATCCAATTTTATCATCAATGTATAAGTGACTTATACCAGTGTATAAGCAAAAATCCAACTTTATCACCAGTGTATTACCCCTAGAATTTCGGGAAATTTTGGAGGTTTGAAAAGTCGACTTAAACACCGGGATATACGGTATTTATTTTCCTCGATTGAATCTTTTATCTATTTTAAAGGATCTTTATGCCATTAGGGTTCATCCATTCATATTTTGTTGTAGTAATTTTTCAGAACAAATAAGAAAATAAATGAAAATAAATTTACCTCCCAAGCATGACGTCACAGCTGCCATGAGAACTGCTAGAACAACAGAGGGACCGGCGTGATCATGAGCAGCAATAGCAATCAAGGCGTATACACCAGTTCCTAATGTTGTAGCAAGTCCTGCAATCAATTAAACATATTATTGCGTATGAAATTTTATTTAATTATTTATACTAACTGATTTAATTATTTGATTCAGTAAATCCCTTAAATCACTAATAAATTTGATTTTTAATTAAATCAATTTTGTAATTAAACATAAGAATTAGTTATTAAAATTATTTATTGACTAGATGGATTATTAAATATGAATTAATTATTTTTTTTCATAACCATATTGCTATGTTTTTGCTTGGATTTTATATTTTAGTACAAATATAATTAAGTTCATCTAAAAATTTTTTTAGAAATTATTAAACTGTTTTTTTTTATATTTAAAAAATACCAAAACTTATTTTATGCTTGCAATTAGAGTATCAGAAAAAAATGCATAAAAGAATCACCGGAGTCAAATCTGCGTCAAAGGATTATGTCTAAAATTTTTAATTAATCACGTATAAAAACACTTTTCATTATAAACTTAAGAAAATTTTAAGACTGGGAGAATACAAGGCTAAAAACCTGCATTATTTACCTTTTTGTGCCTGCAAAGTTTTGACTATAAAATAATAGTAAATTTTGTTCATTGTACCCATATTTTTCCATTACTTTTTTGATGTAAAATTTACACATAAGAGCATCTATTACAAAATAACTACAGCACATCTTGATAGAACTTTCTATTCTTAACGTTTATATGTTAACATACAAATACAATAATAATTCTTCGTAATATTATCGCAATCGTATCATAACTTAATATTACAAATATAATAATAATTCTTCATAATAAAATCTAGAGATTCTTTGTTATATTCTCATCTATATTTGTGGCTCTTAAATACTTTAGTTTCTGTCGAGAGATGGTAGGACATACATCACGAATACCCCTAGAGAGGATTAATCATGGATTAGATTTTCTACGATGCATTTCCATTTAGGGGGCAGATGCACACGTCTCGCTATCTCGTTCAGTTTTGCTGGGATCAATAACGTCCTGCATACCCAAAAGACATTGTTCAAATCAGATATCCTTTAATGTTGAACGCGAAAATGTTACTATTGAGGTTTGGAGAGAAAATTGTAGTTTAGTAACACACTATAATGCCAGGTATACAATGCGGAACTTTTCACACGGGGTAATGTTAGTAGATAATGAATATTAAAGAGAGTAAAATTGCATATTACAACATTGACTTTGAATATCAGTAGTTGCAGCTTTGGCACATTTTACAATTTAAAAATAAAATTAGCTGAAAATTGATTAATCTTCCATACTCGAAACAACTAAATTATTTTGCAAACTAGCAGTATTTGGTTAGAATTACTGGAATTGGCTATTAACTATGCAATCTTTATATTACTTATCACTAAACAGGCAACACGGAACAAGATGGAATATATATCATTTAACATTTTATGTTAAAGATGAAATTTAAAACAATTATTATTTATTGTACCTAGAAAAAGATACAATAAATCATGTCTTTTTTTTTCCATCGAAGTATATGCATCGAACTATTTTCAGTAACATAATATGTTAAAAATAAAATTAAAAATTTTTTATTAATTATTATACTTAAAAAAGATAAAATAAATCACAATTTTTTTTTATTAAAGTATATATAATTTATTTTCTGTATTCCAAAGTATATAGTTGTTTTAGTGTTTTTTCTGTATTTTTTTCCGAACTGTAACTAAGCATAGTATCAGATTTTTCACCTTATTGTTGAAAGTTCTATTACTTAACTTCTGTTTGTCATAATAGTTGATTTTGGGATAACAAAGGAAAAAAATAAATTCCTAAGAAAATACACGAGATAAGTTGTTCAGAACACGCTTTTTATTTTTATTAAAACGTGCGTTACACAAACTTATCGTTTAATGCTGTTATATTTATATAAATATTAGCTCCATATGGACATTAATCATGGATAGCATGAATGTAAATAAGACTGAAGATATGAAATTATTCGTAAAGTGTTGAATGACTATCATAATTTTAAAACTTGCATATGCATTTTATAGCAAAAATTCAAAATCCTTATTTATGATCAGATTATCAATTGTAATAAAACTAAATTTAAAAATACGCGTCTTTAAAACTTAGTTATGATATGATTGACAACAACCTGTTATGGACAGGAAAGTACTGTTTGTCTACGATAGGTACTCTGCCAGACATTCGTCTGGAGCTGTGGCGGTGACTATGGTAACGAGGTATGATTATTTCAGGTAGGGGTGCGGGGTCCCTCTTTAGGACTGGTTTCGGCCAGAGAAAAGGAGACCTCTTTATCGAAGCTACCCTCCCTAAAATGCCCTCTTCTTGTTTCCATAGCACCAGACTGCCGCAGACTTTCTGGCGGGCAGAGTACCTATCTTAGACAAACAGTACCGACGACATAACGGTTTCGATGTGGCCAACAATGCACAGCGTTTACCTTTATTTCTCAGACTAGCTTGTTTTCATCATTCAGAAACTGAGTGGACTCCAAACTAATACCTGAGATTGAACCAGCGTTCTTCACATTTGCAGCTCATTGCATTTACTATAGTACTATCGCAAATCCACTGAGTCTAACCCTTACCTCTGAACCATCGTAAGAATAATTATACGTTTTTACTTTCAACAAAAAATTAATAAAAAAAAAGGTAAATTATCTATTTTCTTTTAACCTTACTTGAAGTTTCTAACTATTTCTATTGTTATATCTGAAAAAAAGATCAAAGTGATAAATGCACGGATTGATGCCCAATTGCTAGTGCACTCGAATAAGTTATCTAAGAAATCATTAACTCTAATGCACCGATGGAACTTGAAGTCCCATTAATTCTATTACCATATAGCATTGAAGCAAAACAAAGTAGTTCTATTTTAGAATTGGTTCATGCTGATTTAGTATGGCCAATTAATTCTGACTTTTTGGGTAATTCTAAATATTTTTGGGTACTTGTTTATGGTTATTCTGGAATGTATTTTTCTAATTTTTTTAAGCATAAATATGTAGTGTTGAATAAGTTAACTAATTTAAAAGAAGGATATCAAAATTTAATGAATAAGAAAACCAAATGTTTTAAAACAGATAATGGATTAGAATTTATGAATAAAGGATTAATCGGAAAAATTCTTAGAAAAATCTGGTATAAGTCATCAAAAAACTGCACCTCAAAATTCTGAAAGCAACAGCAAAACCGAGAGAACTATACAAGTTCTTGTAGAAAGAGTTAGAACATTATTATGAGAGCACGGCGAATTACCATTAAAATTTTGGGCCAAAGCCATAAACTGTAGCATTAACATTTTTAATCTCACGCTGCGTAAAAACAAATAAAAACTTCTGATTAATAAGTGGTCAGAAAAAGAACCACAAGTAAATTACTTAAAAACTTTAGGATGTGTAATTTATTTCCATAGTCTTAAACAACTCCGATATAATAAATTTTCAGTCACTGGTAAGCGATAATTTCTTGTCGGTTATCCTATCGACGGTCGCTCATACAAGATTTATAATAATTAAGTGTGGATTTATGATAATTAAGGTGAAAATCATTAAATTTGAGGCATCAATTAAAGATAGTACATTTTTAACTAACAGAAACGAATCTTATGATTGGAATAATGGGGATTTGATCCAGGCTTAACGAATTACAGCCTCTAATCGAAAGTGAATCTTAATTTTTTTTTCGGCAATCAGATTAATTATGCTGACTTGTGGAAACAGCTAACTTGTAAAAAGGTGAAAACGGCGCTTTCGTTTTGAGACGTACAGAAAGGATTTAAATACTAATATCCGTCGGCCTAGTCTTGAAAGGCTCACCCATCCAATAAATTATAATCAAGCAATAAATAGCGATATATGTTTGGAATGGAAAAATGTTATGAGGAAACGAACTTCTTTCTATAAATAAACATAAGGTTTACGAGTTCGTTGATCGGCCAAATAAAAAAAAATAATCAAGAGTAAATGGATGTATACAAATAAAAACAAAAATGACAAAGAAAATTTTAAAGCTAGATTAGTTTCAGCAGGATGTAATATATATATATATATATATATATATATATATATATATATATATATATATATATATATATATATATATATATATATATATATATATATATATTTTCCTATGAGCTGCACAATCAGTTTTCCCGATGGGCAGACCTAGTGCGTTCTCCAGAAGTGGTATCCACTCTTTCAGGACCACCACAATGGGTGAGATACCGTTGGCCATGTTAATTTGGACGTCTAGTTTCTGCCACACTAGATGGCAGCACCAAGACTCTTTTTGGATGCTAACGTGCACTAGGAATTTAATTTTGCCGGAAATGCCAAGAGCCAATAAGGCACTCCAGGGATATCTTATATGCCGCTTAATCATGCGGTATGGCCGCTGAGGATTTCCTGCATCCCGAAAATCCGGTATCTGGGCTGGGGATCGAACCCGCAGACATGGCCTCAGAAGGCCGACGACAAACCAACTGCGCCACCCAGCCACTAGGATATAATATTAAAAGTATCGATTATTCTAAATTATATTCTCTTGTAAGCATTGAACCATTTAACATTATTTGCAAAATTTGCTTTATGAAATATTTGATATTAAAACTGTTCATTTATATTGAGGTATTCAAGAAACTGTATGCATGGGAATTCCTCATGGATTTCCCTATTGAAGTAGAATATGGTAAGAGCGAGGTTTGTAGTATATATGGTCTACCTCAGTCTGAATAGAAATTGGCATATTAAATTTAAAAAAATGAACCGAAAAAGATAAGCCTCAACCAACCTCCATCTGTTAATAGTGTATTTACTAAAAGTGACGAAACAACACCTCCTAGAAGAAAGAAGGCCTCAGCACGGATAAATTTAGTAGTCCGATGTAACGAAGTTAAACTGCGCAGTAGATGAAAAACAAGAAAGATGTCATTCCGTTCGGGGTACTAAGCTGCGCAGTGGTGGAAAATACGAAAAATGTCATTACGTTTGGACTAATAAAGGATTGACTTTATTATTTATGGTAACCTGTGCTGAGACCTCTTCTTTTCTAGGAGGTGTTGGACGAAACCGATTTTTTAGCTAGTTGTGTTCTTAATTATGCGAGGATATAATCTTTAAACAATAACAATTATTTGATTTAAATTAAACTACTGAAAATTCCAAAATTTTTTGCGATATAAGTTTTTAAATATGAAAACGGAATCAGTCTATCCCAAATTCTGTTTAATGAATCATTAATTAACAATTATAATCTATAAAAAGGAAAGAAAACCAATCTTCTTATAATTAAAGGTGAGGATAGTTGTTTTAATCAGACAGATGATTTATTCAAACAGACAAATAAGGAAATTGTCTGTGAATTCTTATATTAAGCAAACCAGAACATGTCCCATTTTTTTTTTTTTTTTGTAAATAATTATTTATTACTATTTAATGAACTTCCTGAGAAAAAGCATTATATTTTGGCAAAGAATGTTTTTAAATACTTAAACGGCTCTAAAGATAAAGTTTTGTTGTATGATAAAGTGTTAGGATTTTTAAACTGTAGTGGAGATGCGAGCTGGGGAAACGGTGAGGTTGGTTTGTTCTTTTCAAGGTATGTAGTAAGTTATATTAGGTTATTCTTTGATCTTGTGGAACAGCAAGAAACAAAGTATTTTGGTCTCTCAACATTTAAAGCGCAAGTCTCTGCTATTGCTGAAATAGCAAGAGAATTAAAATAGGTTATAAATATAATAAGTGATATGAAGTGTACTGAGCACATGGTATGGGCTGTCTCACGTCAAATGGAGGCACCAAGATATATAAAATTGCCCGTAAAGTGCTGTAGTTCTATTCCCGTACAAAATCAAACATATTCCTGCTGCAAGACAATCTTTCGCGTTGGAATTCCTTGCCGACGTGGAAATATACGAACATTGGCCATGGAATATATTGTGGACAAATTAGGCCCATTTTTACCTAAATAGCGATGACAACACTTATAACTGCAGGATTTGGGCCAAACAAATCCCTTATGCTATCTACCCAGTTCCATGACATTCTTCTTAAGTCACCGCTTGGGGTAGTATTACACCTAGTTTCCTAATTGTACCATTTTTTTCTTGGAAGAACAGTCGACAGCTGGACCTGCTAAATGCACTGTAACGGCTGCTCGCTTAACGTCAATGTGTGATTTGTGAACTTCATCAACGTGGCATTAGTGATTTTTACGTAGAACGGGGCATAACCGCACATTGGTACACGTGTCATACAGTTACTTTAGCAACATTTTATGAATGAACAGATTAAAGGCCAAAACTTCCCCACTTCTTGTCCACCCCGGGAGCCAGATTTCAACACCTGTGAGTTTTGGCTATGGGGTTATATCAAAAGCACTGTTTATGGTGATAATTTTAGAAACAATTTGACGGAATTTAAAGATGCGATACATAGACTTGTCAATAACGTTCTTCTTGATATTCCAAGAGCTACTGTTCCGAATGCTGTAATATAATTTAAATTGCTTTCGGAAAATGGGGGACGCCACAAGGAACATGCCTTGTAACACGTTTAAGAAACGATTAAACACATTTCAAAAAGATATCTTGTTTTGTTTAGCAATATTGCATTCAATATCATTTCCGCCTTGGTGCTGAGTTCTTAAATTTATTTTTATTTTATTTATTTATTTATTTATTTTGTGGAAAATAAATTTCCATGAAATCCTTTAAACTATTACCAAGTTCCATAACATTTGGTCCAGTAGCTTTCATTTTATGACCATTTTAAAATAAAATTTTAATTATTAAATTTCTCTCGTAAATCCCATGCAAAGTAAATTACTTTTTTTACCTCATTAAGTAATAATATTTAAAAAGGCTGTCATTTTTATTAATCTTCCTTTATAGCCACTCTTTATATTAGGCGTAATTAAAAGCCTGCATTATACATCATGCTCTAAATTTTCATTCACGGCCAAATTCGTTATCTGAGCAAGCAGCTTTCTGGAAAAGATGATTAAACTCAAGCTCGAAATGCTAGCAGGAAACTGTGTTGAGTAAAGTACCGGCATTTAAAAATTAAAAGTTAATTGAAGTGATAACTTATCTAATTTAACTTCCTTAAGATGGTTAATTAATTTCAAAGTACTAGACGAAAGATCGATGAAGGTAAGTAAAATGGAGAAAATGGCATAATTTTTAACGTTCTTTTATTGTTTTTTCATTAAAACCTATTATTTTTATTATTCTAAATTCGTTTTTGCACATACTATTAGCCTGAAATCTTTTTAAGGAAGAAAATGATTAATTAGAAAGAATATTATTTCACAGTTCTTTCGTATCATTTAACCATATTCAGTTTGATTAGAGGACGCATCCATTACTGTAATTTTTTTCATTGACTCCTAACACCGAAATTGGTGGCAATTTTTTTTCACTAAAATGTATTTTAGTCTAACGCCTCAGATAATTCCGTGGCGTTTCGGTTGTGAAATAACTGGAATGTTCCTTTTCGCAGCTTTTAGCGTAAGGCAGTTACCCCCAATTTTGATATTAAATAAAGTTAAAATTTAAAATAACAATAAGTTAAGATATTTTTACGATGCAAGTTAAAGTTAGTTTAGGAAGTACACGCACACTAATTCGTAAAATAAAATCCGTATGTAAACTAAACAAACGCAAAACTAAGAGAATATTAAAACAAATGTGTATTAGGTTTAACAGAACGGATACAAATCAAATATCATAAAATTATTTACAGTTGAATGTTGTTTAAAAATATTTGTTTTACACAACTATGAACAAACATTTTGTAACGGCGAAGAATGTGTTTCTTTCGACGTCTAGCAACCTACAAAACAACAACTAACTCACATAATTTGATATCCCATTATAAAACATCTATTGAAGAAGTACAAACAAAAGAATAAACATAGGGGAAGAAGGTTAGCTTCCGCAGACATAATGTAAACCGGTCCACCAAGGCTGGGTGCGGCCACTGTGTATGAAGGAAAAAGCAATATCAAGGGTTTTCCCCTACTGCCAACCGCAATTGAAGTTGAGGAGGAGAGGAAAAGTTTTTTATCTATTCATTTATTTATTGCTTGGTTCAGGGGTGGGCAAACCTTTTTGGTCGAGGGCAAGAAAACGTGAAAAAAAAGTTTGGTGGGCCAAGTAAGAACTTCTAAAAAAAACAACGATATACAAGTTTTAATTTAAATATTTAATGATATGAATGAAATTGCGATTTCATTTTTAAAGGCTCCTAATGCTGGAGTTTTAAGTGAGTTGTATTTATTTTAAAGAACTGGGCCAAATGTGCGTCTGTTAGTCTACTTCTGAAATTATTTTTTCTGAGATTAATAGTTGAAAACACTTGTTCACATGTATAAGATGAAGCAAACATAGCACTGATTTCCTGGGCATGAAATATTAAATTTGGGAAACTAGCTTTTGGTAATGATTTGTAAAACTCAAATTTTGGCATACTCAGAAACAACTGCTACAGATGGCGCCAATTTACGGCTATTCTATAAAGAACTTCTGCTTTCAACATTTTACCAATTGAAGCTGTCTGTGCTAGCTATTTCCATCAATTTATGTTTTGTAGAACAAAAATAGAGGGAAAAAATGCCATTAGTACTTTGTTAAAAAAGAAATAACAAAAATAGCTTTAAACAAAGTAGAAAAGAAAATGGATGTATGATGTTTATATTCGCCATGAATTTGCAGCTTAAAATTCTATCCGCGGGCCGGATAAAACCTTCCAGCGGGCCACAGTTGGCCTGCGGGCCGTGGTTTCCCCATCCCTGGTTTGGTTCGTTCTGCATTTTTGCAGTATTTATAAACAGTACTGTGTGAAACTATTAATTGTTTCTTTGAGAACATATTTTTAGCTCGGAAGAAAGAATAAAATGGCTGTTGACAGGAAACAGAGTACGCAATCATGTATGTAGAATTTACTAACAACCGATTCACTGATGACATGCCTCCTGACAGTCACTTAGCATCTTCTACGCATGCGTTATTGGGTCTTAGTACAAATGATTCTCTACTATATCTGATCAAATTGCTCGCTCTGTAAGTTGTTTTGTGGTAAAGCGTACCGCTTCGAGCAGTTAGTTAAGTATTCGAAGAACTTGACTTTTTCTTCTCACTATATTTGTACAAACTACGCCGAAATTAGTGTTTTCGGATGCAAAAATTCACGAATCATAATTTTTAAATCTTAAACAATATTTTATTATTATTATTCAAAAAAAATTATAATTATTAAAGTGTAACACATTAATTTAAGCCTTTCATAAGACATAACATATTTTTAACCCAGTATATTACACATGGAACTATATTCTTTTTTCAATTAAAATATATTAATGAAGAGGACGTATTCCTTTCACTCAGGTTAATTAAAACATTTGCCGTATTTTTTTTATCGTATAATTCGACTCTTTACATTACTTAAAATACATCAGTTATTCAAAAAAATCTATGCCACGTCACGTAATATAAAATCTCTACGTAATAAATACCCGTGTGACATTTGCAAAACACTCTGTATTTAGATTAAAATTTATCTGTTTGAATACTTCGAAATAAGGAAGAAATATTTTATTCTCTTTACATTCGTTTCTCTACAGTTGTGCCAAAAAGCTATTTTATCATCCTTTCAAATCCTTATTTGATCTCACAAAATACTTCATCCGAAAGTACATACTGAAAAATCAAAACCGTGTAGGCGTTTCGTACAAAGAAATGGAATATTCAATGCTTATTCCAAGCGATGATGGAGAAAACGTTAGCAGGGATTTGGAATTCTAGAATATCCCATTGTTTTTGTATTAGATTTGCAAGGATATCGTTTTATGAGGTGAAATAATATTTGGGATGCGTTATATTAAACGTACTCAAATATTTTGGAGATAGAAAATTTAAAAAAAAGGAAATTGAAATTTAAAAATACTTAGTCATTTTTTATTTATTTTGTTGTGAATTTCATCTGATTTTAAAACCGGCTTTACTTTGTGACGTTATGATGCAAGTGATAATGTGTTAGCTTATTCTTAAACAATTTTCACAGATTCGAATCCTAAACATGTCAATTAAGAGTCATAAACTGCTGTGACTCAAAGGATAGAGCGTTCGTCTTCCAACGAAGTGACGCTGGTTCGAATCCCAGAGGTGACTGGTTAATCCGAATTCTGCTACCGGCTCGCAGCGACCAAAGTGCTGACGTAAAATATCCTGGGTGTTAGATGAATCATGGGTTAGAATCCCCTTAACATCGAGCTAGCCATGGAGGCTTTCGTGGTTTCCCTTTCCGTGTAACGCAAATGCGGGTGAGTTCCATCAAAAAGTCCTCCATAAATGATAGTGTGTTCCAATACATCATCTAGCAGTTCCTTTTCTTCTGGGTTGGGTTCCAAATTACAAGGTTACGCAGTTGAACATTGGTAATCGTAAACTCAGAGCTCGAACAGCTGATCAACACCGGTATTAAAGTTAAAAAAAATTAGAGTTAATGTAGCTTTCTTTTCCTATTCTCTCTAAAAACTTGAGAGTTATTCAAAATTAAACATCTTTTGTATAATTAAACCATATTTAATTGAAAAGAATTACATAGCACAGCCAACTCTTTTCTCGTTAGCGGCCGCAGGGTAGCATTTACAACATATTGCGCCAATTTTTAATAACGTTAGCATGAATTTAAATCATTAACATTTAATATAAGTAAGGAAAAAATACGTTATGTCTGACTAGGAATAATGTTAAGGTGACATATATATATATATATATATATATATATATATATATATATATATATATATATATATATATATATATATATATATATATATATATATATATATATAAAGTAAAATATATATTGGAATTTCTCAACAATTTGCAGAAAAAGTAATGGCAAAACCAGAGTTCTAGTATTTTCTACTGTAAACAGATTGTTCGACATGAGCATACAAAACACTTTATAGACCAAAGTAGCAATTGTATAGAAAAATCAATGAAATTTTGAAATCTTTAAAATTATGCAAACATAGAAAACAAACAGAATTATGCAAATTTTAGAAAAATGGGAAACCTTATACGATAGTATTAGGGAAACCTTATACCTGTTATCAAATTGTTAATTTTTAAAACAATTTGTCAGTTTCTAGTCATTTAATATATGTTAGTCAACGAAGATAACTAGTTTTCCGTTATTGGCTAATATTTCGTTTTATAACTGAATAAAGAGAACAATTATAGCTGAATAAACTATAAATAAATTCTCTGAATTATAAAAGTACCCGTAATAGTAATATAAAAAAAAGTATAACGCATAATGGAAGCAGATACCGTATTGAAAAGACTTCAAATAAATGGAATCCATTAAAATTTGCATATAAACGTTTTAAAAAGAAACATAATGGCTAAAAGAGAATATTCAAAGTATTTTGTTTGAAGAAATCCGTTATTTGCTTCGAAATCGTCGTTTCTTATTTCAGGGAATCAATTATAAATTGTCATTCGATACGAATTAAACTAAACACATTACTTTACATATATTGAATTAAAGTAGTTTATTTTATATTCTAACTGTTTCTAAATGTTAAAAGCAACATAAATTTAAAACTATTTTATTATTAGTTGATTTTATAATTTTTAAATGCTTAAACTATAAACTGTATCCATTTATCATATAAAATAATTCCTCAAGAAAATTAGCAACTCTTTGAGGATTTTGTTTTAACTTGCAAAAACATGTAAAGAAAATACGTAAAACATGTAAAAAATGTAAAAACATGTAAAATGTTGTATAACATACGCGATATTTAATTTCCATAGCTGCACATTATTATAAAAAAAATTAAGAAAGTACAAACCTATTCTTTTAACAGCCTTTCTTTTATAATTATTTTAGAGACTAACTATTTAACAGGAATACTCGTTTTAAACGCCCTTTTTGAGATGAAAAAACAAATGACCTCTTTTTTTTTAAATTAAAAAAAAAAAGAACGTCTGCTTCATTTTATATTTGTAAACGATCATGTCAAGTAGTTGCTTTCACTTCGAATATTTTATTTTAAAATCAATGATTTCAAAAATTCGATTTGTTAGATATAAACACATTTACATTAGAGATTGGTATTCACAATATTAAATTCATAAAATCTGTCAGAGAATTGTAAACATATTCAATCATTTGATTGAATCTGTCAGGGAAAAAAAAATCGAGATAGCTTGCTGCTGTACGCTACACAACTGTAGAACACTGAATATGATTATTTTACAAATTTACGATACGCAGAACCCTTTATATAATGATTTTCTATGAATTAGATAGAATTCAAATAGCATGCAAAAAATATATAATTCCAAATGGGTTTTATTTTGCGCTTAAAAAAGCTAAGAAAAACTACTTAAATAAAGTTTTGAAATATAAAACGTAACATCTCAAAGAAATTAGCGTAACAATAATGAGGCAGATGGAATAAGATTCTTTCGGGAAAAAAGAAAAAGAAAGGAAATACTTTTCGGTAGAATTCTAGCTAAAATCCTGATTTAGAAAGAACATACAGAAAAAAAAAAACTTAAATTCATAATGACACATTTTTAACGAAATGCGACAGAAAGATAATGTGCACTAACATCTGTTGTGTTTTCAGAGTTTGCTTTCCGACAAGCGAGGATAAAATCTTTTAAGATATTAATGATCACAACATCTGTTACAGTTTAAGAAGGAAGGAGGGATACAAAAGAAAGTAAAAAATAAATAAAACTTTTGACACTTAAAACTTTTCCCAAATGAAGTACAATGTACGTGACAAAAGATCAAATAAGATGAATAAATCAAGCATATGTGGAGTTTTTCGAGCATGTGGATGCAAAAATTTCTTAGAAACAATAATATTCAAATAAACAAAAAAAACTCATTTAACTGATTATAATCATCAACACCAGATTCAACGCAACGCAATTTAAGAATGAAGCTAAGTTAAAAAGATGTCATGGTGTCATCATTTCTTCTGGTTGCCGCGTTTCCTGTAAATTTCGTTTGTCAAATTGTTTTGGAATATTATCATGAGAGTTTTCAGAAATGATGTCATTACATTAAAATGATGCCATATGTAAATGATATAAAGTCTTTACAAATTATATAATGTGAAAAACGTGTTCAGGTTAATTTCTTGTAAAAAAAATTTATTCTAGTGTTATCCTGATTAACAAACATTTTTGCAAAACCATAAGAAATTTTCATTCTGATTATATTAAAATATTTGGTTCATCATTTATTTTCGGCTACTGAATAAAAATCAGCATTGAAACCACATTAGAAAATGGAAATTAAAGTGAAACACTCAATACTTCGAATTATCACCAGTTGAAAATGTTAAAGAATCAATAAGAAAATGTGAAAGACGAACAAAATTGATCGAGCTAGAAAGCTGAGAATTGTGTAATGAATTTGAAGAATCATGAAATGGCGTCTTTAAATGAAATATCAATAACTAAATAGTTTCATAAATGATGTTCAACTTCAAATAATCATGCATTGTCAACTAGAAATGATTAACGGACAAGTAATTTTACAGGGACAGACAAGTACTGAAGCGATATTTTGTTTCGTTTCAATTCTTTATGGTAATAATATTAGTGGGACTTAATAACCCCATCGGGGCATAAAGGGTAATATAATTCATTAGAAAGTGTTAAACGTGATATTAGTGTTAAAATCTTTCAAAAATCCTCCAACCCTAAAATTAGTGCACTACAAAAGAGCTCTTTATTTTCTTGCAAATCTTAGTGTATGATGAAATCATTTTAGTACATAGTACATTCGTCAAATATAATGCATTATCATGATTGGAATACTTAACGCATTTTAGTGTTTTCTTGTTATTGTTTGTTGCTGTGTCAGAAATTCGTATATTCAACAGCGATTTTACGGCTGAATGTGCTATTTCACACCAAATAAAAGAGTTACCATAATTTCTTAAGTTGAAATTGCCTGTGTAATATTGCTTCTTGATCATATCATTGCTACTCTTGCTAACCATGGTGGACATTGCAGACAAACAGGCTAGAGTTTTTAATCTCAGTCTTGCTTCCCGATACTTGTTGTGATTCTGAAACTTAGGAAGCTCTTTTCGTAGTGTAGATCTGCCAACGTAGTGTAGATCTACCATTCGTAGTGTAGATCTACCAACATACTGGGTGACTTAACTGCATTAAAACTGCTAATCGCAAACAGAATCACTGTAGATGGTATCTCATTCTTTGGGTTAAATAAAAACGTTCGAAAAATTGATTCAATTCCACTCATGACGTAAGTCATAGAAATTACTCAGAAAATGCTTTAAAATACACAATATAAATCTTTAGTATCCTTAACACTTAGTTCTGTTTCACGAATTTCACAATCATATTTGCCAGAAACGACAAGTTTGGAAAAAACGTAACAATATGCTTAAGCTATAACTAATAATAAAAAAAATACTGTAAAAACATTACTTAATACACCGAGAAATATTTCACAGTTAATTTTCGAATCTTTCTTATTAGCATCTTTTTGAGTAGCTATAAATTAGATTTATCTGTGAAATTTTTAACATCCACAGCTGTAATAATGTTTAAACTAATAAGAGATCAACTATTTTCTCTCCACTTTGTATACAACTAATAATAAGAGAAAATTCATTTTCCACACATTAAGCTCTAAATGTTCGGAATAGAATATCGATATAGAACGGGGAGGCATGTATATTATCTAATATCGATATCTTCATTTTCTCAATGCTTTTCACTATCAATTTACCAAATTTCATTGGAATCGGGACTGGTATAGGAACGCATATGGATTAAATAAACGTATATTTTTATTTGAATAAACTCATTTATTTGTTACTGTCATAATCAGCATTGTTCATCACTTTTGTATAAAAGGTGTTTTAAAATGCGCAAATAAATATGACACAAAGGTTTACAGGGTGGCAATGGAACAAATATTCTTTTCCATAAAATTTTAACACCTTAACATTTAAGAACACTGAAAAGGAAAGTAAAATTTGGCAATAAATTTATAGGGACTATTGTCTTGATAAACATCTGCACCGCATTGGTAGATAATACTTAATAGTTCTTTGAGCAACTAGAATTTTGAGATGGGCTTAGATTATTTGCTACAACATTCTCCGCTAGGCCTAGAAAGTTGGTTCGGATTTTTCATGTAGTTAATTTTATTGCTATAACATTAGTGTTGAAGAACATAATTAATTTTATTTTTATGCTCTATTCTCACGTATCTTGAATGCATGAAGGCTAACGTTATAGAATCAAAAGCATCTGCAAAAAAAAGTGATTACCTGCGTTTGCGTCCATTTAAACATGAAATTTCCGTAAAGGTATTGACATCTCTAGTAAGAAAAAACCCTACTTCATAGGTAAATAAAACCACAATATGCGATATTCCAATCATTTGGTAATTTTTCTATTCATGTGTGTACCGGTTTTTTTTGGAAATTCTGGCTATCAAAATTACAGTTTTTATTAGCACACAATGTGAAAAAAATTTAATACTAAAAAGAAAATTTAGCCGCATAAATGATTTTAAAGCTATACTCTAAGGTATCATGATAAAATAGCACCAAACTTTACCAGAGATAATTCTTTTTTCAATTTGATATCATAGTTCGAGCAAATTAAAAGGTACAAGGGCATTTTTAAAGTAAATAAAGCTAATTTACGTAACCAAATAATGCCGTAATTTATAAATTATTTAAACTTTAAAGTCTAAGTAATTTTATTTTATAACCGGTGTTAAACAGCCGACCAAATTCTGTACTTTACAGCTATTCATGCTCCACTCCGTAGCCTTGTAATTTGAACCCAACCCAGAAGACAAGGGAAGTCCTGGATCAAGAATTGGGAGAAACTAGCCTTCGTGAAGAAATTTCTGATGAAACTAACCCGCTTTTGCGCTGCAATGGAGAGGAAAACCTTCCACGGTTGGGACTTGTCAGTCGTAACCTTTTACAAAAGAAATAACGCAAAATTCTACAAAACTAATTCACCATTTTTTATTATTCTTTTTCATCCATCGTTCAAAAACCAAAACAAAACAAAAATGATCATATCTATAATATCAAGCTTTTAGCTCGCAACATCAGAAAATGCGTGTTATTACATCACGTGACCCTGACACCTTCCCCCCAGAGTCATATTAGATCCAAAGATCGAATATGGCAAATAATTTAAGGGTCACACTTTACACATAAACAAACTATGTTTCACATTCACCCAAATATTCACTGAATCTTAGGTTTAACTTAACACTAGGTATTTACTTTAATCACCTAATAATAATAATAGGAAAAAATGTTCAGAGTCTTATTTAGTTTATATTTACAGTCTGGACAATGCATCTGCATTACTAAGTTTCGATCCTTTGATGTGACTTGCCTCAATATCATGGCGTTGAATGGCTAACGCCCATCTCTGCAACCTCGGGCTTTGGGGTGTCGCACTCGTCAGAAATACTAGGGGATTATGATCAGTTAATAAAATAATCTTAGCACCACAGAGTAAGGTTTCAAATCTCTGCAAAGCCCAAATAATAGCATAAGCTTCCCTTTCAATTGTAGACCATTTCTGTTGAGTTGAATTCAGCTTCTGGCTACCGAAAGCTATGGGACGAATATTTCCTTCTTCATCTAACTGACCTAAACAACATCCGACCGCATTTTGAGATGCATCCGTATGCAAGTAGTATGGTTTCTCTATGTCTGGGACTTGTAACTCTGCGATCTTACATAGCGACGTCTTCAATTCCTTGAATGCCTTCTTAGCTTCTTCGCTCCAAGGAATCTCATTAGGAACTTTCTTTTTAGTAAGCTCTGTTAGTGGAAGAGCAATCTTTGCGAAGTTTGGAATATACTGCCTGTAAAAGTTGCATAATCCCAAAGCACTTCTCAGTTGTTTTTTGGTTTTGGGTGCCTCTAATTTCTGTATTACTCTTATTCGTTCTTTGTCAGGAGCATGTTTACCTGAACCAATAATATGTCCTAAGTATTTAACCTTTTGTCTAGCAAATTCGCACTTTCTCAAGTTCACGGAGAAATTAAAATATTCCAATCTCTTAAAAACTTCTTCAAGATGAATCAAATGTTCCTCCCACGTATCAGAAAATACTGCTAAATCATCGATATAAGCACAAGTGAAATCAGACATGGACTGAACCACTTTAGACATAGCTCTTTGGTAGGTTGCAGCAGCATTTCTTAATCCAAAGGGTAATACATTCCATTGGTACTGGCCTCGGTGAGTTCGGAATGCTGTGAGGTGTTTGCTGCCGTTCTCCATCGGTATAGCCCAATATCCCTTCAACATATCTAGCACAGTAATGAATTTCTTCTTTCCTACTAAGAAATTCAACTCCATCATATTTTGCATTGGATATGCATCCGGAACGGTAAGAGCATTCAAACTTCTGAAATCAATGCATAACCTGATTGTTCCGTCTTTCTTATGAACACATACTACCGGGTGTGCTATCTCACTTACCACCGGTTCAATCAGTCCTAACGCTAGCAATTCATTGATCTGTGCATCCACTTTCCCCTTTAAGTTTTCTGGTATCTTATACGTTTTTGGTTTCATCGTATCCTCCTCAGCTTTCAGCTTTATCGCATGTTTCCCAACTTTAGCTATCCTTATCTTCCCCGAAAACAACGTTTTGCGTCTATGTAAAAGATCTTTCAATTGATTTTGTTGCATTTTGGGTAAGTAATCCAAATTTAATCCTTTCAATGCTTCATAGCTTTCCACATCTGTAGGAAGAGTTGGTGTTTCGTATATTTCACCAAATTCATCATCAATATCATAGACAACTCCAACTGTTTGAATTCTCGCTTTGTATTCTCTCATTTTGTTAACATGCAATAATCTTAAATTTCCTTCAGGCATTTGCAAATAATACGAATTCGGTTTCACTCTTCTAATTACCTTTACTGGACCTATCCATCTGGCATATAATGAATTGGATGAATCATGCATTAGCACAAGTACTTGATCTCCTGGCGCAAATTCCCGGTATTTTTTCCTTCTATTGTAATATTTGGCATAGTTACTTTGTTGCACATCACTTGTTAACCTTGCCTTTTCGGTTGCTATTTCTAATTTTCCTTTTAACTCTTTTAAATATTCCTCCGCTGATCCTTTCACATTCAAAGGTAAAAACATATCTCCGGCCCAAATTGACTTCAATATAGATAACGGGCCTTTCGGTTCTCTCCCGTACATTAGCAGAAAAGGTGGTACTCCTGTAGTTGCATTTGGAACTTCTCGATAAGCCCATAGTACAAATGGTATATGTCGATGCCAATTTCTTCCTACTTCTCTAATAATGTGATGTAGCATATTTTTGAAGGTTTGGTTCCATCTTTCAATCAATCCGTTCCCTTCCGGATGGTATGGCGTTGAAAATCGCGGACAAGCTCCTAAAACCTTCAAAAACTCTTGCGTTAAACTTGCCGTAAAATTTGTCGCATTATCCACCACGATTACTTCTGGAATTCCTGTCCTACAGAATATTTCGAGCAGTGCCTCGCATGTATTCCTTGCCGTTAACGATTTGAGCGGGACTGCTTCAGGCCATCTTGAATGTTGGTCCATCAAACAAAGGATATATTTATGTCCTTGTGCTGATACTGGATCTAGAGGACCAATTAGATCTACGTTCACCACTTGGAATGGAAGTTCAGGACGTGACACAGGTGTTATCGGAATTTTGTCTACTGAACGAACAACTCTTCTACCTTGGCACCCATTACATGAGCTACAATAAGCTTTAATTTCCTTGACCATCCCTGGCCAATAAAAGGAAAATTTAATTCTTTGAATTGTTTTACGAGCTCCTAGATGTGCTCCGAATACTGACTCGTGGGCAATTTCTAGTATTTTACCTTTTCTAATTTCGGGAATTACTAATTGTTGTATTCTATTCCCGTCCAACAGCTCTTCATGGCATAGTATATTATTTTGTATCACATACCCTCCTTTATTTTGCTTCCCCAATTTCCATGCTTCTTGGAGAGTATCGCAACTTTGTTGTTGTATCTTGAATCGTTCGGTTTCATTTCCATTCTTTTTATCACCGCATTCACCTATTGTTGGCTCCTGCTGCTCTTCTCCGTCACTTGCACTCATATATAACTGCTCCTTTCGGGAATCTGATCTTAGCTTCATAGCAGCAGTAAAACTGGGATTGTATACTCTTTTTTGTTCTAATAATGCCTCATAAGTTTCAGCATCCAACAAAATGTCAGCATTTAACCCATTGACGGCTGCTATCATCGTTTTAATTATAGGCGTAATATATCCTTCCGTTACCAAAGCGATTTCCACTTCTTTTAATTCAGCTTTTAGACTTTCGCCAAACGCAGGTTGTAGTATTATATGTCCTTTGTAATCCACTTCCTTACCCACTATATCGTTTTTAAATACACTTATTTGTGCACCAGAATCTACTACAGCTTCGTATTCATCTCCCTTATATGAAATTCTAACTTTCTTAAGGGCAGCTATTTTTGGTTGAACGCCTTTACATTTTTTGTTTCCTATCATGACTTCACCGTTAAATCTTGCAGTGACTACTTTGCTTTCGATATTTCCATTTCTGAGTACCTTAACTTCGGATACTTGCCCTTCCGATACTTGAACCTCGGCCACTTTGCCTTCAATGTTTCTTCTCCTCTCTTTATTATCTCGACAAAATCGTGCCAAGTGTCCTACTCGTCCACAATTAAAACATGTGACTGGATTTTGGGAAGAACTCCGCTTATCAATTCTGCCATGGTTGTTATGCTCATGTTTATATCCTTCACCAAATGTATGATATCTTCTACTAACCATGTTTGGTTTTTCCCGGTATAAGTTCCTATATGGTTGAGAAGCAATGAATTTAGTAGTTTGGTTATATTTCCTTGCATTCTCGTACTCATCTAGCTTCTCAGCAAGTGTGTCAACTGAGCAAATTCTACTCCACTCATCAATAAAATGATTTTGTATGTCTCCAGGTACTCGTTCTTTTATCTGTTCGACAATGACAAGTTGTTTCAGGCTGTCGAAATCATTAATTTTTAGTCCCGAAACCCATTCGTTAAAATAGTTCGCCAATTCAAATCCAAAATCTCGCCAAGTGCTCTCAGCCGCTTTACAATGTCTCTTAAACTTTATTTTAAATGCTTCTGGGCTCAATTTAAACCTTTTCAATAACATACATTTTACATGTTTATAATCATTTGCTTTTTCTTCAGGCTCCCTTGCAATTAAATTCGCCATTTCTAGAGGCAATAATCCAACAAGATGCGTTACCCAATCTTCTTCTTTTATATGGACTCTTCGTGCTTGTCTTTCAAACAATATTAGATAAAAACTTATATCACCTTCTTTTGGATCAAAAGTACGCATTAATTTTTGCAATCCACCAGGTACATGGTCTCTTGTTTCTTCATTTCGAGAGCTGCTCGTCTCTCCTATAGTACCAGTATGTACCAATGAAGCTTCTATCTTCAACCTCTCCAATTCATATTCCTTTTCTTGCCGCTTTAATTCATCTTCCCTTTCCTGTTCTCGCCGCTTTAATTCACCTTCCCTTTCCTGTTCTCGCCTCTTTAATTCATCTTCCCTTTCCTGTTCTCGCCGCTTTAATTCGTCTTCCCTTTCCTGTTGCTTAATTTCATATTCTTGTCGCCTAATTTCATCTTCTTTTTGTTGGCGCTTTATTTCTTCTCTTCCACTAACTATTCTTTTTAATAATTCCTTCACAAACTCCTCTTCGTACTCCGTACTTGCCAATATAATCTTCTTTAATTCGGTAACTCTCATGTCTTCCGTTGCCGTTTCTCCTAACTCTTCCGCCAAACACTTCAAATCTACTTTTAAAGCTCTTCCTAAAAATGCCATTTTTCACCTACTACTTTCTAAACTGCACCTTCTTACAAAACAAAAAAAATGCCACTTCCTAAACCAATTTCAAGACAATCTAAATAACTCACTATCTTCCATCAAACAACTTGAAATTCATAGAACAAACAACTACCAATCTTTTATTTTGAAATCCATTGGGGTTTCCCCGCGCATTTGTCAGTCGTAACCTTTTACAAAAGAAATAACGCAAAATTCTACAAAACTAATTCACCATTTTTTATTATTCTTTTTCATCCATCGTTCAAAAACCAAAACAAAACAAAAATGATCATATCTATAATATCAAGCTTTTAGCTCGCAACATCAGAAAATGCGTGTTATTACATCACGTGACCCTGACAGGACTCTTAACCCATGATCTGTACACCATTAGGAACGTTTTACGCCAGCACTGTTGCAAGTCTGAGTAATTTTATTTTATTTTATAACCGTCGTGGAACAGCCAACCCAATTTTAGGTTTACGACTACCAATGTTTAACTCCGTCGCCTTGTTATTTTAAACCCAATCCAGCAGACAAGGGAACTCCTGGATCAAGTATTGGGAGAAATTTACCTTCGTGTAGGACTTTTTGATGAAACTAACCCGCACTTGCGCTGCAATGGAGAGGAAACCCTTCCACTGTTGAAACTCTTAAACCATGATCTGTACACCATTGGGAACGTTTTACGCCAGCACTGTTGCAAGTCTGAGTAATTTCATTTTATTTTATAACAGTCGTTGAACAGCCAACCCAATTTTAGGTTTACGACTACCAATGTTTAACTCCGTCGCCTTGTTATTTTGAACCCAATCCAGCAGTCAAGGGAACTCCTGGATCAAGTATTGGGAGAAATTTACCTTCGTGTAGGACTTTTTGATGAAACTAACCCGCACTTGCGCTGCAATGGAGAGGAAACCCTTCCACTGTTGAAACTCTTAAACCATGATCTGTACACCATTGGGAACGTTTTACGCCAGCACTGTTGCAAGTCTGACTAATTTTATTTTATTTTATAACAGTCGTTGAACAGCCAACCCAATTTTAGGTTTACGACTACCAATCTTTAACTCCGTCGCCTTATTATTTTGAACCCAATCCAGCAGACAAGGGAACTCCTGGATCAAGTATTGGGAGAAATTTACCTTCGTGTAGGACTTTTTGATGAAACTAACCCGCACTTGCGCTGCAATGGAGAGGAAACCCTTCCACTGTTAAAACTCTTAAACCATGATCTGTACACCATTGGGAACGTTTTACGCCAGCACTGTTGCAAGTCAGAGTAATTTTTTTTTATTTTATAACAGTCGTTGAACAGCCAACCCAATTTTAGGTTTACGACTACCAATCTTTAACTCCGTCGCCTTGTTATTTTGAACCCAATCCAGCAGACAAGGGAACTCCTGGATCAAGTATTGGGAGAAATTTACCTTCGTGTAGGACTTTTTGATGAAACTAACCCGCACTTGCGCTGCAATGGAGAGGAAACCCTTCCACTGTTGAAACTCTTAAACCATGATCTGTACACCATTGGGAACGTTTTACGCCAGCACTGTTGCAAGTCTGAGTAATTTTATTTTATTTTATAACAGTCGTTGAACAGCCAACCCAATTTTAGGTTTACGACTACCAATCTTTAACTCCGTCGCCTTGTTATTTTGAACCCAATCCAGCAGACAAGGGAACTCCTGGATCAAGTATTGGGAGAAATTTACCTTCGTGTAGGACTTTTTGATGAAACTAACCCGCACTTGCGCTGCAATGGAGAGGAAACCCTTCCACTGTTGAAACTCTTAAACCATGATCTGTACACCATTGGGAACGTTTTACGCCAGCACTGTTGCAAGTCTGAGTAATTTTATTTTATTTTATAACAGTCGTTGAACAGCCAACCCAATTTTAGGTTTACGACTACCAATCTTTAACTCCGTCGCCTTGTTATTTTGAACCCAATCCAGCAGACAAGGGAACTCCTGGATCAAGTATTGGGAGAAATTTACCTTCGTGTAGGACATTTTGATGAAACTAACCCGCACTTGCGCTGCAATGGAGAGGAAACCCTTCCACCGTTGAAACTCTTAAACCATGATCTGTACACCATTGGGAACGTTTTACGCCAGCACTGTTGCAAGTCTGAGTAATTTTATTTTATTTTATAACAGTCGTTGAACAGCCAACCCAATTTTAGGTTTACGACTACCAATCTTTAACTCCGTCGCCTTGTTATTTTGAACCCAATCCAGCAGACAAGGGAAGTCCTGAATCAAGTATTGGGAGAAATTTACCTTCGTGTAGGACTTTTTGATGAAACTAACCCGCACTTGCGCTGCAATGGAGAGGAAACCCTTCCACTGTTGAAACTCTTAAACCATGATCTGTACACCATTGGGAACGTTTTACGCCAGCACTGTTGCAAGTCTGACTAATTTTATTTTATTTTATAACAGTCGTTGAACAGCCAACCCAATTTTAGGTTTACGACTACCAATCTTTAACTCCGTCGCCTTATTATTTTGAACCCAATCCAGCAGACAAGGGAACTCCTGGATCAAGTATTGGGAGAAATTTACCTTCGTGTAGGACTTTTTGATGAAACTAACCCGCACTTGCGCTGCAATGGAGAGGAAACCCTTCCACTGTTAAAACTCTTAAACCATGATCTGTACACCATTGGGAACGTTTTACGCCAGCACTGTTGCAAGTCTGAGTAATTTTATTTTATTTTATAACAGTCGTTGAACAGCCAACCCAATTTTAGGTTTACGACTACCAATCTTTAACTCCGTCGCCTTGTTATTTTGAACCCAATCCAGCAGACAAGGGAACTCCTGGATCAAGTATTGGGAGAAATTTACCTTCGTGTAGGACTTTTTGATGAAACTAACCCGCACTTGCGCTGCAATGGAGAGGAAACCCTTCCACTGTTGAAACTCTTAAACCATGATCTGTACACCATTGGGAACGTTTTACGCCAGCACTGTTGCAAGTCTGAGTAATTTTATTTTATTTTATAACAGTCGTTGAACAGCCAACCCAATTTTAGGTTTACGACTACCAATCTTTAACTCCGTCGCCTTGTTATTTTGAACCCAATCCAGCAGACAAGGGAACTCCTGGATCAAGTATTGGGAGAAATTTACCTTCGTGTAGGACTTTTTGATGAAACTAACCCGCACTTGCGCTGCAATGGAGAGGAAACCCTTCCACTGTTGAAACTCTTAAACCATGATCTGTACACCATTGGGAACGTTTTACGCCAGCACTGTTGCAAGTCTGAGTAATTTCATTTTATTTTATAACAGTCGTTGAACAGCCAACCCAATTTTAGGTTTACGACTACCAATGTTTAACTCCGTCGCCTTGTTATTTTGAACCCAATCCAGCAGTCAAGGGAACTCCTGGATCAAGTATTGGGAGAAATTTACCTTCGTGTAGGACTTTTTGATGAAACTAACCCGCACTTGCGCTGCAATGGAGAGGAAACCCTTCCACTGTTGAAACTCTTAAACCATGATCTGTACACCATTGGGAACGTTTTACGCCAGCACTGTTGCAAGTCTGACTAATTTTATTTTATTTTATAACAGTCGTTGAACAGCCAACCCAATTTTAGGTTTACGACTACCAATCTTTAACTCCGTCGCTTTATTATTTTGAACCCAATCCAGCAGACAAGGGAGCTCCTGGATCAAGTATTGGGAGAAATTTACCTTCGTGTAGGACTTTTTGATGAAACTAACCCGCACTTGCGCTGCAATGGAGAGGAAACCCTTCCACTGTTAAAACTCTTAAACCATGATCTGTACACCATTGGGAACGTTTTACGCCAGCACTGTTGCAAGTCTGAGTAATTTTATTTTATTTTATAACAGTCGTTGAACAGCCAACCCAATTTTAGGTTTACGACTACCAATCTTTAACTCCGTCGCCTTGTTATTTTGAACCCAATCCAGCAGACAAGGGAACTCCTGGATCAAGTATTGGGAGAAATTTACCTTCGTGTAGGACTTTTTGATGAAACTAACCCGCACTTGCGCTGCAATGGAGAGGAAACCCTTCCACTGTTGAAACTCTTAAACCATGATCTGTACACCATTGGGAACGTTTTACGCCAGCACTGTTGCAAGTCTGAGTAATTTTATTTTATTTTATAACAGTCGTTGAACAGCCAACCCAATTTTAGGTTTACGACTACCAATCTTTAACTCCGTCGCCTTGTTATTTTGAACCCAATCCAGCAGACAAGGGAACTCCTGGATCAAGTATTGGGAGAAATTTACCTTCGTGTAGGACTTTTTGATGAAACTAACCCGCACTTGCGCTGCAATGGAGAGGAAACCCTTCCACTGTTGAAACTCTTAAACCATGATCTGTACACCATTGGGAACGTTTTACGCCAGCACTGTTGCAAGTCTGAGTAATTTTATTTTATTTTATAACAGTCGTTGAACAGCCAACCCAATTTTAGGTTTACGACTACCAATCTTTAACTCCGTCGCCTTGTTATTTTGAACCCAATCCAGCAGACAAGGGAACTCCTGGATCAAGTATTGGGAGAAATTTACCTTCGTGTAGGACTTTTTGATGAAACTAACCCGCACTTGCGCTGCAATGGAGAGGAAACCCTTCCACTGTTAAAACTCTTAAACCATGATCTGTACACCATTGGGAACGTTTTACGCCAGCACTGTTGCAAGTCTGAGTAATTTTATTTTATTTTATAACAGTCGTTGAACAGCCAACCCAATTTTAGGTTTACGACTACCAATCTTTAACTCCGTCGCCTTGTTATTTTGAACCCAATCCAGCAGACAAGGGAACTCCTGGATCAAGTATTGGGAGAAATTTACCTTCGTGTAGGACTTTTTGATGAAACTAACCCGCACTTGCGCTGCAATGGAGAGGAAACCCTTCCACTGTTGAAACTCTTAAACCATGATCTGTACACCATTGGGAACGTTTTACGCCAGCACTGTTGCAAGTCTGAGTAATTTTATTTTATTTTATAACAGTCGTTGAACAGCCAACCCAATTTTAGGTTTACGACTACCAATCTTTAACTCCGTCGCCTTGTTATTTTGAACCCAATCCAGCAGACAAGGGAACTCCTGGATCAAGTATTGGGAGAAATTTACCTTCGTGTAGGACTTTTTGATGAAACTAACCCGCACTTGCGCTGCAATGGAGAGGAAACCCTTCCACTGTTGAAACTCTTAAACCATGATCTGTACACCATTGGGAACGTTTTACGCCAGCACTGTTGCAAGTCTGAGTAATTTTATTTTATTTTATAACAGTCGTTGAACAGCCAACCCAATTTTAGGTTTACGACTACCAATCTTTAACTCCGTCGCCTTGTTATTTTGAACCCAATCCAGCAGACAAGGGAACTCCTGGATCAAGTATTGGGAAAAATTTACCTTCGTGTAGGACTTTTTGATGAAACTAACCCGCACTTGCGCTGCAATGGAGAGGAAACCCTTCCACCGTTGAAACTCTTAAACCATGATCTGTACACCATTGGGAACGTTTTACGCCAGCACTGTTGCAAGTCTGAGTAATTTTATTTTATTTTATAACAGTCGTTGAACAGCCAACCCAATTTTAGGTTTACGACTACCAATGTTTAACTCCGTCGCCTTGTTATTTTGAACCCAATCCAGCAGACAAGGGAACTCCTGGATTAAGTATTGGGAGAAATTTACCTTCGTGTAGGACTTTTTGATGAAACTAACCCGCACTTGCGCTGCAATGGAGAGGAAACCCTTCCACTGTTGAAACTCTTAACGCATGATCTGTACACCATTGGGAACGTTTTACGCCAGCACTGTTGCAAGTCTGAGTAATTTTATTTTATTTTATTACCGTCGTTGAACAGCCAACCCAATTTTAGGTTTACGACTACCAATGTTTAACTCCGTCGCCTTGTTATTTTGAACCCAATCCAGCAGACAAGGGAACTCCTGGATCAAGTATTAGGAGAAATTTGCCTTCGTGTAGGACTTTTTGGTGAAATTAACCAGCATTTGCGTTACATCGAGAGGAAAACCACGGTTAACCTGATGGCAAAGGGACTCTGACCAATGATCCACCTACTTCTAAGGATATTTTACGCCAGATTGAGTAATTTTGAAAGGTTTACTACGACTCTTAGCCTTAGATAATTTTGTTTTGCCAACGCCCTTAAAAGGAAAAACACCTTTTAGAATAATTTAGTTAACGTTTTTACAAATGTATTGAAACGTATAAAAATAAAACATTTTAAGAAATAACCATAATTAAACTTTTCATACTTAACTAATGTCTTATATATCAACTTTTTACAATTATCATATATATGTAATGGCTTGCATTTAAAGTAACAATTTGCTTGAGACTAAAAGTGAACTACTAAATTATATTTCAGAGAATTTATTTCTGGAATTTAAGTTTGCAGATAAACAACAACTGCTTTTAATATGAGCTAAATTCCATTATTTCACTTGACAGAACAAATAAAGTACGAATTTTCAAATAATCAAAAAGGGAATTGCAATGTAACTATGTGCTAAAACGCTTATTTAAAATATTAGATGCAGTAATGTCGTTTTTTTTAAAAATGAAGTTAGTTTTATTGCCGGAAGCATTTATGCTCGACTTACTCAATCTTCGTAAGTAATTTCCGTAATTGAAGCTGTTAAAATTTCCACTTAATATTTTAAACTAAAACTTGAACCGATTTAGAACGGAAATAAAATAAATGGAGTTTCGGCAAACGAGATAAAAGATGCACGTTTAGCAACAAGAAATCATTTCCTTGTAATTTCGATTTAGAGCAATATTTTAAACGTCACAATCAATTGCTGTTAGATTCTTATCGAATGAAATTTCAATTACTCCACATTAAACGTAAAAATTGTGAGAAATTCCTGAACGGATGTTAATCTTTCAGATAAATCAAAATAAGGCAAAAAGGCTGTTAGATACAAATGCTATTCGATGTATTTTTAAGTTTTATGTCTAGGTTGTTCATTCAATTACTTTGTCACACTTAAACTGTCTTTCTATTTTATTTTCATTTGTTTTGAAATTGTAAATGAAAATAAATAATTTCGTACGAAAGAGCGATCACTCTGATTCGAAACATTTTGTAAATGGTAGTTCTTTATCCCATTTTAAACTTAATTCACGGAAATTTGTTTGTACTTAAATATGTTTAATTAGATTTATGTACGGCAGATATCTGAAAAGGCCGTAAGTTTGTATGCTGCTGTTATTTAATTTTTTACAAGAAGGTCACTCAGTAAAGGAATCACGTAACAAAATATATTGACACTCTATGCATTGAAGTAATTATGACAAAAAACCTGGGTGAAGGACAGGAAAAATGCACTGAAAAAAGCACTTCATTAATTGTTATCAATATTTAACGTTTGGCTCGATTCGGACCGTTGAATCCAAATTTAATGTAATAATTATACTAATGTAATTAAATTTTAATAAAAAAAAATTTGTACACAAAACTTAATTTGAAGCTGACTAAAAGGACATTTTTATATTTTAACTATAAATACAATTTCACAATATTGTTATAAATAACTTATCTATCAGCACTTGTCTATTAAGGCTTTAATCTTACGAAAAATTTAAAAATATTAATAAAAATTATCTAGCATTTTTTTTATACAGTTTTTTTTAAAAAAAGCTAGTTGAAAAAGTATTATTTGTATATTGTTATGTCGCAATGCAATAAGCTTTTTTTTTATTGAGATTTAGAACCACTTTAGAATTATTGAAGAATCATAATCATTTGGTTAAAAAGTATGTTAATAGTATAGGGTTTTTTAGTACTTTTTCCGGGTTGTTTTTAACTTTTTTTTTTTTCCGTTCACCATTTTGAAGCGCTTTCAAGACATAAGATAGACGAAGAAAAACACACAGATGACACATAATGTTATTCACATGTGACGTCATATAATGCGCAATAGCATTCTTTAGCATTCGTGGCTCGTTGCTGTGAATGTGGCAAATATTTGATTTAAGACTTAAAGTCTGCCGCTTTACAAAAGATTCCCCTATTGAACCTTTGAGGGGAAAAATTTGTAAAGTTTCTTAATCTGATGAAATAAAACTTTTTGGTGCATGGTGCATTGGTAAGTTTTGTTTGCTGTAAACCTTCCAAACCACGGCAGGAATTGTGACACACCCTATAGTTTAGAAATAAACTAAAAAAAGTTATGATTTCTGAACGATTTGCATTTTCGAAATAAACTAAAATAAATGAATAATGATTTTTGGTTATTTATGCATGCTTGAATTAAACTTGAAATAATAATAATAAATAAATAAATGTTGTGAGTTCTGAATATTTTATGTATTTGAAATAAACTCACAAAATAAATAATTACAATTAAAACAAATAGTTATAACTATTAGTTTAGTGAACATAGTGCGATATTTTTAAAAATATTCCCATAATGATGAGAAGAAGTTTTGAATATTTCCAACCCACGCAATCTGACAAATCCTTTGAGAATAATAATTTGTATATGCTAATTATTTCGACATTCTTATCGCTAACAAGTGTGAATAAATAGCACATATCTCACCCAATACACTGAATATTTTAAAAGAAGCGTGCTTAAAATTAGCTTTTCATTCACTAGTTATTGAACTGAATAATGAATTGCACTGAAGCGGAATCTTGTAAGATAAATAACAAAATTAAATTATAATATTTGGCTTCCCTAAAAATTGTTTCGATGAAAATCAGTTAGGACAAACTTGTTTTAATTAAAATTTGTTCACATGAAATTGCTTTCGTGATTTCGAGAATTTTTCTTTCCGTTAGCTGTCAGCAGGGATTAACTTCATGGAAGTTAAACCAATTTTTGGTTTTACGACCACATAGAAATTGAATTTTAACAACTTTTTTTTTTTCTTTTCTTCGCCAAGTGGGAAAATAAAAGAATAATACATTTCTCATTGAGACATGTTTTGGCAACAGCTGCATACCACTTTTCATATTTAATTTAAATGTTTCATCATGTATTATTTTTAAAAATGAAAATGAGAAATAAATGTTAAACAAAAATAAAATTTGTGATGCCATTACATATTTTCTAGCTTTTAAAATTTCTTTTACTTTATAAATTTAATTTTTTGTAGTATGCTTAATCCTATTATAATTAAATCAAATCAATTATTTAATTTTTGTCACGTTTTATAAAATGATAAAAATAGATACTTTTATTCTTTTCTTAACAATCAATGTAACAGGTAACTTTTTAATTCAATACAAAAGTATAAATTGTTCATTATACCTTAACCTTATGGAAATTGTTATATATTGTTAACCTTAATATTGTTAACCTTATGGAAAATTAAAAAGTAATAACTTTAAAATCAATCATAAGTAACAATTATTCACAATCATAAAATAAGTATAAGCATTTTTGCACAAGCTTCCTTAATGAGATTAAATATGCTTATTCTTGATTAGGTAGTAAATTCTGCGTTTTTGTTTAACATTTTAACTTTTGTATTTTTAAAAAAATTAAAGTATAGCACAATTAATTAAATTTTATTTAAAGGAAATGCAATTTTTCATTTAGCAGTCAGAGTTACAGCATCGTTTTTATAAATTATATGCAGACAGTTTCAATTAAGAGATTCTTACCTGCTCTGCTTTGTGGGAAAACTTTTTTCTCTGGTAGCAAAATTTATGTTTCTTTATTTTATACCGTAAAGCTATTTTCCCACCACAACGCATAAATATGTAAAAGATTTAAGTCGAGAGAAGAATTATTGAATTATACGAAAAGAATTATTTTGTTTTGAAGCCTCAAACAAATTTCTTGTTTTGAGGCTTTAAGAGTGTTTTCAGAATTAACGCAAGCTCTGAAAAATTTAGTATAGAATTCTCTACGCTACTTTATGTTATTATTTGACATCTCTGTGAACTATTAAACTTATTAACTCTTTTTTTAGATATCATACTTTTAAATGCGTAGAATGAAATAAACTTCTTTGGTTTGAAAAGTAGAACTTTACTCCTTTTGCTCAAACACAAGTTAAACAAGTTATTTTTATCCAAACAAAAAGAATATAACGACTTTAAAAGTATCTAATAATGAACCTAAAGCTACGACTTAAAAATTAGTTAGTTTATAAGAAAATTGCAAATTGGTTAGTTAAGCATATTTTAACAACAGCATATTTTTTTTACTTTTACTTTTAAATTAAAAATTCAAAGCTGAGTTTCCCTCAGTTAATAAGATATGCAAAAATAAATAAAAATTATTCTAGCCTTTGATCCGCAAATAAGCAATCTCAAAAATATATTTTTGTTGAATTTACTGCTTGCAAACTTAGTTTTATATCTTCGCGAATTTTAGCTTATTTGTGATATTAAATTTCCTATTTTTGTTAGGAATCTTATTTAACATCTTCAGACTCGGGTCTTGAGGGAAACCCGAGTTTATATTTTGCATTTATCCTAATGTTTTAAATTAAACTATCTGATGCTGTGTAACTAGCTCCAAACTAAAGCTCTTCAACTAGCCAATATATTTTGGTTTTGTTTTGCAACAGCCGAACCAATTCTAGGTTAATGACAATGTTCAACTCTGTAATTTTGAACCTAATCCAGAGGACAAGAAAACTCCTGAACCAGCCATTGAAACAAACTAAGTTTCGTAAAGGACTTTTTGATGGAGTCTCATTGAGAGGAAAACCACGAAAGTCTTAAGAAATTTCTTATCGACCATCCTTTCTGCAATTCGAACCTGGGTTACCTCATTGGGAGACGAGCGCTCTACTCTCTGAGCCACCGCGACTTTACTACCCAGTAGAGGGATTAATTTTCACTATAATATTATTCTTTTTAATTCTACAGATGAACATCTAGTTGAAAGTCAAAAGCAATCATGTTTGAGTCACCAATCTGTTTAAGTATTCAACCAATAAAAACCAATCTGTATAAACCAATCTGTTTAAGTATTTATTTCACTAGTAAGCAATGTTATTGTCTTCAATATTTGAAATAAATTTTTAAATTTTGGAACATAGCACAAATATCGGGATTTAAAATACATGTTACAACGTATTAGTTTCTTACTAGTTTTTACTTAGACTATAGAATTTCAAGTTACGATATGTTTACGTGTTACAACGTATTAGTTTTTTACTAGTTTTTCCTAAGATTGTAGAATTTCTAAAATATACACTCAGTTTGAATTTACTTTAAAAAAACAAGCGTCTGCGTATTTTCATTTTGAATTTCACGTAAAAGCAGCTATGAATATTTACAAATTTATTAATATAAATATACAAAGCTCCGCTAACGCGGTTTCAGATTCAGGGAAAAATTTTTTCATGAAATTAGAAAGAATGCAAAGCTAAAACTACGCCAGTAAGAGAAAGAAAGTCGAAGGATAAACGAATTATTTCAGAAGCAAAAACACCTTTTTCTGAAAGTTTCCGATTCAATTACATTAAAGGTTGGAGAATTAAATATTCATGAAAGACTTTCGACTTTCTTGCACGTAAAAGCGAAACAGAAAAGAAAAAAAAAAGAACTTTTCGGGAATAGAGTTAGAAAGCGTGAGGAAATGTTTCTTATTATCAGTGATAAATATTGAATTGTCGGAAAATTAAATTTTTTTCAAATGTAGACCATAAATCAGAAAAACGTGATGAGAGATTTCAGTAAATGAATTAAGAAAGGCATGTCACGTATCCGATTTTCTTACGCGAATGACAACTTTTTGAAGAAAATTGAAATTTCTGGTACAAATAACTCAGAAAGTTGTATTAAAGCAATTTAAATAAATTAGTTTATCTCATTAAAACCAAGACATGTGTGGGATATAGCTCTACATAGTCTAATTAATTTCCTTATTTAACATCCCAATTTAAAAAAAAAAACTTCTTTTAAAAGACTTCCATTAAAAGACCATACATTATAAAGTCCATACATTATAAACATTATAAAGATGCCATACATTATAAAGATGCCATTACAGACCATAATAAAGAGACCATACATTATAAAGATGCCATTACAGACCATAATAAAGTGACCATACATTATAAAGATGCCATTAAAAGACCATACATTATAAACTCATATAGCTTTTGTAAAGTTTGTTAAGCCAACTTTAATAAAGTTATTGGATTTAACAAACTCTGTTTAATAGTCTGCTGCAAAGGAGCAATAACAAGCCAGATTGCACTGAAATCTGTATCATCAGCACTAAATTTAAAAATGGAAATTTGTTTTTAGTAGCGGATATATGAGTTGAAAATAATTATATGCTTATTTGACAGCTCTACTCTAAAGAGCTTGAAAGGTCTTATTATAGTAGATCTGAATACTTATTTAAAGAAATCACGAAAAAATTATTGTAATATATATTACAATGATTTTGATATTAAAATACATCTGAAAGGCTTCGATTGATCATGGGAATATATTGTAAGCGCCTCATGGATCATACATCATTGGAATATATCACGAATACATTGTATTATGGGAAATAAGTGTCATTTATTTTATAATAGTCCAAAACTGATAAAAAAAATGTAAGAAAGTTATATCTGCTAGTATGTGGTAAAAGAAAAATTAGAATAAAATAAAATTTTGAGCGATTGGTGATCATTTGTAAGCAAATATTTCAATATCGATGATAATAATCTACTATTGACTTGATGTGTATGTAGTGAATATTATATACTTTAAAAAAATTCATACACTAGTACATATAATATATCTACTGACCCTTTCTTTTTCAGTAGCTCATTATTATTCTACGTTCTTTAATATTTTCGTTTTAAGACAACAAATTGTATGAATATAATACCTTCGAAGATGAACTGTTATCGACTCGACATACGTATATCATATAATTTTTTGTATATTCGTAGATCGGCCCGCGGTCACAAACCAAAACATTCTTCAGATCTTTAGTTTAGTTAATTAGTTTAAAAAGTTAGTTAAAAATAGTTTTTGTATTAAATAATTTCAAAAACAAACTACAGTTCTTTACAACATCCTAAATCCGATTTGTCATTCCAATTCTACTAATGTTGCTTAAAATCTAATCTTTGTATAGCCGAGCATATTGTACGTACAAAACAAATAGGAATACTTTTTTTCCACAAGAAGAAAAAACCCAGGCAACATTTATATATATATATATATATATATATATATATATATATATATATATATATATATATATATATATATATATATATATATATAATGGCAGAAGTGTCTTTTATTGTTGTCTCTGAGGTTAATGAGAAAATTAAACGCAATAATGAACATCACTGGAAATTCAATTAACTTGTCTAAATTTAGCAGCATTCATTTCTGACAGACGCATATTAAGTATTTCTGTCAATTAACAAGAACAGTTATTAGTTTTTTACCCAGTGAGATGATTGGATGAAAAAGTATTTAAGATGGATGAAAAGTAAAAGTATCACTCCTTTTCAACGATAAAAAAATAGTACCAAGAGAATATTGTAGGTAAAAGAGAACGAAGGAAACAAATGAATAAAAAAAAAAAAAAGAAGAAATAAGTTATTAGAAGAATTAACTGGAAGAATTGCCTAAAATAAACAAATTAGAAAAAATTGAAAAGCTTTAAAATGATTCTTTATCGTTTTATTTTGTCTAGCGACGTCAATGATTTTTGTAAAAAAAAAAAAAAAAAAAAAAAATTGAAGGTTAGGAAAAACTTAAAATAAAAAATAATTAAAAAGACATCAAATTTAAGACGTATAATTAAAATAGAATGTTGAAATGAGATAAATAATGAAAGTACAACTAAAACTAGTCCTTCCTCATTAATTCCTGTATTTATTTTAAACTGGTTATAATGAAGCCACAATTGAAGAAATATACTTTTCATTGTTTTTACTCCAAAACATTTTCTGATATAATTATAGTTTGTCCTCTTGAGGTTAAAAAGAAATAGCAATATGCTTTTTCTTCGAAGTCAATTAAGTTTTGTAGAGAACAACAGATTTATGCAAATTTGCATAGTTCCGGCTTCACACCCTTTTAAGAATAAAGTTTTAATAATTTTGAAGTTCTTTTCGTGGAGAATGAATAAAGAAACAAGCAAAAATTCACTCGCTGGCCTTGTTAAGAAGCCGTTCTTTCCACGGGAGAATAGCTGCCAAAAGATTCCCTTTTCCACTTTGGATAACAGGCATTTTTCTTTTTCATGACTTTTTCTCTCCTCTATTCTGAAGTTCTCGAAAGAATAGATTTGTGTGGAAAGAAGTTTATTGCAAAGAAAAGAAATCTCACCACCTTCTAAATTGCCTTTTTCTTAGCGTGATGTTATGGGTAAAATATATTCCCAGTTTCTGCTGACGATTGAGGAAGAAGATTGCCTGTGGACAGTAAGTGATTTAAATGGTGTCTCTCTCACGGTCACGGCAAGAATGTATGTAAAGGTCAAACTCAAAACAACGTAAGAAATTCAGTTGACCGCCAAAACTGAAAAAGACACAAAAAAGTTTAATTTTTCGTAATCAAATATTTTTGTTTGTTTTGCATTTGCCTTGTTAAGAAGCCTAACCGTGAGTGCCTAAATTCTAAACCACAGTTATATCAAGTTTTTTCTTTAAAAAAGAATAAATTCTGATTTTATTTATTAAATCAGAGGAAGCAAAATGCGGAATTTATTTATTTGACTACCATTATGCAATTATTAATAGAAAAAGTTAAATCTTCCGCAATTTGATGAGTTCTTTCGATGTTACAAAAAAATCCAATCAATTCTGAGGATTTTTTATGATGTGGGAAAAAAATAAATAGATTCAGTTATGATTTCTAAATTATCTTCCCCTTATTTGTACTAAGATATATTTTTCTTTCCTGTTTTTAAATCATTTTTCTTGGTTAAAAAAAACATTTATTCCCTTTTTTCAATCATTAATTTTTATTCCCTTTTTTTGCAGGATTTTTTCCCTTTTTTCAAGCTAGACCGTTTCTATCTTTCTAGTAAAATTCTTTCTACCAAGAATTTCCCCCTTCTTTTTAGGAGGATACTTTCTACCAAGAATTTCCCCCTTCTTTCTAGGAGAATACTTTCTACCTAGAATTTCCCCCTTCTTTTTAGGAGGATACTTTCTACCTAGAATTTCCCCCTTCTTTTTAGGAGGATACTTTCTACCAAGAATTTCCCCCTTCTTTTTAGGAGGATACTTTCTACCAAGAATTTCCCCCTTCTTTCTAGTAAGATTCTTTCTACCAAGAATTTCCCCCTTCTTTTTAGGAGGATACTTTCTACCAAGAATTTTCCCCTTCTTTTTAGGAAGATACTTTCTACCAAGAATTTTCCCCTTCTTTTTAGGAAGATACTTTCTACCAAGAATTTTCCCCTTCTTTTTAGGAGGATACTTTCTACCAAGAATTTCCCCCTTCTTTTTAGGAGGATACTTTCTACCTAGAATTTCCCCCTTCTTTTTAGGAGGATACTTTCTACCAAGAATTTCCCCCTTCTTTTTAGGAGGATACTTTCTACCAAGAATTTTCCTCTTCTTTTTAGGAGGATACTTCCTATCAATAATTTCCCCCTTCTTTTTAGGAGGATACTTTCTACCAAGAATTTCCCCCTTCTTTTTAGGAGGATACTTTCTACCAAGAATTTCCCCCTTCTTTTTAGGAGGATACTTTCTACCAAGAATTTCCCCCTTCTTTTTAGGAGGATACTTTCTACCAAGAATTTCCCCCTTCTTTTTAGGAAGATACTTTCTACCAAGAATTTTCCCCTTCTTTTTAGGAGGATACTTTCTACCAAGAATTTTCCCCTTCTTTTTAGGAGGATACTTTCTACCAAGAATTTTCCCCTTCTTTTTAGGAGGATACTTTCTACCAAGAATTTCCCCCTTCTTTTTAGGAGGATACTTTCTACCAAGAATTTCCCCCTTCTTTTTAGGAGGATACTTTCTACCAAGAATTTCCCCCTTCTTTTTAGGAGGATACTTTCTACCAAGAATTTCCCCCTTCTTTTTAGGAGGATACTTTCTACCAAGAATTTCCCCCTTCTTTTTAGGAGGATACTTTCTACCAAGAATTTCCCCCTTCTTTTTAGGAGGATACTTTCTACCAAGAATTTCCCCCTTCTTTTTAGGAGGATACTTTCTACCAAGAATTTTCCCCTTCTTTTTAGGAAGATACTTTCTACCAAGAATTTTCCCCTTCTTTTTAGGAGGATACTTTCTACCAAGAATTTTCCCTTTCTTTTAAGAGGATACTTTCTACCAAGAATTTCCCCCTTCTTTTTAGGAGGATACTTTCTACCTAGAATTTCCCCCTTCTTTTTAGGAGGATACTTTCTACCAAGAATTTCCCCCTTCTTTTTAGGAGGATACTTTCTACCAAGAATTTTCCTCTTCTTTTTAGGAGGATACTTCCTATCAATAATTTCCCCCTTCTTTTTAGGAGGATACTTTCTACCAAGAATTTCCCCCTTCTTTTTAGGAGGATACTTTCTACCAAGAATTTCCCCCTTCTTTTTAGGAGGATACTTTCTACCAATAATTTCCCCCTTCTTTTTAGGAGGATACTTTCTACCTAGAATTTCCCCCCTTTTTTTAGGAGGATACTTTCTACCAAGAATTTCCCCCTTCTTTTTAGGAGGATACTTTCTACCAAGAATTTCCCCCTTCTTTTTAGGAGGATACTTTCTACCAAGAATTTCCCCCTTCTTTTTAGGAGGATACTTTCTACCAAGAATTTCCCCCTTCTTTTTAGGAGGATACTTTCTACCAAGAATTTCCCCCTTCTTTTTAGGAGGATACTTTCTACCAAGAATTTTCCTCTTCTTTTTAGGAGGATACTTCCTATCAAGAATTTTCTCCCTTCTTTCTAGAAAGTTGATTTTATTTGTAACAGGAGTTTTTCCTCTCCTCTTTTGGAAGATTCTTTGTACCAAGAATTTTTTCCCCTTTCTTTACATCAAGATCATAATTCCCTTCCTCATGAACCAAAATAGAATAAAATCTCTAAAAAAAATGCCTTTTTTTTTGGTGTGTATTTCCACGCCTATATGCCAAGTTGATATCAAAAAACTTCACGATAAATTCAAAATAACACGAAATATATACTTTCTGTAAATTACTTATTAAATTTGTAGATCAAAATATTTCTCTTTCACTTCTTTTAATGATCAAAGTCAAATCTAAATCTTGTAAAATTCTTGCAATTTTTAAAATTTCAGAAACTTCGAACTCTGTCTACAATAATTCACAGAATTATCATAAAATTTTTATGATAATTCTGTGATTTTCCAAACCATTTTTATTTGCGTGGGGTCCTCAGATTTATTACTTTAACCCTTCAACTTCCTTGAAAGTATAGGCGGAGCGTGAGGGGCCATATCTTTTATTTTTTGAGAACTGTTCGTTTATTTTAAGTTTTATGTACATATATTGTTTATTATTTATTTTTGACATATATGTATATTTGTGCATAAAACTTAAAATGAACGAACATTTTCTTAAAAAATGAAAAATGTGTCCCCCACTCACGCTTCGCTTATGCTTGAAAGACATTGTATGTTATAAAACTTGTTTTTTCTTAAAGCGTTACATAGCATACAATGTCTATCAAGTCATTGTATCTCTTTTAAAATCTTCGTAGATGTTATTTATCACAATAACTCAATTAAAATATCATTCAAATCCATTGTAAAATAAAAAATATTAAATTGACTGTAACCTCATTGAAAATGTTTTTAAAATTGTTAAACCCGTTTGTTTCATTTAAAAAAAAATTTTTAAAAAATATTCTATTACCTGAATATAAGTTAAATCAAAACTCACTAAAATTATATGTAAAAACAATAAAACAGAAAGTCTAGTTTTTCAAAAAAAAAAAATTCTTTAAATCAAAAGTAATAAAATAAGCTTTGATTCAATATTAAATCCTTCCACGTTAGAAATGTCTCGAGAAAAAAATGTTTAAATAACTATTTATTTAATTATTATTTTAGTATATTAAAAAAAACAGTCAAAAGATGGTAATCAAACTGTTAATTGTGAGAAAAACGGTCTATTAACTGTTTTCACCTAATACGGTTAAAAACAGAATTTAATCGCACTATTACTTGGTGCGATAAAATTTTGTTTTTAACAGTCTGCTTACATATAATAGCCGAGAGAGTTAATCTGTCAGTCTCATAACCAACGGAACTGGGGTTCGAGTCCCAGCGTCGACAATGCTCATTACTTTACGAAAAGCCTAGCACATATGTACAGTTAAATTTCTTTTTTATGGTTTTGAAACCATAGTAATTGTAAACTGTCTCAAAATCGTAAAAGTAAAAAATGTTCTTTAGCGTAAACTGTACTATTAATCGGATGGATATGCTGCCGGTTATTTTACCATAATTTTACAATGAAAATTCTAACAGTGTAGGATCAAGAAACTAAAAATGAAAATGAATCGAATGAATAGTCAAAAATGAATAGAAATTCGAAAGCAAGACTTCAATCATCCCATTTGTTTATTAATTACCAAGCATAAATAAAAATTTAAAGGAAGTATACCAGTTTATATCAGGATTTTCTGAACTGAGAAAATAAAAATGCAATTTTTCCAGCATACCACGCATTTTATATTTCAGGGCTCATATATACATCAATTTTATTTTTTAACACTGCGTTAGTTGGTTGTTAAAAGTAAAACTTTTAAAGCATGTTATTTTCAATATTTTTTTGTGTTTTAATGACATCTTTCTCATTAAAGTGATTAACAGTCTCTTTAAAGAACAAGTTAATCTTCACTAGCATCTTGATGAGCTGCATATTTTCCGTTAATGGAAGGAATTCATCATGTAAGACTTTTATTTCAGGAGAAAGTTGAGTTTTAAAAGCTTAACCACGAAGCCAATTTACGAAACGGGATAAATCTTTATTTTTTTTTTCCATGCTCTTTAGCTGCTTAATTATCTTTCGTGAAATGAGAAAACTTTCCGAAAATCAATGACAAAAGTTTGAGGTTTTATTTGCATTGGATAAGATGTAAAACAATATAAACTCGGCGTTTTCGCTAAGTAACTACACTGTAAAAATTACAATCACAAAGGGTGCCGGTACTTTTTATAATAAAATTTTATAGAACAAAAAATTTGATATACCGCAATTTTAACATAAAATCATTATAGTTATCATTGTTTTGTATTACTGTAAAATATACGGTAAAATATTTCAGGATAAAATTCCTTTTACTGATGACAGACTCAGTTCACCGATATTTTTTTCCGGAATTTTTAACAGAATATTCAAAAATTACATTTTTACATGAAAACTCTAAAGAGATTTCATGGTTTTGTTCTGCATATGACGCAGGATAATAAATCGTATTCTTGCCAGAAAATATATGTAAATATGCTGAAGTATTTTATTACCAGTTGTAAATTCATCAGGTTATATTCATTCTCATAAAACAAAACCAGTGTAAAGTTATGCACTGTAAAAAATTTTGATTTATAGTTGCCCCATCCTTGGTGTTGATGTAAATTAAAATTTCTTACATTGCATTTAGCCACATTTTTCTTTACTTTTTCATTGTTATAGTTTTGTTTATTTTTATTTACTAGCTTTTACTGTATCTTTATTTACTTGCATCGCATATTTTCAAGTGCATTAAAATCAGTTTAAGGCTTTATTGCAAAAACATTTCATTGCACAAACAAGCACGTTTACAGTAATATATTCGTGCGGGGATCTTTGTTATCGATAATGTCAACCATCATCTATGAAAAGGTACACCACAATAGAATCGAGGTAACATGTTTTATATACTCGTGATTTGGAATTATATTTTTATAGTGGTAGATGCACTACAGCACTCCCTCGCCAGAATTATAGCTGTGATAGAATTCGATGAATGAATACCACTAGCAGTTTTGTAAGAAGCCGGGAGAGCTGTAGGAAGATCATCGTGGTTTCGATTGCTGATCGTGAGAGCTGTATTAAGTTCACGGTCGTGGTTGCTCCTGTGTTTCCATTAGCAGTCGAGTGTATACAGACCGAAGTTGTGTGTGATCAAGACTGAGTAGCAACAGCACGAGGTGGTGGATAATGTCGCAGTCACTAGTCAACTGTTCAATGTGGACCATCCATCGAAGTAGGCGTGTTCAAATCCAAGTGGGAGTTTCTGCCACGGTTGGAGTGTTCACATCACGTCCGGGTCACCAATGTGGGGATGGTAGCTATCGACAATGTCAACCTTCATCCATGAAAAAGTACTCCACCATAGAATCGAGTTAACATGTCTTATATACTAGTGAATTGGAATTATATTATATTTTTGCAGTGGTAGACGCACTACAGTTCGCAATAATTCTTTCAAACAATTATTATTTTGACAATATTAAATAATTTTTTGCCCGAAAACTACAGTTCTGAACTTAAAAATTTATTTAGTTCACTTAAATAACAAACATAGTGGCAAATGTGAACCAAATTTTTTACATTGCAGTTTTTAATGTTACTTCACCATGAAATCCTCTTAAGTTTATCAAACGAAATTTTTCTCTTTTATACATAATGTATAACTGACATAACTGAAGTGCCTTTTGGAACCTCAAGTGTTGTTTTTTTCTCGAATATCAGCTTCTAACAAAAAAAATTTCTAGTTCTTGGTACTTAATGCGAAAAATTATTTTCAACAGATTATTACAAAAATTCTCAAAAACCGTAATTTTTACTACTCAACCGTAACTACGAAATCGTAATAATTATGGATAAATCGTAATATTTATATGTATTAATTTCATATTTTTTAACTGTATTCGAAGCAAAAATATAAATTCTCATCTCATTAGTCAATATTAATTCACGTTTTCTTAATTTTAATCTTAAACTTGAAGCTTTATTAAAAAATTCAAATAACTATTCTTCGTTGCGCAATAAATTTCCCAAATTTAATTGGCTTATTAAGAAAAACAGTTTGAAGATAAGACTTTAATGTAAGTACTTTAATTAATTTTAATAGGTGACCTGAAGCTATTAATGCAAAAAGTACCTCAATGTGTTTATTAGTTTTAAGTAGTTTTTCGATGGAATTTTATTTTCCTTTAGCAATTTAATTAAAAAAACGCCGATGATACCAGAAAAAGCACGAAATTTCATTATTGTTAAACTGGTTTAGAATTTCAATACTGTCATTAAAGATTGTATGGGTTCTCAATTTCCCACCTTCATAAAAACATGCAAATAAGGAGGACATACTTAAAATTTTGCCATGCAAAAATAGAACGAGCAACTACACCGAATCTATCTATGAGAAATATATGATAATCTTTTCCTATTTCGCAAAGAGTGTTTTCAATTTTGAATTTTTTTTTCCGAATATCTCGTCTATAAAAGAAAACGAAAGGAATTTAAAATGGAAATTTTTTGAGAAAAAAAATTTTATCCACATTTTTTTAAAACATTTTCCTGTAACATTAATATTTCGCTATACCTTATTTGTATTATCCATTTAAAATTTAGCTGATGACGAAGAGAAGCTCTAAATTAATCACGTGTCCTTATTATGATAAGTACATTGTAAAATATTACTGATCAAATTATGGTAAAAAGTACCATAAAATCCATTTTTACCGTAATTTATGTAGTAGCATTTATAATAAAATCACTGTAATTTTGTCAATAGTTAAACTTTGACTCTGGTTCGACATTTCTCTGAAAAATGGGTGTAAAGAAAAAAAACCTTGGATTTAGTTCAAAGTTCTACCACAACATTGGTAGAACTTTGAAGTTTTTATTATATATATTGCAGCTAATTTGATGAAGCGTTGAGCCTTATTTTTAACAGTGAACGGTTGTTGGGTACTCCAGTGGGAAATACATTTAGGGAAATGTTTGTTTTAAAAGAAAAATTTCCTTCATTTGTTAACAATTCAACTAACATACAAACTATGAAAAGAACGTAGATTATATACAAACTAAAAGTAATAAGAATAATGTTTTTAAAATAAAGAGAACGGAAATATTAGGAGATTAGAAAAAGATAACCATCAGATGGTGGTAACTTTACTAATGTTAAAATCAATAAGTTTTACATTATATCTTTTTCCAGATTCCTTTTTTTTCTCCCCAAAGAATAAGAAAGTTTCATGCGATTCGAAACTCATTGTCCAACAATGTTTTAAAACTACAAATAAATGTTGTTATTTCGTTCTATTTGTTTGGCGTTTGTGTTGTTTTGTCCTTTTAATGATTCAGGTGTGTTTTAGTAGTCAGACAGAAATAACTATTCTTATTTAATCTTTAGAAATACTTGCAAGCTTTGCTGATTTGCGTCCACAATTCTGTAACAAATATTATGAACAAAGAAAAAGATTGTTATTATTTACATATTTATATTTAAAGATTAGTTTTAAAATGCTCTGCGTTGTACGCATCTTTTGTAGTAATAATAAAGTTTCGAGTAAAAATTGAAACATACGTTTCGATTAAATTTTACAATTTTGTAAAATTTAGAGAAACGTTAATGATATTTTTACAATTTAACTGTTTTCAAAACTAGTTATTCATTATTTTATTTTTGTTTCGAGTAACTATTTTTACTTTTTTCTATTGCTGTATGGTAACTCGAGATAAAAATGAGTTTATTCAAACGGCCCATTTGCAAAGAGGAAATTTGATTTTTTATTTTCTAAATTTTTGTTTTTGTAGTGCTGAGACGTATTGTAGATGCAATACATTGTTTGTATAATTTATGAGCAAAAAATTAATAAAAAGAATTCAGTTGAAACTAAGAATACATTACTATGTTCATTATAAACATGCATTTTGCAACAAGTAAGTTACAAACATGCAACAAGTAAACATGCATTTTGAAACCACAAGGATCTGATCTTTAAGTAACTAGGTGTTTGCTATAATATTGACAAGAGTGCCTGAATTTATGCTACTCACTAGCTACGAAAAGTACATGTTACAAACTAAGTATATAAAGCTTCTAGGAAAAACCTGGTCATTTAGAAAACTACTTGCAAGAGGGGTAAATTACAAAGCAGTATTTAACTAATACCTTCTGAAAGAGAGAATGCCTCCGTACGGGTAACAATAAACGAGAAATACGATCTTTTAGTAGTCTGAACGTTGTGGCACCTTTCTTATTAACCCCACTGCGCAGTTTATGCTAGTTACGTAATTTATCCGTCCGGAGACCTTCCCCCTTCTAGAAGGTGTTGATTTTACCTTCTAATATCCATCCACGGGTCAAAATGACCTATACGATTGGGTGGGTAGCTGCAAATGGTTTATGAAATTTGTATTAAATACCAATAAAAGACATTTGTGCTTTTTTTCTGTTTCAACGTAATTTTTTCACTTTTATATGTCAGAATTTTGCGGAGTTCAAGGAAAATAATCTATCAAATAAGTCCGTTTTTTCAAACTCGTCTCCATTGCTTGGCAATGGATATGAGTTTGATAAAACTCAACTCAACTATTTTACTAAATTTTCACTAAATTACACAGAGAATTTCCATGTTATCTCGGAAATCTTTTCAATGCTACGTCTTTTGTTGGAGTGGTCCCATTATTTAAGAGCGATTCCCGGATTTGTATATTTTTTACATCTATATCCCGCACAATAAGTAAATTACTTTAAATGCTCTCATGTTAACTTTTTCCTATGGGAAACGCAAACCGCAGTACACTGCTCATTATATTTCATCCCCCTGCAAGGTGGCGCTACTATTGTTGCTGCAATTGTGACGCTATTGCGATGGACGACTTTTCATTTTGACAATCTTTGTAGTTTAAAATGTCAATAATATTCCATCACTATTAAACAAATAAAACTAATGTTTGATTTAACTAATAATTTATGATTTCTTTCGCAAAATGTTTGAGCTTCTATTAAAAAACAAGAAAAAATTACTAATATATTCTATATTTATTGCTATATCTTCAGATCAAACACAACTTTGAAAATGTTTTGTCAAAACTAATCCGTTTTTAGGAAAACTAACAAAAACTACCACAGCAAAATAGGGTGCAAAAACAAAATGAAATAAAATTAAAAAACCGTCTTCTCGCTCTTTATAAATTTAATCCTCCTTCAAGAAAACAACTTTTTATATAGAGTTTTTTTCTCTGCAGCCGGTAGAAAAATAAGGTTCCAACAACCATTGTTTGCTAAGATGTTTCCGAAGAAAAACTTCTTATTTCCGGTCTTTTGTTAGAAGAAGGTTTAAGTATTGTAGTAATTTTTTTCGTATAATTCTATGTTCTTCAACTAAAGATTTTTTTTCTTCTCTCAATTCAATAAAGTAAGACCAACTAATGTAAGAACTAAAGAATCTACAAAAAATTACAGATGCGTCGGAATTCCTTTTTTTAAAAATTAATTAAACAACTTAATAAAATGGCTAGCTTTTTACAGAGACAGTCAAAAGTCTCGGATTTAAATATACACTTTTTTTTTCTTTTTGGGACTAAAAAATTTAATGTAAATTAATGTACAATAAGCAGAAAAGTAAAAATGCACCTGTAATCCTTTCTAAGTTAATTTTCTCAGGTGGTTCAGAAATAGCAATTCAATTACAGTTACAGTCAAAAAATTATTTCTTTATTTAGCTAGAGTTTAAGCTCTGTATATTGTTTAGTTATGTGTATATGTTGTGAAAATCATTTAAAACAATTTCTTAGAGGCTTAAACAAGCACTTAATTGGTGCATTGCCATGAGGTTGATTCAAGATTGGAAGAGCTGACGACATTTTTAGAGCTGTTCCAGATTTTGTCCGATTAAATGCCACATTCTGAGCTTTTTTGGAATTACGATCGGGAGTTCAAACCCGATTGAACTTGGTTCGAATCTAAATTTGGAATTCTAATTATTTTAGCCTCAGTGATAATATCATTCGTAGTTGAAAGATCTCAGAAATTTTGATCTAACGATTTGCGTGGTTCAATACTCTCTCAATTAGAACAAAAGAATCACTGCGTAAAAATGTTTTAATATTCTTCAAAAAATTGTAAATAATAGAAAAGAAGGAGTGATTCTTTTTTTGAAATAAGTAAATCTATGAAATAGATTAAATTTTTATAAATATTAAACAGGATTATGTACTCTAATATTATTAAAATATTTTTAAATAAATACATACCTAACTTTAATTTTAAAAACTGTTAGCGTTCATTATTAAAAATAAATTATATTTCTGATTACTTTTATCCCCTTTTTCTTTTTTTCTTAAGTGTACATACAATCCTGATTTTTATTTCTTCAATTGGTTAAGAATTAATTTTCATTACTAAATCCATTTTTTTATCCATTGGTTAATTTGTGTTTTATATGCACTAAAATAAAAATGTATCACGTGTTGAACTTAATTAAAATCAATACATTGATCATAATCTATTGGGTGAATCCAGTTTTCTTGATAGAGCTAACAGAAAATTTATTTTCTATATCGTTTTTATATTAAATTGTAGAATGATAATATTTTACGCTATTTTCTCTTTTATACAAACAAGATTTGGGGATTGTGACGTAAATGTTAAGATAATTAATATTTAATAATGGGTGATTCCCACGAAATATGACAATTCACTGTCCCTTGCTCCAAGATCTAATACTATAATTCTAAAAGAACTTTTAAAAAAAAAAATTAATAAATAGCATTGCAGTTAACATTTTAAAATGACTAAGCACTAGCATTGACTGTTTTGTATAGTTAAAAAATTTAATTGAACTTCAAAATTTCATGTTTCTGGCATGTCCCAAACAATGTTTTCAATAATAACTAGCTTCAAAACTTCCCATAAATCTTTCAATATCTAATTTTTTTTTTATCTCAACCTGTGTAAGCATTTCTAGAATATACGCAGAGGGTATTTACAAAAACTTCGTTTAAAAATTTTTTCTCTGTCAATAATTTATTTGTCCCAAGAAAATCTGTCATTTTCTTGGCTACTTTTATTTAGTGGTTTATAATCAAAATAGATAGAGCCAGCAATCAATATCTTATGTTAATAGATTGATTAGATACCCTCCTATATGAACATATCTTGTTGCATGAATAAAGAACCAATTTTCTGGTTTAAATTCTATTTCAAAAAATTTTTCAGGGTGAGTAGGTTTTTGTATTGTCATTTTCCTGGCTTCTTGAAATCATTAATAACATAAACTACATAGATTTATCTGAGTTATTTTAAGAAATCCTGTTGTTTTCTACAGAATATAAACGTCTTAGGCCAAAATATTTAATTAAAGTTATATGCTATAAAATGGCGAATTCGTCATTATCCTGGCTGTCATTTTCCTGGCTTATGAATGCCAGGACTTTGAAGTGTTACCAGAATTTTTTTTTAACTGCTAATACTGTAAGAAGGGAAAGCAAACTTAACCTAATACCAAGTTTATATATGATTGTAATATGCTTGGATCTAATTAAAGTTATTTATTTATTTAATGATTGATTATTATACAAAATTTTATTCTGTACATATCAGCAACGAAATTTTTTTTTAATTCTTTCTGCAGTGGATAAAAAGACTTAATTTAAGCAATTTATGGTCCATCTAACTTAAAGGCTTAAGTTGAGTTACTTACTGTTAACTTAAAATGACTGTTTTTGAACTTCTAAGATAATATGTCATTTTCCAGGCATTCAGGATTAGGTGAATTTCTATTTTATTTTTTTTCTCGAGAAAATGTCAATAAACTGCACTGCTGTGTGTACGATATTAATAAGTGTAACTAAAGAAGTATACAAAAAATTTTTTAGATTAGTTCGAAGACTTTAAATTTGAAGAAATTTTTTGGTCCGAATTGTCATGTTTAAAAAGAATCACCCTATTATAATGCTGTTAATAAATTTTTATAGCTTTAAGTTTTTAAAATCACAAAATTTTATTTTCTCTCTATGGAAATGAAGATTTTATGAAAATAAAATCTTCATTTATAATAAAATAGTCAAATAAATAATATGCGGTTTGAAATATTTTATATGTAATTTTTGCAATCAGCACAATATTTGATCATTTTTTATTTTATTTGGTAAATGCAAAATAAGATTCTTAGACAATTATTGTGTTTATTCAAAAAATATCCCAAGTTAAATTTTATTAGTTTAGTATTTTAATATGTTCATATTTGTATATATTACCTTATGAATTTTAAACGACAGATAAACATATATTAATTTGTGATTCTTATAATAAGTTATTTTTATTACAAAAATAACAAAAAATATTTTCTTTCCCTACTTTTTATATGTTGTATTGTATCGATATATATTTTATATTAAAAGATGTTTTTTTTCACCTTTATATGTTAATTCAACCAATTTTTCGATTAATTTTTTTACTACTACTTTAATGTAGAATATTTTTAATCGTTCAGTTATTGAGTTTAAATTACTGATAGATAAGTTACAGAGAAATTACGTTTTTATTCTTAAATGTTTATTACTGCGAGCAGTTCTGAATGATATGCAATGCCCAGTTTTTATCAAGCTTTGCTCAAATTTATTGTAAAATCACTTTAAAAAATATATTTATAAAAGAAAAAAAAACGAATTAACGTGACAACTTAAAATAATAAAGGCAAAATAGAAACAAAACGCTATATAAATTGTACTCTAAAGTAATTTCTGTTAAGTATTATATTTTAATGAACATAACATATAACTTTCATTAATTTTAAAAGAAAATTTTAAAATTCCAAAAGTTGAGGAGTTTTTTAATGTATGCGATTAAAGATTTCACGAATGTTATTGCTTTACAAAGTAAAATGTGTGGTTATAGTTCGTTGTATAAGTTAGGCAACTTTTTGATTAGTTTCCGTGTTAATCTACTTAAATGTTATTTATTTTATGATAATCAGAAAACAAATACATCCAATGAGTTTTAGGGAAACGTGGAATATTTTGTCAAAGAAATCTATTCCTTAGCAACCGCGGAAAAAATTAAGTATCAATAGCTTAGTGTCTTAGAGATTTATAAAATTCTTCTCAGTTATCCAGTAACTGATAAAAATTAAATGAAAGCTTCAATTAAACAGTAATATCTTTAACAAAATTTCTGTTAAGAGTGAAAAGCGTATGCGAAATATTTAGACGATTTTCGTCTAAAATTACTATAATTCAATTGTTTTAATATTAAATAGTTATTTGTAAAGTTTAATTATACCAAAGATAATGTTATATAAGGAGCATTCTGAAAAACAATCCTATAATGAAGATTAATAAAAAGAGAAGAAGAAAAATTATTAAAAATCTTTTAGTTAAGGATTTAAATAAATAACCCCAAGAAATTGAAGCGGTAAGATATTAATTGATTAAAAAACTTCATTGAATTCATAAATATGCAGCCGGAAATAAAATCCAATTTCATATTTCAAGCTCTCAAAAATAAGCACCCATTCTGAAGACTTGACAGACGTGAATGAGAAAAAAAATACTATTATTTCCATATTATTTATTTCCGACTGCATATTTATGAACTCATTGAAGTTTTTTAATTAAGAAAACGTTGGTTTGTTTTAACAATGCTGAACAACAGTTCATAATATAAATTACGGAAGCCCAAAATATTAAAATGTACTTTTTTGCAATTTTGTTTTTAAAAATTGAAAAAAGCTTTCAACTTTCTGCTCTCATTTTTGTCAATGTAAATTTTGTGAACCGTGATGGTTCAGGGGATAGAGCGTTCGCCTTCCAATGAGATGACCCGGGTTCGAATCTCAGCAATGGCGAGTCGATACGAATTCTGCATCCGGCTTGTACCGACCACTGTGCTGAAGTAAAATATCCTCAGTGTTAGACGGATCATGGGTTAGAGTCTCCTTGCCGTCATAATCGCGGGAAGTTTTCGCGGGTTTTCTTTCCATGTAACGCAAATAAAGGTTAGTTCCATCAAAAAGTCCTCCAGGAAGGCAAAATTTCTCCCAATACTTTTGATCCAGGAGTTTCCTTGTCTTCTGGAATGGGTTCAAAGTTACAAGCCTACAGAGTTGAACATTAGTAGTCATAAACCCGAAAATTGGGTCGGCTGTTCAACGGCGGTTATAAAAAATAAAATGTAAATTTTGCGAGGGGAAGAAAGGCACTATTTCTAGATCTACCAGATAGAACATCCGAGTTAGTTCAGAACCCACTTACGAAAAAGGTTATTTAAATCTATTTTATTAATCAGTTGTGTAAATTGGAAGAAGTAAAATAAAGTTATTTTGAAATCAACAAAAGAATTTTTGCAATTTCTTTTCATAAAAAAAGAAGATACTTGAGAAAAGTGCCCCCAACCATTTTGATATCGCACTCTAAAAAATTGAGTATTATTTACTTTACTTTTTTATCCGACCAAGAAACAAAGAAAATTTTATTATAATATTAAATTCAATAGCTGAAGATGCTAAGCACTCTCCCTATTTTATAATATCTATGTCATTATCGATAACCGATTTTATAGTATCGCTTTTTTTCCAACCTTTTATTTCAAAATGAACACTAAGAAGTCCATGAAATTAAAATTTCACGCGATGCACATGTTAAGTAAACTGAGAAATACAGTTTTATTTTACTTTATTCAAAGATGAGTTCACGAGAGAAGGGTTTAATTTTACATTTATGAATATTATTCCACTAAAAATAGTTTTAAATAAAATTTAATTAACAAGTTTATTTGTAGATTTATTTTAATACCATTAGCCTTTCACTTTAATGGAAAAGATATTGTTAGAAACGCGACACATTACAATTTTACATTTACTATGAGGATTAAATTGTATTTGTTTTATAAACCATTCTTAATTTCAAACATTAATAATCACATTATTTCAGACCATGGAAAGATTTTATTTCATGAGGGTGTTGCTGGGATGCAGGCCTGTTTGTATTCCGGAAAAACGAAATAACTGTTGTAAAATCATTTCATTTCTAGCTTGTCTTCGCAAGGACTAAACCCTTCTGGTTACGAAGATTTATTAACAGCTATTTTTGAGCGATGGAAGCAGTTTGTTGCATACAATTTAATTTTTAATAAGTCTTAGTAACTAAGATTTTTATTTCCCCCGAAAACAAACTAGTCATAAGATGGTTTTAATCAGCTTTTCTTTGACACAAACAGCCTTGGGGTTGTCAACTACTTCATTTTTAACAACATATATAATTCGGTAGTTTATATTCTTCTTCAAATGCCAAACTTATCTTCCTTCGCCCGTTTGCTGCTGACCGTGGATTTAACCCTTCTATAATTGATTTAGTAGTTCTTGCTAAACTCACCAGACCCAAACGCCCCTCTTTTTCTAATCCTTACAGAAAACTTGTTACTTTACCGATTTCTTTTTTCTTCCCATTTGATAAAAAAAATTTGCTAGATTGATAATATCCTCTCTCGTTTTGGCTTTAAAGTGATTTTTGGGATTGTTAAAAAGTCAAATTTAGGTCTCTTAAAGATCATATTAGCTTTGATAATCACTGTGGCATTTAACCAACACCTCCTGTTGATTTACCACATTCCTTGTCATTGCAATCTTGGTGAGATTGGACAAACTTGACGAGCTTTCTAATTTAGACTTAAACACGATAGATTTGTTCGTTGTAAAGAATTCGAGAAATCATCAGTTGCTGCACATTGCTTTAATCTTTGACATAAATTCAATGTCGACAGTGGCAAAATTATTTTCACCCCAGTCACATCAGCTCTTTTAATGCCCAGAAATCTTGTTTTAGTCACATGTAAACTGATCCTCTTGTTAATGACATTATTTCTTCTCCACCTCTATATAGCTCGTGGAAATGCATTTTACAATGATTTTCCCTTCTCGGCTATTATGTTTTTTTCTTGGTCTGTTTTTCGCAATTCTTCATTCTCGGCTACTGTGGGTTTTCAAGTTATGTTTCTCACTTTGATTTTCCCATGTTTCGTTGGCAACATTACGTTTTATATTTCAAATAATTTTTGTTTCTTCTCATTCACGTCTGGTAAGTTTTGAAAATTGGCGTCTGTTTTTGACTGCTTGAAACATATCGACTGTTATTTCCGATTAACATACTTTTGAAGTGAATTAGTTTTTAATCAAGCAATAAATAGTTTTTTGGTTTCAAAAAAGAAAAAAAAAAATAGCCACAAAAATTAATGGAAACATTTATTTCCGTATTTTTGAATATTCAAAGGAATGAAATATTTTAGGGTTTTAATTGTAAAAGTGTCTTCATTATCAAATATTGTTGAAATCTTTCTCATCCCTTTAGTTTTCCCAATTCATAGTAAGAATGTTAATTTTTTGGGAATTTGCCATCATTCAATTTAAAATATTTTAGTCCTCCGCACTTAAAGGTGAAGAAAAGCTTGAAAAAAATTCAATTCCAGAATTTGTAAGGAAACCACTATTTGTTCATGGGAGAACTATTGCCTGAAAACGCTTTATATCGCTGGAAGTAATTTTTTTTTTGGATAATTTTTTCCAGTTCTTTTGTTGTTCGGAAAAGAAAAGAGAAAAAAAAAGTGAGTATGGAAGAAAGTTCCTTCGCTTACTAAGCGAATAGAGAATAGAAATATTCTCACCATCTCCTAAGGTGATTTTTCTTCCGTGGATTTTGTAGGCGGCTCATAACCAAACTAACCAGAAGCGGCCTATTATAAATGCAGCACACGGCACCTTTACTTTATATCAATTCTTCTATGATCTTGCAAGATGAAATTTTATTCTTGATTAGATAGGAAATCATAAAAATGTTTACATGCTTTCGAGGCTTGTTTGTTTAGATTAGAAAGCTTAGTCCCTTTTTCAAATATCATTCTATGATAACTGGAAATACATTTCAAATCTTCTATAAAGTATATATTTACATAATATTGAAACTTACGTTTTTTACTATATTTTTGGTAATTTAATTTCACGGAAAAAGGAACTTGCTAAAATAACTTCTCTACTGTCTTATCTCGCTGCAATTTTCAGAGAAATTGTTATTATTAGAATATTTCCTAAGAAATTTGTAATTCTTAGCAGAGCGAATATCACTTTACAGCATTTTCGGGGAAAATATAAACACATAGTAACATTTTCTGGGAAATTTGTAATTGTTCCCAGCGTAAATATAAACACTTTGCAACATTTTAAGCGACATTCCTTATTGCCTTGATAGCATAAACCCTGCAACAAGACAGCGGTTGCTGTAGATCTGCAGATTATTTTTCATCTCACATTGCCTAATAATTTAGTTACAGTTTCTGAATGACTGAGTTTGGGTTGCGGACAAACTCGAATTTATGAAGACTGTGCTGCAAATTGATATAGTTATTTTTGACATGTACAAGTAGAATGGCAAAAAAAAAAAAAAATATTTATTAGAATTGTTTCTAGTGACCATGCTTTGACTAGTGCCCGGAGAAATAAATATGATTGAAACTACCAAAATATGGTAAAATTTACGGTGTTCTTAGCTCTATGGGAACACCGAAACGCACGGTAATTTTTACCAAAGCACTTTAGAAATAAGCTTGGTAAAATTGCTTTATAATGTGTGTTAAAATTAGAAATTTTATAGTCGGAATATATACCTAGACCATGGCATAAAAATCACTTATTCGGTAGAATTTACTTATCAGTTTGTATTTGTAATTATATATGGTAATAAGAACTATAATTTCGAAAAACATAATTTCCGGTAAACCGTAGCCATATAAAAGGAATATTGTTGAATTATTGTTATAAATATCGTATATTTTGGTTTTAGTACAAGAATTATTTTCTTAAATCAGAAATTCCATTACCAAACAGTATAGTAATTTTAAGGACTTTTTTTTTCCCGTGTACGGTTACTAAATACAGATCCCAAAAATATTTTTGTAAAAGAGACTCAGTTAATAATCAGACTTGCTAGTCTAGCAGAAAAGTGTCAAAATAAACATAAAAACAGAAATATTATGAGTGCATTTTTATGAAAACAAAACTGTTTCTAATTTAAATTATATTTATTAAAAATAAACACATTGTTATCAAAAGAAGAACTTTCTCTAAACTAAATTTTTAAAAAAAATTTCTCTGAACAGAATAATTTTACACTTGAAAAGTTCGAAAAGGGTAAAAAAAAAAACGAATTTAAAGCATGCCGTATAATCTATAAGCATCATTACGCATTATATGCAAACATATGTGCTTATATATGCTTTCTTTTTGAACGCAAATAATTGTTTTTGCAAATAAAGAAATCGAAATTCATAACAATAATAGATCATTAGTAAATTTTAAAAAACGATTTTCAAAATGTATTTTCCCTTCAAAATTTCTAATTAATTTTTAATTTCTTTAAAAAAAATACTTCTTTGGAATCATTTTTGTTTGAGCAACTCATTAATCTTAAAAGAAAGTAGCTTTATGTAGTAAAATAATTTTTATTTTTATTTTATTGCGTTACCTAAGCCTAACTTATTTCTTCTTTTCTTACTGAATTTTAAATGTGAACCTTCATTGTTTTTTTTCTTTTACTTTGTTGATTTAAACAAACAGGAAGAAATTTGAATAATCTTGGTGATTTTTTTTATGTTATAGCAAAGCACTGAGTTATGTAGCGAGTCATTATAAATGAAACATGTTCGAAAGTTTAAATTTACCAAAATAATTCTGAAAGGAAAAATAATCTGGTATTGAACAATAAATAATTAGGAATTATAGCTTTTGTTTAAAGGTTTATGAAAGGAGAACATAGTCACAGGCAGTAAAAATGTCAAAATAAAATATACAAAATGAATTTTTTAACAACGTGACTTAATTGAAACAATTTCATATTGATTGAAGTATGGGCAAAAAGAAAGTTTTATTCAGAAATGTTTTTTAAAAAGGAATCATATCCGTTAACCATAAATATTTCTCATACCAATCGGTTTAAGCTTTACCCATATATTTAATTTATTACCCATAAAAACATTTTTTTCAGTCTCTACACATGGATATCAAAATGCTTAAATAGTGGTAAATTCATAATACTCTTATTGCATTGCTCTACTAAATTTTTCCACTAGATTCTACAGATTTTGGCTTCAAATATGAGATCTTCTGTGCTAAATTATCATTTTTTTAAAAATTCTTACTCCTAAAAGGTGGATTCAGATATAGAATTACTTGTATGTATTTCTTTTTTGCGAAACTTTGAAATTGGTTTCAAAGATCAAATATTCGTAGTAAATTAAAATTGGAGTGATTAATTACTGGTAGCTGTTAGGTTTAAACAAAAGCTTGGAATTCGGAGTTCATATGCGTTAATCTTCCATGTATTACTGTGACGGTGCTAGTTTTGAAATAGTAAAGAAAGCTTTCTTGCAGGAAATGCTAATAGTTAGCACTCGAAGTTGTCTTGGTACCTAATAAAAACTGTTTCACTCGAAATATTATTGTATTATTTTGTAGAATGTACGATTTAATAGTGTTTGTACGTATGTATTTTGTTCTCTTAACTTAGTGGTAACTTGAGAGCTGAGTGTGCCTTTGTTACGTTTTTAACGATTCTTTCTATTCATTGTTCGATGTAGACATTATAAACGGTGTTTACCTTGCTATTTATTAAACTATGTTCGGTTGAAAAACAATTAGCATACACCATTATCAATACCGTCATTAAAAGAACAACTCTCTTTACTTAGAATTATAAGTTTTAAATGATGGCATTATTCAGACCTAAATGCTATAGCATTCTTTACAACTGATTGAAACATTGAATCAAATTTTTTTTTTGCACGGACAAGTGGCGTTATTAAATCACCGTCGACTCTCAATACGAAGCATTATTGTTACGCATCTAATACAGAACGTTTTGAACTTCGAAAAGTGGAGATTTAAGAAGTTGTCGCAGAATATTTAGTCTGTTTTAATAAAAGGCAAATGCAGCAGTTGGTTTGTCAAATCTTTTATTGCTATAACGGTTAAATAATCGAAAGCAAACAATATCAACGACTCTTGATAGGGAATTAAGTAAATTATCTTGAATGACAGAGCAAATTATGTGTGTAACGTCTCTTTACACTAGTGAATCAAAATGAAGATTAATTAATCGCGATTTTCAAAAAATAAAACAGCAGATTTTACAAAAATAGTTTAAATGGGACTTCTTAAAGATACGTCGAATAAGATTTAAAAACAGAATAGTAAAAGACGATTTCCTTTAAAGAGTTTTGGAAATGTATGCATGAGTACATTAAAGAAAGCATGCACACAAAACTGATGACTAACTATACATTTTCAACTAAATCAATCTAAGTAAGAAATAATCAGACTGTATAAGACCATATGAGATTTTTTTGTTTTGTCATTTAGTGAATTTTTTTAATTTGTTAACCTAAGATTAATATATAGAGTTACCATATCAGTAAATCGGTCATCGCCATATGAGTTGGTTGCAAAGTAAGCAAATGCCATTCAAAATGCGCGATAATTATGTTCTCAAAAAACTAAAATCAATGCTTAATAAGCCTATATACTTTTCAAAAGTAATTGTTTGTGTTTAGTACCCTTAAAGTGCACTTATTAGTGGCCATAAGTAAGCTAAAACAATCAGGATAATGAAATAGACAATTATAAACAATTTATTAACCAAGCAATCCTTCAAAGATCTACCAAAATAAGTAAATAAAAAACACCAGATTAATGGATTTGAGGAAATACTTGCAAGAATAAACATGGAGATTATGTACAGACAATAATAGAAAGCTCTAAATACCCGAAGATATCGATATCAAGATAAAATAAGCATTAAAATAGGTATAGAGCATAGAAAAAAAAATCGATGTTTCAGGGGCCATCGAGAGATCAATTCTAGACAAATAAGAACAGTCTATCAAACTGATGAAATAAGTGATACGAAAAGAAAATTAGATTATGAGGGCAAAGTAAAAAGACTCCTGATTAAGTTTTAAATTTTTTTTTCTACTTTAAGTGATACGTCTACTCTTTTTGGATGACAAGTTATTTTATCTGTTGTTTGTACGCATGCGTAGCAAAAATATAAAAGTTACAAACTTTAACAGTGTGTTTCTCTTGGAAATTAAACATGGAAAAAAATTATTAATATTTCCTCATCGATTGTGAACGTAATGATAGCTTTTGCAAAGTAAATGATAAAGGTGAATGTATTTTAAGTTTCAAACATATTTATATGTTGAAATCGCTGAAAACTTATAATCTAAAAGGGAGAAACATTTTTGAAAGAAATGATCTTTTGTTCTGCTTAATTAAAGAGTATGCAGTATTTACTATAAAATTGATAACGTTATAATTTCTTATGTAAATAAAAAAGTTAAACTCGGCTGCACATTATTTTAAATAATAATAACTAAAAAAGAAATTGAAAACGAATGAATTGATTTAAAAATCCTTTCAGTTTGAATAATGAAAAAGTCATCTATAACTCCCTAAGTCTAGGATGTGTTTCATAAAGTAATACGATATCCACGATAACCATTCACTAATTTAATATAGTATTCCATATTAGTAAATTGATAAAAAAATATCTACTTCACATTCTTTAAACTTTCCTAAAACCAAATCTTTTTCAGTTCAATTACTATCCACATGAAACACTCAAAATTTTAAATCTTTCTCAAAAGTATAAACTTTCTACCATCCACTCTTCAGAACATTTTTCTTTAACAATTTAGATGTCTCTGATTGGCATGGGTTGAATTTTTTTACACACGTTTTAATCACGTTGAAAATTTTTACGTTACAAATTGGTATGATTAAGTTGAAAATTTGTTGTAAATATAGCAATCTAGCTACACTAATGAATTATTGGCGATAGTTTGGTAATCATCCTTTATAATGATTTTTAGAAAATACTATAGCGCTTACCGTATTTCACTATCATAAATACAGAGTCTCTATTTAACACTAATGACTAAACATCTAACGGATGTAATATATGAAAACGATAAGAATATATTCTTGGAACCTTTGTATAATGACATTTTTAGAGTATTTTATTGTCAGCCAAAGTAAAACTTTGACAATATTACTTATCACAAATACATTTTAATTGTGATTTTGAGTGAAACTTTTAAGTAATCTGAAAGTAATTGCGAAAGTTACTATTAGCAGAATTTAAGAATAGCAGAATTTAGAAATTACTATTCAGCAGAATTTAAGAGAACACCTTAAATTCTTCCCCTTACTAAAGATATTCGAATACGTGATAATAAGAGACATTATTGAAATAATAACACCGAAAAGGCTTTAAAATATCGAATTTAAATGTATGTTAATTATAATAGTCAAAATTGCCCGTAGCTGAAGCAAAAGTAACAATTTTGTAACAACAAAATCAATATATCTTTAGCATGTGGTAAGGTATGTTTAAAAGGTGGAGTATTTTCATACGATCGATGTTAGAATATGTCATGCGTAAGCGAAAAGTTATGTTTTTTTCCCTTGGTCTCTCACCTTTTATGTTTTTCATGTTCTTGCCTCAGAAGCGCCCGCAGTCATAACGAACTAAGTTCGCTCGCCTCAAACTACTATTTCGCTAGCAAGTTGAAATATAGTTACAAGTAAAATAGAATTGAAGTTATGTCTTATTTTAGTTTGTAAAAACAGTATGCGGAAATATTATGCGTAGTGTATAATATTACACGGAAATATTTATACAAAGTTTTAAATTGTAAAAATGTCCCTTTGACTTTATTTATTGAGTATAGAATAACTGTACTAATACATTTCAGCCGACATGCACCCAGAAATAGAGTTAATCTTTACTATTCGCGAAATAGAATTAAAAACAATTAACAGCTCTCACGTTTACAGTGACAGAATCACAAACTTTCCAAGTAACATCATATTCTTTTTTCATTGAAAACTGTTCTCCACAGAAACATTTTAAAATGTAGTTAGAAGGGTATTTATACCACCGAAATAAATGGCGTCAGAAACAGCTGAGGAAAAGAGTTATTTAACCAGTTTTATCCCGACTTGTTACATTAAAGTGATATATACTGTTTGTCTAAGATGGGTACTCAGACCGCCACTAAGTTTGCGACAGTCCGGTGCTATGGAAACAAGAAGAGGGCATTTTAGGGAGGGTAGCTTCGATGAAAGGTCTCCTTTTCTCTCGCCGAAACCAGTCCTAAAGAGAGACCCCGCACCCCTTCTTGAAATAATCATACCTCGTTACCATAGTGACCGCCACAGCTCCAGACGAATGTCTGGCAGAGTACCTATCTTAGACAAACAATATATTTCTCTTTATGTGGCACCATAAACTGGTTATTTCTCAATCAAATGGCAACTCTATAGTTATTACTCCTTTTGTCGGGTTGTCGGAAGTAATAATGTAATTTGATACGTTAATTATTTATTGATAATAGTTTTGTATTTTTGGAATAAAACCATATTATATTATAAAACCATGTTTTATTTTTAATTTTACCAAAATCAATAACAAAGCACTTCGGTGGAAATTATCGAGCTTTTTAACTTTTCTATAGAGCCTGAAACACGGTAAATTTTAACACATTTTTGTAGTTATGACGGTATTCTTTTTTCTCAGAGTAAAACGCATTATTTGTTGCATCCAGCTTTTTTTTTTGTTAGTTTAAACATTTGTTAAAAAAAACTTTTTTTCAAAGGACAGTGTTTACTTTATCAAAAATTATTTCACGTAATCACCCCAATAGAGAAAAATATTAAATAACATTTAAAAATTCCGTAATTCGTTTAGTTCGCAAAATATAAGAAAATGTTTTGAAAAATATTCTTTACTTCAAATGGTCAGTCTTGATACACTTTATTGCCTGCGTCTTGATGCCATGCTTTTATCATGTCGACCATATTTTTATCTCACCCGAAACTCAGTGAAGCAAAAGTAGTCTGTTGGGATTGGTCAGTTAGTGGTCGTATCACTTTCGAAGAGGTTTTGTAGACAAATTGATGTTGTTCTATTTAGTTGAAAGAACAAAAGTAGAGTAAATATATAAAATCGATCGTAATTTCTTTTTTTATGGTACATTTCCAAGAAAATAGAATGTTTATGTTCCTACTAAATTGCGATAACTTAATTATTTTAACTTGCATCAATTTTTAATTTCAATAAAAGTTGTCTAACTTTAGATATATATTGTCAGTTATATAAGTTACACTGCAACAAATTCGTATAAAAGCAGCAGCGAATTGTAAAAAAAAAATCAGATTTTATTTAAAAAATTTTATTAAAATAACAAAAAGGAAAAACACAGTTTTATATGTAAAATTTTATTTTTTGTTACCAATAGCTATGAAAAACTCATTAAAAAAAATTTTCTCAACTTTTTAAATAAGATGTTTTTGTTTAGCATAAGGCTATAGTATAAAATAGTTCACTAATTAATCCTCTGATAGTCCGTATAATCTGTACATGTCAGTATAAAGCAGTCCTCCGAAGAATATGAGCACCACCCCAAGTCCTATTAAATGCTATTTAGCGAAACAATTACAAAAAAGTGGAGACAAAATGAATATAACTATACCGAAAGAAAAATGAAGAAAAAGCAATGGATCAGTCAAGGCAGCGCAAAATTGAGAAGAAAAAGGTAAGCTCCATATATTTCTTAAAATTGCAATGAAATTCGGTAAGATTTAAGAGATTTGGTAAGATGTGCTAAGTGCAATGGCGATTAAAGTCTGTTTCTCTATGTTTGACGCCAAGTTCGTGTTTGTAGACGGAAACATATAAAACCTTAAATCCGTGTAAAATAAACAGAACTTTTCAAAAGAATTATCAAAATTAAAGAAGTTTAAAAAAATATCAGTCCAATTATTTTGAACTAAAAAAACTAAATTAAAATAATAAGCTTCATTATGTTTTATTTATAAATATATTTTTTGAAGTATTATCTAAATATCTTGCCGAAAAATTCAGTCGACAAAAGAGGAGGAGGAATAAGACCATCACAAAAGCTTGTCACATCAAATTGATGAATGGCTTCTTTAAATTGCATAAAATTGTCACAACCATCAAAATGCGTACCATAAACTCGTTAAATAAAAGGAGGAATCAATCAAAAGGAGCTTTTGTTTTAGAATAGGGTTGAGTTTTTAAGTGCCAAACGACCATAAAGTTTACGAACTGCGATAAACGTGCCTCGTTTCTCTAATGCTTTTATGTTTTTGAAGAGCGCTTTTTCAACGTGACGAGATTTTTGTAAAAGTGTGCATAATAAAATGCGTATCTGTGTTAAAATTAACCGTAAAAATAAAAAATATGTTTAAAAGTCTGATGATATCAATAATTTAACGATAAATCCCCACTAAAAAATATATAAAGATATTTTTAATATTTTTTTACTATCTGAGATCGATATTAATAATTTGAAAGACTTAATTAGCTTTTAAAATGTTTGTGCTATCCTGAATAAAACGGGGGGGAGGGGGGGACAAGGAAGATCCTGAATCACTTTTGATCTTATGATCTGATTTTCACGTACTAGGACTCAATCTTAATGATGAGGGGGTGACCTCAAATAAGCTTATTAATAAGTACATTCAATGTTTTAAGTTACGAAATCAGTCACAAAACGTACTTTTTTTTAAAAAATAAACATACCTTTTTTAAAACGGATATCAAGTTCTGTACCTCTAAATATAGGGGGTAGAGCGGTTCAAAGTTTGGACCCGTATATTATTATTTTTACTTTTCACGTATTTCGTTTTATCTCGATTTTTTTCGAGGAATCGAAAATTTTTCGCACACGATGACCGAGAAAAGTGCCAGAAAGTTCCGAGGATAGAAAAAAGGTTCTTTAACCCCTTCCTTCTCGCTCCGGTGAAAATGACGGGGTGATGTTTCGCCCTCTATTTCTCGCTCCCGTGAAATTTCCGGGCTAGAGCGCTCAGTAGTAATGCACCAATAATAATAAAACTAATTCATTTCTTTTGCCCGGAAATTTATTTCCCATTTTGCGCACCAGATGGCAGTAACAGGAAAAATGTTGTAATTGTAGATAGTTTATTTTTAACTAGATGTCAGCACTAATCAAATGCGTGTATTTGGCAAAATAGGCACTTTTATGACCGTTTTCTTGAAAATTAACCGATCGTTAAGGGGTTAAGTTCCAAGAAAAGTGCCAACTGCTTTCAGCAACAAACACTCGGGGAAGTAACTTTCGAAAACCTGCCTTTTCTCCACAAATTATACCATTACGTGAAATATACCCCCTCCGGGCCGTTTTCAAGATTTATTATTTTATAAATCCACTAGGGGGCTAAACCCCCTGTTCGCTGCCGCTCATCAACCCCGATGATTGCTTCGCAATAATTGTCTTTTCTTGGCAGAAAACAGTTTTCCTACATAAGTTAAAATTATTCACTTAACATATATAAACTAAAAGGAATTCTGTTTGCTTACTCTTGTGCCTCTACTTCCCAAGTCCAAATATTACTATTTACTGGTATTATAAACATTTGGATCTCTTGATGAACGGAAGTGATTTTTCGAAGTAATCATTTTTTAAAATAACATTTATATTCTTATAACATTATATTGTTCAAACAAATTTGATGAGTTCACAACCATAATTAAATATTCTCGCTAATAATAGCAGTACTGGAAAATAAGTTTAAATTAGGGATACAAAAATATTTAAAGAAAAACAATACCTTTACGACTATTATTAATTTTACGCTGATGACAACCAAAACAATATTTAAATGAATGAGGAAAAACTGGATCCTATCACGTGATTTCGCGGCCAATAAAAACTCACGAAATTGCGACACCATCATTAGATTTTTATATATAGTAAGATATATATCTTATACTATAATACGAGGAATGATTGCCAAGTCGAAAATCGCCCCAGAATTAATAAACTCCGGTAAACTTGGGGGTCTGGGGTTTTTGGCCACGAGGAATCGATTGGCGCCGGTTTTGAAGCGCTACGGTCGAGCAGTTCGGAGTTACAGATAAGATATTTTCAAACTTTATTAGTTCTGTATTAGTCTGTTTGTAATCACAATATATCGCCCCAGAAGCCTCGCCCAGGCACGAAAATTGTGTTTTGACATAATGAAGAAGTATTTTTTTTCTTTTTCAAAAATTTGGATCAATTTTTTAGTTATCAGTCATTTTGTAAGAAAATCTATACTTTTTCGTCTTCAAAGTGCCGTATTCAAAAAACTTATTAAAAAACTACATATCTCTTATAAATGTATGCTAATGCGAACCTTACAATTGAAATATTAATTTTCGAAAACTTAAACCAATAATATACGAAGGAATTAATAATTTAATTGTAAGGTTCGCATTAGTTTACATTTATCAAAGTGGAGAAATGTTTAACTTTTGTATTAAAAATGTGGCAACATATTAGATACGTAAATAGAACGCTTAGCTGTCGTTGTTCATAATTGTTATAATAAGTCTTTCCACGATTTAAATTCTTAAAATTTTCTTTGTCTATTGCCTAATAAGTTTCAAGCGGTAACGTGCTGCCATCTATAGCCAATATGGCGAACTAATAAAGTTTGATGACCACACGATTATTTTTAAATCACAAAATTAAGGTAAAACAAATATAAAAGAAAAAAATAAGGATAACTTTGATGTCAAAATACGGCTTGCACAACATCGACGAAATCCTACGTGCGATTTTCAATAACATTCCGTTTGGAGGCAAAGTCATGGTGCTTTGTGGCGACTTCCGACAGTGCTGTCCAGTTCAACAACGTGCCAACAAAAGTGAAATACTCGACCTTTTGATCAAGAGAAGCCATCTGTAGCAACACTTCAAGACTTATTCGCTCGAAAAGAACATGCGCGTTGATCCCGAAGAAGAAGAATTCGCGAAATACCTGCTAAAGCTCGGCGACGGGGAACTCGAAGTTAATGAACTCGGTGTAATAGAAGTCCCAGAAAAAATTCGCTCTGGTGGTAACCTCATCGATGAAATCTTTAGACCATGCCTCAGAAGTAGGAACTACGAAGCAATGACGAATAGCGCTATTCTTGCACCATTGAACGACGATAAGGACAAGATCAACGAGCAGATTATCGCTATGCTTCCAGGCGAAGAGAAGACATACACAAGTTTCGACTCGGTAAAGGATCAACATGAAGGGGGAATTCAATTCGCGCCTGAATTCCTGAACTCGATCAACATCGCCGACTTGCCTCCACACAATCTGAAGCTCAAGAAGAACGCCATCATCATGCTTCTCCGAAACTTGGACGTCTCTGAAGGAATGTGCAACGGAACACGATTGATTGTCACCGAACTTTGCAACAACATCATCAAGGCTAAGATCATCACCGGTCACCACGCAGGCCCACAAGTACACCTTCCAAGGATCACGCTCGACTCCAGCAAATCACAGCTTGGCGCAACTATGCAACGGCACCAATTCCCAGTTACTCCAGCATTCGCCATTACGATACACAAGCCACAAGGCCAAACATTCGAATTCATCGGCGTGCTTCTCCTCACGACGGTCTTCGTGCACGGAATGCTCTACGTCGCGTTTTCAAGAGTCAAGCGTCAAAGTGCGTTGAAGGTCCTGCTGCCTCCTGAGAATCCAACCCACACCCGAAACGTCGTATGGAAGGAAGTCCTGAACAAGAGAAACTCACCATCCGCACCTGCCTCTCCGACAAGAAACTACCTGGACAACATGGAAGACTTCGCAATCGATGATTAATGTTTATTATGTTTATGCTGTTATAGGTTTATAATATGTTTCTTATGTATGTATATATGTTTGGTTTTTCTAAATAAATTTGTCAAAAATATTGAACTTCAACACACTTCAATCTTTACACTGCTCACTTTGTACCATTTCTTTAATTGTAGAATTTTTTGTTATCAATTACATTTTATTTCCTATGACTTTTCAAACTTTACCTTTGTATAGAATAGTTCCCTTTCCAAATTCTAACTTTGTTTAGATAGTTTACAATGGCGCACTTTAACCAGTTATCTTTTCACCAATGGTTTCACAAATTTTCTTATGGCATGTATTGTTTTGATAAATCACAATTGAAAATTTAAATCTTCGAGTTAGCTTCGATACCTGTTTTCTTCGAGCCGAGCTCGGTAACCCGCTGGTATATTAAAAATGAAGATAACAAAAATTAAAGATTTTTATTACGTTTTAAAATTTGATTCTTCATTAAGCAATTTATGATTTTTGATAAATAATTGCTTATCTATATCACTCTGGAATAGAAGTTGAAAATAGATGAATCAGAAAACTTTCTTCATACGAACTATTTAGTGGATAAAAATGAAAGAATTATATTATTATATTTATGCAAATAAAAAAAAAACCCGACCCAAACTGTGAATGTGAAAAATTAAAGGAGCAAAAAAATATTAAACGTGTTTCTTTTTATATAGGAGAGTAAATTTATACAATGAAAATTATTTGCAAACTGCATTTCACTTGGGAAAGCCAAAAAATAGAACACTTACATTTAATTTCACTTCAGGTGTTTTAGAAAACATTTATCATCCTTTTTTGTACGGAAAAAGAGGGATGATTTTTTAAAATAAAAAAAGAATGTTGTTAACTTAAAAAAAAAAAAACGTGAATTTGTAACAACTTTTTTTCTTATTTTGGAGAGACGATGAAGAGGAAAGTAAAAAATTTCGAAGAAATCTTCCAGTTTTACCAATTTATTTTTAAATTAAAGTTTGTTATAAAAATGGCTTTATTTTGTCATGGGAAGCTTATTTACATAATAAATTATTGTTTACTTCAACAAATGATTAACTTTAAACTGATTTCTCCCGTTGCGCTCAACATTTTTTAATCTAGTTGTTATTTTAGAGAATATGAATGAGGTTTTTTGTAGAAGTGCACGAGTCACAGTGAGGAAAATTGAAACAGTTAAAAAAAAAAAGATTAAAAAATAGACGTATAGTGTAGCCTTAAATTATTGTTATGTTGGTGAAAAACAATTTTTTATTTATCCAACATTTTGTTCACTAATCGGTTGGCAAAATTTCGAAACTAAAAAATTTTAATCAACAGCCTGAATTATCTTAAAGTAAATTTAAGTTAGCATGGTTTTTCAAAACTCTTTCGCCAAGGAAAATAAAAAGAACACAGTTTAAGTGCTTTACACTTGAAGCAAAGATATAGTTTTAAACTATAAATTCCATCTTACCGTAAAAAATTATTTGGACTTCAAAATAGACCAATAATTGAATTAATTTAAAAGTTATTTAACTCTTTTAAAAATCGATAATTTGGTGATATTTTTTCACCTAGCTGAAAATTAAAATCATTGCCTTATTCACATTCTTTGGCGAATTTTAATGAGCCCAGATGATGTAGCGTTGGAGTAAATTTTTAAATGTTAAAAACTTAGACCTCAGACGCTTTTCATTCTCTCAAAACTGTAGCTTTTCTCCATGTTGATCTCTTGCGCCATTTTCAGAATAAACACATAGAGGGTGCTGGTTAAAGATAGGCTAAACTTGATCTCAAAGTCATGAGTAACAATTGCAAACTCACAGCAGTTATGAAAATACCATTATTCACAAAAAAGTATAATTTCATGCAACTACAGAGCCTTCAAAAATCAGCCTTAAGACAAAAGATTCTAAATTTTACGCTGAAACATATTTACGTTAATCCTTTATAGATATAAAACGTTTTCTTGTAATAAAATTATTTTTAGGATTGAGATTGAGTTGTTAAACAAATTCATTTACCTTTAATACCTAAAATTTGTTAGATGTTAAGATGTATTTTTCCATGGGAAAGTGAGTTGCGTTTTTAAAATTTTACCTACTGTAAAGAATTGGCCCTAAACTTGATTTTCTGAGCTTATAAATTACCAAATTTATAAATTCTGCGTTTTTGATTCGAAGTAAACTCGATGAGAACCACTCAACTAGAAGAACGCGTAACTCACAAGAGAAAATAAATACCCAGTTTCCTTTTGACTTGCTAACCTTTGCTGGTAACCACAAGCTTTTCATTATGTAAACAGAGTAGTTTATTTATTTATTTTTATTTATTTATTTTTATTTATTTATTTTTATTTATTATTATTTATTTATTTATTTTTTTTTTTTTTTTGCATTTTTGTATTTTCAAAGCTATTAGCAGATGGCGGATAAGAAAGTTATCAGAAAATAGCTTTCCCTCGACATTTAAAAAATAATGAAATTTATGGTAACCACGGCCAAATAATGCTTTTACGCTTAACACGTGTTTATAAAAAGCTTCATTACATCATTTAGTTGCATAGCTTATTTTATTTTAAAGTGAGTGATTTCTTAGTCTTAGTTTCTTGTCCAATGAAATTTCCATTTCACCACTTAAATTAAAAAAGGTTTTTCGATAAGAGTAATCACTACCCCTACACTTAATGAATAAATTTGGAGTGCTCCTTAGGAGTAATCGGTTCAGGCGTCAGTCACACAGCTGGTTAGAGAGCTGGAGGTAGTGAGTTCGATCCTGGTGGCCGACGAAACAACCGACGTGCATGCGCATCAATTTGACATCATATCTACTGTGGCCTATCGTTGGTTGTGGTGTGGAAGTTTGAAGAAAAGAGTACCAGCTCAGACTCCGTCCAAGCCGCAGGACAGGGTTAAAAAGTACAGGCTTTCTCCTACCATGGCTGTTGAAAGATAGACCCTTTAAAATGAGGCTAGGTGCTTTGTTATGTTTCGCTGGTGTGTGTGTGATAGAAACAGGATTTTAAATTTTTGTGAATTTATCTTTGCGCATTTCGTTGAATATAGCATAAATCTGGACAACTTTTCACCAGTATAAATAAAATAAAAAGGGTTGTAATTCGTCAGCAACCAACAATAATAATGCATATCTTTGAACGAAAAAAGCGTCGGGTCGTTTCATATAGAAACGTGGCGAACAGCAAAAGCTGAGGCCATGTTACTATTGGCTAGACCCTACACTAACAATAATAACTTAAGACCTTAAAGATTTTACATTAAAACCAAAATTCTTTATTCCATAATCAATGCAAAACAAAATTCTATCCAAGTTCACGTTCACTAATACCACTACATCCACAGCCATCCCTCCAAATTATTGGATTGAAGATGGTGCGTCATAAATGTTTATAACTGACGGTTACAGTTATGGACATTTTTGGACTGTGTAAAGAAAATGGGTTCGTTGAGCCACGAATTTACTATCTCTGTTTACGATAAATGCACAAATTTCAAATATTGTAGTACAGAACTATTTTAGTTATATTAGAGTGAAAGGTGCTCTCAGAGGTATTATTATTTCTCAAATTAGCAGATTTAAAAGAATCTATAACAACAAAACCAACTTGTCATTGGAAGTGGAAATTTTCAGAGCTAAACATTTTGCAAAAAATTTCCAATTAATTTTGTCAATCACCTTTTGGCCTAATTTCAATTTTAATTTAATTTTCGAGATTTACACTGTCCAAAAATGCCTAAACCGTAACCGTCACTTATATTCATTCATGACGCACCATCTTCAATCTAATAATTTGAAATAACTTCTCTTTATGTTGTGGTATTAGCGAACGTGGAGGATAGAATTTGGTTTTGCATTGATTATCGAATGAAGAAATCTTTGGTTTTATGTTTATAAAATCTTTACGTTCTCAAGTTATTATTGTTAGTGTAGGGTCCTGCCAATAGCAACATGGTCTACTGCTTTTGTGGTTCGCTAAGTTTCTATAACGTAACCCGAAACGTTTTTTGTTCAAAGGTATATATTACTGTTATTGGCTGCTGTGGTGAGTTACAAAGCTTTTCATTATATTTTTATTATCTATATCTTTCTGTTATAAAGTATAATATATATATATTTATACAACGATAAACTAAAAATAAGTGTATCTCAATTAAATACTTATTTTGTGCATTTTTGTAGTTTATTTGTTAGGGTTAAAAGTCAATTTAATATTATATAAATTCTGGTACCAATAATAAATCGAGAAAGCGTATTTTTTTTTACTGCCACTTACCATCAGTTGACACAAAAGAAAATCTTTAAATGAGATGTTAACTTTCAAGTAGCAGTTCAGACTTAAAAAGAAAGACTCATAAACGGAAATAATAGCATTAAAAATAATCCAGATCAGATCAAAGGAACATGAAAAAGGTTATTTGCAAGTACAAGAATTGGATTGCATGGGAATTCAAATAGTCATCTAACAAAACAAAAAAAAAGTCACTAATGCCAAAATCAATAGTTTCATGACATCTGCTCTAAGCATTTTTTGTAGCTTCAAAAAATAAAAAACTTGTGTAATTCAATAGTCATCATCCAACATTGATACGATAAAGGAAGGATAGTTTTATGTCTTTTTTGCCCTTTTTTACCTTTTATGTTCTTTCTTACATTACCGATTCAACTTAGGTTTTGAGTTCCATTTTGTTTCATTCAACATAGTGAAGAATTCTTCAAAAATAAAGTTTTAGGTTTTTCGTTGTCATAATCATTAAGAGTAAACAAAATGTTAAGAAAATTAAGGGCATCAGTTTAAAAAAACAGTAGTAAAAAGAAATAAGAGAACTTTATTTTTTTTTTCAAAACAAAAAAAATGTTGAGAACATTTATTAGGAAAAAAAGTACTTAAAAGCTTTATAGTTGCAAAAATTCCTTTAAAAAAATTTTTGTTTCATGCTTTGAAATTAATATTCAACAGTCCGTAAAAGGATTTCTGTATGAGTTTAATTTATACATGAATTTTTTAAAAGTTAGAGCTTTAAAAACTAAGAATCTCATATATAGTATTTCTCCAACTTTAATACGATAAAATAACGGCAGTTTTCTCTCTGCCTTTTTATCTCTTTACCTTTCATGTTCTTTGTTACATTACCGATTCAGCTTTGGTTTTAAGATTCTTCCCTTATTTAATTCAACATCAGGAAGAATTATTCCAAAATAGAGGCTTTTTGTCGCAATTATTAAAATTAAAAAAAAATATTTAGAAATCTTAAAAACTTAAAGAAACATTAATGTTAAATGTAAGTTTATTATTGGGATTTATTTTGTAGAAACAAAGTATCTCTGTCTTCCATAGTATTTTATTATTAAAAATATTTACACTAGGATGCAAAGTTAATGTACAGTTCTTTTTTAAAACTACACTGTTAGAATTTTTATTCCGAAATGACCTTAAAATGAAAGGAAGCAGTCTGTCCAATCGATTAACCCTAAAGATTATGGTTGGGAAATATTTTTACCTTTATGGTTTGGAAACTGTTTGCAACTGGTACAGTTAAAAAACAAAGAATACAAAACTATTTACAACTAGCATTAGAGTTTATTATCATTAGCATATAGTTTACAAAAACCATAAAATTAAACGGACATTGGAGCGTTGTGTATGTTGCGCCATCTATGCGTGATTGAGAGTTTCGTATTCTATAGTCTAAAGTTATTGCTTGAAGAGTGTGGGGCACTAGCATCTTTTCAAGTATTGAAGGGATGGAAGAAATATTGTGGTATCAAAGCTGAGATTCGAACCCCTCAGCCAGTTATGAAATAGACCGATTAGCCCTCTCGACTACAGTATGTCCCTATCTGCAAGAAACGAAATGGCGTCATAAGGTGAGCCTAGTTGGCTCGTATAGAATTCTGGTTGTTAAACCTTATTGTGTAAAAACAATCAATAATTGTTTTTTCTCAGACTTAACAGTTTGAATATAATCTTTTTTATGGTTATTTTTCTGTTTTGATTGAATATGGCAAAATAACAATTAAATGAATTGCTATTTAACCATCTTTACTGAGAAATTTATAACAAGGTAAAGGGGTTGGTCAAGAAAAAAACCGTTTGATATAAACACATATGTTGAACTACCATTTATTTTAGGCAGATACTTTTTATACATGGATAACTTTTGTGATCGGAAAATAATGAGTTTGGTAAACACAATAATAGTAGTTCAACCACAGGAAGGATTTTTCAGACATAAAGTTTTACTTTTACGTAAGCATTTTAATATATATTAAGAAAATTAAGGAAACATTAATTAAAAAAAAAGAATAAGACTGAGGAAAAAAAATATGGTTAATACGATCAAAATATGGTATAATTTTCAGTATTTCTGGCTCTATAGGAACACTAAAAAGCATGGTAATTTTTACCGTCGCGCTTTGATAAAGACTTTTATTAAAATTAACAACAAAATATGGTTTTATTATCATGCTATTTCTAGTAATACATGTGGTGAAATTTGGCAACTTTATCATGATACCTTAGAGCAATTTTAGAAAAAAACTATGTATTCTGTTAAATTTACTTTTCAGTTTCGTATTTTTACTAAATGTGCGGTAATAAGAACTATAATTTTGAACACCAGAATATCCAGTAAACTTTTAGTATATGAACGGAAAAATTTCAAATTGAATGCTTTAAATCCTGGATATTTTAGTTTTTAATACCAGAATCATGTTTGTTTTTTTTAAACAGAAGTGTCATTACCATCATACACTACGGTAATTTCACCAGAATTTTTTCTCCGTGAACGAGTCAAAACATAATCAGTGGAAACAATTTAGAAAAAAAAAATTGTCATTCTACTTGAAAACAACAGGCAGCAGAATTTTATTTACCTATAATTCCAACTCAGTTATTTAGAAACCATAACTGAAAGAATTAAGTAATCGGAGATGAGAAATAATCCTCTACCTTGCTGCAGGGTTTCTGCCAAAAGGATAATAAGGAATTTTCCAGAAAATATTACGAGACGCTTAACCAGCTTATAATTACAAATCTCCCTGTGTATTTGAGATTATTATCGCTCTGCTTAGAATTACGAATTTCTCTGGAAATACTACAAAACCTTCATCCCACTAACAATTTTTCTGAAAATGTAATGAGATAGCACTGCAAAACAACAAAAGCTGGTCATCTTAACAAAAGTTTCATTTCCTGTGCAATTAAATTTTAAAAAAAATTGTAAAAATTGCAAAAAATAAGTTTCAAAATTTTAGAGAGTTTTATGCTTTTAGAGAAAATCTGAAATTTATTGCGAGTTGTCATAAAATAATATTAAAAAAAAAATGTCTAAGCTTTCTTAACTAAACAAACCAACCTCGAAGACGGAAGTTCCATATTTTCTATTTAATCAAGAATAAAATTTCATCTTTTAAGAACATATAAAAATTGATACAACGTAAAAGTATCGTGTATTGCATTTATAATCGGTGTTTTCTGGTTAGATAAGGTTATGATCCACCAACAAATTCCATGGAAGAAAATTCACCTTAGGAGTTGGCGAGAATATTTCTATTTTCTATTCGCTTAGTAAGCGAAGGAACGTTCTTCTGTGGATAATTTTTTTTCTTTTCCGAACAACAAAAGAACTGGAAAAAATATTATCAGAAAAAAAAAACTACTTCCAGGTATGCAAAGCATTTTCAAGCAATTGTTCTTCCGTGAACAAATAGCGGTTTCCTAACAAGGTCCGGAATTGAATTCTTTTCTTCACCTTTGAGTTTAAAAAAAAATAAAATATTTAAAATTGTGTGATAAAAAATTTCCAACAAATTAACATTCTTACTATGAATTGGATAATTAAATGGATGAAAAAGATTTTTACCATACTTGATGACGCAGACACTTTTTTTTTTAATTAAAACCCTAAAAAATAAAATTCCTTTGAATATTTAAAAATATGGAAATAAATGAAGAGCTTAGAGGAAGAACCGGCTAATTGACATTTTAGTGAATTTGAGTAAATAAGTGCTAAAGTTTTAGGTTACCACTTCGACCGTTGTGTTTCCGTCGTTGAACAGCAATCCAATCAGTGTATTTGAAGTTTTTATTTTCTATTTTCAACTTCTTAGCCTTGAATCTAGAAAACAATAGAACACCTACTTAATAGAAGCACAAGTAGTTCAAGTTTTTCATTTTCACCAATTTTTTTTTTCTCTCCGTGTCTAAGCGTTCGATGCCAAGCAAAAGATTTTCAAGGGTTGTTTATTGACTATTTGTGCCAAATCACTTAGCCGGTTCTTCCACTCAATATCTTTGGAGTTAATAGATTTAGCAATATAAATGAATGTTTCATATTTAGATATAGCTAAAATAAGAACTTTCTCTGAGAAATCTAATTTGTTTTTACAAATGTCACTTAGCTGGTTCTTCCACAAAGATCTTTAAATATTAATAATATTATACAGCATAATCAAATGTGCAATCGCAACGTGTCAAGTTTTTAACAATGTCTGTTCCGTTAAATTGAAAGGTTAACGATATTAAAATAAATCTACAAATAAGAGCTATTAGTCATATTTCAAAAATATTTTTAAGTGGAAAATATTCATAACAGTGAAATTAAATGTTTTATTCATGAATTCATGTTTTAATATTGTAAAATAAAGCTATCTTTTAATTTACTTAACATGGGCATCACATGAAATTTTTTATTATATAAACTTAAAATAAGGTATTGGATATTAAAGTGAAAGTTTAAAATCGGTTATCGATAATCACGTGGATTGGTTATCAATAATCTCATCTCAGTATCTGTTTCGTTGAAATGAAAGGTTAACAGTTTTAAAATAAATATACCAATAAACCTTTTAATTATATTTCAAAACTGTTTTTAAGTAGAAAATATTCATAACTGTATAATTAAATGTTTTATTCATGAATTTATCTTTAAATTTACTTAACATGAGCATCACATGAATTTTTATTTTATTTTATAAACTTAAAATGAAAGATTGGATATTAAAGTGAAACTTTAAAATCAGTTATGGATAATCACGTGAATATGAACAAAATAGGGAGAGACCTTAGCATCTTCAGGTATTTTAATTGAATCTATTTTTATAATAAGTTTTCTTTGTTTTTTGTTTCGAAAAAAATTCAAAGCAAATAATACTAAATTTTTAATAGTATGATATTAAAACTATCTGGAAAATCGTGAAAAAGTATATTTCAAGAATCAATTAATTACCACATTTTTTTTAAAAAAATTAATATTTTTTAGCTGCAATATTTAGTTAGTCAGAATTTCCACATTTGCAGACATCATGTTAAAAGTAATACAGTGACTCCGAATACTTTTTCAATAGTAGTTTTTGCAGATGATCTTAATGAAAAACTATAATATGTTGTAAAAATTTACTAATTGTATACCATTTTGTATGTTCAATAGCTTTTAAATTTTATTATGAGTGGAAAGCTCACGATATGCATTTTATTGTTGACGTGAGTCAGAAACAAAAATAAACATTTGAAGCAAAATAGTGTATTATTTAAAAAAAAATTTTTTTTAACAAAGATAATTCTTTCTTCATGCATTTACAATTTTGTTGGAAGGAGTAATTCTTCAAGCTGAATCGTATTATATTATCCTCTTTTTGTTATACTTATCATTGTTGAAAATTTTAGAGCCTATTTCTTAAAATGACACTAAAAGTTCTACATAAATCAATAAAAAAAAACACGTGTCACTATATATATATAAAACTAAAATAAAATCTATTTGTGAAAAGATTGATTTTGAAAGATAAAAAACAACTTTTCCAAACTGTTGAACAACAAAAATGGAAAATCATAATACGTCAGAAAATAGTCTTGTTTTAGATGTCAAACATGTTAGGTATCCCATTACCTTTCATAGATCAATTCAACAAAAAAAAATATTACTTTTGATATATTATAAAATAATGGATTTATATTTTTTGAGTGATCCGTAAGAGATGTTGAAATAATTTAAATGAAACGCCTTCTGGATATTGATGCTTTTATTCATTTTATTCTGAAGTAACATCTTTTATAGAAAAATGCCATTTTTATTATTTTTCTTGGATTCAGTTCAAATATCTAAAACAGGCTTTTTATTATTTTACATAAATGTTCCTTGCATATTTATCAATGAAACGTGTCTAATACATAATTTATAAACTTGTAGCAAGCAATTTGCGAGAAAGGTATTTGTAATAAAACTATGCATTTCTATATTAGTCATCAAAAGACAAATTGTAGCCTTACTGTTTCGTGCATACTTGTTGGACAGCAAAATCGCATGAAAGGATTATTAATTAACAACGAGCCAGGTAGCTTTTGTTTTCATAAGAAAACAAAATAATAAAAATAACTGCATTATGAATATTTACCTTTGATATTTATTTATCATTCCTTCATTCATTCTTATTATTATTCTTTGTTAGAATTATATCTTTGTTAGTATTATTCTGTATTATTACATTATCTAGTTATAATCTTCTTTATTACATTTCATAATATTATTCATAAATAACGTCTAAACAAATATAAAATTATTTCATACACACTATATTTTAGTCTTCAAGAAGTTCGTAAACTAGTATAATAGTGTTTTAAGAGTAATTTTATAAATTTAGATCAGAAAAAAATATATATTGTATTCATATGATACTTTTGAATACTTAATATATAAATCAATGCAAAGATATACTAGGTTTTATCTGATAGTGTATCAAACTTTTTTTATACAGATATATTTTTACGCACAAAAACTTTTCGAAACTTAATGAAGCTACAATAACGCAAAGTAATAAGAATAAAATGCTAAGAAATGTAAAATAAATATGACGCCAATCAAAATTTTGAAAGAACTTAATTCTCTCAATTTGTAAAATGCGTTAACGAATTTCTTTTTAGCTACGCAAAATCGACATTTTTAATTGGAGACTTAAAATTGTCGATAAATTACTGAGCTCATAGAAACTGTAGGCGTCAAAATAAAAAATTTGGGAGCTAAGTTTAGTCTAAAAACGCTATTATTAACCTGAAATTAAATTAATTTTGAGCATTACGTATACATAATTTTGATGACATATTTAAATGTTGTAAACCTTGGGTGAACCACAGTTGACAACTTATTCCTTGCAAGCCGTCCATTAAAGTAAGCGGATTATTATTTTTTTTTTGTCAACCCGTAACAACTTTTCCGCAAGATTGGTCTGAGTATATTGATGTAAGTTGTTTTGTTCAAAATCATTTTATAACAAGAATCAAACATTAAAGCATAGTAATTCAATAAATAATCCCAAGAAACTGAAACGGTAAGATATTACTTGATTAAATACTTCATTCGCTTCAAAAATATACAAAATTTAAATACCTGCTTACATGTTTCAAACTCACAAAAGGCTTGCCAGGCGAGACATTCATGTCTGGCATGTCCTGCAAATTACCCGCCAGTTTTTGAGCTCTTGAAACTTATCGACTGTTATTTACAACTCGTATATTTTTGAAACAAATTAGTTTTTTATCGAAACCATAAAAATTTTTTGATAATTTCACATTAATAAACTTTAAACTAATTTATTTTATTTTATTTGATATTTTTTTTTTAAATATTTAGAACAATTCTTCTGAAAAAATTGGCGAAAAGTATATATGTATTATTGCTCTACATTTTTTTTTTTTTTTTTTTTTTTTACCATTCGCTTTTTCGGAAACTCCGCAAAACGTTTTACATACGGAAAGTATTCGAAGCTGATTAAAGTTTTGCGATTTTGAAGTTTTTTCCTAGAAATATGTAGTAAGGAAAAACTAAAAATGGAACTGCTTTTATTGATAAAAGCTAGGTATCTTTACATAAAAGAACTACAGCAAAAGAAAGAAGGGAAAAAAATTTATGCTATATTTTTTTTCTTCACATGCTTCTTTTTCTGGGAAGAAAAATGGAATATGGAAAAAAAAGTTCGCCAAGGTAAGCTGGGCCGAAAATTCTCGTCTACTGCAGCAATTCTTTTCTTTGGGAGAAAAAATGAAAAGTTGGGTATTGTTTTCCAGCCGGAAGCGGTCTGTCGCCAAAATAGTCTATTGGGAACGGTCACCTAAGAGATATCACTTTAGAGGAGGTTTGGAAGATAAATTGCTGCGACATTGTCCAGTTTGAAAGAAGTATCGTAAATAAAAGATATACGAACTTATTTCCAAGTTTTTTTAAAGTTACTAAAACAACTAAACATATAGTTCAGTTACTGTCTGATGATTTTAGTTAGAATTGTAATGATATAACTAGTTTTAAAAATTAATTATAAAAAAAGGTTACAAAAATATTAAAGAATTCATATAAGCATAACTACATTTTTTAAAACTTTTTAGTAGTTTTATTAAAAAAAAAAGGGAAAAATTAAGATAATAGATTATGGTTGGATAATTTAAAACTTTTTGAATGAGTGGATAATGCCATTCACTAAGTGATAATCAATTTTAAATATCATTAACAGTTTTAACATTAAGTAAATAAAAGACAAGAAACGAACAAAATTTAAAAATCTTTCATCCAAGTTGGCATTTTCCCAAGTAGCTTTCATTTAAATTTTTGCATTAAAACATTGCTAAAATTATAACAGGAAAAGTAATTTAAAACAAGCTTTATTTCTACTTAAAAGTATCAAGAATTAAATGAAAAACATCGTTAAATTAAAATTCTATAAGCCCATGAATTTTACTTGTCTAATCTAGTAATATATTCCAAGAATAAGAACATTCTTGGAATTAAAAAAAATACTACTAATATAATTTTTAAGCGGAATTGAAATTCTTGAGCTGTTTGAGAAAAGTGTAAAACCATTTTCTATCAGAAAATGAAATGAATATAACCATAATTAATGACGAGGAACTTCTAAAATACTTTCTGCAACTACATGGAGCAATTTCATAATAATTTTTAATTTTGTATCTTGAATCATAATCTTTTTTTAAATTTGTTTCTTTTCTACAGTGTCTGAATATTTTGCTTCCAAGGCACAAAATACATTTCGAAGAAAAAATTTAATAGCGTCTGAAATGCAGAAAGAAATTGGTAAATTAAAAAAACAATTAACATATCCCTGAAAGGGCGTGTTAATTTTGTGGTATTCTAATAATTTTTCTGAGAGTTAGTGTCACAGACTGTCTATCATTCTTACATTTATAATGTGGCTAACATAGTATGCAGTCCGTAAGCTGAAACAGAATTATTGCTTGCCTCATCTGATTCAATCGATCACTACAGTGGATGTGTACTTTCGATATTTGGTTCAACTTTGCTACCTTATGATTCCAAACGACATTCTAAAACTACAGGAGTTACGTATATTTATTGCGTACAATCGTATTTATTGACTGTATTTATGTGAGATGCTTTTAACTGTGTGAGAGTGATATTACTTGGTTTTACGTTATTACCGATTGATATGTATAATCTATTTTGAGAGTAGCACTCCAATCGTCTATGTTTGTCTTGTCACTCCTAGAATTATGATGAGCAATCTTTTTCTTTGCAGACGATAATTAATTTTTTAAAAAAATACCTTTGAAAAATTATTGAATGATCTGAATTGAAAAACTTTTCAAGTTTGTTGTAGCGGTGAAAATAACGTTTATATACTCCGTTGCAAGTTAAGAGAAGACCATTGCGGTAGAGGGTACAGGATTTAAGTAATCATCTGCGACTGCATATAGTTCCGTTTTATTTAGCTCTCAAATTATATAATTATGCTTTCAAAACAAAGTAAAAGCTTTTAAAAATGAAACTTGTCGAGCAGAATTTTTTTTTTTTTCTAATGGCAGGTACTGAACATTCGTTCTTCACCTGGGATGATGCCGGAATTGTTGCTCATTTAACGTTACCCAGTGGGCACCTGTGAACGTAAGTCACGGAGGCGAGTAACAATACCCACGCTACACTGCCAAAGATACCCATTCATAGGGTGGGTCACATTCACACAACAGAGGACGACACAGAGAGAGAAACATTCATGCCCAAAGCAGGATTCGGGCCAGCAGTCAGACTCGCTAACCGCTCGGTCACCTGGCCGGCTCGGGCAGAAATTTTTTTCGTGCTGTTTTTTATAAGCAAAAAGAAGGCCGTGCTACGACGTTTCAAGAGTTGGCGATGTTGATATTCGTTCGCGCTAGGAGCTTGGCATCCATTTGGCGTTCACTTAGATGCAAATAAGCTCTCTCCATAGGGATAATGGTTTTTTCTTAACTTTCAATAGAGTCTAGTACTTTTTTAATTATTATATTTTACCGATGTTTCTGACTTCTATGCTTTTTATGCCGTTTTAAATTTATCTTAGAGCTTATGATTCTATGCTTGCACATATAGTTTTAACATAATGGCTACATATATTATAGCTCCAGCGAAAACTAGAAATTATTCTTTTTGAAAAAATATTGAATGATCAGAAGTGAAAAAGTCTACTAATTTATTGTAACAGTTAAAACTACGTTTAGTGCTTTATTTAATTTATTTAGCGATTTTTGTGACTTCTATGCTTTTTTAAATGGATCTTTTTTAAATGGAGGGCAAATGATTCAATGGGATCAAAAATTCCGGTACTGATGTCAGTTAAATTTCCATTTATATCGATTGAACATAAAAAGGTAATGTCATAAAACCATTTTACATTGTCAGCACATTCTCTATTGGACAGAAAACCACATAGTATAACCTAGTTTGTGTTTTTCAAATTACGGTCAAACTTTCTTTGGGTGCCATCAACAAAAAATTAATAATAAATATAAAGTTTTCCTTACCTTTTAAATATTTCTTTAAGATAAAACTTATTCTCTTGTCTTTTTTTTTAATTTTCTCTGCAATTATTATATTTTTGATTATGATTATTATTTTAAATTAAAGGCTCGAAACTGAAAGCGATATCCTTCATCAAAAAGTAATACTATAATTATTACCTTATATATTAACCCTTAATAACTACCACCCCTTTGTATTGTATACTGGGTCATTTAGACTCATAGTTAGAGCTATTAAGGGTTAGCACTTTATGATGAGTATTATTAAGTCGGTATCCATTTTACAAACATTAAGCAGTAAATAAACAATATTTACGGTTAATTAATTGTAAAACGTATAAGTAGTAAATACAAATAGTAAGCAATTTAATAAAAGCCACTTGAGAAACAAATTTTAGAGTTGATTGCATAACACAGCAATCCTTTGGACAAACTGTAATATTCCTCTAACGGTAAAATAAATTTTTCGTTTTCAAATAATGCTTCTTTCAGTTTCTGTTGTATTGTAATACAAAGAATTATTTTGATATATTTTGAAAAAATGAGGAATACAACAAAGACGATTATGGCGAAAAGTTAAAATCGCAAAAGTAAAATCTTCCCGCAGGAAGGAAAAAGAAAACCCTCACGGAGATATAAGAATATAAGAAATATCCGTAGGGCACAAAAATAGAATATTCAATTATATTTAGAAAGTTAGAATATTAAATATTCAGGAAAACATTTCCCTTTATGCGGAAATTCAAAGTGGATTTATAGGCAAGGGAGAACGCGATAAAATATTCATTCTTCAAAATATGGTAGGGGGAATTTTGGTTTGATTTCGGGAAATCAAATTATAGTTATGGGCTATAAATCAAACATACGTGCTGAGAAGGGTACGAGTCAAAAACAAATATATAGAAGGTAAGATGAGGGTATTGATAAAAAAAGAAAGGTATTTTTTTTCACAGGATATATATATATATTAGGAACAAGAAGATTTAAGTCGTATGTGTAGCAATTCTAAGAATTGAAGGAAAACAGCTTCGCAGAAAGCTGAGCTATACCATCTGAACACTGAACTAGTATTTAAATAAAAAAATAAAAATTATTAATTATTTTTTTAATGTTTTGAGTGAGATCGCTTTTTAAGCTTAAGATGATCAATCCTTACACTAAAATACCCTTTTCCCAGCTTTTTTTTCTTTTTTTTATGGCTAAAATAGCTTTGTTCCTCATCTCTCTAAAAACTGAAAGTAGACCATTCGCCCCGACTTGAAAAAATTGGCGAAATATACTTTCGAAATCATTTTAAAGAATGTTATTTTAAATGCCAAAATACAAATTCTGAGCGAAATCGGTCAAATAGTTCTTGAGAAATCAAGTTTTAAAAACGTCAGTTAATTTAAAATTTGATTTCTCAAAAACTATTCCACCGATTTCGTTAAAGTTTAGCATTTTTCCATATAAAACTATATTCATTAAAATACTTAATAAATAAAATTGTGATTTTATGATTAATGATTTTTTTAATAAATAAAAATTATATTTTCTACATTGTTTAAAATGATGTAAAAATTTGTGTGCCTTGTAATTCAAAAACTTTTCGAGTATTGTTAAAATTTAAACAATAGTTATTAGGGAATTAGTTTTTGAATGAAATTCTCTTTGGATGAACTATTATTATAATTGTCTGCAAAAATTTTTCAATTCATTCAAAAATTTTTCAAGATATGGTGGAATACGTAAAAAGTGAAATTAACATTTAAGAGTCCAAAATTTGGACCGCTCTCCTGGTCAAATTTTTGGCACCATATTTCCCAGATTGCAGCTACCTCTTACGTTCTGTTTCTCAGAAATCGGGATTCGTTGAAAAATAACATGTTTATTCAGAGAAAGTTTTTGTACCTGATTTCTTAACTTAAAATATCGCCTGGACTAATTGATTAGTATATTTGAGATCACCTCATCCGATTCAGATTGAATTCTAGTTCGTAAAAATCTAATCACTAAATCAAAAGTTATCAATGTGGTTTTTTTTTTTTTTTTTTTTTTTTTTTTTGCGCACTGTACCAACACCTCCTAGAAGAAGGAAGGCCTCAGCACGGATCAATTTAGTAGTCCGATGTGACGAAGTTAACTGCGCAGTTGATGAAGAATAAGAAAGATGTCATTACGTTCGGGGTACTAAGCTGCGCAGTGGTTGAAAATACGAAATATGTCATTACGTTTGGACTACTAAAGGATATTTATGGTAACCCGTGCTGAGGCCTACTCTTTTCTAGGAGGTGTTGACTGTACTTGGTAGAAATTTCGTGATCCTGGATAAAGCTATCAAATCAAGTTTGTACTAAAAAGCCATTTCTCGCCATTAAAGTGGCAACCACATTCTGCGCTTTTAACGTGCAAAATTTCATTTTTCTTACTGGTAGGGATGTTGGTGTGACGTAGAACGCATCGCGTTGTAAATTTTACATCAAATTTATCGAATTATTTGTCGAGTTTTAAAATGTTTTATTGGGTCGTATCCAGTTCCATAAACACCTTTTCAATTCCACGATTTTAAGTCATTTATTTAGCACTGTAAAACGAAATCTAACACCAAGTTGAGCATTCAGTACAAGAATGCACAAGCAGGCGACAGTTGCTTTATTTTAATAAAGAGAAAATAAGGCCATTGATTACTCTGGTTGTGATGCTCACTGGGATATTTTCACAACTGTAGTGAACCAAAAACTTTTTTCAGTATAAATTAACTACTGAAATATTAATTTGTATAAGTAGAGAATCTATATTAAATAGAAGGTTAATACCGAATGAAACCGAAGTGAGTAGTGAGCATTCATTTATCTCGAAAAATTGTGAGTAAATTGCTATAAGTCATTTTATAACATTTATGTATCTGTTACGGCCAAGGTCCGAAGTCAGCCAGATCGCGAATTGGCCAAGAACGCCGTAAATTAGCTGACCAAAGTTCGAAATTGTTCTTGATTTCGGGAATTGGCCGCCCAAATCGCGAATTGGCATTGGAAGATCAGCCAAAGTTGGAAGAAAAAATCATTATACCGGGCAAATGTATATTGGGCAGTGGCGCTTGACCTTAAAAAAACATCAGTGTAGGATATACCGGGCAAATGTAAACCGGGCAGTGACACTTGACCTAAAAACAAAATCAGTGTAGGGTATACCGGACAAATGTATACCGGGCAGTGGCACTGAACCTTAAATAAACATCAGTGTAGGGTATACCAGGCAAATGTATACCGAGCAGTGGCACTTAACTAGACCTAGTATGACTAGACCTTTGGTGTATGTATGACTAGTATGACTAGACAATTAAATAGACAATTTAATAATGATTATTAAATTAATGATTATTTCATAGACAATTTAAAAACTTCTATTTTTCATATTTTTAAATTAGAAAATTTATAACAATTATTTATATATTTATAGAAGGCCGCCAAAGTAAAATATCCACTGAACGTTTAAATTATTTCGGACTTTGTCCAGCCATCCTCGGCCACTTCGCGATCTGGCCGGCCAATTCCCGAAATCAAGAAAATTTCGGACTTTGGCCGTAACATATCTATCATCATTTTAAGGAAGATATTTTAAACAGTAAAGAAAATTTTACTTAGCCTTATTTAATTTTGAACTCTTTATGAAAATCCTAAAAATTTATAATTAGATTAATCACTTTTTTAGGAAGAAAAATATGTTTATTAATATGATTTTACTCTCGTTTGAAATGTTTTTATTAAGTCACTTTCTATAAAAAAGATATTAAGAGATTATTTACTTTAATCGAAAATATTTATTTCACTCGAAAATATTAAGTCACTTTCTATAAAAAGTATTTCCTTTGAAATAGATATTTTTAAGATATTCATTATTTTGTTCATACGAGACTGCCTTACTGAAATATCAGGAGATTCTTTACTTTTATTGTTAGTTTAAGCCAGTAGCTTCTTAGAGTAATTAGATTAGTATGCTAGATAAGTTCTGAGCTAAATTCATTAACCAACCTCGGTCTTGATTTTGATATAAGAGCTCTTGGCTTAACTCTGATAGATAGAGGTCATGTTATTTGCAGAATAAACAGATGGCTGAATAAGAATCGATGATTCCTTAGTTTTAACTCGAAGAAATTTCTAGTTTAAACTGCTAGTTCAAGTAAGAAGGCAGTTTTGATATTTTGGTTAATATATAGTTCTAGTTAGTTTAATTTGAAACTTTTCCCCTTAGTGAGTAAACAGTTGTACAGAATAACCTATCTAGTTTCCTTAAAAAGAAATGATACATTTAAATAAGGAAGTATGCATGTTTAAGGAGAATTCCACAAATTAAAGTCATAGTATGAAAATAATTTTTAAACTTCTAACTGAAAACAAATAACTTGGCAAAATTTAAGCCCAAATATATTCTTATCGTAAATTAACTGCAAACCCTTACAAAAATAATAAGGTGTTTTTGAGGTTGACAGGCTTAAAATAATACGCTTGAGGTAGGAAATGAGGTTATGTTTTACAACACAAATAAACTCATCAATTAACCTCACTTACACCTTCTAATAACTCAGCTATATTTTTAGTTGACATTGAGTATAAATATTTACACTTCAAATATACTTATTTGCTTGAAGTATAGAAAAATTCAAACGTACCCCTCAAAAACTATATCTCTAAGTTAGTTGCTCTAAGGTAGATTTCTTTTAACCGTAACACCTCACATAAACCTCATAAACACCCTTTTTGAATGGGAAAGATCTTATGATTCCTTCATTTTTTTTTGGAAACCAAAAATGGGAATTTCAGATAAATCCTTCGCCGTTAAAGGTACTCAAGAATAGTTGTTGGCACATTTTCCTGACTTTATTACAGCACGAGAATAGTCAGCCTATTCTCTAAATTTAAATGAATTTTCCTGTTTGGTCCATCTTATATAGAAAAGAATTACCATTTCTAATTAAACATAAAAACATTACTACCATATAAAATGATACTAATGTTTTTATGTTTATTTAAAACTTGTTGTAACATTTTAATGAACTTTAACATCATTCCTTGCCACCCAATATACATATCAGGCTAAATTATTTGGAATAAAAAGTTATATTCTGAAGCATCAAAAAACACACGGTGGGTAACCACCACACTAGGGAAGACTCTAAATCACCAATCATTTCGTTGATATACATAATTTACCGTCACACTTCCAGAAGTTACATTTTTATTAGATGGAGAGCTTTTTAAAAACATCAGGAAAAAAATTTCCTTTTTGTGTGTAAGATTCTCCTTTTTGTGTATTATCTATTGTCGTTAAAACGAAACAAAAAATGTTTTAACAAAATATATTTAATTTATCTTAACAGGCATTGACACGATGGAGACCGGGGTAAATAAAGTCCAAATAACTGAAACGAGAAAGATTTTCTAGTTGTACGTATAATCCTAAACGCCTTCGTGTTTCAGTTATGAGGTGCATACTGGTTATCTATTTAATTTCTTTTTTAACGTTAATAAAGTGCACTTCACAGACAGTAAGTGTTCACAACTTGCTTTGAGAAGCATGAGGGATGATAAGTAAAATTATTCTATTGTCTGCGTATCTTCTTTCTATTATCTGGGTGAGACCGCAAATTTTTTTTATCGAATATTTCATAATTCGATTTTTTTTAAAAAGAATTAAATTTAAATTTAACATTTTTGTACACCTTCGTCATATGGCGGCAAAGATTACTAATGAAGAAATTGCCTTACATCTCAGACGACGAATGGAACGGAAGATAATAAATTTTAAGAAGATACTCAATATAAAAATGTGACAGACACTACATCTGTTAGAGAAAAAGACACAAATATTTTTTTGTTGAGCTAGTACACATGGACTTTCATACTTTTATCATTTCTCCAATTTAATACCTGTACATAAAGTCTCTTTTATTGTGAATTTTAATTCGTTTACGATTTCTTTCAGTTGCTCTTAAAATCAAAAACTAAAACTGTCGATTGTGACATTGTTGTTGTTGTCTTATGACATATGTCAATTCAGACAAGCCTACTTTAAGGCAGAGGGGTGTTCTCCTTGTTTTTCGGTGGCGCCATCTGTGATCAAGAATTCAACTTCTGTCTCAGACGTACATCATAGCCCTCTTTATAGGGAGGACACATTCACCAACATTAGGAATTATAAACTGAAATTAGAATTAATGAAGAATTAAACCAGTCTCAAATAAAGAAGACTAAAAAATAATGCTGTTCCATACATGCACGAAGAAATCGCAGTATGGAATGTTGGTATAATGTCGGCGAGGTTAGTGCAAACTTTCAGACTGTCTTACATCTCAAAAAAGTTTAAATGCGAGTAGACACATTGTTTCACACATGCGACTTTCTGCTAGCAAACAAACTAACAGTCTTGGATTGTTAAATAGAACCAAACTAAGCAATATTTAATGTATCTAAAAAATAAAAAAATATGCAGTAGTGAAAACATCAATATTAGAAAATAAATTGGGAGAGATTAATACCAATTTTCTAAGTAAAATTCTCATGTTAATTCAATTCTCAAGTTTTTTTTTTTATTGAAGCATTAATTTTTTTAAAAAATATTTCGTTGGGTTACGTGCGGGAACATAAGATAAGCTTTTTTTTTTAAATTAATGATTTTGAAAAAACTATTGTCTAAAAAAGTGATCTTTACTGAAACGTAAGAGAAAAAAAAACAATTTTTTATTGATTTCCCCACTAAAGAAAAGTATGATCGTTTCAAAACATTTATATAAATAAAAGAAAAATATATATTTTTTTAAATAAAACTTGTAAGGCATTAGTGAAAGCAGGGAAGTTTCCAAAACTTTTTTTCCATTTATAGATGGTTTCGCTTGAAAGAAGAAAGCGTCGAAGCGATTCCATTGGAATTGAAAAACAATTTGCTTTTTCCGAAAAGTATAAAAATTGCGGAATTGATGATACTTACTTAGAAAAGAGAAATGCAACTCTGTCGAATTAAACAAACTAAGAAGTTATAGTATATGGCTTGTTTCTTTTTAAATTACGATACACATTAATTTTAAATTAAACGCTCTAAATCGAAATGAAATAATTGAAAGATAACTGTATATTATTCATTTGATAATAAGTGAAACACTTTAAACTCGCAGTATTCTCTTGCTGCATACTGTTCCTGGTTTTTTCAATGCTTTCATATAAAAGATTAGTAAAATTGATTGATATTAATTGGAGTGTAATGGCGCATTTAGGCAAAAGCGCCAAAAGCACAAATGCTATTATGTATTCAATATAACAAATTTATGCAATGTTACGTGCTAATATTGAAACTTAAGTAGATGGGAACTCAATCATGCGAACATCAATGCTGTAACAGGAAAATAATTTCCAACTACAATGTCTTAATTATTAAATTAAATGCATTTTGTATGTATGTGTGTATATATATATATATATATATATATATATATATATATATATATATATAGTTTGTTTGTCGTCGGCCTTCTAAGCCCAAGTCTGCGGGTTCGATCCACGGCCCAAACACTGGATTTTCGGGATGCAGAAAATCCTCAGCGATCATGTCGTATGATTATGCAGCACGTAAAAGATCCCTGGAGTGCCTTATTGGCTCTTGGCATTTCCGGCAAAATTAAATTCCTAGTGCACTTTAGCATCCAATTAGAGTCTCGGTGCTGCCATCTAGTGTGGCAGAAACCAGACGTCCAAATTAACACGGCCAACGGTATCTCACCCATTGTGGTGGTCCTGAAAAACTGATACCACTTCTGGAGAACGCACTAGGTCTGCTCATCGGGAAGACTGATTGTGCAGCTCATTGGAAATAAATTATATATATATATATATATATATATATATATATATATATATATATATATATATATATATATATATATATATATATATATATATATATATATGTATTCCATATTACTCCCGTAATGTTAAAAAATAAACTGTACATTAAAATAGTTTATTATTTACAAAATAACTTTTAACGATAACAAGTTAAATTGGGCTTTTTAACACTTTTTTGTTTTTTTGTAAACTTTATAGTGTATCTGTTTCTTCATTACGTTTCATTCAATGTAAAATGTCAGGTGAGGATCTGTAACTTTTCATATAAGCTACATTTCCACAGTTACAATTCATACAAGTTACTATACTTAAAGTTACGATATTTAAGTTTAATATTTAAGTTTAATATTTAAAATTTCAAGCCCACAATATAGAACGTCGAGGGCAATGTGAAATGTCGAAAATCTCTTACATTTTATACAAGTTACATTTTATGCAGTTGCACTTCATGAAACGAAATGCTTGATGTTCTAAATCAGGGGTTTCCAATTTACATGAGGCCGGGGGCCGCAGTTAAAAACATCACTTAAATGGCGGGCCGAAACTTTATCAAAATTTTATATAGGACTCTTTTATGTTTGAAGGAACATTATGTATCACTGTTAGATTTTTATCAAGTTGTACAAAACAAAAGTATTGAATTAAAAATTAAAATAAGAAGCAGATTTTTAAAAATATTGAATTGCATATTAAAAAATTCTGGCTACAATAACTTTAATGTACACCTATTTATTAAACAATGTGCAACAGTCATCAAATTGTCAAGATATAAAACTTAAAAGTATTTAAAACTCAGGCAGATTTTTTACGAAAATTGTCCACAATAAATGACAACTAATATATTTTAGCTCGCTGGCCACAAAAAAGGCCGCCAGTTGGTAACCACTGTTTTAAATGTTATACGTATCTTTACAAGACAGACAATAATTAGGAAGGAAAAAAATTATTTAAAAATGGAAAACAATATATGCTTTGGCACTGGTGTCTTTCTGTATCGCAGTTGCATGAACATTCTAATTATATATGTTTATAAAATGTTTGTAGCAATCACTGTGTTGTTCAAATATTAAATGATTTGCAACAGGTGTCTTTTTGTATCACCCCAGCATGAACATGCTAATTAAATATGATTACAAATTAATTTAATATGTAATGTTAATTAAATAAATGTAACAATTTATGTGTTGATCAAACATTTGATACTTAAACACGTGCGTCTTTTTTGTATCGCAGCCGTATAAACATGCTAATCAAATATGTTTACAAGTTAATTAAATATGTTCTCAAGTTAAAAATGTTATGTTAATTAAATAAATGTAACAATCTGTTTGTTCAAACATGATTACTCATTTGGTGATGAATATGGTTATTTTATTACACATGTGTTAAAGTTTGTTTATGATCAAATAAATATATTTAAACAACTAGAACTATTCTTGTTAACAAAAACTGATTGTTACTACTAATTTCTATTTTTTTACAACTTTTTATTCATTATCCATGACGAGATTCAACTTAGATTAGCGTAACTTTAAATATTTAACTTTGAAATAAAGCAACTTTCTGTAGATATTTATTTTAACAATGTTTATTATTTTCCTCAAATGCAATTCAGTCAAAATGATAATTCTTAGATTTTTACTTTAAATGCTTTCTTGCTTCTTAAAATAAATACAATACTGTCACCTATTGAAGTTAATGCAAAGGTCAATTTTTGATAAAATCGTATGTAACAGAATTACGGTTCCACAAAATAAATAAATAAGCACTTCTTAAAAATTTTTGAAAAAGAAGTTAATTCATTCATTTTTCTTTAGATTTGAAATAACGTAATTATCATTATACTAGTAACCTTGTAAAATTCTACGATACATTATTTGCAGGTTTATTAAAGGAACAAATTTCATAAAAATGCATTTTCAAATAGTTATGTGAAAATTACCACACTGGAACAAATGAATCATATAAAAATGTCTCTTATTTTTAAAATCAAGTTGAAAAAGGGACAAAATGACATTTGACAAGCATTTTAACATTATATGTGGATGCCTGTCAAAGGTATCTATACACGGCAACTTTATTTGTTTAAAAAGTGACAGGATGAAAAGAGAAACTGACAGTTTGTTAAACTTTGCTGAAAGGGTAAACTATGTGGAGTATAATAAACTGACAGTTACCTAGTTGATAAAACCCTCAACGGAAATTCACAAATTCTCAAATAAGAATTGATAATAATAAATTTTAATAGTAAATAGACGATCAAAGAAATTTAATAACAAAATGATAAAGAAAAGGAAAAAAAAGATAAGTTTCCCGCGAAAAAAAAAAGAATTGTTTTTTCGTCTATCCTGTTTTTTTTTTTTGTAGAATGTCTCTCCATCCATTTAAAGAAAAACATAGTGCCTGAAACAAGGTCTCTCCATCCGTTTAAAGAAAAACATAGTGCCTGAAACAAGGTCTCTCCATCCGTTTAAAGAAAAACATAGTGCCTGAAACAAGGTCTCTCCATCCGTTTAAAGAAAAACATAGTGCCTGAAACAAGGTCTCTCCATCCGTTTAAAGAAAAACATAGTGCCTGAAACAAGGTTTACATTTAAATTTAATTCTGAAAAGCAACGTCTGAAATTTAAAATAATAAGAATATAGATAAAGCTCTTTTTTAAAATTTATCAATTTGTCGAAAGTTTTTCCGATAAATCAAAATTAATAAATAGTTTTCAAGTTATGTCGATTTTTATGAATCTAAACAATTCAGAATTGGAGCTACTTTTTAAATGGTAAAAAAAATAGATTTAAAATAAATAGAAAAAAATAAAAATAGATTCAAAAACGTTTTTCATCATTGTGGCTTTTTTTCATATTGGTGTGCTGCACCATTTTTAAAAACGAGTAAAGAAGTTGCTGACTAAGGATAAACAAAAATGAACATTACAGTTATGAACAACCATTAAAAACTCACAAGTAATAAAAGGATATTATTTCATATGGCATCAGAGCCTTCGAAGAACATTCATGAGATTATGCACAATCATGTTCGATAAAGAAATAAAATAACGAAAGATATTTGGGTATTAACTTTTAAACAATGTAATTAAGTAATGAATTACAAAGATTTTACCCGAACAGTATTGCTTACCCTAGCAACGTTGCAATTAAGTAAATTACGTCTGTGGTGTTTAACTTTTAATGGCAAAGAGTGGAATAATTTAGAGTGTAATCTTAGTAATTTCGGTAATTCCGTATTAGAGCAAAAATAATAATTTTAAAAAAACTCTTCCTACTGAATGTAGTGTTTCATAGTTTGGATACGTTTGATTTAAAAAGATAAATTGTGATAAAACTCTAGATATTAATTATATTTATTTAGGAAGAGACAAAAATGTAAAGGCATTGTTAAGGCATTATTATGATAATATACAAATGGTACTATTGATTACAGAATGTCTCCTAAAATAAAAATACCGACTCTATCTGGCAAATAGGGCTGTCTATGGGCTGAGAAGATTCATTAAATCTAGGTTTCTTTCTAAAAAACAAAGTTCTTAATTTAGAAAACTCTTGTGAAGTCTTGACTTACGCTTCTGAAGCTTGGACAATGACAAAACTGGAGGAGATTTAACTTTGAACTGTAAAAGATTTTTAAACAATCCGATATTATTAAATACATAAAAATACTTAGAATGAATTGGATGACGTACGTGATTTGGATTGGAGATTGGACCCAAGAATTGGAGATCAAAGATAAATCGGAAGTTGTTATGGAGAAATCTTCAGAGGAAAGCCTACATTGAGCTGTTTGGCCAACTGTGATGATGATGATAAATATTCAATTGGTTTATAAAAGTCATTTTAATTTATAAGTCACGAATCATGTCAAAATTAGGTCTTACTTTTAAAGAAATTTTTCTGTTAATTATTAATTAAATTTATTGAATAGTATGGCTAATTTGAAAAACAAGAACTACTAGAATGAAATAGTGAGTCATGCACGTGCAAACCGCCGAAAGGTACAGTGTGCAAAAAAATAAACGGATCAACTTGAACATTTTTCTATCTTATAATCGGATTTCCATGTTCAAAAATTCAAACTTAATGATTCAAGGGATTGACCTCAAATATGTTTTATAATTAGTGCAGAAGATATTTCAGTTATCAAATCAGACACAGAAACGTACTTCCTCGGAATAAAAGTACTTTTTATTCCGACGGATTCGATTTTCTTACCCGCGAAATTTAGGGGGTACATTTATTAAACTACTTTTCTAAAATTAGATTACTTAGGAACTTAACAACTAATTTCGTTCATACTTTGCATTTTACCAAGTAGAATTGCATTATTTAAAATGATATAAAAAAATTTTTATACCTTACAATTAAAATAATTTTTGATTATTAAATAAATTATTAAAAAAATATTTACTAAAAGTTATTTTTTGCATGGAATTATCCTTGAACAAACGAATTACCACCCACCAATTGATACCAAAAAAAATAAATAAATAAATAAATAAAAAAAATAAAATGAACGAGAAAAAGATGTTTCATAAGATAAAATTGAAGCTAGCAGAAAGAAATCTTCTTTATAATATGACAATTTAACATGTTTTAACCAATTTTGCGTTTGTAGCATCATTTATATGTTTTCATTAATAAGAGAGAAGCACGATAAATGTTTTTTGTTGACTTCATTTTGAAGAACTAATAAGATTTTTTTTAAAACTTAAATAAACAATTCGTGTTGGGAACAAGAAAAAGAAATAAAAACTCATATTTTAAGTAAAAAAAAAAAATCTTTTTAATCAGGATGAATGTCGCTTTTCCTCCTTCAAGCGTAGGAAGTGTACTTAGACGTGGGCGTCATCTTTGTTTTAGAATGCTACTAAAAATAGAGCAACTACAAAAGCTCTTAACAAGATTAAAAATAATTGAAAATAATGAATGTCAAAGAATCTTCTTTTCTGTATTAAATTATAATTTTATTACCTTTTGCTTCCAAGTGTGTTTGCGTAGTATTTTAAAAGTTTCTTTTCAACAACACTGTAAGTAATGATTCGGAGAAAATGGTTAAATAGCAATTTATTTAATTGTTATTTTACCAAATGCAAACAAAACAGACAAAGAATGATAAATAAGATGGTATTTAAACTACTAACTGTGAGAAAAACCGTTTATTAACTGCTGTCACCAGAAACAACCAGAATTTTATCGTACCAACAGTGTCCACCTATTAAAGCCAATTATTTCATACAGCTGTGAAATTATAGTGTGATATTATAGCCGAGGAGACTACTTTCTATCATTCTCATGATTGATAGAACGAGGATTCGAGTTCCAAACGTTAAATATTTCCTCCAATCCCTTCAACATGTGAAGAGTTTCCGGTGGCCTTTACTCTCCTATTTGAGACCCTGAGCTATTAAAATACGATACTCTCATTCACGTATAGATGGAAGCACCATAAAGCGACCAGTATTTCCATGACAGTTGTAAATGGTTAAAAAACCGTATAATTTTGTATTCATGGTTTCTTAACCCTACTAGTCGTAGACGGTTTTGATACCGTAAATGTATAAAAATTTTCTTCACCGTAAACTTAACGGTCAATTGGATAGACTGATCGTAATTTTACAATGAAAATTCTAACAGTGAAATTTTTGGATATCAGTGAATTGGATATCAGGTCCCCCCTTACACGTTTTTCCATATTATTCTATTTATAAAAACATGAAAAACTCATCCAAATGAAATTTAATGTTATTGTGAATAATTTTTTTTAATTTTGTTAATCTTTTTTTACGAAAATTTTGTTTTTGTTCGTAAAAACAGATTGAAAGATTTACAGGTACCTCGGTGTCCAGCTTAAAATATCGGAAGACAAATCATTTTAAGGTGCAAAATTTTTTCTAAGTAACAGCAATCGCTACAGATCGAAAACAAAAGTTAATAACGTAGTATGTTAAAGATGTAAATAGATAAATTTAAATGAACTATAAAAACGCTCTTGAACTTAAAGAATGCGACAACTTAACGAAATGAACTTTTCATAAAATTTTAAACTTGCTTTATTCTGATACAGAATCGGCAGACAAGTATCTTACAATAATTTCCCTAATAAACGAACAGCAGAAAAAATGTAATAACTCTGCGCAATCTCTTATTTTATTTCCTAACTTAACTTTGGAGTATTTTTTATTCTTTTTTCAAAAATTGAACAGAATGGACTTATAAATGATTTTTTTTAAATTAGAAAATTAAAAAGATGTTTGAAAGAAACATGAAGCCAATAAATAAAAAAACTACTTAAGATTTTATAAAGGAATTTTGTTAATCTAGGTTTTAATTTAATAGAATGTTTATCTAGTGAGTATTGATGTCAAAAAGAATTCTGGTAAAACTACCGTCATGAATAGAAAAAAAAACTTTTTAGGTAAAAGAAAAACCATAAATCAGGTAATAAAACCAAAATAACCATTAAACCATTCATTTTCTAATTTTTCAGTTCATATGGTAACGATGGTTGTTTACCAGAAATTCTGGTTTTCAAATATTAGTTCTTATTACCACATCTTTACTAAATATTACACAACAAGTAATAAGTAAATAAGTTGTAAGTAGATAAGTTGTATAATAAGTAGATAAGTAAATTTAATCGCTTAAATTGTTTTTATGTATAACTCTAAGGTATCATAAAAAACACACAGGTATCACATTTACCAGATTTTAACGCGTGCTTTAAAACAATATTTCTTTTTACTAATTTTACCAAAATCATTTTCAAAACACTTCGGTAAAAATTACTGAACTTTTTGGTGTTCCGATGGAGTCGGAGCAGATTTGACCATAATTTTTTTCTCAGTGAATACATACCAACATTTCCATTTTGGTATGTTTCTTATAATTAAATTTAATTTTTAAAAAAAAATGCAATAATTATATTCGCGTTATTAAGAAATTATCACAGATTACTTCAAAATTATTAATTAAAACTCTTTAAACACTTCCAGAAAAATTGGATCAGCATTAATACATTATATCTACAATTATAACCACCATGCTATGCAAATTTGCATCAACCTTAAGTTATTATTTGAACCATGGTATCGTGCAATCAAGTCTGAGAAGTACAAAAATATTGCAGCAAATCCAAACAAATTTATAGTTTAACGCGCTTAAAAATTTCAAACGAAAAGTTGAAAACATTATTAAAGTTATTAGATTTATTCAATAGGGAAGTGAATAAACATTCTCAACGAAGCACACATTCCAAATTTCTCAGTTAAATATTACTCAGTTAAATATTAGTAATTTCACAGAAATTACTTAAGTCATTCCTGTATGAAATTCAATATACACACTAGTTATTACTTCAGTGACTTTTTCCTGATAAAAGACGAATTCAAATAACATTACTTAAAAGGAATGAAATTTAATTTAAAAAATAATCAACAAATTTAATTTAAAAAAATTTTTGAGGTATTAACGAAATTAAACAGATCCCATTATTACTTTTCTAATAAATAATAAAAATTATATTTGCAAATTTATTTATTTAAAAGAAGAAATAAACACTTGCCTTAGGTATAGTGTCTATTCAAGAATGTTTCATTTAAAATGAATCTAAAGAAATCCAGATTAATTTCTTAATGTAATACAAAAACGCAAACAAAAAAAAAACATTTCAATCATTTTATACAAACAATATTATTTTTAAATATAAAAAAATTAATCTAATTTAACATTTAAATTTCAAGAACCTTCTAAAACTGTGTTTTAAAGGTATATATTCTTAGGTGCTGACAATGCTCTTACACTTCCAATTTATTGAAATCCTTGAATTTTTAACACTAAAATTTCATTTTTCTCTACACAAAGATCGTTTAAAAAAAAAACTTTTTTTTTCTGTTTACAGGGGAATTTTTAATTATCACTGAAAAATCTAATCAAAGAATTAAGAATGTTCACTAAATTAAATAACTCACCTAAACAAGTGACGTCCACAATTGACAAAGATCCTAAATTGTTTTGGAAAGTGTCCGCCGACATAGTTGTTTTTTTACGAAATAGCACTTTATACATTTGTCTCATATTTTCACCCATTGTAGTTTCAAAGTTCAATACAAGACTACTTGAATGTCTGGTTTAGATTCTTCTTTGATGTGTTCGTTAATTTGTTAAGAATGAATCATGTATAATATTTCTAACAATAATAACTTCTTAACATTGTTTATATTATTATTACCAATTATTAATTTTAATTAAGTTTTTTCGTGACAGAAAAACTTTTTTATTTTAACGGAAACCACAGAATTAATAATTGACCAACTGTTGCGCTCAATAAGTTTTAAAAATTACAACTTTGTAATTAGTGAGTACAAGAAAAGGAGTAATTGTATAAACCTCCAACGAAATGTACGTCTAATGAAAAAAAAATTCAAAAGTTGTAGTAGTTTGAAATTCCAGGTATGTTTACAAAAATCTATTAATTACTTCACACATTAATTTAAGAACGGCGCATCAGACACCAACTGGTGAATCCTTAAAAAAATTTATTTAGATTTATGTATCTTGGAAACTTAAACAGAACTAATTAATAAACTATTTTTAAAATTGTTGAAGAAGCATTTTTTTTAATTCGAACTTCTGCGGCACCATCTCAAAAAGGTACGTCGTCACTTTAAATGGAAGAATGGATAATGTTGCCACCTAATTCATAATTTGTCACTTTGGCGACATCAGCATTTCTTTCAAAGAACTCAGTGCCACAAGATTTCTGTACGTGACACAAGACAATCAGGCTGACTGTATCGGCAGGAAGAAAACATCTGGAGCGCGTGAAACTATTTGTGAGTTGAGCGGCAGGATGGAAAGGAAGAGGGAAGAGCATCGGTATTCCGATCACAGCGCCTCTGTTGGAATCACTCGGCGATCGAAATTGAAAATCGTTATCACCATCACATCTTTCCGATTCGCTTTTTTTATTTCTAGATCTCGGATGTTTCCTTTGAATCGAAGATGAGCGGGGTATGTTATGAGGAAAGGATTAAATCCCAGAATGTTATTGAAGTGAAAGACGAGTTTTCTTTAAGAATGAACTTCAAATAAAAAAAAAGACCGTTCTTCCTATTGCAATAAATTGCTATTTATGGACTCCTTTATAAGTTTTCTTTTCATTTTTCTCTTCTAGAAAAAAGCTTCAGTCAGCATTCATTATCTTACTTTTTAGTTCTTTTTTAAACGACTCGGTTGTAGAAGTTATTTTTGCAGAACTCATCATAAGTAAAAGGGGAGAAAAAATAAGATAGTGACCGATAAAAAGATATAAGTGAAAAAAGTACGTTACTATAGAGTCGATAGAATTACAAAAGCTTTATTTTTAATCAAAAGATATTGATTGAAAAAAAGATCAAGAATTTTCAATGAAAATATATTTTAATTTGATGTATTATTATAAAAAAAAGTATTGATGTATTATTATTTAAAATGTAATTTATTTTTGATGTATTACTATTTTGATGCATTATTTATAAAATTTGATATATTACTATAATTATTTAGTATTATAGTTAGATTTATTATAAATATTAAAATAAAAAATAGTTTATTATAAATAGGGCTAAAAGTAATTAAATAATTTTTTAAAAAATTTTTTAAAAAATTTTAAATTTAAAAAATTTAAATAAAAAATAATTTAAAAAAAATTCAAACAAAATTTTAAAATTTAAAAATTAAATAAAAAATAATTTTTAAAAGTTTCATAATTTTTTTCATAAATTGGAAGAAATATTTTAAAATCATTTTATTATATAAAAGTCATTGTATACGTGTGTTGCTATGTGAAAACATTGCAAGTATTAATTAAATCATAAACAAATTTTGAAAAACACAGTTTTTCAGAATATTACTAATCGTGTTCTTAACTAACATTTAATTTGCCCTCCATTCGATTTCGGAAGCAGTTTCACTCGTTTAATAAGAAATTCTTCCAGGCTCTTACACTTTCCAAAAATTTCTTCATCTCTATATCACGCGTGTATCAATAAACAGAAGAACCATTTTTGCTTTCTGTCCATTCTTACGAGCCTTTGCTTACGTATAGTCAGTAAATTCTGAACGGAATTAAGACTTGGAAAGATTCCTGGCCTCTCCAACGATTTCGTTTTTGGCAAAGTATTTTTTATTTCTTTTCTAAAAGTTATAGCAAGGAGTCAAATCTTGTCGAAAAATCCCTTCATTGGATGGAAACTTCTTTGTTTGACTCTGGCTTCATTTTTTCATTATAATTTTCTTGTTCTGGCCACTGTTTTTCATTTTTTCAACTGGAAAAAATGGTCGCACGCCGATATTTGAACGCGACCCCCTGAAAAATTTAAAAAAAATTATTAAAAAATAAATATTTCCTTAAAGTTTGAAAATTTATCTTTTCTTCGAGTAAAATATTCTTCGACTGTAAAATATTGTACTGAGCACAAAGGTTCGTTCAGAGTAAAGATGAATGAAACACTCTTTAAAACTCAATAAATTTATGAATAGAAGCGTACAGAAGATACAGCTATTTATAGCACTTAATTACAGTTTAAATAGTAGCGTAGTACAGCAAAGCGTAGGCTTTACAACCTCAGATGGGTCGATAAATTAACTTAGGACAGAACACTACTACAGTCACTAGCAGACTAATAATCTGTGACAAGACCTTTCTATAGGTTTGACGTTGAAACTCCGGAACTTTCGACAAGATTCTACGTGATAGGAGTAGCTGAAAAATTCTGATTACGTAAATTACTCAAAAACAAAAATCTTTATCAAAAATCTAACACAGACACATAACACGAAAGTACCTTCGAGAAATGCTGATTGTAGAATTGTATTGGTATAATGCTGTCACAAGAAAAAATAAAATAAAATCCTAGGATAAAGTCAGTTACATTTTTGCTATTCTAATTGGGTGACGACCTTGCATTTTACATGTTTCGAAAAACACCTGTAATTCAACGATGATTAAAACCAGCTTTTGAATTTACTCAGCTAACGTCTGAGTTCATTCAGGAGGAAAGAGACCTTTTAAGAATAAGCCATGGCCTATAGGACGCAAGATTATATAACAATAGGCGAACAACGCTAGTCCTACAATTCCAAGCGGCGCTACCCTGTAGAAGTAGGCTGTTCCATATCTTTTGCAGGTGGCTAAGGTAGGGTGAGTAGGCATTTTTCCTGAAATAAATACATCAGACATAATATATTTTTAATCACAGAATTTGGAAATCGAAAATAACATAATACTATTCTGATAACAAAATGCATGAAAAAATAATACTATTCTGATAAAATTTTTATTTTATATTCTTATATTTATTCATTTTTCTTCAGTGCCCAAGTAGCACAGGGATATTGTAACAGCTTTAGTCTACATCGACCGACATTGCCAATATTGGCGAAAATCGACATTGTGTGTACGATATTGTACGATTCCCGTAGATTTCACATTAAAAGTCAGTTTGTAAAACTTTTCATTTTATTTTTATTGTGTTCTTAAATCAAAATTAATCATTTAAAAGACAAAAAAATGACATCAAATTGTTATAATTCCAAAAAATAAATTTAAAATATAAATTTAGAGATATCCGAAATGCTGAGAGATATCGATCGACGTTCCCCAACGTTTTTACAATATTGAACAATATTGTTTCACGATATTGAATATACGTTATAAAAGGGGTCCATTTTTATATAGTACAATTTTCGCTGCGATATTGTACAATGTTCAAAGCTAAGTTTTTACGATATCGTTTTTCTGAATTGTGCTACTTGGGTGGTTGGAATAAGTTTCGACGAATTCTACGCAATTTAGATTAGAAAAAAAATTTCAGCATGGGAAGCACCTGGCAAAGGCATTCCATTTTTAAAAAAAATATCAGTGTACGAAATACCGGGTAAGTGTATGCTGGGCAGTGGCATTTTACCTTACAAAATCACCAGCGATGAGAAAACGATAGATTTCCTACCTTTTTAAAACTGCAAAAGTAAGACAACAGTCCATCGATAGGTAGCTTCAAATAGAAGGACTAGTGCTGCACGTACACGCTTGTTGTTTTGTAATTTTGCGCCTAGGACCATTATGGAAAAGCAAGAGTTTAAACGAAGCTGTAAACTGCGGTAGTTTATGAAACATAGATCATTATTATTCTTTTTATTTTATTACGATTTTAAATAATACTATGCATAGCTGAAGTTTAACATACCTTAGGAGTTCTTTCCCCAGTAAAAATCACTATAAAATTTTACCTGATTGCATGATTTTTAAGGCTTAGCAGTTTTAGCATTTATTGATTGTTTTAACTCTACTGAAAACTTTTATTGGAACTACAAATAACGTTTCATCAACAAACATCATTGATTTCTGTGTAGTTTATTCATAGAGATTTTAATTAGAATTATAAATACTACAAGAAACTCCATGGAATGAATTCCAAGAGGAAAAATAATTCTTATCTGGACCTAATTAATTTTTAAAAATAGGCCCTGCTGTTCTCTCATTACTGCCATGCCTATTTTTCTATTCAATTCAAAATCTCATTTGAGTTAAGTTGACTAGCATTTAACAAAATTGGTGGGGTGACTTGAGGTGGATTCCAGGTAAATTATATAATTTTAATTGTTCCGTAAGAGTTATTTTCTCATTTTAATGTCAAAGTCGTATTTTTATGAATTTTCGCAGCTTAAATACAAAAAAGAATATTTTACAATAATAAAATTCAGGAATACTATCAACAGCCTTTTAAGTTAATTTAACAAAAATCACCAACGTCACTTAGAACTGTGTCTTCTACTAAACTTTATAATTCAGTAATTTTTTTTTTGTTTGTTTATTCTATTTGCTGATAGTGAAATATTCCATAGAAGAAAAAGAAAGGAAATATAAATAATTCAAAATACTTTTATATTTTATTTTGAGTACTTCGTAACAGATTGGCAAAATTATTTATTTTAAATTAATCTGCTTCAAAAAAAAAAAAGTTAACACAACTAATAACATCTAAACAAATTTGTATACGTAACAAATCCTTGCCAAATATAATAATGTCAGAAATAAATGTCGTAGAGAATGGAAAGTTAGCATAGCCTTGAAACTTATGTGCTTTAATAGTAATTAACAACTATCGATTGTGTTTAAAGTACTCCTCCCAAAATGACAAAGAGTTCGAACCGTAAGTGTTTTCCGATGTTCTTCTTATTACTGAAGACAATTACTGAAGACCAATGAATAGTACCTTAAGACATAACCTAATCAATCTTTCTTTAAAGACCAATGCTAGCGATGGAAATACCTAAATTTAATTGAAGGTTAAGTGACTTGACTTCATTAATCGATATTTTCTTAAAGTTGTCATTAGACAAAAGGCTTTTCGTTGTTCCAAAGTTTAAGTACAGTAAATTATTTAAAATAAAACATAGTGTAGGGTAATAATAATTCAAATTACCCTGTTTAGTCCATTTTTGCAGATTCTGTTTGACGGGAATGGTTGAAACTTGGTATATCTGTTATATGGACCATGGGAAAAGGAGATTTGCAATAAAAATTGTTCGAATATTGACCATCGAGTGAGAAAAAACTCATATGACGAGCAAAAAACACAAATTGGCAAAACTTTGTTGTTAAATTTAAGCATTTGTTTAATGACTATTCAATTTTTCTGCAGACAGAAGTTCAAAACGTATCACAACAAGTTCAACTGTAGCAGAAACAGGATCAATTTCAGCAGAACAGGATCGAAACAGGATCGTACTCTTCCTGGCTACGCACCTATTACTTACGAATCTTTTCGAATTCGGTAATCATCAACTCCCAGTAATGGAATTTTTTTATTATAACTGGCGCTGTGCAACCGATATAAATTCGAGATTACGATTATTAATGTTTAAATCGATTATTAATGCCTTGTAATATTGAACCCAACTGAGAAGTCTAGATAACTCTTGGATCAAGCATTGGGCCAAACAATCCTTCCTTGAAAACGTTTTGATGGAACCAACCCGCATTTTCGTTACATAGAATGAAAGCAACAAAAGCTTCACTTGCTTAGAAAAACGTCAAGGGGATTCTAACTCAAGATCCATCAATCACTGAGGATAGTTTATGACGGCACTACCGTTGGGAACGGAATTCGTGTCGACCAGCAATCGGTAGAATTCAAACCTAGGTCATCTCCTTGGGAGGTAATCGCTCTATCCCCTGAGCCACCAGAATGATTTTAAGTCTGTGATTTCTGGCTTTTACACAGCTCCGAATTGCATCAACATACTTTCTCGTACTTGAAAGGCGACATGCAACGGTTAAAATGTAAACTTTTTTTAACTGTATATTTCTTTTCTCCATGGTCTATATATACCAAGTTTTATCAGCATCTATCCATCAGAATACACCTGGTATGAAATGACTTATTTTAAATACAACTGTACAACAAATGGGCATTGCAAATATTACGATATAGTCCTATCTCAGTGACATTGTTAGCAATGAATAATAAATACACTTTCATATAGTTTAAATTTTCCATTTCTTCTCTCCACCAGCCTGTCTTAATTTTGTGTTACATAAATTGTTTATTATTAAATCATGACTGTCGAAAATTTCATTATTTTTATTTATTGAAACAGCAAAAGTTTTTTTTTTTTGAAAAATTTCACGGAAAAGTTGGCGTATTGATGATATAAATACTTTAATCTCTTTTTTTAAATTCATATTATTGAAATTTTGACTGCATTCAAATTTTTGATATTATTAAAATTTTTAACTGCACCATCCAGAGATAATTGGTATAGAAAACTAAGAAAATTTTGTTGTTAACTAGATGGAAATGCCCTAGATTTTCTTAATAAAACGAAAAGAGTTTATTCCGCTCATTGAAGAAACATAAAATAGAAGAAAATATAAAGACAAAGCTAAAGAAAATGATCATGCCGTTATTCAACTTTTTCATTTAACGATTCCTTTTATTTTACAAATTTATTAAGCACATTAAGACTTTTGAAAGTAAATATTTAGGAATTTAGAAGACAAAGCATCCACTTATTTCTTAAAGAAAACAAATAGCTATCATTATTATAATCTTAAAATATATTGAATATATATATCAAATCCAAATATCTTTCCTAGCTCAGTTAATTACAAAGATACTACGAAATACAATCTTAAAATATATTTTTTCCCTAAGACCATACTATAACAATTCTAAACATTCCTTTGAAATTTTAATCGTAAAGATAATGGTATTATAATCTTAAAATATATTATCGTCTGAAAGTTTTAGATCAAAGTAAAATATTGAAGTGGGTTGCAAGAAAGCAAAGTAAATATGTCAGATTCGATTACTTTCCGGCAAACGTTTTGCTTCTCCAACAAGAGATCTCCCTCCATTCTTCGAGATATTTGTTTCTAAGAATTTCTTCCGATATTTTTACGAAAGTTGGATTATATTTTAGGATATATCAATATCTATTTGCCCAGATGTAAAGAAAGGGTTTTCAGAAATGTAGTTTTAGCTGGTGAAAGATATGTTTCTCACTATTTATTAAGTCCAGCTATATTGAAATAACTATTCTGGTCATATTATTTAAAACGATGATTGTGAAAGCTTAAATTGAAAATCTCACAACAAAATAAGAAAAACTTTAAATCAGAGAGTCAGTATAGAATGTAAGATTGTCACAAAGTTAAATTAATAAAATGTCCTGACTTTATTTATTTATTATTGTACCTTATTTTTAAGTAACATTTTCTATGACAATACACACAAGCTCGATAGTTTTAATTGCACACACTACAGTAATTTAAGAAAAAATTCTATGGAAATTTCAAACGAAATTTTTTAATGTTTGATATGCTGCAATATCTATTAACGAATCTCCAGAGAATCTCCACTTAGTTACAGTATTTAGAAATTTTTTAAATATATACATATATATTTGAAGAAAATTTTAAAATTGACATGATGCGTTACATTAATCAACTGAAACAGCGACATATAATGAATAACACAATAAAATGAAGAACATAATAAAATAAATAGAATGTGCCGAGATGCATGGTTGCTTCGTCAGAGAGACTGTACCATACAGTCAGTGTAGAAGCAGTTTCTGCAAGCTGGTGGCAATATATATATATATATATATATATAGCACAAAAAAACAAAGAGAAAAAATATTATTATATATATTTATTATTATATATATTATTATATATAATATATATTTTTTTCCTCCAATTTTTCTCAATTTTTTAGCTTATATATATATATATATATATATATATATATATATATATATATATATATATATATATATATATATATATATATATATATAGATTTCAATATTTTATTTAAACCGTGCTGGAGAAATTATTTTTTTAGATGATTTGTTTTTAAAATTTTGGGCTAAATGAGGATATAAGAAATTGTGAATCTTTAACATTAGGAACGAATGTATATTGTGAATTCTAGCTATTGTTGCAGTTTTATTTGTATCTATATCATTAAATAGTATAAAAAATAAATGAAATTGCTTAATTACTGCTGTCACTTTTGATAAGCGAAAACCTCAATTACATGGCATTTCCAATCTATGAAGAGAAAAAGTCAAAATCATATGACGAATTACGAGAATAGACGGAACTTTTTTTAATGATTTCTAGAGCAATTTTTTAACCCTAAAATGTTAGGTGTGTTCAAAAGAAACTATGTACCTTTTTAAATGGATGATACCTGCTCGAATCAATTTTTCTATACAAACGTACTTCTTTACACTACACTAGCGGCTCTTTAAAAGATTCTATTGATATCGTGTAGTAGAATGCAGCTTGTACCATGCATTGTGACGATGGATATACATAATTCAACCTATCTGTAAATACTTGATACTTTCAAAATCACGACAAATGACGGGAAAAGTACGATCATGACAAATGTTGGGTGCGAGAAGTAGTGTAGTTTAATTTATTCTGAAATAGAAAGAGAAATGCTTTTTCCGCCATGATGTTGTTCTCCTTTTATGAAATTTAGTATCCTTTCTTTATTATTATTTGCCGTAACCTCTAGTTTCTTTATTTTGAAATTTTATGCACCATAAAATGTGATTTTTTTTATCATCGTTCATTTTTCTTTATGAAATATTTATTTATGATATAGTTATTACCGGCATTTTGCTACCCTTGTAATATTAATTATTCAAAGAATAATTATCATCGCAAAACAATTAAATGCATTTTTATCATGGTTTTATTTATACATATTTTAAAACACACCCATATTTTTTAACTTATTATAATTGTTATATTTTACCATACTTTTAACTATTGTTACATTTTACACTACATTTTAACACTAACTTTTAAACCTGAAACTTTTGGACCGACTTAAGAGTAAAATCGGAATGATCTAATAAAACATGCATATTTTGAACAAAAACAATAATTTAATCATAAAAATGATTTAAGTCTGTTTTTTCTAACAACATTAACTTGAACAATCTGACGCGTGTTAGAAATGAATAGAACAAATTACTATTTTTAATTCCAGTTTAAATTTAGGACGTTTTTTATTTTCTTTTATTTTGAGGCTAAAAATAAATTAATTTAAAACAATCACAAACCACGATTCATTCTGAAAGTAGCTTTTGCTCATTTTGAAAGCAACTAAATTCAAATACTTTGACGAGATATATTTTTCGTCTGTAAAGTTTTAGAATAATAATTCAGCTGGCTCTCAAACTTCAAGGGTCTGAGTAAGTTTTGTTAACTTTCTTTTACGGTAAAAAACATCAGAAAAAGCTTTAAAGTAAATATTTCAGCCATGTTATTTATTCCCATGTAAAGTTTGAATGCAGATCTCTTACGATATATATTTTTTTATTATTTCAACACTTCATATTTGTTTTTTAATATATTCTGCTTCAACAAAAGCATACCATTGCACAAATATGTTTTCACAGAAATGTGTATTTTATATATATATATATATATATATTGTGATGATGTTGGTTATCATCACTAACTCAATCAACCATATGATCAATAACAATAACAATAATATATATTCTTCAACAATAATCACATAGACTCATAGACTAGTCACATAGACTTTAAACTTCAAAACATTTTTTGGTCCGAATTGTCAAATTTCGTGAGAATCACCCATATATATATATATATATATATATATATATATATATATATATATATAGAGAGAGAGAGAGAGAGAGAGAGAGAGCTAAATAGCTAACTAACCTGTCTTATTAATACTGACTTGATAATTACTCAAGACGAGGTGTACCAGTTTAAATTTATTTTTTTGTGATGGCTTCAAATATTTATAGGGTAGTTAACGTAGTTTGGGCGCAGTGACGAAAATCTCAAAAAATATAATATCAACAACTTTCCAAATTACAGTTAAGGTCTCGAATCGGGGGCCCCTTGGTTTGGCGAGGATTTGGGTTCAGTTTTTGAAACCCCGTTTTTGGTTATCATGATTTTCTTTGACTTCGGGTATGCTACAACTTTTGTTTACCGTTATGTGATTGGTTCCTGATTTATTTTTTTTATAAATATATGGGTTAATTTTTAAATCGCCAAATATAAGAGGAGCCCCAGTTTTTAAGTTATTTTCCAAATTACTGACTAAATTATTTTCAACTAGAGCTTTCGACCTGATTTCTATACAAGTTACAATTGCTTCTCAAGTGGTGCTAGTAAATATATTTTTGTCACTTTATTTCCAATCACAATTGTGACGACATTTCATAAATAAACTAACCAACAGATAATTAAAAATGTTCATTATTTTAAAAGAAGAACATTTAGTTTAAATTTTCAACACTAAATAGTATTGAGCATGTTTAGCATTTAAAATAATTGCATTCAACGGTATGTAAACAAAAAAAAACGTTTATTTCAACTGTCGCAACAATAAAAGAAAATCATTTGTTTTCTTAACAGGTAAATTGTCAATTACTTTTCAATGAAGTGAATTGTGTTTTTCAAATTAAACAGAAAATTTATTCAGTTGCTGTTAAAAAGAGACAAAAACGTATAACGTTGCTTTGTGATTCTATTTTTGTAAATAGAGCTATTGCTTGAAATAAGTACGCAAAAGAGCAGTAATGATAACACTTCTCAGTTTGTTGGCTTCAAAAGATTGGAGTCTATGTTTTATAGCCTTTATATGGCTTCACTGGTTTCCTATGTAGTCAAGAAACAGAACAGGGCGGAAATTGTGGCGAAATTGTAGGATGCTCAGTCAATAGTTAGGGCTCTCAGTTTATATATCGAAGTATTTATATTTGGAAATTTTTCACTCTACAGAAATATCGTTAAAATTAAGAATAATAAAGTTCATAGATTAACATGGATCACTAAGATCAAAAAAATTATAAAGCTCGGAATCATGACTCTAAAATAATTAAAACCAACAACTCTACAATGTTTCTTCTAATTTTATTTGGATAAAATTTTAAGAAACTTAAATATGTATACAAGGTACAAGGAGCTGACAAGGATTGTACTAGGAGCTGAATCTCCGTAAAGGACATTGTTGAAAATTCGTTTACAAAAGACTAGTGCATTCTTTTTTTTACATACCATATAACTTTTTCGCTCTTTCACGCCATGTGATCTATAAATTTCTTGACGTTTCTTCGTTTGAATTTGACTGCGCAGGCAATCACAAAACAGGATGAAGATGATATTAAAATGCCAAAATATGTATTAAAATGAATGTTTCAGAAAATTATATTTTTAATATGCAGTAAGGATTCCTTTTATAAATTAAGATTAAATTTCTAGAAATTAAAAATAATTTATACGTGAAACGGTACTTTAAAAAGATGAGCCTGTTCTCGCCTGTTAGGAAGGACGAATAAAAACGAATAAAATTAAGAAGATTAATAAGTTTTATTTACTGCGCATAAGCTCTAAGTATATAGAACGCATGAAATAAGTTCAGAATATAATAGAGAAAACATGGAAAAAATTACAGAATAATGAAAAGAGATGAAGAAAAATTATTAAAATAAAATAACATTAAAAAAAAAAAAAAAAATATTAATAAAAATCCGGGGGGGGGGGGGAATATAATCTCTTATCTAAGTACCACAAGAATCTAATTTTTCATCTCTCTTAGCTAACTTATTTTTGCACTATTTTGAAAAAAATTATACTCTTAATATTTAATTATCTTTAATTTTTAAGGTTATACAATTTTATTAAAAAATATTTATCCCAAGGAAGAATTAATCTTGCTTTATCATCATGACAATGATATTAATTTAAATTTTTTTTGGATTTGGGTATTATAAAAGAAGAAAATATCTGCTTTGTTGATTTGTACAAGGAAAGAAATCATTTTAATTTAATATAAATAAACTAGTTACTTTAAATTCTAATCTCTCTAAAAAATATCTATTTAAATATCACTTTTAATCAAATGAATAGAATTAATAAAATATATTTAGTAATGTTTCTTTATTCAAAAAAAAAAAAAAAAAAACAAATAGGCGAACTCTTTCAAAATTTAATAAAAAACAATGGATTCCCAACTGAAGTAATTAAATCGATATAAAATCATTGAATTAATTGTATGTTATTATAAATAAGTTTACTAAAAACTTCTTTATGAATTTATAGACTTTTACCATTTGCAAATCCAGTGGCTAAAAATCTTTGAAACGGGCAATTTTTTTTTCTTAAATAAATGTCAATTTTCCAAAATAATTAAAATTGTATAATTAAATATCAATCTTAATAATTAAAAACTACTTTAAATCATCCAGTATAATAATACCTTGCTCACATCCATTTTCGGGCTAATCCTTTGCAAACTAACAAATCGAGCGTGCTTCCGTACTACAGTAAGAACGCTCTATAACAAATCCCCTCTATTTACGCTTTTACCCCAATTTGCACTTCTGTTTTCATATTTTGTAATCTGGAAATCTTATGAAAATATTTTTAATCATTCTTAAAAGTTTCCCGTACATGTAAGTCCATTTAAATTCGCTACTCGCTTTATAGATTTCGTTCTGTGCTTTGTTCTGTTTTTTTCTTTACATTTTATTTTCTGTTTTTTACGTGTATTATTTAATGTGTGCTATTTCGTTTAAAAAATTTTTTGAGTGCTAATCACACTATTATATTGATATATTTTGATTTAGCCACATTGATACAAATATTAGAAAGCACTCCTTTTTGCTGATATAATCGTGTGAGCTGGTGAAGAGATTATGAATTTTTTTCCCGGATTTTTATTAAACTTTTTATATAATTATTTTAATGTTATTTTATTTTAATAATTCTTTTTCTACTCATTTTATATTCTGTAATTTTTTCCATGTTTTCTCTATACTTTTAAGTACTTTTTAATATTGTATCAATACAGCCAAAGTAAAATATTTTATGCAAAAAACAGAAGGAAAAAAAACAGAACAGAACGCAAAACTTATTAATTTTCTTCGTTTTTTTTTTCTTTTTACCCTTTGCGTCTTTATGTCTTTATTGTGCTAAACATATAAATAAAAAAAATTATCTCATTGAAGAAAACCACGATAATAAGTTACTTCGTGTCAGTGAGTTGCACCACTCATATTCCGCATAACGGTACTAACTGATTTTATGTTATGACGATGGGTGTATATTCTATTGACCTAGCAGGGCAGGTGTCTATTGACATAGCACAATATTATCTCAAAACAAAAAAAATCTTGCGAAAACGGTATCGGCATTAAATTTTTATTTTTACCGCATCGTTGACGGGCTATTTGACGACTTTATCGTACATTTTTTCAGTAATCAGTTGACATTTATGTGAAAATACAAACAGAAATATTAAATTACATCAAAAACAACTAAGCACAACTATGAGCAGATAGTTAGATTCTGGTGATTTTTCAGAACCCTGATATTAGCCAGATGGCATTATTTCCTTCACCTTTGGCTCGTTCACCTCGATATATTCACTAAAAAGACTCAAGAACGCAATTACCTACGTCCGCCATTACATTCGTTCTGATATCTTTATCACATTTTCATGCAATCCTCGTACACTTGCATGCAATTACATCCAAAGCCTTTTCTAGTATTATGTTTTGTGAAAGCTGTAAAAAGAAAATTGAATCTTAATTTGACTGAATCATTTAATCTTAATTGGGTTCAATGGATTTCAAACAAATAGACAGATTTAAGTCAAAACGTCCACTTGAATTGCTTCATATGGATATTTGTGGAGGCCCTATGCTTGTCAAATCAATCTGCAGGAGAATCAAGTTATTTTTTCTATCTATCACTGATAATTTTGTCTCTTATGTAACTTGCTTCCCAGCTAAGCGCAAGTCAGATATGTTTGGAAAATTTTTAATTTTTCTAACTTGAGCTGAAAGGGTACTTGAAATCGAAGTTTTAAATATCCAAATAGATAACTGAATGGAATTAGGCAATGATTAATTTATGTTATTTTGTGTTAAAAAAGCATAGAATAAAACAGTGTATCGAAACGTTTTAAACTTACTGCAGTAGACTGCATAATAGCTATGTTTTATGCAGGTAGTATTGAAAAAACTTGGGCAGAAACCTTAATGTATTTCACGTGTGTTAAAAACAGAATTTCTCATAAATTTAAAAATAAAACTCCTTTTAAACTTTTGTATGGACGAAAACACCTTAAAGGCATTTTTACTTCAGTAGGAAAACTCTTAAGCCAGATATATGAAACTAGATGACTTAAAAATGAAGACTTTTGAGTGTTGGAGGACCAGAAAGTTATAGAAACCATAAATGTAAAAATTGACGAAATTAAAAAGGTTTATAACGGTTTATCGAGTTAATAACGAGTAAATCCTGATGAAAAACTAACTTTCCTTGACTATTGATGATCTTTATATCAGAAAATGTACCTGCTCCACATTAACTCGGTGTAATGGAATTCCAAACATAAGAAAAGTATTTCGAAGAAAGGACAGTAGTAGAAAGGAAATTTACTACAATAAGCACGGTAAAAATTTGAGATTGAGATCTTTTAAAAACATTGAGAAATATTGTAATAGCAATAATAATATTTATAAAAAAATCTAAGTTTAACTTTAATTATTAACGATATATTGGAGTTAAACCCTAAGGTATAAATATTAAAACTCTTAGGAATTGAAATCTATAGATTATATAATCTAGAGATTTCAATTCCTAAGAATTTTAATATTTTTAAAAAACCTGAATGAGGTGAGATAAATAATGCTATGAATGATGAAAGGAAGGTCATATATGACAGGTTTAGTTCCTGAAGCTAAAGATATAAAAATAATCGGTTGCAAATAGAACGATAAAGTAAAGAAAGATTAAAAAAAGAAATTTCGAGATTTAAAGCCAGACTGGTAATAAAAGGCAAAAGCAGAATCATAAGATGAGGTTTTTAATCTTGTAGAAAACTTTTCTTTCACAAAACTTTTCTCTACCTCCTTAGTGTGCATGTTAAAATGTTTGTCAGTTTGACATAAGTTTGCTTACCTCTACTCCACGCCTTAAGGATTGAGCCGATATGAGAAAACTACCGGTTTTATTCTTAAAGATTAAACCTGACTTCGTAAATTCATAAGAGCCTTATTGTGAACTTTATAAAAGTGACAGGTAAAGGGTTCTTAGAAATTAATTATCTTTCTGTACTTAAACATAGTTGTATAAATATATGTTTAAGTCTAGTATGTTATGGCTTTTACATGTTTTTGATATTGTAGTTTGTTTGAAAAACTCAACTAGATTCGGATTTAATTGCTTTTAGGATAAATTATGATTTTGGTGTTAAAATTTTAGACAAAATCTAAAAGTTGTCTGGAAGAAAATTTTTCAAAAATGAAAATGGTTATTTTATACATTAAAAGCTAGTTAAAATTGATCAGATTTGAAAAAAAAATTTCCAAGTTCAATTCTCCTCATTCTCACTACTTATTGCTAAGGTATAGGTCTAACTAAATTATAATAGATTGCCCACACAATCGCGTAAATAAAACTTAAATTAAATGTCAAAATTTCCTTATAGGAACTTATTAGAATATTTGACTTTCTTTGCAATATTGTAAATAATGTACATCTCGGTTTATTAGCGTGAAGCAATATTTACCGATTCGTCAATTCAAGTTCTATGTTGGCTTGTCATATTAAAATTAGAAATAAAACTGTGGAAGGTAATAAATAAAGAGAGAGAAGAGGACGGGACTTCTGGAAATGTCTAGCCAGTATGCCGGAGACTGGCTACTTGGTTGGCTAGGCTTTCATTGTAAATCGGAATAGTCCAGATTTGTAATTCCAAGAAAATCATAACGTTGGAATGTTTAGCTCAAATTATTAGGTTATGTAAATACATTAAAAACGGAATATTAAAATTAAATCAAATTAGTCCTTTAAACTAAAATCTTTCTCAGATGCTGAATGGTAAGATAATTATTAATATACTTTTGAAATAGGTGCATACATTCCATTTATTTATTATTTAATTACGTGTAAGCTATAAGCTGGAATTTGTCTTATTTTATTTATTAAAGTTTCTGATTTATAATGATGATATGACGGCGAAAAAGAACTCAGATGATGTGATGAAACAATTTAACTTTTTTTTACAATGAAATTTAGGTCAGAATATTTATTTCAGATAAGGAAAAGAGAAAAACAAAATATTTATTTTTTGGAAGAGTCTCGCATGACGGGTAACAATTTGTAAGAGATGGACAGAATAGAAATATGTGAAATTTGCGCCTGATGCTTGCTCACTGAAATCCACAATAGAATCAGAATATGTATCGATTTCAGAATTTGTAAAAGAACTAATTTGGTTTAACATATTTAAGTTTATTATTTTATAATAGTAAATTGTATTGCGATAAACAAACAGCCAAGCATTTTTCAAATTCTTCAATAGAGAACCATATAACAAAATACATTAATGTTAATTTTCATTTTTGAGAATTTTCGTTTTAAATAGTATCAAAGATATTGAGTACATAACTACTAAGTTAGCTAAAGTAGATGCTTTTACTAAACCGTTACTTAAAGAATTACTACAGAGATATTGCTGACAAATTTACTCAAAATAAACACAAAAATTAATTATTTTTTCTTACTGCGTGTCTTAGGCAAATCCGCTTAAGGGAGTAGATTGGTGGAAACATGTATAACTTTGCCTAACTTGTCAGAGTTTCCTTCATAATAAGATTTTTCCTCACTTATCACTTTCTCATTAAAAATAAAATTCGAGGTTGTGGCATTTTTCTGGAAAAATAACATAACCTCATGAATAATTTATTACGTTTCATCATATGGAAGGCATGTTACAACCAAACTTGTTCTTTCCTATACTAATATGCGAGATGCTATTGAATTGCATGAGCTATAATATTTAAGGATGATCTACTTTGACGTCATCATGACGCTTTTCTGAAAGTTTCTCCTGGGCAAAACAGCCACTCCGCCCTCTAGCAACATTTAAAGGAAACAGTTAGTTGAAGCAATAGATTTATAAAGTTGAAAATGTATGGTTATATTTAGTGTCTTTGTCATATTTATGATTATATCTTAAAGATTACATCAAGAAAGGTTTTTATATTTATAACGTGAAAGAACTAAATAATTTTTTGAGAATTATTAGTTCAAAAGTAAATTTTTTTTTTGCTTCATTCCAATAAAAATTATTAAATAAGGATAAGATTGCGTAAACTTTCCTGATGTTAGCTTTTCGAAGTTTTTTCATACTCTGCTTTAGGTAGAAGCATAAAATTTTCGAATCAGTTTCAAATCTTTTATTTTAGATTTCAGTTCTATCTGTCGGGTTTTTATTTATCCGTGAATATTTCATTCTGTCGTATAATTATGTTTTTTCGTTTTATGTCACTATGAAGAAAGAGAAAAAAAAACATAAATAATGCTTTTCGGAATTTATTCTTTAGTTTAAAAAAAAAGTATTGATGCATATTATCCATGTATATTATCCACGTAAAAATACGTATTTTATTAAAAAATGAAATACATTTAAGAACATAAAAAAATGGTGATACATTTACTTTGCAAAATGTACTTTTGTCTTCATTAACACATCCTTAAAGAATTAAAATCGCAGAAAAAAAAGAATCGGAATAAAAAACACCGAAAAAAAACCTCATTATCTTTTATTTACGTTTAACCTCCAATTCCATTTAGGGAATGCGAATTGAATGTAATTAAATACAGATTTGAACTTAATTAGATAATTTAAAAAAATTAATTGTGATACTACGTTTAATTTATAGTTGACTAAAATTAATTAAATTTAGTACTTTATTTCATTTTTAGTGCAAATACAATTCTCTTCAGATATATGTATACATTTATATATCATCTCTCTTAGCTAACTTATTTTTGCTTTTTATGCAGTTTTATGAAGGATTGCACTATTATGAAGGAAAAAAATTATACTCTTAATATTAAATTTGTTTTTAGATTTATTGAAGATTTAATTATCTTTAATTTCCAAGATTATACTATTTTATTAAATAATATTTACTCCGAGGAATTAATCGTGCTTCGCAATCATGATGATAATATTAATTTCAATTTCTTGGATTTATGTACTATAAAAGAAGGAAATATTTGCTTTGCTGATTTATACGATAAAAGAAATGATTTTAATTTTAATATCAATAAACTAATTACTTGGAATTCTAATGTTTCTAAGAACATCTATTTAAATACCATTTTTAATCAAATGAAAAGAATTAAAAGAATATGTAGTGATATTTATTTATCCAAAAAACAAATAGACAAACTCTTAAAATTGTAATTAAATTCTATATAAAATCATGTAATTGTATGTTATGTAAGAGTTAATTGTATGTTATTGTAAACAAATTTACTAAAAAACTTCTTTGTTAATTTATATGATTTTTACCATGTGCATATCCATTTCGGGCAAATCCGTGGCCAAAATTATGTGCAAAACAGGCAATTGATGTTTCTTTCTCTCTCTTTTTTTTTCATAAATAAAAGTTAATTTTCTAAAATTATTATTTGTCAACTTCTTTAAATTATCCAGTATAATATCACCTTGCGCACATCCATTTTCGGGGCCATCCTTGGTAACTAACCAACCAAACGCACTTCAATGCTGCAGTAAGAACGCACCATAAAAAAATCCCTCTATTTACGATTTTACCACAATTTGCGCTTCTGTTTTCATATTTTGTAATCTAGCAATCTTGTTTCGAAAATATTTGAAATCATTCTTGAAAAATTTCCCGTTTATGTAAGTTCATTTGAATTCGATACTCGCTTTATAGATTTCGTTTTATGTTTTATTCTGTTTTTTTTTTCTTTACATTTTATTTTCTGTTTTTACTTGTTATATTTATTAAATGTATTCTATTTTTATTTGCTGTTAAGTTTTTGTAAAAAAAAAAATTTGAGTACTCCTCACATTATTGTATTTATACTATATTTTGTTTTGGCTATATTGATACAATATTAGAAAGCACTCTTTTTTGTGGTTATAATCGTGTGAGCTGATGAAAAGATTATATCTTTTATTTTCCGGATTTTTATTAAATTGTTTTCCTTTTTTACGCGATTTTTTTCCCTCTGATTTTTCTTATTTTTCTTATTATTATTTTTACCCTTTTTCATCGTTCTGTAATTTTTTCCATGTTTTCTCTACATTTTGAACTTATATATCGTACAAATATATAAGTTCAAAATTATATACGAACATTTTGAATATATATATATATATATATATATATATATATATATATATATATATATATATATATATATATATATATATATATATATATATATATATATATATATATATAGCCTTGGGTGCGCGAACGTGTGTGTGTTCGTTTAACATTTCTAGAACAAGATAACTCGCATTTTCGCTGATACTTTCCAACGACGCATTACTTAAATCCGCTTTGAAATTCTAATTAAATTATACCTTAGTACACGAGTAGCAGACACATTCAAACAGCGTTGTTGTGATTAAAATCGTTAGGCATTTCAATCTCTGTTTTCAAAATTAGATAATGCAATGTACCCGGTTAAGATTAGTAGCTAAATAAATCGAATGGTTTAAATTTTGAAACTAGAATTGTGTTTAGCAAAATTAAATAAATTAAAAAACAAAAACTTGAATACGTCCACCTTTAAATTTCTTTATCCTCTTTCAAGCTGTTTGCCTTGGAAAAACAAGAAATTCCCTTACAACCCTAAGATTTTCCTTTTTTTTTGCGTCAGATTTTAAAAACATAGTTTCATCAGCTTAATTAGGTTACGTTTTATCGTTTATGTTGTAATACTATACCCGATTTTGATCCTTAGTCTTTTAACGTGGAATTCCTTTTTATAAAGCAGCCCTTTTTATTTTGTATAGTTTGATTTTTACCGTTTGATTTTTTTTTAAATTTTTTTTTTTTTTTTTTTTTTACATAAAGTAAATATTCCGCGTATTATATTCCCTATATTCCATACATTCGATCAATCTCACATCTTAAACATTATCCTTAAAATTACTAATAGTTGACAGAACACAATGATTCTTATGAAGCCATAAATTAAATCACTTTCTTGCATACTGCAACCTGAGCGCAGTAATATTTGTTTTTAACTTTAAAAACTAACATTTAATAGCCGATTTGGATTCTTATATTTCTTAACAGCGAATTAATTTTCATGGAACAGCCTTTTTTATTTGTACAGTTTGACTGTCATACAGTTTAATTTTTTTTAAAACATTATTCTTGTGCAATTACTTGTTCGTCCGATTAACCAATAAAATGATGGTGTAACAATTGTAACCTTAGAAATTTTAACAACATATCCGTCTTTTTCATTTTTGTAACAGATAAATGCATTGTTGTGTTAACCTTATTATATATTGTAACCTTTTAACAACATATCCGTCTTTTTCATTTTTGTAACAGATAAATGCATTGTTGTGTTAAACTTTGAACAATACAGTTGAAATTCTTTACAGCAATATTTTTATGTCTTGTGATGCTCCGAGTAACTGCTCTTAAATTTTAAGATCTGGCATCAAAACTACGAAAACCCGCGAGTTAAATTAATTTTATTTTAAAAAATAAACTAATTTAAATATTTCTCATAATGTATCTTATAAAGTGAAATATTTTTTTATTATTATTAATGTATTTTTAGTATCTAAGATTGTTTATACATACTTAGTATCTTATCTATTAGCATTCTTCAAGAATATATTCTACATAATGTGTTATAATCGATTTAATGTTGATTTATTAATTTGAATTCACTTAATCTGTGACTTTGCGTGTCAATTGTTTTTTTTTTTTTTTGCAAAGCATCATTGAAAAGTAACAACTATTTAGCAGACTTTTTTTTATCTAAACAATTAATTGTTAATAAAATGAAGTATTTGGTGTACATAGAATCAGTCACTGAATTATGAACTTGTTTGTGAAATTTGTTTTATTTATTGACTAGAACTTGAAATGTCCAATCGCTGGATTTTAATCGACATCAGGAAGATACAGCTTCATGAGGAAATTTTGATGAGAAGATGGAGATGGACTGGACATATCCTTTGGGACACGGGATAGCACTGCTAACATCGCACTTACTTGAGTTCTTGATGGAAAACGCAAAAGAGGAAGGCCAAAACTTTCTTGTCAAAGATACATGGCAAAGTCACAAGGTACATTCTCCGATGTAATTCTCTTTTTAAAAATTTAATAAGGCTAAATTCAAGTCGATGTGACGATGAATAATATTCAAATCTATAGAATAAATTATAAGGAATTTCTTCATAAATTAAAAAAATATAACTTTTTATAAAAAAAAAATACTGCAACTTTTGAAATATTAGACCTTTTAATTTTTCATTCGATTAAGCGAAAAAAAATACATAGAAAAGAATATCTTACTTGTTTGTACACCAATATGAAATGCGTAATATCTATACTTTGTTTCAAGTTAAGAAAAAATCATGGAGAGAGCCTGTTTGCATTTAAGTGAACACTAAATGTATGCCAAGCTCCCATCGCCAACGTCTATCAATATCGCCAACTCTATAAACGACGTTGCAAAGCCACCTTTTCGCTTAATAATAATAGTAACAGTTATTAACAACACAATAATCAATTAAAAGTAATAAGAATGAATAAATATGATATATGTTGTGAAAGTTAAAAACGTAAAGCAGAAATTCAATTCGTGTTAACTTTTAAAAGCTTTTATATTTTTATATTGTATTAAAAGCATATTCGTATAATTTGATGATGAAAGAAAACGAATTATATACAATCGCGGAGGATTACTTAAATCCTATAGTGCAATGGTCTTTTCTTAACTTGCAATAGAGTATAAGCGTTGTTTTCACCGCTTCAACAAATTTGTAGACTTTTTAACTTCGGATCACTCAATAATTTTTCCAAGATAATTATTTTAAAGTTTTTTTTTTGTTTTTTGTTTTTTGTTTTCTCTCTACCTGTTTTTCTTGACTTGCAATATGGAGAATACTGTTTTTTTTTCTGATTGTAAACTGAATAACGTAGCTCTGTACTTTATTACTTTAAAAAATAAATTTTAGAAACAGAAATGTTTGAACTGGAAGCTTTCAAATCGTAACACGTTTTTGTAAAACGAAAATAAAATACTGTGCAATACCTTTTCACTTCATCGGTAACAGTGAATGTTAATTTTAATAGTAAGCTGTAATTTAGGGAAATAAGGGAACATGATAGATATATTAATCAACAAAAGGTAAATTCTTTTGAAAATTACACGCCAGGAATTATAAAATTTCAATAGAACTTTTCTCTTATAGGGAAAGGAGATAACTTCCTCGATGGTCGTACACGCATTGCTTTTTTAAAATAATAGGTTAAAATTGTAAGAAACGAACGATGCTCATTTTTCGCTTTTCTGTATTGACATAAGAAATAAATAAAAATAACTTCATTTAAATCTTTTTCGTATAATTCGTAAATCTTTCTCGCTTAAACAGCGGTAAAATGTATTTTTCTAATAACAATTCTGTCATAATAGCAGAGGGCTTCTAATTTTTAAATGGTTATAAATATACAATTTTTGTATCTTTAATGTTAAGATGACTTGAAAAATTGTCGTAATAGAGGATTTATCGTAATATGTCGCACTCGTCACATCGAGATTTTACTGTATGTGCTCATATGATTGCATAATTAATCTATTGCGTGCAACGTTTAATTAGCTGAATTTAAAGTTCGCCTCTTGAATTATTGAGATAGGCAAGGTAGTTCTTAAAAATTATCCGATCTTAAGATTTAACTTTATTAAGAATATTCTGTTTAAAACTTCTGTTCTTTAAAAACTTCTACTGGTCTCGTATCCTAAAAAGTTCCCGTTTTCGTGATGAAACTCCGATAGTGTCTGTTGCAAAAGTCTTTTAATTTTCGTGGGCAGTAGGTAAATTTAATTTAATTTTTTTTGCAGGGGGGGATTTAAGAAATACCGTTGCACAAACGAGCATCACATGGATCTTCTTTGTTTTACAAGTAGCATACGCAAACAATTAATTTTAAATTTTAACCGAGTCGTGCATCGGCAGCATCAGGGATCCCCCTGGAACAAATCACTGGTCAGTCCATCGACCTATTGTGTTGCCATCTTTCGTGATCCAGCCTTTTCTTCATGGTGTCCTCTTCTTTTGTACTGACGCACTTACGTGCGCGCACTTCATGTCAATAGTATTCCCTGGACGCCCCGTATGGGGGCGGGACAGGGTTAAGCCAAGCTATCGTTGCATAAACTGAAATTAAAAGAAGAAGAAATAAGAAAAAAAAATTATAGTAATTGCTAATATGTATTAGAGAATTTCTTAAGCTTAAAAATTAAAAATTTAGACAATCTTGAATATGTTCAACGAGAACGATAGGTAGAATATTATATCTTGTGACAAATATGCTACGACTAATAGAAATATTTTGCTTAGCCAAAATAAATGCTAATTAGAAGATATGTTACAACCAAATGCATCTTTTTCACGAAGTTATTATAGTGGACGCTAAGAACCAGCCTCAGCAATCATTTAAATTTGATGCGGAATTTGAATCCATTAATAAATTTGAACACTTTTCAAATTTGATGTGGATTTTGATGTTGAGCAATCCAAAAAATTGAGTGAAGGAAAACCACGAAAACATACCGCGTTTAGCCTGACAGCAAGGGGACTCTAACCCATGATCTGTCAACCACTAAATATATTTTACGTCAGCACTGTGGTCGCTGCAAGCCGGATGCGGAGTTCGTATCGATCAGTCATCGTTGAGAATCGAGCCCGGTTGACCTCATTGGAAGGCAAACGCTCTATCAACTGAGCCATCACGGCTCAAATAAATACACTGGATACTTTTAAAGGCCATATTTTTTTGGCATTATTTACCAACTGCATAAGAAATAAAATAAAGTTAGAATGTTCATTCGACGCCGCTGGACAAATAAAAAAAAAATTTCAGAAAGAAACTTTTTTTTTTGCTAAAGGAAAAAAAAATTGGCGAACATGAGAGGTCACAACTAATTTGAAAGTCTCTCTGAAATGTGAATTTAAACAGGAAATTTTTTAAAAAATCATCTAAGCTAGAAGTTCGAAAAATGTGGCTGAGTGGGGTTAGACTAACCCCACGTCTGCGGGTTCGATCCCCGGCCCAGACACCGTATTTTCGGGATATCCTCAGTGGCCATGTCGTATGATTATGCGGCATATAAAAGATCCCTGGAGTGCCTTATTGGCTCCTGGCATTTCCGGCAAAATTAAATTCCTAGTGCACTTTAGCATCCAAATAGAGTCTCGGTGCTGCCATCTAGTGCGGCAGAAACTGGACGTCCAAATCAACATGGCCAACGGTATCTCACCCATTGTGGTGGTTCTGAAAGAATGGATACCAATTCTGGAGAACGCACTAGGTCTGCTCATCGGGAAGACTGATTGTGCAGCTCATTGGAAAAGAAGAAAGAAAAAAAGAAGTTCGAAAAAATTTGGTTTTTTAAAGGGTCTAGAAAATTGGAACATGAAATATGTAAGTTCGTTAAGTGTTTTAAAACTGCCATTCATACTGTTTTAAGAAAGAGAGATTCGTATGGAATGTACAAAAGATTCGGGATGAAGCGTAAATTTAATTAGATCTTGACCAGGCACGCTGCTTGAAAAATATTATTTTTCCGATTTAAATAAGTTCAATTTGGGTATCCCGAATGGTAATAGCTACTACAGGCACGATTTGCGTACAGAACCTCGTGATTTCTTTGATTGGCAGATGGTTGATAGGGCGGGGGAGCTTTTGAGTATGTTGGTAAATGTGATCTGTAGCAAATTTCTGGAATAATGGACTCTAGCTGTTATCAATATTTACTTTACCAACACCTTATATCTTTTGGTTCATATTTATGACGAATAAACTGGAAACTTCAGCAAGCAATGCGCCATGCCGTTTGTCCCAATCAACTAAAAATTGGTTTTAGAAAGAAAGAAATATCGAGGCCCTAAGCTGGTCAATCCGTACTCCAGATCTTAAACCCTCAGAAAACTTGTGGGGCTGCTTTGGCTAGACAAGTGTATATGCAAATAACCACCAACTTGATTCTGTATACAACCTCGAAGTAGCTATCATGGATGAATGGAACACAATTCCTAAGACTTTGCTTGAAAACTTAACACTTGCTGAATTATCTTAATGAAAGATTAAACTCTAAAATTATAAATATTTTTTTCTAGTACGTCTCCATTAAACTGAAGGCGGCGTAAAATCAAAATTTATTATTCTCCAAGATGTAGCGTTATAAAATAATATTTATATTTGTTAAAGGATCAAGTCAAGTACCGCTTTTCTGACAACCTAATTTTTTTTTTTACATACAGATATGTTAAAGATAGGAAGTCATTTATAAAACTTTTTTATCTATTTCTTTTTGGTTATAGAAACAAACTTAAAGTTAGATTAAAAAATTAGAAAAGAATAGCAGAACTGGCACCAAACGATCGGAAAACATAAAATTGATAAAATAATATTGATCGACAGGCTGTGGTTATATTTATTTCGACGGATTTGGTGGCAAATTTATTTATTAATAAAACAGTAGTTTTATTAGTAATTGGTGGGCTAAATATTAAGTTGAAAAGCAAAGTTTCTTTCTAAAAATTATTATAATTATTTTCGCTACAATTCAAGAAACAGACGATATTCAAAATAAAGTCGTCAACGATACCATTTTCCTAAAAAATGATATTTTTATACTTACTAGTGACCAGTCGATACATCCATATTTCTATATCTCTTGTTTTGAACATAAGTTTAATCTTGAAACTTAATGCTGAGTTTTCAGGCTTCAAACAAACTATTTTAGAAAAAAAAATAATATAATTTCGTTTTATTGCTTAAAGTATATGTTTTGAGAGATCTGAAGTTGAATTCTCTTTGAACTTCGATAACAGATGTCGACTTATTTGGCATTTTCTTTCTTCTCGAAGAGAAAGCTTACAGAAACTTCATAAAAACCATGAGAAAAAAGAAATCTGCAACAATAAATTCCATGGTTACCATAATATGAAGTATAATTTTTGTTTTCCGCCAAATAATGATTTTTTTTTATAGGATGAATAATTATTGTTTCATTCACACACTTTAAATAAATTCATATTCTTGCAATAATTTCAAGTATGGTAGATTTAATTTCAAAAATTATCAATTTAAAATGCCTTTTTTCAACCGTGATGTTTATAAAGGAAAAACTAAATCATCAGTATCTTCAAGAGGACCTGTCTAAAAAGTATGGAATTCATTGGAAAACGTGTATAAAAATATATCCTAAATAAAAATTATTGGTTTCATTAGCAATAATCAGTAATTCACACCGTTTTTGGATCCTTCCTTTCCATTAATAGGCAAATGCTCAATCGAAGGGGATTTTTCATTTCGTTTGCGGATGCGCGCAGAACAGAAGCTTATATTTTTTGGAGAAAAGCATAACAAATGTAACTTATTTTCGATTTCATTATTTGAAATCATTATTTAATTCATTCATTATTTAAATCTAGAATCAAACACTTCTTTTCTTATAACAAAATGCATTAAAAAAGCAGTTCGACGTTTCTAGTTTGTCACTTTTATATTATCACATTTATTAATTTTTTTAACCAGTTGTATAAGCTTGCTTTTTGATTGATTTTACTCGAAGTGGTAACGAATTTCTGATTTAGTATAGATAATGAAAACTGTTTGTTTTAGTAATAACGGGCGATAACCCTAATCTTTAAAAATGACATCAGTGTACGGATTATTGGGCAAGTGTATGCCGGGTAACATTGCTAATGCATGTACATTTGTTCTAATATTTACTAAAATACATAGTTATTTACTAACGATAATCGAATTAATCCGACAGGAATGTATTAGTTATAGGCGGTATTCCCTACTCGGACATTTTTCTATGCGTGAAATTCATAGTAATTTCCAAAGCAAATAAATTAGAATGTATATCCAAGCTTCTTAAAAAAAGAAATATCCGGAGAGAAATTTCTCATTTCTGTAATAAAAAATATGCCGTGTCTGGCACATAGTAGGCATAACTTTCCAACGTTTAGTTGAAACGATGCCAACGATTTGTTAAAAGCTGATATACAGTACCACTTAATTTGCAAAAGAAAGTTACTTTAGCAACCATATAGTAGCCTAGAAAAGAAACGCAAGTCATTTAACGATGTCAATGAAAGAACGATGAGAAGAAGATCCAACTTAAAACATAATTCTGAAAAACGTCAGTTCAACTTGAAAATACATTGATTTCTTAAAATAAAGCTAACTACATTCCAGACGTAGGGACAGTCGCATCTAGTTTTATTAATCAGAATAAAGATGTATTGATTTGTGAAAACTGTCGAAAGTATTCAAGTATTTGCGAGTTGTATACAAGGCTCTCTCAAAACAATGATATAAGTTATGTCAAACCCTGAAGGAAAAAAAAGGAAGATACAATTGTAAAAAATAAAAACTGCTTTTCATATTAAAGGAGACATTCATTCACAAGTATACAGCACAACAAAATACCTGACACAGCATAACTTTCTCAGATATATAGAGCCTGTAACTTCTCAATCGAAGAACAAGTTGCGGAAATATGATAATTTTTGTTTGTTTCTTTACGTGAGGGAAAAATTGCAATTCAAAGGCTTGATGAACTGTGGTCCCAAACATTTATGAAAGTTGCAGTTAAAAAACTCATTTCAATCTTGCAAGAATTATACCAACTACACATGTTGCCCAGTTGTATTTCATAAGAAGTTATTAACAGGAGCAAAAATGGTTCAGCAAAGAAAACTTGCCTCGCAATGGAGTCCATCAAACCTCTTTCCCAGGAAAGTAAAGTAAGATCCAGTTCTAGAATCTTTTTTTGCAATCCACTTGCAAAATAATTTCATAACGCACGCGAATGCAGAAAAGCAGGTCTATCCTATTCTGTATTCTGAAAGCATTGCAGTTGGAATTCCTGTAAAAATTTTAATGCCAAAGGACAACGAGGCTGAAGAGAGAAATACTCCATAACAAGATTAAAAAAACTGGGAGCAAAAATATTTAGTAATCTTTTCAATATTTAGTAATCTTTTCAGTATCAAAAGGAAATAAAAGTATTTATTTAAAGGTATTTTTGTCCGCCCTCTACGTAGGATCTTCGTTCCGGCATTCTGGACTAACTTGAACTGTGTTCACTCTTAAGTATTCACCCGACCTGATAGTGTTCTTATTGATATTTAGTATCGTAACAAGTAGCTGTTGGATGTATTTGGAGATCGAAATAATTTTCACGATTTAGTTGCAATATTTATAACAAAAAAACCTGCTGCGATATGAACCCGCCTTAAAGCCTTCATTTTATTTTTCAAATATATAGTAATATTTTCCGTATTAAAAGGAAATAAATCAAGGTAAAGTTGGTAGAGTTTGGGATATACTATAAGGTAATATTACGTTTTGAGTTTAATAGGTTTGCAAATATGACAGATAATTTTCTAATAGGGATAACACGATGAAAATTATCGGCAACGAAATGCTCGTGTGATATAGAATGCTCGTTTCTTAACGAATAATATGCAATATTTATAGTCTGTCATAGTTATTCGTAACTGTTAGGTTATGTTTTGCCATCGTTTGTTTATGTTTTAGGTTATGTTGCTCCCAACGCTAATAATAAAAAAGGTGCGAAATGTCAATAAGAAATCTTTTGTGATTCTTTTTTAATATTTAAAAAATATATTATACTCACAATTTCAGATTTCTAAAATATTGGCAATAATATAGAGACATTGCATAAAGAATTTCATCCATAAGGTTCCGTTTTGTATGAATAATAGTAAGTAATATCCTTTTATACCGATAGATGGCGGTCGGTGATGTTTAATTACGTTAGAAATGATATGATGTATTTACGTCAGAGAGGTATATGGGATCTGATTAAAAGTAGCAGACCATTCGGTCTCGTTCTTAATGTTTTATGTGTAATAAATGTGTCTTTGTATAAAATCTGTTGAATGGATAACACAACTAAGTGACATAAACCCGCAATACCCATAAAAGAAGTAAATCATAACGTGTACTACGATTATTATCATTATTGGAAACAAGCATCGATTTCATTCTCTGTGAACATTTAATGTTTATCCTAATATCCCACCATTCATTAATTTCAGAACGACAATACTTCAGTTTATAAATTATTCCGTAAACAATAAGAATTTTTGAAAAAATAATTTTTAAATCAGTTGTCCATTAACATCTAACCCTTCAGCAAAGGAATTATTTTTCTTTGCATTTCCTAACTGCTTACGAGGGTACTAGCAATGACACTTTGATAGAAAATCGAAATTGCATGCCCATCCCATTATCTGCCTTTCATTTAGAGACATTATCTACCAATACGACTCTGTTTCATCGAAGAAAAATAAAGGGTCTGTTATCAATTCCAGTTCGGCAAACAACACTTTTATCTTTTTTAATTCTTTCATTATGTTCTGTGAGGAAAATTTACTTTCGTGTATTTTAAGGCTCTAATGGTTAAATCACAGCCTTTTATTTATTTTTCAAAATGCAATGTTGCTGAGGTGAAAGCGGTAGATTTGATGCAAATGAAATTATAAAACTTACACTTAAATAAAGGTTGAAATTTAGCATGTAAGTCGGGCATTTTCCGGAATATCTTCAGTGTTTTTTCGGATATCCTTAACGCATTTAAAAATCCAGTAACATACAAAAAAAAAATATTTAAATTTTAACTTTAAATTAATGGTAAAATATTAAAGTTTTACGTATTGGAGGAATACATGCTTTTTTTTATTAAATATTTTTGTTTTATAAACACCTTTCCAACAAGTGAACATCAAGAAAAATGTTAATTCTAGTTAACAACTGTTTCAGAAAGAAAAATAAAGCCCAGAAATAATAAATGATTCATCTTTCTGGTGTTATACCAGGAAGGTCCATATTTGCTTTGCTATTTTTCGAGAGTTTTTTCTATTCTAAAATATATAAAAAATTCTGAAAAGTTAAATAGTTCTAAGAAGTTTTCATCTAAAGCAACTTATTATCTAAGATTTTGAATAAGTTGAGATTTAATGTCAAAGTCAAGATTTGGATGACCAGCAATTTTTTATGCATTGAAAATATTTTCTTGTCCATTAAGTTAATATAAATCTTAACACGGTGAATGCTTTCCATTTGTCAGACGACGGTGAGAAGGTTTGAAAAACGATTATGTATCGATACTGTCATATAAAAGTATAAAAACCGTTAGTTGCTATTTTGGAATAAGTTTGCGAAAATTTTTGACTTTTTGTCGAGAAGTTATATCGGGAAAGGGCTCCACATTGAAATATTATTCGTACAATTAAGGTTCGACTGTAAATCGCTCATAATGTATAATTCTAACAGCGTTCAACTGATATTGTGGCCGTAAAAAAATGCTTAAAATTTTTTTAATCGTTTTTGTCATTTTTTATATAACATTAAAAATAATGATTTAAAGCCGCTTTTCATTATTGATCTGAAAAAAGTAAGATTCGATTTTTTATTAACAAAGAAGATCAGAAAATATTTGGCAGTCATTAGCTTAAAATCAATTAACGATATAATAATATTTACTAGTAAATCCAGTTGTTTATCCATTATTTAACACTATTTGCTATAAATATTTCCTTATCTTATTTTTATTATTATTTCTATCTTTTCGATTTTATTTACAATTAATGAATTATAAATAAAATTGGTGTTTTTTAAAACATTTTAAAATATTTCTATGATATTTACCTTACGCACGCTATATTTTATTATTGATCTATTTCATCAACGTTTTACTATCGTAAAACGGTAAATAATTCATGTACACTTTTTTAACAGGTTTTATTTACTCTTAAAATGAATTTTAAATGCAATGGTGTACTGTCAACGTAGGGCATCAATATAATAAATAAAAAATACCAATCTACAATTATGAAGCAATATAAGGAATTGATTTTTCATACTATTGCGAATGAAGCTCTTTGGGGAAAAACATTTAACGAGTTTTTTTTTTTTATAGTAACGAAAAATTAAATAATTCAAAAAACAATTATGTAAATAAAGTTGCAAAGTGGATGAATTTATAAATGAGACGAAATGTTTAAATTTAAACTTTATCCCAACTAAACCGATATCTAAACTCGAAGAATTTGGGTGAATAAGTATTACGAAGCTTTTTTTTTTTTAAAAAATTCCAATATGACGACAATTGAAAATAACAGCTGGAATTGCCACTTTAGAGAACTTTTCATTATACGCAAATATACACATAATAAAATAACTTTTAAAAAAAAGCAATAATACAGACTCCAACGTTATAGTGCGTTATAAATTTTTACGTCATTAATAACACTATATGTTGTTTTCAATAACAAGTAGAGAAAATAAATAAGGGGTCCAACTAAATGCGTGGTCATTTGAAAGAGTCATCTATTTAAGTGCACAATATAATTTCTTAAAAAGAGATAGTACATGCGACTAAAAATGCAAATCGTGGTAGGAACTTAATTCACTTTTATTTATTTATTATCACTTCAATCGTATCTACCACTATGACTTACATTTCAAATTAGAAAAATCTTTTCTATATAATGTTGCTAGATTTATTTTCTATTTCTAAATAAATTTTTGAATTTAATTAGCCAGCACTTTTTGCCTTTTTAGTCGTCCGTAGCAACCCTTCCTACACAACAAAACAGTTTTTTGTAAGAAAGATAGGTTACCAGTGGTTACCCAAACGTTTGCTTTTTAAACATAAAGGTTTAAGATTAATGATGATTGTTTTTTCTCTTTTCTATATAGATACCAGAAATAAACAAAAGCATCTTCCCTTTTGCCTGTCATAGTATAATATTGCTCACTTAAACAGTAGAAAAATGTAAAACCCCTCTAAAAAATTGTCGCAATTACAGAAGGCGAGTAATTTTTAACTCGTTATACTCATATAACTTTTGTATCTTAAGCATATTGACAGTGACTTGGAAACTTGGTCATAATTGCGGAGTTGTAATTGTTACATTGACCTTTTACTGTATATTATTATAGAAATAATTTAAATACTTAAAAAAGAAGTATATCGAAACCTAAAACTTTCTTTTTTTGCATTGCTTCACAAAATATTTAACTCTGGATTTTTAGATTTCAAGTCGCACATAATTATTTCGAATTTTATCTTAATTACAGCATAAGGAAAATAAAAGTATATTTCTGTAATTACGCTGGCATTTGGCAAAGATCTTCTTTCTTTTTCCTCAGAAATCCTAGATTTATCCTTTCGCATCTAACCTTTCAGAAAAAGCTGCAGATTTAGAATTTCTGAAAGATTCTGTGGATTTAGAATATATCATCCTCTGAATATTAAATTTGTAAAAAGATTCTGGAGGATCTGTTTCTGTATTATAATCATTCATTCATATTCTGTCTTTTTGGAAGTCACAACCAGTCTAAACTTCTTTTCCCTGTTTTTTTTCTTTTTATTTTAGCTGTAACGAACGAAAAGAAAATTTACGTGTTGCTCATACAAATTTTAAAGTATACGAATGTAAGTAACTGTAAAAATGAAAAAAATGGAATTTTCATTAATAAGCTATGAAAACTGTCTTTGGTACAAAAACCTTAACTCTTAAATAAGATAACAAACATTATTTTAATTTACGCTTTAATTTGAAAGTCAATAAATGAAAACAATGCTGATTTTACATTACAGAAAATTATAACTAAAAGCGTCACATTTATCATGGTAAGGTGAATAGATAAAATTTCTACAGTCAAAAAATTTCATATAATACTTGTTTCATTCTTAAAAAAATTCTCTAATAAAACCTATTTATTATAAAGGAGACATAACCACGTTATTGTGTTAAATAGGAAATCATTATGATCTGTTGCTGATGGTCAGAAGAATTTGTTCTTTTTATGGCTGACAATTTTTAAAACTAAATAAGTTTTACTGATTGAACAAACACAATTTAAAGAACTTACAGTTGTCGAAATGATATGCATGCTTTCAAAAAGTAAATAAGGATTAAGATTTGTGGATAAAGTACAATGCTTACCACATTATGTAGGTAGTTTATATGAATATATTTTTAAATGTTGAAATACCATTTTATACCAAAAGTGAAATTATCTTCAACCAAACATGTTTTATTCTTTAACACAAAATGTGTTGTGATATCACTTTCGACGCCACTTTTCGTTATCATTAACAAATCCATGACGCCAGTCTTTAATTGCGGAACAGCGGTGCTGGCTCACCGAACCAGAGAGTACGTAAAAAATTTACTAATAGATATTCAATGCTAATCTTCTGTTACCTAATTGCTAGCATGTTATTTTTTATGCATATATGTTTTGTTGGTTTATTAAATATACTTTTTAAGTTATCATGAATCTTCAGTGGGATGCCTCGTCAAAGATGAACACAGTTTAACACATGGCGGTGAAAAATGGAATTTTACTCCACGCCATGAAGTAGTTCAACTTCAATTAGATTTGAATGAAGATGCGATTTCTTAAAGACTAGCCCATGAATTAGAGGTGATCCTAACACCGGTATTTTTGAATGCTTTCTGATGGGTGTTTTTAAATGATTATATGCGCGTTTACTACTTGCGATATTTTTTTTCTGGCTTAATTAAATATCGACTATTAAGTAATCGATTTATCACTTCTCCATAGAAAATTTATTTTTTCATACAATCGTATATTGATTGAGTATTGACAAATTAATTAATTTAATGATTCTTTTCATTATTAAAGAGAATGTTCAAAATCTTGAATATTTTGTATCAGCAGTGTAGGGAATATGCATGCAAAAAAAGTGCAATTACTCTGTCTTACGGGAATTTTTTATTGATTATATTGTTTTCAAAGAGAAATAAAGTTTTTCATATATTATACCAAAAGGTCAAAATGCAAAATTTTTTTTATCGATAAAAAGATGTTTATAACACAATTGTTTTAACTTTGAATTGAACATCGAAAGGTGAAATCTTGAAACGAAGTTCTTTAATAGATGTTTGAGTTACTTAAAATAATTAACAAATAGTTGGTATTTTATATTGTATTATATTTGATGTGTATATATTGTATATAGATTAAAATATTTGCTTGCATTTAGAATGTTTAATTCAATTTTGAAATTTTATAAACGGTGCAAGGTCAACTTAGTTGAAGTTAATACCTTTTTCCCTCTCATGTACATCAGTGGTTTTCTAAGTTTCAAACTGAACGTCAATTCCAAAAAATGTTGTCTTTTGCACACGATCTTTGCAATTTTATTCAATGTGTGTATAGTTTTTATGACTGTCAAATATTTATACTTGTTTCAACTTTGTAAGACATTTCTATGTAAGAAAGTATATTTCTCTAAAGTATTATGGAGAGTAGGTATCTGGGCAAGTTGGTATTCAATGTTCCACAACCGATCATCAGTCAAATTAATTCTCACGAGATATAAAACACTCACAATAAAACATCAGAGAAAGTTTAATAGACTTTTGAACATTACAGTATTGTTGTTTTTTGTAACTACGACTATTTTCACCCTTCTAACTGCTTATGAAATTGCAACAAATGAAGGAATTAAGAACGCTTTGATTAACACGTTCTTCTTTGGAGATAATCCATCTTTAAATTATCCTGCTGGAGAGCTGTGTGCGTTTCTCAGTTTCATGCTGGGCAGAATGTTGATCAATGAAATACCTACGTTACTAACTTTGTTTTACATAATGTGGTGCGTAATGATGTGCGATTTGCTTCAAAAATGTGTCAAACATTTAGAGTTGTGTTCAATCCAAGCTTTTATTCACCAATACAGAACTACGCATGATTTGGCAATTATGTCAGAGAAAAGTCTATCGATGATGGTGTTCTTTTTAACTACTTCACATTTTACAGATCTCTTTCAAGTGTGCGCAAACTCTCTGGGATTCTGGGAAGTCCATTCTGTAGATGCACTATTAAGCAAGGAAGGGATAGCTTACAGCCTTGCTTTCTGCATTGCATTTTTCGTTATAATATTTTTTGCTTCAAAAGTCGCTAAAAAAGATGAAAATTTGAGAAAGAAAGTGAAGCGATTAGTTTACCTAATGTCAGAAAAAAACATCAAGGGTGGTAAAAAACTAGAAAGATTTGTGCATTCGCGGGAAAATATAATGTTAACTGCTTGGGGAATGTTTACTTTCAACCGCGGTTTTCTCCTAGTGTCTATAGGCGTATTAAGTACTTACAACCTTTTAATTTTACAACTAAATTTGAACGAAGGAATAAATTAAAGGAATACATTAAGCATGAGCATTAAGGCAAGTTTAAATTTATTACCTAAACTTGTAGTTTCAGTGCCCCCTATTAAACACTTATCTGAAATCACTTTAGACTTTACTAATAGATGTTCAATGCTAATCTTCTGTTAACTAATTGCTAGCATGTTATTTTGTTATACATATATGTTTTGTTGGCTTATTAAAGATACTTTTTAAGCTATCATGATTTTTCATGATATTTTCAAAGAGGAACACGTGGCGACGAAAAATGGGTTTATTCTCCACGCCATGAAGAAGTTCAACTTCAATTAGATTTCACATGAAGATGCGATTTCTTAAAGACTAGTAATAAATTTGACGTGATCCTAACACCGGTATTATTTAATGCTTTCTAATGGGTGTTTTTGAATATGCTTTTACTATTTGCGATATTTTTTTCTGGCTTAAAATATATTACGAATTCAGATGGCGACAGTAGGTTCTATTCAGGAATTTGATACTTCAAATCCAAACTCTCCACTTGAAATTTGCAAGAGTTAGATTGAAGAATTGGAGGAATTGAACTATAAAGTGTTAGAAGCCTGTCTTGCTACGACGGGTTGTTTGGAAGTGTTATCTATTGTGATACCAATTTGAACTCTCCCCCCCCCAGCATTACCCGATTAATTCTGGATGAAGAGAATGATTTAGGAAAACTAAACGAAAACGATCGAAATGTTTTATTGGTTAATGACGAGGAAAATTTGATTGACATTCATCATAAGGTGTTTGGTACATTTTTTAAAGTTTTTCCATTTGGCCATCCTGATACAATGGCTGAGAGGTAGGACATCTTCAAAGTGAACGCTGTAGATCAATCTAATCCGTTTGCAGTACTGACAGAAAAAGCCGTAGATTACAGTTTAAACCAGAGGTTTCGGTTGAACTTGCCAAAGACAATATTGCCATTGATTGTGTCACTTACCAAAGCAAAAGGCAAGTCCCTTTAGCACATATTTATATCGATCCTCAGCTTGTGTCTTCAGACAAGCTTCGTTAGGATCTGAATATTAAAGCTGGTAACATTCCAAACATCATTAAAAAACAAAACTAAACGTGCTATAATATTAAAATTCGATACATTAACGATGACACAACTAATGGAGAGTCTTTTGTTGTTGAAGGATGGCAACTTTCTTTCAACCATGACCTATTGTCTGAACCTATCACAGACACTGAACTACTATCTCTCTACCTTGTGAACACTGTTGTTGATTCTAAAGTTGAGTCAGCTTCATGGCATGATAATTGGATGACAGCTGACTTTTCATTTTAAAAAACCAAACAGGCAAAGAAACGATATAGTACGGGATATCTGGGGCTATCCCTCCGATAAGCTCAATCCTAAGAATATTCCTCTTTCAAGTCACTTGACAAACAATGATTTCAAATTAAGGGTTCAGGTTGCAGAGTACAACGTGTGTGAACAGGTGCATCTGATTTTAAATACTTTAATATCTTTGAACTATGGTTCTATGGGTTTTGGGCGCTAACTGTTGAAACATAAATACTAAGTGACAGCACCGATCCTGGTTAGCTCACCAGGACATTTTCCTAAGCAGGATTTGTGAGGCAGTCTTAGCAGTTCGAAAATAATATACACCGTATTAAACATTCTGCATCATTTTCAAAGAATCAGTTTTTTTTTTTTTTTTTTTTTTGTCGTTTGCATTTAATCTCAGGTTGTTGCCCTGAAGCATCATTTCATATTCTTTACTATCATTCCAAAGTATTAATTCCGATATAGTTGTTTTTTATTTCTTTTTTGTATATTACGTTCTGTTTAATCTGCATTCTCTATTTTATGTTCATGCATGGCTTCCGCGCAACGGTTTCTTCACCTTTTTGCTTGCTCCCCTAATTTTTTTTGGGCAGTGTATTTATAAAATACGAACGATACATTTTCATTCTTAACGAATATATAAGCTACTTTTTCAATTTATAACATTATATTGCGAAGAAGTGAATTCGTAACCAATCAAAACATTAAGAAGACGAGAAATGGAAATGCTTTCAACTAAAAAAATTGTCTTTAAAATGCTCTCTTTATTGAAACAAAGAATCGATATTTAATAATTCTTTACATTAATGATAATGCTCTAAATTAATATACCATTAAGTAATCGATTTATAATTTTTCCATGGAAAATTTATTTTTTCATACGATCGTATATTGATTGAGTATTGACAAATTAAGTAATTTAATGACTATTTTCATTATTAAGGAGAACGTTCAAAATCTTTAATATACTGTATCAACAGTGTAGGGGATATGCATGCAAAAAAAGTGCAATTACTCTGTCTTACGGGAATATTTTATTGATCATATTGTTTTTCAAAGAGAAATAAATTATTTCATATATTATACTAAAAGCTCAAAATGATACATTTTTTTTATCGTTAAAAGATGATTATAACGCAATTGTTTTAACTTCGCATTGAACATCGAAAGGTGAAATTTTGAAACGAAGTTCTTTAATAGATGTTTGAGTGGATGAAAATAATTAAAAAACAGTTGGTATTTTACATTGAATTATATTTTATGTGCATATATTGTATACAGAATGTAATATTTAAATGCATTTATGATGTTTAATTCAATTTTGAAATTTTATAAACAGTGCAAGGTCAACTTAGTTGAAGTTAATACCTTTTTCTCTCTCATGTACATCAGTGGTTTTCTAAGTTTCAAACTAAACGTCAATTCCAAAAAATGTCATCTTTTCCACACGATCTTTTCAATTTTATTCAATGTATGTATAGTATTTATGACTGTGAAATATTTATACTTGTTTCAACTTTGTAAAACTTTTCTATGTCAGAAGGTATATTTCTCTAAAATATTATGGAGAGTAGGTATCTGGGCAAGCTGGTATTCAATGTTCCACAACAGATCATCAGTCAAATTAATTCTCACGAGATATAAAACACTCACAATAAAACACCAGAGAAAGTTTAATAGACTTTTCAACATTACAGTGTCGTTCGTTTTTGTAACTACAACTATTTTCAACCTTCTATCTGCTTATGAAATTGCAACAAATAAAGGAATTAAGAACGCTTTGATTAACACGTTCTTCTTTGGAGATAATCCATCTTTAAATTATCCTGCTGGAGAGCTGTGTGCGTTTCTCAGTTTCGTGCTGGGCAGAATGTTGATCAATGAAATTCCAACCTTACTAACTTTGTTTTACATAATGTGGTGCGTAATGTTGTGCGATTTGCTTCAAAAATGTGTCAAACATTTAGAGTTGTGTTCAATCCAAGCTTTTATTCACCAATACGGAACTGCACATGATTTGGCAATTATGTCAGAGAAAAGTCTATCGATGATGGTGTTCTTTTTAACTACTTCACATTTTACAGATCTCTTTCAAATGTTCGCAGGCTCTCTGGGATTCTGGGAACTCCTTTCTGTAGATCTGCTAAGAAGCAAGGAAAAAACAGCTTTCAGCCTTGCTTTTTGCTTTGCATTTTTCGTTATAATATTTTTTGCTTCGAAACTCGCTGAAGAAGATCAAAATTTGAGAAAGAAAGTGAAGCGATTAGTTTACCTAATGTCAGAAAAAAACATTAAAGATTGTGAAAGACTAGAAAGATTTATGCATTCGCGGGAAAATATAATGTTCACTGCTTGGGGAATGTTTACTTTCAACCGCGGTTTTCTCCTAGTGTCTATAGGCGTATTAAGTACTTACAACCTTTTAATTTTACAACTAAATTTGAACGAAGGAATAAATTAATGGAATACATTAAGCATGAGCATTAAAGCAAGTTTAAATGTATTACCTAAACTTTTAGTCTCCGTGCCCCCTATTAAACACTTATCTGAGATCACTTTAGACTTTACTAATAGATGTTCAATGCTAATCTTCTGTTAACTAATTGCTAGCATGTTATTTTGTTATACATATATGTTTTGTTGGCTTATTAAAGATACTTTTTAAGCTATCATGATTTTTCATGATATTTTCAAAGAGAAACACAGTTTAACACGTGGCGACGAAAAATGGGTTTATTCTCCACGCCATGAAGAAGTTTAACTTCAATTAGATTTCACATGAAGATGCGATTTCTTAAAGACTAGTAATAAATTTGACGTGATCCTAACACCGGTTTTATTTAATGCTTTCTAATGGGTGTTTTGTAATATGCTTTTACTATCTGCGATATTTTTTTTCTGGCTTAAAATATATTTCGCAATCAGATGGCGACGGTAGGTCCTATTCAGGAATTTGATACTTCAATACCAAACTCTTCAGTTGAAATTTGCAAGAGTTAGATTGAAGGATTGAAAGAATTGAACTATAAAGTGCTAGAAGCCTGTCTTACTACGACGGTTGTTGGGAAGTATTTACCTATTGTGAAATTTGGACCACCAGAATTACCCGATTTATTCTGGTTGAAGACAATGATTTAGAAAAGCTAAACGAAGACGATCGAAAGGTTCTATTGGATAATGACGGGGAAAACTTGATTACCATTCATCATTATGTGCTCGGTACATTTTTTTAAAAGTTTTTCCATTTGGACATCCTGATACAATGGCTGAGAGACCACTTTAACTTGAACGCTGTAGATAAATCTTACCCGTTTGCAGCACTAACAGAAAAAAGCCGTAGATTACAGTTTAACACCAGAGGTTTTGGCTGAACTTGTCATTGACAATATTGCTATTGATTGCGTCACTTAGCAACTCTTTAGCATATATTTATATCGATGCTCTGCTTGTGTTTTCAGACAAGCTCCGTTAGGATCTGAATATTGAAGTTGATAACATTCCAAACATCATAAAAAAAACAGAACTAAACGTGCTATAAGATTGAAATTCGACATATTAACAATGACACAACTAAAGGAGAGTCTTTTGGTGTCGGAGGATGGCAACTCGATTCGAACCATGAGCTATTGACTGAACCTATCACAGACACTGAACTACTATCTCTCTACCTTGTGAACACTGTTGTTGATTCTAAAGTTGAGTCAGCTTCATGGCATGATCACTGGATGACAGCTGACTTTTCATTTTAAAAAACCAAACAGACAGAGAAACGTTAAAGTATTTGATATGTGGTCTAAGATTATCCCTCTTTCAAGTCAGTTGACAGACAATGATTTCAAATTACAGATTCAGGTTGCGGAGCACAATTTGTGTGAGCAGGTGCAGCTGAATTTAAATACTTTAATATCTTTGGACTACGGTTCAGAGGGTTTTGGACACTTACTGTTAAAACATGAGTTTCTAATTGACATCACCGATCCTGGATAGCTCAGTAAGACATTTTCTTAAACTGGATTCGTGAGATAGTCTTAGCAGCTCGAAAGGAATATATAGCCTATTAAACATCCAGTATCATTTTCAAACAATCAGTTTTTTTGTCGTTTGCATTTGCATCAAGTTGTCATTATGTCGTTTGCATCAAGTTGTTGCCATTCAGCATCATTTCACATTCTTTACTATCATTCCAAAGTATTAATTCCGATATAATTGTTTTTTTACTTCTATTTTGTGTATTACGTGTTGTTAAATATGCATTCTCATTTTTATGTTCATGCCTGGCTATCGCGTAACGGTTTCTTACTTTTTTGCTTGCTCTCCTACTTTTTTTGAGCAGTGTATTTATAAAATATGAACGATACATTTTCATTGCTAACGAATATATAAACTTCTTTTTCAATTTATAAAATTATATTGCAAAGAAGTGAATTCGTAACCAATCAAAAACATTAAGAAGACGAGAAATGGAAATGCATTCAACTAAAAGTAATTGCCTTTAAAATGCTCTCTTTAATATAACAAAGAATCGATATTTTATAGTTTTTTTATATTAATTATCAGGTTCCAAATCAATATACTATTAAGCAATCGATTTATCACTTCTCCAAAGAAAATTTAATTTTTCATACAATCGTATATTGATTAAGTATTGACAATTTAAGTAATTGAATCATTATTTTCAATATTAAGGAGAATGTTAAAAATTTTGAATATACTACATCAACTATGTAGGGAATATGCTTGCAAAAAAATGCAACTACTCTGTCTAATGGGTATTTTTTATTGATCATACAGTTTTTCAAAGAGAAATACATTTTCTTATATATTATACAAAAAGTTCAATATGCAACTTTTTTAATCGTTAAAAAGATTATTAGAACGCAATAGTTTTATTTCGCATTGAGCATCGAAAGTTGAAACCTTGAAACGAAGTTCTTTAGTAGAAGTTTGAGTACCTGAAAATAATTAACAAATAGTTGGTATTTTATTTTGCATTATATTTGATGTTTATAGATTGTAATATTTACTTGCATGTATAATGTTTCATTCAATTTTGAAATTTTATAATCAGTGTAAGGTCAACTTAGTTGAAGTTAATACCTTTTTCCCTCTCATGTACATAAGTGGTTTTCTAAGTTTCAAACTAAACGTCAATTCCAAAAAATGTCGTCTTTTGCACACGATCTTTGCAATTTTATTCAATGTATGTATAGTATTTATGACTGTGAAATATTTATACTTGTTTCAATTTTGTAAAACTTTTCTATGTCAGAAGGTATATTTCTCTAAAATATTATGGAGAGTAGGTATCTGGGCAAGTTGGTATTCAATGTTCCACAACAGATCATCAGTCAAATTAATTCTCACGAGATATAAAACACTCACAATAAAACATCAGAGAAAGTTTAATAGACATTTCAACATTACAGTGTCGTTCGTTTTTGTAACTACAACTATTTTCACAATTCTATCTGCTTATGAAATTGCAACAAATAAAGGATTTAAGAACGCTCTTATTAACACGTTCTTCGTTGGAGATAATCCATCTTTAAATTTTCCTGCTGGAGAGCTGTCTGCGTTTCTCAGTTTCATGCTGGACAGAATGTTGATCAATGAAATTCCAACGTTACTAACTTTGTTTTACATAATGTGGTGCGTAATGTTGTGCGATTTGCTTCAAAAATGTGTCAAACATTTAGAGTTGTGTTCAATCCAAGCTTTTATTCACCAATACGGAACTACACATGATTTGGCAATTATGTCAGAGAAAAGTCTATCGATGATGGTGTTCTTTTTAACTAATTCACATTTTACAGAACTCTTTCAAATGTTTGCAAGCTATCTGGGATTCTGGGAACTCTTTTCTGTAGATGAGCTAAGAAACAAGGAAAAGACAGCTTACAGCCATGCTTTCTGCTTTGCATTTTTCGTTATAATATTTTTTGCTTCGAAAGTCGCTAAAGAAGATGAAAATTTGAGAAAGAAAGTGAAGCGATTAGTTTACCTAATGTCAGAAAAAAACATCAAAGATGGTAGAAAACTAGAAAGTTTTATGCACTCGCGGGAAAATATAATGTTCACTGCTTGGGGAATGTTTACTTTGAATCGCGGTTTTCTCCTAGTTTCTATAGGCGTACTAAGTACTTACAACCTTTTAATTTTGCAACTAAATTTGAACGAAGGAATAAATTAATGGAATACATTAAGCATGAGCATTAAAGCAAGTTTAAATGTATTACCTAAACTTTTAGTCTCAGTGCCCCCTATTAAACACTTATCTGAATTCATTTTAGACGTATAGATGTTCATCGCAACTCTTCTGTTACCTAATTGCTAGTATGTTATTTTGTTATACATTTATGTTTTTTTGGTTTATGAAATATACTTTTTAAGTTATCATTATTTTTCATTGGGATACCAGGTCAAAGATGAACACAGTTTAACACGTGGTGACGAAAAATGGGGTTTTTTCACCACGCTATGAAGATGTTCAATTTTAATTAGGTTTCAATGAAGATGCGATTTCTTAAAGACTAGCCATGAATTTGACGTGATCCTGACACCGGTATTATTAAATGCTTTCTGATGGGTGTTTTTAAATGTTTAAATGCGCTTTTACTATTTGTGACATTTTCTTCTGACGTAAAATATATTTCCCATTCAGATGGCGACGGTTTGTTCTATTTTGGAATTTGATACTTCAAATCCAAATTCTTTAGTGAATTTTGCAAGAGTTAGTTCGAAGGATTGGAAGAATGGAACTATAAAGTGTTAGAAGCCTGTCTTGCTACGACGGGTTGTTTGGAAGTGTTATCTATTGTGATACCAATTTGAACGCCCCCCCCCCAGCATTACCCGATTAATTCTGGCTGAAGAGAATGATTTAGGAAAGCTAAACGAGACGATCGAAATATTTTATTGGATAATGACTAGGAAAACTTGATTACTATTCATCATTAGGTGCTCGGTATATTTTTTAAAAAGTTTTTTTCATTTGGCCATCCTGGTACAATGGCTGAGAGGTAGGACTTCTTTGAAGTCAACGCTGTAGATCAATCTAACCCGTTTGCAGCACTGACAGAAAAAGTCGTAGATTACAATTTAACACCAGAGGTTTTGGCTGAACTTGCCAAAGACAATATTGCTATTGATTGTGTCACTTAGCAAAGCAATCGGCAGGTCCCTTTAGCACATATTTATATCGATCCTCAGCTTGTGTCTTCAGACAAGCTTCGTTAGGATCTGAATATTAAAGCTGGTAACATTCCAAACATCATTAAAAAAAACAGAACTAAACGTGCTATAAGATTGAAATTCGATACATTAACGATGGCACACCTAAAGGAGAGTCTTTTGGTGTCGGAGGATGGCAACTCGATTAGAACCATGAGCTATTGATTGAACCTATCACAGACACTGAACTACTATCTCTCTACCTTGTGAACACTGTTGTTGATTCTAAAGTTGAGTCAGCTTCATGGCATGATCATTGGATGACAGCTGACTTTTCATTTTAAAAAACAAAACAGACAAAGAAACGTTATAGTATTCGATATTGGGTCTAAGATTATCCCTCTTTCAAGTCAGTTGACAGACAATGATTTCAAATCACAGGTTCAGGTTGCGGAGCACAATTTGTGTGAACAGGTGCAGCTGAATTTAAATACTTTAATATCTTTGGACTATGGTTCTGAGGGTTTTGGGCGCTTACTGTTAAAACATAAACTTCTAAGTGACATCACCGATCCTGGATAGCTCAGTAAGACATTTTCTTAAACTGGATTCGTGAGATAGTCTTAGCAGCTCGAAAGGAATATATACCCTATTAAACACCCAGTATCATTTTCAAACAATTAGTTTTTTTGCCGTTTGCATTTAATCTCAAGTTGTTGCTCTGAAGCATCATTTCATATTCTTTACTATCATTCCAAAGTATTAATTCCGATATATTTGTTTTTTTTTACTTCTATTTTGTGTATTACGTTTTGTTGAATATGCATTCTCATTTTTATGTTCATGCATGTCTATCGCATAACGGTTTCTTACTCTTTTGCTTGCTCTCCTAATTTTTTGAGCAGTGTATTTATAAAATACGAACGATACATTTTCATTGCTAACGAATATATAAACTACTTTTTCAATTTATAAAATTTTATTGCAAAGAAGTGAATTCTGGTAATGGGTCTGTCTAATGGGTATTTTTTATTGATGATACTGTTTTTCAAAGAGAAATACATTTTCTTATATATTATACAAAAAGTTCAATATCCAACTTTTTTAATCGTTAAAAAGATTATTAGAACGCAATTGTTTTATTTCGCATTGAGCATCGAAAGTTGAAACCTTGAAACGAAGTTCTTTAGAAGAAGTTTGAGTACCTGAAAATAATTAACAAATAGTTGGTATTTTATTTTGCATTATATTTGATGTGTATAGATTGTAATATTTACTTGCATGTATAATGTTTAATTCAATTTTGAAATTTTATAATCAGTGTAACGTCAACTTAGTTGAAGTTAATACCTTTTTCCCTCTCATGTACATTAGTGGTTTTCTAAGTTTCAAACTAAACGTCAATTCCAAAAAATGTCGTCTTTTGCACACGATCTTTGCAATTTTATTCAATGTATGTATAGTATTTATGACTGTGAAATATTTATACTTGTTTCAATTTTGTAAAACTTTTCTATGTCAGAAGGTATATTTCTCTAAAATATTATGGAGAGTAGGTATCTGGGCAAGTTGGTATTCAATGTTCCACAAAAGATCATCAGTCAAATTAATTCTCACAAGATATAAAACACTCACAATAAAACACCAGAGAAAGTTTAATAGACTTTTCAACATTACAGTGTCGTTCGTTTTTGTAACTACAACTATTTTCAACCTTTTATCTGCTTATGAAATTGCAACAAATGACGGAATTAAGAGCGCTTTGATTAACACGTTCTTCCTTGGAGATAATCCATCTTTAAATTATCCTGCTGGAGAGCTGTGTGCGTTTCTCAGTTTCATGCTGGGCAGAATGTTGATCAATGAAATACCTACGTTACTAACTTTGTTTTACATAATGTGGTGCGTAATGTTGTGCGATTTGCTTCAAAAATGTGTCAAACATTTAGAGTTGTGTTCAATCCATGCTTTTATTCACCAATACAGAACTACGCATGATTTGGCAATTATGTCAGAGAAAAGTCTATCGATCATGGTGTTCTTTTTAACTACTTCACATTTTACAGATCTCTTTCAATTGTTCGCAAGCTCTCTGGGATTCTGGGAAGTCCTCTCTGTAGATGTTTTAAGAAACAAGGAAACGACAGCTTACAGCCATGTTTTTGCATTGCATTTTTCGTTATAATATTTTTTGCTTCGAAAGTCGCTAAAAAAGATGAAAATTTGAGAAAGAAAGTGAAGCGATTAGGTTACCTAATGTCAGAAAAAAACATCAAAGATGGTAAGAAACTAGAAAGATTTATGCATTCGCGGGAAAATATAATGTTCACTGCTTGGGGAATGTTTACTTTCAATCGCAGTTTTCTCCTAGTGTCTATAGGCGTATTAAGTACTTACAATCTTTTAATTTTACAACTAAGCTTGAACGAAAGAATAAATTAATGGAATACATTAAGCATGATCATTAAAGCAAGTTTAAATGTATTACCTAAACTTGTAGTCACTGCTCCCCCTTTTAAACACTTATCTGAGATACGACTCCCCAATCATCATTATCACATGTAGTTGATACAAGTAATGCAATCGGAATTTAAAATTGAAGCTGGTTATTGAATGAGAATAGAAATAACTTCTTACGCTATATTTAATATTACTAAACACCTTTTAAATTTAAAATATATGACACTAATAATCATATTTTAAAAAGGGCTAGATTTCATGCAAAGTTTTTTCTATGACAATTGAAACATGTTGATTCTGATTCAATACATGTAAATCATTTGTATCTATAACATACAGTTTTTTAGATGTACTTTTTCAACCATTTTTATTTCACAAATACATATATGTTTTGCATGGAGTACTCATGAACATGACTTTAGCTAAATCAATAGACTTAATCTCAAAACAACATTTATGCTTTATAGAAATATGTAGTTTAGATACAATGCACACACTAAATCCATATTCACTGAAAATACTTAATATTTATTTCCGTGGTAAGGTATGTTTGGCATGTATTTTTGGCTTCAGGCTTAGTGCTGAACATTTATCATGTCACTCTAGAGTACCCAGCAGCAGTCAACCAATATTGTTACACAATATTAACCCTAATACCTCAACTTCAACACCTAGATGTCCTAGTTAAAACACTCACCATGTTCATCACTTACTGAACATAGATTTCGGATAAAGTCAAAATGTGAGTTCAGAAAATGAATTTTGAGGAACAAATTGACACTGTTCGTACCTACTGGTCCACTTATTTATTTTACACATTATATTTACGTAGTCATTAGATTCATAATTTTTAAGGCAATTGGCTACATCTGATTTGATTGCCATCCATGCATTTCTTTCAACATATTTTGGTAGGTTTGTAAGTGGATATCAGCAATTGCCTTCCTACTTGTGGCCTATAAACACACTTTACATAAATCGTCACAGGAAACTTTTTGTAGTGGGAAGCATCTGAGTCATTATCATGTGCATTTATGAAATTCTTCATGTGTTTCAGCTTGATGTGAAGTGCTGGTATGGTAACTTTGCCACTGTCAATCAATGGCGCACTGTGGACATTATTTTTTGGGTAACATTATGTTTCTGATTTGCAATTTTTTATAATTATATATTTTTTCCATCTCAACAGTCCCATCCACAGATAATTAGTACTTGATGTACACTATCTGCATTCCCATGACATGGGTAGTGACTTTTAAATCACTACAGATACAATATGGATGTGTACGGGATAAAATGTACGGGATACCGTACATTTTTAAATTTTATATGTATCTTTGAAGTTGATAGAATATCTATCCTGTACTGATGTATATTTGTGTCAATTGGGTAATGAATACTGTTTTCAAACTTGCTTTAATGAGTCTGCAAGCAATCGCCTAGCTACAAAGATGGTGATCAGCTAAAATGCTTGAAATTAGACGCACAGTTACAGAGAGTGATTCTCGTAGCAAATGATTTCACAAAATCTCAGTTTCTGTGACAAAATTGTGTAGTTATATCCGTTGCAAACCAAGTTCCTTAAGGCGTAAATATGAAACTAGGAATTCAGCTTGACTTTTTTTTTACTGCCAGGTTTCGGAAAAGATCACAAAGATTAGCCTTGTTTATTAAATTAATACAGTAGAACCTGTTTTTGTGCGGTGGATAGGGACCGCATAAAAGAAAGCGCACAAAAAAAAATTCGAAAATTTTATAAATTCTTACATATAATAAACAAGTTTGTACTAGATACTACCTAAAACTTTTTTATGCGGTGGAGAGGGACCACATAAATAAAGTCGGACTTAGAAAATACATCAATGATTTATGAAATAGATGAGAGAATGCTTTCAATTAAATGAAATAATTAAATTAGACCTAAAGAAATTGTAATAATATTTAATTTTTCATTGTACATATACCTGGAGAAGTTTTCAAACTATACATTAAATAGTGGAATTGTCTGTCTTTTTACTTTCTTTTGGCTATAATTATTCATTTTAAGGGAGTACTTATGCCTAAAAATAAAATAAAAATCATAAAAACTACATATAAATAGAAACAAAAGTAACTAATTTATTTATCTTTAATCTCAGTATAAAATGAATCCTTAATCACGTGAATCGTGTATAAAACTCTGAATACGAAGCGCATACTGTTCGCGCGTCGAGCAACAATATGTACGTAACTGGCTCTGCCTTGTCAGGAGATTGTTTAAAATAAATGAACAGAGCATCGCGAAGTCCAGATACATCGTTGTCAAGGAGGCCACATAATCAGAGTTCATCCACAACATGTATATGTACATTGATAGGAAGCATTAAACTGGTGTTAACACCACTAAGATTCATATACGGCATAAAAAAAAAATCGTACAAAACCAATCGCACAAAAACAAAATCGCATAAAAAAGGACCGCACAAAAACAGGTTTTACTGTACTTTCAACATATATGCAGTCAGCAACATGCTTTCAACAGATAATTTTACACACGACAAAAAATCATTATGGCTCTGTCTGAAAAATTAGTTAAAAAGTGGTGGTAAATACATTGAACGGTGTTCCATGAAAGTAAATTTATGTCAATGTCTTAAAAACCGAGCGGGATAAAGAAAAAGGATTTTTCTGATAGCTTGTTTATCAGTAGTGTTTTTATTAGGACATATGAAATCAAAGAATTAAATACAGACCAAATAATTTTCGGGTAATCTAGAATCTAAGAGAGGTTGGCATGCAACACTAGTCACTTTCTTAATAATAATGAGAGCGTAGGACTATTAAACCACAGTAGAGAACATTGACATCACTGTCCATCCGAACAAAAATTTAAGATTTGAATTAAATAAAAGAATATAAAAATAACGTTTACTATTACGACTTGTGTGACTTTTGTGTATAACCATGAGACTCGAGTTCAAACTCACCTTCTCCAACGAGTTCAAACTCACGCAACTCCACGTATTGCATGTTATGACAAAAGCTTACACCAAACAAAAAGTTCATAATATGCGACCTATTAAATTGTCAGTCATGTTTGCCTAATCAATTGCTACTGAAAATGTCGACAAATGTGGAAAGCTTAGAATCTAAACAATTTACTAAGAAAATAGTTTGTCATGTAAACAAACATTAGATTAATTCGGGGTTGTGTTGTTATAGTGTTGCTTTAGTGTTAACCACATCAGATAATTGTTATATAGATCGAAGAATCTTTTTGCTCCAGTCTATTGGTTATGATCACGCAATTTCTGTCATGGTGTCTTTACCCAGTAACTTGAAAGAGTTAGGCCAAATCGAAAATATACGCAATACAGCTGCAATGAACATTCTTTTAAACTATTATTTGGAGATATTTGTTGGTAAAGGACAATTGCGGTTATATTTTATCAAATTTCGAATTGCAGGGTTGGCGCTCTTTGTTCTCGACAAGTTTCTGAAAACATTTTTGGAAATCGCAAGCTGACACTGTATACAGAAGGATCAGAGTATTGATAGTATCTATAAAAGCGTATTATTGGTACCTCGAATGGTACATAATTGATACTAATAGCAGTACTATATATGTATTTATAACAGCAGTCCAGCTACAATTTCTGGTGTTTCTGTATCTTACCTATTCACAAGACTATAGCTGGATGTTTAAAACAAATTAGGCTATAATTTCTCAGTTGCATACCAAAGTTTTTTTTTTTTTTTTTTGTCAAAATCCATTCAATGCATTTTTAACTAATAATATTTAAAAGTGAACTCGAGTAGTTTTAAACAGCTGAACAAAACAGCAACATAAAGTTCGTTCTGAAAATAGGATTTAATGTTTTGTTCTAATATAATATGAAGTTTTATGAAGGAATTTAGTTCTTATTGCTTATACATGGAATTCTTAATAGTTATAAGGATTAAGAGTTATAAATAAAATATATTTTGAGTTATAAATAAAATCGTGAAGAGATTATGTAGCATGTATAAAGCAGTAGAAAATTACAGTTGCAAAGCACAGTATTTGTGTAATGGCTAAGAGCGTAGACTATAAACATATTTTTTTCAGACTTTTCGCAAAGAGAGGAAAAGTAGAAAATAGTTTTCTTCTTAGCTTTCTCGGAAAGTTGTTATCAAGACTAGAAAAGTAATTTTGAAATGAATTATTGCGTCTGCTATGAAGTTAATTGAAACCATAAAAAAACATTTAGCATTTTGATTTGCCGGATGGAAAGAAAAAAAAACTGGTTTAATCACGTGGATAAAACTTTTTGTATTTAATCAGTTTTTTTTAATAAGAAAAACATTTCTCCCTACCCTCTTTTATTTAGAGATGAAAATTGTTTGAATTATTTATTATCAGTTAATAATCTCGAAAAATTGCCATTAAACAAGGAATATTATCTATGAAGATCACTTCTTGCATTTAAATATTTTTCTTTACCAAACCAAACATCTTGGTTTAACTATCAAAGAAAAATTGTTATGTGTAATAGATATTTTTCTTCGTGTAATTTTTTTTTTTTTACCTAACTTTGCTTTATTCAGAGATTTTTCTATTTTTGCTTTACAATTACTTAACACATTATATTTAGCTTGATAGAATTTTATTCTTCAATAGGGGCAAAAACTGCACAACAATTGTTTTTAATTGTTGCAATACAACTGAAGCTTCTTTTCAATTATTGAAATAAAACGAAATATTTATATCATTACTGAAATAGTTCATAGTCATCATCAATCTTGATTAAATTTGCTTGATTTAATTTAAGGGTGTAATTAACAAAAAAATACATTGAAAAACAATTAGCAACATTATCAAAAATTTGTGTTAATATTTCGACATTGACGTAATATATCAATACACTGCACGAAAGTTAACATAAAAAGTAGGCTTACATGAATAAAGGAAAAAGATACGAAAGCAAGAAGAAATGAAGACTATTTGGAATATTTTAAGAGCGTTTCTTCAAACGTTATTAATGATTATAAGTTACAGAAACGTTATTAATGATTTAATGAACCCTGTCTTTAGAAGAATGAATAAATCATTCTAACAACCACAATTTTTGCTAAAAATTGAAGAATGCAGAGTACAGAGCATATGAAACTATAAAACCTTCTCCTACTTTGCAAATGGATACTCTGCTTTTAAAAACATCCCTTTCTTCAGTTAAAGAATTTAAAAAAAATAGCCATGTTTCTTAAAGAGAAGAAAATCATATTCAATTAACCGGCTAGTTAAATTGCACACCCTTAAAACTACAAATATTGAATAGACAATTCTTAAAGATTCCTCTGGTAGCGTACTTTTGCTTTAAACTGAAAGCTACGAAACTGTCCATGTAAGCTCTTCTATGTTCAAACTGTCACCATACAAAACTATGAAATTTTTGATCAATTTTAATTATAATCTTTCCAAGTTATTTTCTAAGTTAGGTTTAGCAATTTTTCCTAAAGCATATCGCTGGTTCAAAACTAAAACGACACATCTGCAAACGTATTATGCCTGCAGATGTGGTGTTTTAGTTTTGAACCAGCGATATAATCTGGCTAAAATTAGATAGCTTCTGTCTTCTAGAGTGTACTTAATTATGCTAAAGTTACTTTCCACCCTTGCTGTTCTGTGTGAAGGAGCATATACTATATGTAACCTAAAAAGCTTCAATTTGTATGTTATTTCTTTATCTAAATCTTCTTCTTAATTTATTTAATATTAAACGCGTTCTCACAATTTATTATTTACATCAAGTTTTTTTTATCTATTTTTAGTTCAATGCTTGAGTTAACAGTTTAACGTTTTCCCTTTACTAATTGCGAAAACCACATTATTACCTCGATCTACATTATGGACCAATTGTAATTACTAACGTTTTCCTTTTTTGCATGCGACTTTAGATTATCTGAATTATTTTGCGAGATTTTCCCTTATTTAATAAATTTTATTCAGAAGCACTTCGATTTTGTGTCACTTGAATGATCGTTTTCATACCAATAATGGTTAAATATATATATATATATATATATATATATATATATATATATATATATATATATATATATATATATATACAAAAATATTCTGAAAGTTCTTGAATGTTTACAAAATAATTTAAAAATTTTTTTGCTATGTTATTATGGAAAGTACTCTTGTCTTGATAAAACCGCTAAATAATTTGACTTTTTCCTGTTTTTCCAAAACAGCTACAAAAGTAAAAACTTTCTCAAGAAAATAAGTAAACAGCTTTTTTAAGTCAATTAAATTATCTACAACACGAAACTTGTAGCAGTTGTTTTAGTATTCTTCATATGGAGTTCAACATAGAATTATAGAGATCAATATAGTGTTAATCAATATTTTTGGTCGGTGATTGGTTGAAATGTTTTTCGAAGTCACGCAGAAGACGTGCGTCTTCAGTCACCTCGCAAGCGAAACTAACATTTCACTGTTAAAATAAACAAGAGGAATTTTCGTTTATATTAAATAGTCCTGACTGAAGTTTTGCGGGACAGTTTCAGTAAGGAGAATTAGAGGGATATTTAGTTGGTGTTTAAGAAAGTATTTAGGACTTGGGTGGTCATCGACCACTGGTACAATTTCTGGCTAAGACGTCATCACAAGTAGTCGCCGCTGGATCTCAGAACTGCGCGTTTGTTTATGCTAGATTGATTTTCGAAAACATTTAGTATATAAGCTTTTGAGATTAATATACTGAATATCAGGACACAATGGCCAAAGCTACACAGGCAAACGACATAACGTGAGTTCAAGTAGTAATTGTAGTAACATTTCATGTTGTGGTTTACCTACGATGTTTTGAGAACAATAATTTACAAATAATAGCAGTTAAATCCGTTTCCACAGTATTTATTATTCCAGATTATCCTTCATCAACTTAGAGACTTTTAAAAACAAACAGGTTTTTTTTTTAAAAAAAATTTAGGAAAAATTAAATTTAAAATAATTGTTTTAAGTAATTTCATAAAAACTTTCATAATATGCCTGCATAAAAAACTTAATTATTTTAGACCCCCTAAGACGTGTTAAGAATGCACGCAAATCACCACCGAATTTAAATGCATTTAATGCCTTTTCCTTTCTATGTTAGTTTTCGCCATGGATAAGTATAAAGATTAAACATGTTGCCATTTTGTAAATTATTTAATTATTGAGACAATTTTTGCATCTAAATTTTGGGTTTGCTTCTTAAAAATCTCATGGTGTTAGTTCGCTGGCACTGAACAAAACTAGCAGAATCTGTGGCTAAATTAAGAAATACATGGTGTCCCGAAACGACCGCATAAACTCTGCAAAGCTAGATTCCTCGTTGGGAGTACATAAAAACTGCCCAAAGAAGCGTTCCTGTACGATCCATAGTTTAACGAGAAAAATACGAAAAACAAAGTATGACGTCACAGCTGGTGCAAGGAAAAAAAAAAACACTTTATTGGACATATCAGCAACAGTATTTGCATATCTTTCCAGACGATAATGTATAAAACTGACACTTTGAACATCTGATTTAAATTATGCATTGTATACTGCTGTTGATATGTTCAATAAAGTGTTTTTTTTTTTTTTTTTGCACCGGCAGTGACGTCATACTTTGTTTCTCGTATTTTTCTCGTAAACTATTGGTCGTACAGGAACGCTTCCTTGGGCAGATTTTATGTACTTCCAACGAGGAATCTAGCTGTGCAGAATTTATGCGGTCGTTTTGGGACACCCTGTATATTTTTTCTTCAATAACTACTAAATTACGTATCAATTTGTACTGTGAAAAAAGAAGAACCGTTGCTGAGACCAGGTCAGGATGGAAGAGAATTCTGGAGAAGGCCATGGCCCACCTTGCGTTGTTTCGCCAGTGATGAAGATAACGTGTCAATTTGTACTATTGCAACACAAATTGAAAGTCAGCCTAACATATTCCTCATAACCCTGTATTTGTATTGTATTTGTTACGGGCAATGTAATTATTTAGGTCAGTATTCATATTGCTTAGTTATTATGAATAATGACCATTAAAATTGGGCAATTTGATAAATTTGAATTACTTTACGATAATTTCTCACATTTCCCGGTCATTATAAATACCGCTATTATTTCTTTGGGCACTTTGATTAATTGACAGAAATGGGACAACCACGTGCGTGTGGTGTGATTCTGGCTGGCCAATCAGCATTCATTTTCAGTCGCGAATTCATTCACAGTAACATGCACATCATTATGTAAATGATGTGCATGTTACTGTGAATGACCGAAATCGGTGGTTGTTGACTTTCACCGGTGAATGTTGACAATCAAATTAGTCGCTTTGGTGAATGTCCGAAATATTTATTACATCCAATTTGATACTAATTTATTCGTGGATATAATTACATTTATTCGATATTTTAATACTTACTGACGATAGATTAGAACAAACATCAGTGTTTGGAGTATCGGGCAAATATATACTGGGCAAGGGCACTTGACTTTAAAAAAATATCAGTGTAGGGTATACCGGGCAAACGTATACCGAGCAATGGCACTTAACCAGACCTAGTATGACTAGACCTTTGGTAAATGTCCGAAATATATACTAGGTCTAGTGCCACTTTTGCTATAGCTTAAATATTTTAAAAAAATTAAACAAAGCGTTTGAATCAATTTTAAACTGATACCGAATTTATTGCTTTAAAATTAAAAAAAAATAATAAAAACTGCGCCAGATAAGAGTAGTTGAAGTCGTTGCTTTATGCAGCGCATGTGCGGGAAAAAAAAAAATTTTTTTTAATTTTCCAGGTGCATCTAAAAGTGGATGAATATCCCAAGACACCCTGTGGCTGTGTGTGACACAAATTGCCCACTTGACTTTAAGCATTATACATAATGACCGGGCAATGTAATATTTGCAACATAATTTATCATTTTGTCATATCCTTTTGGGCACTTTTTAAATTGCCCGGGCATTATAAACGATTCCCAATTATTTACATTGCCCGTAACATATTCATATCATTATACAATGAAATGAAGTTGTATACAATAGTAAGTTATACAATTTAAGACTTATGCCCTAATGCAAAGATTCCTGATCAGGGGAAATTTTAGTTTTAAAAGTGAAGGAGTTCAGGTCTGATTTTACGTGATTTCTATGACAGAAACTAAGTTTGTTGGTGAGTGAATGAAATAAAACTACACGTATATTAAGGCAACTCAACATTTATCGTCTAAAAATGAAATATTCCAATTTTATTTCATAACAATTTTAATTAACTTTAACTATTGATATTATTGTAATATATAAAACAATAACATATTTTATTGCCATTATTATTTAACTTCTCATGCAACTGAACAATTTTACTTCAGCGGAGCAATTCAATGTGACTCATCAAACCTAGGAAAAAGTACTGATACATTCCCATTTCAACAAGACACAATATTTAAAACTCTTATTTACATAGGACACTCAACGTTCTTATTACTTTGATATACACTTCGTTTTTTAGAAAGTAATATTCAGCAAAATTCTTTTTACGACCCTGATCCTTTAGAGTTGATACATGAAACTTTCTATCTTTAAAATTAACAAGAAACGTTTTACTCTAAAATAGCGTGTTATTACCGTGAGCGTAATTGATATTTGAACATATATCTTATACTCTAAATAATAAGAAAATGATGAAAAACTGTCGTGAAACTGTATTAATTATTATAATATTATAAACATTAATAGTCTACAAAATTTAATAAAAATTTTCAAAGCTAGATGTTTTTTTCAATGAAAATCAGTTGGGAACAAAGTAAAAAAATCATTGTTATTACATAAGAAAGATGTACTTAGAAATTACGTTGTAAACGCATGCACAAATTTTCACGTTAATAGCATATCCCAGAAAGCATGTAACCTTACGGCAACCTTGTGTCAGAATGCTTGTACTAAAAACCCTTTTTCAAATATAGCAAAAATACTGCAGTTTCAAACCTTTCATCCTAAAAGGATTAAAAATTATTTTTTAAAGTTTTGTCAAAAAGTATTGTCACTTAGGTCTATAATGACGTTTTAGCTGACGTCACACTAGCGATAGGATCAAATTGCATTGTCCGTTAAAATTTTATGACTAGATGGATTTCAGTTGAGCATACAAGACTTTGCGAAAAGAAACCTTATAATTACCTAGATCAGGGATGGGCAAACTACTGCCCGCGGGCCAATTGTGGCCCACCGGAAGGTTTCTTCCGACCCGCGGATAGAATTTTAACTCGCCGATCCGTGGCAAATATGAACAATATACGTTATGCATCAATTTTTTTTTGTCTACTATGCTTAAAATTTATTTATTTATATATATATATATATATATATATATATATATATATTGGTTCTTTCTTTTTTAACAAAGTTTTGATGACCTTTTTGCTTTCTCAATTTTTGTTCTACAAAGCATAAATTGATGGAAATAGTCAGCACAGACAGCTTCAATGTTGAAAGCAGAAGTTCTTTATAGAATAGCCGTAGATTGGCTCCCACGAGGGTCTGTCTTTCTCGAGAAGCTGGCATATGGAATCTAATATAAGTGAATTACACGTCACATGTGACAGACTGCGCATTTTAAACTCCAACGAGCGGATTTTGCTGCTGGCGCGAGTTCTAACATTTAAATTTTTTAACCTCCTAAAAGCTACTAAAAAACTCATAGTTGATTTAGAATGTCACACACACCTCTCGCACATTAAACCTCTCGCACACATTTAACCTCTCGCCTATGTCCCTAAAGAGGCATTTATCGTCCAATGATGAATGGACTTGGAGAGATCTTCTTTGTCATATGAACAACTTGAATGTTAAGATGCAAGGGAAAAATCAATTCATCGACTATATCTAGGTCCATCTCAAAGCTTTTAAACTGAAACTTAATCTATTTGCTGGGCAGCTAGCTAAGAACTACTTGTCTTATTTCTCGAGGTTAAATTCAATATCCTCAGTAAATAAGGAAAAGCTTCGGAATTAGGAAGATGGCTTGAAAAAAACTCCATTTTGATTTTTTACGCAGATTTCAAGATTTCAGTGCGATTCAAACAGAATTGGATATTTTTACCATGCCTTTCAACGTTATTGGGAAACAGTGGGGTCGGATTTGCAGCTTGAATTAATTGAGTTGCAATCTAACAATCATCTGAAACAGTTGTTTCTAAATATGCTAAAGTTTGAGTTTCACAAATAATTATAAAAAGTTAGTTTCCAAAATTTAATCTCATGCCCAGAAAATCAGTGCTATGTTTGCTTTATCTTATATATGTGAACAAGTGTTTTCAATTATGAGCCTTAGAAAAAAAAAAACGTTTTAGAAGTAGACTAATAGACAAGCATTTAGTCTCGTTTCTTAAAATAAGCACATCTCACTTCGAACCTCAATATAAGGAAATGAAATCGCAATTTCATTCCTCTCATTAAATATCTAAATTAAAACTTGTACATCGTATTATTTTTTTTTTTTTGAAGATCTTACTTGGCCCACTAAACTTTTTTCTCTCAATTTTTTGCCCTCGACCAAAAAAGTTTGCCCATCCCTGACCTAGATTAAAGATTATTTTCATCTTGAGACTATCTTTATTGAAGGATTTTTTTTTCACGCCTGAAAACCCTAAATCAACCTCGATTTAAGGTTTTTATATCGAAGGTTGTTTTCCAAGGTTTTGAATGTGCGTAGAATAGAGCGGATTGTCACATATCTCGTTTTAAGGTTAGAAGGTTTACACGTAAACCGCTTTACAAACCTTTTTAGGTTTGTATTAAAAGGTTTTGGGTGAGGGAAATAAACCCTATTTTGCTATCAGGTTATAGTGCATTAGTTGCATAATATATAACCTTCAATATAATAATACTAAAAATGAGGTATTAAGTATCATAATTATTTTTTTAATAGCATATATCAGTTAATGGAAGAATCCATATACGAATGATACTTTATGAACAATTGCTAACCCTTGTTCGCCAATATAGCTGCAAAATCGCAATAATAAAACTGTTACACTTTTGATAGTATTAATAAGCGTTCGAATTTTCTAATCCATTTTTGAATGCATCGGATGAGAAAAAGTTAAATTTGGGCTTATATATGTTATCCCAGGGAATTTAGTCCTATAAATAAAGTTTTAAAGTTTTAGTCCTATAAATAAGCATTCCTTAATATTTTTAACATAAATGTTTTTTTTAATATACCATGTTTAAACTCAGTTTTGATTTTCTTTTCTTCATAACATAAGTAGTGGTAAATAATTATAATCATTCCTTAATATTTTTAACATTAATTTTGTTATTTTTAATATTCCATGTTTAAATTCAATTTCAATTTTTTTTTTATTCTTAACATAAGTAGAGGATTATTACCGTCCACTATTTTTCAAAAGTAGGTTATAAAAATTCTTATTTTGATATTAGTGTTCTTTATTTATTAGATTTATATAAAATATTTCTTGGAATATCTTTTAATGAAAAAGTTAATCTTTTATTTCTTTCGTCATAGAAAATGTCCGAAACTAAATGGATGGTGTTTTCGACACTAGGGAGCGCTGCAAGCTGTATGCCGCCTATACTTCCGGGTTACTGTTTCCGGTGCATTTTAAAGCCATTTGGCTCACAACGTGATCATTGTGTTTTAAGATTCCTTCAAACGAGGTATTTGAATACTTATTACTAAACTCAATCTTGCTCCTCGAACAATATGCTAACACTAACGTAAGATGGAGCACAGCTTAGCAACACAAACAAACAGTATTAAACAAATGGAATGAGGCCAAATCAAGACTGCCAAAAAAGTGAGTTATTCAAAATCTAGCAACCATGTCACCTTTTTTAACAATATATCTCTAAATAACTAAAACAAATTTTCACTTCAAACTCGCCAGAATTACATAATAACATTAATATTTTATGAAATACGGCAGATTTGAGCTCAGAAATTATCTAATTTATTTCTTTTATTGAAAACAAAATTATCCGTTTGAAAATATCGCCTAGCAGAATAACATGTAGTAAGCAGCTGAATACTTTCTAACCGGAACTAGAGCAGGCATACTGCTCGAGATCGTCATTGTTTACATTTCTGCTGAAAGCACCATCCATACGTACGCAAACTTTTTTCGACGGTGTTGTGATTGGCCACAATAAACAATTGTTGGAAAAAATTAGGCACAGGTATTTAGAATTTCCCAAAACTAATGCATTGACGTAACCAGTCTTTAGAGATACATAATTACTTAATATTAATTCCTTGTTAAAATTTTAAGGATTTGAGATTTTATACTTAGTAGGTTTAAATTTTGAATGAAGTAGATTTTATTCAGAGAAAATGAATACACGTTGCTTAAAAATCAACAATAATTTAATGCAAATTAAAAATGATAAAAAAACATATTTAATAGATGGAAGCACTAACTGAAAGAAACTTTTTTCCTGGCAAGTGAATGCTTTGAAAAAAATATTAAGATGTCGCCACTAGCTTACAAAAAGTTTTGAGACTCGGAAAATTATTATTCTTTTTTTTTAAATTCAAAGAATACACAATCTAAATATGAACTTAGAATATTTTACTTTCGAAGTTAAACTTAATTCATTCAATAAGTTAGAACACGAAGAAAAATTATTCGCAAACAGTTAATTCATTCGATACACTTCTAGAAAATGTAGATCAAATGTTAAATATTAGTCTTTGCATTAGTCCTCTGTTTGTACATTGAGGTAAAACCCACTTTTTCATTGAAAAGTTTAAGATTGATTGCATTTTAAGAAGAAAAATTCTTATCATAACTATCAAATTAGGCATAAATGTGAAAAACAATTCTCTGAAGTTATTTCCAAATACTAATAGAAACTAAAACATATTTAGTTGGGTTGCTTCTTTTCTTTCATGTGACATGAGGGTTTTAGCGGGTTCGAGTATTGATCAAATGATGATGAGTCTGAGTTTTTTTTTCTTTTTTAGTGTCAAAAATCAGCTAGAAAAATCAGTGGAAAATACAAAGAAGTTTACTGATTATAAAAAGCAGTATATATGCATTTAAAAAAAATATCATAAGTACGCAAAGAAAATTTTACTGAAAAATTTTAACTCAACGTGACTGAACTGTTTTGTACTGTACTTTTATTTACGTTGCGCTAAAACTGTACATTGGGCTAGTGGCGACGGTCTGGGAAACATCCCTGAGGATGATCCGGATACAACATACATACGTCACATCCCGTTTTACAAAGAGAGCCAATTCACTCATCATCCATCCACTTCCAGATCGCAATTTGACCTGAACCACAGCACAATTAATATTCTAACCCCTACAGGTATTTATTTGTCATGGGAACTTGGAGGACTTTCGGACCCGGCAGATTTAATGTGCACCAGTAACCGTTTCGTAGACGAGGAGTCTTTGGCCAGCGGGGATCGAACTCACGACCTCTCAGACATGGGTCCAAGGCCTTACCATTCAGGCTATCTCAACTCCTCGCAAATATGAATAACTATTCATTGGAGTTAAGGGAGTATTCCCATTGCACGCGATTGCCGTAGATGATCGTGTGAATGTTTAAAAACTATATTTAAGGTGAACTGCTAGCGTACGCGCGTCTCGCAGTGGACTGATTGTTAAGACACGGTTCCCATCAGATCACCGAAGTCAAGCATCACTGGCTGCAGTCAGTGTGCGGGTGGGTGACCACTTGGATTAGTCTGCGTAGGGACCGAGGGTGCGCGGTATTGGTCCTTGTTAAACTACTCTACTGTAAAGTGCTCGACTTCGCGCGCAGCTAGTCGGGTCGTCGTGCCACCCCCTCTGCAGAGGATCAAAATTGTGATGGCATATCTTCAGATCATCCTCAGGGATGTTTCCCAGACCGTCGCCAATAGTCCATTGTGCAGCTCTAGTGCGACGTAAATAAACTACAACAACACCTAGCGTACGCGAGAACTGCATGACGTACGATCATATATACGAATTGCATGCATTGTAATGCTTCTACAAGGCGTTCCTGAATGCTAATGAAAAATCTGTGTCTTTGCCCTAATCTGTAGTTCTGCAAATGGGAAAAAATATGTTCTAAAACACCATTTTACTGAAAATATTTTCTTTTGCCAGTACATAATTTAATAACGAATTTTTTATCTAATTACAATCAATACCATTTATAATCAAACGAAGAGTTTTAATAGTTTCCTGTGTTTTTTTACATATCTGCAAAGCTAAGTTCGCATTTAATTTTCCCCGCTGTTCTTGAAAATTTAGCATTGGAGAGTGTTTTGATCGTGTGCAAGTGTGCTAGGAGAAAGAACTTGTCGCAATCTGCGCTAGTTTCAACATTGAAGGACTTTCTGTGTTTTCCCAAATGTAACTTTGTAGTTGGGAGCCTATTGCCTATTGCAACGAGAAATATCAAAAGAAACAATTTTGTTCTTGTTCTGGTAACTTTATGGTGTGAAACTTCCTAGTTGTGATCCTGTTGATAAACATGTAAGTAATTCAAAGTAATTCATTATTTTATTTAGCGTATCTGCAATTCTCAGGGTTTGTACGGTTTTTATTAAATTAAATAAGTAAAAATGACTTTAAAATTTTTTTATTCATGGAGCCAAATAATTATATCTAGGCACGAAATCCAGTGAACTGAAATTTTAATTTTAAAGTGAAATCTAATAAATAGAAATTTGAGAATTCTGTACTTTGACACAACTTTAACTTTCTAAAAGCCGTACAAGTCCTCTTATTGAACAAAACTTGTATTTCTTTCATAAATACGAAATTATTTGCCGTTCTATTTGTAAATTCTGTTTTTGGTATATATATCCGGTGACGGAACACCTAGCTTATATAGATAGAGGGAAATGAAAAATGACAGGACAATATTGTAAAAAAAATTTTCTATTACGTGATATTTTTGCGTTGCTGTTATCCAATATGCAAGTAATTTCTCTTTCAATAATATATTCCTAACCAAGATATTTTTTAAACACTAGTGAATACTAAGTATATCTCACTGCTCTGATACGTAGGGAGTGGTAGGAAGAAGAAAATACGTTTAAGTTTATGATGGGATACGATAAGGTTATTTGTTTTTGTGTACGTATTATTTTCAAACGACAAGTTGTATGCATGTACATAAACCTATACGTTCTTTAAAAACTAGTGCATTCAAGTGAAAAAATAAACTAAACTGAAAATATCATTTGGAAAAAAAAAATCTTCAGCTTTCCGAACAAATCCTATTTTTAGATTTTAAATTTCCACACCCTAATTATTTGTGCATTGATCAGGTATTTGTATAAATGTAAAAAATAATTTACCATCCACTGTAATCTATCTAACGACGATGACAGGCTGGATTTTATTTTTAATGGTGAAGATTACAAATCCTAATTATAAAGGCTATATATTTTTGACGAGCTAAAATTGCAAAGCCAACTTGTGTTTAAATAAAAATAAACTGCTTTCGTTATTTCCCCAACTAACTGAGATATAACACTAATTCGTACCGAGGAATCACAACTTTGATAATTTCGGGAATATTATGTTACTTAGGTTTGCATTAAATTATTAAGAAATATGTGTTTATTGTTGCAATGATTTTATTTTCCTTACGTAATGTTTTTTGGGAATTTGTAACCCAGTACACGGAATATTGTTCACATGCAAGGTGTTTTGTCTTTCCTGAAAAAATTATGAGTGAATTTGTCTTTAATTCTTGACCAACCCCGCATATGAAAACAATTATTTTTCTCTATTAAAACAAATGTGGTGTGAAGTGTTAAAAATGCGATATTTTTTATTCCTTTACCTTTAACCCTTTGACGCATATTGGGCACCAATGTCTTTTTTATATATTTTTTTCTGAGGCTCTAATTACAAGCAAAAATACATTTTTGTATTTTATAATTATAAAAAAAGTCTAAAAAAGTGTTAGATTATTATTACTAAAAACTGTCTACTGAAAAATTGTTAGATTATTAAAACTACACTTGTACTAAAATTTAAAAATCCAAAAAAGTGGTTTTTCATTTTTATTCAAAAATTTATCAATTATTGATTTTGTAGATTAAAGAAATTTCCATGAGGATTAACTGTTTCTCTAAGATCTAAATAACTGCAAATTAGAAAAATTATTGTTTAGAAGTGAGCCGTGTTTGAAAATATTACCTATAAAGCAGATAAAGATATCGGTGTTTTATGCAGTTTTTCCCAACTATAAACTGTCAAAATGCTAAATATATTATTTTTCATTTATTGTGACCTAAATTGAAAATATGAAAAATATATTTTTTTTTAAAATTGAGTCAAAGGGTTAGGTCTTAAATTATGAATCTTAGAAAATGTAGTCTCTGTTATTGTTTAGTTCTTTGAAACTGAATGAATCTTTAAGGTTAACCCTATGTAGGCATTGTTATCTAATGGCATTGTTATCTTCGCGTTAGTGGAGTAAAATCGTAACATGAAACATAGGATTTATCATTTTATTGCTACACATGAGAGAATAACTGAAATCTGAGATCCATCAAGATGGTAAATTCAGTACATATACTTCATAATAGTTTGATTCGATATCAGTAAAGTGTACACCAATAAACTCAAAATATAAAACATATTGAAAATAAATATGGAAAGTGGAGATTTGTACACATGAAGAGTTTTGATTTATTTTTTAACAAGTGTATAGTTTAATAATATTGTTTTATACTTTTTCGATCGTAATAGTCTTTTATGTCGAATAATATAAACAGCATGGCAATAGAATTTTTTATGTTGTATTAACCGTTATAGAAATATCGCAATGCTTATTTTTATGCATTGTATCGTAATAAAGATTTATGCTTTTATTACTAATAGATGATGAATAAAAAAAAAACCCACCACAAAAATCACACACATCATATAAGATATAAATATTGCTTATGAAATTTAGTTGCAGAGGCTCAAAATTGTGATGGTATGTCTTCGGATCATCCTCAGGGATGTTTCCCAGACCGTCGCCAATAGCCCATTGTGCAGCTCTAGTGCGACGTAAACGAGCTACAACAACTGTATTCAAACTTACTTTAAAAATTTTACTGTATATTCTTTTAAAAATATAATTTTTCACAAGACTGAAGAAAAAACGATTCTAAACGTTAACATATTTTCTAATAAAACTACTTTATGTTAAAAACGGAAGGAGCAATTCCGAGAACACGAACGAAACTGTGAATACCGTGATGTGCAACAATATTCAACTGAGAATTGGTGGATATACACCGGGAAATGACCCTTAATCTTAAAAAAATTTGCATAAGTGCTGGAAATTACAGGTGGTAGTTTACACATGAAACTGCATTCATTTTGAACAAGATATCACTCTCTAATCACAAACTATTCATGGTGTTGTCTTATTCCCGGAATTCAATGTTGTTGATTTTATCTCTTACAGAAACGAAATTTTATTACTTGTACAACGTTTGAAAGTTAAATTTATAAGCAATATTTTTATAAAAAATATGGACATATTTTTTTTATTTTTTTTTTTACACTTTGCAGACACACATCTTTAGATTAACTGCTGACGAATCGTAACTTATACTGCTATGAAGAAAAAAAATAACAGTATTTTTAAAGTTTAGCTTTTTTATTAATAAATTTTATTCCTGATTAGTACTTATATTTCGAAATATCATACGAAATTAAAGACTCCAAATACAGAATCTCACTTTCCATCAGTTACATGTCTATTTTTAAATGCAAAATTTTAAATTAACTCTTATAATCATCAATCACAAGAAGTATTTATTTTAGTAGCTTTGAAAATTTAAACATCGTTCAAGAAGTTGCTGCAATTGAAATGCTACAATTGCATTTATATTTATAGAACACGGAAAGAGGAAAGTTTAAAATATAAAACATACATTTCACATTTCGAAATATCACATCAAGAAAAAATATGCAAGATAACGTTATCGGTACTTATCGTTTATAAGAACCACACTGGCGAAATTTCATTAAATTACGCCAAAAATGTAATTATACTGTGCATTTAAAGTCTTCTAGAGGTCACGGTTAGCGGTTTTTTTTGCTAAATTTAGAAGTAAAATTAATGTGGTCCTTATAAAAGAATAGTATCGTATTATCAACATATACATATAGGAGAACGTCACAAAAAACTGTACACGTGAATGTCTACTGTACAAATTATTGTCTGCAAAAATTGCAGCGTTTAAGGCAGGAAATGCAATTATTTCGACCTTCTTTCTGGTCAAAAAAATATTCATAAGTGAGTTATTCATTTTTTTTATTGTTTTCTAATCTAATGTGCATTGAGCTTTATTATTAGCTAATTACATTCCAAATTTGGGCGTATTTATTTTAATATATTTCTTCCTTTTTAAACAAATGTTTTAGTCAACGATGGTGAATAATTCAAACTAATTGAAAGCAATACTCCGTATGTAATATGTATTTTGCTTTCTGTTTGAATAACAGATGTCAGGAATCTTGCTGAAAATATACTTTTCAAAAATGAAAGAAGTTTTATAAATAAACACAAAAATTGTTATAAAATGAAATTTTTCGATTTTTTTTGAGAAATAAATTAGTAAAAAGAACAAAAACTGATAGTAAAGCGCAGTTTACTTAATCAAGAGTACAAGAATATTACAAGAAATGTAAAAATATGAAGAATTAATTCATAGAAATTGTAATATTTTGTATGTTTTATCATGAATCTGTACTAATTTAATGTATGATGTAATAGATACTAACAATAAATCAATTGGGATTTTTAAAGCAGTTGCATTATCAACAAAATTAAAGTAAAATCACTTTTTTTTTTGTTAGACCAAAAAATGTTTCCAAATATTTTTTTTTAATATTAAAGTTAACTTTTGCATACATAGCATATGACAAGTATGTTAACCAAAACAATAACCGGGCATTGTTGAACTAAAATTATATTTACAAAATAATGCATTTATAAAATAATAATGCTAAATATCATAGAAGTTTTAGAACATAATTGCTAATAACAATTGTGAGAAAACTTATAAAAAATTAAATTTAAAAAAAAACCGTGAATACTTGTTAGGTGAAAATAATATATTTGAAGTATTAAATTTCACTTTCCACATAACGTTAAAGATATTTTATTGATAAATTTGACTGGATGCTTTATAAAAGGACTTATTAAAAAGATAAGATCTTTTTAATAAGTCCTATTTGAAGAGCTTAACGGGAAAAGTTCGAGTGAAATATTTTGTGAATTTAGAAACATGAACATTAGAAACTACAAAAAGAGCAGTAAAGTGTTTATACAACACACTTTCAAATAAAAAGCTGCCTTATTTATAGATAGTATGAACATAGTATGTTTTTTAAACCTAACATTTTGCAATTTTTCATAAAGTAATGTCACTTAAAACCTTCTACCATTAAGCTCTTTTTTTCTTTGGCGCTTAGAAACTTAAAGTTTTGAATCAGAAAAAAAGCAAAAATTAAAAAAATCAAAGCTGACACATAGTATTCGATGGAAGTTGGCGGGGAAAGAAATTCGCCAAACATCATTAGCATGTGTGCCTAGATGAGTATTTCTTCGAAAAAAATTAGCATTTTACAGTGATATTTTATTTCAATACTTTTTTGCATAATTTAATATTTGTTTCATATTTCAGTATCCACGTTCAAAAGGAAGTCAAACATGCATTTTTTTAAATGTGGGAACATTAATTAAAAAATATGAAAGAACACATGCTAGAATACAATAAAATACATATTAAAATGTAGTACATACATACAGACTCAAAACAATTTTCAAAATTGTCAGCCATTTATAGAAACATGTTTTTCTAAAAATAAATACTAAAATTATCACATTATTTGACGTTACATGTTTTTAAGTTATTAGACATCGATTGAAAAGCTATATTTTTTTTAATAGTGTTTGTAAGTTTGTCATTATATGTATTCACACTTTTATAACAAAAATGAAAATTGTGTTCATTATGTCATGAAATCTTAAGTTGATATATAATTAATAATTGTGCACCAATGCTTGGAAACGAATTCAAGTTCATTTTTTAATGAGCAGCAATTCAGAAGTTTATTAAGTTCAATTGAATACTTGAAAAAGATACAACTTAAAACGCTGATGATTGTTTATATAAAGTATTTTTTTCAATTCCATTTAATGATCTTATTCTTTATCGTTCGTTTAAACTGTAATTTGACAGCTTTTGTATTATGCAATGGAAATCTTACTGAATAATAGATATTCATATAATTTAAGTGGTTGTAAAATTCTTTCATAATCGTGTTAACAAAATAAAAAACCGTAGTTTAGTTTTTATGCAATTTCAATGTTTTAACTTACAGTTATTATATGGGTGATTCTCACCAAATATAACAATTCGGACCAAAAAATTTCTTCAAATTTAAAGCCATCAAAATAATCTAATTTTTTTTTGTATACTTCTTTAGTTACACTTATTAATATCTTACAGACAGCAGTGTAGTTTACTGACAATTGCCCGGGGAAAAAAATAAAATAGAAATTCACGAAATATTGAATGCCAGGAAAATGGCATATTAGCTTAGAAGTTTACAAAAACAGTCATTTTAAGTTAATAGTAAGTAACTCAACTTAAACCTCTATGTTAGATGGACTATAAATTGTCTAAATTAATTATTTTTATCCACTGTGGAAAGAAACAAAAAAAATTATGTTGCTGATATGTGCAGAATAAAAATGAGTATAATAATCAATCATTAAATAAATAAATAACTTTGATTACATCCAAGCATATTACAATCATACAAAAACTTGGTAATGGGTTAATATTTGCTTTCCCTCCTGACAGTATTAGCAGTTAAAAAAATTTCTGGTAACACTTCAATGTCCTAGTATTCATAAGCCAGGAAAATGACAGCCAAGATAATGACAAATTCGCCATTTTATAGCATATAACTTTACTTGAATAAAATATTTTGGCCTAAGACGTTTATATTCTGTAGACAACAACAGGATTTCTTACAATAACTCGGATAAATCTATGTAGTTTATGTTATTAATGGTTTCAAGAAGCCAGGAAAATGATAACACAAAAACCTACTCACCTTGAAAAATTTTTTGAAATAGATTTTGAACCAGAAAATTGGTTCTTTATTCATGCAACAAGACATGTTCATATAGGAGGGTATCTAATCAATATAAGATATTGATTGCTTGCTCCGTCTATTTTGGTTATAAACCACTAAATAAAAGTAGCCAGGAAAATGAGATTTTCTTGGGACAAACAAATTATTGACAGAAAAAATTAATTTAAACGAAGTTTTTGTAAATAATACCCTCTGCGTATATTCTAGAAATGCTTACACCGGTTGAGATAAAAAAATTTAGATATTGAAAAATTTATAGGAAGTTTTGAAGCTAGTTATTATTGGAAACATTGTTTGTGACATGCCAAGAAAATTACATTTGGAAGTTCAATTACATTTTTTAACTATACAAAACAGTCAATGCTAGTGCAAAGTTATTTTAAAATGCTAACAGCAATGTTATTTATAATTTTTTTTTTTTTTAAATTTCTTTTAGTATTATAGTATTAGATCTTGGAGCAAGGGACAGTGAATTGTCATATTTCGAGAGAATCACCCATGTATCACTTACATAAAGTACCAAAATGAAACAATATTTTCAAGAAATAAACAATATTTTCAAGAAATAAACAATATTTTATAATGTTAATTTGGTTCATTTGTGATAACATGAAAATCTATTATTTTAAATTTTTCTAATTCTCCTGTCAAAACAGATAATAAAGAACAAAAAAAAAAAAAACTAACTTTATAATAAAATATTAAAGGTCTTAAAATTTGTAACAGGAGCATCAACTTATGATAACTGGGCACAAATTGAAATAATGGTAAAAATTATTTTCAGACAGTGTTTATTAAGATTTTCAGTATTGAGCCTCAAAAAATATTTAATAATTTTCAATATTGACAAATTTTAATGAGAAAATATCGCGTTTATCCAATAAATAAAATATTTCTTTAGAATAGCGGCAAATTTTTCTAGAGACTATCATTATTAGGCAGAATCCCAGTTGCTAACAATAGTCTAAATACGTTAGCAAATTTATATTGTTTGCTTTTTGTATTGTTGCATTTGTTGATAAAAAAAGTATCAAGGTTGCTAAACTAATTGTGCTTCTACCTCTTTTCATTCTGTTTGATTCAGGGGTGGTCAACATTTTGCATACTTTATACCAGCCTTTTTAAGCGAGATCAATATAGTTATTATTAAGCGTTGATTTAAAAGAGGAAAAAAGTTTTTTTTTTTTTTTTTTAAAAAAACTGGAAAAACAGTGGTTTTTCGTAGTATTAAAATTGGCTGAAGAGCAACTTTTAATTCTTAACCACCGTCGACCACCCCTGGGTTAAAAATCCCCTAAAAGAGAGAAGACCTTCCAACGGGTCACTTTAATAGTCCAAAGAAACAAACAAACTGCGCAGAAGGGGATAAATAAGAAACATGTCCCTTCGAATTACTAAAGAATTGGATTTCTCGTTTAAGGTAACCCGTTCGAAGGCATTTTCTCTTCTATGAGTTATGTCATTGAATAAAGCAAAATAAACATTGAATAAAGTGCAATTACGAAAATTTCTTTGTGCGAAACTAGGTCTCGGAAACTATTTTTTTTTCGTCTTTGTCAAATAACTATATAAAAACGTTCACCGTTCACACTTGCTTCAATCACTGCTCACTCAATATAAGCAAAATTTGTTTTGGCAAAAATTGATATGTAGCTTTTAGGAGAACATACAAATAAAGGCACTAACCGTAGGGAAAAAGAAGGCAGTTAATTTTTGTTTCTTTAAATCGGATATCAACTCATTGCTATATTGTTTCATTTTTCTATTTCTATTTAGTACAAAAAATAATTGATTTTTAAAAATATTTTTCTCAAAATTAAACACTTTATGCACACGTGAAGTATTAATCAATTATAATCAAATATTATAAATAAATACAACAGATCAAAACGTTAAAAATGACTGATAAACTGCAATAAGCGTATAAAAACATCACATTTCATTTGTATTGGAACATATGCACGACATAAACATATAGACTTACTTCAAATTTTACTTTTCTGAACTTAAGGCAAAACTTAAAATATAAATATACATTTTTAATATTACATAATAAAATAGTAGGAATAAATTTATCTGGAAAAAATGACTGTTCGTGTTACTAGAAAAACTTATTCTTTTTATAGAATGAAAATACTTTTATATGTTTTATGTATTTTTAAGAGAAAAAATACTTCACAATTTTTTATATCTGTTCACATGAATAATTAATTGCAAAGTAGTCTGAATGAGTTTATAGCATAACCCCACGTTGCAGGGCTCGAAAAAACTCAGAAATTTTACCCGTCCCCGAAGACGGCTTGTCCAACAATGTACCCGTCCTCCTTTGAAACTAACCCGTCTCTTCTAAATAAATAAAAATATAATTTTCTCTTATTTATTACAAACATTTAAATAAATTGCACAGTGAATTAGTAGTTACTACGATTACAAATACTAGGATAACATTATACAGTAATAAAAGAAATACTAGGGTACTAACCTAGTATTTCTTTTATAAAATAATTTAAATGACAAAGGTTAAGTTATTTGGAATGTCAATTTATTTAAGGGTACTGCGTTTTTTAAATGAATCAAATATGACGTTTGCCAGTTCTACAATCAGGCCAATGATTTGCAGAGGTTTCTGCACAGAAATCTGAAAGGGGTTTTCCATTTAGATAGATGCTCATTATTGCCTTTAACGCTTCTTGTTTAAGACCAGTACGTAATGTGTTTTTTTGTAAGTTCATTGCTGAAAAGACACTTTAAACCGCTGCACTACTCCCAGACAGAGAAAACATAAATTCCACCATGTTGTTGTATTTCTAGATTAGAGAGTCATTTTAGAAGTGAAGAGCTAAACTCTTGTAAGATTACAAAAATTCAAAATGTATCACGAGCATAAACAGGAAGACGGCCGTCCGCGCGGACGTCGGATACGAGAAATTCATTGTCCGCGGGGAATTTTTGACCGCCGAGGACGGGCGGTTTTTCGAGCCCTGCCACGTTGATATCAAACATAAAATTTACTTTATTGATTTAATTTTTAGTTTTTATTGAATAGTACAACAATAAAGTAATTTTGAGCACCACTTTCAATACGACTAAAGAGTTAATGCATAGTAAAGTCTTTGTCCTTAAAACTTCCTTGATAATTTCAATGTTTTTTTTTTATTTATTTAAAAGTAGTAATACGATATAAACCAATAAAAACTAAATTAGTTTGCGCTCATATTTTTAGCATTTTTTACAAATTTACATTTGATAAATCACAGAGTAAAAAGGTGACGTTAGAGTTAAACTTTGGATCCCTTAAATTGGCCTCCATTTAATTCAAATTAAATTAATTTCTGAGATATATCACAAGTAGATAAAATCTCCGGAGAGCTGAGGAATTTAGAAAACTGATTTTTCAAATAAAGTATTTTCTTCCCTCTTTATTTTACCACTTTTTATTTAACTCGCTTTCGTATTTAAAAGGACAAATCTGACAATCAAAATTTCTAACTCATTCCAAATTGCTAGACAACTGAAATTTCAACTGGAGGTCAGTGTCGGATAAAACTACGTTTTAATTAGTCCCTAACAGCTTCAAGAAGAATTTATTTTTATTTTATTTTCAATCGGTGAAGAATTTTGAAAACTGATTGAAAAATTAAAATTTTTTACCCCCTTTCCGTTTTACGACGTTTTACAACTTTGTTTCGTCTCTGCAGGAAGGTGGGTTTTGCAATCGAAATTTCAACCACTTCCCGACTCACATTTCAACTTTAAAATGTCAAAAAGATTGAGATTTAATAATGTCAAAATCTATGTCAAAAAGAGCAAGTTTAATAAGCCCCCTGACTGCTGAAGTAAAATTAATTTTTATTTTATCTTCAGATAGGATTTATCTCAAAGAGAAATTCTATTATTTTTCAACATTAGCTAACTGGCAGACACGAAACTAAAGTAAGGAAATTATGAAGGAAATAATTTTTTTTTAAAATTTAGAACTAAATACGTGGGTGTGTTACTGTCGCAGTCAATATCTATTATTACCTGAAACTCCAAAATTTTTTCGTAAAGGATGTTGTTTTTCTTAAATGTGCTATCAGTAATTTAGCTGATACTTATTGTTCTCTTATGTATAAATTACTAGTGTTTTAATACACATCGTAAATAAGTATTTATATATATATATATATATATATATATATATATATATATATATATATTTAAAGGTATTTTCCATTTACATTCTATTAATTTCATTGAAAATAGTAATGGCTAATTTTAAGACACGTTAAGCATATTTTAAGAAAAGTGAATATTATATTAAATCACCTGACTTCTCGAAATAATGGTTACACATTTGGCACTTTTTTTAAACAAATTACTATATTTTTAATATATTTTAGATCTTGCGATTATTTGTAAATTTGTGTTGTAAAACAAACTAGAAAACAGCCAATTACTTTTTTTTTAAAGGTAAGCATAAAGTTTCTGTGACAAACAACAAGACTATCCAATGCGACAACTTCTAGTCGCGTCCCAGAAAGATTGAAACCAGAAGAATAGGTCAAACCTGGTTTTTAAAGACAAATATAACATAAACTTCGATAAGTTTGATTTTCATATTACTATTGGTGTTCTCTGATTACTATAAATTAAAACAGTATATTTATTAAAAATAAAATGTATATTTAAAATTATATATATGTTTTAAATATAAAATTCCTTTCTGTATTATATTAAAACTGAAAAAAGCACATCAATACAATTCAATTATAATACGATTAACAACTACATGTGGAACTTCCACAACTAAAACTTTACACTAAAAATTATTGAATTTTTTTCACTTTAAAGTATAACGGTTTCTATTTTTTAATTGTATATGAGATTTAGAAGCACTTTTTGTTATAAAAGGAATTCAATAAAGTTCATTTAATCAAAAAAAGTTTTTAAATTAAATTAATAAAAACATTTTTGTGTAAAATTCAAATACCGATTTTAACATTTCTTTTAGCTCAGCCACTTAAGTTAAGAAACAAATATTTTAAATACTTAAAACTTATAATAAATTGCCATCTAAGATTTCAGCATGTATAGCGGATAATTTGGTAAAAGATTTCAGTTGCCTAAAATATTACTTAAATATTAAATTTATATTTTTGAGGGGCTTTGAAAATAAAGGGTTAATTACTAAAAACAATAAAAAAAATTCACGATTAATTCATTAGACATATTATTATTAATGAATTAATTAGACATAGAGAAATTGTTTGGATTAAAAGCACTGCGACTATTTTCTTGAATTAAGATATATTTTTCACCTGAATTAAAAAAATCGCTTTCGCACTTGCTCTGTTTTCTGAAAATATAGTGATCCATAGAATTCTGTAATAAAGTTTTGTAGTATTTGTAATAAAAACAAAATACTGTTGCCGTTTAAAACAATACATTCACTGTAATGATTTCCAGTTACCTAGACATTAAATATTGCAAGATGACACGATTTTTATAATTAATTATTTTACTATATAATAAATTTATATTTATCAAAGATAAGTTTTAAGATATACGAAATTTTTGTAGTTGTAGTGTATAATCCTATTTAGTAATTCTCTCGAGACTATAGAATTGAATATTATATAAGAACTTTTTAAATTATTTTAAGATTCAAATTAGTTTACCTGAAACGATACGGACACCCATACATAGCATAATTACAATTATGATGACTAAAAAAATTTAAAAGTAAGGAAAAAAATGCATTGCTAAATTTTTGAGTTTATATATCAACTGTTAAAGAAAGAGTTTAGTTTTAAGCAAAGATTCTTTGAAATTTTAAGTAATATTAAACACCAAAGTAGTGTTGTTGCTTTACGGACAAATCAAATAAAGTAAATTCTTATATATAAACTTGATAGTAGTCATATAATGAATATAATCAACAAATAAAATAAAATCTTATATATAAATTTGGTAGTATACTGAATCTAATCAACAAATAAAGTAAAATCTTATATATAAACTTGATAGTAGTCATATACTGAATATAATCAACAAATAAAGTCAAATCTTGTATATAAACTTGGTAGTAGACATTTATTGAATTATTTGAATAGTTTTTGTGTCAAGAAAATACTAAAAGTAAATACTTATAAAATGTTGGAGTTTGATTATATCATCAGACAAAAATTAGCCATTCCTAGAGAAATCATGAAAAGCATAATTTTATACACTGTAACTCTGCCTCTGGAGTGACAACGTCTCATTCAGTTTTTACCCCTCACTAAGGATTTGATATCGCAAATCCTTAATCTAACAAATTACAAGGATACCGATTTTTAGCGTTTTACTCGTTGTTCTAAAATACCCAGGATATTTCTATGGAATTCAAGTCAGGTGATTTAACCAGCCATTCGAGATGTATTAAAGTGTGTAATTCATAAAACTAATCACATATTCTTCCAGTCCGATGAACTTTTCTGTTGCCGCCTTGAAGAATAGTAGTATCAACAACGTACTCATCATGAAGATATTGACTGAAAAACACCTTTTAAAATAAATGTGTTGATTTACATAAGTTGTCATCTGAGTAAGCTCTTCTAATCCATAAGAGGAAAAACACCCTTAAAGCAACACTGTTCTACCGCTATTAAATAACGTTTTTCGTGAATTGTCTAGGGAATGACTATGTGAAAGTTTTGTCTGGGTTGATATAATAACCGGTATATTAACATCAAGTTATCATTACACATATTTGTATGCATTTAATTACTTGATATTGCGATTTCAAATCATTAAATGTAAATAATTACCTTTAATTATTATAGGTCTGTCTACTTACAATATTTTGTTAAACTTATAAAAATTCTTCACAATTTATGCCAAAAAAGAGAAAGGAAATAAACGAAAAAAAACTACTGGGATTCGATGATATTTTGTTTGCTTCGTATCTCTCTAAGCATACTTATATAAACATTCAAAACAATTGTGCAGAGAGAAAAACAATTGTGCTCCTTACAAAAAAATATAAAAAGATTTTGCTAAATCAATAGTAGTTTTGTTTCATAAAAATAAAATTGAATATGATAAACGCTCGCGATGTGAATAAATTGTACTATTGAGAGTTTAAGCAAAATGGGTTATTTTTTTTTATAAAACTAAGAATACATATTTAATTGTATAAACAAAATTGTTTTTACCTAACTTATGGGTTAAATGATTTAAGTCAAATATACTTCAAAATATAAGAATTAGGTAATCATAATGCTTATGATGTAATATTAAATTGAATTTAGAGATATTTTTCATTACTGTTTTAATAAAGCATTCTTTTAATAAAGAGGAATGACTATTACCGTATATTCAAATAGGGGGTTAGTAGTATTATTTACAATAATTATGGTGACAGGTGATAGGATTTTACTTACAAAAGAAGGCTTTGGAGAATTATCCAATGGCAGTCATAAATATCACAAAGATTCACTTTACTGAATAAAGCATATAAATATTTTGTGCATTGGTTGCTAAATAATCACCAAACAATCGAAGACCTCGGAGTTAAAAAGTAATAAGCCCTGTCTTATTAAAGTTTCCTTCCCCAACTGTAAACATTTATATTCATTATAATTTTGCTCAAGTAGCATGAATTTCTGTTGAGAAAAAGGTTAGCTGTTATAGGAAAATCTCTTAACCACAAAAATGTGGTTCACTTTTTACTCTTTAGGTCTTCAACTATTTTTGTAGTATGGTGATTTTTATTACAATGCAGTTTAAATTTATTGAAACAAAAATGTTTTATATTGATAGACAGGACATTCAATCAAGTAAACCCCAATAGTATATAGACCAAAGCACAAAATATATTTGAAGCAAAGTGAATATTTCAATATCCTAATGACTTGTTTGCGGTAAACGACACTTTTCAATTGATTTTGTTTTATTCACCCAAGATGCTATATTTTTGGAATGTACATTTGAATGTACTTAAAAATTAACAAATCAGCATCAACGGTAATGTTAATAGCTTTCTTAACGATTAACAAAAGTTGTGACGGCAAAATATAACTCAATAAATTTTACATTTTCAATAAACTATGAATTTCATAATTTTAATTCTATGACCTACGAATATCATAAATGTTAAGAAAGTTACCACCAAAATTGCTTTCATCTTCTATCACTAACTATCTAAGACATTTTCAATGAATCTTTAGATAGCATTATTGCTGAAGTACAAAGAAAGTCAACATAATTTAGACATACAAGTATAGTAAACAGGCACAACAAATTTGATTTAGAAAAGAAAATTGACTCTATGACACCGGGGCCCGCTTTGTTTCCTTCCTCGTAATCTGTACAAATATAAATATCTATACATGCATGTTACGTGTCAAAGCCCCTGACATCATGTCAGAAAAATTGTTTCTGAAGTCTTATCGATGTATATCAGTATAATAGATTTCTTTCTTCAAAGGGCTGGGGCTATGTCCAGATTTTCTTCATTTTAAGCAAAAAATCCAGACAGGCCCCAACACGGAAAACAAGTACCCCACTAATATACATAATTAAATTTTAAAAAGGATCTAGTCGAATTTTGACCACGGATCTTCTAATGGATCAGGAATAGGGTTGAAGTAGCCGTTACCAGTGGTTGTAGTGGGTACATCATAAGATTCTTCTTGGTAATCATACGTTTGATGCTGCTGTTGCTGTTGCTGTTGTAACATATACTGTTGTTGACTGTTATCTGGTGCAACGAGATTTTGCATTCGGTCTTCGGGTATTTGTAATTCCAAGGGTTTATCCGTGTGTATTTCCAGAGAGCTGTTTTTGATGCCATAGTAGAAGTACATGAACATTCCTTATTGAGAAAGACAAAAAAGAAATCAATAAAATATAGGGTGGGTGCCCATCAAATATGATAATAAATATCATTAAATAACAAAATTAAGCATTCTCAGACAGTATGAACGTTTTGCTTCTATTGGGAAATTTTGAAGAGGTGACTCATCCAATTTTAAATTTTGTCCAGCATTTGTTAAGTTATCTTCATAAAATTGGGTTTGATATTTTATTTTGTTGGGTCCCAAGTCATGTGGTCCTTTTTTATGTTTTATTTCTTAGGTTGCTTTTTAGGGCTTTTTCTGGTTTCTTTTTTTCTTCCTTTTATAAGTGAAAATACGAATTCTCAAGTATGACACCATGGAGTCTGTTTTATACAGGTTTGAAAGAGTTTAATGCCTTTTATTCAGAACAGTTTGGAGCAAAAGGAAAACTAAGGGAATAATTTGGAAAACTAAGGGATTGTTTTAAAGAAAGAAAAGCCCAAAAGGTTTTCAAAACATTCCAAACAACTAAATGCAATATATTTCAAGTTCTTTGTGACAATTTTGCAGGGGGGAAAGTGCAAGTGTAGTGTTTTACCGCCTGTACTTTTTATATTAAATTTTAAATTAACACGAAATGGTACAGGTGTTAATAATTTTAAATTAGCGAAAAAGTTTTGAATTCAAATTTTTCCTCATTACTTATAAAAAAACATTTCTTCAAAATTTATAAGCTCCATTTCTTGGAATTTATGCCGGCTATCGATCACAATTCCCCGCCGCTGCTACTTACGCAGCTCTTACGAGATTATTTCATGATCTGAATTCTCTATGTTTGCACATTTTGCCTCAATTTTTATTAATTTCCCGATTTTTTAATTAAAATTCCTGTATGCTTTATCAGAAATCAGACAACCCTGCTCGCCATCTTTTACTAACCTCAAGAATTGTTTGTGCAGTCCTTTTCAAACCACTTCGCTTTCTCATTTTACCTATTTGATTCACAATGGGATGAAATACCGATAAAGCGGCAAAAAAAATCAAGATATTGGTGTGGGTTGATATTTGTTACTTTCATATGAATTTAAAACTTGTGAATTTCCTTAATAACTCAGATATTAGTATGGAGTATGTGATTTAAATTTAATACTTTAAACCAGGGTGGGAAATTTTCTCGCCATTAATGAAAGAATATTAAGGGTTGGCGAGTAAATTCTATCTAGTAAAATGTTTTAACTCAAACTATTACATTTGTTTTCAAAATTTAGAAGTTTCCTTTCACGCTTAATAGATCAGGATGTTACAATAGACTAAAGATATAATACATAAACTCTTTGAAGACTGAGACATTTAATGATTTGCTTAGAATTTCGATAAATTAATAGAATTAATAGAATTTGACCCTTGGGCCGCAATTAAGAAATGGCGTTTTAGTGCCAAAAAGTATAGGTATACAAACACAAATTCTTAAAAGTAATTCTGATATTTTAATTTTCTGATAATTTTCTTATTTTAATGATTTCTCAGGATAAGTGGCTTATAATGGAATCATTAAAACTTTATGGCAAACTCATTGTAAGTTAATATTTTTATTTTACAAAAAATATGATTCAATTTTTCAGTTTCTACATTCTTTTACGGTTTTATTACCCAAAATCATTCTATATCTGTTAGTGTTTTAAAAAAGGTTGTTCATACTTTTTCTTGATAATTGTGGCGAGCAGAAAGTTTTTCTGACTAGTACCTAAAAAACTGAAATCTCTTGTCCTGCTTTAAACCGTAAGGTTTTGCTTTTTCTCAAGTGAAGGAATGAAAATTTTGTCAATACACAAACGATCACTTTAAAAAGCACATCTTATAAAAGTCAATCAGGGGAATTTACACAGAGCAGCTTGTGGCCCTTACAATATTTTAGTATAGAACGAAAATGGTAGTTAGGGGAAGAAATTTTTGAATGAGTTTAAACTTCATTTAAAATGAATATATTACCACCATGGTTGCAGATATTGGATTAACTCGCTTTAAAAAGGATAAAAGTAAAACATATAGATATTTCACATTGCAAGAAATAAATACAATAACATATTAATATGCAAGTATTAGAAGGGTTTTGTTTGTTTTAGTTTCAATGCTTACCTAAAGTCATCCAAATAAGAAACCTCACCAAAGTAAGGACAGATAATTTGAAGATAAGGTAGATGTTAACAGTTATAGCTATGCCAGGAATAAATGGTACACAGGGAGCTTTGAATTTGAGATCGCATCTTAAAACAAAAAAGCATATATCAGTTTTAAAGACACAATATTATCGAAACAAAGACTTATGTCTCAATTAATATAACAGAAATGAAGCAGAATAGAACATAATTAAAGTTAATTTGTTTAGATAGTTATATCCTCAATGAAAAGCTCTTTTACCTTCAAACTATCGCTCCTTCAAACTATCAAAAACAGCGGTCTACAGACCGCTGTTTTCGTTCTAAAATTATTGTTTTCACCTATAGAAAATTAATCACGCTATCCACCAAACTCTCTATTTCGAACTGTAACAATTTGATCACTTTACCTTATTATCCAAAATCACTTCCCAAATGGCTAAAATTTGGAATAAATTTCAGTTTAAAGTCAAATTTTTCGCCTGTAAATAACTATATTTCGCAAACCTTTAAGACTATAGCTGATGGGGTATTTATCAGATGTCAATGGAACGCGAAAGATATGTCCAAAATCAGGATATTAATTGATTTTCTATCACTCTACTCAAATTTCAATCACAGGTTTGAGTTTTTTTTTCTGCTAAAATTTTTAATCACAGCTCTTTAACCTTCGAAATTTATGACCACTGGATCATTGGGTGGGTGACCACTTGGATCATTCTGCGTAGGGACCGAGGTTGTGCGGTATTGGTCCTCGTTAAATTGTTCTACCGTGAAGTGCTCGACTTCACGTGCAGGTCGTCTGGCTACCGAAGCGGGGGTGCCATCCCCTCTGCAGAGGATCAAAATTGTGATGGCATGTCTTCGAATCATCCTCAAGGATGTTTCCCAGACCGTCGCCAATAGCCCATTGTGCAGCTCTAGTGTGACGTAAATGAACGACAACAACAATCGAACTTTATTTTTGGGATTTATTTTATTTTAAAAAATTTTAATAATTTATTTAATCATCTTTCTAGTATCCCACCGTTTCCGAATATTTGATAGTATATTTTAATTTAATTTGTTGCACCATGGGGTTCACTCGAAGTCCTTTCACACCTGTTTCTTATCTCCCTTTTTATTTTTTGTTCAAACTTGTTCCTCTATCTCTATTGGTTATTAGCTTGCACGTGTTTGTCCCTTTACTTTCTCTGTGATCATTTGGTGTTTAAATACGAGGCAGACCTTTTTTATAGAACTTAAACTATAGTATGTTCATTTATGTACTTGCATTTGTGCTTTATTCACATTGCTTTTTTCTTTGGTCTACATATACCTTATATAACCTTATATGTCTAACCTTATATGTCTAACCTTATATGTCTACATATACCTTATATGTCTAACCAAATATACCTTATCTTTTGTTAGACATAGTTAACGTATAAAGGAGTATTCTAAATGTTGAATGCACATACATATGCTAAATTAAAAATGTTGAAATTGTTTCTGCAATGGAAGTTATAATTTTATTTTAATATAAGTGTAACTTGAATTACCATGTATGCGAAGTTTGATTACTCTGACAGCAACGATGTTTAATCTCTTGCCTAAATTTTAGCTATTTCTTAGTGTATTCCAATAAGACCAGTCATTTTGTTAACCTTTCATCAGTTTTAAGGAGTGACTTTTTGCTAAATTCTTTAAATAGTTATACTAATTTCAATTAAAGTTCAAGATTTTAAATATTTTCGATGCCTGCGAACTAAAGTGTAAAGAATATTATATGTTCAATGCTGAATGAATATTCTGCATCTGAGCTGAACTGCAGTTTTAAATATTTCTTTATTAAAATTTTATTTAAGTGGTTACAATAGTTATGATTATGTGTGTAAATCGAGAAATCTCACTAACTCTTAAAGACTTCCAGGGTTTGCCAGAAGTAGATACAAATAATTAACTAATACATTTCATGGATGACATGACTTAAAATACTTGTTTTGGCAATTATTATAGTATTATTAAAAATAATTATAGCATATGGGCTATGGCAATTTTTAATAAGTTAGCTAAACTTGGATTGAGCGAACTATTTATTGCGAACCATCATTTTAATAAGAAAAATATGTTTATTTTTAAACTATAACAAAAAATTTATCTGATATTCTTGAAGTGCTTACTTTTATCTTAAAACCAATAGTGATAGCAGGAGTGTCTTTGTGTTTTGGAGGTATTGTAAGCAACCTTAAAATTTTTTTTTTCACCCGTTCGAAAGTCTGTGGGTTCATATGCAATTTACCGTAACCAAATAAACTCATAAGTTTGTTTGTTGAGACATCTCCATGCCACATATTTCCCATTTCATCTTAGAGGTTGTAAACTAGTTTAACTTTAACATTGTGAGGGATCTTTTTAAAGTAAAGTTGGAGAGTTTCAATCACTAGTTCAGAAGACCCTGGATGAAAGATTTAGAAACCGCAATTAAAATTTTGCCGTACAATATTCCGAATTGTTTCATTTTAAAGTTTTGCTTAAATACTGACTCTTAAGTTTATAACTAAATCATGTTTACAAAAAAAAAAAAGCTAAAATGAGGATAGGTTTATTATGAATTTGATAAATATCTGACATGATGTCAGAAATATTAAATTGTAATTTTGGAGGCAATAACCAGAGCAACACGAGAAAGTAGATCAGACTCTGTCTAAAACGTCTACAGAAAACATTCCCATTCTAAATATTTAAAAAAGCTTCGTTTTGCATTTAATCTATTCATATTTGATTGCAAAGCATATTTTGTTCGTCTAAAATTAGTGACATCATAAAAAAGGTCATTAATAAATAAATTAGTGACATAAAAAAGATAATTTATTAATACATTAGTGAAGACATACAAAACATCATTTATTAATACATTAGTAACGACCTAAAAAAGACCATTTATCAATATATTAGTGAGAGCATGAAAAAGATCATTAATCAATAAATTAGTGACACATAAAAAGATCGTTTATCAATTAATTAGTTACATTGTATATTGCAAAAAAAGATCATTCAACACCAAGAAACTAAAATATATCAACAAACTCGGAATTATGAAAACTACTTAACCACTGTTAATTGATTAATGATACTTTAGGATGAAGTTAAATGAAATTCATATTTTCAAAGGTACTTTTGGAATAAAATCTTGTTTAATTCGAAAGTAAAAAAGGTCTATTTTGATCTTTGAGATATAATTTTCGAACTTAAAAGTAGCAATTGTTGGATTCAGGATTGACTCACCTAGTTTGTGGCTGAAGTGAAATGATGATGAGGCAGAAAATGATACCGAATAGGAAGACGAGCAAGAAGAAAATCGCTGCACCGCTTCTGTTCTCTAGAGCGGGCATCGCACACACTACGATCAAATCCATGATGATGATAAGCAGATAGAGCACACCCACCATCTTCATGACAAAGATACCTGTCGCTGCTGATGCCTCGCCGGGATTTACCCAATGGTAGGGCAAGAAACGTAAGAGTCTCATCATAATCCTTAGGATGATAATTAAAGTAATAATTAGCAAATTTTGATTGAATAAAAAGAAAAACAATATAATAAACTCAATATTGAGTTAATTCAAATTTAATTTACTAAGGTTCCATAAGGGATTCCAATTTCTTTCAGGCTGTAGAACCTTAAATGAACGATCTTATTTTGGTGGAATCCCGATACTTCATGAATAAACTTCATTATCGATTTTGAACATATTAACGAAAGAATATTAATTATTTTCTTTTATTAATATGTTATATTAATTCATTATTCGATTGAATAAAGGGAATAACAACTCAATATTGAATTAATGCAGATTTAATTTACCAAAATTCCATAAATCTAGACCAGCGGTTTCCAATTTTTTTCGGTTGTGGGACCTTAAATGACTGTAGATCTTATTTTGGCTGAACATTAAGACGTCATGAATAAATTTCATAAGTGATTTTGAACATATTAACACAGAATATTAATTATTTTGAAAAAAAATGTAATGATATAAATGTTATTTATTATTTTGTTAAGATGTAATGAATTAATGGAGAATAAAAAATTTTCATCACATAGTTTTATCAAGATTATTCTTAAAATTGGGTTTTCTGTCAGACAATTGAATTGACAAGTCTAGAGCAGCATTCTTGTTCTTAATTTGATTTAAGTATATGCATAAATTGAAAATGAATGAGCTTTAATATGGATTCCGTTAAAATAAAAACAAAAAAGGACGAAAATAAATGTAAATAATGCTTATCATCGAAACATACTTTATTGTTGAATTTAGTTACTTTTATTTGATGAGAAATACTAATTCAATTATTCATAAATGCATTATTTTTCATAATTCATTCATTAAATTGGTATTTGAAAAAAATATTGTTTTGACACACACATTTTAATTAAATATAAATTCGCAAAAATACTAAATAAATAATGGACTATTAATTCGATACAAATTTAACTACAGGTTTCAAAAATAATAACTGGTTCATAGATGCCAACTTGCTCCAGACAGCAAATATATATTTTAAAGTGGTAGTTTATCAATTGTGATTTTTGGTTTAATAAATTCAATTTAATTTTTATCCACCACTATTTCTAAATAATTCGTAAGCTTATATAAATCACTCCTTTATAGTAATTACGTCATGCTAAACCTTTTAAAAAGCAAGCAAAAATAGCCAAATATTTGCAAAATGTACTTTGTATTTATTTACCATTTTTTTTTTTTATTATTTTGGCGTGTCCAGAGCAGTTGGCATCTCTGCTGGTTAAAAAAAAAGTCGTATTCTGGGAACCCCTGTGACCCTTCCACGACGCCTTAGGGTTCCTCGTAAAACCATTTGGTAACCGTTGATCTAGATAATTCCTCCAGTTTTTTTAAATTTGAATTTTTATTGCTTTTATATGTTTTTGAACCGAAAACGCAAAAGAAAAATTTTAAAACCAAATATAAAGAAAATAATCAAAATAAACTGTCCAGGGACTTATTAGTACCCCAAACACCACATTTTAAAAGCTTGACAAAATTATCTAGGCTAATGATGCATCAAAATTACCCTTCTACTCAGATATGTATGCTCTTTTTAAATAATGTATATGGTATGTAGTAATGTTAAGCATGTGGCTTATCCTTATATTGCCCCAAACTATTCGATTCTTGGGAGCTTATGACGTATTTCAAAAAAATTTTCTAAAAATGATCGCTAAGTTATAAAATATTATAGCTAGCCTCTTATATACATACTGTTAATTTTATGTTAATGAAAAGTAAAAAAAAAATCAGAATTTTCTTTATTCATTAAAAAATGTCACGTGATTCGCCTAATCGAATTAGAATATAGATGTTAAAATCATTTAAACTTTATGCAATAGAAATACTGCGGGTTTCAAAAAGTAAGCATTAACTATAGCTATAAATTTTCTTGCTGTAATACATGTACTATTCACAATTACCAAGGTTAGTGCATCCGATTGGTATTATTGTGAACAAGATTTGCACTCCTTACAGTAAAAGAGTTTGGTTCAGTATAACGTATTTTTGTGCATTGCTTCTACCTACGAAAATTCCTGAGACTTCTGAAGTATAAGCTTTATAGAAACAATACAAAAGAACAATCGATGTAAAATTATATCTTTTTAAAAAGTTTGTTTTATTACTATATTTCCCAAACAAAAATGATGACTTAACAATAGAAACTATACTTACTATTATTATACTTTATATAGTTGTATTATGCTTATAATAAAAACATTCACTTTGGTGATTAATACTTTATCTATTCTTCAGAAATTAGAAAATCTTTTCATAAATTAAGAGAAAAAGAGTAATCTAGAAGTAAGGATAAGTAAAAAAGAGTTGCAAATATATTTTTTGATGCACATTTCAGTAAACTTTTTTTTATTATACATTCACGTGAATCCCTTTTAATTAAAAGATAGGATTCACTCAGCTTTAAAATTTGTTATAATATAAAATTTAATGTTATTAGCATCAAAACTTTCTTGCGAAAACCAGAACATTTATTTATACAAAAATGTAAGCATTAAGAAAACAACAATTAACTATACTTGCACAAAACACTGATTAAACAACACCCTAAATAACCTGATGCAAGAGAACAGCAGAAAATCAGGTGATTTAAGCTTAACTCTGTGAATGTGTGTTTTAGAATGAATCGCTTTTGAGTGTTACTGCTGCTGGATTAAAATTCTTTCAAAAAAATAAACATAAATTTTGAATAGCAAAATAAATGGGATTGGATTTTTTTTAACGTTTTATGTGATCACATTAGGTCAGAACATATATGGCAACGTTACTTTTAAAAAGTAACGAGTAAAAGTACAAGTATTTTTAAAAAAAGTAACGAGTAAAAAGTAAAAAGTTCTTATTTTAAAAAGTAACGAGTAAAAGTACAAGCATTTTTAAAAAAAGTAACGAGTAAAAAGTTCTTATTTTAAAAAGTAACGAGTAAAAGTACAAGTATTTTTAAAAAAAGTAACGAGTAAAAAGTAAAAAGTTCTTATTTTAAAAAGTAACGAGTAAAAAGTACAAGTATTTTTAAAAAAAGTAAAAAGTAAAAAGTTCTTATTTTAAGAAATAACGAGTAAAAGTAAAAGTATTTTTAAAAAAAGTAACGATTTAAAAGTACATTTCTAGGAAATCGAAAATTCAAAGTAACCTAAAATTTTATTGAATAATATTCTTATGTTCTTTAATGTTTTTGCAAAATTGTTGTTATTTATTTAATTATTTTTAATTTTGAAAGTTATGGACATTAATTTATTTTTAAATTCGGAAGAATATTATAATATTATTTTATAATATAATCGTATAATATAATTTTAAAATCAAATATAATTTTAATATCAAACTTTTTATGGATTTGCACGAAAAAGAAATTTTATCTATTGATTTTAATATTTTTAGTTTATTATTTTTATTTATTTTACCATTGATTTAAAATTGTTTTACTAAATAGAAACGCGTTTAAAAAGCACAAACATAAACAAAGCAAACACGGGGTTTCAGATAGCATTGTGATCTTTGAGCTAGTAAAAAATAATTGAATGTGCAGTCTAAGTTGAAACAGGACAGTCTACAGTTTTATTTGTAACAATGGCTAATGCTGAAGTCTTGCGAGAAAATCATTTTCCGAACATTTCTGCCTAACGGAATAATTAAAATTTATAAACGAATTTTAGTATCAGCGGCTAAACGAATTTTAGTATCAGCGGCTAAATTAATACCACCGAGTTTTCAAGAGTTAAAATAGTAATTATAATAGTTTTCAATAGCACAAATAGTTCTGAAGTTCTTAGAGATTTGACTGGGCGTTGTTTGACAAGGTCGGGCATAAACATAATTTTAGTAAAAAATGTACTAGGTAAAAATGTATTTAGTAAAAAATGACTTAAGACAAAAATGTATTGTTAGTGAATTCAAAAAGAAAATTGAAAAACGTAATAACAAAATCCAACATTTTTTATTTAAAATTTATTAAATAAATGCATAAAACTCGAAAATGAATGAAAATAACTTGCTAATTAATATTTTTATTCATTTTGCAAAATAATTGCATTTCGAAAGTGGCGTTCAGGAATGACAATTTTAAAAAGTCAAGGTATTTAAACTCGAAGTTAGCTGTGAATGCATATATATTGCACATTAATTTTATAAATTAAAAAAAACATAACCCTTTTTTAATTTTAATAATTTTTTTTTTAGAAAGCTTACCGAGTTTTAGAAAAAAGTAACGATTTTTTTCGACATTTCCGTTACAAATACTTGTACTTTTCCCCTAAAAAAGTAACGAAAGTACAAGTAAAAGTACTAAATTTAAAAAGTAACGAAGTACAAGTAAAAGTACGTACTTTTTACTTGTACCGGCGGTACAAGTAACGAAAGTAAAAGTACTGCCATATATGGGTCAGAGTGACCGATCCCTATACAAAAGTTTTAATTTTTGTGTAGAAATATCTGAGTTTTTGATTTTCTGTGACTCTACAGAATCTGTCTTGTGTGTGTTGCTATGTTTTGTTAGCAGTGAATATCGCCCTGGTGAATATAATTAGGAAGTAACCCAACATTATTACTAACCTTTGTGGTAAGCTAAATACTGCTGCGAGAGGTGGGGCTTGAGAAGAAGAGGGAGGAGGAGGAACTGCACCATAACTTGTATCTGTACCATGCATCAATAGATCATCGTCTCTCTGGGCTGCATCCCTGATTAAATCTGGTCGCTGATGATCCCCGAAGTCCAGATCACCTCTTGGACTTTCATCGCTGTCTGAAGAATCGTATCGGTTTGTTCGTTTCGTATGAATGGTGGTTGTTGTAGTTGCAGGAAAAACGGGTGGAGGATGTTCTTTAGAAGGAGTGGGACATGCTGAGCGAAGAGACTCTGGTAGTAGTTGTACTAGAGTAGTTCTAGGTGGTTGGTAACGCAACAAAAGGACGCAGGTTGATACAAGAGTATATGCCATTAGTGTGCCTACAAAGCGTATTTATTATTAGAAAGGATGTCAATGAAAATTCAGGAGAATAGAACAAAACAACGTGAATGAAGCACAAATAAGGGCCCACAAACAGATTTAATGTAGTTTCTGTTCTATAAACAAGAATCTTCCTCAGGGTCAAAACACAGAATGCATGTGTTCGTAATATTCTCTGTTTTAAAACTGAGAAGGTTTCTTATTTATAGAATCGAAATTATAGCATGTATGTTTTCGCACCATTATTTGTGCTTTATTTATGTTTAGCTTATGTAGCACACAAAAAAAATTAATTTTATCTTTTAAATTCAGATGTTAAAAATAGAGAAGAAGCAATTTATTCTGTTAATAAATTATTTATATTCAACCTTTTGATAACGTTTAATCTTAATCTGGTAATACATTCCATCCTTTTAATGCTAGCAGCAGGAAAAAATAATTACTGTAATGCGTATCGAACTGAATGCTAAAATGATTGTTAAGTATAGTTTGAAATTAAGTCGGAATTTATTTTTTTTTTGAAAAACATATTTAGGAGAGTTATGCTCTTAGTATCCAAATTTTACTTTAAAATTATCATTTAAAATCATAATTTTACTAATAGAATATTGCAATCAGTTTGAAAAACAGAAGCGTGTTTTAGTAGAATAGTATTTATTTAGTCAAACTGTTTACATACAGTACACAAAATTCAAAACGAGATACACAGCAATAATCATTAAACATAATCATAAATTACAATGTAAAATTTATATTAATGGAATGAGATTAATAGAAAGATTCTTTAGATATACGAGTTTTATAATTGTGCACATTTTTTTTTTAATTTTTATAAATAGTTCTAGAAATGTATGGAGATACCAATAAACCGTATGTACTATGTTTTCCAAGTTGCGTATATCCCCATCTTTTGTAAACTTAAAAATCTGATTCGGTCAAACAAGATATATTTTTCAAAGAATGATTTCATAACTTAAATTAGTAATCATTTCACTAGATTCCATAACTTGACTGTACTAGCTATATAGTCATTTTGTTTAAGGTTAATCCCTTTGAGCATTAGTACATGAAAATATTGAAAATGCAATATGCAAACATGACGTGAAAATGCTATAACATTTAAATAAAAACATTATACAATGTGTAATGATATATTAAATAGCAATGCACATTATTTAAAAATAACATGCATACAACTAATCAACATTTAATGTTTTGTCTCTTTAAATATTCCTGATTACCGAAAATTTGGATTATCCGAAATTCCGAATACCGTCGTGTAAATGAAATATGATGTTTCCCTAAATTTTTGCCTAAGTATTCAGACAAAGTTGCATTATATCGGAATGCATCGGAATTTCAGCCACCATTTTTAAATTTGTCAGTTAGAATTGTATTTGAACATTTTTCATTTAGTCGCTATATCTGTATACAAATCAAAGCAAATTCGATGTTTGCTTTTCGACGTTATTTTGCTAGTCTTGTTCAGATACATGCCTTTGAATGCTTCGTCTCTATTCGTATTCACATACAGCATGATTCTTATTTCTGGAATGGAAATCTCTTATTTATCCACGCTAAACTTTTATGATTTTTTTTAAAAACTTTTTTACGAAGTTAAAAGAATGAGAAGTATGAAAAGTTAAATGATTGATATTTAATGGAACGATTATTTTTTAGAAGTAATTTCGGCTCTTTTTATTTGGGTTTTTGAGATACTACTGCACCATCAAAAATAGCTCTCCCTTTTGCTCACAAATATATTACGAAAATGTTTCCTCAACTCCAAACATCATTGCAATGGATTGCGGGAGATTGTTAACTAGAATGATGAAACTAGAATTAAGATTAGACAATCGAAAATGGACGAATTCAGCCGACCGGTTTGTGTGGTTATAAAGTCAAGGATTTCGAATTTCGCTTCGGGGGTGGGTGAAATTTACCCCTCTATTCTATCTGTACTTGTTGTGTTGTGACACATATATGATACTCTCGATAAAGTGATTATTATAAAAGTTAGATACATTAGTCATTTCGATGGGTTTTTTTTCTGTTGTCAAAAATAGAATGGCGAAATATTTCAACTTTTGACGAAATTAGTTTCCTCGAAAAAAATGACGACAGTTATTTCGTCACTTTGACAAAATATACGCTCGGAGCATATACTAGGAAACTGTATCGTCAAAAGCGTTTTGTGATATTTGAGTATCCATTTTTTACAGTCTGTATTTTCGCTGTTAACTGATCGTTGAAAAATATTGCCCACTACTAAGAATAATAACCCATACGTTTTTTTTTTTCTTCCGAATATTATTGCCTGTATATTACTAACATTTAATTTTGATGAGTTTATGTTTCACAGTGCTCTTCTTTGAAAGATTTTAAATACATGATCTTTTATTCTGGGCAGGAGAACTTTTTTATCGGATACTGTAAGTTCATGCATCATTCCTATTCCCATCCACACTTAGTTCGACATACTTAGTTCGAAATCAGGGTTGCGGTTTTTCGCAAGCATTATTTTTTATTCTCCGTTTTACGTCAAAATATTTGATCAAGCAAATTCATTGCAACTATCATTAAATAATCATTTAAAATCATATTATATAGTCAATTATATTTTCAAAAAAAGAGCTAAGAGCAAAAATGTCACTGTTTTTACCAATTGACATCATTTCCACAAGAACATCGAGACTCATTATCAGTGATACAATAGCAGTCATGAGTCCCAGAATGCATGTTGCTTTGGCTGGAGTTCCTGTGAAAGGCCATACCACTGCCAGTGTTCTAAAAAAAAAAATATATATATATATATATATATATATATATATATATATATATATATATATATATATATATATATATATATATATATATATATATATATATATATATATATAATGTGTGTGTGTGTGAATGTCTATTAACATTTTAAGATATATGTGAATGTCTATTAACATTTTAAGATATATGTGAATGTCTATTAACATATTAAGATATATATGAATGTCTATTAACATTTTAAGATATGTATGAATGTCTATTAACATTCTAAGATGTATGTGAATGTCGTATGATAAATAAATAACCTGGTTCATTGCAAACAGCCGCCGTCATTTAGCGATACGCCAGGCCTATTTAAAAATTCCCCAGTATTTTATAATCAGCCGGGCACTTTTTAGGCTAATGTAGTGACCCCACACACCCTTAGGCTAATTTGAAATGCTTATCCACTTCTCAATTAACTCTATTTCAGACTGTTTGCAGATAGTTCAGAGTTCTGAAGGCTTATCGTAAAAAGCCTCATCAAAGGTACAAAATTAGTCTGAATAATGTTCGTACATTTTACAATAAGTTTAAAACCATGCAGGCTGTCTGAATAAAGCATAAAAACTATTGGTTATATCTGTTAAAAGGGAAAATTTTCTTAACATTAGATTGCGCAAGGAATTCATTTTGACTGTTTTTTTAATTTCAATTAGAAAAACAATGATGTATATAATGACCTAATTTTTTAGAAATTTGTGACTTTTTGTACAACATATAATTTTTTTTACAGTTAATATTTACTAATAGCTTGTTATATAACTGTAAATAATATAAAAAATAATAAAAATTTATTTTAAACTAATTTCTTTACACATTAGTTATTCATTCACAATCCAGTCATTTCGACTGCTTTTGGGCAATACATACTAAGTTTCAGTCTTTCTAGGGTTAATGAGTTTAGTGCATTGCAAAAATGTCGGAGCTATTTGCGAAGAGCTGGATTTTTCAATTATACTGCTGAACAGTAACAAATAAATTGTCAAAAGCCTTGAAACAGAGAAATAAAATATAAATAATATATAAAATTAATCACTTGAACATTTGTTAATTAAGAGAGATTTACTCTTGGTGGTATTGAAAGATTCAAATTACTGCGTTTTCCTCAAAATATTTTTTATAGTCGGAAAATTTTGTCTATAGCATTTTAACTCTTAAGCTACATATTTGACTTATTTATATGTGTTGGTGAACGAAATCAATTTAAATCGAATTAACTAAACAGAGAATTCATACATTAAAACACTTTACGACCATCAGAAAAAATTAATCCACAAAGCAGAGCAAATTTTATTTCAAGATAAATAAAAATAGTAATGAGTTAAAAATGCAAAATGTTTGTTGTCATTTATTTGTTAATTTTTTAAAAAATAAATATACCTTTACACTAGAATAAAAATTTGCATTTTGCACTATAATTTAAATGCTTTTCTAAGCTCGAAATTTTAATGTTTTTCTAAATTTATTTTAAATTAAAAGTAGTTTTTAGTTACGATTTACATAAGTAAAGTTTAATAAAAATCTCAGGCTAGATAACTACTTTAACAGTATGTAAAATATAAATACAATTCCCATTTCAAGTATTATTCTAAGATAAACAATAACATATTAATTCTAAGATAAACAATTATTTACTTTCCATTAACCGTCAAAAACCGTTTAAAAATTTTAAAAAAAAACCCTACATCTAACAGGAAAAAAATCGATAATATCGACCAATTTAATTCTTTTAATAAATTGAAATTAAAAATTTTTAATTTCCAGCAACCCCAGGAAATATTTGCTATCACTTTTTTAATTTTTCCGGTAGCGGTCATCCTGTTCCATTAGTTATATCTGTATTTTAGGGACAACTTTTTACTTAGATTTTTAGCTGTGGCCAGTTTGCTAACTTATTTTATTACGGTTTTAAATATTTTCAATATTTCCCAATAAAACTTAATACAAATATATATATATATATATTTATACACATTCTTTGACCTATGAGAACATTCCTCTCTTAATACGTACACTTAAATCTGACGAATTGGTATGACTAGAAAATAAAACATACAAACGTGAAACAATGTTAAATTAACTATGCTGGTTTACGCTCAGTGAAGGTTCGCATTAAGCTTGCATAATAAGCCTTTTTATATGTATATTGAATATACCTTGACAAATCGAGGCAAGAGGGTGCCGTATTCATGCAATGGTAAGTAAGAATAATTAAAAAACAATTTTTATCTCATTGTATCAAGGTTTTTTGTTTGCAAAGAATATAATATTTTTTAACATTTTAAGAGTCAAGGATTGGACTGATTAGTGAACTCTCATCATTAAAAAAAAGTTGCGCTTGAGAACCTAAACATGCATAGGAAAAAAAGTTCAAAAACAAGGTTTGCAATAAAAGCCAAGAATTTTTTTTTTTTGTAAAGGTTTATGCGTGCCTTTTTTCAATCTTTTAAAAAAAAAAAGAATATTGGCATGGTAACATTTCTGCCGTAGGAATATTGATTAACCTGTCAACAAAAAAAAAGTATATACAACGTTTGCCGTAAGATTGTTTGCCATCTGAGATGGTATTTAGAGAGAAATAATAATTCATTTTAACACAAATTTAATAAAGGTAATGTATTTATATTACCATAGTATAAAAACATATAATAATAATACTATATTTAAGCATATATACTTGATATCCAATCTAGTATATTTATAAATATAGTAAAGGAATGAAAAAAGCATTCACTTGAAAATGAGTCCATCTTTTGCCATTGCATATACAATTCTCGGCATAGGGAACATGGAACCAAACATGCTGACAGTTAAACCTGCGAGTGCACCTATTGCAACTATATATTTAGAGCTGTAAGCACCTTTTTGGGCAAACATTTCTACCAGAGCTGATTCAGCGTCTATTTTTTCATATGGAATGATGAGCGTGAGCTAGGAAAAATAATTTCAACATAAATTAGCAATCGAATGTAATAAAATGTAACTTATAAATATTTATTGTATCATATAACTGAACGAAAAAAAATCAATTTTTAAGGAATTAATACCAGAAATATTCATTAAAAAAACCATAACTCCATTTACTATTGTTGTCAGAAGCTTGAATAACCATACATGTTTTAACCATTAGGATAAAATGTATCAGTCTAATATTATTTTCAAAACCTCAAAATGACATTAAAAGCTATTAAATAGGCATTCAGCAAAGGTTGTAGTCGATTATATATAAATGAGACCACAGTCTATAGTAACATTACTAAAAGCTATTAAGGATTCATCAAAAATATAAGAAAGGAAATCCAAATCATCAAAAGTAAAAGTAAGGAATATAATAGCAAGAAAAAAAATTGAAAAAACAAGATATAGAATAGCAAGAAATAGATTTGAGTCAATTTTTATTAGAATAAATCCATCAAAATGAACGTATCGGAGTTCGTAATCATGAATTTTGAACTTATTATTTGCAGGTTTATAAAATGTAATATAAGCAAGGTGTAAGAAAATATGAAACTTCATATTCTAAAAAGCTTTCTGACTCCGTATCACATTTTATTTGATAACTATTGGTTGGTATGAAATAAAAGCAACAAAAAAAAATAGTAAATAAATAAATAATTAAAAATCTAAAAAAGTATTTAATGAACGTGGTAGATAAAAATAATTCATTTCTAAATTAAAATATATTTGATGAATAAATTTATTTAATTTGTTAAAATATTTTTAAAAAAATGAAATTAGGAGTTTTAATAAGCATTTACTTAGAAAAAATGTTTCAAAATATAAAGCATCCAGAAGTAAAAAACTGAAGAATATCTTTTTATTGGAGACTTTTCTCCGTCAAAAATGCACTTTAAGTGCTCTAAAAAAGACCTCCATTACCGGTTCGGGTAGAGGTACTAGATTACTTACCATCATACTAGAAGTAATGTAGGCAGTTAGGACAATAACCAAGCTAACGATTACAGCCATGGGAATAGACCATTTGGGATTTTTCGCCTCCTCTCCAGTTGTTGCAATAATGTCGAAGCCGATGAAAGCATAAAAACACACAGCTGCGCCAGACAAAACCTAGAAATTGGACCGATACATTAGATGAAGAAAAAGAAAACAATTAAATATTGACTACCTAATAGTTATCATATTTTTTATAAAAGATTTAGAGATATTTTGAATCTAACTATACTAAAAATCTTTTGAAGAAAAATCTTGGTCTTACAGATCCAATAAAAATAGTAGAAACATATATTATGACGAATACTAGACATCACATTATCTAATCTAAGATTCAAAGAACACTAAATGTGTTTGGTTGTCATCAGCAGAAAATTAATAAAAGCGAAAAAGGTATTTACCAGCAATATTCATTTTTCATCTCTTGTCAAATTCTTTGATACTAATAAAATTCACTCAATTCAGACTTAGCTTTTAGCTATAACTCATCCCCCCTTCCTACCCTTAATTTTTATCAAATTATATGGTTGTTGTTGTAGTTCATTTACGTCGCACTAGAGCTGCACAATGGACGATTGGCGTCGGTCTGGGAAACATCCCTGAGAAAGATCCGAAGACATGCGATCACAATTTTGATCCTCTGCAGGGGGATGCAAATTATATGGAGAAAATAACCCTCTGTGTTAGGTACTCTGATTTAAATGTATCAGTCAGTTATAGGTTTCTTTTGGATTCTAATAAGTCATATTTACTTTTTAAACAAAGTTATGTGAAAGTCAGTTAACGAATGCAATGGAATACCTGCAAGTGACTTAGTGTAGGTATCTATATTCTGATTGGTTGTTGAAACGTGGCATTTGTTTACGTTAGCAATTGTTTTTTCCAGTCTATTTCGAGTAAGCAGAGCCCGTCAAGTATAAGTTGTCTTAAATGATACATTCTATATATCTTTCACTATATATCTTACTTAACACAAAAACAAGCATGAAGCCATGTAGAATATTAATTATTCATCGAAGTTGTCAGGTACACAAAACAAAAATATATCACGGCTACAATAAAATACATTAACAAATAATAAATCTAAAATAAGTAAAAGACGTAGTCTATAAAGAATTATATTTCAACAAATTCGATGCGCGATACGGCGCTATATTTAAATAATTTCTCGCTAATTAACATTCCAATTTATGTGGAGAAACTTAGCTCAACTTTAACGCGCCAATTTGCTTATAAACAATCAGATGGCGCTGACGTCATAGGTCACATGTATGGGTATCTGGTGTTCTTGAAGCGCAAGTGCCCAATTGAAAGAATGAACTCAAAAGAACTATTTAAAATAACGCAATATTAAGAAATAATTTTCTGCACTATTGCAAAATAAACACTTTAGAAATATAACTAGAGTACATGTGATAAAAATGATAAAAAATAACATTTAAAAAACCACAAATTATAAAATTCGAGTATAACCTAGATTCGTTTTGGTGTGACATAGATATACCATCATCGGTAGCACAAATGGCAAAACAGAGATGACGTAATACGACAGAGGTTACACTACACTCTACACTGATTGAAAGAGATATACAGGTAAAGAGTAACAGACAGTAAGATTAATGCTTTACAAATATTTGAAAAATATTGTACCATGTTTTTGAAATATTTGGAAAATTTCAAATCATGAAAATTGCCATCTCTGCCATTTGCCCTACTGATGAAGGTGCACCTAGTGACATCGAAGCGTGTTTTGGTTTCATTTAAATTTTACCATCTGTTATTTTTAAGTGTTGTTTAATCGATTAAATTTAGCGAGTTATAGTAATCAAATATTAAATAAGAATTTTAAAAACAGGTTTGTGAATGAAGTAGTTATAGTAGTTGATCAAATTTATTTGCTTCAATTTTTTATTCCAATAGAATCGAAAATTGAATCGGTGAATCGGATCTTTTAATTAGTTACTTGCAACTCGAGAAGAAGTGAAATGATTTTGTTAAATATGTGATATAAATGAGATTTAATTTATACATGTGAGCGACGTCACGCATGTGTGCTAAACTTGACTGGCTTCTGAATCGACAAATGCCACGATTAACCTACAATGACGACACTTGCAGGCAGCCAATTGAATAATTTTTTATACTGATGATCCAGTTTAAGGAAACAAAAACTATTTCAAAGCAGACTTGGAGACTCTGTGACCAAAGCTAGTTTATAACAAAAATATAAGTAATAAAAACATATAAGATGGGGGAAGATTGCTATCATTGGGCTGGCTCTTTCGTTTTAAAATTATTAGCATCCGACATTCCCTGTTGAAAGTTTTGTATACATTTTAAAATTTAAAGATCGTAAACTTAACCGTCTACCGGTCACGAAAATTTTCGTGACCTATATTTCAAATTCGATGAATTTCGTGGATTATTGAGCTAACTATTTTTTAAAAAGAAGTGGTAATAAACAAAACCACTAAAAGTGATTTTTGTTTAAGATTCTCGTTAACAAATTATCTCTTGTTAATTCACGTCCAAACAGATTTTGCACTTCTCTAATATTTCAATGTAAACAAACGATGAATATCAGCTAAAGGTTAAGTGTTTTAAATATTATTGATAATATTTAAAACTATGTTATTTATCCATATTAATACTGATTGTTTACTTTGTTATAAGGAATTTGATGAACTTACATATTGATTGCTAGCTGCTTTCATTAAACCAACCTCAGTTCCTACGAATGGGTGGATGACCCAACCATAGAAGTATTTTCCAGGCTAACATACTGTGAGTTGTATAAAAAATGCCACTGTATCTAAACTATTAAAGCATATCGGGAATAATTAAATCTAAATTAAATAACCTAATATATTATTTACAATAGTTATTATATTATAAATCTAATATATATTATATAATCTAGTATAGATGTACGCAAATATAGTATAGTATAATCTAGTATAGACGATCAAAGATGTAGAAGCATTAGAAGTCACTAAGAAAATTGTGTCATGATGCTGCCCCTCCCAATCTTACATTCTCTTAATATGTTTAAATATTTTACTGATTTGTACGTTATTTAAAAAAAAAAATAGCTACCTGCTAATTTATTAAAACTTCCTGGCCCAATAAAGGAATCCGGTTCATAATGTCTATACTTAATTATAAATTACCATGTTTGACACCAAATTCAATTGCCTAAAGTAAATGGCACAATAATAGCAGCCTTCCTCTACCATTTTTAAAGCCTTACCCCAGACCAACCGAAAGGCATAAATCCACCATGCTCACTCCAGTTTGATGTGTCCACGTAAAACAAGCCAGCGGCCATGATGAATACCCATACAGAAAAATTGATGGCATTTAGAACATTGGTGAAAAGTAGAGATTTCTTAACCCCAGCCACCATCAACAAAGTCATGAAGAATGTTATTAACGCAGCCAGAAAGTCTGGAGTGTGTCCTACGTAAAAATGTAATAAAAAAAATATGTGATGACATGGCTTAATAGTAATGAATAGTAAGTGAAATACTTTTATTGTAATACTAACCAATCAAAGTACCAACACCATTTTTTATTGCAAAACTAATCGAACCTCCAGACATAGCGTCAACGCAAGCACTGATGGCGCAAGCGCCGGCAGCCGTGCCTATAAGATATTCTAAAACCATATTCCATCCAATCACAAAAGCTATAAATTCACCAACTGTGACGTAACTGTACATATAGGCAGACCCTGTAGTATGAGGTACTCGGACACCGAATTCTGCATAACAAACGCCTGAAATATAAATATGAAATGAATAAAGTAATGTAATAAACATTTGTAGGTAATTAACAAAAAAATAAAATTAATGATAGAAAGTGGAATATAAAATTATTGAAAGGATTTTAAAGTACTTACCACTCTATAAAAAGGTTTAGAGTTAGATTTACAAGATTAAGTTACTCAAATTGTATTACGGTAATGTTTATGGTTGATTCTTTCATTTTAAAATTTGGCTAATCAATACCTCCTAATTCAGGAAGTCTCAAAATTATCTGTTCAACTTCGACGCATAATAGCAAGCAATACAAAAAATGTTCTTTGAATTATGTTGCTATTATATGTCTTAGTTACGAGTAAAATATTTGCTGAGTTCAATGATTTCTTTTCTCATGATAAAAGCCTAAGGACGAGTTTGATTTCTTTTACTGAATGGTTTTTCTTTACCATTCTAATTATTGAAATATTGGAGTATAAAAAAAAATTTCTCTTTATAACTTCAAGTTTTTGCTGGTCTGGCTGGCGTGTGGCTTCAAAGGGTGAAAAATTCCTTTTCTTGAGACTTAAAGTGAGTGTTTAAAAATGAATTTAAACATTAAGTTAAGCCATACTCATAGTATTTCCCGGCAGTTATTTTGATATCTCACCGCATTGCAACACTCTATATGCATGCAACCACGTGATATTAAATTTTAGTGTTAATTTAAATTATTCTCAAACTTTGTAAACAGGAGACGTATAAACTAAATACCTTTTGCATTTGAATCATGGCATTAAATGGTGATATGTATTCGTGCAAAAAAAAAAAAAAAAAAGAAAGTCTTTTAAAAAAGTTGACTTAGTGAAACGTTTCCAAAAATTCAATAGTTAAATTGAAAGAAATGATACATTAATGTGAAGTTTGCGTGCGTACATGAATGCTTTCTAATTGTGCTTCCCTTCCATTTATCGAACATCGTTTTTGTTCAAAGCACAATTAAAAAATATTTAATTTATTCTTGAATAATTTGGAGAAAAGTAGTTTAATTGTTGCAACGATTAAAGTAATAAGACTTAGTTTTTTTTCTTATCTTTCTTATATGCTCAACAGTATTTAATTAATTTATGCCTAAAATAGTTTTGAGAAAATCTGTTGCCACCGTATATTACGGTATACATCGTATAAATATGCCGCATTTGTGTATACGCTTAGAATATAATTTATTTAGAAGATAGATGTCTTTCTCTAACTCTGTTACTCAGACGAAATAAACGAAAACGAAATACGAAAACGAAAAAACGAAATAAATTTCAATATGTTGAAATGTTAAATATTCATATATCTTAGAACATCAACACAAGGTAGGTGACGCAGTATGTGTCTATGTAACACAGAAGTAATCGTGTAAAAACCGAAAACAGTAGTCGCCCAAAATAACCCACTAAAAACTTTTATTGTTTATTATATACTGACATCGTTATTCTGAATTTATTTTTACTTGACCTGTAAAACGTATAAAATGTGGAACTTATCTGAAAATCAAAAAACTATGACTATCTTGAAAAGAAATTTACCGCTACTCTAATATAATAAATTTCTAAGAGTGATGTGAAGTAGATAAGCCTTTGATTGTGATATATTTATTTTGAGCATTTTATGTATGTATATATATATATATATAATATTCTATCCGTTAAGAAATTAAAAATTACTGTTTATTAATGTTTTTTCAAAAAGAAAATGTCGGAGACTTTCTTTATCTATATAAAAACTACAATTTTGTATAAAGGGCCCTCGGAAATTCATCAAAATATATATATAAAAGACTTTTTGTGCTTTGGAAAGGGGTCCGCAATAAATTTTGTCTTGTAGCCCGTAAAAGCTTTGTTCAGCATTGGATGTAATTATCTTCTACAGTTTTTGTGGGCCCAGCATAGGCACTAATCAATCTGGATCGCTAGGTATTGTTTCAATATTTTCTATCTTCTAGCTATTACTAGGTTACCTAGCGAGGAGGTTACGAAACAGAGTAATGCTACCATTGGGCAAAATTCTTATTGTTTGTGAGTAGGGTATGAATCTTTAGTAAATATATAACGAACTGGACTGAATATAATTTTTATAACTGTAATGACCAATAATTGAGGAAAAAAATTAATCGAACTTAAAAGAGAGAGAGAGAGAGAAAAAGAACATCAGTTGATCAGAGATCTTCATGTCCTTGATTGTAGCAGTGGTAGTCACTGAAGTTTATTTAGCATCAAAACAAAAGAAAATATATTTACTGCCAACATGTTATTTTTTCTAAAAATTGGGAACTCTGTATGAATTAGTTAGTGTTAGGCCGCTACTCTTCGAAATTGCGTCATTTCAAGCTGTTATTGAAGGGGGGGGGGGTACATATATATTGTGTTTAAATTTCTGATTCTTTGTTGATTATCGTGATTATTTCTGATCGTAAAATTATCCAGCAATTTTTATTTCTGCCAATCATGAAAGCACTCAAGCGGCAACCGCGCACCAAAGATGCAAGCAACACAAGTACTATTTAAGGGGCAGCATAGCGGAAACGGGAGAGAAGCGCTGGTGTAAGCTTGATATTTTTCAGATCGATATACATTCGTTAATAAAAGCAGTGGCACAGAAAAGTCGGCTACAGAATCTACGTCGGGTTTTTCTGGCTGTCTGCCAGAAATTTCGGGTAAATGGGGGTGTAAAGGGTAAAGGACTGTTTTTATTGCTTAATGATCATGAGTTGATTTTAGTTACCTTTTTTATTATGCCTCTTTTTTATGGAATGAAAGTTCGAAAATTTATGCGTCATGAGCTATTCGACTTGAAGCTTTATAGAAATATGCTAATTCTTGATCTTTATAGATTGAATGTTAATTGGATTAATTAAGCCTTTTTTTTTGTTTTTTATGCTTATTAAATTTTGCGTAAAAATATTTAGAGAGTTGGATATGAAATTTTAAAAAATGAATAAATCAGTTTCGCTTTGATATGAACGTCTGTTTGTGAAATTTTTACTATTTATAAAGAAAGCAATTAAAAGAACAGAAGAGAAATATTAACGTCAAATTTAAATCTGAGGAATGGTTCATTGTTTAAGCAACCACTTCAAAAGTTTTGTAGTAATCGTGAAATATTTGTGCGTTGCCACTTCTTACAGAAATGATATAAAACGAAGAAATTTAGTCCTTTTTTTTCAAAATTATCATAAAACATACTGATTAATTGACCGTCACGAGTAAACCTCCACCAGAAAAGTCTTACCAAAAATAAAAACTGGAAAAAAGAAAACCATCTCATTTCTAAAATGTTTTCGGAATGGAAGGAGTAAAACATTTGTGACTATCATAACTTATTACAGTTGTAATATATACAGATTAATATAAATCATGACAGTCACAATAAATTTACTCCTCTAAATCATAGAAATGAAATTGTTTTACTATCAATTTCCTCTCATTTCTAGGTAAGAGTTTTTCTTGTATTGGTAAGACAATATAACTTTCCTCCAAATAAATTCTTCGAGTGACAGGATGTTTGGAAAAGTACAACAATTATTACTTGCGAACTATCAGATTTTAATTATTTCTCTTTTTAAAAAACTTGAACTTTTGCATCTTGAAAACAACTTAAACATTAACATTTTTCATAGAATTTTTTTTTTTTTTTTTTTTTTTTTTTTTTGCACAATGCATACAACATTTCTTAAAATTGTATTTACACTTGAAAACTAGTTTGAAAATATGTTTGAAAAACCAAATTAATTAATAAGTTATTTTCAACCTTCATAAATATCGACTAAATCCCCCTCTCTACTTCAGTGTGATTCTTCTACTAACAGAAAAATTAAATAAAAAGGAACTTGATAGACAGAAATTTGAAGTCTTAAGTTACAAAGTGACTTATTTTTTTATTCAAAATTAATTCGAAGTACTATTTGTATGAAAGTATTAGGTCAGCAAATTCTACGAGCCACTTAATCACGAATTATTTCGCTTTGGCTACTTTTTCCCGATATCACACGAGTACCAGTAGCCCTTTCTTTAAATAATAGAAAAGAAGAAAATGACTTTAGATTAAAGAACAATTTATATACTTGAAATACCCTAGCAGATAAAATTTCTTAAATATATGATTTTATGTGGTTAGATTGACGTAAGTGCTAATTTTTGGCACTCTTTGTGGAAGTTTTTTACACTGCTAGGAAAAAAAGTTGAATCATTTAAGTAAACAGAAATTTTTTTAATTCATCAACACTGGAAAAATTATCGCATGCTGCAAGTAATTATCCCATGATCATTTATTTCTTAGATATATGCATGTTTCACAAAATTTATTTAAATTAAGTTTATAGTAGTGCCAGGGTAACTTTGTTATTCTCTGTAATATACACCGCGAAGAGCCATTACATTATGACCACCCTGCTAATAACATGTAGGATCACCTTTAGCCCTCAAAACTCACCCGCCGTGGCATTGATTCCACAAGGTGCTGATAGGTAGTCTAAGGTATCGGGTACCAAGCGCTCACCAACTGGTCCTGCAATTCCCTCACATTACGAGGGGGTAGCGTGGCAGCACGAATTTGGTTTTTCAAGTAGGACCACAAATGCTCTATTGGATTAAGGTCAGGTGAATTAGGGGGCCAAGACATGACTTGAAAGTCACTGGAATGTTCCTCGAACCAATCCATGACGATTCGACCCTTATGACATGGTGCATTATCCTGTTGGTAAACACCATCCCCCCCCCCAGAAAAAAATGTTGCCATGAATGGGTGAACCTGGTCTGCAACTATGTTTAAGTAGCTTACAGACGTCAGGGATTGTTCTATGAGGATTATGGGTCCTAATGTGCCCCATGAAAACATTGCCCACACCATACCCTCCCCGCCACCGGAGGGTGGTCATAATGTAATGGCTCTATGGTGTATAAACATTACTACGAAATTAAGTATTTGATAAGTTTTTACTTGCAAATCGCTGATGACATCCATGGCTTTTGAAACAAGCGTAATATCTGACATGAGCACTTGTGAATCGGTCACATAGATTCAGAAATCAGCATAACGTGTTAATGGAAGCGATAGGGTATTTTAATTTTAAATACAAGCTATATGTAATTTAGGAATCATGTTGTTGTAAATAAAGTGTTAAATGACACATGAAAGTGACATATAAACAATGTAACATTTTGATTTTAAAAATTAGGATAGGGGTCTTTACCTGAAAACAATGAAGCTTCTGCAGCTACTATGAATGACATATAAACTATGTAACATTTTGATTTAAAAAATTAGGTTAGGGGTCTTTACCTGAAAACAATGAAGCTACTGCAGCTACTATTAATGACATATAAACAATGTAACATTTTAATTATAAAAATTAGGATTGGGGTCTTTACCTGAAAACAATGAAGCTACTGCAGCTACTATGACTGACATATAAACAATGTAACATTTTGATTTTAAAAATTAGGATAGGGGTCTTTACCTGAAAACAATGAAGCTACTGCAGCTACTATGAATGACATATAAACAATGTAACATTTTGATTTTAAAAATTAGGATTGGGGTCTTTACCTGAAAACAATGGAGCTTCTGCAGCTACTATGAATGACATATAAACAATGTAACATTTTGATTTAAAAAATTAGGATAGGGGTCTTTACCTGAAAACAATGAAGCTACTGCAGCTACTATGACTGACATATAAACAATGTAACATTTTGATTTTAAAAATTAGGATAGGGGTCTTTACCTGAAAACAATGAAGCTACTGCAGCTACTATGAATGACATGACCACGGCTGGGCCAGCCACTTTGTGCGCTACCATTCCAGCGACTAAGTACATTCCTGTGCCGACACAACTACCAACGCCTAGAGATGTCAGGTCTAATGTCGTCAGTACTTTCTATGAAACGAAATAACAAAACAAAAAATTACAGAGAAGTTTCATTTAATCTATTCTCTGACCAGTCAAAAACTGGTCAACTTAACACTGATTTTTTTCCCTCCTGGTCAAACAAAGGGCATTAATTTATATTTCTGTTAAAAAATGGCAGCCTCGGTACAGACTGCCATTTCCGAGGCTTACAGATAACTAACATTAAAAAATGACAACAAGTTCTTCCCTGCACTATACACTGATTAAACTTGTACATGTATAAATTCTAGTGCAGGTATAGTAACAGATAACTAATATTAAAGTCAGATATTGATGGTTAACTTAATAGAAGGTACCATTAGAATTTAGGGCAGCTAGTCTGGAAAGAAAACTATCATTCGTGTCCCTAAATAATTATAGTAATTAGTCTGGTACAGATAAATGACTAATAGAATTCATCTTTAGATTTAGATTCAAGGTAAATACTACTAGGTTAAGGTTTTAATAAATCTGAAATTGGAGTTTGTCTGGAATTAGAGTTTTCGAGGCAAAAAGGTTATAAGAAAACTTAGACTCAAGTAATGATATTGTTATTAAATTATACTGGGTAACAAATTTTCTGTTGCAATTATACAAATAATTGATATTGCCCAATTCGGGTTTAGGAATTTCAAATTTGAAATTAGTTTTCTCTTAAAGCTGCAGATTTATTTAAATGAAATTCAGTCTATTTATTGCCGAAATGTACTAGTTTAAAAACGTTATATATAACAGGCGGTCCCGAAAATGTTGTGACAAATTTCTAGAAGAGTTAGGACACACCATCAGGATTAAAACTACTGGAAATATCGTACGCGGCTAGAGAAGCTTCCCTTGTGACCTGTTCAGAAGCATTCGCGAATAAATCCATTATAGGGACATTATAAAGAGCATTAAAGGGACATTATAGGGAAGTGCCCTTGCGTATAACGAAATTTTCGTGCATGGGTTCCTATACAGTTTTAATCCTGGTGATGCGCCCTTAATTCTTTAGAAATTTGTTGCAACGTATATGCGACCCCTGCTATACATAATGTTTCTGAACTTGTACATTTATATGATAAATAGGCTAAAAATTCTGTTTAAAAAAAACTGTAGCTCGGACATAGAAACCGATTACAGATTTGAAATCGGCGATACGAAAGCATCTAAGATTTGCTTAAAAATTGCATGCATAAAATTGTACCTCAATGTTTTCATATCCAAAAGTATCTCATCGATTTTAAATTTTCTATTTTTTATGTTTGATATCAATTACGTGAACTATGTTTGATATTTAAATTCTATTATTTTTCTTATAATGGTGGGCACTTGGAATTATTGTCCATTGGCCACAGAAAGTGCCAGAACTGCTGACTCTCTTTTCGTTACCCAGTGGGCACCTGTGCCGAAGCCACGGCGGTCGCCCACGTCACACTACCACAACCCGTTTATAGGGCGGGTCACATTCACACACAAAGGAGAAAGGACATAGAACACAGATAGAGAGAAAGAAACATCCATGCCTTTCCCGGGATTCGAACCCAGAACCTTTCTGATGCAGGGACAGTTCCCTGCCCCCTACACAGGCCGGTCGGCCACATTCTAATTAAATGCCCTACCTTCAGTTGTGTTGCCGTTTTTGCTTCAACTGGATCAGCTAATTCCACATCTTTCGTCCTTATCAGCTTCCCAACTATCACCAGCATTTTCTGGCGCACACTCTCGGATATCACGAACATTGTCCTTCTTGGTTATTTAACCTATAAAGACAAATTCTATGTGAGATTGCACTTTAAATATATATGAATTTTAATATTAAATCGTCTTATATATATATATATATATATATATATATATATATATATATATATATATATATATATATATATATTTATATTTATATTTATATTTATATTTATATTTATATTTATATTTATATTTATACATTATACATTATACATTATACATTATACATTATACATTATACATTATACATATTTATATATATTTATATATATTTATATATTATATATTATATATTATATATTTATATATTATATATTTATATATTATATATTTATATATTATATATTTATATATTATATATTTATATATTATATATTTATATATTATATATTTATATATATATATATTTATATATATATATATTTATATATATATATATTTATATATATATATATTTATATATATATATATTTATATATATATATATTTATATATTATATATATTTATATATTATATATATTTATATATTATATATATTATATATATTATATATATTATATATATATATATATATATATATATATATATATATATTATATATATATATTATATATATATATTATATATATATATATATTATATATATATATATATATTATATATATATATATATATATATGACTGAAAATGTAGACTTGTCAGATGTGTATGAAATGTAGACTTGTTTATATAAGAAAGATCGAAATTAAATTAGTATTGAAAAGATCATGGAACGATATAGCTATGTTATTTAGTGGAGAGTAGAATACTCTTGTTGATTATATCTTCCAGAGAGTTATGAGACGTTTATCTGAAGTTATTTTATTCTTGTTTAATAAAAGTTTTTTGTAAGTTCAAAGGTGAGTTTTCATTTATGCTTCCTTGGCATTTTCCAATACTCACTAAACAATTCCAGTAATGATAAAGATATTTTAATTTTTCATTGTTTGCAACATAATATTTTGATTGTTTCCTAATTCTTTCCTAATTTTATAACAAAATCGAGTGCATAATGCTATTTATTTATAGGTAAATAAAGAAATCACGTTAAAGCAATTCGAAATCAAAAAAAAAAGTTTTGTAATTTTTCTTCACTCGTTTTTTCTATCAATTTATTCTGAAAACACCAGACACTTGTTATTTTCCGTTTTTGAATTAAATTTGTATAATGTAAGAAATTTGAATTCCTTATAGGAACATGGATAGATTAAAAATTTTGTCACGAATTCGTTAAACTTCAAAAAAAATTTATCGTTGGAATAAACTATTAAAAAAAGTGCTTTTTCAGTATAAAATATCTCTTTTTACGTAAATGATCGAAACTAATGGAATTTTTGACCTAAAAAGAAGTTTTATTGATCTCGCTTCGCTTTTAAAACTTCCCCCCTTTAGTTAAGAATTTTTCTTTCACAAACAGCCCTCTTTTCAATCTACGAATATTTATTTCAGCTAGTGTATAATGCATACATAAATAAATACGTTTTTTTGGAAAGGTTAAAAGGAAGTTAATTAAGAATACTAAAAGTTAAAGGGAAATAATTTTAGAATGCTAACATTGTAACTCCAAAATGTGAACAATAAATTTTATTTTTAACACTAGACTTTGTAGAAAGACTTAAATATTTTTCTTCCTTTAACTTAAAATATACATATTTTTTTTTGTTCAATAGTTTTCTGAAAAACACAAAGAGTAATAGAGGGCGAGACGGTTTCATTATCTGAAAGAAGTGTTTTGATTATATGAACAAATCAATTATAATTTCAGCAGAAATGCGTATAGATTATTTTTTAACTTTGCCAGATCGTGACGTTATTGTGTGATTATCATGCATTTATATGCATGTTTATATTATTTATTTGCAGCAGTGATTTAAATAATTTTTACCCTATTTATTCCTGATGTTTTTTTAATGACGTTTTTTTAAACAAAGCAGACACCAGTTTAGCACTAGTTTCATTATTAGAACTTATGATAGATAGAACTATCTTGTTTCTATAAAGAACTATCTTGTTTCTGTAAATATTCATAACATAAATACTAAAGACCTAAAGTCAAAACGAAATGCTTTTTTAAGCTAAAGTGGTAAGATAACCGAAAGAAGTACACATTTTTTAAAAATTTTATTCCATCTCCAGCTTTGAAGAGCCGATCCAATTCTGAGCTAAAAACTATCAGTGATCAACTTCATAGCCTTGTAATGTTGAGCCCAACTCAGAAAACCAGAGAGCTCCTGGATAAAGCATTGGGACAAACTAGAGAACTTTTTCTGGAACAAACCCGCATTTGCATTACATGGAAAGGTATGCCATGAAAACCTCCCACGCCAGGGGTGAAAGCGAGACGGAAAATAGGAAAGGCTGGTAGTGAAACCTTTTCAGTTATAGCTAGTTTTGGGGAGGAGTTTACTTATTATTTTTTTAAATTATTCATCAATATCTACCTTATCTTCGAAAAGAAGCAGTTTTATATATATGCTAAAAATTTAAAAGAAATCTTGATAGTTACAGATATTTTATTTTTTACGAAAAAAATGCTGGAATGAAATGTCTAACGTACCAGGTTTTTCTCTTTTCCGTCTTGCTATATAAGGGCTTTCGCCCATGTCCCACGCTTAGCCCGACTGCAAGGGAATTCTAACCCATAATCCGTCTACCACTGAAGATATTTTACGTCAGCACTATAGTCGGTGTAAGCCGAAAGCAGAATTCGTACCAACCAGCCAACCGTACTAACCAGAAATATTCATTTGGTATAAACAAGTTTGTACTACCACCCTTTTCATATTGATATTTTTCATGCATTATTTTTCTGGCCAAGTACTTAAGGGTTAAATTTATGAATCAAAAAGTATAATTATTCCTTACACTTTAAACGTAAAAATTAAATCTTATGAAGATAACCGTTGTGTGTGTATTCTCTGCGGAACATCTTAGTTATATCAGGGTAGGGAGAACTTAAGGGCCAAGTACAAGCTCGTTACACGAGTAAACCCTTATCCGTAGGATAATGCGAATAAGTATATTTGTTCACGTGATAGAGAATAGCAAATCAAAATAAATCCTGCCTTCAGAAGCACAGATAGCGAGGGAAAAGGAATCTTCCGCCTTGCATTGATCCAGTATTTCCGATGGGAAGTAGGGAGGGATTCCGGATTAAAATTCGATCCATTCCCGTTCCCCTTTTTCCTTTCTTTAAGTGGTGCTTAAACAGACGATGGGATAGGGTGCGAGTAGAGTCAGTGAAGTCCATTGTAGCACTGCCCCCTGTGTCTTGAAACGAAGAAAAAAAATATTGCCGGTCCCAGAATCGATTTGTCTCGTGTTTTATGAGGGAGGCTACTGGAGAACTGCATCAGTTGAAAGATTAAAGTTTCTATACCAATTCGAGCGTTCTTTTTCTATTGAGTAATCATTCATAACAGAAACAAAACCAAAACATTCATAATAAATATAAGTTTAAGATATTTTTTTTTTTTAAATAAATTAACATTTTTTAAATTTTTTATAACCCCCTTATTTGAAGACAGCTCTTTTTTAGTAAAATTTTTTTTTTAAAAAATAAATGAATATAAATAAAAATGGGTTGCAGGACTACTTCATTATTGGTTGTTATTGTGAAATATTAAAACATACCTGATATAATAGAATTTATAAATCATGTAATTTGGATATGTAATCATTGAATAGTGATTTTTGTAAAGCTTATGTAACATAACGCAGGAAAATCTTAATTTTACGTAACTCGATATAAATCTAACATAATTAAAAAAAAAAATCCTCCACCAAAGTGAGTTCCATTGCTTGATTCAGAAGCTTTCTTATTTTCTAAATTGGGTTGAAAACTATAAAGTTTCGGAACTGAACATTGATCCGATGTGAACCGGCTTTTGGCCACCACTAAAAATTAAATATTTTTTTCGATTCATATTTCGCAGCAACCAGTAACGAAATCTTTGAAGAAAATCCAAGACGATTAAGACTAACGACTTTTTCTTACTTATTTCTTTCAGCTTATTGTTAAAATTGAATTCAATCATTTTAAATTTTAACCTGGCTTTGGTAGTAATATGTTGATAATTACAACTACTATATGTTGATAATTACAACTGAAATTGAACATTCTTCTTCTTAAGCACTACAGTCTGTTTACAAGTCTAGGTCGTCTCAGTCAGTTTTTGCCATTTGATCCGATACACAGCTACTCCAGTTTTCCTTGTAAATTGAATAAATTTTAAACTATACATCTAAGTGAAGGATTTATAGCTCCCTCGGGGTTTGTGAGTTAATCTTTTTTAATTGTGTTTATGTCATCCTTATTAAATCAATATCCAAGGTAACGTACCTTTAGATTCTTTATGACTTTCGCAGGGTATATTGTCCCGCAGTGGACGCATCGTTAAGACACGGTTCCCAGCAGATCACCGAAGTCAAGCATCACTGGCTGCGGTCAGTGTGAGGGAGGGTGACCACTTGGATTAGTCTGCGTAGGGACCGAGTGTGTGCGGTGTGGGTCCTCGTTAAACTGTTCTACCGTAAAGTGTTAGACTTCGCGTGCAGGTCGTCCAGCTACCGAAGCTGGGGTGCCATCCCATCTGCAGCGGATCAAAATTGTGATGGCATGTCTTCGGATCATCCTCAGGGATGCTTCCCAGACCGTCGCCAATAGCCCATTGTACAGCTCTAGTGCGACGTAAATGAACTACAACAACTTCGGAGGGTGTATTATCTACCGATGACAATAATCTCAATCAAAAAACTCTTTCAGTGGTTCTGTTAATCAACACTTCTTTAAAAAAATTATTATTCAATTTTAAATTTATTCTTGAAATATGTCAAAGTAACGATATTTTAAAGTATCGATATTCAATTTCAATACTTATTATTTAAAAAATATTATTAATTCAAAAATTCAATTATTATTATTAATTCAAAAATACTTTATTAATTAAAAATTTTATTAATTCAAAAATTCAATTATTAATTCAAAAATACTTTATTAATTAAAAATTAATTAATTCAAAAATACTTTATTAATTCAAAATTTATTAATTCAAAAATACTTTATTAATTCAAAAATACTTTATTAATTCAAAAATACTTTATTAATTCAAAATTTATTAATTCAAAAATACTTTATTAATTCAAAATTTATTAATTCAAAATTTATTAATTCAAAAATACTTTAAATACCAATATTATTTAAAGAATTTTAAAAATAAATTTTAATATTTATTTTTAAAGTTATTTGCATGGATTAAGTGGTACATAGTCTGTGTCACGCACAAATTTGAGCAAAGTAATTAGATCGATGGGCAGAGAAAAATCTCTAAACTAAAAGTGGCAGTGCCATTCATAAACAGAGACCGATAAAAATTTCGAGCCGTTAGAAGACCAATAATATCGAGTAACTAATATCGATATTTGAATGTGTTTTAGTAAACCCAACGAGCCTGGTTTAGTAATTATATAAGTAATTGTTTCAATAAACCAACATTTAAAGAAGTTTATACTAGCTTATTAAGGTTTGGATAGGCTTAAAGTTATTTAATTTCTTTATAAGGAACAACTTTAACTTTACAACAACTTAATGCTTTGAGGAAATGCAAATTAAAAACATTAATTTGTAATAGCTATATATAGACATTTAATTTATAATAGTTATATAGAAGACATCATTAGTTTCCTTAGCTAAGTCAAAAAGAAGCTGCAACTACAGTTTTAAATATCTGCTTGAAACTACATTTCTTCTTATTTCTAACCTGTTCTGTTTTAATTATTTACTCCTTATGGTCTTGAAATTAAGCGTCGCATCTGTAGAATAATGTAATGTAATACAATGTAATAAAATATAGAATAATGTAATGTAATACAATGTAATATAATATAGAATAATGTAATGTATTGTAATATAATACATAATATAATCCACGGGAACCCTAAAATTATCTTTATATCACCTTGATCCTATTTCATTATCTTTTTCCTCGGATCTTTATAGATAAAGTTGCGTCTTATCTTGAATATGAGCAGCTTATGTGTGTAATAATATAATGTATGTCATAATATAATATGATCCGTTAGAACTCTAACATTATCCTCATATCAACATCATCATATAGAATTATAATCATATCTACATTTTTCTTTGATTCCCATCTTTATAGATAAAATTAAAGTTCAGAATAAGTTTTGAAAACAATTCAGAAAGTGAGCATTAATAGTGAGTTAGTTGAATAATTTCAAAGCTACAGTAACTAACTTTTTGTTTTCTTTATACTATGTCCATCACTATCGCTAACTTGTTAAGATATTTAATGACCAAAAACTCTTAAAAATGGGGGGAAATTTTGTAAAGCTCGGCAACTTCTTTCTATTTAAATGAAATATCCAACAACTGTTCTCACTGAAGTGAAATTTGTTTTCATCAGTAGGATAAGTTACAACTCTTTTAAATAAACTATAGAAACTCAGACTCAGGGAATTGAGATGCATGAGAAGTTCCTACTATGCAATCCAATGTCACTTTCAATTCATGTGCTTGTCTTCTCTTTTTGTTCTCTTAAATAAAGAGTTGGAAAAGAGTTCTTTTTTGCACAAAAGCCAGAGTTTTCCACCTTATTCTTTTATTGCAGAAAAGATAGAGATTTAAGGATGGTGCATTATATAAATATCCATTGCTATATAAATGTTTTTTTCCCAATTTCATCATTTACTAAATAATTGGGATTAAATGTTACAATGTTATAATTTTTATTCTAAAATTACGATAAAATAATCTGCAGCACACTACCCATCTGATTAGCCATAAAGTTAATTGCTAGGAACATTTTTTTACCGTTCCGGTTTTGTAACCATTTACAACTAGCATAGTTTCTGAACCTTAATTATAAAACTTAAACTGACATTGGCACACTGTGGATGCAGCGCCATTTATGCGTGAATAATAATCTCGTATTCTAATGAGACTGGGTCACCAATTGAAGAGTGTAATAGGACACTGGAAATCTCTCATGCGTTGTAGGAATTGAAAAAACATTGTGGTATCAACACTGGGATTCGAACCCTTGTTTTGCCGGTTATGAGATACATCAATCAGTCCGATCAGTATGTACTCACATGCCCGGAACAAAATGGTTTAAGGTAGGCCTAATTGGCGGATATAGAATTCTGGTTGTTTAACCGTATTAAGTAAAAACAATCAAACGATTTTTCTCACTTAAGTTTGAATATCATCTTTTTATCAAACGATTTTTCTCACTTAAGTTTGAATATCATCCTTTTATCAAACGATTTTTCTCACTTAAGTTTGAATATCTTTTTATCAGACGATTTTTCTCACTTAAGTTTGAATATCATCTTTTTATGGGTATTTGACTTTTTGGTTAAATATTGTAAAATGACAAATAAATTGCTGTTTAACCATTTAAATCGAGAAATTTTTCACAGTGTGTATTTATACTTATTTTTAGTTTCATATAATCCTCAAAACAATAGTAAAAAGGGATCGTGGTAATACTAAGCAATAAGATCAAGAAATCGGAAGATTTTATTAGAGTGCATATCAACTTCAAATGTGAGACAATCAGAAATTATAATTTGCTATACAGCTTAAAGTAGTTTTTTTTAAATAAATATGAATAAAATTACTTTAAGTATTTATATTTGGTACAGAGTTCTTTGCAATTTTTTTTAACTAAAATATAAATTCATTGGAATCTGTTACGCTCGGGTCAAGAAAAGTATATACCCTCCAACTTTTGAGCTTTTCGTATTTTTTTAAGTGTATTGAGCTAAAGCAGACATTTTTAATACAATTCTATAATTTTTATAAAACTTTAACGTCATCATAAGAATCTTACTTTATATATATGTTCAAATTACTAATATGTAGCGGTGGATAAAATTATTTTAATTTTTTTTCAGTAGTAAAATATTATCTAAAACTACAGAAATTCCGCACTAGTCAGACTGTAAGTATAGCAGTATGTCACAAATGGTGTTCTACGGAATCCTAGGATTTCGTGTAAGAGACACAGGGTTTCAGAGACTTAGAACTTTGTTTGCAATATGCAAAACACAGCTATTCAAAAAACTGTTATGAAAACTCAACAGGAATATCATTCCTGTTTAGTAACAGGATTGGTCAATCTGATAAACTACAGACGATTCCAAAAAAACTTATTATGTATGACAGAAATAGTTGGCTGCGAGTTCTCAAAGAAACTGTGAAGAAAGCTGTTCCTAAATTATTAAACAACCAATATTTAGATCCGTGAATTTTCTTATTTTATCACCGTCTCGTAACTGCCCAATTTTGAGTTTACGACTACCAATATTCAACTCCGTAGTCTTGTAATTTTAAACCCATGCAGAAGACAAAAGAACTCCTGGATTAAGCATTGAAAGAAATGTGCCTTCGTGGAGGACGTTCTTGTAGGAACTAACCAGCATTTGCGTTTCATGAAAAGAAAAACTACGGAAATCTTTCTCAGTTAGCCTGACGGCAAGGGGATTCTAACCCGTGATCCATCTACCACTGAGGATATTTTACATCTGCACTGTGGGCCGGGTGCGGAATTCGTTTCGACCTACCTCGCTGAGATTCGCACGCGGACACTTCATTTGGTTCTATCCCCTGAGCCATCACGGTTCTACATCAGTGATTCATGTAAAGATATATTACATGATTACGGCTTGCGAAATATTGGCTTTTTCAAAAATATATTCGACAATCTCAAGTCGGGTTCCGTCGAAAAATCAATCATTGAGGGTTCCAGGATCGAAGAAAATTGGGAACCGCTGTGTAATGGAATTTCTGTCGATTTAACTTTCACTTATAGTCTGTATCGTATAAGAAATATAAAAATATTTTCATTAAAAATTGTTGGTGTTTTAGTATTCTAACAATACTTGTATAGGTTCACGGGCTGTTTAAAGTTAACTTTTACTTTATGCTCATGTGTGGCTAAGAAATTCTTTAAACCATCTGAAAACAGTAGCGCGAAATGGATTTTTATTTCCAAATGCTATTTGTAGCCATTGAGAGCATTCTCTTTTTATTTAATCCCTCTTTAAAATCATAACACGATAATGCTCTGTCGTTAGCTCCAATTTCTCTTCTATCTAAAATTTATTCTATCTTAAACAACGTGAAACTGAGTCAATAAAATATAGTCTGCTACGCTAAATTCGTTTGCAATTTCACATTAAACCGTTAACTTCTTTTCAGTTGCTATTTTTCGTCTGCGTGAATCACAAAGATTTCAGAGTCACCCTCAATAGCTTAACTTTTCAATTTACATGCTTTACGATTCTCTTACTATATACGTTGGTTCAATAACGTATTTTGAGTAACATGTTATGTTGAGTAACAAATTAAATACGGAAATTGTTATAGAACCTGAAAACTAATTTAAGAAAATGAATATCAGAAGACAACAATGATTGTAACAGTCATAGTCAAAGTATTTTGTTGAAAATCAAGTTATAGAACGAAATATAATTTAAACCAACTTATATCTTTTGACTGCAATTATTGTAATGATTTCTTTCCAAATAAACTTTATAAAAATCAAGTAATATATTTATTGAACAAAAGTTACTTGAAAAACGTAAATCTTAAGACTACAATGATTGGAATGATTTTTTCTTAAACGTAATATTTTACCGAAATAACTATTTATATTAATTTATATATAAATAGTACAATTTTTGTTTTATTTATAAACAGCACAGTTTGTGTATTAGTTTCGATATAAATATAATAATATATATTGCTTTTAGGGAAATATTGATACCTTCGAAATTCTTTAGATGTGGGTATTCAAAAAACTACAATTTGATGTTCTAAAAATTTTAATTTAATCTGAGCGATGTTGTGTGAAAATAGTTTCGGAGAAAAAGAAAATTATTCTTAATTTGCGAGCCTTACTATCAGGCAAATTTAAAACATTCTGGAAATTAATTACCATTTTTTCTGTTATCCTTAACAAGGAATAAATTAGCTGTGCAGCGCAATATTATAAGATGCTTTTAATTTTGCAAATCATCATCAGCTGCTGCAACTTTACGGATGCAAATTATTGATCGAAGCTTTCTAGGCGCCAGTTAAATGTTCCTAATATCTTCAAAATTACGAGCATATTCCAAGTAAGGCAGGAAAGTTGAAACAAAGCCTTGCACTAGATATAAAGATATTTGGAGTTAAAATTTCAAATATAAAAATTTAGCGCTTACAAAAAAGCTTATTTTTTCTCTATTAGCTTTCATCTTTTAAGTAAATCTTGTGGAGTTATTAAAATGTAGTGATTTTTTTGTTAATATAATGAATTTTTCAATTTTATCATCAAAATATAAGATTTTCAAGACGGTAAGTTTATCCCACTCTTACTTAAAATTACTTTTATATACATAAGAATACACACAAAATTACACATAAGAATAATATAGAATTTTTAAATCATTCTTTGCTGAAAAAAATGAATAATTTCTATAATTTGCTACTTTTTTTTTCAACTTTATTATACATTTTGATTTGCTGCGCACAAACTATAAAAGTAAGAAATTTGAAATTACTAATGAAATTACTAGAATGTGTAGTAAAACTTACAGGAAATATCATAGAATAAAAAAAAATTAATATTTAATAATTAGTTTGAGATTCATTAGTTGTTATACTTGTAGTTGAAAAATATATAATGCAGGTCACTCTGCAGCCCACAGAAATGCATCTACAGTGCGGAAAATTAAAGTGATGAAAGGGTGATTATTATTTATGAACTTAAAGCTTTATCCGAAGTTCCAATTAATTCGAAAAGTATTACAATTTTAAGTGCCTTTTCACACATGTGTTTTCTTCAATAAATAAATTACTTTCAATTTATTATCATTTGTTTCTTAGATTATGTCACATATTCTGTATTTCTAAATTTAACCAACTGATTTTGCAAAAAAAAAAATAATAATTCCAGGTAATCTTTGATTTTGTAACAATTGATTTAGAAAACATAGCAATCGAATGATTTTATATAAGTATAAAGATATTTAAATTAATAATGTATTACCGCCTAATCGAACGTCTAGTATTGGAAAATAAATGCCAAGGATGAAATAATTAAGTTATAGTCCTTTGTCTTTTTTTAAGAAAACGGCATCAAACATAGGCACCTAATCAGTTAATAAAACAATTCGCTCATGGGCTGCAATAGCGGCACAACTCAAAAAATCAAGTTTTGAGATAAGTGGGTTTAAAGTTTTCATTGCTAAGGGAAATGCACAAGAAATGCTTTTGTTTGATTAAACGAAGATTACCTTCACGTTAAATTATGAGTTGTTCTAGTATTGCTGCTGAAAAGAATGTGTATTTTTCACAAAAAGAATGTGTATCATTTACACCTGTTCTTAGACCAAAACGCGTGTTTTTCGTTTGCCACTATTGCAGCTCATGAGCGAATTGATAAATGATTTAGTTATATTACAAATTTTTATGTAACTTTATTTTTCTTATAAAAAAACTATGTATGTTTAATTCTGAACTATAATTTTTACCTGCCCTACTTTTTAACAACTTTAACTTTACTACTTTAACTTAAGATTATTGTATATTTTTTGAAGTATGTTAACTCCTTTATAAAGTAAAATTTAACTTTTTGCTACTAAAACATGTTGAAGCAAAATATTGACCAGTAATATCATGGGATTATGTAACATACTAACAAAAACATAACACTATAATTTTTTTAAAGAAAGGAAAAATATTCTTTTTTTTTTTTTTTTTGAATAGGTAAAATTTTCTTGAATATTCAAAAGATTTTTAAATTTAATTTTTGTCATTTTTTAATAAATAAATTTGATTTATAATGGTTTTGATAATCGTTATATAAATAATTAAGCTAATATATACTAAGATCTAATAATAGTGTAGTGAAGTTTTGAAGCTCTGGGAAAATTAAAAAAATTTATAACTAACAATAGTTATTATTTTGCTATAACTTAAAATGTTGCCGTTAAAACCATCTTAGAATGCTTCTTGAGAATGCATACCTTTTGTTCTTGTCGTTAGTATTTAGGTTAAAATGCTCAAAATACAGTGTTTCTGAGAGTAAATCAATCAAGGCTTACTATTTGAGCAATAAAAGTCATGGTCTTAAAAAATTTGATTCAGGCTCGATAGATCAATACCAAATTGAACTCGCATCAAAACGATTTCAATTATAGCGAGTTTTTAAGATGTGTAAAATATTGTCTTATTTTTTTTTAATTATAAATATTCATCAATGTTTACTTTTTGTGGTAAAGAAACAAGTTTCATAAGTCTTATATACCTGTCATAACGGTTATAACTGTTTTTTCTTTTAACAAGATAGAATGCATTGATTTTCCATCCAGTTTCTGTTCTTTTTCCATCTTGATACCAATAAACTTTTAGCTTTGTGATGGAGTGTTTAAAATCCTGGAAGAACACAATAGAGAGAATATTTTGGCTGTAGGGGGGGGGGATTTAAAGGTTTCTAGAATATGAATTGGTTTGTCACTTTCATCTGTAGATTTCAACCCTTGTGACTCTTTTTTGTGAGGAAATATTAAAAACCAACAGTTGCGCAAATAACCTCAAAACTGTTCTTGAGTTCAAGACAATTATTCGAAATGTAATCAATAGTTATGATGTCTCGACACTTAAGCGAGTTTTGCAGTATTTTGTTGTTCGTGGGTCATTGATGGAGCATATCAAACAAGCCATGCCATAAACTAAATAGAAATTTTTGTTGTTAGAGCATAAAATGTTAGAACTTATTAGTTTTTTAAAAATCCAATATTTCAATCAGCACAGTAATTGTGACCCTGTATTTACTAATGATCGATTTCCACTAATGTAAAAGTTTCCATATTTTAGTCTCCATAAAACATTCTCCTAAAAGTTTAGCAACTTTATCTTATCAGTACGTCGTAATTGATTTAACTTAATAATAAATGAGGAGTTTCGAAACAATTAACTATTCAAATAGGAGAGGAATAACTTGATATTGTTTTCTAATACATTTTCTTTATTATTATTTTTTTTTTGTATCTGCATCATATCTAATGATTATCAAGTATGCGAAATGTTTCTACGTCAACACGCAAATTTCAGTATAATTACTACATTAATCCAAAATATAGATTTCTTTCAGTCTTGTGACTGAGTAAATTGATCACATATGTGTCAATTAATCAGCGTTAAACATCTTTATTTCTTCGGACATTAACAGTGGGAATTGCTGAAAAGAATAAAAATAATAACGTGAAAGCTGTCACTTGTAATTTCCTTCGTAATGAATATTGATCATTGGATTATACTGAATAATGGATATTTTTATTTCGAGATAGAATCATATAATCGTATATAAATTAAAATATGGATTGTGTTCGATTAATTCAAATTCTATTTTGGGGCTATTTTCCTGGGCAGTTTAATAATATATAATTTTTAAAGACAAATAATAATTTTACTGAGGTCTTCTCTTATAAATAGGCATAAAAAACTTTTTTGAATTCATATTTGGTCTAAGATATTTCAGGCGTAGGTACATTATTACAAAACATTTTTTCGCCAAATATAATAATTTTTGAGTGAGGAAAATCGTAGAATCACTTTTTGTATTCTCATGTCCATATCAATCAAACGCAATTTTTCAAAGAGCCATAAAAACATAGTTTATTTTACTTATAAATAAGGTAACCAGTTGTCCTCAAATCTGGAGAACAGTACCTGAACTTCAATAGTTGTGCTCGAAAGCTTTCAAATTCTTTGAGGACAGAAAATGTTCTCAAATCTTTATACATATCCTCCGTTTTTATATAGAATGGATTTAAAAAAAAAGATCGCGACTGAGCGTGTTTTTTTTTTAATCTAAATAATTTTTTCTTACGGAAAATATAAGCGAAAAGCAAAAAAAGTACCATGCTAAAACTAACTGTTGGAGATTTAAAAATCTAATCAGAGTTCATACCCACCTGGAAAATATTAAAAAGTGGTAACATAATTAATGTAAATTTTTTATATTATGTCTGTAGCTACCTAAATATTTTTTAAGTAAATCTATGTAGGTACGAAGATGGCGGATATAAAATTTTAATTCGATAGTGGTAGCTAATATTAAGATATTTTTAGCTATCTTTATGACAAAATTGATACCAGTAACTTAATTTTTTTTTAGGTGCGGTGGAACTTCAAGGTGGAGGTAATCATAATCATCATTTCCTTCATATCACCATTATGGATTTTAACTTATTAGCATCCAATACTAAAGTAAATAAACTATAACATACACGATTTTTAACTTTCTATATTATAATGTGAGCATATGTTGTGGAGGAGACGAAATAACTTAATTCTTAGCTTCCAAAAATTTCAAACTCAAATTAAGCCTGTAGGACGATTTTTTCCATTGATCATTAGTAGTCGTAAACCCATAAAATTGGGTCGGCTGTTCAGCGATGGTTATGAAATTTAAAAAAACAATGTTATGTTAAAATATGTTGACGTTATTTCGGCTAAAACATTTTTGATGTAGTGAACTGAGATTGACTCATAGAAAGAAATTCATTTAGGTTACTACTAAATACTAAATATTAAAACTCAATAAGAAATGATCGAATATACGACATATTAGAGAAAATAGCTTCCCAGTATTTACCTTTTTTTTTTTTTTTTTTTTGATCTCGCGAAAACCTTTACTGTTACCCACAATTATGTTAACAAAGCTCTACATTTATATTTTCTAAATTCATTAGCAGGTGACCGAACAAATCAAATCCTATTTTGAATAATAGTTCCCCATCGACACCTACGGCTTCATAAAGAAACACATTCATGCTCCTACTATTCCCAAAACTATCTCAACTTATATTACTTGTAGTAGACTTCCTAACCCAACTAAAGAATATCCTGGAGGAATAAAAACAATCCTTACCCCTATTCGAAGTGAATGTCTTTTTGACGATCTGTAACGTCTCTTTGTTGAAACTGCTAACTATGATTACGCCGAGAAACTACTGAGTCCTTATTCTCCTCTACATACTATAATTTTATTGCTTTTTTAAAATTCGTAAAGCAAAGTTCTCAAACAAACATGAAAACATTACTACCTGAAACATAGTTACAAAAAAAAACTTTATTAAAGTACTTTTTCTTTAATTTTATCAATTGCAACAAGCACAACGTTAATAATATGGCATTTTTTTTGTTTCCGACTCGAAAGCAGGTCATTGCCATGTCTAGAAAAAAGGGGCTAAAATTATTAAATTTTTAATTAACTTGTTTTCAGCTTAAAAATTAGTAAATACAATTACGAGAATTTTTTTTTTTTTCAATTTTACATCAATTCAGATTTTAATGATTTTTTAACATTTAAGAGTGAGTCTAAAAGTTAAAAAAAAAATTCAATTTTCACAAATCAAACAAAATTTAAGCCTGTTTTTAACCAATTTTCCAGTTTATTTTACTCCTACATTGGATATGAATATATAAAATTTATAGAAACATTTTGAATTGGGAGTTGAAAAGACCATTTTCAAAATATTAATATAAGCGATTTTAGCTTTTTTTTAAAAAAAAATTTTTCGTTTTAATAAGTATAAAATGGCAAATATAAATGTACCTCAAGAGAGGAAAAAAGAAAAACATGATTAATATTTCATTATTCGAAATCAAGATTTAAAGAGATTTAAGTTTTGCAAGCAGTTACTAAGTATAGAACATTCAAAGAAATTCACGTTATATTTTTCAAGCTAAAAACAATTTTTGCGTTTTCCCCATTTGCAACGCGAAACAAACTCGTAATAACGAATAAAGGACAAATGCATTCTTGACAGATACTACTTTTTGTGCGAGTATAGAAGATTTATCCAGTTTTTCTTTATGAACGCTGACAGTTATTTCTTCTTGGGCAATTTTTTTGAAAAGCCAATTTCTATTCTCATTCTAAGTTACGTGAGTATTTTTTTTTTTTGGATTCTATAAGCCTTTTTCATTAAAAAAAAAAGAAAGAAAGGGGTATTAAGAGTAGGATTATGATATATTTCTTTCATTTTTTGACATGAAACTTAAAAAATTTAATATGCCAGCTAGTTTTGATAACTATTTTTTTTTTCTTTTTTTTCCGAAAGTGGAATTATTTTTTTTTAATGAGATGTCGTTTTTAAGTGTCTTTTATTGCATTTAAAACATTATTTAGAAAACTTATCTCGTTAACTATCATCTTTAATAAAAGGCACGGTAGATTTACAAATCCAATAATTTTAGCGGCTATCATATCATTCCTCTGAAGATCATAGTTTTAATTAAATACATAATAAAAAGTTTTTCAATATTTTTTTAGACATATCGTTATTACTTTTATAATTAATTAAATTTTAAGATCGTAAATGTATCAAATTATAAAGAGAATTTCTTTTCAGACGAGAATAGGCTTATAATCCTATGCAAAGAAACAACATAATCTGATGAAACAGCTTACAACAATACAATAGCGATTCGAATTTAGAAAAAGTATACGACTGCTAGCTATATATCCACTCGATCTGAAGGCAATGGCTAAATTCGTCGCGAAGGCCTATTTTAAGACCCTATAACACATTCAATTATTTTACCGATTTCATACCTTTTTAAAGAACTTTGCTTTATAAGAAATACGTATTTATGTTATAAATTAAAACTACGTCAAATCTTAAATACTACACCGCAATGGTGCTCTTGCAACTGTGTATGAAGTGTATTCATAATAGTGAAGTATTTATAATTCTTCAGAATTTTTATGGCATCAATAATTTTACAAATAATAAATTTTTCGCTGCGATATTTTTTTTTTTTTTTTTGCAACTTCATCGGAAAGTTTTTACGCTTTGCTAGAAAATTTTTACCTAATGGCAACAAAGTTTGTCTATATGCTTTAGAGCAGCGTCTACCAGTTTTTTTTTTTTTTTTTTCATGGAACCTTAAACTTAATGAATGTATTTCATTAGCAATTGTGAACGTATAAAACAACTAAAAACCATTAATCATTTTAAAAATATTCAATTTCTGAAATTGTATGAATTATTTTGAAAACATTTAGTAAATTAGTGAATTAACTTTTTTTCAACATTTCGTTTAATCAATCGTCTTAAAATTGGATTTTATGTCAGTCAGTTGAGTTTCACAGGTCAGGAGCGCCATCTTGTTTGGTTCTTAATTTGATTTTTTTTTTTTTTTTGTCCAGTTCTTAATTTTATAAAAACTGAAATCGAATTAACTGAAATGTGGTTTCTGTTGAAATAAAAACGAAAATAACAGTTGAGAACGGTTATCAAAAACACATACTTGAAATTGGCTATTTTTATTCGATGCGAATACACATAAATCGTTTATTACACCACTTAGATAAATCCCTTACCTTGCATATCCTTTTTATTATTCTTCAATATTATTTATTAGAAAAAACATACTTTTTTAATTTGGCTTTCTCTTCTTTGCAATCATTACAAATAATATCCATAAAATAACGGAAATATTCTAGAAATAATGTATAATTAATTGGATATAAATTTGATTACAGGTTTCAAAAATCATAACTTTTTCAAAAAATATTCCTAACTCTCGACTTTTGGGAATCGCTGTTTTAGAGCAAGAACTTTTGTTTAGTAAACAAGATTCTACACTATTTTTCTGTTATTATTTTCTACACTACTACATGTGAGTGATTCAAAACCTCGTATAAAAAGCCACTTTGTTCAAGGTCTAACGAGGTGAGGCTTTTGAAATCTCGGCGAAATTCTCCAAAATTTTGAAAGCTTCAACACTTGATTGACTACCTCTCTATAAAAATCTTTCGAAAAAAGCTTAGTAGTTGACAGCTCTGCTTTATTAAGTGTATTCTTAACGATTTTTGTAAATTTATTCTTAATGTGTAACAATTTTTAATGTATCAACAGTTTTTTAACAATGCAACGCAGCTTTTCATATCGATGATGCATATTTTATTATCAGATGAAAGGGACCGCTTCTACCTGGATAAAACGTTTCATAAAAACAAAAAATACCTTATTCTTTATAAGATCAATAAAACAATGGAAAGGGGTTTTCTGCAGGTGCGCCCAAATCATTCTATCTATGGTATTGATTTGTTCCAAACATACATAGAACAAAAAGAGGAAACTGATCTTTTGTTATATGTACAATAGTTTTGTTTTTTTTTTTCTTCCTCTTTGACACTATTTTCGATTGGGATTGACCACTTTGTTACTTTTTGGAAGCTGTTTCTTTGTTTCTCAATATTAACGTTTTATGAGTTTTGGCTTTCAGTTAAGGTTGAGATTAAATACTTCTCAATGTTTATCTAAACAAAGTTTTCGCATTAACCAACAGATTATATAATAAATAATGGTATTTCTACTAGAAGAAGGGGTCAGAAGGGGTTTCTAAAGAGGAAATAAAATTGGATTTTCGTTTATTTGTCTTGCACTTTTAATGTATTTTCTATTCATTTCAAGTGCCAAAATTAAAATTATTTGCAATTTTCCCGTTCATTAACAAAAAAATATAAATTTTTTTAGATATTATAGTTTCATTCTCTGCGTTATTACATATTCCTTCTCAAGGCGTACTGCAATAGTGAAAGTTTTTTGTATATTGTCGTTGCACCACAACACAGGGAAACTGAGATATGATCAAACAAAGAAAATCATTCTTCTTAATTAGACAGCATTTTTTTTTTAAATTTACAAATATGGCCACATTTAAAATTTCAAAACTATGTATAAAAATTCAAATATATTAACAAAATAAAATATCAGGTCATCTTTTACATGGAGAAGAAGAAAATTACTTTTTAGGGATCGATTTTTATGTAACAATTTTGTAATACTTTCAATGGTCAAACTAAAGAAACAGCGGACATTCAAAACCCCCTATCCTAGCGCCAAGAAGTTCAAATTTCCAATAAAGGCATAATTACTAACGGGCACTTAAGAGCATGGAAGGAGATCAAAAATTTGGCGAGTTTTCGATAATTAACATAGCCAAAAATGAAACCACCCCCGCGTTATTAATATTAAATTTTAAATAACTTGGCTATAACTTAATCACCTAAATGATCGTTAGAATTAAATATGTTGTTACCAATATATTGTTACCCTGTTACCAAAACATGTTTTTGGTTGGAAAAATACAATATCTTTAAAAAAAATAATAATGATAAATAGATTTTAAAATTCGATTAGTCGCGAAGCTGAATTATACAGTTCCATTGAATTAACAAGATAGCCGGTACATTGATTGTTAAAAAAAGAATAGAAGTATTTATTCGCTTTTTATAAAATGTGATAAAAATTAAATAATTGTTTTAATTTAATTATAACTGGATTAAGAATAATTAAAGAAATTGAATTTATGAAATTAAATAAATTTTAATAGCCAGGAAATATATAATGGCATCACATTCCTTTTTTTGATGAAGGAATTTAGTTATACAGTTATGGAGAGAAAAAAATATTACGAAGAAAAATTAATATTTTGTAACGTTGACGCATTATTTTAAACACCTAATATTAGTGGTTCAACAATAATCTATTTCGACTATTTTTTTTGTCGGTGGGCAACTTGAAATTGTAATTTTACACACGTTTTTTACAAATATAAATAAAATTTTTATGCATTCACATTTGGTACTACAATATTTCTGGCTTATACATTTTTATAGCATTTTTTTAACTAATACATGGTTTACTTCATGCACAGAGTGCGGATCAAAATCTTAGAATCTGCTATTTTTCATTCGGATGCTATGCTTATTTTTTCGTATAAATTACAGTTTTCATAAACTTTATATATTTCCGAGTTATAGAAGAATTTCAGAATTAAACAAAATTTTTATCGCGTTGTTTTGTTTCTCAGTTTAGCTTATAAAACTGAAACAGTTTAAAAATTTTCGAGTTTTCCCACATTACTGAAAAATTAGTTACCCTAAACAAGGACACAAAAGTTATTTTAATGAATAAGATTAGAATATAAATCCATGAAACACAGCTTTCTTAGTTTGACTTTTCATTACTTGACAATGGCTTTTTCATTTTATTGATAATCAATTTTGTGGATAGACATTAAAAGTTTAGAAACGTAATAATCTACAGCAGTAACATTTCTTTTTCGTTATATCCGTAAAGTCTATCATTGCAATGGAATTTTTCAAAATCGTAGATGGTAAAATGTATTCTAACAATGAAAATCCTTTAACAAGTGTTGCTAACTTTAAAACTGCTTGGTGTTATTTGAAGTTCAATCTGTTGCTGTTTTACATGTTCTTTCAAAACTCTTTTTGTTGCAATTTGCACAGAAATTTCGGTTAAAGTTATTTTGAGTCAGTTCCTTATTATCACTGGCATGCAAACAAAAAAACTGAATCGATTTTAATTATTTGCGTTTTGAGTACACTGAACTCTTTAGTAAGAGTGTATTTGGAGCTAAATGTTTTTTTTAAAAGTCATTTAATCATAAAAGTCATTAATTTTTGAAAAACAATAATAGAGTTGAATAAAAACACTTTTATTTGAATATAAATTGGTGTTTTATAGTTAAATTATTAAACAATTTTTATGTTAAAAAATCAAAAAAGATAAAAAATTCAAATTAGCCATTAACTCTTTTAAATAATAATACAAACAGCTAGATAAAATAAATTCTGTTGATAAGGAATAATTAATTTTTTAATACATAGTTGAAATCTCTGTTATGAATATTTCTCTTAATGATATGTAGACATATTATAGGTGGATAAAAAAATGATACGAAGTAGACTTTTATTAGCCAAAAGAAAAGAGAACAATCGATAACAGTTTTTAACAGTTTGGAAACGTTTCAAATACTATGACAACAAATACAATAAGCGAACATTTATTGCGTCTAAGTTAATATTTAAAGTAGTTATTTAATTCAAAAGGGGATTGGGTATCCTTTGTGCTATATAGACTAAATCGAAGGGAAAAAACGTGAATAAAGCATACAAATAAATTATAGAAATGAAGTATCCGAAACTATAGTTTCGATAGTAAACCTTCCTCAGTTTAGAGACTGAGTATCATGCTTTCTTTCCAAGTTTTATTTAATGATTATAATCTAGTTTTTATATATAAAGAATATAAGTGTTAAAGAAGATTTCTTTTATTACTATGAAGAGGAAAAATTGTAGACATATGGATATATTAAGAGCTTGTAGGGAGAAAATGTTAAAGAAGATTTCTTTTATTACTATGAAGAGGAAAAATTGTAGACATATGGATATATGAAGAGCTTGTAGGGAGAAAATGTTAAAGAAGATTTCTTTTATTACTATGAAGAGGGAAAATTGTAGACATATGGATATATTAAGAGCTTGTAGGGAGAAAATGTTAAAGAAGATTTCTTTTATTACTATGAAGAGGAAAAATTTTAGACATATGGATATATTAAGAGCTTGTAGGGAGAAAGTGTTAAATGACGTCCTAGAAAATTTGAGAAATCATTTTGACAACGTATAGAAACGCCAGGAATCTGTTAGCAAAAAAAAATTTTTCTCATTGAAAATTAGCTTTTTTTAATTAAAGACATGATATACATATGTAACGAAAACGTATTGTGTGATATATATGGCGTAATATATATCCCATTCTAAGTCCTTCAGTTGCGTTCAAACAAATGTTTATTATCTTTTAGTGTTCAATATTCACGGTTTACAATGGATGATTTTTAACTTGAATTTCATGGAACACTATTCTATGTACTTAGTGAAAGTGTTTCAGAGAAGTTTAAAAACTATAAAAAAATTAAAACTTTGAGACGGAAAAAAAAATTATGCTAGGACATGAAATCCATTTTCTAAAAAACAACGAATAAAGATATTTCTTAATATAAAGAGAAATGCAGTGGTCGCAGCGTCCTATTAAAAACTAAGAAGTGGCAACTTTATTTCAATCTAACAAAAGCTTTAAATTGATTTAAAGTTAACATAATATTTAAGTTTTATATTTCACTTTAATTAACTCTGCTGAAAGTTTTAGAGCTAAACATATTCATTAAAATGTTTAATGGTATTTAAAATACCTCATTTCATCCCAAAAATAGGCAAAAAATGACCTCATTTTCCTGCCATTTTTTTTATATTTTTAACGGAACGCTGGGAAATTTCATGACGTTTCCAGCTCAATATACAATCGCAATAAAAAATTTCAGAAACTTTGAAATTGTATTCTACCATTATGTCATCGCACAGGATCAAATATGATTAATCATAAATCTAATAAAAATTAGATGCAATTTTATATCATATTTAAGTGTTACAAAAATTTCTGATTTAGTATTTTTATTAATTTAATCAAGTTACTTTAAAATAATTTTAACGCACGCTACAGACAGATATTTTAAATAAATTTACAGTTGACATGCTGGTGAGATTTTAAGTTTCGGCAAAATCGAAACCAAGTATAATTTATATTTGTAAAATGAATTCTTGGTTCACTATCACTATAAAAAATTACAATTAGGAACCTTAAAACTTTTCAGCTTTGGATAAAAAGTGTTGGAAATTTAATGGGCCTCGGCATAAGCGCCTTTGACCGTTTCGTTAATTCTTAAAGTCATCTGTTGGCTTGTTAGTTGTTAAAAGATGAAACTGGAAAAGAAGAAGTAACGGAAGTTTAAGAGCGAAGCTCCGACGATTTTCAGATCGGGGATTTGAAACTAGATTGGCTAGGAAGAATTGACAAGAAGATTACTTTTATCACGAGATTTTAAGTCAATGAAGCAAGTTGAAACATTTTCCGTTTAACTAATTGATTCGACTCCATAATTGCAAGAAGTAGTCTTGCAGTATGAGCTGTAGTTATTAGTGAATTACAACTTCATATTTTAGCTGGCGCCTGAAGCCGCTAAGCTGCCCGTTTCCCATTTATCATGAAATTGATTCGTTGAGCTATGAGAGTAAGGTATTGAATGCAAACGGAATTGCAAGTGTGTGTGTGTGGGGGGGGGGGTTACCAGGCCTTAGAGGTTATGTACTGGTGATGATGCATGATAGCTGCAGATGTGCAATATGGGGGAGTAAGATGTAGTTGTATGTGCAGATGATGATACTTGAGCTTTATAGAATAAGTTAGCTGTTGATGTTTAGACATTGTGGCATTATTAAAGAAGAATGCTGCTAATGGTCTTATTGTTCTGGTTTCTTTCAAGTTTTCGAAGAGAATTATGTCATTAAAATGGGAGTAATGGCATCACGTGGCTTCGTGAAAAAAAATGGTCTTAACTTTGGCAATATGTTGGCGCATTCTATTTATGCTAAAATCCCTATAGAACATGAATGAAATAAACAATCTTTGTTGTTGTCAAATAATTTAACTAGTGGTAACAAAACTAAATTCGTTTTAGCATTGTTTTTGGAAGACTAAAATGATTTTTATTATCAAAATTTACAAATATAACAAAGTATTTACCTGTACCGAAATTTTTTGACTTTTTATTTAAAATTCTTGAATTATTGACGTAACATATATTTTTAACATCCACTTTCATAAAACAAAATGAAATCATAGAATCGTGAGTGTTCTTTAAATAGTGGAATTTTCTCGAAATTAATGGTTAAGAATTAAATGGTTAAGAAGATTTGTATTTAAATGTAGTTATAGAAAAAAGGTTGTACCAATTTTATGAAACCTTTACTATCACATAAAAAAGATTTTTCCGTGTAATTCGTGCAAAACAAAATTTGTTTCTTGCCAAACTTAATATCTTTTGTTTTGCAAATTGCAGAAATAACCAAAATAAATATTTTTCTATTTGAAACGATTTGAATAGCTTAATGTGTAGTGGTCACACATTTTAAATCTTTAATAATAAGTCTCATCCTATCTGAAATCCAATTTTTATAATATCTTTAAGATATGCTTTTAAATTAAACATCGAATAACATCATTTTAGCTTTTGATTATGAAAATGGTTGATCAAAAAATCTTGACAAAAACTCAATTGTAATGTAAAATTTATAAAATGCTAACCTATAATTAACAAAAATCTTTTTGCTTTTAATTAAACAAGTTTGCTCTAACCATTATTTTACTTTAGAACAGCGATGAACAATTTTTCAAGTCTACGGAACTTTAAATGATCGAACTTTTTTTGGTGAAACCCCAAGGTCATAAACAAAATAAATAGTTGTGAACATACTGCTCTCTCTCTCTCTCTCACCAAAAAACAAAACAAACAATATTAAAATTTTTGAATTTATATCAAGCAGTTAAATTCGCTGCATAAGCGGAAAACAAATGAAGTACGATGAATTATAGTTTTCAAAAAACAATTGCAATAAACATTGAGAATGGCTATCAAATAAACATAATTCTTTACTCTGTGATTTGATTATTTTATGTTGAACTGAAAAGCTCGAAGAGAAATCAAAATGTAATTTCTTATAAATGCATATAGTTTCAATTTCTTATAATATTTATAAATGCTTATGGTTTGCAATTTCTTATAAATGCGTGTAGGATTTATTTAATATATTATTCTTGGAAGAAATTTAAAAAAAAAATGATTTTAATTATTCTTTATTTTTATTATTTTATTAAAATGATTTCATAAAAATAATCAAAAATCAAATAAATGATGGTTTATTGTTTGGATATAAATAGCATGATGACGGGTTTAAAAAATCATTACTGGTTTAAAAACTTTAAATTCTCAGGACCCGCGTGAGCCTTTCATGGAACCCCAATGTTCCACGGAGCACCATTTAAGAACCGCTGCTTTAGAAAATATTGTTACGGGTAAATAATAAAGTTTTAACCGTAATTAATTGATTACAGGTAAATTACTGCAATAAAAGGCTTCTATTTAATAGGTCAATAGTTACAGTAAGATTTTTGTCAGCAAACCTCCGAACGTTAAACTTTTTATTGCATAAAAATGGTAAAATTGTAAGGTAATATATTAAAAACATTCGAACGTATAAGGTGCCTTAATGATTAGTAGTTACCATAGTTACCAAATGTGCGTGCTATGCGTCATAAAACTTTCCATTTGCCTTTCATATCGTTTTAACGCCCAGAATTCATATCTTTTTAGGGAAAATGTAATGAGTTCACAACACATAAGATTGCTATTTTGATGACAATAGGTAAATTTGTAGCATGAATTGAAACAGCTATAATTTTGGTAAATAAAGAAGTATGCATTTAAATGGCATTATGGTAAGAATCTGGAACAGAAAAAATAAATAACCCTTTATATATATAAATACATATCGCTAGAAAGTTGCATGTTAAACAAAATATCATAAAAAATGTATCATAAGCTTTTGTATTGTGAAAGAGATATTGATATTTCCATATTTTTATTGGACTAATAAATATTTTGTTATTCAATGAATAAAATTTTAACTGATGCTAAGATGGAAGGTATTTATTTGACAACGGATGTAAGCACTATAAATTATATATTAATAAGTAAATTATTCAAAATGCAAGGAAAATAAAGTTAAGTGAGAGATTATTGGGGAATAAAATTTAGATTAATCATTAAACAAAATTAATAAACAAAAGCCATTCTGAAATATTAGGTTAAATTTATTACATAGATTAATCAAATGAATGTTAATGTAAGCAATTTTATATTCACGTAAAAATATTTAATTATACTTTGTAAGTTTATAAATGTTTAACATTCATAAACTTTGCTATCAGTTTTAGTGTGTCGCATGCAACAATTAAGTTTAATAATGAAAACATAAAAAAAGTAAGTTTTTCAACAAATATTTAGTACTAGGAGGCTTTGCCCCCTCCTCGCTGGCGCTCACCAACCCCCGGAACTGCTTTCGCAGTTTATTTCGGATTGCTTCGCAATCCAATGCTCGCTTTGCTCGCTCATTGGATACGTTCTTAACGTCTAGCTTTGGTATACTTTTTTGAATACTGAAGTTCCGAAAACTTTTCACTGTAGAAAATTCTAAACCTGTACATTTCAATATTAATTTGAAATTGCAATTGTTAATTTGGACATTTGGCGATACAACACCTATAGAATTGAAAGATTTGTTACGTCAAGCGCTCAGGTATCATAATTTTGAATTATGTTGCTAAGTTAACTTTCAAAAAATTCTATGGCTGGCAACAGCATTTTTATTTTTTAAGTTGTTTATTTTTATTTTTGTCGCAGCTGAATTTAACAACCTGATAATGCTCACTCTGGTTATTGTTTCCGTTTTTAAAAGCGCTATATGTTGAGCCACCTCAGCTAGATTTGACATGTGACATTTCTAGATGCAATCATTGGTCGATTTTCTAACGTTGCCACCGGCGGAAAAGAAATGCAGCCAAAATTTGGGAGCCACGTAAGATAATTATATATAATAGATTAATATTTTATGTTAACATTACAAATAAATTTAACTGAAATATTTTTTAAGTACACTGGAACTATTTTCACTCAAAATATCATTCAAGGAATTCATAAACATTGATATTTCAAGAAATCAAACTTCATACGTATGTGCTTCTTTTAAAATTAAATAAGGAGACTTTGATTTTATCCGACGCGTAGTTTTTACACTATGTCCTAACTTACTGAGATTTTTTATTTTAACTTTTCAAGTTAAGTTTTCTGGCGTTATTAATATATTATTAGTTTATCAGTTTATGCAAATAGTTGTTTCTTACCAGAATTTTTTTTTACAGAGATTCTTATCTATAAAACTCTCATTAGGCCGGTCGTAATTAATGGCTCTGACATCTAGCCTTTAACTAAAAATAAAAAACACAAAATAGCAGTTTTAAAAGAAAAGTTCTCAGAAGCATCCTTGCCGGTGTCAAAGAAAATTTCCATAGGCGTAGATTTTTTAATTGAGAAATTAATGGAGTTTTTTAAAGTACCGATATTAACCAAAATATTAAAATTTATAGAATGGACTAAGCTGTTCATATTTCTATATTTGATTTTTTTTTAAAATATAGTAAACAAGACATTTGTTTTAAAGCTTTATACTAGTCGAAAAGGAAGGCCAAAACAACGATTGCTCATTTCTGTGAAATCAGGCTTTAGAGTGATTAAGAAAAAGAACTGATAATTTCCAAGAGGTAATCCAAGTTACAAAGGGCAAAAAGTATGCTATCCAGGAGTAGTTTTCAACAGAAGGCCCTTGCCAAACCTAGGTAGTCGTAAAAAATATTATGGTAAATGCAAATCGCTTTTAAAAAACTTATTGGCAGTCTTATTAAATCGTATTAAAATCTTATTTAAAATCTAAGTGGTCTTTGTTGTACAATTTTTTTATATAAAATTAAACGAAAATATTCAACATTAAAACAAGAAACATATTAGTTAGGTTTAGTTCCAGAAAATAATTTTTAGATTAGGGGATTGTTAAGCATGCTTCTTGGTAAAAATATCCATTGTTACAGAAAAATATTTCATACATAATTACGATAACATAACTAAATTACTAACAACCATATCTCAAAAATACACCCGATAAATTTCGGAAATTTCATACACTAAATTCTGACATTTATTTCTAAGATGTTGAGAATTCGCTTTATATTTGCTTAAATAATTTCTCCCTCGTTAACTTACTTTTGCTCGACCATAAAACTAATTACTACTTTCCGCCTTACAACTAAACTCTTCCACTTCTAGTCGGAGTCTCTAATCAAGTAAATGGTAGTATAAAAGCTATTATCCAACGAAATGCCTTTCATTGACGTAGTTTACTGGAGTATTGCAAATCTGCTATTTCTGATAGCCAATTTAAGTAGATTGCGCTAACGATTTTACGATTTTTCTCTAATCAATCTAAAAAAAAGAATTAAAGTAAATGTCGTAAGACTTGTATGTTGATGGACGCAATGGACTTGGAGAGAGCAATTCATCGAGTAAAGAAAGTAGAGAAACATATTTCTGTCAACTTAATTTCTATCAACACCCTTTTTGTGTTTGAATATCGAATATAAAATACATTATATACCTGTCTCTGCATGATTATTGCTTATACTATATCTTTCAGTTTGAAAAGTAAAATTAAGCGTACGAGTAGTTTCTTTAGTATAGTATTAAGAAAAAAATAGTAAAGTTTAATTACAAAAATACAATAAATAAGATTGGAATTACACAGTCCAGTCAGATTAGTGTGACCATCACCTACTTTCGACGTCAATGTGAAATAACCAATCACAGAAGGCAGGTGGCAGCACATTACAGTGGCGTGTATATAAAGGATGTCAAAGGGCATCGGAAAGCATTTCAATCGTTGACGTAATGTAAAAACATGGCGATTTATCCGGCGTCCAAAAAGGCTTGATTATTGGCTTTCGGGCCAAGGGTGGAAGAATTTCGGAAACGGCTAATTTTTTGAACTGTTCGCGTGCCGCCGTTGTAAAAGTATACCGTGCATGGCAAAATGGCACTATCCAAAATCAGCGGCGTGGCACATGAGATGCACTATGGATGACAGAGGCGAACGAAGGCTACGAAGATGCGGGGCGAATAGATGTGCAACTGACAGCCTTAGATGAACCAAGGGGATTGACTCTCTTCCTGCACTTCTCGCAGCGGTCCGCTCTGCCAAAGGTGGTTATTCTGGCTTTTGTCAGGTGATCACATTAATGTGATTGGACTGTGTAAATGTCTATGAAATAGATTTTTTTTGTCATAATCCAGCTCAAGGAGGTTGTTTTACATATTATTGTTCTGATGAAGCTTACAGATATAATTCCCGAGAAAGTTTATTAGGATTTCCTTAGATAAATATGGATCCCATGACCTCAAAGTACCCAGTGTTTTTCCTTCTTTTTTTATACCAGTGAAAAGGTACAGATACTAACGATGTATGTTTCAAACTTTTATATTACTTCGCGATGTATTTTAAGCTAACATGTTTATTTGTGTGACAACTTAAAGTAAGACAGAATTTTTGATATGGTTAAGAATGTAATATAAAAATACACAAAGTATTTGTAGATAGAAGAAAAAAGAAAACATAAATATGCGAGATGCGTTTTTCTGTAGAAGAAAAAAGAAAATATAAAAATACAAAATGCGTTTCAAGATGGAAAAAAAAAAAAAAGAAACATAAATGTGCGACATGCGTTAATAAGAAATGGAAATGAAATGCTTTATCATACCTTATGAAATTAATAATATTCAAAAATCGTTATGAAATTCATATAATTTTATATTATCCAGAGATGCCAACTTGTTTCGTTTAGGTTGAAATTTTTATTTTCAAGTTATAGTAAACTTAACGTTTAAAGTAATAATTTCTATTATTGAAAATTTGTTTTGAAGTTATTTTGCTCACTACTGTATGTAAATAATTCAAAAGTTGAAATAAATTGTCAATTGTAAGCAGTTTTTTCAGTTGACAGCTGCAACTACCTTGAAGTTTAGCAAAATTATTTGTAATAAAGTAGTTTTAGTTTTAATCTAGGTTTTTAAAATTTTTTACGATGTTTAAAAACATTTGACGAAAGCGGAGCAGTTAACTTCCTTGTATCATCGTAACCCCGTAATAAAAAATATTTTAGTTTTATTTGTAATAAAAATTATTTTAATATTGCAATTTTAGTCAGTTAATTAAATTCTTTTGCAAATCAATAGATATTTTGAAACTATCTTTTCAACCACTCATTCCACTTGATAAGTTAAGGTGAAAAATTTTATTTTCGAACAACAATATATGCTTTTTTATAAAAAAATTCAACTATTTATATATATTTCTTCAATATAAACCAAACTCTTTAAAGTGTTTTGTTCATTTCAAAGTTGTTTTTTTAACATGCTATAATTATTTATTTCCCTTTGCATTTTTTTTTTAAAAAAAGAAAAAGAGATGAAATACTTTTTAAGGACAATTTGTTTTGAAGTAGGCTACCTTTTCCTTTCAATGAAAATAAGTATTAGATCCTAAGGTATAGAAACTTTTTATTATTACCTTTACTGGCAATGAGACAAACGTTCGTAAAACTAATTTGTGTGACTTCCTTTCAATTTAGACGGCTAGTTTTTTTTCGTTGTTGGAGACGTCGTTCTTTCTAACCCATTTCATCAGTTTCTTACTACAGTTAGAAATAAAGAAGCTATATATCTTCATTTTGTGGGATCTTTTCATCATATGGGAAATCTCAATCTTGAGTATTTTTTGATGGAACTAATTTTCCTTCTAAGCCAATTCATTTATCTTGAGCTGTTATCGTGAATAGCTTCTTTAATTTACTTCCTCTAAACACTTTTTCTGATCTGTACTTTATATGGTATTACGTCGGTAAAAACTTTTCCGGATTGATGCTGCGATAAAAAAAAAAAAAAAGACATATGAATTACTTTTAATTAAAAACTTAATTTTTATCTTAAAATTTGATGTGGACGCGTCGCTCTCAAAAACATTTTTCAGTTTATTTAAAAGGATCAAACAAAAAATCACGAGTGTTTCTTTATCTATGTTGGCAACATTTCACTCGAAGGAAATTCCTTCAAGTGAAAATGCTTTCGATCCATGTTTCCTTCAAGAACTCAAGAATAGGATCTGTGACAAAATTAAGCCCCATGATGGCGAGATTTGACAAGATTTTATTTCTAGGAGGCTACTGGTAATAGTGCCACTGAACAATTAATTTCCAGAACATTAATTAATTACTGAACAATTAATTAAGAAAAAATTTATAATGAATTATCTAAATAGTTTATTATGCATTTGAAATAAAAATGAATTGAAAAATAATTTTAAAAAAATAATAATTTGGAACATAATTTAAAAAATAAATAGTGAAGAAATAAATTTGGTGTTTGATATTTTATTGTTTATAGGGTAATGAACGACGAAATAATGTAACTTCTGTAATATTTTGGCGATTCTACTTACTGAATGCACGATATTAAGCTAGCCTCGTGTAAGAAGTATTCAATAAAATTGAACAACGTGATAAATTTTAAAATTTAAAAAGTGAAAAGAATGAAGGGTCACTTGCCACACTAGCAAGCCAGCTTGATGAAATCAAGCAAATTTAAGGCAGATGGTACATTTCTTGTTTCACAGTGGCGCCATCTATTGCCAAGAATATGACTTTAGCCACACACGCGTAACATACCGTTTATAGGGCGGACCCATCCACAGATCGTAATTTTGACCTGAATCAGAGAACGATCAATCTCCAGTTCAGGACCCCCAGAAGTATTGATTTATTATAGGAAGATGGAATACTTTGCGATCCGACAGATTTAACATACATCAGTCACTATTTAGTACACGGGGAGACTTCGACCGGCTGGAATCAAACTTATGACCTCTTGGACATGAGCCCAATGTCCTACAAATCAGGCTATCCCGGTCCAAAAAATAGTTAAAAATAATTAAAGTTAATCAATATTATATACTTTTGGATGAAAAAAACCTTAATTTAGCAAAATTAAAAATATTAAGTAATGAAAAAACACAACTCAAGTTGAAAATATTGATTACATATTAACCGAATTTTTTCAACATCTGGCTGCTGTATAGATGAAGTACTTAGATTTCAATTTTAACTAATCAAAGAGTTGTTCGCGAAGTTTTCTATGCATTGAATTTTAGTAATAATTTAAAATCTGTTTGACAGTCATTAAATCACGCAATAAACAGTAAGTGTCGCCACCACTGCATAGCGCTGTGAGAATTAGAATTATTTTGTTAATATGGTCATAGTCATAACTGTAGAGCGATGAGATTCTGGATTATTTTTTGCATATAATTCATGACAGCGGCGCAATGAATTTCTGGATTGCGTTGTGTTTAATTGGTAGCAGCATCGTTAAACTTCTTTTTTCCTGATTGTGAGTCGAAAAGTCAAGCTACAGTGGCACTTTCTTTCCTAACAGTTTTTACAGATGAAGAAGTGCCGTTAATTTGAGAAGTACTGGAATTAGCTCGTTTTTAATTGGTTGGTAGACGTCATAATGTCCATTAGAAGTATCAAAAAGCAATCTACATCTGGAGTTTTTCCTGTACATCAAGTATTTCATATAACACTTGGTTATGATGAGTCTCAATTGCAATGATGGTTGATGTGTGAATTAATGTAGTTCTGGACATTACAATGTAGTAAACAACAGAGGTATTAAAATATTATTTCCTTCTCTTTCGTGAGATAAAATTTAAAAAAAAAAAAACTCATCCCAATACTCTATTGCGTGATGTTCTATTTCTACACGCATTTCTCGAACCATAATTTAAGTGTCCTGTAATACATGCATGCTTTTGCCCCCATCACCAATAATTAGTGAATAATTTGTATATATATTTGGCACCACAGCACCGCTTATGATTAAAATTTCTATAAGCATTTCAGAAAAGATCAAAAATAAATTTAAATAATTGCTTAACGTACAACTAACTATTCAACACAGCTTAAATTATTACCAAAAGACAACAAAATAAATCTAAATACTTAATGCATAAATAATTTTTAACACGAGTTGAAATTATTATTTAAGACAACCTAACAAAATAAATAATAACTATAGTGTTGCTAATAGAAAGTGAAATAGCTGAGTTTATGGTGACACGTAGATAATTATTTAAAGTATATAAGAATTTAGTCTTTGCGCTCGAATTTTTTATTTGCGAGTTTTTACTTTTTAGAACATTTCAAAAAACTTGTAAGGAAATAACATAGCATAATTATAATTCTCGGAAAAGAACTTGACTTCAGATGATTAGTTTAATAAACATAGTTATTACATTTAGGAGACAGCTCATGTGAAAAAAATTGAACTCCAGCGGCTGTTATCAGCGCTACCGATATGAGTGCGTCGCTACTTAGAGTTAATACTATGATTTAATATAAAAAATAATATTATCCTCAATGAATTTAAAGTTAAGAATGTAGTACAATTACACTTAAAAATGTGTATTTTGTTAGTAATCGAAATGGCATTTCTAGCAATCTCAAAAGATAGATTTGCCTAAACCGTATTAATTTTTTATTATAATTTTAATTTCTGATTAAATTGTTTAAAGCTCAGTCAGCCTTAAGATTATTGCCGTGGAGTCTAAAAATTAGTTCTTTAAAAGTTATCTCCCTACCTAATATTATGCTATATATTGGCAACTATTTCTTTTCTATATCCTTAGATAAGAATTCTCGGCACTTTAAATTTCTTTCAGATTCTAGAACCTTTACGAATTTTATTTACTTGACGCTTATACATATTTAACATCACTCCACCTTTTACGCACATTATTATTGAATCAAATCTGGCAACGGTCCAATTTTACTCGAACTTTTCAAAGACTTCGTTTTATTCATTATTCTGCTCTGGAGCGTCTGGGAGCTGAGGCCACAGGTCGCCTCTCTCATATTTTAGTTAGGTGATGAATATCGATGGAAATAGACCATTGGATACTGAAATAATTCGATTTGGTTATTCAGCCAATGAAAAGATCTGTTTACTACGCCCGTGCTCTCTCGAAGCGCAGTGCAGACAGTTCAGGCTTTTGTGAATTGATCGTTTTATGTATGGAGTCTCTACTTAATTTCATTCACGAGTTGAATATTATGAGGGCATAGTTAAATTGTTAGGAATCTGAATTTTAAGATATTAAAAACTGTATTTAATAAGTTTATATTCTTTATATTTATTGATTAATCGTATTTTTAACTATTTTAATGCTGTTCCAAAACAATGTACGAGTCTTAAAAAATTTTTTTGTAATTTGAGATGAGATTATATAACAATTTGGAATACTATTACTTAGGTTTGGAAGCAAAAATTTTATGTTATATACGTTAGTTACCTTCATATTCATCAGAGTTTTAATAAATTATTGCCATTTCAAAAAAATATTTTTGTTTAAAATTAAAGTGTATTGCTATTTTAGACTTGTATAAAAATTGTATGATGCAATGATAAGTGATGTGCTTCGATATTTCAGTATTTTGCAGTAGCATGTAAATGTATCTAATTATGCGTTAAATGTCTATAGATTTTATGTTATCTATGTTAATTATCCTCAGATTCACCAGGTTTTTAAATAGGTCACTGTCATTTTAATAGAATATTTTTTTTATTTTAAAAAATGTATTGCTATTTTTGACTTGCTGTAAGGAAGTGCTACGATGTTTGAGTATTAACTCAAATATAACACTAGAATATAAATATAAAACATAACATTTAACATAATTTTCGAAAGAGGAAGAATCACGTTTGCAACTACAAATAATCGTACAGCAATATTCGGTATTTTAAACTAGTTACATTAATGTTAAATATTTTTAAATCTTGTTTCATTTTCTTAATCATCACATTACATCAATGATGACTAAGTTACGATGATATTCTGTACATCATTGTTCCATATGTTATACTCGTATATTAGTGTTTAATATTTCCAAAACTATTTTTTTCGTAAAATTGTACCTATTGAAATATCTAAGGTGATGAGAGATGCATTTTAAAAATCCAGCAACATGTTAATGTGTATCTGTTTATGAGTTTTTAAACTTTGAAATCGATATCTTTTTCACTAAACACCATGTATATAATGTGCATTCAAAAAAATGCATGCAAAATAGAGTAAATAAACTAAAAAAAAATTTTTTTGCAAAATGGCAGTGCTTTTGATGCCTAAGGATTTCCAAGAAGTGTAAACTTAAATTATGAATTAAGACTTTTGAATATGACTTTACAAAATAATAGATTAAGACTAAAAAATGAGCTATACAAAGAAATCATTAAGTTTCAAGTTTATTAAATTCTCCCTCTGATTAAAGCATTTTTTTTTCAAATTTAATTATATTGGATTATGGGATTAACATTAATTATGTTTTAATTTATTTCAGTGCATGCAAACAAGGTTTTCCTTTTTTTTCATTTGTAAATCTTTTTGAAATTTTCTTTATAAATTCTTATGCTGCAATCTAAAATAAAGCTTTAAAAAAAATAAAAACAATTCTCCCTGAACTTCTTTATTCGAGAGGAGTTTGAAAAGATTCGAAAACTCTCCCTAGCCTGGAAAAATGTATTGGGAGATTGCAGAGTGGCCTTGTCATCTACAGATCTATTTGTTGTGGTGGTATGAAGCAGCCATTCAAAGAACACCCCATGAGAGCTTTTTGTTGGTGGTACCGTCGAACAATTTTCTTTCCAGACCAATAAATCGATTTTTTTTCCAATCATGCATTCTTTGTTAGGAATAAAAAAACATTGCTTTCAAGATTGGTTAATATATCAATGTTAAATATTATGGCTTTTCTCGAATTGTTAGAGTAAATTTCATCAAAAATTAATTTGCTTTATGATAATGAGCTGAACTATTAAAATGCATATGTTATGCTCTAGCTTATAATTTTCGTAGAATTTTTTAGCAAAAAGTATGCGATTTGCCATTTTTTCACTAAGTTTCTTTTTATTCGAATGGTAAACTAATTACTAGAATCATGTTTACCCAATGGCATGTCTTACGCTTAGAATAATACTTTTTATAACATTTATAATTAATAATTATTACCTTTATTATTTTATTAAAATGCATATGTTAACAAAGGGTTATAATTTTCTTTAAATTCCTTTTTCAGAAATAACACGCGATTTACCTTTCTTTTAACTTAGCTTTTCTATTTGAATGGTAAAAAAATAATTAGAACCGTATTTCTCAATCTTAGTAAAATCGAAGAAAATATGTTACTTTTTTCATCAACCCCTTTTATTAGATTATTGCGAGTTGTATTAAATACCTCCAGTAAAAATAAATTTTAAAAATAATTAACAATAGAGAAATAAAATATTTTTATGTGCTCCCAGAAAAAAATATAGTCCAAACTACCAGAATGTGGTAAAATAAACCGTGTTTCTGGTTCTGTAAAAAAAAGACCAAAAATCTTGCTTATTTTAACGAAAGTGTTTGGTAGTGGTTTCTTTAAAATTAACAATAAAATATGGTTTTATTATAAGTAATGAAATTTAGTAATTATATCATGATGCATTAGAACATGGGATAAAATGGTTTTATTTGGTTCAATTTACTTTGCAGTTTTTATTAATGTTATACACGTTATGCAGTTTTTATTATGTTTTATTAAATTTAAGACAATAAGAACTCTTAATTTTGAAAACCAGAACATCCAGTAAACCGCTCCATATAAACGGAAAAATTTCGAAATGAATGTATGTTGATTATAATGAATATTTGGGTGATTCTCACGAAATATGACAATTCACTGTCCTTTGCTCCAAGATCTAATACTATAATAGAACTTTTTAAAAAAAACATTAATAAATAGCATTGCAGTTAGCATTTTAAAATGACTTTGCACTAGCATTGACTGTTTTGTATAGTTAAAAAATTAATTTAATTTAACTTCAAAATTTCATGTTTCTGGCATGTCACAAGCAATGTTTTCAATAATAACTAGCTTCAAAACTTCCTATAAATTTTTCAATATCTAAATTTTTTTATCTCAGCCGGAGTAAGCATTTCTAGAATATACGCAGAGGGTATTATTTACAAAAACTTCGTTTAAATTAATTTTTTCTGTCAATCTGTTTGTCCCAAGAAAATCTCATTTTCCTGGCTACTTTTATTTAGTGGTTTATAACCAAAATAGATAGAGACAGCAATCATTATCTTATATTGATTAGATACCCTCCTATATGAACATGTCTTGTTGCATGAATAAAGAACCAATTTTCTGGTTCAAATTTTTTTTCAAGGTCAGTAGGTTTTTGTGTTGTCATTTTCCTGGCTTCTTGAAATCATTAATAACATAAACTACATAGTATCTGAGTTATTTTAAGAAATCATGTTGTTTTCTGCAGAATATAAACATCTTAGGCCAAAATATTAAATTAAAGTAAGCTTATATGCTATAAAATGGCGAGTTTGTCATTATCCTGGCTGTCATTTTCCTGGCTCATGAATGCCAGAACATTGAAGTGTTACCAGAATTTTTTTTTAACTGCTAATACAGTAAGGAAGGAAAACAAATATTAACCTAATACCAAGTTTATGTATGATTGTAATATGCTTGGATGTAATCAAAGTTATTTATTTATTTAATGATTGTTTATTATACACAATTTTATTCTGCACATATCAGCAACAAAAATTTTTTTGATTCTTTCTGCAGTGATAAAAAGAATTAATTTAGGCAATTTATGGTCCATCTAACATAAAGGCTTAAGTTGAGTTACTTACTTATTAACTTAAAGTGACTGTTTTTTAAACTTCTAAGCTAATATGTAATTTTCCTGGCATTCAAGATTTGGTGAATTTCTATTTTATTATTTTTTTTTCTTGAGCAAATGTCAATAAACTACACTGCTGTCTGTAAGATATTAATAAGGGTAACTAAAAAAGCACACAAAAATGTTTTTAGATTATTTTGAAGACTTTAAATTTGAAGAAATGTTTTGGTCCGAATTGTTATGTTGAAAAAGAATCACCGATTTATATGATTGATATTCGCGATTATTTCTCTTATATCTAAAGAGGTATAACATTTATAAGTGCTATTTCGTATAGTTAATACACAAATGCTTTTCTATAACTCGCCAACAAAGATTTTTATTTTCTCTGTTTATTGTTATATAAAGAATAAAGTGATAGTTAGTTTTTTTAAAAAAAAAAACTTTTAAAAATATGAAAGAAAATAAAAAATTAAACATGATTTTAAAAATATGAAAGAAACATTAAATTGCAGAGTGTTAACTAATCATTTAAACGTTTCCAATCAAAGTTAATAAGAGGCTCATCTGTAACTAGGACAAAAAGAAAAGTTTTAAAATGCGTTGCTGTGACGTCACAGTGGAGCGTTCTAAAATGCTAATTCATGATTGTCTCAAAATAAAAAAGACTTTAAAAAAAAATTTGAATAAGATGAAAAAAGCTATTCGCATTTAACATATAGTTTTTGTTAAATATTTTTTTTAAAAAATACCTCGCTAAATTAGCGGATAATTATTTTTATTAAATACTCAATTTTTCATCGTAAGCAATTTAATTGCGTTCACAATAAATCGAAAACATCGTGAAAAATATAGACTGCTACCTTAAAAAAATAAATAAATGAACCCGAGAAATACAAAAATTTTGCTGGAAGTAATTCTCATTAAGAAGCTCTTGAAACGATATAAAGCGTTTTCTCCAATTATTTTGGCGAAATTTTCATTAGCTCTTGGCATTGCCGTGGGGGGAAAGAGAAGATAAAATGATCTGCCTGTGTAGAGAGATATATTCCACTTCTCAAAGTGCGAAGGCTTTTGGGATTTTAATTAAAGTTTGGAAAAATTATGTTTGCCTTCCTGTTTGGAGAATAACTCGAAAATCGAAAGATTAAAAAAAATACAATTTATTGAGTGTTGTTGATTTTGTATCGCTAACTTAGGAAAGAGAGAAAATATCGATGTATGATAAAATATCGTACTGTTCTTTGTTTACTAAGTACTTTCGAATTAGATTGACTTAAATAATATTTTGTATAGATTATAAAATATGTATTCTTCTGAAAAGGCTAGTAGTAAGAAGTATACATAACGAAAAACAATTTTTTGTTGTATTTGAAATTTAAAATTTCCAGTCGATAGAAAAATGACCCCGTGGTTAAATATTTACCAAAAATTGTTTTGGTCAACGCCTGAAATTATAAAAGTCAAAAATTCAAATTTTAATTTAAGAAAAATCATAAATATGTATTGAATTTTAAATTTCAAGTTAAAAACTGCAAAGTATCAGTAAAAAAGTTATAACGCAACTGGAAAACTTACATTTTATTAAAGAATACGTATCTTACAATTTTCAACCCAATTTTTAAATGAAGTTATTCATGCAGAATCAGAGTTCTAAATGACTTCAATCCTTCCACGCAGAATTTTTATTGAACATATTTTACACACTTTTTTTTCATTATATTGTAAAATGAACAAAGTGAAATAAGTCAAAATAAGCAAAAAATATTATGTTTAGGATTTTTATAATTCAGGTAACATAAAACACCGGTGTCTTTATTTTTTTTCTTTTGCGTTAAAGATAAAATGTTTCTAACACTTCCAAACAATTATTTTTCAAATTTACCTTTATTTCCAGTTATTTCGATGAGTAACAGTTAATCATTATTGAAATATCTTTAATTTACAAAATCCATTATTGATAAATTTTTCAATATGTCTGGAAAAATTTTTAACTACTTTTTTTTATTTTATATTTTAGAGCAAATTTATTTCCAATAATCTAACAGATTATTTTTTAATGACAAACATACTGTTTTTTTATCATTAAAAAATAGCAAAATATATTTTTACTTTTAAATATATATATATATGAGGAATGGTTTTGAATGATTTTACAATTTTAATTGAATTTTATAAACTTCTTTTCCTATTATGGTTGTTTTTACATAAATTAATTCAACTATTACTATTCTCTTATCCAAATATTACCATTCTTTTACTTCATTTTGGTTTTGTTGCTTTTTTTTTCTTTCATTTTAAACAAATTTACAATTGCGTTATTTTTTTGTTTTGTTTATTTTTAGAGACATCGACGCATCATATAAATAAATTTTTATATTAGTATAATTATTCTTAGTTTTAAAATATCTCTCGTAAGAGAACCTTAACGTTTATTCCATCAAATTTTATTGTGAAATAAACGTATGAATTCATGAAATTCACATTAATGATTTTAAAGCTCCAGCAAAATATGAAAACTTTTTTGACAACAATTTTCCCTCCGTTGCTTTTTGGAAAAATCACCCACGAATAGAACAAAAGTTATCAGGTATATATACATTATACAAGTATGTTCTAAAGTATAAAACGCAGATAAAATACAAAGAAATAAAAAGAAACATTCACCCATATACCAAACATACATAAATATAAAGAAACGTTAAATGATGGGAAAAATAGGAATACATTAAATGTATTGAAAAACATCTCAAAAATGAGAATTTTCTAATATATTTAGATCTTTTTATTACTCTAAACTGGTTATTCTCGATTATTTGCCATACTGATTTGTGAATAAACTAATTTCTTTTTGTTCATGTTCTTTTTTTCAAAAAAAAAATGTTCTTTTTTTATTTAATTAAAAGAATTTTGATTGAAAATTGTATGCTAGAATATTATTGAACTATGTCCAGCTGATATTAAATTATATAATTATTTGAAAGATATGTTTCATTAAATTTTGGCATTAACCATATATTTTCAATTTAGAAGAAAATTTATACAAATTTCCAACTGTAATATAAAATGAACATTTTCTGATAACTATTATAGTGCTGTTAACGTATATCAAGTTATAACTGAAAAATACTTATTAAGTTTTAATTCCCAGTTTCATTAAGAAAGAACGTATGTAGTCAAATGATTGCAAAATTCAATTGTTGCTATGGCTACAAGCACTTTCTCATTATATCTACATTAAGCTTGTACTTATGAGAATTGAGCAAGAAACTTTAATTTTCTATTTTCTAATGTGTTTCTAATTTAATATGATTCGATCCTATACCATGACTTCTTATTTTTTATCAATTGTTTATGGCGTACACAATATGATTTTGATGAAATTAAAAAATACTGAAATGGAAATTGAAATACTACCTGAAAATTGCTTTCAGTTTTCAGAACTGTAATTACTACTTAAAATTTCTTATTGTATTTCGTCAAAGAACTGCCTGCTTTTTCTTTCTTTATAATTAAAAAAAGTATAGAATTTAATCGGATAATAATTTATTTCTATTTTACAATATACGAAATGCATTCAATAGCACTGTAAAATGCAAATTATTAAAAGGTATTATAAATTACATACATCTTTAAAATTGAAAATAAAAAGATCATTATCAATTTCAAACATTGAATTGTGTGTTTAATAACAACGTGAAATAATATTTGGTTAAAATTCTTAAAAATTAAAAGTAATAGTTTCGTTTAAGTTTATTTAAAAAACAGTTCTTTAAATTTAAGTACGTTTTTTAATAGTTTACAACATTGAAATGTGTATTTAAAATAACAATAAATGTTTGTTTTATGCACATAAAAAAACTATGATTTCTATTAGGAATTTTGAATTTTATAAACTTGATCAATTTTCAATTTACAACATTTATAGCTATGTTTTGCAACGTTATAAGATTTGATTTCAGCGCTCTATATATACTTATGTTTTTTAAAATTCCATAAAAAGAAAAGCATTTGAGATTATATTTTTTAAAGATATAAATGTTTCTGATGTAACCATTTTTTTAATTTTTACTATATCTATGGAATCCCTGTAAAACTGTTTTTTTGCAAGATTATAGAATATGCTGAAAGGAAAACTTGCAAAATTACCGTAGCTTACTACAAACTTTAAGTTTCTTTTTCCTCCCAAGGGTAAGACTTTACTGCTTATTAAAATCTATAAGTGTAACATACAAAGATAAAAAAAACAATTATTATTATAATTATTATAATTAATTATTATAATTAATTATATGATTATATGATTAATTATTATAATTTCATGTAAGAAAATTTTGTTAATATTTTAATCGTAACAAAATGAAAGATTACTTAGATTTGAAAAATAATCAACTGTCTGAAAAATAATGAACTGTCTTAAAAATAATTAACTGTGTTCAATGAGAAATATTTAAACTTGCGGATATACAATATGTGACACAATAAGAAGTAATAAATGAGAAATAATTTTACTTGTTAACAATCCATAACGATAACTTGATATTGCAAAAAAGTTCGAATTACAAACGGTTTTGATCTCCATCAAGATATTTATATTTTTAAAGAAACATTCGATATTATTTATTATCGATTGATTTATTATTTCGATATGATTCGATTGATAACAATTATGATTTATATCTGGCACCATTTAATCGATTTCTTTTACTTTACTTATATATTTCTTTTTGCGCGTGCAAAAAATAAGTATCGAGCAAAATAAATTTTTCGAGAATAATGGATAAATAATAATTATTTAAAAGCAAAAAAAGGAGAAAAAAATCACGAAAATAGTACTTTAAATTACGATAACTGTCAAACGAATTGGACATTTGAAAAAAAAAAACTTGTTAAGTTTATAATTGAATATGACCCTTTCAGTATGATAAATTTCAACTAAAAAATTGCATTCCTACGAGCTTTAGAGTGTTGCGTAATTAACACAAGTTTAACAATTAATAATAACTAATTATCGTATGTAAATTTTTTATTCCATTTTATTCTGCGCACATTTTTCCATTCACCATCGTAACTTCAAGTTTCTGCATTTTTTTCAAGTTCAAGTTTCTTTCTAAAGTAAAGTGTTGGCGCAGCAGAAAAAAAAAAAAAATGTAGCATTAAATTGAACATCCAAAATAGTGACGGCTTTGACGGTCTTTTAAAATAGAACTAAAATTAATTTCAACTGATGCTACAATGTACGCACCATATAATTTTAAATTTTGAAGTAGACAGACTCTTCATATGTCTTTAAACCAATTAAAGGCTCACGCAGCCCGTGGCATTCAATTATTATTATTTTCAAAATAAATATGGAATTATTATGAATATTTTACAGTATTTTGAATATTTTTCAATGTTTTGAAAATTACAATAGTTTGATAAATGCTTCATAAGAAATGCCTTTAACGTTTTTTTTTTTTTTAATCGTTTAAAATTTTAAATTTTTCTAAAAAGTGTTAAGAACTTTTTACAAAGTGGCAACTGTAAAAAATGTTATAACTGATGAGTAGCAAAATTTCTTAATTTTCTCCGGTTAATATAAGTAATCTTAAATAATATATGACAACAAATTCGAATTTTGCCATGATGACTCAGGGGATAGAGCGTTCGCCTTCAATGAGGTGAACCGGGTTCGAATCCCAGCGATGGCTGTTCGATACCAATTCCACACTGACTTCAGTGATGAAGTAAATATATTCTCAGAAGTTGACGGATAGGGGGTTTGAGTCTCCTTGATGTCAGACCAACTGTGAGAGGTTTTCGTTGTTTTCCTTTCCATTTAACGCGAGTGCGGGTAAGTTCCATCAAAGAGTCCTCCACGAAGGTAAATTTCTCCCAATCTTAATCCAGAAGTTTTCTTGTCTTCTGGATTAGGATCAAAATTACAAGGCTACGGAGTTGAACATTTGGTTGTCGTCAATTCAAGATTGAGTCGGCTGTTCAACAACGGTTATAAAATAAAATAAATTCGAATGATGTTTTTAGTATTTTATTTTATTACTTTTTAACTGACATATTACCTACGCCATTCTGACTGCGAATTTGTACGCATCGCATGATATTATCCCTATTTTGATAGACTGGTTTGAGAAAATTACGATTGATTGTCATTTAGATTAATAGTTTCGCCAGTTAATGAAAGCTTCAATAGGTCGATTCTGCCACCAGACTAAACAGAAATGGGCAGTTATAGTCAAGTTTGATAAACCTTTATTAAAATATCAGAGTTCTTCACAAAAAAAATTTATACCTATGTTTATTTTTATTCATTGGTTTTGTGTTTATGCATTGGCAATAAAAGTCTAAGCACATTTTAATAATTAATTAGCGCTAGTTTTATATGAAATGGTTAAATTCATAATAATGGCGGAAATTATGCTTTTTGTGATTCTATCTATATTGAAAAGAAAAGAATATCAAATACATATATCTTAATTTTAATATCATTGATTTCTGGACATTTTTCCTTTTGATGCTTTTAACAGAATGAGAGAGATTTTTTAATTATTTTAAAAATTTCTCTTAACTTTAGTATTTACGAAAAAAATTATTTGTTTATTTTTGCTTCAAACGATTTAAAACTGATGTTTATTGACTTAAATTGATCTAAGATTAAAAATCGATTTTTATATACTGAAATCACTGCATTTTATGCTATTACCTATATTCCATAAATTACGAAAATAATTAAAAATATTTAACAAATTTTACTATTTGCGCGAAGTGGTAGTGAATTGAAAATTGAATTTCATTTGTTGGCAGGAATGGTTTTTTCATGTCGTTGGAACTTAAATATACTCCTTTGAAATCAATATCATGAATTTATATGTCAGTTTCATTCATTCATTTAAGTAGTAGTGGTTAAAATTATTTTAAATTAAAAATTTAAGTTATGGCAAGAGAAAGCATAGATTTGCTACTACTTTAAACATAAAAAATAAAACTTTAAAATTATATGTAATAGTAATTTTCTCTTAAATGACGAATTCATTTATTTTTTATTTATTTAAATTTAACTTTTTTTGAACTTCAAAACGGTTTATGTACTGTTGCCAGAGGAAAAAGAGAAACAGTAAGCATTTTTTCATAAATTTTTTTAGTGATTAAAAAATAATGAATAGAAATACTAAGAAATACTACATTAAGATTACAACAAAATTTTTTATTAATGTTAGCCTAATCTTAAATAAAATAAAGTAATCAAAAATTATAACTCTTTAAAAAAGTTATTATAAAATTATTTATAATTGCATTGTTTAGTACAGCACAGAAAAGTTAAAGAATTTTATAAAAAAAAAAAAAAAGAAGTAAGGAAAAACAAAAATTAGAATTCAGAAGTAATTGGTTATTTCGATAAAATCTATAAAAATAAAACTAATGTATGAACATTATAGATATAGTTTTGCCATTTTATAGTTCTTGAACGATGTACATTAAATGTAAGTTTTATTTATATTTCAAGTTTATTATTTTTTACTATACAAAGCTGTTCCTCTAATTTTTTCCTAGAGAAAAACTAAAACATTTTGTTAGCACTCCTATAAAATTTTATCCAATAATTAAACAATTAATGAAAAGAAGGCCTACGTTAAGGTTTCGTTCCAAAGGAAAATTTAAATAATTTTCTCTTGTTTTATTATTTAAAACGTAGTTTATAATAATAATTATTCATAATTTAAATACTTTATTAAATTATTTACATCAGTGGAAAATGGAAAAATTTCATAAGAAGAAATTGGACGTACCAAACGACTATTTAAATCTATCTAGTAAAGCTAAAACGATATGGCAATATTCTTTTAAATTAAAATTCAAATTGGCATTTATGTCTATTTTATTTAAGTTTTATGCAACGAATTTCAGATAGCAAAATCGCCCATTCATGCAATTATTTTTTTATAAAAATTCCACACTTCGTCTCTGCATTACGACCTCCAAGGAGAAAACGTGAAAATCGAGACTCCAGAAATCGATTTTATGGAGCTAGAGTAATCGTCTGCATTGATATAAATTTAATTCGAATCATAAACACAGAAATGCATTGAAAACGATAATATAAATTGAATATTCTTACCCCCAAACGACTTTAAAATGAAGGACTCGTTCCAAAGTAAAGGTGAATGAGAAGAAATTCTAGTAGCATCTCCTGAATTGTGGAAACCTCGAAACCGGGAAAATATACGCAGGGAACAGGAAAATTCTTCACTACTGCCCTCTTGCGAACGGTCTTGGATAGATCAATGAGTATCGTGACCGTTTTCGTGGAGTGGGAAAATGAATTTAGATAAATAAAACAGAAAATGAGTTTCTTTTAGAAAACGTCGAGCTTTAGAATGAGAAGGTTTAGTTAACTAAAATTTCAGAATTATTTTAGAAGTATAATTTTCGCGTCCTTGAAAAAATAGATTTTCATTCAAGTTAAAAATAATTTTCGTTGTCTTAAGTCGTATACTGCAGAATTCGACTGGTTTTTATCGCACTAAAATTAACCTAATTTATAAAAAGAAAATGTATTTTTTATTTTTATATTTGTAAAAACAGTCCTTATTAATGCGGTGTAACTTTTAAAGTGCTCAATATAATCTAGAAATGTAGTTTTATTAACTTAAATATGAAATTATGCTGCTATTAGCAGGCAAATTTGAAGCTTAATTCCAAAGTGTATATGACACCCTTGCTAATCGGGGCTGTTTTCACTTTAAAAAAAGAGAAGTAACTGGGAGTAAAACCATTAAATTTCTAGCTTATGTTTATAAGGAATAAATCTTCCTGATTACCAAGACTTATTTACAATTATTTTTCCAGTAAGGCAAACTGTTTAGTATAGAAACTATAATTTTTAATCCATTATAACACTTTAAAAGTTGCACCACAAAAGGTACAGGGATTAGACAAAATTAAGGAAATACATCAATACTACAATGCTTGAGGAAGCGTATATTTACATTAGAATGCTTTTCTAATTAAAATGGTATTGAAAAAGCTTCCTACGCGAATTTTGGTCAATCGAAATTTGGAATGAGTAAAAAAGACACCATTTCCAAAAGCTTCAAGCATGATGATCTTTCAAGTTGTGCAAACAGTTTCACCGTGCAAAATCTTCCAAAACATTTGTTGCGGAAGGAAAAATGTCACTATAGAAGTGTTTCCATATTCTTTGTCCAATCTCTGTGTATTTCTGAACATGTATGTATTTTATAAAAGTCAATCTTCAACATCGTGTCATACATTAAAGAATTAAGCTTCAAATTTGCCTTCCTATGACATTAAAAAAAATATAATGTTTTGGGTGAAAATATTGGAATTTTATAACGATTAATTTTAATTCTATGAGAGTCATTCGTCAAAATAGTGTCATAGATTTAGCAATTGAGCTTCAATTTTGCCTGCTAATGGCAGGAGAAACGTCATATTTTAAGTGAAAGTATAACTGAATTTGAACGTTACAATGACACTTAAGACGTTGAATTCACTAGTTTAAGCCTCAAAAACTAATTTTTTTTGGACGTGAATGCGTTCTTTGAAAGTCATTCTTTAATATGTTGACAGAAACTCATTTTTTCTTAATCTCTCTTTTCTTTTATCCTTTTTGTCTTTATTATGTTATATATATATATATATATATATATATATATATATATATATATATATATATATATATATATAAATAAATAAAGACAAAAAGGATAAAAGAAAAGAGAGATTAAGAAAAATAGATTAGATAATGGATAAAGAAATTGGATTTAGCCGATTCGGGCAAATCCATGGCTAAAACTCTTCTAATATTTAATAAAAAAATTAATACATTTTTTCCAAATATTTTTTTCAAATAATATCTCTAAATTCAACTTTATTAATATTAAAATTTTATAATCAAAATTTTATAACTAAAATTCAACCTTATTAATTTTATACTTTGAATTACCCAGTAAAATATTATTACCTTTCGCACTTCTATATTCAGGCCAATCCAAGGTAACTAACAAATCAAACACGCTTCTGCACAACAGTAAGAACGCGCCAGTAGTTAATTCCCTTAATCCTCTATATACGCTTCTATTTTTCATATTTTACAATCTGGTAAACTTGTTACAAGTACATTTAAAATCATTTTTGAAAAATGCCTGTAAATTTAAGTACTTTTTAATTCACTACTTGCTTTACGTATTACATTTTGAGTTTTATACTTTGAGTTTTATACTTTTATACTACTAGTTTTATACTTTTTAGTTTCTAACTTTTGAGTTTTATACTTTTCTTCAGTTTTTATTATCTATTTTTATTTGATTGTTTTATTTTGCATTTTCTGCTTAATGAGTTCTGTTTTCGTTTCAATTTTTTTGATACTCCTCACACTATTGTATTGATATGTTTTTCTTTGGCTACATTAATACAATATTAGAAAGCACTATTTTTCGGATGTAATCGTGTTAGCTGATGACAAGATTATATATTTTCTAAATTTTAATTTATTTTCTAATTTTTTTTTAATTAAAATTTTTTTTCTTTTTCTTTGGGAGCACTTTATATATATATATATATATATATATATATATTACACTTTTTAAAGTGCAATAACACTTTCTGATTCAAGAAAGTATTCCCACGCACTATTATTTCAAACATAAAGTTCTTTTAAGGAAGAGCGTAACAACATTCCAGTAAAAAAAATGCTTGAATCCCATTCTTTGTAATAGTTTTCTCCTGCTTACTCCAAATTCTAACGCCAAAAATAAAAACCTAAACTCCGGAATGTACGCCTACATCTTTTTTTTTGTATTTTTAATTCTGAACTCCCACGAAATCGGAGAGAAAAACTGCTAAGAAATAAAAAGGGCTTGAAGATGTTATCGATTTCAATCCCTGCTATGATAGGAGGCCTGTAAACCCAATAAAATTTCGATTGGTCGACGAAAGATCAGCGGAATTTCATTTTTTGTTGCGTGCCAGGAATGCGAGTCAAATAGATCTCTATAAAACAGTTAATAATTTTGTCGCGATAGATTCATATTTGTCAAAATTTATATAAATAGATTCCAACAAATGTCACGAATGAGGTGGTGGTATTCATTTTCTTCTGAATTGTGTTGTAGAAATATCTGTACTGAATCTTTAAAAAAAAATTTGTGTTTTGGAATCAATTATGTTACCTCTGAACTTCTTTAGAGAAAGTGACGTCAGAACTAGGTGTTGTAAAAAATTTTTACGTTAAACATTTTACCTTGTGGAAACATTTTACCATTATAGTAGCTATATTTGTTTTCATATAAAATAAATAGATTTATTTTATATTTTTATTTCCATTCAAGGTTTCACACGGGTCTCGCAAACTTTAAAAAGTGGTGACAAAATTTAAACAAATGTTGATATTTTAAAGCACTCGTAGCCACAAGTAACCATCATTTTTTAAGGGTCTGTATGAAAATTCTCATACAGACCCTTAAAAAATGAACCTTAAAAAAATGATGGTTAGCCACAAGTAACCATCATTTTTTAAGGGTCTGTATGAAAATTCTCATACAGACCCTTAAAAAATGATGGTTAGCCACAAGTAACCATCATTCTTTAAGGGTCTGTATGAAAATTCTCAGTTAACAGATATCTCAGAAATGACAGTTACAGACTGTATGAAAATTCTCATACAGACCCTTAAAAAATGAACCTTAAGAAATGATGGTTAGCCACAAGTAACCCTCATTTTTTAAGGGTCTGTATGAAAATTCTCATACAGACCCTTAAAAAATGAACCTTAAAAAATGAAGGTTAGCCACAAGCACAAGTAACCATCATTTTTTAAGGGTCTGTATGAAAATTCTCAGTTAACAGATATCTCAGAAATGTGAATGTGTGCAGGACAGCGGATAAATATTTTCGAGTGATAGTCTTTTTAATGTATGATTCTTGGTTTTGAAAATTCGATTTATAAGGTTTTTACTCACCATTTCTTTTAAATAATTTAAATTCTTATGGGATTCGCTACCTTACTATACAGATAAACTGAGTGGGGCATTTTAAAAAGTTAACCAGAAATCTGCAAGTTTGTAGCTCTCTGCGGTTTTTTAAAAATATTTTCTTGAATCCGGAGCAGTTGGCTTCACTGATATCTAACACATCTTAAAATTTATTACCACTATTAAAAGTTTTTTAGGCACATGGAAATATGGTCACGGGTGCCAATTTTTTTTTTTTTTTTTTTTTTTTTTTTTTTTGTTTTAACCGAAAGATGTTTCCTGTTAGTAGCAAAATGCATACTTTAATGCTAATTTTTCTTTTTTAATTTAATGAATGTGACTTAATACGATTTTGATCACTGCGACAAATAAATAACTCAAAAACATACAAACACTTGATAGTCTTAATATAATTGTGTCAACCAATCCCCAACCGACATTTTTTTTTTTTTATGTGCAACACTTTGTAATGATGTAAAAAGTACTTTTCATAAATAATGAATGAGTATTGTTTCTTAAGCTGACAATTTTTAATGTGACTATCACTTAATTTTGAAAAATATTGAAATACACCATTTCAGATCAAAATATTTTTGTGTTAAGTACACAAATGCTTTATCTCACTAAAATAAATTTAAAAAATGAAATAATTAAGTTACCAACATTTATTTTTAGAAATTTGAATTTGGAAATTTCTTTGTTCAAAAGAGAAGGATCTATGAAATTTCATAGATTAAGTTATAAATGTCAAGATTTAAAACTCTCTTTCTACCAATTTAAATAAGAAAAATGTTCAAATAAATAACTTTAATTTTATTTTAATTAATTTTCGTAAGTAGTCCAAATTATAAACTTAAACCTCCCAAAAGTTTTGCTTAACACGACCAGTTTGCATATTCAGACTTTAAAACCAAAACGGGATAGCAATTTTATAACAAACGATGAAGAACCATGGTAAATTAATAAGTTCACTGTAAGGATTATAAAAAGAGGGGTATTGAATTTACTAAGTTTCGAAAAAGCTGAATCAACTATAGAATGGTTAAATCTACTTTTATCATCAAGCGAGCAAAGGAAGTAAATTTCGGAATTTTTAGTCACAGCAAAGGTTAAGAACGCGGAAAACGAAAGTATGAAATGCAGACATTTGATGGAAAATAGTGTGATTAGAATTAAAATGGGTTAATTGGGGACAAAGAAAATGCAAAATTTTTAAGATAGAAGTGAGAAAATGATCAGGGAGTTTAGTTACCCGAACATCTAAAAAAGTTTCCGTAGAATTAACTTCCGCCTCTAAAGTAAACTATATTGATGCCAACCAAGTAATCATAATTCTAATAAAAATTTAGATATTTTTTAGAAGTATGATTATTTTTACCCAACTGAATCCCAATTAATTGTGATAAATGATAGTTGTATAGATACTTATTACTTTAAACACTAATAAAACTCAGAAATTCTACAAAAACTATTGGTTTTTAAGACTTAATTTAAAACTTCATTCCCTTCAAAAATATACACAATGAAATAACAGTCGACATGTTTCAAGCGCTGAAAAATAGGCGCTCATTTTCAAGTCTTGCCAGACGTGTATGAGAAGAAGCAGAAGTGATTTGAATTACAAAGCGTAAAGTTATCAAAAATAAATGAAAGAGACAAAACTAGAAAAACCACAGTAGCCGAGAGAGAAAAATATGAAAAACAGAACAAGAGAACCTACAGTAACCGAGAGGGGCAGATCAGATGAAAAACAGTATTGAAAATGTAGCAATGCCGTAACTATTTCAACCCCAATCACATTAATTCATCTTGATGCCCTAGAACCTTGTTTCAATTATATAAATGCTGATTCCCTGATTAACATTAGTCCCCCACCACCTCCCCATAGCGCATAGAAATGCATTTTACTTAGATTTTCCCATTTCAACCACTATAGTTTTTCTAATTTTTTTCCCCACATCGTAAAAACCAGTAGAACACCAAAGTCAAATATCACTGGTTGCGGTCAGTAAGTGGGTGGGTGACCACTTTGATCAGCCTGCGTAAGGACCGAGGGTGCATGGTATTAATCCTAGTAAAACTGTTCTACCGTAAAATGCTCGACTTCGCCCACATGTCGTCGGGCTACCAAGGCAGGGGAGTCATCCCTTTCTGCAGAGGATCAAAATTGCGATGGCATGTCTTCGAATCATCCTCAGGGATGTTTCCCAGAGCATTGAAATTAGCCCATTGTGCGGCTCTAGTGCAACGTAAATAAAGTATCAACCAACTTCATTTATGTTTTGCATATTTTTTTCTCTCTCTCGGCTTCTGTGGTTTTTCTAGTTTTGTTTTTAACTTTATTTTTCCATTTTTCATTGGCAACTTTACGTTTCATACTTCAAATGAATTTTGTTTCTTTTCATTCAAGTCTAACAAGTCTTGAAAATGGTCACCTGTTTTTGAGAACCTGAAATTTGTCGATTGTTATTTTAAATTTCTGCACTTATAAATTTTTTAATCAAGTAATATCTAACCGCTTCAGTTTCTTGGGATTATTTATTTAATATTGGTGTTAAATTACAGTTTATTGATAGAATTTAATAATAAAATCTTTATCAAATCTCATTCGATTTAATGGAAAGGGGTAATGGTAGCTAAATTTTTTACAGCTTCAGCTGGGGAAAAAATCAATATTAAAATGATTTCCCCTCATAAAGACGGAAAAATATAATTAGCGAATCTAATTCAGCTTCCGAATGCGGTCTCATTAGTCTAATAGCTTCATTAGCGAAACTCAAATTTAAAACAATCATATCTTAAGATTTATCGGGTTGGTGTGCTTCGTAGAAAAATCGTTTAATTATTAAAATTCAAAGAGATAACTGACATATATATTCGTCTGTTTCGGAAAAAAATTAGTTCTTTCAACTACTAAATTAGTTACAAATTCTCGTATTAAAAAAAAAGTATTCTTTTTTGTTCAAGTGTTGCATATCACAATATCAAAAAGCAATATTACTGCAATATCACATCACAGGCAGCTCTCTTAGAATACACATTTTACAAACTGAGCGAGAACTTTAAACATCTTGATAAATAAATGAAATTTTGATTAAATAAATTACGAGTTCTCATATTTAAGAAAAAAAGTTTATTTCTCGTTCAAGTGCGCACAGCGAGAGTTGATAAATTCCAAATTTCAATATCACGATCACATATACAAGCAGCTCTCTTAGAATACACATTTTACAAACTGAGCGAGAACTTTAAACTTCTTGATAAATAAATGAAATTTTGACTAAATAAATTACGAGTTCTCATATTTAAAAAAAAAAGTTTATTTTTCTTTCAAGTGCGCACAGCGAGAGTTGATAAATTCCAAATTTCAATATCACGATCACATATACAAGCAGCTCTCTTAGAATACACATTTTACAAACTGAGCGAGAACTTTAAACTTCTTGATAAATAAATGAAATTTTGACTAAATAAATTACGAGTTCTCATATTTAAAAAAAAAGTTTATTTTTCTTTCAAGTTCGCACAGTGAGAGTTGATAAATTCCAAATTTCAATATCACGATCACATATACAAGCAGCTCTGTTAGAATACACATTTTACAAACTGAGCGAGAACTTTAAACTTCTTGATAAATAAATGAAATTTTGACTAAATAAATTACGAGTTCTCATATTTAAAAAAAAAAAAGTTTATTTCTCGTTCAAGTGCGCACAGCGAGAGTTGATAAATTCCAAATTTCAATATCACGATCACATATACAAGCAGCTCTCTTAGAATACACATTTTACAAACTGAGCGAGAACTTTAAACTTCCTGATAAATAAATGAAATTTTGACTAAATAAATTACGAGTTCTCATATTTAAAAAAAAAAGTTTATTTTTCTTTCAAGTTCGCACAGTGAGAGTTGATAAATTCCAAATTTCAATATCACGATCACATATACAAGCAGCTCTGTTAGAATACGCATTTTACAAACTGAGCGAGAACTTTAAACTTCTTGATAAATAAATGAAATTTTGACTAAATAAATTACGAGTTCTCATATTTCAAAAAAAAAAAAGTTTATTTCTCGTTCAAGTGCGCACAGTGAGAGTTGATAAATTCCAAATTTCAATATCACGATCACATATACAAGCAGCTCTCTTAGAATACACATTTTACAAACTGAGCGAGAACTTTAAACTTCTTGATAAATAAATGAAATTTTGACTAAATAAATTACGAGTTCTCATATTTAAAAAAAAAAAGTTTATTTCTCGTTCAAGTGCGCACAGCGAGAGTTGATAAATTCCAAATTTCAATATCACGATCACATATACAAGCAGCTCTCTTAGAATACACATTTTACAAACTGAGCGAGAACTTTAAACTTCCTGATAAATAAATGAAATTTTGACTAAATAAATTACGAGTTCTCATATTTAAAAAAAAAAAAGTTTATTTCTCGTTCAAGTGCGCACAGCGAGAGTTGATAAATTCCAAATTTCAATATCACGATCACATATACAAGCAGCTCTCTTAGAATACACATTTTACAAACTGAGCGAGAACTTTAAACTTCTTGATAAATAAATGAAATTTTGACTAAATAACTTACGAGTTCTCATATTTAAAAAAAAAAGTTTAGTTCTCGTTCAAGTACGCACAGTGAGAGTTGATAAATTCCAAATTTCAATATCACGATCACATATACAAGCAGCTCTCTTAGAATACACATTTTACAAACTAAGCGAGAACTTTAAACTTCTTGATAAATAAATGAAATTTTGACTAAATAAATTACGAGTTCTCATATTTAAAATAAAAAAAGTTTATTTCTCGTTCAAGTTCGCACAGTGAGAGTTGATAAATTCCAAATTTCACGATTAATTTAATTGATTTAATTGATTAACGAATTTAATTGATTTCACGATCACATATACAAGTAGCTCTCTTAGAATACACATCTTACAAACTGAGCGAATGCCTTAAACTTCTTAATAAATAAATGAAATTTTGACTAACTAAATTACGAGTTCTCATATTAAGATAAAAAGTTTATTTTTCGTTCAAGTGCATAGTACCGCACAGCGAGAGTGGATAAATTCCAGATTTCAATATCACGATCACAAATACAAGCAGTTCTCTTAGAATGCACATTTTACAAACTGAGCGAGTGCTTTAAAACTTCTAAATAAATAAATTAATTTTTTTATTGAGTGATTCAAATTTTTATTATAATATTTTATTTTGATAAATTTAATTTATTTTATTTTCATAAATTAAAAAACGAACTTTTTGTTAACTTTTTATAATTGATTTTAAATAAAGTAAATTTGAAAGTTTATAGGCCCAGTCAGATACATTCCGCGTTTAATATCAATATCATCCGTAAATTATAGCCAAAAGGAAATAAAATCGAGTGTACTGAACTAAATTGTTTACTTAAAGCAAATGTCACGACCGCCGGATACGTTTCCTTCAAAAGTTTTACATGTGTGTTTGTTGATTGCGTCACCTCCTCTTTTTGATTGGATAAAATCAACTACGTAAAAAAAAACTCATTTTTTGTCATTTTATATTGTTCAACATGAGAACAATATAAACACATAGTTTTGTTTTTAAAAAGATTTATAGAATAAATATAAGAAAAATGGAAGAAAAAAATGCGCAGAAGTCTTATCTAACATTAAGGCGGTAGCCAGTGTGAACGTAGTCATAGTATTAACAGCTGCTACAATCGCGCAAGAGATAATGAAGGAGATCTGTAAAAACTACCGGATAGAATATTTTGACATTCAACAGCGATGGAGGTTAGAATACAGATGAATATTCGCGAATCTTCAGCTAGTTAGAACACCTGCTTCCCGAGGAATATAATCGCATGCGTTTTCCATTTCTATCATAGCTGTCAAATATTAATAGATTTTGGCCATTCGAACATGTAGAATTCAACAAAATACTCCCATTGTGATGTGAATATATCTCTAAATTGTGAAGCGTACAATTTTGTGTACTTTATCACAAATACATCCAGTGAGAGCATCAATGCAATAGTTAAGAACTTCTTGAACTTAGTTAAAATTGCAGTTTGTGTATTTATATTAGTGATTTGGAGCATCAATGAAAAATTTAAAAACTTCTGAATTTATTTGACTTTTGAGCATTTGTAACTACATATTGATTCCGTGATTTGGATCATCAATGCAATATTTAAGAACTTCTAAAACTGAATTGACTTTCGAATATTTGTAACTAATTTGGCATTGCGGAACGAAATATATCAGTATGGGTCTCATCAATTGGTGTCAAGATTGTTGGATATTAATGATGCGTACAAAACCGCAGTACCTGTCAGTACTTGGTCGAAAGCGTAGTAGTATTCGCTCTCCAAGCAAAACAAATATCGGCAATGAAACGGATGGTGGAATGAGTATGGGTTCAACTATTTGTTTGATAGTTATGTGCTGTAGTCTTTCATTTGGAGTTGTTTTGCTTTTGATAGAAGATGTTGTTCTAAATGCTTCAACGCTGTTAATTCCATTAATAATTGCGTCAATCTGTGCTGTAACCGGAGGTAAGTTAGAAACATCATTATTTATGTATTTTTTTTTTTTTTTTTGTATAATTAGCAAAAAAAATTATGGTACTATTTTAGTAGTGGTTAAACATTAATACGCTTACCATTGGTTTTTAAAGCGGGAATTATAACTAAGACGTTTGAAATATTTATAATTTAAATATAAAAAGTATGTTTAAATTTACCATGAATTTTTAAAATAACGTAATTTTAAAATAAGTCTCTATTCACTTCAACTTTTATAAATTTTCTGTCACTTTCTTTCTTGTTTGTCTTCGGTTTTAAATTAGGATTTTCTTGCAAAGAGAAAAAACCTGCAAATATATTATTTTAATAAACTAATAATATTTAATTAAGCTGTATGAATTTATAAGACGTTATTTTACATGATTTAGAAAAATTAATGCTTTAGTACCAGTGCAATATAATGTGATCTGCTTTGTTGGGTAAAACTTTAAAAAGTATCAAAAATATCTTAAAATATAAATAAAAAATTAGGGTATAAAAATGATCGAATGTAAAATTACTCTGTCATCCATTTGTTTAAAAAAAATTTTTATTGAGTTACAAAATAGTACGCAAAATTATATAGTTTTCTCACTACATGATTTCCCACAAACAGATATAATTCAAAACTCGAACCAGCTATAACATTGAAAGTAGCTTGTAATTAATATAAATATTTTATATTAATTAAAAATATTATTTAATATGTTAGGAAAATATAGAGAAGTAAAAAATTTAACATTTAACTTAATTCTAAATTTTAATGCTTTAGCCTCCCAAAAATTTTGAAGATGAAGTGAAATAATGTTGAAGATAATCAGTTAATTTTTCATACATTATATCTATATTTTAAGCTCATTGGGGTACTGTTTACTATATCGAGAAATACTGGTTTGTAGGCTGATCAGGGTACTCCCAAAACTAATAAAACCAGTAGTTTGTAAGCTTGAAAACTCATTGTTTTACTTTTCCCATTATTGAAAATATTATTTCTGTTAGGGAATCCCTGCGAGGGATTTCTGTTCTCAGAATATAAAATTCGAAAGTCAGTTTTCAAAGATCCATTTAGAAATTTTACTACCAGTTTTTTGGTTTTGGGAGGACACTGATCAGTTTAATATTTGAACTAATTATTATGATGATGTAAACTTTTGTAGAGCGCAGGGAAAAAGGCGGACCATCTTGAATAACTTTTGATTTCATGATCAGATCATCACGTTCTAGGACTCAACCTTTATGGTGCGAAGGGATGACTTCAATATGCAAATTAGTGCAGACGATATTTTAAGTTATCAAATCAGACATAAGAACGCTCATTCTCTGAAAACGCTTACCTTTTTTTCCGACGTATTCGGATCACTGACCCCCTAAATATAGTGATACAGCAATCTAAGAAATATGGTGCAACAGTTTGGTCATAACAGCGGTCTAAAGTTTGGACCCCTTAATATTAATTTTATTCTTTGTATATTTCGTTATATCTATAGAACTTTTTAAGCGAATTGAAATCTTTTTACTCACTATTATAAAATTTGTTTATCCAAAGATAATTCGATGCAATATATAACTTTTAGTATATATTTATTAGTTTTCATTATTTTATTTAATAAAAGTTGGAACAAAATACAAAATCTAAGCGAAATCGGTGGAGTAACGAAATCGAATTAAGAAAAAATCGGATTTTTTAAGTTTCGATTTCTCAGGAATTATTCGTCCGATTTTACTCAAATTTTGTATTTTGCCATACAAAATTACATTCTTTAAAATAATATACTACAAATTGTATACCCTATTATTTTATTTTTTTTCAACTATTGTTAAATAAAATAATAAAAAATAATAAATATTAACTAAATACTAAATCTTTGAAAAAACAAACTTTATAATTGTGTGCAAAAATTCCCTTGAAAAGTTCTTGATGTATGGCAAAATACGAAAAAAGTAAAATTAGCAAACTTTGAACAAACTATTGGGAATATATTTCTCAAATTGCGGCTACCCCTACATCTTAGGGGACAAAAATCCGAATCCGTCGAATAAAAGTTATGTTTATTCACAGAAAATGCGTATTCACAGAAAATGCGTCTGATTTCGTAACTTACAATATCAACTGCGCTAATTAATTATCATATTTTTTTATGGCTGGGATAGCTTGGTTTTTAGGGCATTGGGCCCATATCCAAGAGGTCGTAAATTCGATCCCTGCCGGCCGAAGACTCCCCCCCGTGTAGTAAATGGTGACTGTTGCACGTTAACTTTGTCGGGTCACAAAGTCCTCCATGGTCCCATATTAAAGAAAATGTAACTTTGGGGATACTGATTTAGAGATGTGTCGTTCTCTGGTTCAGGTCAAAACTACGATCTGTAGACGAATGGATGTATGAATGGGACCGCCCTAAAAACTGACTGTGATGTGTGTGTGGCTGAAGTCGTACTCTTGATCATAGATGGCGCCACTTAAAAACAAGAAACGCGCTCTCTCCCTTTAATACGCTTGGTTTCACCAAGCAGGCTTGCTGATATTGGCCAGTGGCATTTGAAACAATAACAACATTAGCATGTATGAGGTCACCCTCTTGAACCATTAAGATTGAGTCCTAAAACGTGTATTAGATCAAAAGTTATTCAGGGCTGAAAGTTTTATTTTCAATTTTTCACTCGGTACATAATTTCTATAGTGTTCATCCTCATCATGCTAGATTTGCACTTGCAAACAACCCTCTTTTTCTTCCCTAACTAAGATGGAGGTGCAAATACATGGGTACACCATATTCAAGTTTACATAAACATAAGCCGTTAATATGTTCTAATTGTCGCTAAAAGGTTTCTACCTTCAAAAGAAAGGAAAAACTGATATGGTTTCAGTACTAGTTTAGATCTATTCCATAAAAGTATCAGAATGATCCCAAATAGAATAATTTTGCTCCTGTTTTTGAAAAATTAATCTTGATAATGACATACTTGCCTTAAACTTTTATAACAGTAAAAAAAATCATATGTATTCTTCCAAAGTATTACGCTTCTGGTTTGCGTGAAATGACATTATATATAGAGACTTAAAAATAGATAAGATCAACAACCATCTCCAGAGACGAAACACGTCAATTTTAAAGGAAGCCACTAGTAGTACTAAATGTGTGTTCAACAAAATCTTTGATTTTTTACTCATCCATAACAATATCAAATTTAGCCTGGCGACTGCCATTTTCTCCGAGTGACGGCTTCATGTCTAGACAATCCAACCTCCATTCTATTAAGTTAACAACTCTTACAGATAGACTGCATCAGTTTGCATAGATGAAACCTTGGGGAGAGGCGAGAAAGAATTGCAGAGATTCAAAACATCTTGTTTATGATTTGGACTGGTATAAATATTGTATACAGTCCTCTTCCAACCCTAGATTAATTTTTCTTTATAGTGTTTATTTTTTCATCGTATAGATTTGCTGTTGCAAGTTCCATTTTTCCTTTAAATTTAATATTCGATGAAACAGCAGATTGTTCTTAGGTTTAGGTACTCTGTATCCAATGTTACATACTAAGAATATTTGTGTCGAAATAAGAGTGTTTCATTACAGATCCATTGAACTGTCATACATGTATTATGACATTTTTCAAGTTATTTCCAATAAACGTCAACAGGAAGCGTCTTGTTTACGATCTGAACTATTATAAATATTGTATACAGTCCTCATCCTACCCTAGATTAATTTTTCTTTATAGTGTTTCATTTTTTCATCGTATAGATTTGATGTTGCAAGCTCCATTTTTCCCTTTAAATTTAATTTTCGATGAAAGCATATAGTTCTTAGGTTTAGGTACTCAGTACCCAATTTTACATAGGAATATTTGTGTCGAAATAAGAATGTTTCATTTCAGATCCATTGAATTGTCATACATGTATTATGACATTTTTCAATTTATTTCCGCAAATTGTCTATCCACCATATACAAGGTGGACAGGGAAAAATTTAAGAAGTGGTAGAGAGAGATTAACGAACAAATTGTTTTCATTAATTTATACCAACCAAACTATATTTGCAAATTAAAGAAATACATCTAGATGTTAAAACTGCCCAAATCATCTTTTTTTAAAGAAAAAAAATCGAGTTGAATTAAAAAAAAAACATTGTACATTTCTTGAAACATTTTTCCTCCTTTTATGAGAGATTTTTCTTGAATATTTCAAGTGGTACTAAATTTTGTATTTTACGATTTTATTTTTTATTTAATAAATGTCATTTACAGTGATTCTGACCACCACTACATATGTACAATTTAAACTAATATCGATCTATAAAAATTTATAATAATGAAGTTAAGGGATGGCAAAATTAAACGAATTAATTTTATTTTAATTATTATTATGTTACCACTTGAAATATTGGCTTCCACATATACAGTTTGTCTACGGTAAGAACTCCCTCCGACACAAAGTCTGAAGCAGTCTACTGCTATTTTTAAGCCTTCCTTTTTCTCTAAAAGCTGATGCTAAATAATCAGAGATCCAATTTTCTGTTAGAGAGATATGCGGAAAAAATTAAATGATGATTGTACATTTATAGAATGAAAATTATTTTCTTTTCAATAATTTTTTTTCGGACAGAATACAATTTTAACTTCAAAAACTGAAAAAAATTCTTACTTTTATAAACGCAGACGCTGCACATACGAACATTTAAGTTCACTGTTAAAGAGAGACGGAAAAAAATATAAAAAGTAAAATAATGATAAAATATAATGATTATCTGAATAGAATGTTTTTGTTTTTTTTTATAAATAGTTTATCTGATTTTTGTATTTTATCACAGACGCAAAGAAAACTAACGTCTAATATAATTCAACTTCAACGTCTAATATAATATATTATATTATGTATATTATGACTTTTTTAAATGTAGACGATTTTTAATTATTATAAACTCGAATTAAGTTTATATAAATTGAAAATCGTGATAAGTTTACTATTAGAGAGGTATAGGAAGACAGAAATTAAAAATAATTTCATAGTATGAATACCTAAATGAAATGTATTTTAAAATCATTCATTTAAGTCTGACTGCGAAGCCATAGGCTGCGGGTTCAAATCCCGGTCTGGACATGGATGTTTCTCTCTCTCTTTGCGCTGTCCTCTGTTGTGTGTGTGTATGATGTGTGAATGTGGCCCACGCTATAAACGGGTTTGTGGCAGTGTGGCGTGGGTGCTCGCCTCCGTGACTTTGGTTCACAGGTGCCCACTGGGTAACGCGAAATGAGCAACAATTCCGGCATAGTATGGCGAAGAACGAAAAGTTCAGTGCCTGCCGTAAAAGAAAAGAAAAAAAAAAAAAAAAGATTCATTTAACATTTATTATCTATCAAGGGCGTCAGATACTAAATTTCAAATTCTGAAGCATACCTATATTCTAAACACAGGCGCTCCACCCTTGAACTTTACGTTTACTATTTTAGAGAGATATGGGATAAAATATAAAAATAAGATAGTGATTGCTTATTATAAATTAATATATTAATTATGAATTACATTACTAATGTAAAATGTATTAGCAAATTAATTGATATATATATATGTACAGTAGAGCGCCGATTATCCGAACCCTTATTATCCAAACGTCCAATTATCCGATCTATGTCTGAATTTTTTTTTTTTTTTAAAGTTTTGAATAATTTTTAACTTATCAACGATTTTTCTAAATTTCTGAACCAGTAGATCTTTCGGATGAAAAGATGCCAGGTTATGCAGCAGAAGAAATAGAAGACTGATATCGGGACACTGAAAACGTCCCAATATATATATATATATATATATATATAAAGCACACGTGAATGCTAGTGTAATTTTGAAATCTAAAAGCTTTACTAAATTTTTAAACGCAGACGCTTCGTAATTGAGCATTTCGAAAGAAGTGTGAGGAAAAATTATGTATTTAAATAAGAATAACTAAATTGAATTTATTTTGTAATTATTTCCTTTTTATTATGCATGACAAATGATTACTATACTGAATTAATATCGAAATCTAGAGCGTTAATAGTTTTTTTTAAAAAAATACAGGCGCTGTGCACGCGAACATTAAGTTCACTATTAGAGAAGTAAGGGAGTAATATATAGATTTAAATAATAATTGTTAAGCGTGTATAGCTAAACGGAATGTATATGCAAATTATTTTCTTCTTTATTATGACAGACTGTACTAAAGTAATTTTTTAGTCAGGCACTCCTAATTTTCTAACATACATATGCTGCGAATTCAAATAATAAGTTTACTACCCCTCTCATTAGAATATATTTTATGTATTTGAATAGCAGTACAACTTCATCAATCAGTCACGTAATTCTAAGTTCAAGCCCCGTGGTTTGTTCAAGAAAGCTTCTGTGTACATAATAACAGCAGGAGGAAGCCGTAAATAAATGAGATGAGAGTGCCCCCATGATAGGTAATGTTATGCACGTGTAGAGGTTTGTCTCACCGCAGGTAAAACGCACCTGTTAACTGTCTCAGCTGTCTCTTTAATCGCCGAACAATAAGAACCTTATCAAGAAACATGTTGAACGTTTACTAATGGAATCTTTAAGGAATAACAAGAAGAGATTTTATTTTTAATCTCAACCATAAAAAAAGACATAAATTCTGAAATCACAGAATCTTTATCAATGGATACTGTAATTACTAAAAGATGTTAAAATGAATCGGAAAATTAGATTTTATTTTAAATGTAACCAGAAAAAGATATGAATTCTGAAATCACAGAGAAAACTGTGGAGCAATTATTGAGGTTAAAATTAACCACAAAAAGATGTTTTATTTTAAATCCAACATTAATGCTCGCTCCACTAATCTTATCGCATCCCACGCCAGCAGTTTCGAATTCTTGCAAATACATGATTGCTTAGGCATGGTTCTTGAAGGTAATTCTAATGGGACCACGCACAAAATCTATGATAGAAATACAAACCCTTCAACTAGAGATAATAAGCTATATAAAAACATTTTTGGATTAATTCATTTAATTTTAGCAAAGTAACTCGTAAAATTATTAGATTATCAGTCGAGATTCAGAAAAAAATGCGTATACGTATAATTGCATTAACTGAAGTATTTTCTGAAATGCAAATAAATTATTAAAAAAACTGGCAACTTTTCTCCCTGAGGCAGTGGAACACAGGACCACTAACATTATCATAAATTCCATATCGCTTTGTTGGGGTTTTCTAAGATACCGTATAGACGACACTTCGTAGCATTAGTATTTAAAATTTCATTTTCTGTTTGAATAAAAATTTTAAAATACAAAATTATAAATTTTTATATGAATTAAATTGGATCGATCAATTTAATTCAAAATTTGAATATCGGTGATTGAAATTATATTGTTAACTTATAGTTATAACACAATCATTTAAGTTGTAACACATAATTCAACTAAACTGATAGATTTTTTTCATATATAAAGCTTAATAACATGAAAAGAGCACAAATGACGTCACATAAATCGACATTATATAACCGACATATGATCCGTTAATGAAGAACATTCTTCAGTATCGAAACAAACACAGAATGAGAAAGGGAAACAGAACGAGGAAGAAGAAAATAAAAACAAGTTACAATAAAGAAAAATGAAAGTTCTCCCAATAAATGATAAGGAAGACAGAAAGCTAGATCAAGACAATAAAACTTAAGAAAAGGTAAGAGAAAAGGTGTAGCAAAGCCAAACAATGCGAAAAGAATATAAATAAAGACAGGGAAATAAAATTTTTTCAGTGTATAAGCACAAAATGAAAACACGCCATTTATATCTATCATCTTCGTTTGGTTATTTTGTTTGGTCTTGTTTCCCCTACCCATTCGGTCCCCGTTCCTTTTTCTAATTGCAACTGGTTTGTAATTTTTTTTTTTTTTTTTTTTTTTTTTTTTGTTGCATCTCTGCGCTTCTAGCTTTTATTCCGTGTTTCGTCATTGAAAGAAGTTTTTTTTTCTTCCAATGCCCACGTGGGCATCATACAGGTATCTAAAGGGCAGATTTGTTGGCCACTCTTTCAGGGGCACCATATTAGGTGGTACAACGTTGCTCCCACAGTAAGGACAGATAGTACATAGAAGGAAAGAACATCCATGCCTTGCCCGGGATTCGAACCCAGAACCTTTCTGATGCTAGTGCAGTTCCCTAACTCCTACACAGGCCGGTCGACTCATTGAAGAAAGTTCTTCGTTATAAAACCAAAATTGTGCTCTTTGTTTAGCTTGAAACACAAAGCGCCTAAGTTAACATTTCCTTCATTTGATTTCTTTTTCATGTTGCAGGTCTATGCTTGGCCGAATATATTTCTCAACAGTCTCAAGAAGTCCCGTCTATCTACAGCTGCTGTTATCAATATTCGAGTGAAGTCCTGGCTTTTTTTATAGGTTGGTCATGGCTCTTTTCCCAGTCAGCGATGGTGGCTACATTTTGCAAAATTTTAGTACTTTTTGTCAATCACTGGACTGATAATATACTCTTAAAGACACTAGAAAAAACTTTCTCAGTCTATGCGGATGCTATTCCATGCATTATCTTCATATTGGCCATTTCCATTTTCATCTTCTCAGGATTTGGGGAGACTGCAGTATGGTATATTGTGTTCATGCCCATAGGTTTTCTTCTGCTTGTGATAGCTATAGCACTTACTCACTTAGCGAACAAAGATGCCTTTTCTTATGGTGGTAGTTGGTTACAAATCAAGAGTATCGATAAGGTAAGCATTCTTTATTTTTGTATGAATTTTAGTATGGTCAGAAATAATTCAGTTATGTCAATTCCGGACTTCTGTTGCGAAAAATGCAACTCATACAGCACAACTCGTCCATTAGACATCTTGATTTCTTTCACAGAGTCCAGTAAACATCATAGAGGAATACTAGACATTTTTCATAGCTTATTCATGGATGATCGATCATGGTTACATTTTTTACCAGTGTAAAAAATTACCCTTATGAAAAGAATGTTAGATCATTTATACTTAAAATAGTTTAATATGTTTTAGAGTTAGCTAACAGTTAAAAATTTCAGGTCAAATTTTCAATCATTAAATTATTCTTGAATTACGTAGGCACAGTTTTGGTTAATTAAAAAAATTTTTTAAATAAAATATCTTCATTTAAAAAAAAAAAAAAAATCATGTGGTTCAGTTCTTAACCCATTAACAGTCTAAATTCTTGTTCCCTTTCTTGTATTTTTTCGCGAAAAGATAAATTATTTATTTCTTAATTTTATTTTACCTAAACAAAGACATCCGGTGTTCACTAAAATATATTAATAACAGTAGTTATACGCTGAGGTGTCAAAAGTTATGGGATAGTAACATGCAAATATACAGATGGCACTTTGCGTACAAAATGTTTATATGGGTAGTGTACTGGCAGGACTTTTATCTGTATTCAAGTTATTCATCTGATAATGTTCTTGATGTAATTATGACCGCAAGACGAGAATTAACAGGCTTTTAACGTGAAATGGTAGTTGGAGCATAGAGCTAGACGCAAGGGACATTCCATTTCGAAAAATGAGAGGGTTTTTAACATTCATTGATTTACAGTGTCAAGAGTGTGCCGCGAATACTTACTTATCCTACTTCGTTCCCGGTGGCACATACTGCCCTTATCTTCTTGCGTCAGCTTCACTCGTTTTTTTGCACAAGATCTCGCCTGTTTTCTTTCTCTTACACTTTTCTTCCCCGTGTTAGCATGAGTCAGCCTCATTTTCGTTTGTCTTCTGGTGCCCACGTTAAGGCTACTGATGGTATTCTTCAAGAAGGTATTCTCAATACGTGACCCAAGGATGGCGCCAGACTTTTCCCGACAGGGGGTTCAATCTCCCCCCACTAGGGGGGCTCAAACAAATTAATTCAAAATATTAAAATTTAAACGCATTTTATACTTTAATAATTTTTTCAAGCGTTTCTAAGAAGCTAAAATCACTAATTTTGATACCATAATTTGCAGATTCATTTTAATGTAAATTGCTTTTTTTTCTATCATCGATGTATTTTGCACTTATATTTTGAAATTTACCACACATTGTTAGCTTAAAAATTACTTCTGTAATAAAGAAAAATTGTTGTCGCAGTCACCGAACTTTCTGAAAATTTTCTTACTTTCATAGCGCAAAAATTATTCGATAATAATAATTCGAAATTTTATGTACATTTAACGAAACGTTTAAAGAACATTTTGATGCGAAAATGTTATTTTTGTAAGCATCGATTGGCTTTTGAATAATTTAAATGTTAAATTCAATTTTTTCTTCTGTACCGCGTATTAGAGTTCAGCTTTGCAAATAAAGCTATATGTGCATTTTTTGCAACCACGTATTCTATCTAAAGAAATCATGCCCCGGCAATTTTTAAGTTAGTCCCGATAGGGGGCCAATGCCCCCCCCCCAGACCTCCTTCGGGCGCCACCCTTGACATGACCTATCCATTTCAATTTTCCCTTTCTTTTTATACTGATGATGATTGGTTCTTGCCGGGATTTACAGTAGAGTTTTGAATTTGATATGGACTGAGGCCAGAATATTTTTAGACTATTTCTCAAACATCTGTTTGCCAACTACTGAACATCTTGCTGAACATCTGTTTGCCAACTACTTTTGTACTCTGAAGTCTTGTTGTTTTCCATGTTCCTGACCCATACAGCAGTACACTCCTTACCATTAACTTACAAATGTTAATTTTCGTTTTTAGCATCAAATTATTTGATCTCAAAACTCTTAAAAGTTTTTTGAAACAAAATTGAGCTTTTGCAACCGCGTTTAGCAACAAAAATTGCAACCGCGAGTGTCTAATTTCAGGCATAACCTTTCACCATGGACAACATAGTAGCCGACCGCTTGCATTTACCCACCGGAGACCTCACAGGTGTGCATAGAATTTTCAGTGTTAGCAGACAAGTGCCATTGCGTGAAATAACCGCAAGCATCAATGCGGGACAGTGTGGCAAAAATGGCTGTAATGGGATATGGCAACAGAAGACCTACCCGAGTGCCTTGACTGACATCACGTCTACTGGCTCTTCTGGGCTCGTGATCAAACTGGTCGGACCCTAGATGACTGGGAAACTGTAGCTTGGTCAGATGAGTCCCGATTTCAGTTGTTCAAAGCTGATGAAAATGTTGGAGTCTGGCGCAGACCCCACGAAGCCAAGAACTCAATTTCTCAACAAGGTGCTTTGTAATGTACTGGTAGATCTATAATCATGTGCTCTGCTTTTTTTGTGGCATGTACCGGGTTATTTGGTCTGATTGCGCCGATCATTTACTTTAAATGCATATGTTCGGAGACCCAAACAACGATGGACTTTTTATGGATGAATTTTTTTTTTAAATTTATTTTTTTCACTGGGCCCCAATTGTTCGCGACTGGTTTGAAGAACATTCTGGACAATTCCAGCGAATGAATTCGGCCACCTAAATCGCTCACCATAAATCCCGTCGAATAAGTATGGGATTTAATCTATAGAGGTGACTCCGTATACGAGAAATCTTGCAACCGCAACACTTTCGCAATTATGGACTTATATTTAAGCTGCATATTCTTGCAAAAGATTTTCCAATTAGTTTTTGGCAAATGCCACGTCGAGTTGCTGCAATTCGTTCAGCTAGAAAAGGACCGACACGATATTAAGAGGAATCCCATGACTTTTGTCAACTCAATGTGTTTTAGTCAGAAACTATAAAACTGCATTATTTTTATATATCTAAAGTGGTAACTGCACTAGAAATCATGAATTTAGCTTCAGCGCTGCTTCCCTGCCACTTTCCCCCTCAAAAATATACTTTATACATCACTTGAAAATGAAGCATAAATACTCGAAAAAAGGCAAAACAAAACCTCTACTTTCAATTTATCATTTTTACGACTGGAGTTGAGCCCTAGTCTCGGCACTCCGATTTGGTAAATCATTTCCGTTTGCGTATACATGTTAACGGAAAATGAATTAAGAAATTCGCATATGATGGGGAGGCAGTATTTTGATATGTTTCAAATTGCTGCTCAAAATTTAGTTTTTATTCAAAACAAATAAACGTTCTATTACAGGATTTATAAATTGTGCCTATTTTCCACTTATATCACGCACGAGAATACTTATGAACTGTTATTTTTTCCTCGGATGATTTTTTTTCAAAGAGTAGTGAAGACATAATCGAATTACAATTAATAGCAAATATATTATTAATTTTCATCTGAAATTAGGCACATCATCGTAATTCGTTTTACTGTCATAGTCATATGGTTGTTCGCTGCCTTAAGGTCTGGAAAGGGTATTTTACTTCTTCATCATGTGTTAATTTATCTTGAAGTTGTTTTACGAAGATTGCAGGATCTCGGCACTTTCGATTCGTCGGTATTATGAGTCAAATAATTAAAAGCGATATAATATGTGATATATGAAACGAAGATGAATAAAAGAAAAAGGGAGGACGTATGCAAGTACAATCCTAGAGATCAGGAAAACCACACCAGAGGTGTGGTGTGCATAAACATCCAAAAGGGTAAATAGTGGTGTATGATACATGAAATAAACAATTAAAATATATCTGGTTAAATAATAAAACACACTAAAAACGGGCTACGTACAAGGTAACGTGAAAGATACGTACAAAAAAGTGAGAAAAACAACGGGAAAATAGATACAAGATTAAGTCTCAAACTAAAACGCATGTGACCTCTAAACAACGGTGAGATAAGGATCTAACATAGGGACCCTTCCCCTCACCGAATTATTATTTTTATATATTATGCGTTTGTATATTCTATATGTAGTGGTGATTAAAATTATTTAAAATTAAATTTATGCATCAAAAAATTTAATAGAATATCATAAAACTAGTTACCATTTAAAATATGAAAATAAAATCTTTCGGAAAAAATTGATAGCTGTGTAGCAGATTATTTTCATTATCATTGATGCGAATTGTATTAAAAGAAAAATATTATCTTAAAAGCCAGAGTATCATCCTAGGAAGAGGGGAGTCTTAGAGGTTTAGGTTTCACTATGTAGTGACCAATGGCATTATTGTGGCGATTTGGTCAGCATTGCACCCCGGCCGACTTTACTTCATAAAATAGCAGATATCCAATGTTCCGAAACTGGGTAGATAATAGGCCGTTCCACTTCTTTACAATTACAGCTCAGTGTCACCGGGACTTCAAATTGAATAGGTAGCTTTAACCTTTTACACTCCGATGTCACCTTAAAGTAAATATTGAAAGACACTACTCTAAAACTCAAAATATCTTCATTATTAGTACTCACATTATTTAAATTTATTACTAATTATTATCAATTCAAATAATTTTAGGAATTATATGAAAATATTGTATTATGCAGTTCGAATGACTTAATGTTTACATTAGTCCAAATAGCATATTAAAGTACTCTGAGTGCAACAGGTTGAAAAAAAAGGTTGCATTTAAAAATATTTAAATTTAATCTTAAAAAAATCTAGAAAAAATTGGAACATACTTTTAAAATAAAAACAGGATTAGTACTGTCTTTAAATAAAATTAAAATATTGGTAACGCAACAAAGTAGAATTGAACAATTTTAGCGTGTTCATAATTTCCACAATAAATTTATAATTCCAAGTGCTTAAATGCATAGATGTGAACCAGTGGTTTTTAAGTTCTTAATTCAAAAGTGAAATCTGTTATTAACATTTGAAACTTGTTTGCAAAATATATGGAGCCTGTTTTCCTTTTTTTTAAAGCATCAAACGAACCCTGCAGAAAGCCTTACAAAAAATTATGTCGAACAAAATGTCGTCAACAAAAGTTCTATGAACTTTAGCTTTGTGCTACCAGGACATCAAAATGGTTGTAATCTTTTTCTTTATGTTGAATAACATAACATAGTTTTTCTTTCACATTTGGAAAAAACTTAAAATAAATAACACATTCGAGTTCAGCACCTTTATAACTATAATTTTTTTTTGGTCTGAATATTTTTTTAATAATAATTTGTTTATATATCTTATCATAGGTACTCACTGGTTCGTGCATATGTTTGTTGTTTTTCATTGGTCCTCAAAGCATATTAAGAGTGTCACAGAAGCAAGTTAAACAGAAAGTCACCGTAACGCTAGGATTGCTGAATTTTATTACGTTCTTCATTCTTCTTGTTCTACTAACAACCTCATTTCAGTCTGGAAAGATTCTAGACATACAAATGCCACCAACAAATCCATTAACTCTTGCCATAAACATAATACTCGTGATCTGCATCTGTATAATGACAGTGGAAGCTTTTTATCCATTATATTTTCTTATCGAAGATATGTCATCTGATGGACTTCTATTCAGAAACTTTACTAAGAAATGGAAGCCATGTTGTTTCCCAGTCGCTTCTGCCACAGTCCAACTACTGACTGTGCTTTCAATCATAGTTTTGGATGTCTTCCTAAGTTTGAAGCAGCTGTTGGCTTTGTCAGTGCTGTTTCCACTCATTGTTCATACTTTGATACCACTATTAGTCCTGAATCAAAGGTGAGTATACAAACTTAATACTTTATAGGTAGCAATATTATACAGGATACTTTGTAATGACAGCTTTAACTACATATTTTTTAAATCCTTGTAAAAAAATAACTTTGCAAAGAAATGGAGGCCAAGTTCTACCGTCGCTTCCTCCACAGTCTTGTGCTTTCTGTCATAAATTTTGACGTCTAAGTTTGAAAAAGCTGTCTGCGCTGTTTCTGTTTATTGTTCATGCGTTGTTATAACTATATTAGTCCTGAATCAAAGGCGAGTAACTTAAAAAGACTTTAAAGGTAGCAAAGTTTTACATGGTATTCTGTATTGACCGCCCTATTTACGCATTTCTAAAATCCTTGTTATTTTTATGAACGGTGTTGAAGAGCAGTCTCATTTTTTTGGTTTGCGGCTATCAATGTTTATCTCCGTAGCATTGTAATTTTGAACCCAACTTAAGCAAACAAAAAACTTGTATCTAAAATAACTTGTGGTAATATTTTAATTATTGGTTTTTAAATTTATTTAAAATCGTTTCGATCACCTCTGCACATAAATAAATCCATCTTATATGTAAATGCAAGTTATTCAAATGATAGTTTATGTTTAAGTCTAGACAAATAAAAAAAAAATTTTTTTAATCTAAATCAGAGTAAATTTTTCAACAAAAATTAAGCACCCTTTTGCGCATTTTTTAAGCACTTGAAAAATATTTTTACTCGTAAAATATCATAATTGATGTGCGCACTAATAAAAAATTTTCCTTCCTATTTTTGAAAGTTCTTCATATACATCATAACAAAATGAAAAATAATTTTAAAGACTTTTCATGATCATGATAAAATAACTCAAATTCATGAATTAAAAAAAAAAAAAAAGAAAAAAAGAAACATAAATATTTTTTGTATACAATTATATTTGTTTGAATTAGCGCAAATTTTTTTTTCTTTAAATAATATGAGAATAAGGCAAAATATGCAACAACAAAAAATATTTAAAAGATTTAAATTTTAATTAATTAAAACTAAGAAAAAATATTAATTTAATTTAAAGACACAATAAACTATTGTCAGCAATTATTGAGCAACAAATTTTCTAGATCGCGGATTCTTACTTTTTTTTTTTTTTTTTTTTCTTTAAGATGCAGGAAAACCGTATCGATCAGGAAAAAAAAAAAAAAAATGGTTTCATTTGGGAAAGTGCGTTTCTGTGCCCCAATTTGTAACTTTAATGAGCATATTTAAAGTTAGACTCGCAAACTATTATAATTATACATCTTATTACGTTTAAATCCGATCTCTTGGCGAAAAGTTATTAAAGCACTCTTTTTTTTTACAAAAAGTATCTTGTTTTGGGCACTGTATATGCATTTATTTATCTATCTATGTATATATTAGATACACTGTGTATACTATATATTTCATGTATTAAAATCTTTGAAGAAAATAAAAATTATTTTTGAGGGTCACAAATTAATATTTATGTAAGGAGGAAAAAAAAAAAAGGAATTTATAAAAATCTGACCATAATCTATACCAATACCATAATCTATGTCAATACCGTAAACGTGGAATTAAAATATTAAAAACCAGTTTATATAAAAGTAAGTGGTTGTAAAGGCGATTGTTTTGCCAATTTTGGAATTTTTTTCAGTCAAAGAAACTGGGTGTTTAATTATTTTAGCACAGCCATAAGTGTCTGAAAAGGATAGGGAAGTTCACTAGTAAATTAAATATATGTTATAAACGAAAAAATAAGTGACACAAACAGTTTAAACTAAATGGCGATCGAAATGGGCTACAGGTGGCGTTGAGCATAACTCTCTTGTCTCTACCTATGGCAACACTTCGCATGCTTTTACCATTAGCGCGTGGAGAGTCATAGGAGAAGGAAGCACGTTAGTTTCTGTCTTGATTTTTAAATAGATTAAAAACTTTTCCATTCGGAAACTGAAAACTACATTGAACATAGTTTAAAAAAAAAATAGTAAAAATAATAGTTAAATTATATAGATATAAACATAAAATTTAAAAGTTTTACTCTTATCTATCCTTTTATTTTTTAAAAAAGAGTAAAGAGATAATTTTTATCATACATTTAAAAATATTCCTACATTTAAAATTCATATGATTTAAAAATACAGATTACAGGCATAACAGATTTCGCCTGGTAAATTCAGAGGGGTGAATACTTACCGTAAACATGGGTCGCAAAAAACGCATGCAGACTGAATTAAGAGGAGTCCATTGCATGACCTTTGCCTGGTCTCAATCGAGGCGACTTTTTCCTATGGAGTCATTTTTATGCGACGTCTGTGGGTACAACGTAAGATTGCATAACGTAGATTGTCTTCGCTTCAGCAGATATCAAAAATCATACCTGTTTATCATAGAATGCCATAGAAAATCATATCATAGAATGTCTCCGTTTTACGTTAATCGAAAGAATGTGTAATGAAGTCGTTGAGCCACTTCGAACAACTTGTAATAAATTAGTCAAAAAATTTTTTTGCTGTTATCAAGTTTGTGGTACCTTTTATAGGTTTTTTTCCAACGTAATGTCAAAAACCTGAATTGGTTTTTCGCGATTTTCACCCTCAATGTTTTATTTGATAAGTTTTCAACTTCTTGGCACCTTTATCACCCCTATAAATTTAACGGTCGAATGTTGTAAGACCCTGAGCATTCTCACGAATGTTACGTTCAAGAAAAAATTGAGATGAGGTAGATACTTTAAGGGGATTTAGAATAATATAACGAATTTGTGTATCTACGGTCCAGCAAATATTTGCATATTAAAAGAAATATGCCTGCAGAAATTCAGAATGTCATTTTCTACATGCAATCAAATTGAAAACTGTAAAATTTCGATCAACGTTAAGAAATATGTCACCATTCTTTTCTCTCCAGACCTTAACAATCCTGGTTGTAGTCGTCACGGTGGTGTTGTCAGTGCCTATTTTTTACATAAAAACTGATTAACCCATACATCTTTACAATTGAAGCATGCATGGTCACATATTCTAGCGTTCCAACAAGAGATTCTTTTATCTGTAAACTTAGCCACAGAAGTGCTTCTTGGAAGAGGGAACACTTTTAGATCATTTTTTAAAAGACGATGCAACGTTGAATCGGTTAAAAAGACGCAATACCACGGGAGAAACTTTTTATTGCAAATTCTCTTTCACCTCCATTTGTAATTAAAAGTGTAGAAAAAGTGAGTTCAGGCAAGCCTAGAGTAAGCCAAGAACTTTCAAACACTTAAATTTTTTTTCTTCAGAATATCAAAATGAAAACTAATTAGGAGAGGGTAACTTCTCTTCCAATAATTTGCTGACTATTTTATATTTTGGACATTTTTTTTCCAGCAATCGAAACGTCATGGAATACTCTAGGTCAGTGTTCTTCAGCCTTTTTATCACCGCGGACCTGTCAACGTTTGATAATTTTACCGCGGCCCGCTGTGGGGAAGGGGGGACGTAGATTACTTACATTTTAGATTATTTTGATTTATTAATTCTAATTTAATTGTAATTAAACATGCCTTCAAAATAAAATGCAGTTACACCAAAAAATAAATATAAAGGGATTTAACATTTTAACTTACTAACTAGAACGTTAAATCAATGAGAATCCTGAGCTTGTTTCTTTGCAATGAGACAGTTCCATCTGAGGGTAATTGAAGACAATGATACATTTAAACCTTAGAAAATTTATGTCACTACCTTCGGGGGGCCCCTTTTTTTAAAAAATAAAATTTTAATGGAACACAGATATTTTTAATTTGGGGTATGAACCTAGGAATTTAAATTTAGTTTCAATGAAATGGGCGGCCCGGTACCATTTGATCCACGAACACTGCTCTAAGTTTGCCTGAACTCACTTCTTCCATATTTTAAATTAGTTATGGATGTGAAATAGAATATGAAAAATTTTGCTCGCGATTTTGCGTCCTTTTATGAAAAGAAATTTTGTTTTTGTATATTTATTTAAATTTACCATTTTCTGAGTCGTTTAGAGTTATTATAAAAGGATAACACTTTTAGTGAATTAATGGTGTAAATAATTTTTTTTTTTATAGGTACCGCGATAACACATCCTGGCAATATGAGCCAATGTTTCAAACTACGGCTAGAAACTTAAGAGATAGATCACGAAAAAAAAGTGAAGAATTCCAATACACCAATGGCATAGGATTCGACAACAATGACAACTTAGAAATGTCAACAACGTGCATCAGTGAGAATGACTCCGAATCTGACACAGACATAGACTCTGTAGTCAAGCAATACAAAGATCAAGCCAAAATAGCCAATATGCCCATTCTGGAAGAACACGGACCATCAGATCAGATTCCAGAACCCACCCCTACCAGCGCATTTCGAGCTAAACTATGCATTGGTGCATTGTTTCTAACTTCCACTGTCAATGCAATTGCTCTTAATCTAGCTCATTTGGATCATTATTTCCTGTTTGGAATTATAGTCCTGGTTTGCATACTATTTTCAACTGTTGTCCAAGGAATGCTGCTATACTTACCACAAAATAGAACTTCCAGTAATATCTGTTGCACCATGTTACCATGGACTCCAGGAATGGCGTCGTTGATTGCGACATGTTTATCTCTTCATTGTTTGTTGATGGTATGGAGAATATACTTAGGTTGGATTCTATTAGGTAAGCTTGATTTAAATATTTCATACGATGATCGATACTTTTATCAATGCGTTAAATTTAAACCATTTGTTGGATATTGTGAAAGGTCTAGACAATACTCTAAATAGTTCAATGCGTAACATAATATTTTACTGATTGCAAATAACATGAAGCTACATATATCAAGTCCCTGAGATTTTAAGACACCAGATTAAAATAAGTAAAAAAGGATCGTGAAATTGAATGACGGACAATGGTAAAATTTCATAGTAAGTTTAAAAAGTTCAACATCAAAAATATTTTTATTTGATTGGAAATGAAGCACTGCGTGAACATAATTAGAATTGCATTTCGAGACATCTATAAATTGAAACTACCAGATCAAAAGTTAAAAACATTGAAAACATTATAAAAGTGGCCAAGATCATGACTGGAAAAAGAAACCAGAGTTGTATACCAATATTCTTTTAAAAATATAAATTCAAGGACATGGGTATTTTCAATTTTTTAATGTTTAGTGGGAAATATTTTAGAGAGATTTATCAGTTTCACTCACCATTTCTTCATGTTTGCCTATATCTTTTCTTAAATAACTGTGCATTTGCATAAAAACTTTTCAAAATGCGAAAATTGACATAAAATTGTATAGAGAAATTTTGTTTGTTCACAATTGCAGAATCACATTTATTTAAAAATAATTTTATGCAAATGTGAATTTAGGTATGGATTATAAAGGGCATCTGTTTCTTCATCGAAAATAAAAATAAAGGGAAAAGGGGTGGGGGAGTTTGCAAAAGCAGTACTACATGATGAAAATTTAAACAGTATAAAAGGTTATATTTAAAATAAAACTAGGGTAGAAAATAATTTTAGCTACCTACTAATCTTTATTTTTGATTTTTAAAAAATTTTTAAATTTGCAAAATGATGAAATCGCATGGTTTTTCTGTAAAGAAGAGAATTTTTTACAAATCTATATCATTTTAAACAATTTAATGTATCTGATTATTTTAATTTGGTGATCGATTCTAAAAATTAAATTATTTACTTGTGATATAGAAAAATAATAAAAAATGCATGCTTAAAATATAATAACATTTGCATGAATAAATAAATTAATGGTATTTTTATGATAAATACATTCAATAGAAATACCTGAAATCCAACTTTTTAACAAAATCTCCCTTTTTGAAATTTTAGCTTGTTCCCAATATCTATAATTTTTTTCCTTATAATGCTTCTGCTCATCACATGTATTGTATAAAACATATATTCTTGTTCATTGCCCACACATGCTGTGTACAAAACTGGCTAAATTGATGGGCTAACTAACCTAAATATAATTTATCAATTATAATTGTTTTCCTTTTGCTATAGGATCTATGGTATATTTCTTATACGGAGTGAGAAGCTCAACAGCGGCAAATTCTTTCCACAATCTGCGAACATCACATATAGCTTTGAAGCCATTGCCTAGTTATGGAAATAACTGTGTGACGCAGATCGTGCCTTCTCAACGCAAATCTCTCAAGCAAAAGAATGCTAAAAGAAAAATTCTAATGTAAAAGTTTATTTTTTAAGAATAATATATGTTTACTTTTCTATATTGCCTTAATTTATTTAGCTCAATCTTTAAAATTTGTAGATCTTAGCTACTAAGTGATCACCTTTCAGTGATTTTGGAATGGAAAAAGGTTCCATCCTCAAACAAACAGTCGTAAAGTAACCTTAGATAATTTCTCTTTTGCAGCAAATCAAAATACTGAAATGAATTATTTACTTACTTTTACAGCACTACACCTCACTGTGAGTCTTGACCTCTTGGACAATATCTTTCTAAACTTTTCTACATTTGGCTTTCTACTTCCAGTTTTTCACCTTCGAGGTGGTTTGACTTTTGGTACTATCGCTCAACCATCTCTTTTTAGGTCTTCCTTTTTATCTTGAGTTCAAAGGATTGCAATTTAAAAGTTTTCTTACATTTCTGTTATCATTTAATCTTCCAATATGCCCCAGACATGCCAAATTTCTGAATTTAATAAATCAAATTATGTTTTTTTTTTTTTGTCTGATTAAATGGTCAAGTTCACTACTGTTTCTTATTCTCCATTGTGTATTATTTACGGTAATGGGTCCAAATATTCTTTTCGAAGATTAGTAGGTTAGATTAGTCTTTGTAAGAGTTTCGAGTTTCAGTGCCATCTGCAACTATAGATCTGACAACTGTTTTATAGATCTTCAACTTGATTCCCTTAGTAAGAAGCTTGTTCTTGAATAAATATTGGTATATGTAAAAACATTTTCTTTTAATAATATCCTGGAGATAATTTCTTCTAATATATTGTTAGTTGGTCGGTAGTTTGTCGTGTTATGGAAGAAAAAAAATCAATAAGACACTACATACGACCCAAGGTCTTATACACTGCTTCAGCTATATCAAGGCAAATGTCCGAATAAAGACCTTCTTGCGGACAGTTACTAATGTGTTGTAAGATGGCAAGACAGGCGAAAAGCTGTTCAGGTGACAGTTCTGAGTAATTTTCTGCAATTCAGGTACTTTGTAGTTCCATCTTTTTGAATTTTCATTTTTTCGGGTGGCGTGTTCTCAGTCTAGTAAAGGTGTTTGTCATGGCCCTGCTTCTGTCTAGTTAACAAATTTGATGTTTTGTTATATTGTAGATATAGCGTTAGTATTATTGATGATTGAACCAAACACTGACACAGTTGAAGACAATAATATAAAGGGTTTGAATGGGAATTAGTGATTTATAGATATTGCAAGTTGGAAGCTTACTGGCAAGAAGTTAAGGCATACTCTTTATTTCTTTTTGTCAACTTATAAACTTTAAAGTTAATTTAGTCAGATTCATTTTAATATTACTTAAAATCTTTATCTGTTCTTCTCCTCATTTTACACTTTACATGCATAGATTTTTTTAAAGCTATTTTTCGTTTTTAGCATTATAGTGAGAATTATTTGCTCTCATCCAAGAATGTTTGATCACAATTATGAAATTTTTTAATCCAACAATATTTTCATAAATTTTTTTTTTAACAATTGAAGAGTTTAGTGGATGAAGGTTTCAAAAAACCAAAGGAATATGAGTAAAGTGGCATCAAAGTTTATAAGTTAACCTTTTTCTGTGAGCGGTAACAAATTGCCTTTCTTTTACTCTCTTTTTAATTATTTGCCCTCAAGAATTTTAATATGTTTGAAGGAAATGCTATCTGCTTACTAACTACTTCCTCAGATAAATGGTGAAATATATAAATATGCAAACGAGAAAACATCATAAAATAACAGAGATAAATAAAGTCAACTTTATTTCAGACCTTTTTCTTAAATAAAGAATTCACATGTTGCACCTCTGACCAACAACAAGCATGATTGACAATACACAGAAAAACAAACAGCAGAAGTACTTTTTCATATGATTTAAATGGGCAGAGAACTGATTTTTTTTTTTTTTAAATAAAACAGAATAAATTCATCTTCAAAATTTGAACAATAATTTTTTTTATCACTGGGCAAAAGAAAAATAACAAAATAAAAACACATGTACAACATATGTATTAACAAAAAATCTACACTGCTTAATAAAGATTTTAGCTTCTTCATTCCATTTTTAACAGAATGAATAATAATAATGTTTGTAGCACCATATGAATGAGACAAACACAGACAACACAACTAAGTTAACAATGAAAAAGAAAAAAAATAATAAACATGGCAGTGAACATGAATCGATAACAAATATAACAATAATACTTTTGCACTTGTATAGATTTAAAAGGCAAAAAAAGATAATTCATACCCAAGTTAGTTTTAAGTAGAGCGCTACATTAAAGACTGCCAACTATTAGAATTTTTTTTCACAGTCAAAATAAGAAATTAAAAAGATTTAATCAAGCCAAAATGAGTTAAGATTTATAAAAGCAATTTTTGCTAGATTACTTCAAATATATAGTTTCCTCCAAAACTAATGGTCATAACTTCAAGTAGTGAAGAAACTCGCCAAAACAAGCCACTTTCATTCTACAATTTTAGATCCGAGAACTAAGGGCAAGTGACAAAAGAATGCCTTTTTGGTTATTCCGAATAGATGGAATATACCGGGCCTCATAGTTCCCAGATCTCCCAATTTTGTTCTGCCTCAATTTGTTTTTCTCTGGAAGTACCTAAAACATGTCCTTTATGAAATACCTATACAGCCACTAGGACATGGTCCTTTAAATCAGCATCCCATCTACAGATAATGGTGATCTTCCAATGTCTGCATGATTTACTTAGTCACCATTGAGAAGCCTGCATTGGAGCTACAGCCTGCTGATTTCAGCATTTGTTGTAAAGTATTTAATAATAGCTATTCTTTAATTTTTATTATTGGCTTTCATCGAATTATCCCTTTTCACCAAGCCAGTGAAAACTGGCTCATGGCTCAATATTTGTTGACCCCACATCACATGATGAAAATTATTTGTTTTGGCAAATTTCCTCACCCTTTACATTTGTAGGCGTTCGTTTTGTGAAACCCTGTATAAGCTTAGAGGGTGGCATATGCGGTTAGTACATTTTATAAATCACTCTGCAAACTCTATCTGATGATAGAGTTATTTAAAAATAAAAAGGATATTTCTTGTAAGTTAATTTTTTCCAAGCAATTAAAGTAAAGGAAAATTGACATTCTAAAATTTAATGATTCAGCACTGAAACGCAAGTCAAATTCTTAGCGACTACGAAAGTTCCATAATAGTTGGCATCTCAGAGTTCATTGCTTTTCAATATTCACATAAGTTAAATGGTAAAGTAAGTAGTTTGTTTTTGCCAAAAGAATGATCCATCTTCTTAGTAGCTGACATAAAAATTTGCAAAGCACAAAACAAGTTCAAATGTGTGCATTTAAGGAAAAGTTTCCACAGTGATGGTCCCCACACGGAGCTCATCTTTCAAATATGCACAGAATGTTAAGAGGCAATATTTGCATGGACTTGAAGGAAGTTTTACAAAGACTAGCCACTAAATGACCTCTATACAAAATTGCTTTCAGAGGAAAGTTAGTATAATATGCGTCCAATGTGCTTTCTTTTTTTTTTTTTTTTTTTTATTACATTCAGATGGCTAGATTATTTTTCTACAATTTATTTTTGTACAAAAGGTCTTTCTAGTTCTTCCAGAAACTCACCACTGGCTTCAAAACTGAAAAGTAACATGCAATAATTAAATGATCTATTATTTATATGTATATGCACAGTAGGGAACCGATTATCCGGGACCATCGCTATTCTGGATAACTGATTTTTCCGGTTTTCTGAATCGCTACAAAAAGCAGTTTTTTTTTTTTAATTGTCAAACCCAACTAAAAATAAAAAATATTTAGAAATAATCTTAAAAAGAGGAAAAAACGATAAAGTAATACACTAATGATTAATTCTAATATGATGGTAAGGTAAACCTTTTTAAAAAAGAAAGAAAAATCCTAAAATCTTATGAGGAAAAATTTTTTTTTTAAAAAAAATGGTGGGAAAATGTATTGAATTTCATTCCGGTTTACTGGTTTTCCGATTTCCGGATAAGAGGTTCCGTACTGCATTTTAGAAAACAAGAATTTTTTTTTTTCTCACTAGGACACCTCCAGCTTGCAATGCACTCAATTAAAACAAACTGGCAAAACTTTATTTACAATATTTTTAGTGAACTCAACTTTATATGCTGTAGATTTTAAAATTAGAAAACAAATTTATTACAGCAATTTTTTCTAACATTCTTTTTTTATCAATCTAAGATTTTACATAGTTTTGTTACATAATTTTGAATAATATCGAAATGCAATTAAATAGCATAATAATCATATTAAAATAAATCAAATATAAAAACTATCATTTACTAGTGTTCATTCTAATTTACGATTCTTTGCATAGTAATATTGAAGAAAAAAAAACATGCATTTTAACCGTTCAATATTAAATTTACGTTTTAAATAAATGAAGTTTCAGAAACTCACTCATCACAGTCTTGAACATTAGCTCCAGATTTTGCTCTATCATACAAATTGATAGGTCCAGAATCTTCAATTTCCAAATCCCATAAGCAACCAATTAGACCCTGCGGATATTTCCCAGCGGTCATCAGCTGATGATTAGGAACTCCCCCTAAAGTTTTTGATAACATTTATACATGTATGATTATTCAAACTTATTTAAAACTTAAAATATAACCTGAAAAGCAGTCTGAGAATAATTTTATTTGTTGAACTATTCAGTTTAAGGAAACTAAATAATCGCACAACCGAGTGTGAAATACAAAATAGTATGAAAAATTTAAAATAACATTTGAGACGTAAATAAATTTTTATTTTATTTAACATATATTTAAGAATATAAGCCCATCAGTGTATGACCTTATATTTCCAAATATAAGCAGATCTGAATTTTATTTAACATATATTTTAGAATATAAGCCCATCAGTGTATGACCTTATATTTCCAAATATAAGCAGATCTGAATTTTATTTAACATATATTTCAGAATATAAGCCCATCAGTGTATGACCTTATATTTCCACATATAAGCAGATCTGAATTTTATTTAACATATATTTTAGAATATAAACCCATCAGTGTATGACCATATATTTCCAAATATAAGCAGATCTGAATTTTATTTAACATATATTTCAGAATATAAACCCATCAGTGTATGACCATATATTTCCAAATATAAGCAGATCTGAATTTTATTTAACATATATTTCAGAATATAAGCCCATTAGTGTATGACCTTATATTTCCAAATATAAGCAGATCTGAATTTTATTTAACATATATTTCAGAATAAAAGCCCATCAGTGTATGACCTTATATTTCCAAATATAAGCAGATCTGAATTTTATTTAACATATATTTTAGAATATAAGCCCATCAGTGTATGACCTTATATTTCCAAATATAAGCAGATCTGAATTTTATTTAACATATATTTCAGAATATAAGCCCATCAGTGTATGACCTTATATTTCCACATATAAGCAGATCTGAATTTTATTTAACATATATTTTAGAATATAAACCCATCAGTGTATGACCATATATTTCCAAATATAAGCAGATCTGAATTTTATTTAACATATATTTCAGAATATAAACCCATCAGTGTATGACCATATATTTCCAAATATAAGCAGATCTGAATTTTATTTAACATATATTTCAGAATATAAGCCCATTAGTGTATGACCTTATATTTCCAAATATAAGCAGATCTGAATTTTATTTAACATATATTTCAGAATAAAAGCCCATCAGTGTATGACCTTATATTTCCAAATATAAGCAGATCTGAATTTTATTTAACATATATTTTAGAATATAAGCCCATCAGTGTATGACCTTATATTTCCAAATATAAGCAGATCTGAATTTTATTTAACATATATTTTAGAATATAAGCCCATCAGTGTATGACCTTATATTTCCAAATATAAGCAGATCTGAATTTTATTTAACATATATTTCAGAATATAAGCCCATCAGTGTATGACCTTATATTTCCACATATAAGCAGATCTGAATTTTATTTAACATATATTTTAGAATATAAGCCCATCAGTGTATGACCTTATATTTCCAAATATAAGCAGATCTGAATATAAGCTGAGAATACACTTATCCTTTGAAAGTTTACACAAAATTCCAAACCCATATATTTTCCATTAAAATGAATTGTTCTAATTTGAATTAGCTCCTTTAAAAAAAAAAAAAAGACATGCTATCTTTGTGGCTAACTTTCAACTTTTTTGGTCTACCCAGCTTTCTTAGTTTATTTGTTTACTTTGTTCAGAAATAAAAACTCATTGAAAGTCCCAAAGGAAATTAAAAATATATATATATTTATTTCCTATTGTCATTGTTATGTGTTTTCTTTTCAATTGATATGTGTTTCATTTTCAGCTGTTATTTTAATTAGGTGTTTTGTATGAGCCATTTTGTGATACTTTGCGATCTTGATAGATAATAATTCTTGTCTCAATGATAAGTACTTTTATAGACTATATTTGATTGGAACTTTGTTCAATTAACAGGTTAGATTATAATTTGATCCCCAACATTAAATTTTAAAAATTTTCCAAATATTCTCCGCCTATGTTTGAAAATATAAATTAATTAAAATTCTCCATGAACAAAATAAAAGTGAATAACAAGTACCAATCTTATTCCTACAAACTATATTCCAATTTAAAAAAATATATTTTGTTATAAAAATAATGAAATAGAGCATCTTTTATGCAAACTATTTGGCAATTCATGCTATCAAAAAAGATTCAAATTTTTCTATGAACAAAAAGAAAATCATTAACAAATATTGTTCTTAATAACTAGATTACAATTTCAAAAAATCTAAAAATAAATTCTTTTATAAAAATAATACACGTTGAATCTCACTAATTTGAACTACTGTCTGTTTGTATTACTGAAAATTTCTACTATCTGAAATTTTGATTATAATTGATACTTCAAGCAATTTTTGACCATATATAATCAATGGAAAACCTGCCTGTGTTTCTCAAGTCTATTAAACCTTGCCAAAGTCACACAGAGATGTAGGTATTTGTTTCTGAAGCTATATCAATAAAGATGTCAGCAAAATGTATTATTAGCTTATCACTTTCAGACATTGTATTTTAGCAATTCATACTCAGATGGATTATGAATTTCAATTTTGAATAACATTTTTAATATTACACCAGACCACAAATTTGTCTTATATTTCTATAATAACTATAGAACGCTTTATATAATTATTGAATTAGATTCTTGAACAACTCTGGTACTTGGGAAGATTGTGTGAGTTCATTTTATCAGATTTCACATGGTTCTCATTTTAATTAAAATCCATATTTTGTATTAGTATCAGCAGTGTTCTTTTTAGCTCTAATATTTTTACAAAGATTTTTTACATCTATAATATTTTAAGAAATAGTATCAGTTTAGATTATACTGAGTTCCAGGATTCAACTACAGTTTATATTTGAGCCATGATGGCTCAGGAAACAGAGCACATGCCTTCCTATGAGGTGAATCAATTAACATTTCTCTTAAGTGACACATTCTATATTCTTTCACAAAGATTTCAATTCTTTCTGATTATCTTTCATAATTAATGCAAAGAGAGCTGCAAAAGCTCAGGGGATAGAGTGTTCGCCTTCCAAGGAGGTGAACCGGATTCTATCCCAGCAATGGCTGGTCGATACGAATTCCGCACCTGGCTTGCATCGACCACAGTGCCTCTGTTGTCAGGCTAACCGTGGGAGGTTTTCCTCTCCATGTAATGCGGGTCAGTTCCATCAAAAAGTCCCCTATGAGGGCAAACTTCTCCCAATACTTAATACAAGAGATCCCTCGTCTTCTGGATTGGGTTCAAAATTACAAGGCTACGGAGTTAAACATTAGTTGTAAACCCAAAAATTGGTTCAGCTGTTCAAGGACGGTTACAAAATAAAATATAGTTTATATTTGACATATAATCTCAGTAAAGTAAAAAGCTTATAATAATGATACAGTTATGTTCTTACTAACATATCAAACAAGTAGCTCTGATTTTGTCTGATATTTCAGACTTAAAAAAGCAACATACCAATAAAGATATCCCCATCAGTATTTAGCATTTGCAAAATTCCTTTTGATTCTCCAAATTGCTGATGCAGACCATCTAATTCTAAACTTCCATGTCTTCCAGTTCTAAAGTAAGAGAAAATTGATGAAATAAATATAAGATCTGGACAACAAATGGGGATTTATGAAGAAGATTAAGCAAAATACAGTACTTAAAAATAAAATAATTTGTTAACACTTTGCCACATAATTTAGACAACACAAATAAATCTCTGGAGACAACAGAAATGTTTGAATCAAAGTTATATAAAAAAGAAATAGTGATGCTAGAAACTGATTTTTGCTCAATAATAAGAACTGCAGGAAAGACAAGATTATTGTAGTTGATAAACTATGAGCAGAGAAATTAACTACAAATAAAAATTTATTATTTATCATAGACATTCTTGAAAATAAAATTGTAATGTAGCATTGAAAAGTAATAAATGTTGTGAGGTAAGAAAAAGAATTTCACTTTTTTTGTGACAGAGTATTTTAAGATTATATTCTATTTCTCAAAAGTCGGTAAAACATAAATATTTGAGACTAAAATTTGAATAAAGGAGTCCACCAAAAAAGATTTTATACTATCAGTTATTTTAGTTTTGCATTATTTCTTAGCTAAATTTTATATTTTATTGTTATTATATCTATATATTCTTAAAAAAAGGATCAGCAGTACTGAAAATTTAATACATATTCATAACAGTTTTCAGTTAAAATAAATATTTTAGGAATATATAAAAAACTCAAATTTTCTCCTTGAAAAGATTTTTTTTTTACTAAAAATTTCTTCATTCTAAAAATTTAATTCCCTATTTATCAAAAAAAAGTTGAATAATATAACTTTGTGCAACAAAGTAACAAAATAAAATATTGCACTCTCAAAATAAACATAATTGAAAACATTAAAAATGAATTAGTACCAATAGTATCAGTAACTAATCAGTTACATACAAAAACATAAGTGTTCAGTAAACAGAAAACAAACTGACCTTTTGAGGATCACATTGTGGACTTTACCATCGCTTACTTTGATGGGCGATTTTATTTGTGCCGCACCACTTCCTAGTTCATAGCTAGAACAATATACAATATATGAATATAGTGTACAGTAAATTAATTCTAAATAGCATGACGAAATGAAAAAGAGAGAAAGCTGTTTAAAGGAAGCATAAAGGACTTTTTAGCATCCAATCAATAATGCAAGAAAAGTTTCAATTGGTAAAAAATAAAAATACAACTAAAAGAGAAAAAACAAGTTCTCAAAGATGATAAAAAAATGTTTTGAACAACATATAAAAAATATTAGCATATTAAAAAAAGGTTTATGTCCACATTTCTTGCCTGCAAAATGACAATTGATGAAATTTACAATTCCTAACACATATTAAGCTGTTTGTGTGCTAAACTTTGTACTTTTGGCATCTTAATATCATGCCAAAACTTTCTAAGGTTGTCATTAATTTCTTTGCCAAATGAAACACATATAAATGAAATCAAATCAGAACACATATAAAGACTGCCACTTATATCCACCAATTGGTGAGATCTGCTAATATAAATGTTGTATAGTTACATAAGACCAAAAGAAAAAAAATAATTTCCCCTCCATTAAATTTCTTTTTTTCTTCAAATAATTTACTTCTAAGCTTTTCAATTGTTTTGAAATATATTATAAAATAGTACTTATCCTCACTGATATTAATAAAGTTCTGATTACATACACACTTGGAATTAAAGAATTCCATTAAAGAAATAGAAAGAGGGAAAAATCTTTAGGCCTGAAAAGGAAAAAAAAAAAAATTAAATTCTGTACCTAAATTCCAGATAACCATCAACTATGGCTGCTGCAAGATAGTCTTGTCCTTTACCATCAGTTTCTGGTTTTTGTCCATGAAACAGCAGTAGACCTTCGATACTGGTTGTTGTGAAACTGAAGCTGATTACTTCATCTTTGGCACTAGCAGTGTGAGGTAGGAGATCTGTATCAAGTGAAATATAACCATCACCCTGGAATGCTGCTCTCTCATCAAATTGTGAAGCTGTTAGAAAAATACAATTTCTATGAATTATGGCTAGAGCAAAATAATATGGTAAAGAGACGAAACTTCAAATGGATTGCTTGAATTTTAAGAAACTTTTAATGATTATATGACTTAATGATAATTTTAATGATTTTGTATTTTTACACAATTTTCAACCATGACACTAACCATATCAATTGAATAATAAGATACGTTTACTTTTAAATTTAATGTATTAATATTAGTAGTCATATTAAACAACAAAGGGACATAAGGGATACAACAAAGGTAAAGAAAACAAGAAATATTGTGAGAAAATAATAAATAAAATGATAGGAAAGAAAAATGATCCAAATAAAATGACAAAAACAGTGGGCACTACTTTGTCTACTCTACTGTTTTGTAATAAAAAGTTTTTATATAATAAGTCACATTTTATTTATTATAATTATTATTATTTTAGAATTATACTATTATTATTTAAGAAGGAAGATACAAAAAATTTATCACAAAAAGAACTCAATCAAAAGTTAGTTATAATATCTGTTTGTATACCATTGTTAATAAAATTAATAAATAATTATTAAATTTGGATTTTTATTATGCTAAATCCCTTAACAAATATTATTGGAATAAAAGAAAATATCATAATATAATGAATACGACAAGTTTTTAAAAAGAGAAACTCGTGAAAGAAAAAGTTATAAATTTAACAAAAAATAATCATTTTCTAATTGACTAAAAAGTATTCATTAATCAACTAAATGATACATCACAATTTCATGCAATTTTTCTGTTTAATAAAATTATTGACTTATATAAAGATTCAGAGTATTTTTATTAAAATAAGAATACTTACGCTCTTCACAGTTTGTGCCTTTGAATTTTATGGGACAACTGCATTTATAGGAATTACCAGCACCTATGCAAGTGCCACCATTTTTGCAAGGATCTATTAAACTACATAAATCTGTCTCAATTTCACAGTTGGTACCTATAAAAAAATTTATAATATTTTGAAGAAATTTGTTATGTATACATTTTAAGTGTTATCCAAAAACATATAGTTTTCTAGGATATTTCACCAGGTACATAAGTTTGGAAACAAAATAAATGACAAGCAATACAAACAAAAAATGAAGTAAAAATATGTTAAGATATAAGAAATAAGAGAATATTAATATCATGAAGTAGTAATTTAAATATGAAAACATACACAGTTTGAAACATAATGGAACATATCAATTTTGGAGAAAAAAAATTATAAACAAACTCTTTGAACTCCAAAAGTTTAAATTTTTGCACATGATCTTAATCCTTATCAATTGATAGATTTAAATATCAATTTTATTAATTTTTATACATATAGGTAAATGCCAAATAAGATATTTTTAACAGGCTAGTCATTTTTCAGTGTTTATAGATATGCTAAAGTCACGAAACACTCCAAAATAATTTTCTTTTAAATAAAAGAAGAAAAAAAGCAGAATTTGTAGAATATTATACTTAAAAAATGAAGTAACTTTTTTGAAATGTATTTTACTAATAGATTGAATAGCATAACTACACAGAAACGTTTTAGTCATTGCATTATTATTTAAGCTGCAAAAGAATGTTATAAATATAGGAACGTACCACTATATCCTTCTCTGCATTCACAAACATATCCTCGAGGAGCACCATCATCTTCAACACAAATACCTTCATTTAAACATGGATTAGTTTCACAGGGTGTTCTTACACCACAATCTTCAACGTTTGAAGAATCAATGGCTGAATTCACTAGATCTATATCAACTCCATTCACTTCAACCTAATTTTTAATTAAAAAGAATGCTAAAGTTGTAAATTCTGAAACAGTTCTATATCTGCAAGCTAACATTTCTTTTTTAAAGAAAAACAAATTTAACAAATAATAATTATTATTTTAAATAACAGAAAATGTAAAGTTAAAAAGTTCCTTAAACCACTTCTTTTTAACCCTCTGAGCATTTGTTCTGGCTTTTCCCGAACTTTCACCTCTAGGCTTTTCTGCATCAAAAAATCAGTTTCATTACTATTCAATGGGAGAGTAGCTCATATCAGGGAAGTTTTTGTTTAATTTTACCAAGAAGCTCACGCTTAACAGAATTAACTAATGTTCTAAAATGTCTGTCAACTAGTTAGATCTTAAATCTAGAATTAAGTGTTTTTTTTTAAAAATAACGTCACATGCTCTTCGACTAAGCTTTTTAATATCGATAATTTTTCTATTACTATCTATTAATACATTCAATAAAAAAAGTCTAATTGATGAGTAACACTACTTGTACTTTTCTTGTCATAAGTGGTTGATTATCCCGGAAAGGTGAAAACAAATATTCATAACAAAATAACATACAAACAATACCTTAAGCCATGATTTTTAAAGACAAAAAAATATAATACAGACCTAATAAATCAATAAAAAAAGTTTTTATTTACTAATAAAAAATGCACAAATCTAATAAATTACATCAAAAAAGTTATTAAGTAATTAAAAACAAACTTTTGACATCGAAAACTACACGAACAATGCATAAAACTTACATGAGCAATGCAGCCTTCAAAACCATGCGTTACTTCAGTAAAGGGTGAGATATTTATTCTATGTTTGTCAACAGAACCAAAATAAAATGGTGTGTGCAAATTCAGTCCTCTGCTGACACCTGGTGACATTCCCTTTGAAGCAATACCATCATTCACAATAAGTGAACCCTCTCTCATATCTCGTTCAGCTACAATGCTCAACCACTCGTCTTGTAAAATAGGTTCATGGCTGCGAATAATAGCAGGCCCTGAAATGAAAGTATCATTTATAAAAAAGCATAAATTATCATTAGTAAATAACATACATTTATAACAAATATTCTTCTTAGGTAAATGACTGCAGGGCATTAGTTAAATATGTTATAATTACTTATAATGGCTATGATAGCAAAGTAAATAAGGTAATTGGCTTTCATTGCATATCATCATCATCACCCAAGCATGGCCATGCACCTGGCCTCATCTATCTTTTAATTGCCATGGTAGGACAACCACATAAATTTGATCTTGGTCAGACGACGTGGACAGACTGAACTGGCATCCCTCTCTTCAAACTTCCACACTACAACCCAGGATAGGACTTTCAGCCACAACAGATTTAATATGCACCTTGCTGCGTATACACGCCTGTTGTTTTGTCAGACACCAGGATCGAACTCACTACCCTCAGCTCTCCAAGCAGAGGTGTGAGCGATGTGCTGTCAATGTGTAGGAGTTTGGATTTATCCCTGGTAGAAGCTTGAAGTATACAAAGCTTCAGACCCATAGGTACCAGCTTAACTAGAAAGTAAAGGTGGCCAATGCAGATCACTGACTACATTGCTACTGTAATGCCATCATTCTCAAAATTGAGAAGTATTGACTCCCTTGGCTAACAACAGACTGCTGGCAAATGTTTTATTAATTCTTTATTATAAAAAATATTTTTGAAAAAAAATATATCTATATAGAAAAAAGCTTGCATCATTTATTATTTGACTAAACTCAAAAGAAACGATAAGAAAAAGTATATTTACCTGATCCCATGTCAAATCTGAACTCAACGCTCTTATTTTTGATAGCGATTGAAGTGAAATCGCCACTTCCATCTTCAGTATGAGCACAATAGGCAATCAAACAATCATCAGTATTCTGTGGTTTTATTTTCATATTCAGTTTAAGAGTAGTCAGTGCATTCGGCGTGGGATAGGCGACATATGCATCATCGGAAAATGCTGGCTCCACGATGATTATATCTAAAAATAAATTGAAAAAGTTCTAATATTTTTAATGTTAAGAAGTTGTAAGACATAAAAAGGGGTTCAGAAATCCAGTCACCTATAAAATACTAGCTGTCCTTCAATCTTCAAAAAATTATTTGTTACCTAGAAACTTTGTAAAACCGTCATGGAAATATCAAATGAGACCAAAAAATTTATTTTAGAGTGAAAAAACAAATTTAAAGGAAAAATAAGTAAAATGATAATGTATAAAAAAAAAAATGAATTCGTTCTTGATATGAGTAATATGAGTAAATCAAATATTGAGTCTTGATTTGCAATAAACATTGAAAAGTTGGATTAGATTAAAAATTAAGTCTGCCATTGTCTGAAAAATTAAACTTTCTGAAGAATATAGCATGAGTCAGAGTATGGCAGCGCTAAAAAATAAGAAATTTAAAAAATGCAATTTAACCTTGACATCATGTACTTGAAGGAAGACACTGAACATCAAAAACTCAGAATATTGAAAGTTTTAACACTTTAAGAAATTTTTGTGAAAATAACAAATAAATGTGTTTAACTGTGATATGTGGTTCAAATAAAAATTATGTTGGCATTTTAAAATTTCTATTGATTGTTATTAATTTCTAAAAAAAAATATTAACATAAATATATTTATAAGGAACCACATATATTCGTACATATATAGAGTTCATTTTTATTCCAGATTAAAGGTTTAATTATTTTTTTGTACAAAATTATTATGAGATGGATTTTTATTTTCTAGGAAAATATTTTATGATAGCAAGAATTAGAAAAATTAAGTGCATCAAAAAGAGGATTTTTTTTTCAATCATCAAAGTAGCAAATGCCAAAAAAAATCAGATTCTTTCATATTTTCATAACATTGAAAAACTTATGAATTTGAAGTTCACCTAAACAAGGATAGACTATATTTAACTAGTTCAGCATTGCATCCTTTTTAGAAAACGAACTGAAAGTGTTCTGTCTTCAAAAGAAGATACTAACATTTTGGATCACCATCTATTCTTCATTCCAGACTATGACTTGACCTGGTCCGTTTTTAACACATTTGGGCTGGTTTATGAGTAGAGAAATGTCTGGTTGTTGCACTTTTGCATTAGGGGCATGGTTCGTTTAAAACGCTGTATCGGGTAAACTTGACCGCATCTTAAGATCATGCATGCATAGCTGCCAGCATTGGATGGGAAAAAAATCCCAGTAAATTTGACAACATATAAATTTCATGGTAACTGTTGCATAATATACTAAGTACTTTACAATAAGAGAATGTGAAGGATTTTTATTATCATCAAAATATAAAAACTTTATTAGACTAATAACTATAAATGTGTACAATATTTTCTATTTATGATTGACATTAAATGAACTTGAAGTGTATTTTATTATGTTAACTCATAGTTTTGAATAGTAATAGACAAGAAATCTGTTATTGATAGCTATAAAGATTTATTTTTTTTGTTGACTAATTTAAAAGAGAGTTCTGAATAAAAATAAAATGTTAGACCAAAAAAAAGTAGCTTTAAACTAACTACTCTAAATGTGACTTTCTTCATGATCAGTAATACTTTAAGCAACAATAAATGATGTATAAATTCAATTTCAATAAAAAAGAATTTACGAAAACTTACTAAATTTTAAGAAATTTTTTAAAATGTACAAAAGGTAGGTAGGTACTTTATTTACGTTGCACTAGAACTGTACAATGGACTATTGGCGACAGTCTGGAAAGCACCCTTGAGGATGATCCAAAGGCACACCATCACAATTTCGATCCTCTGCTTTGGTAGCCAGACGACTTGCACCTAAAGTCGAGCACTTTATGGAAGAACAGTTTAAGGAGGACAGATTCCGTGCACCCTCCGTCCATATGCAGGATGATCAAAGTGGTCATCTACCTGCTGAATGATTGCAGCCAGTGAGGCTAGACTTTGGTGTTCTACTGGGAACCGTTTCTTTACGATCAGTCCACTGCGGGACTTAAAATGTACAAAAACGAGATAATTTTTATTGAAACTGTAGACCAGGAGAAACTGGCACAATCCAGTAGTCTACTGGTAAATTCAGTAGAAGTGACAGCTATGTGCTTGCATTTTGTATTCGCAAAAGAGGATAAAAATATACACTGAAACCAATATTCAAAGTATATAACACAAAATACCAGAATTCAACAAAATAGGTTTTATATATAAGAGCCAATTTGTGAGGAACTCAATAAAAACAATTACCTTTCTCGCATCGAAGGCCAGATTTCCTCATGGGGCAAAAGCATTCAAATCCTCCACCGGGTTTATTAAAGCATCTACCTTCTCCACACACTCCAGGATAGCAAGCTTCACCAACTTTTTCACAGTCCCGACCAGAAAAGCCAGGTGGGCAAATACAGTTGTAGCCAACCATTGTCAATGCTTCCTGACATACTCCTCCATGAAGACAGGGATTTCTGGAACATGTTTCACAGGTTGATATACCATAGGCCTCTGCTTCTCGAAGTAAGTTGTGTACCACTTTTCCTGTTTTGTAGTGGCTGATACAGCCTATGGCAATACAAAAAATTTTAAAACATCATAATTTAAAAGCTCAAATAAGAAATAGAAATAAGACTGGCAATTAATTAAAAAAGTGCCTATTAAGAAACTTATTTTACAATGAGTACAATATTAACAAGAATATATCCATAATAAAATATACAAATATACTCCCTAGAAATGGTAATTATTCATTAATATCATATGGCAAGTAAGACTTTTAATATTGCATGTGAACTACAACAATAGGCTACTGATGATAGTCTATGATTCGATTAATCTTTAGTGATGACTGGAGTGTGTTACTTTATAATTGAATTGTTTTTACCATCGTCCATTCACCAATTTCTAAACAAAAATAATACAAAAGTAGAATTGGAAATATTATTTTGATTATTTTAATTAAAATAGGCAAATGAAATCAAAATGCCAGTGACTATTAATCTATTTAATTCTGAAGGATAAGAATAACATTTTCAGCTAGTTTTGCAGTGTTTGTGTAAGGTGAATTTTTTAATACAAAGCTACTATAAAAACTAATAAACTTTTTATGGTGTAAATGTTAAATTTTAGTAGATCTCAAAATATTACCAAACAAAAGGGAGTAAACCAAACAATTTCAGAAATAACATAAGATTCAGGAATATCATAATTTTCAGTCACTAAAAAATTTACCAAAAAATTAAAAATTATTCTAAAAATATGATTGCACATAGTTAAGATATAAGTTTTTATAAAGAATATTAAGACTATGAATTATGTTTAAAAAATCTATCCAATGTTCTACTTTTAAATTCCATAACTGTTAAAAACAAACTTATGCAAAACTATGAGATCAGCTCCGAAAACTTGAATTCTATATTTTATAAAATGAAGATAAATTCATTTTTAAAAACAGTTATTGAATTTATAGTACAATTATAAAATCACATTTATACCAATAAATCCTCTTGTTGCACCAGCATTTTGTTCAATAGTAGAAAAGTCAGGAACAGAACCTATATACATTGGTTGTACTAAATCAAGTCCCAAGAACCTGCCTTGTGCTACTCCAGTGACTTCTGGCTGATTATCTATTTTTAAAGTACCTAAAGAAATGGAACATAGAATAATGAGTAACCTTAATTGGGTGAAGATACTTTAAAATATGAAGAAGTTTAACTACATACGATATTTTTTAACGAAAAAAAAAAGTATATTAAGATTGATTAGAATAAAAGAAAAAAAAAGTATAAAGTAAAGTAAAAGTAAAAAAAAAAAAAAAAAAATTACAAAAAATTCCACAATTAAATTTAAAAAAATAATTTTTTTAATAACTATTTGTGTACTGACTTTAAATTCTGAAATTATGGATGGTGTTTTCAACATTAGGGAGCGCTGCAGGCTGTATGCCGCTTATACTTCCGGGTTACTGTTTCCGGTGTATTTTAAAGCCATTTGGCTCACAACGTGATCATTGTGTTGAGATTCTTGCAAACGTGGTGTTTGAATACTTATTACTAAACTTAATCTTGCTCCTCGAACAATATGCTAACACTAACGTAAGATGGTGCACAGCTTGCAACACGAGCAAACAGTAATAAACAAATGGAAAGAGGCCAAATCAAGACTGCCAAAAAAGCGACTTATTCAAAATCTAGCAACCATGTCACCTTTTTTAACAATATATCTCTAAATAACTAAAACAAATTTTCACTTCAAACTCACCAGAATCACATAATAACATTAATATCTTATGAAATACGGCAGATTTGAGCTCAGAAATTATCTAATTTATTTCTTTCATTGAAAACAAAATTATCCGTTTGAAAATATCGCTTTGCAGAAAAACATGTAGTAAGCAGCTGCAAACTTTCTAACCAGAACTAGAGCAGGCATACAGCTCAAGATTGTTATTGTTTACATTTCTACTGAAAACACCATCCATAAGAAATATTACTAGGAAACTTCCTGTTTGAACTCTTTTTGTTCTTATATGAGTAAGTTAAAAGTTCAGTGGTATTCACAGATACTATGCCAAAGACTACTAAAACTGATAAGAATATGAAAATTCAAGAGAAAAATATTCTATCGATCACATTTACTAAAATATTTGACAAGCGTAAAATGAATGAACCTTTAAGTCCCACTAATATTATTTACAAATAGCATTAGAATGGAACAAAATATGCCACTGGAACTTGCCTGTCCCTGTAATATGACTTTACTTTATCATTATTACTAGTTGACAAATCATGATTGTTTGAAATTGAAGATAACATCACCCATGGAACTATTTATTTATTGCTATTTCGTTCGAGGACATCATTCTATGAGTCTTCAATTCTCAGCTTTCAAACTTGATAAATTTTTAAGGAAAATATTTCTTTCTTTTTTATTCGTTCATTAACATTATTTGTCAAAGTGTAAAAGATATTATTTAATAAAACAAAAAGTTTTGGGAATTTTGTTGATTTTTTAATAATTTGGTAAAAATAAAGGGTTGATTAATAAATACGATACACTAAATTAATAACAAGTAATTAGCTTCACTAAATCAATCAAGAAATAACAAGAAACTAATTTATTTAGCAAATAATTATATCAAAATTTTTATCTTAAGATTGCAAGAAAAATACTTTTATGCCAGACCTGAAAACATGCAAGATTACATTTTCAACCAAATGCTTCAGACACATGCTATGATGGATGAAATTTAAAGGAAATTACTTTAGAATAGTAAATAATAATATTAATAAATTAATTAACACTTTTATTCTTGAGATTGTGAAAAAATACTTTTGAGCCAGGCCTGAAAACATGTAAGGTTACATTTTTAACCAAATGCTTAATACACATGCTGCAATTGATGAAATTGAGAGTAAATGAAAGCTTCAAAATAGCAATTCATCCATACGTAAAAAAAGTAATAACTTCTGAGTATAAAATTCATTTTTTATATATGTTTTCAAAATAAAGATGCTAGCTATTAATATGTTATTAAAAAAAAAAGTACAAACTTTATTTTACTTAACCAAATTAGATGAATGAGCTAACTTTTAAATGAACTATATTTCATTTAATAAAACACTAGACTTTATTTTACCTTTCTTCCTATCTCGCGCAATGTGTACAATGTGCCATTTTCCCATTGCAACTGGTTCAGCACTTCGTATAGTAGCTAGACCTGAACCCAATTCAAATCGGAATTCAACATATCCATTGTTCAGAACCAAAGCAATAAAATCACCTTGTTGTTTTTGACCATTATAGAATAAAAGACCTGAAAAACATAATTTTTTATAGGTTAAACAATTCAACCAAATATTTGTCACACATTTTATTACCAAAATGTGGAAACATTATTTTTTTGAAAAAAAAAAAGAAAAAGCTAACATGATTGATAAAAATAAATATTTTTTTAATAAAAAGTAATTCCTAATATGTGTAATAGTTGCTACTTATTGTAGCAGACTAGAGTTAGTCACAGTGAAATATATAAGTAAGTGAAAAAACAGACCAAAAAAGGAAAATTCCAACCAGGTGAGTGTAATTTTTTTTACACTAATGTCTTATTGCAATAAAGATACATTAAAATTGTAAAGCTGCACAAATAGATAATGAAATTAAAAGATTTATTTGATAGTTATGGTAAAGAACATGATTGGCCGTTCGAATGTTTTCTTTCCTTTTTTTATTTATTTATTTTATAACCAGCATTGAACAGAAAACCCTTTTTTTTAGTTCATGACTACCAATGTTTAATTCTGTAACCTTGTAATATTGAAAACTCAAGCTAGCAAGATAACTACTGGATCAATCATTGGGACAAACTAGCCTTTGTGGAGGACATTTTTGAAGCACATTTACGTTACATGGAGAGTTAAAATCAGGAAGAGCTTCATGGTCAGCTGCCAATCAAGTGATTCCTTTTCTTTTGTAAGTTATCACGACTTCATATTTGTTTTTTTTTTTCTATTTATCTATCTTCTGAGAAAACAAATAAGTCAGTAGGAAGAAAAAAACAGCTCATTGGTGTAATTATTCAAAAGTTTATTTTCACAACTATTAATGTTCAACTCCATAGCCCTATAATTTAAAAGACAAGGCAACTCCTGGTCCAAGCATTAGGACAAACTAGCCTTCGAGGAGGACTTTTGATGGAACTAATCTGCATTTGCATTAAATGGAGAGGAAAATCAAGAGAGCCTTCCACGATTAACCTGGTGGCAAGGAGATTCTAACCCATGATCCACTAAGGATATTTTACGTCAGTGCGGTCCGTGCAAGCCAGGAGTAGAATTTGTATCAACCAGCAAGCGCAGGCATTTGAATCTGGGGCATCGCAATGGGAGGCGAACGCTCTATACCCGAAACTACCATCTCACCCAAAAGTTTATAGAGAGAACAAGAAAATAATATCACAATAATTGCACCTAATAAATAAAAGTATCCTAAAAATGGTCATTTTTGTAAAAGAATAATCAGCTTTATTTATTTCAATAATACTAATTTTTATAAAAAGTACTATACCATTCATGCTTTCTGGTTTGAAAGCCAATTCAATTTCAAAGACTAAATAAGCATCTGCTAAAGTAGGCATCTTCATGTATGACAATGGAGTCTGTGAGAAGTAGGGAACCACTCCTATAAATAGATAGAACATTTCATTTAAAATAAACATTTGCATTTACTTTTTCAAATGATTTTAAATTTGGTTAAAAAGCATTCACTTTATCTTGATTTTACAAATGACTTTTTTTTTAAACAATAAATTTGATAAAATATCAAAAACAGTATGACTGGCATTTTTCAATATTGACACAATTGAAAGAGATTGATAAATCATTATTTTTCTCTGTTAATTGAGAATTAATTAATTGTTAAAATTTCGTATAAGTGATTGAAATGGTATAGATGTTACGTTTAGTGCTCTTTACCTATGGCACTGCTACAAACGTATTCGCTATTAGCATGAAGATAGTCATAAGAGTATGTTAGTTTCGGTTGTGATTGTCAAACTAATAAAATCTTTTTTAAGTATGAAAACTGTATAGCACTCAAAACTGTATTAAAAAATAGACATGGCTCTCTTCAGATGTTGTATTTGCGATCACAAATAGATAATACATAATTTTTTTATTTTGTTAAGAGGTCAAGAGGTTACTCGTAGAACTTATAATTCTATGGAACCCGTTGAGATGTTTCCAAGCTTGATGATAATATTCAGTCTGAAATTTACACAATTAAAAGTTAAGCCCATTTTGTCTTGTTGATTGTGGTTATTACCTATTAAAACACACTTTATGAAAATTTTAGTAAAAACTATCTGTGACGAAATTTTCCATAATAAATATATTATATATATTAATTATGAATTATTATTATATTATTCTATATTATGTATGATATAATTCCATAATAAATTTTTATACTATTAATTATGATATTTATATTTATTTATACTACAAAGAATATTTGATCTATGTAGCTAAAATTAATTTTCAAAATATTAAAAATAAAAAATAATGTTTGTCAATGTATAGTAGAACAAATTTCTTTCAATAGAAAATTTATCCTACAACTTTGTAACAGTGCAGGAATACACAAATAATCATAAGTCGTAAGATATCTATTGCAGGGTGCGTAGCCAAATTTTCAACAAAAAATAAACACCTTTTAAGTATTTAAGCATTTTGAAAAAAGACTATAATTAGGATATGTGAATTAATAATTTTTTTTCTTTCATATTGTTGAAAGTTCATATATTAACAAAATACAAAATAGTTTTGTAAGTTACATGTTCATAATAAAATAACTAGTTTCTAACAAATAACTCTTTACCTGATTATATTAGCCACCATAAAAACAATTTATGCACAATTCTAAATACATTCAATGAGTGAATTCTTCAATTTTTTAAATTTATAATTCCTTAACAAAATTATGTAAAAAATTTAATTCAAAATTATATATAATTAATTTAACTATTATTTAAAAAGTTTATCTCTTTTGCAAAATGCAGAGTTGCTTTTGAGAATGCATGAATCCTTCCCACCGAATCCAGCTCAGTATTCGAACCCGCAAGTATTTCATAAAATGATTGGCGCTTTTATACGCTACAGACCGATGGTATGTCGAAATAGATTATGGTTGAAGGAATTATGAAAACGTTTGAATAGAACAACGTGAAAGCCATGCTTTTTGAGTAATTCGAAACAAAAATTGACATGTTAAAGAAAAGAATCCCATTTTGGGAAAGGGAAAATTAATCACTTTTTAAAAACACCCAATGAAAAAAGCACCTTTAAGGGCTTTTAAAAAACGAAAGTCAAAAATAAGCACCTTTAAGCACTTTTTGAAAATGCTACACACCCTGCATTATTTTAAAAATATGATTAGAATAGGAAAACATATTCTTTCAAGTTATGTATGCATTATATCTAGTAGTGCAAGGTTGTATTGGGATAAAAACAGTACATTAAAATTTGTATTTTAAATTTAAAATCTTACCAGTGACAATCAAAATTTTAGGGATATCAATAGTTCCTACATGACTTCTAGCTGTACAAATATATGTTCCTGCATCTTCACCTTTTACATCAGCAATTGTTAATTGACCTTCATTAACAGTTGCATCAGAAGGCAAAATACCACCTTGTTTGTACCATGTGTAAGCAACTGGAGGGTCTAGAGTTGTTTTACAGTCCATTACAACCGTAGAGCCGAAGGGTGCAGTACGAGTCTCAACTAAATCAGGTGTAAGAGTGGGTGGAACTAGAACATAGATTTGATCATAAGTTTGGGTACTAAATTAGCATAGTTTAAATTTATTGGTACTGAAAATACTTACATTAATATTTCCAAGTTAAGGAAATGCATGAAAGTATAAAGAATACAATTATACATTTTCTACAATGGATAATAATGAAAGTAACAAAGGATTATAAAGTAATATAGAAGAATAATATAAAATTTCACTTGAAAGCATTATAAGACTTAATTCTAAAACAATAAGAACCAAATAACTTTTATACTTAGTTTGCAAATTTATTTCAACAGTAAAAATACAACAATCCGTGTTTTTAGTACAACACTAAATGTTATTTTCATTTCTTTATCGGTTTATTTTTTCTTATGAATTTGTGTTGAACATGAAATCCCAAAAGTGCATGCAAGAAAATTTCATATAAAATATTTAGAAAATAAAATAGATTTTACTATTTTTTTTTTTTTAAATTGAAGCAGTTTTGCTACTTTTTTGCAGCTTGTTATTGTTTTAAAATAATATTATTTTATGAAATTATTTATTCATTATCATATTTTTATGCATTCCAAGGAATTTAAAAAAAAACACTATTTTATTTCTTATAATAGATTGTATTCATTCCAAATTTTGAGAAAAATTTCTGTTAAGATTACATATTTTTAGCCAAAAATGCATTGGGGGATTTTTCAAACATAAAGGGCTTTAAAAAAATTGACTTGCTTTCTTTTTCACAAACTATTCTTAGGAAGCAAAAAAATGCAAATACAAAATTTTCTTATCATACCAGCATAAAAATAACTAAAAGATTTATACTTTAGAAAACATTTATTTGCAGTTGTTATTATCAATCAGTCATCACTATAGTTTTTAATATACACCATATAATTCATTTTGCACAATAAGTTTTGTATATTATGATGTAGGAAAATATTGTTATGCATTCAATTTTCAAAGCTTGTGAACTCTGGGCAGTAACACATCTACATATATAAAAAATATGTGTGTGTGTGTCCCATAATAAAAAAGAATTTACTTTTTAACTTACCTTGCATAGCAAGAACATAGTCATCGTTGAATGTTCCGACATAGCTTTCAACACTGCATCGATAAACTCCACCATTTTCTGGCATCACTCCATTGATAACCAAAATGGGTCCACGAATTCTGACATTTTCTGGAAGGGGTCCTTCTTGAGCAACTTTGTACCATGAAATTCGAGCAGAAGTATCTCCTGTTACTTTGCATCGGAGGTCAAGAGTATCACCCATATTTACAATGTCCTTATTAGCTTCAATTTTCACTTCCAAGGTAGGTACAGCTTTAAATAAAATTGAGATGTTTGAAATAATTTTTTTGATTGAATTGAATTAGAATTCAATTGCAGTAATGCATTTAATTGAATGCCAATTTTTTTTATTACGCTTAACTTTTAAATCAAGTAATTATAAGTAAATCTCTTTTAGACACCTCTGAAAAAAACTATAGCTTCAAAATAACAGTCATGCTTATGGAACTATAAATGTTCAATTGGATTAGCATAGCAGCTTAGTTTTGCGTGATGCTGGCATTGAGGGGGGATGAAATTAAAATACACAGTCACACTAATTTACTAACTTTCATGTATAACAAAGAAAAAATTCTTAAAACTGCTTTGCCTCAGTAAAAAATTATTATCTTTATTGATTTTACTTTTCAGGAACTTAAATTGAAGATAGCTCATGGAAATTTTTGTTATTTGTGTGAAACATTGAGGGAGAATTTAGAGGTTTTTATTGAGAGGAACAAATACCCACTCTACCTTCCAGCCAACGATGCCCATATTCTAAAAGCTGAATTTTAAACAGAAATCTTCTGAAATCAGTGTGAATTTTATTTCAGTTGTTACCCTAAGTAAATTTTGTCAATCACCTTTTAACACAATCCAAATTTCTAATAAATCAAAGATTTTGGTTATAAATATTCGCCTTTGTCAATATATTCAAATTATTTATAGGACAGTGCTTGTAATATACATACATATTTTCATCCACCTTATTTGACAATTTAAACAATTATTAATGAAGTACACATTTTACAGTGACAGTGAAGATCTCTTATAATGATTTATGTTAAAGCATGGTAAACGACTCAACAAAAATTAGTGTTAAGTTAAATGCTATACATAAAGCAAAAGAAATATAACTGAAAAAATGGTTTAGTTTATTTAAACTTTTTATTTTATATTAATGTTTGAGGTTTGTTGCATTTATTCATTTAACGCTGCTATAGCACATTGATAAAAGCATAACTCATACAACTGGCAGAAAGCAGGGAGAAGTGAGTTTCCTGGTAGACGACTAAACCAGCATGCAAATGCAGCAAGATTGACATTAAATCTTTAAGGGCTGAAAGTTGTTGTGTTTGTTGTGGTGTGGAAGTTTTGAGAAAAAGAGGTACCATCTCAGGCGCTGCCTATGTAGTCTTACCGGTGTTACAATTATATGGTATTTCTGTCATGTCTGTTAGAAGATAGAGCCTTTAAAAACAAGTCTAGGTGCTTGGCCATAGTAGGCTGGTGTGTATCTATTCAGCATGAGTATTTTAAGTAGTTAAAAATAACTACTTATTAATAACTACTTAATAACTACTATTAAAAAAATTTAATTAATTACCAATGAAAGAATAATCAAATTTATTAATATATTTTGGCATTTGTAAATTATGAGAAGACACAAAAGTTAATAAATCATAGTTAATATTATAATAGGAAGATACTAACCTCTGACATTGAGAATAACATAATCTCTTGTACGTCCAGCACTGTTAGTGGCAGTACAAATATATCGACCAGCATTTTCCATTCGAAGATCTCTCAACCTTTAGGAATTAAAGTACAAGAACAATTTTAGAATAAAGCTTTTAAGTATACAAAAAAAAAAAAAAAAAAAAAATTTGGAAAATCAAAAATAGTTAACTACTAAAACACATAAAAAAATTAATAAAAGGTAGACTATTATACTAATATGTAATATACATGCAAAATTCTGTAAAAGGAAATTTTTTAAAGTTAAAATGAAATTTGAAATGTATTTTTTTATTAAAAAAGAGACATTTTATATATTTAAATACATATATTTATTAATTGTGATTTTTTTTTAAACCAACTACAGCTGCCAGAAATTAAAATAAAGGAATTATATAAAATTTAAGAGGACTTCCAAGTTCATTTGATTACGATTTAGTTTAATAAAAGATCAAAATAACCATACTATTGCTGACACTGTTTACGAATTTGTTTTAAAGATTTTATTTCATATATTCTTATTAATTGACTTAAATTTTAATAAAATAACAAAAAGTAGTACTTTTTAAAACCGATTAAAAGAGTTGTTACCATAGCTAATGTTATAAAAAGAAACTTCAAAATTTTATAAGTTTCTAACTGAAATAGACAGTTAATAATGATACATACCACAGTTCATTATTGATAACTCTTGCATTTTCTGGTAAAGGTCCCCCGTCTTTACTCCATTCCAACTGTGGTGCAGGAGATCCAGAAACTGCACATTTCAACTGTGCGTTAGATCCAACAAATGCAGTTTCTTCTTTCCTCACATAATCAAGGGGTGATTCTTCTACAATATTCAAAGGATTTAATCATCACAAATAATTTAAGAGTCCTGCCAATATTTTGTTCTTAATTTCTAAAGCAAGAAAACATCATAAGAAACATATACTTGCTTTGACAAAAGTAACTAATATTAAATATAAAGGGTTGCTCAGAAAGAGTGGAACAAATTTTATAGGGAGGTAGGGGCATCACAAGGATTCAGAATTGCATACCAACCCACAATCGGAAACTTCATGAGAAAGTATGATAGGTACGAGAAACAAAGAGACACAAGACTGAGATCAACTGATATCATTAATCAAATATTTATTGGTCAAGGATATTACAAGTGCTGTGGAAGAGATATGTGAAAACGTCACAAAAGATGCTCAAAGTTTCCATCATTGTTAGTGATGCATATGCTACACAATCAGGCCATGGATTGACAGACTCGCTCAAATACACCTGGATTTTGTTGGATACCCGCAGCAGTACAGACGAATCTTACAAATAGAATCATTTCTCAATCCACAGGTGTTGCGTACAAAACACTTTTCAATGCACTCCAAAGAAAGGAATGTATACTGCTTAATTCAGAAGAGCGTAGTGGCCAGGGAAACCGGTGCACCACGCTCAACCTGTCTAGTGAACACAAAACAGCAGCGATCAAAAACGTTTTCGACCATCGGTTGCTATGCGAATCTGAATTCTTTCGATGTCCCTTACCCCCCCCCCCCCTATAAAGGGCTTAAACTGTTGAAACCCTAGTTACTTTCCCACGGAACACCTTTTGAGATCTACTGACTTAGTCAATTGACATACATTATGCAGAAATGACCCACATACTCCTTAAACTGTCTACAAACAATAATAAGCAATTTTACGAGTTTGAAACAACAATCACATGAAAATCTAAATAGGAAAATAATTGGCCCTTACCATTCACAATAACTTCCGCTACTCCTTCAGCTTTTCCAGCTGCGTTCACTGCCGTACACAGATATCTTCCCGCGTCATTAGCTGTAATGCCTTGGAATGTCAGCACTCCTCCAGCTTGCACCATGCTAGGTGCTAAATAGCCTCCTATGCGACTCCAGTCAATAGATATGGGTTGATCACCGATAGCAGAGCACTGTATGCGAACAACATCACCTGGTCTTGCTGTTTGCCGAGGTGGATTTAATATTATTCTAGGAGGAGCTGTAATTGATTATAGAACTTCAGTAAGGGCTTCTCAATAAAATTAATGCTAATAAATCAAAATTAATTGTACAAATCTTTTTAAAACTATTAAATATAAGATATTTTTTGAAAAATTAAATTGAAAACTCTAAAAATACAGGGTTACAAATCACAAAATGCAATATTTCTAAAAGCCATGGATTAATAAGTTAAATTATTACTTTTAAAAGAATGTTAAAATGAAAGCTGGAAACAAATCAAATCATAGAATGGTGAATTATTCAAATTATTTAGACAATATTACCTTTAAAATAAATACGGTTCTAAATATTATGTCATTTATTATATTTTTAGACAGCAAAGAATACAAAAGAAAATATAGAACTTCTTACCTCTAGCCCAAACACCTTATGTAGCAATAAATAAAATATAAATACGTTTAAAAAATTTAAACAAACTATACAATATTCTAACAATATTCAAACAACATTATAAATTAAATAAAATTTTAATAACCTACCAACAACTGCTAGACGAGCTCTGGCCGTGAAAAGAATTATGTCTCCTTCAACTATGCCAAGACATGAATATTCGCCAGCATCATCAGGTTGGACATTGGATATGATTAATATTCCATCCTGCAATCTATGATTAACAGGCATTTTCCCACCATCTGTTCTCGTCCATTTCAAATAGACATCCCTGTCAGTGCCTGGTAAAATATGAATTGCATTAGACATTCTACAAATAACTTGTGTTGAAAATAATGTTTTTTACACTTCTATACTAAGTATTTTAAAAAATGTTTATTTAATAAAACGTTTACCTCTAACAAAGCAACGGAGTTCCACACTGCTGTTTACAGTTGCAGTAGTAACTCTGTCTTCAACCATTACTTCTGGTACAACTGAATCTGTTTCTTCAACTAATAAAAAATAATGAAATAAGAATCTTCATCAATATGATAACTAAATCAATCGAAAAATAATATTAAAATTAGTTGAAAGATAATAACAGAAGAAGTTTAAATGAATGAGTATAAATGAAAAATATAATATTTAATTGAAGACACCAAAAATTGTTTTTAAAATTAAGATTTATAGGTTAGACTTGAACTTAAAACAGATATTTTTCCTTCAATCCTACATTAATCAAGCTAAACTATTCAAATTTATAAAAAAAGTTTATTAAATGTGTTATAATTTTCTTAATTTGATATAATGTATTATAGGAATAAGCTTTTATAAAATCTCTTGATTTATCTATGAAAAATGAGGAAATAAAAATATTCAACTACACATAATTTTAATTTTATTTATTGGCTTTTATAGGATATGGAGACTGAAACAACAAAACAGAACACAAACGATAGACCAAATTTTCAACTAACCAATCAGCTGGATGCGTTCTTCTGTAATGCCAGCTGTGTTGCGAGCAGAACAAATATAAACTCCTGAATCACTCTGGGAGACTCTTCGTATTTCCAAGATAGCCTTACCGTCTTCAGATTCTTCTGCAGCAGCATAAGAAACAAGAGGATGCCTTAACTTTCTCCAAGACACATTTGGTCTGGGATCACCTTCTGATAAGCATTCAAATCTAACAGTTTCTCCAGGTCTTACACGATATGGGTTAGCTTGAGTAATTTTGACAGTTGGTGCACCTATATTCAAATTTTAAAATAAATAAATAAATAATAAATAATTTTTTTTTTGAAGAGTTAGTAGTTGGCTGATAAAATAAACTTTAAGAGATTTTAAATTTCACATTTTAATTAGATAAAAATTCAACTCAAGCAAAATAATGTATATTATGTTGCTAATCAGATAGATCATAATCCTGTTAATTGACAAAAACTGAGAGCCAAATTTTCTTTTTTTAATGTACATAATAGAAAAGTATTCCAGACCATTTATAGAGTTCTATTCTAATTTACCAGCTCTTATAATAATTATGAATTTTCTTAATAGAATAATGAAAATATAAAAGTGTTTAACTAAGCATCCTTAACTTTCAAAATGATATAAGTCAGCATGAGAAATAGCTAGTCAATAAATACACCAATTTCATTCTTCATATAATGAAATAATATAGCTTTTAAACCCTAAGGATCAAGAATCTTGATTAAACAAAACTTAATTCTTTGAAAATCACTTTTCACTGGGAGAAAATTAAAAAGTATAGATCAATTAAGAATAGTTTACAGCATAACAATTACTTCCCTTTCTTCAATGATGACAAAAGGGAAAAAAGTCTCAGTTTTTTTATTTATTTATTTTAAAAATAAGGTTTTGTTTTAGACAGAATTATTTGCTTTCTTCATAAAAAGCTGGAGGTTTTATAATTTGCTCAAATTAGATATCATCAAAGGCACTATACAATAAACATACCTTGAATTTGAAGAACAGCCTGTGCAGTAGTTCTTCCTCCTGAGTTTTCAGCAGTGCAAATGTATGTACCTTCTTCATCTCCAGTTACTTTGTTAAACCTGCATAATAATAAGCAAAGATTATGCATATATATATTTGTATATATAATTAGGATAAAACAAAAACGAGGAAAGAAATAAAAAGGAAAAATATTTTTTAAAAAGAAAAAATATTTAAAAGTTTACAAAAAGATATACTCTCTTTGTCAGCGCACATGATTATACCTACAAAATAAAGTGTTTTCTAATATTGTATTAATATGACCAAAGCAAAATATATCAATACAATATCAGATAGCATTCTAATTTGCAGATGTGTGAACTGATCAGGAGATTCCATTTTCATTATTTTGTTTTGTAGCCTTTTAATTTATTTAAATTTTTAAAAATTTGTAATTATTTTTAATAATTTCTCTTAGTTTTAAAATTTTTTTCTTGTTTTCTTAGTATTTTTATCTTATTATATGGATTCTATATACATTATACTTGCAACTTTTGCACAGTTAATAAAACTAATTAATACTTAATTTTTTGGAAAAATTAGAATAAATTATATAAAATTACTCTTTATAATAAATCTATTAAAAAGGATAATCTTTATCTTAAGGTTATAATTATTCTTTGCTTTGAAATGCCGTTAAGGAATGCATCTTGAAGAGAAAATCTATGTTTATACCATTAAGTTTTTATTATATTTCTAATTCTATTATGTTTCTAATTTCGTATAATATATATACCCTTACGAGATATTTGCTTCTACATGTCTTTCTAATTTCTAGATGTGATTTCAAAAATCTCTCTCTGAATATTTACTATTGTTTGTAAATTGGTTTTATGGTTAGAAATAAACTTCAGAGCTTTAATTTTTGTTTTTGAAGCATTTTATAGGTCATCGGAATCAAGAAAAAGAAATTATTACCCCACCAGTTGCTTAAGTGTGACGTTCTTTAAATGATTGGATAACTCCAAGACTCAAAGGTTGAGTGTAAAAACTGAAATTTACTGAAGACTGAAGTTTACTGTAAAGATTTCACCCACACATTTTACAATTTAAGCTCCCACACTTACTTTAATCACCCTTTCCCCTGCTTTGCCCATCTTAACATCAATCTGATTTTGAGTCAAGGGTAAATACCCTCTCACAGAAAAAAGGACAAAATAGAGGGGAAAAAAGCTACAGCTACAAACAAGAAAAGTTACAAAAAAATCTTTTTTTTTTTTAAAGTAGAAAAAGAAAAATTAGAAAAAGTTTGTGTGAGCTTTCGAGATAAAAAAATTTTTTTGAATTTTTTAGAAAAACGTATAAAGCTGGATTTTCTTTTAAAGGATAGCATTGAATCCGATAAAATTTAATGGGCAATTTTCACGGACCAGCAGAAAATGATGCAAGAAGCTGGATAACATACAAAATGAACAACGTAAAGCCGGGGTTCCATTGTATATACATGAACATGCATGCCAGTACCTCTAGTCTAATTTCTATTTTAGTGTTTACCTTTTTGAATTTTAGGATGTTTTTCTTGTTAAAATCTTTCGGCTCTTCCTGTTGCGGTATTCCCAAGGTGATTTTTAGTATGTTATTTCCTGGTGCCGCTTTTTGGTTTTCCTGTTATGGTAATCTTTTCAGTTTCATGTGCAGTGATAACTTGTTTTGTTTTATCTTCAAGTTTTTCTTCATAGAGGGTCAAACATTGAAATCAAAAATTTAGTCTGCCCAAATTACAGTAATGGTAGAAATTATTCATAGTTGTAGACAGATTAGAACCCTTTTTTGCTGTTAAAGTGAAGAAAATTTTACATGACTTATGGTTATTTTCATTTTTATAAAAAAAGTTTAGAAATAAGCTTATCCTCCTGGAAAAATGAAATCAGAAGTTCCCTTGCCTACACATTTAAAAACCACATTTAAGACAGGAAAGATTGCCTTATTGACAAAAAAAAAACTCCTACTTTTAAAAAATAATTAAAATGTGAACATACCTGATAACCCCACCATTCAGAATCTCTGTGCTGCTTGTGAAAGGACTACCATCAGCTCTTACCCATTCTACAGTTGGAGTAGGTATTCCTGCTGTTACTCTACATTGGAAGAGGCAACTGCCACCCCGAATTATTGTTTGAGTAGCTTCAGGATAAAGTTCTATAGATGGCACTTCTCGTCCTGAAAAAAATATTACAAATCACATTAAATATATCAATGCATGTTCAAGACAGAACTTCCAATATTGCATGCTTGATCCTAAATATGAATAATCTAATTTTTTTTAGTTTCAATGCAGGATTTATTAAAAAAAAAAATTAAGTTTCACATGAAGTCTATACCAATGCCTACTTGAGTTTCAAAATGAATTTGGTCAATCCTAACATGTTCTTTTAATTTATTTACACTATCTAAGAATAGTTAAATTTGATTGCATAAACAAGTCTGTCAAGTAAAGTTTAATTAAAGGAGATAATGTCCGTTTGAAAGAAAAAGTTTTGTGGCAGTATAGATATCTTAATCATGTAAATAAATTTAAGCCTGAATTGAATCAAGGTTAGAAAATTATTTTTAAATATATGATTATGATCCACGAAAACAAAAATTTTGATCTCAACTAATATAAAGTACCTTGAAGCTGATCAGTCAATTTAGAGAATATCTTAACTTAAAAGTCAAAGAAACATTGTTTTAAAATTTATCTTCCTGGTCATAAGAACACTTTGAGAAAATATGAAGAATCAGAAATGATAGCATAAAATTTACAAGCTATCACAAATAAATTTCAACACTCATTGTTAAATTTTAAAAAAAAGTTAGATAAATGTACATGGACTTATATAAATGATTTATTGTTAATGATTATTTTGAAATGTATCTAAAAGACTGATATAAATTAAAGCATCTTTTTTGCTTTTCAAGTTTGAACCAAGCAAATTATATGAAGGTTTGAAAGAAAAGTATTTAATCATTTTTTTCTCAGACAACAACTTTGAATGAAAGTTGAAAGAGACTGAATAAAAGAGAAACTCAATGCTATTATTAGACTAATTATTCTTAGAATACAATTAAATTATTATTATATTATTATATATATTAAATAGTATTATTGTATTATTCTTGGAACACAATTAAATTATTATTATATTATTATTATTATGTATATTAAATAATATTATTCTATTATTCTTGGAACACAAACTCACTTTCAACTTCCACTATAGCAGATGCTTGAGCAGATCCATCACGATTTTCAGCTCGACAAACATATAAACCCCTGTCTTCAACTGTAACTTCTGAGATGTATAAATTATCTTCTTGTATCTAAAATTAAACAAAATAAGTATTAAATAAAGAAAATTTTTCAGTATTTTTATTGGGTTTTTTTATTGAATAATTGTAAAAAGGAAAAATAATTTAATGATTAGAAAATAGCACAAATTTACTTTAGAATAAAAATTTTCAATTAAATGTATAATATTAAAAAAATAAAAAATAAAAAAAAAGAGTTACATTAAATAAAAAGAGTTGCATTAAGAATTAAAGTATGTAATATAAAGATAAATTGATGCTGATAAATAATCATTTAACTTGATTAATTGATTATTTAACCTTTTTTTCTAAAACTTTTTTGCAATTTTAAATAACATACAAACCAATAATTTTTTTAAAACAAAAATATAAAGCAGAAACTCTAAAAAAAGTTTAAACAATTTCATTCAAGAAAAAAAGTATAACTATACAGAGAAAAAAAAGAAATTTGCAATGGTCTAAATCTGTACGCTGAAGCAACTTGAAGCAAACAGTTACAAAATAGATTTAGAAAGTCAATAATCATATTGAGCTTTCAATAAGTAAATGGCAGTCTGACTTTTGAATTTTTGTTTAGAATTTTTTAAACAATACATATTTATTAATTAACATCAATATAACATGGTATAAAGGAAAAAAAAATAGTAATAAGTTATCAAAAGAGCAAGAAATTACATTTCTAACAGCATGATTCAGAAAAAGAAAGGGAACATGTAATCAAATATACATCTTTAGGAAAGCCTAATAACATTTTCAAAGAACTCTAGGATTTTAGATTCATTGATATTCACAGTGAGAATTGCTATTAGGTAAGTTCAATTTTATATAAGACTTAATTTACCTTATGCCGATTAGACAAATCAGCACCAACTTTGCTCCAACTAACAGTAGGTTTAGGAATACCACTGACAATACATCTGAGCTCACCCGAAGAACCTTGCATTATAGTTTGCCTTTCTGGTTCAACTCTAGCAGTTGGAGGACTACGACCTAAACATATATATATTACAAACTTAGATTGAACAGTGATTAAATAATTGTTAAACAAATGTATAATAATAAGCAAGTCAAGCTCGCCACACTTTGACTCTTTTACGAATTAAATTAGGAAGATGCGTCTTTCATTTGATAAACAATGCAAGGGTGAAAGTATGTCTTAGCTCAGAACCCCACTGATAGGCGGCAGCGCCACTCAGTCTAAGGTCACTTCCTTCAAATCCTTGTCTTTATGGTACTGTTTAGAGAGCAACCAAACGATTTTTCGATTCTACAGATTTTACGACCATGTGCTGGGTGGGTCTGAGCGGAATCGTTGATCGAACCCCAGCCTCTCCTGACAGGAGTCCTATTCTCTAAACAATGAGCTACCATGGCCCATAAATAATATTATATAAATGAACAAAAAAATTATACCTTACTTATGGGATAATGATTATTAATTTCCTTTATAGAAAGCAGCATTAAACACAAACAAGAACAGTTGAAAGCTTATAAATTTAATCATTACCGCAATGTAGCATTGAAAAAGCTACACGTTCTTTTTATTTATGTATCTTTAACTTAATTCCTTTACAAAACTCTGAGTTAAATTTTTTGTTCATTTTAATCTTATTTAAAAGGCTGCCTCAGAAATTATACAATTTTAAAATGACAATTCCATTATCAACTACAAAAATTAATAAAAACTATAGTCATTTAATGAAAAGTTTAAGTGCTGTTAACATAAAATATTTCTGAGAGATTAAATAAAATAAATATTGAAAACACATTTGAAAAATTATTAGTAGAAAATGTATTCCAAGTAACAAACTTTTAGAAGTAATGAAAAAAAAAGAAATAGACATACGGGATCCAATCAGCAATCGAGCTTGTGCCTGGGCTGTTCCGTGGACATTGCTTGCTGTGCAAACGTACACACCCTGGTGAGTCTCTGTGACTCTAGGAAGTGTCAAGACACCACCCATTTGACTGCTGTCTTCAGGTAATTGACCTCCTGAGAATGACCATGTTATGGAAGGTGTTGGAGAGGCAGTAACTCTGCATTGAAATTTCACAGTTTCTAGTCTCTGGGCTTCATAAGTAGATGGCGTTATAGTCAGTTGTGGTTCTTCTCCACCTCCTACATCTTCTAGAATTTTATGAGACAAATCATGATTTAAAAAACATTTGCTTATTTTTAAAAAAAAATCAGATCAATAAAAACATTTGATAGATTAATGAGATATTTATTCTACAATAGCAAACATTAATAACAAATTACTTGAATTATTTTTAAAGAAAAATATTTCAATATAGAGTTATGTGTATAAATTCAACTAACAAAATTTAATGTTTTTAAATATTTAAGCAAATAAAGTTTTTTTTTGCTTCTGAAGACTTTTGCTCCCTTTTTTTTAGATCAAAAGTTAAATGTAAACCATCAAGAAAAACGCAAAGATTAACTTAAATATTATTTTCTAATAAGACAACTTAAATTCTGGAATTTTATAACATAGTTGAGAACATCTACAGAAAAAACAGCAATGAAAAGAAAAAGATATCATATAAATGAAACTTAAAAATGTAAGTCGTGATAAAAAATATAAATTTTTTATATAATTTAAAACCGAAAAAAGCTAAATATTCCCTAAAAATTACATAATTAACTTTGGTATTAATATTTTTAAGCGAAGAAGAAACCAAACTAATATTGATTTAATGATACATAAAGCAGACAGTTTACTTTTTTTTAAAAAATTAATCTTACATTACTGTAGTAAAAAATGTTTTACCATTTTTGAGAAAATATATATTGTTCCTACTTTCAAAACCTTGCAGTAATTAGTGATACTTCCCATGTTATTCAAACAATAAGAACAGAAAAATATTGAAATCCGTCATACATGAAACTTATAAACCTGAATTATAACTCTAAAAAGATTAATTTATAAAATCAAAATTGTATTATATTATTAAATTTAATTTAAAATTCTTCATCAATTATTGTTATGCACATAAATTTGTATTTAAAATATCATTATTTGTTATTAATTTATTATTTAAAAATTTTTAAACTTATATTGATAATTATAGAAGCAGTTTCTCTACTTCTAAATTTATACTGAGTTAAGAGTAACACCAAAAATGACATTATTTGCATGGATTCTTTGAGGTTCAAAAAACAATGAGTAAATAAAGAATCTACTTTGCAAGAAAAGCAGTCTTATTTTATAGATATAGAAGTAATAAGTAAATTTTGATTACTTTAAAATTCTATCATTACATGAATGCATTGAAAAGGCTTGTTAAGTGTAAAATCTGACACATTATAAATTTTTCTTGAATGAAGAACTCAGAGATTATGGCAGAAAATAGGCTTTCAGAAATACTACGTTTAATAGTTAGGCACATTTTTTTTTTAACAAAAAAGATCACTGACATGAACCTATGTCAAAAGCATATTTCATGCAATATTTGATATAATTTTGCCGGGCTTAAGGGTAAAAAAGAGAGAAGAGTTTGAGTTCTGAAGGATGACAATTAGAAATTAGTCTCTACAATATTGTTAATTTTCTTTTTTTTAAACATAGAACTAATATTTGTCACAGGTCATGCCACTATGTAAATACCACTCAATGTTCCATTATACTCTGTGAAAAAATTATAACCCTCACAACCTCAAAATTAAATAGTTTGAAAAAAAAAGTTTCTAATAATTCTTGTCTGTTGTTGGACATTGGTAATATTAGTTATCTCTTTTGTTACTGCATTAATTGTTATTGGTAATCCTTTTTTTTTAAATTTAAAAAGCTTTGACACCAAAAATTATGACAACTACTATACCTCCTTTCACTAGTAAAACAGTTCTCATAGATTCAGATCCAGCAGCATTTGTGGCAGAACAGAAATATTCAGCTTCATCACTCTTTCGTGCAGACGGAATGCGGAAAAAGCCACCCACAAAAGTAGCCTGAGGATTGAGCTGATTGTTACGACCACCAGTCCACCGAAGTTGTGGCTCAGGAAATCCTTCAGCAACACAGCGGAACTCTACTGGATCACCAACTTTTACTTCTTGGAAATGAGGTTCAATTGTAACTCTGGGTGGTGTTGGTCTTCCTGTGCCTAGAAAATAAATAAATTTTAAATTACAAGCAATGAACATTATCATCACTCAACCATCGCAAAGCACCTAGCCTGAGCCGTGGTGGCTCAGGGGATAGAGCGCTCGTCTATCAATGAAGTGACCAAAGTTCGATCCCAGCAATAGCTGGTCGATACAAATTCTGCATATGACTTGCACCTACCACAGTGCTGCTGTAAAATATCCTCAGTGGTAGACGGATCATGGGTTAGAGCCCCTTGCCGTCGGGCTAACAGTGGGAGGTTCCATAAGCGAGTTACTTCCATCAAAAAGTCCCCTGCGATGGCAAATTTCTCCCAATACTTGATCCAGGAGTTCCCTTGTCTTCTGGATTGAGTTACAAAACTACGAGTTGAACATCAATAGTCGTAAACCCAAAAAATTGGGTCGGCTATTCAATGATGGTTATAAAATAAAATAAAGATCCACTTTTAGAGCTCTATATTTCAACGGCTATAGTAGGAATGACGTGTAATCTTGACCTAGGTCAGACGAATTGATAAGAGTCTGATCTGGTAACCCTCTTTTTAAACTTTCACCAATGAGAGGACTTTCAACCACAACAGATTAAATGTACACCTTGTTGCATATACATGCCAGTTGTTTTGTAGGCTGTCAGGATAGAACTCACTATCCCCAGCTTTCGAACCAGTGGCGAAAGCGATGCTCTAAAAAACTGTGTCACTGAAGCACTGAACATAATCAACTTGTCAAATATCCTAGTTATTGCAAACACACATTGAGAATCTAAACATGCAATAAAATTAAAATTTATTTAAATTTAATGAACTACAAAAGGACCAAATCCAAAATTTAGTAAAAAATTTATTAAAAATTATAGATGACAAAGCTGCTTAAATGAAACAGATTTGTATTGATATAATGCAATTCTGAATTTTTAAAAAAAATCGTTTTCATAGCCTCCGGGTGTTTATGTTAAAGCTATAGATGTTTATATTTAGAAAACAAAAATCTAAATTACTAAAAGAAAAGGAGATTAATCTACCTTCCACTAACAGAGTTGCTCGGTCTTGGGCAACACTAGTAAGGTCAGATCCAGTGCAAATATAAGTACCAGTATCTTCAGGTCTAACATTTGGTATTGATAATACACCACTAGCTTCAGTTGCTTGAGCTGGCATAGCTGCACCTTCTTTTGTCCAAACTAAAGTGTATGTTACCTAAAAAGCAATGAAAATTTGCAAGATAAAATAGTTGAGTGTAAAAGTTTTGTTAATTATTACATTTCTAAACAGTCAAAATTATAAAAGATAGAAGAGGCATTTGTCTGTGTTAATTCTCTACCAAAATCTATTGCTAATAAAATATTTTGTTATTCCACATTTTACAATCTATTCAAAAGCAATTTATTATTTCTGGATACTGCTTAATAGTCTTCTCAATACTTAATATACTGAAATAAGTATTATAAAAGTGCGTGCACTCGTAGCTCGAATATCCAGAATGCAGGAAAATGTCCAAATTCCTGATATGCAAAAATTTCAGTAACTTGAACATAAAAAACTTAAATTTTTAATATTACCTTATTTTTAAAAAAATGTCACTTCCTAATAAAAATAGCGATTATGAAAAAATTATTTTATTAAATATTATTAATTTTATTATTTAACACCAAAATTTTCAGTGCTTCTTACAAATGTCTTTACTGGGAAAAACTGTCAAATATCATGTATAGAACAGAATAGAAAGTATAGTTACTGGGAAAAAACTGACAAATATTAATAACAATATAAAATAAAATAACAAAGTAAAATAGAACAGAATATAAAGTATAGAACAGAATATAAAGCATAAAACAGACTATAAAGCATAAAACAGACTATAAAGCATAGAGCAGAATATAAAGAATAGCAGAGAATATAAAGTATAGAAATGGTACTATACACTCACATCACTGACTTGGCTGACTCCAGTACACCTAAATGTAACAGTTGCTCCAACAGGAACTCGTTGAGTTCTTGGTTCTTCTACTCTTACTCTAATAGTTGGACTCACACCTTATTAGTTAAAAAAAAAAGAGAAATTCATATGAGTAACTTTTAATTTAATACAAGTAAACTCATAAATATAATAAATTTACTTTGGCACAAAGCTTGGTTAGTAAAGGAAATGTAAGGTTTGGTTCATTGTTAGTTTTCCATTAAGAATAAGAAGTTATGTTACAGAAAACAGGAAGTTATTGATAGTGATGAGTAAGTTAAATGTAAATATTTCTTATAATTTTTTTAACTTAGGAAATTAACGTTAAAATAGTCATTTTTTAAGTCAATAAGTTAAAATATATTAATAAAATCTGAATTAAATTTAGATATGTTTAGAAAACAATACATTAAACAGGAAAATTTTTATTTAATTATTTCCCTCAATGAGGTCATGTAATTTCATTATGAACATTCACTCTAGTTTACACTTCAAAAGTTCCAGAATTATCTATTAAAAAAAAAGGTTAAACATAGTTTTTATTCATTTGTCAATTTTTATTTTATTAGAATATTAAAGAGTAAATAATTGTTACACAGAAAATTGGTAATTATTAAGTAATTTATCTGTACAATAAACTGTAAAATATTACATACATATAATTTTTATTTAATTAAAAAAAATTTTTTTTTCAAAAGCCAGCCATGACTAGAAATATTATATAATTAGAGTATCAAACATTATACAGCTACAGCTATTTGCTTAGTTACTACATTTTAGCTTTGTATTCAAGAAACTCCTCCTGCATAACTAATATATAAGGTATAATTGTAAAGAGGCCTATTTATGCCCTATAGCTATCAATACACAACCAAAGAGCCACTTTTTTTTTTTCAATCAAAGATCAGAATCAACATTTATGGTAAGCATATATTAAAATTAATTTGAAGAAAAAACAGTTATCTGGTTTCTGTCTCTTACCACAAAATAAACCCTTATATTAATTAAAATTTTGTGCTATTTAATCAAGCAATTTTGATTTTTTAAATAATTTATGCATTTTTAAATGAGTTTTGAATGTAGGGCACTTTAAGAACGAGCATGTGCATAAAAGTTTAAAAACAAAACAGACATGTGCGTATAGTCTAAATCTCATCACTGAATTAAATGAAAGTAGCTACAATAAAATACAAATAGAATGAAAAGTAGAAGATACTAAAAGAAAACATATCTAAACACATCTAAATGCAGATAGATCAGAAAATATAGATCGACACAGAAATAAAAGATGCAAATCCTACAACAATCAAAAGTTCACATAATGATTTTTTAACAGACATGGCAACCAGAAAACAGGAAAACACGTAAACAAAATTTTCAAACACTAAAACGGTGCATAGACACAATCTAAACACATCTACATTGCGGACAATAAGAAGTTTTGTTAGAAGCAACACATTTTTGTTGCCTACAGAAGCACTACACGGTGCCAAAGATTTCAAATATCCTTGTAGGGTTTACCCAAAACTGTAAGCTTTGCTACTTTCTGGATACTTCTGTTTTTAGATATGGCTCGACAAGTGTACAATCCCTGGTGATGTTTAGCAATTTTAGGAATACGCAAGGTGCTTCCATCGGCGGTATGTTTAATAACGTTTCCTGACCGGGATGAAAATATTGTGTCATTGTTATGTAGCCAAATAACTCTAAATGGTTTATTACTGGTCACATTGCAATGGATTATCGCATCATCTCCAATTTTCTTTACGAGACTTGTGGGTTCAACAAATAGGTTGATTTCAACTGGTCCTGAAATGCTACTCAGGTTATTACAAAAATATAGTTCAAATGTAATTTGATGTATTTTGCAATGAAAATAAATAAAATAAATGCTTCAATGCCATATTAAAAACATTTTCCCAATACAATATTTCTTATAAATATACAGAAAAAAAAAAAAAAAAAAAAAAAAAAAACATAACTGACATTTACCAAAATAAAATAATTCCTAATATCATGACAAATTATTTTAAAAATATGCTTAACTTAAGTTTACATCGAGTTCCACAATATTAAATTATATTCTCCTGAAGATAATGCTGGGTGTTTGAACCTATTAATATAAAAAATCATAACAAACTTCTCAAATATATGAAACATTCGAGGAAAAAAAAAGACTTTGGCATTTTTATTGAAAGAATAGCTATTAAATAAAATTTAGAAATAATTTCAAGACAGCAAAATAACTTTTAAAATTCAATCGATTAAAATCAAGATTGACATACACTAAAAATCTATAATATATTTTTAATTATAATTATAATTATATATTATAATTATTTTTTCTTTCGTTGGTAATTTAATATTATTTTTTTTACTCTTGTGTAAATGATTATTCTGCATAATTGGTTATAAGAACAGTTTATCTAAGAAATCACATTATCTGTCAAACTATTTACAGTTATTCTTTAGAAACTACACAGCAGATTTTATCTAAATTTATGTCACACAAAAAGATAATTATTAAAGATAATTTCCAGTAACAATAAAATTAAAAAGAATTTCAAACATTTCTTATAATAAAATCAAAAAGAAAATTTCTTGTCTTACCTATATATTAAGCCCAAAAAATTTTTCAACAGAAATTTAACCCAGCAACAAAACAAATGTCTCTTTTGTATAATAATTAAAAAATATAATCAGAAAATATTTACGTTAATTATAGTAATTACTGTGTTTCACGAATTGAACAAATATGCATCATTACCTCCAGTTGGTTCACATCTTCCACCTGGTTGTACTGGAGTTCCTCTGTATCCAGCAGCACATCTGGAATTTTAAAAATCTTTTTGTATTCATGTGTTAATTAAATTATAAAAAAATAAACGGTAACCAGAATAAAAAGGCTTACTTTTCGCAATGTCGGCCAATATAGCCAGCAGGACAAGCATTGCAAGTTGGTTGACCATCATTATCCAGGAAACAAGTCAAAGAAAATCTTAAAATATTTAAGAGTACATAATGCAATTTAAACAGGTACCTAATTTATTATGCTTCACAAATTAATTATTAAACTTATAAAAAAAGTAATAAAAGCTTAAAAATCAAGGTAAGTAGACAACATTAATTAATTAAAATGAAATAAAACCATTTTAATTATAGGAGCAAATATAAATTTAACTACTTACTGATTTGGTGGTGTAGTAAGTGGGCAAGGACATGGTTTACAGTCTTCTGGTGTACCTCTGGTTGCATCTCCATAAAAGCCATCAGCACATCTCTCACAGCTTTCACCTATCGTGTTATGTCTGCATCTCTATTGTCAATAAGAAAAAAATTAACAATTAAAACTTAAATATTATAATAATGCCTAATTTTGTATAAGGTTTTTAACCCTTTCGTATCGGACTGATTACTGATGACCTCGATTGTTAATGCTCATGTTTTTCATCAAGACGTTACTGAACGAAGACGTCCCTAACTACCATTCCTCATTGCTGTTGCTGAAAGTCTCCTGACATTTGGAAATGCAAAACTATATCTTCCAAAACTATATCATCGTCATCATCAACAGCGAGACTTTTCAATGTTGGAAACCATTTCCGAATTGAGAGGAAAACGTGCATGGTGCGCATCTTCTGTGCGTTCAGAAAATGTGCATATCAAAATTTTTTTTCAGCCCTACCACACCCTCAAGAAACCCAGACATTAGATACTGTTGCTCCTCCACTACTTTCAATTTTTTAATTTTTTACCGTTCTTATTTTATAACTGTTAATTCTGAAAAAGGTTTATAAATAAATATGTTAATAAAGAAACGTTGCCAAAAATAATCATCAAAATGTTAAGTAAAATGTCAATAAAAATGTGTTATTAACTCTAGAATTCCGGTCGGGTCATACCCTGTCCTGGGGTTCAGATGCTTTGGGTTTACGGTGGGACACATGCTGTAGCCTCAATGAAGCTTGTGAAATCATTGTTGTAGATGGTGAGCTGCTATGGGGACGTTTATGCGTCTCCGAGACCTTCAACCTTTTAGGAATAAAAATTATTTTATCTAATAATCGCTTGGAGGAGAAATAACTGATCCCGGCAATGGGGCGCACTCAGACTGATTTTTCACCATATTAAAAGGGTTAAACACTTCCTATAATTTAAGAAAAATGTAGTTAAATGAGAATCTTGAATTGATTAGCGATTTAAGAGTTAAATTTGATAGTAATTGAGATAAGTATAATAGAAAATGTTTGCAAACTCAGACAAAAGCACATCAATGTGAAAGATGGTATCTATAATGATGAGTATGGCTGTAACAGAACCAAATATGGTCTCAAATCTTTACTTCTCTTACGGCAATCTAGCTGATTTATGCCTTTATAAGGTTAACTTCCACTTATAATTTAATTAAACATGGAATCTATTTTTTAAATTTTTATCATGTTTTTTTTTAGGATTCATTTTTTTAAAAAAATATTTTAACTTAAATTTTACTTATACTAGAATAAATATTTCTACCACCATTTAGCCTAGAAATTTTTTTTTTTTTACATAAGGTTTTATGTATTAACCAGCATTACAAAAAAAAAAAATGTATTTTGATTAACATTTTTTTAATACTGCTATAAAACAATCTTATGCAACACTCAAATACTGCATAAAATAATCTAAACACATTGACACTAATACATACCACACAGCTTCCTGATGTTGCATCACATGACTCTGAGTGACCATTACAATTGCATCTTGTGCATCGACCTAGCCCGGGACCACTAGCATCTCTTATGTATCCAGGGGCACATTCCTATAAAAATATCCATATAAACATGAAAATATAAATCTAAACATGATTCAAAACAAAAGAAATTTACAAAAATTAGCTCATATTTATAAAGGCATTGAAAAAATCATCCTATAATTTTAAACAAATGCAAAACAAAAATTAAGTTTGGTTTTATGAAATTCGTTTTGAAAATTCTCTTCACAAAACTTTCTTTTGATTACGAAATTTTATTCCAAACATTTTTATAAAAGTTTATTGCCTAGTAAAAAAATTTTGATAAATATACGTAAATAAAACAAGTTTTTTTACACTAATTTTACATATGACTGATAAACTTCTTTTTTCTATAATTTGACGTTTATATTTTACATAATTTTTATGTTTTAAATATGAGAGAATTCAAACTGAAAAATTTACCTCACAGGACAAGCCAATATATCCAGGTGGACACACACATTGTTCAACTTCTGTTGCAAGTCCTTGACCTGTGCTCTGTGGTACAGAAGTATCCATCTGTACATCTCTCAACAATGTTTGGTGCATCCTATTATGGAATGAGGCTCGAATCAAAAGAGCTTCAACATTGGCTAAGACTTTCATGAAATCCTCTCTAGTGGCAGATGTAGGTCCTCGAGAGTCCACTCTTTGCCAGTTAGTCTAAAGAGTTTTTAAAAAAAACTTACACTTTCAAATAGGCAAAAACAAAGAGGGCACAAAAGTAAAATTCTTTCAATAATCTATATAAAAAAATACATAACAAGATAAAAAAAAAACATAAAATGTTCATAACAATGTCAATTACATTATAATCAATTAAATACACAAAAATAAACTTTTAAACTCACCTCTCTCAATTCAATTTCAAATGTTCGTACTTCTTGGGGATTAAGAGTAGGGATGTTTACGTAAAATACAGAAATACCATTTCCCTAAAATCACATTGAAAAAAAAACATATCAGCATGTAATAATTTAGGGGAAAAAAATTAAAACAGCTAGTAAAGAAGACTTGGTTAGTAAAGAAAACTTGGGAGAAATATTGTTAAAAATTGAATAAAGAGTATTACAGTCATTTCCACATCAGCATCAGCATACAGATCGCCTCCATCTCCAGCTAAATACTGTTGAGTATATCGCAACTTCCCACCATATGATGCCAACTATAATGATGAAATTTATAAGGAATTTAATAAAAACAACAAATTCTGCTTTATTGCAAATTTGAACAGAATTAATATATATATATATTTATTAAATTCAGATAATTTGGAACACTTACTTTGTTACCGAGGAACTGAGCGGGTAAAGACCAGAATAAAGTTTCTGTCTGCTCAGGTTCTCTTGGGAAAGAAGTGAAACTGACTTCATTTTGACTAGGGTTAACTATTATTCCTTCGGTGATTGTTCGTGTTCTGAATCGAGAAGTAAGCTGGAAGTTGTGATTGTACGGATCAGAAAGGTCTTCCAACCTCATTGCAATCTGAAAAAGTAAATTAAGCTCAGATGCTAGAAAGAAAAAATTAATTTCATTGAAGAATTATTCCAAATGTTTATCATACTTGGCTTCTATAATAAGAACTGCTGCTACATTGCTGTGTAACTCCAAAGCAGAAGCAGGGAGCACAACCTTCAGGATTTCGAGATTCAAGGTTGAAAAAGCCTTCTTTACACCTATTACAGTTCCTTCCCTGAACATTTGGCTAAAAAAGAGAAAGCTTTTTAACAGAAGTTCCATTTTTCACAATTCATAAGACTGAAAACATATTTTATGCATATATGTTCAATGTGAAGATAATGGCAGTAGTTGGAACAAACAATACAAAAATAAAACAATATTACGGTTAAATATTTATTAATAACTCCCCTGTTAGCTGTTTCATAATTTTATTACTTCAGGAACTATTATTTATATTCAATTCTCATCAAAAGTCAATCTAAATACTTCATAATATGTTAAAAATCATAATAAGATTTCATATTTCTTAATCATGAAACAATTGAAAAATTGTTTCAATTATTTAAATTTTGCAACATATTATTTGAAAAACAACTAGATAGTGAAAAATGTATCAGTCACTATTTCATAAATTTGGAGATTATTGAATTGACAATTGAAAAATAAGATAATTTTAAATAAACTGCCCAAAAAAGTTGGTTGAAAAGTTTTTTAAAATAACAAATTTTTATCACATAAGACTTGATTTATTATTTACCTAAAGATTGTAAATAAGTGAATAACTGCTTTAGTTAAATTTTTAAAAAAAATTAGTAGTTTTGAAAGTTAACTAAGCTTTTTTTCTTCATAATCATAAATAACTCAAAATTTTAGAACAACAAATCAATTCTGGAAGTAAAGATAAAATATCTCACTATTGTACATTTTCTGGATAGTTTCTTTGTTCAATGTATCTATATTTCGAAATTTTAGAATAAAAAATTAACACACATTTTTATATCAAACGAACAAAGGAATGGTGAATAAGTGCTATAACGTTCTTGTTTAATTTCAGAAACTTGATACTTAAAATTATGCAAAGTTTAAAAAGCTGAACAAATTTATTTTCAATAAAACAGGAAACAATCATGTAGAAAGGAGAATAGCAACCTTGCTTTTTAAAAAATGAATATTATCATATTAAATACCTCAGTAAATATATTTCTAATACTTACTTTACAAGGACAGTTGTTACGGTAATCACACTCTAAGCCAAGACTACCTCGAGAATCACACTTGCAAGAAGTTTCTGTGGGAACAGAATATAAAATTAAAGCAAAAGAAATAAAAATAAATCACACAAAAACCAGGAAAATATTACTATTTACTGTCTTGAGCAGATTTTACAATTTCGGTGATTGTTAGTAGAAACAAAATAGAAACATTCTTCTTCTTGGGCACTACAGTCTATCACAGACCAAGGCCGTCCCAATAAGTTTTTGCCATCTTGATCTATTCTGTGTCATGGCCTTCCAGTTAGTTATTCCTACTATCTTTAGGTCCTTCTCAACTGCGTCCAGTCACCTAGTCGGTGGACGACCCCTTTTTCTTGTACCTTCTGGTTTAAAAAAGTTGCATTTTTGCGGGGTTCCTGGTCTTCAGATCCATAAAGGTGTCCCAGTCATCGAATGCGATTGGCCTTAATAACATGAGCTATGTCTGGTTGTTTATACTTTTTATATAACTCATTATTGTAAAAGGTGCACCATTTGTTATTCTCCTAGACTGCACCAAAAATTCTTCTAAGTATCCCTCTCTCAAAAATCAGTTATTTGTTCTCCCCTTTTTTATTAAGAGTCCAGCACTCACTACCATATAGGATCACAAGACGTAGGAGTGTTTTGTATAGGTGAATTTTTGTCTTTTGTTTAAGAAATTTACTTTTTAGTTGGCTTAAATAAAAACATTAGGAAAAGGTGTTGTGAAAATTTTTAGGACTAGTTTTTTTTCCCCGTTTTATATTCTCCTTTTCCTAAATAGAAACATTAGGAAAAGGAAAATATGAAACAGGGAAAAAAACTAGCCCTAAAAATTTCTACAATACAAATGTTACATAACTAAAAGAAAACTGTAAGCCCTTAATTAAAATATTAATTTAACGTAAATTTTTTCCACTTAAATCTTATTTCAAATTATAAAGAAAAATAAAGTAACAAAAAGCAAAAAGATGTTGTTTATAAATTTAAGTTTGTTAAGCGTTATAATTTTGTTTGATTTAATATCAAACATAAAACTAGTGATATGGGCTAAAATAGCATACATTAAATTGTATTTTATCAAATGCTTCATCTCAAATACGTAATAAATACTCAATGTGACCACGAACTCTTTGTGACCAAAATCAAAATATTTTAAAGTATCCAAAATTTTATTATTTATTATTTTAATAAAATACTTCCTAAATATTAATTAAAAAATGGCTCAATTACAAAAAAAAATATCAGAATAAAATTGATCATCATACCTATAGCAGGCTGGCAATCATTTGGAGTGCCACCGCTTGCATCACCAACATATCCTGATAAACATTCTTCACAGAAATCACCGCCAGTGTTGTGCTGGCAGTTCTATGTAAAAAATACTTATCGTTAATAAATATTGTTAAATTTTTTGAAACAATCATTAGCATTAACTTTGACAAGTGAAAAAAAATATTATATTGTATAAGAAACATTAACAACCAAAATATCTAAATAAATTTAAACTCTATTAAATTAATTAGTTAATAAATATAATTTTATTAAGTGCCTACTTTGCAGATTCCACTCTCTGGATCACAATCACTGGAATGGCTGTTACAAAAGCATGGCTCACATAAACCAAGATAAAGACCAGCACCAGACCTGGTATAACCAGCATCACAATCTTCACATGACAATCCACTGTAGCCAATTGGACAACGGCACTGTTCAACAGCTAATGCCCTACCCAATTCTGTTGGACGATCAACTGCAATGGTAAAGGACACATCCGCCAAACTACAAAAAAAAAAAATTACAAAATGAGTAAAACTTTCTGTAGAAAAGCTCTAATACACTGAAAAAATTATTTTTCTCATTTTAAATCAATTATTGCGATCATATCATTTTTAGTTATTCAGTTAAAAACTCATTGCAACATAATTCAATCTTAAGTAGAAGGCTCATTCAAAATAAATATATAAAACTTTAAATTGATAGAAAACTATATCAACAAACATTAGTTCTGACATTTATCAGAGTAAAAGGAAAAATTCTAAGAGGTTGCTAAGAAGAAAATTAAACTAGAAATAATATATATTTAGTATAGTGCACTGATTAAAACGTTTGCAAAAGATCTAGCAAAGAAGTCAATTTAAGGGCCATACTTAATTGCAATAATATATTATAAAATGGTTTTACATTTACAGATTTAAAATGTTTGATTTTTTGACATTTATAATAATTCAATTTCTTTTTTAAATTAAACTTTCAAATATTTAAAATAAAATGAAGTTTTTATTATTCAGCTAGTGTTTTTATCAATTTAAATCTCAAATTTATTAATTTAGAAAAGTAAAAGCGCTGCTAGATAATAAAACTGGAAATAGTCATAAATCATTCAAAAGTAAGCCAACCATTACTTTTTTTTATTTACACTTGAATTAATCATTCAAATGTTATATCATAATTTTCCACATAATAAAGGGATCCAGCATTACAGATCTAAAACATTTAAAGCGTCTAAATTTGTATCAGGATCTTGCAATGTACACTATAAGCATAATGCAGTTAGTATTTAGTTTTGATATTAGAATATTACATATGGAATAAGGTAGTTTATTTTAACCTAGCCGATGTTGTTCCTCCAGTATATGTAGCTTTTATTAAGATAGCATCTAAATCAGCCAAAGTCATTAAGAGATGTTCCCTTGTTGCAGGTTGACCATCAGATCTCAGCCAAGATGTCTGAAAGTTTCAGAAGAAAACTATTATTTCAAGAAAATAAAGATAAGAGCTAATAAAAAATAGAGTCATACATACTGCACTATTTCATAGAAATAAGTTGAAATTGAAAAGTTAATTTCAAGATTACATTATAAAGAGAAGCACAATACAATCTAAATAGATGATGTAGCAATTCTAAAATTTATAACTAAAGACTTTAGTGATTTTTTTATTTGGATTTTGAGTAAATGGTTCTAGTTAGTTATTCGATAGAAATTTTGGATTATTAAAATAATTAAAACAAATATATATCATCCACTCCAAAATGCAATTTTAAAAGTGTTACATGTGCTTTTAAATTACATATTTATTAGTATAAATATTTTATTAGTTTAATTAAATTATTATACTAATAAAAAATCGTTGATATGGAAAACATGTTGCTCGTTTTTTTTTTTTTTTCAGTTCAAAAATGAAAGTTAAAAAAACCCCACTATTTTCGAATACAAAAAGTAATACTTATCGTATTATAAAACTATTGCAACTTTTCAATACACTTACAAATTTTTAATAAAAATACACATAAACAATTACCTCATACATTCGTATTGAAATGGAATGTAAAGATGAAGGACGAATCAGTTCTGGATGCCTATAAACTAGTACAATGCCGTTGCCCTAAAAGGAAATAAATACATTATAAATTAGAGCAGCATTCTTCTCATAAAAATTTTTCATAAAATTATCATTATTTATTTAGTACAAGTCATAGTGTTTTTCCGTATTCGGAAGGATTTTTGTATACTTTTAAGATAGATTTTAGAATTAAAAATAAAAGCTAAGAAATTCAATTTATATTAATCGAAAAATTCCTATTTAAAGCGTAGAAAAAATTATACAGATTAAATTAAGCTCAAACTTAATTCAATAAATGATATACCAGTATAATAACACCACTCCAGATAAATTATTTTTAGACTACTTTGACAATTAGGCTCAGCCAAAAACATTTAGAGCAAAATTTGCATTCACAATAGTCAAGAAAATAAAAATTATACACAAGAAATGTCTGTTGTTTAAATTTAGTTTAAAACTTATGAAATAACACTTAATGAGAAACTTGGAATAAAATCTTAGTCAAAGCATTTATCTGAAATAAAGGATAATACTGTTTACAATTTCAGGTATCTTATTAAAATGCCATAGTTGCAAAAACATATTTAAAATGCTGACAACATTAAACACCACATTATTCAATCAGAGCAGATTTTAAAAATTTTTGAACATTTCGGTGTTTACTTTCAGGGCCAATTAACATTATAAAAACCTATGTATCAGAAGCACATTGCAGAGTATTCTACGTTTCTATTTTTATTTATTTATTTGTTGCAAAGATCATACAAGGATTCCTGCCAAGTTTTGTTGCAAACAAATTTCTGCATCAACACTGAAGATTTCCTTTGCAGACAAACTGTTGCATTATCTCAGCAGAAATTTCTTTGCAAAAAATTCAAATCTTGTTAAAAACTAAATCAGATTGATTGTTATGGGTATTCAGATTTTGAAAAATGATGATATAATTTATAATTGGCCACCAATGATGATAGAAAAAAAACTTTTTGATACTTTTTTTCCAGCATTTTATGTATATTTAAACTGCAGACGTCTTGCCAGAATTTTCGTTTTTTTTTTTTTTTTTTTTTTTTTTTTTTTTAAATTTCAGATGAAAAATAATCTGCAACTCCCACTGCCTTGCTAGAGGGCTTAGACTAAGCATATACATGATCAAATATATTTGGCAATTTTTATACAAAAAGCCAAAAAAATCAAAATCTATTTTTCTTAACTTATAAAAAGTACAAGGAAATGTATGTGATTTTGATTGATTAGGATAGATTTATTGACATATCACCTATTCTTTTTATGTTAAAATTTTTTTAAAAATGTAATTAAATTCTATATGTATTGTACACAGAATACTCAAATAGTTGGTACATTATTTTTTTATCATTATTTAGAAATAAACATTTTTCAAACAATCTTTTCCTTTTATTGCTTTTGTATACTTAGTTAATATTTTAAATTATTAGACTAGTGGTTCAAACAAATTTTTAAACATAAAATACATAGTTAATATTAAGAGAAGATGTAATATCAGAAAATAAGGTTGTTAATAAGACAATAAACAAAATAAAGAGAAGTTTGTGTAATTATTTCAGATATTTAATATTCAGAGTCTTAACCAGGCCTACTTAATAGACGAAATAAAGATACATAAAAATATTTATAAATTAAAGACAATGTGCAATGGTTCAAAATATCAATTTAAAATAAAAACAATTATAATTAATCAAGTAGTTTTACATTATAGCAAAGTTTAAGTTGAAATATGAAAGCAATGATATGAATATTGGAATCAATTTCTGAGTTTTTTTTTAAATGTAAATACTAAATAATGCACAAAAATTTTTTTAAAGATAAAATGCAAAAACAACAAAAAAATAATCTATAAAGATTTAAAATAGGTAATATTTTATATTAAAAATGATTCAGTAGACTTTTAGACTAAATGAAACAGTTTAAATTATGATAGTTTTCAAAAAGCAAGTATAAAAAAAACATGAGTTAACCATTATCTGAACATCTGGATCAATGTTAGGATCTGCTCGACTTCCAGGAATATACATAACAGTATAATTCAGTCTCCCCCCATATGCAGTGACCTGGAATTATAAATATTCAATTATAAAAACTAGAAAAACAAATTACTCAAAATCTTTCAAGATAATAATAGCAATCAATAATATATTTTTTTTAAATTACTCAAAGGAAAAATAAAATAGATATGTATCAACTTATTCATGACACAAATTTAATATTTTGAATAAAAATAAGATATGCAAGTTTCTTTTTAGCTCAAAAATTTTACATAACTTAATTACCAAATACTGATGAAATTTATAGAAGCTATTTAGTTAATGATATGCTTTTGAAGCACAAATTTAATGCATATCTAATTACAGATAATTTTAATTATAAAGCCAAACAAAAATTTAACTAAATTCCCTTTTCAGGAATTTTTAATTAAGTAATTTTTAGTACTACAAGTGCTTAGAAGATAAATGAACTAAATGCACAAAATATTGGTAAGATAAATAACAAAAAATAGTAATTAGGCAAAACATAAACTTTATAATCAAACTATATTTAAGTGAATGCAGAGTTCATTATCAAATGAAAAATATAAACTAATTACATTGATCTTCAACTCATAGCAAATTATATTAACACTTCGTCGGGCGTGTCTCGAAACTTACAGCATCGGATGTGGTGTATCTGTCAGATACATCTCTTCTTTATGTGTTTTCTGTTAATATGTATTACTTTAATTCTTTTATTTTCATTCTTTTTAATTCCAGGCTTTTACACCCAGAATTTTTTTTAGTTTTTTATATATTTTTAAAAAAATTTTTTATTTATATATTTTGATTTTTTATATTAAATGCTTTTATTTCAATATTATCTGTTAGTTTTGCATCTCTTTCTCTACTAAATAGATTAGAAACTGTAGAAATGTATTTCTTAGTGCATTTCACAATTATTTTCGAATTTCCGCCGGAAAGAAAACAGTTCCAAGAGCCATGTATAGTTTTTATACCTTTCGCACTTCTGAATACTCCAGGTAATTTTGTGATAATATTCTGACATCTAACTTTCACATTTTTACTCCCTATCCGTTTTGCCCATTTAGTACAATTGTTCTTTCCTACATAAAATTCATCATTATTAGCGTCATAATCAAGTTTTGAGTCAGTATAAACACTTTCATTGTTATCAGAATGAACTTCATGCGTTTCTAAAATATCTTCTTCGTCATCATCAAATTCTTCAGCATATTCCTCATTTCCATCACTAAATAGAACACTATGAACTAGCTCAAGGTCTTTCTGATTATTAAAATCTAAAAAGCGTTTAGCACTCATCATGGGAAAAAGATAAATCAAAAACGCGAAGGGAATCTCAAAACTTCCATAAAGCTTCAAAAGACAAACGTAATCAGGTGCGTGTATCTAACAGATACCTAACTTCATACAAGCTTCAAAATAGAAAATACTCCTACGCGGAACTGTTCGTTATTACATTCCAAAGTAGCAGGTGGGCAGATACTGGTAAGGTCAAGGTCGCAAAAAAAAATTTTAGGGGACAAAAGCAGAGATATTGACACGCATGTATCTGTCAGATCAATGTGCCCGATGGAGTGTTAAAAGAATTTTAACCCACTGCCAGTTTTAACAATTTTATTTTTACTACTCCCAAATGTTTAATACAGTTGTTTTTACAGATGTACCTGAAATGACCACAAATATTTTTCAAACATACAATGCAAATGGTTCATTCTAATTTTACTCTCTATTCAGAAAATTGAGGTATAAATGACTCTCTCTTATTTGTTACGAGAAATAGAGGTGTTTCAGCACTATCAAATCAGAGGTTTTCTCTACGTGCTAGACTATCTGTAGGTAGAAAATTAAATGAATTTTTTTGCATGCAGAACCATTTTAGAGGATAAAGAATCAGAATTACCTACATGAAGAACAGTGAGTAAAAAAAGTTAATTAATAAAAAAAAGAAGACAACTTATTACCTTATCACCAAGGAATGATTGAGGCATTTTCCAGTAATATGTTTGAGCTGGTTGAGTTGCGAAATTTCTAAAGACTAGTTCCTTGTTACGAGAATCAACTAGAAGGTTTTGATTTATGTTATAGCTCCTTAGAATATTGGTCAAAGAGACTCCTTCATTACTACTAGTAAAACTTAACATGAGCTGAAATGTAAGAAGAATGTCAATGATTTGATGGTTATGATTTAAGAAAGTATGAATCTTATATAAATGTATATTGTGGATAAATGAGGAATATGCACAATGCAGATTTTTTATCACCATTGAGCATAAAATATTAATATTATTCCGATGTTATCAATGTAATTGTTTTTTTTTTTAACAAGATTGAAGAACGTTATAACTTAATATAATATAAATTTTTGCCAATCACAAGAGACGGTGAAAAAAAGCTTTTAATTGAATAAATCATTTCAGGTATTATTTTAATTTCCCTATGCATTCAAAATACACACCACTAAATATTATTTACTCATTAAATATGGAGTATTTGTTTATTTATTAGATATGCAATAAGTTAGTAAGTTTTTTCTTAGACAAAAAGTGTATTTGTTGTTCAGACACTGAGGAAGATTCTTATTTACTGAATCAAAACTATATGTCCTTTTCTGTATTTTCACTTGTGCGTTATTCATATTTTTGCTTATTACAAGTAGCATAAAGTAGTATATCCTATCCTCTTTTTGGACAAATTGTATTTTTTTATAGTTTCGTCAGAAATTAAAATGCTAGCTGTGTGATGAATTAACACATTTTAAAAATAAAATAACTCCTATTTAATATTTACTTAGTGCTAAATATGAAAAATATAAATTAGGAATACAATATGCACTTCGATTGAACAAGGAAGCGTTAAAAATATCTTATCACGACATCAACTGTTGAAAGAGTTAGTTTCATAAGTCAGTTCATTTTAAAAGTTATGGTACTTTCTTATATAAATAAGAGACTCTTGTTCCTCATTTATATAGTCTCACAATAAAATAAACCGGACTATTTCTTACAATATCATATTAATCATAAATAGAATTGCACTTCGAATAAAAGAATATCTTTTAAGATTAGGTAATGATAAATCACCTCATCATGATAATAACTGCTGGAAGAGAAAGTTTCAGAAATAACCATAATCAATAATCATAATTCATTAATTATAATCATAATTCAATAAACATAATCAATAATCATAATTCATTAATTATAATCATAATTCAATAAACATAATCAATAATCATAATGATAGATCACCTCATCACGATACCAACTGCTGGAAGAGCAAGTTTCAGTGATTCCCATACAGAAACAATCAATGCAGCCAAGAGGTGAATCTGAATTTAAATGGAATGTGTGCGGCTTACATTGATCACACCGAGCACCAGTTACTTGATGCTGAAATAACGTTTAGAATTAAAATTGCAAATTGTTTGAAAAAGACAACAATATATTATTATAATTTAAGATATTTGAAATGCTTACTTTGCACTGGCAAAGTCCAGTATTTCTACTAGGATCAGGAGTTAAACTTCCAACAGGATCACATTGCAACCCTCCTTTAAAGATAAATACAATTTGTAATTTTTCTTTAAGTAATAAGTATATTGCATTGATGGCAACTTCTTACTCTTAAAAACAAAATTGTAAAAATAAATTCGGTTAAAATAAATTTGATTTATTTACTATAATTCTGAAAAATCATACATATTTAAAGCTAAGAATTATTAAACAAAAAAAATATCAAACCTAATTCAAAACAATATATTTGATACTGAACAAAACTTATTCACAAAGACAAAAATTGAAACTAAATAAAAATTAAAAGATTCATGCCATTTCTGTACATGAAAAAAATTTATAAATGGAGCGTGCTTAAATTTTTTAATCTCTTTTAAACTTAGTGTTGTACTAATGTTAGTTCCGTAATGTAAACGTGTTGTACTATTGTAAACTAATGCTGTACTATAATGTAAACGCGTTGTACTAATGTTATATAGCTCTAAATGTAAAAAGTTTAAATGTTAGAGATGTATGCAAAGAGTAAGTCTTTTCAGTATTTTAACTTTGAAACAGGGATTATTGCAAGACGGAAAAGAAGAATAGCTTGTAGTAAAACGATTTCAGATATAGCTAGTTTTTAGGAGGAGTAAATCTATTCTTTTTTCCTAATATTTAACAATATCTACTTTTCCACATTAAGGAAGCAGTTTTATATATACATGCTATGATTGCAACAACAAAAAAAAATATTGATAGTTACAGATATTTTATTTTTCTCAAAAAATACTAGAATGAATTGTCTTTCATACAAGTTTTAGCCCTTTTCCATCTTTAGAAATATAGGCTTTCATCCCTGGTTTACAATGGTCTAACAGCAGGATCTATTTGTTCAATTTTGTGTTTTAAGAACTGTTTTTTTATATTTGTAATAAATAAATTTAATTTTGTTTAGCTATAAAAAGAATCAAACAAAAAAAAAAAATAGAAAAATTCGAATTTTTTTTTTTTTTAAAGGTAAAATTACTATAGAAAAAGTTAGGGAGAAAACAGCAGCAAATATTTTTCATGCTCTATAGTAAGAAATTTATAATTCTACTGTAACACATGATTTATTGCAGCAGTTTAGTAAAATATTTCTAGAGCAATTATTTAGGGATTATGATACTAAATCGACAAGTAATGCCACAAAGAAACATAAATTGAATAACAAAGCTGCATATCAAGAGAAAGATATTCCACACCCATTATTATTTTCAATATTGCATAATTCTTACAGAGGTAGTAAATTAGCTCTTACTCATTTTTACATATACTAAATCGTCTTTGTCATTTTTTCTCTAGTTAGTACTGTAGTGATACTTTAGTAGTGTAGTAGTTTACTTTTCAAAAAAAAGTAGTGTAGTGAGTAGTGCAATACAAAAAACAGCAGATTGTAGCAATTCCTGTCAACTACTTTTAACATTAGCTCAATAAAGAAACAAGGCTCAATTCAAATGCAGCTAATTTTTCGAATCTGAATCAAATCTTTAAGGGGCCGTCAATCAACACAATGAGAATTGCAAATTACGCATTACTAATAATATTATGGCTAATTTATTAATTTCAAATGCGAAGGTACACTCATGAAATAGTGATGTAATTTCAATGGGAGAGCATATTTTCTTTGTAATTTTTGATGCACTTAACTTCTTAGAAGAAATAAAAGAGCATAAAACACTTAACAAAATTGAAAATATTTGATAATTTGTTAGCATTTCGTACATTTGCTGTCGAGACAGGCATAAAAAGCAAGGTGAAAAAAACAAATTCATAAAAATCAGTTTAAGAAACTGGCTCATATAAATGATAATACCTCATGTTTGAATATGCTAATTTCTCCAGCAAAGTTCGCCTTCTAAAATTAGTGAAGTGGCGACTAAATAGTTCGTGTAAAAAGCAGTTCATAGACACTAAATTTTAAAAAAGTAGTTGCAGTGAACCACATTAGTATTAAAGTAGTTTTAGTTAATTACAAAAATAACGTTTTTTCAACCACCGATTAAATCTGATTTGTTGGAGGGGACAATATTGTAGCAAGAAATTGTTTAATGGTTTGCGTAATAATAAACCTTTAACCCCTTTCTTCTCGCTCCTGCGAAAATGAGGGGGTGAGGTTTCACTCTCTATTTCTTGTTCCCATGATATTTTCGGGCTGGAGTGTTCAGTAGTAACACGCCAATAAGAATGAAACTAATTCATTTCTTTTGTCCGGAAAACATTTTATTTCTCATTTTACACACCAGATGGCAGTACCAGGATATTTTTAAAGTAATTGTGGATAGAGAGAGGTAGTAAGAGATGTAGGAAGGAAACTTGGTACTACTGATTGTGACATTGGTCTCTATATCTCATGCTTTGAAATTTACCACACAAGGAAAAATTACTAATCTTTATTTATATTATACAAAAGTTTAATAAATTATTTTTTAATGTTTAAAACACGTATTTTTAAATTTTCCTTGCTTGCTGGAATACCAACATTAAGTCATAGTAACCCTGAATGTTGGCTTTTCCTAAGAATTTAATTTTTTTTTTAAATTTCAAGCCAAAACAAATTAAAAATGAATATATATATTGTTCATACACATATTTTTATATGATTTTCAGGGATAAAAAAAATAGGTACTTCTATGACCGGTCTCTTGAAAATTATTAATTTTCTTGAAAATTAAGTTAATCTTGTAATTTAATAAGATTGTTAAGGGATTGAGCAGTAAAATAGATAATGCTCAAGATGAATATATTAAATTACCAACAACTCGAGCATGAACTCTACATACCATGAACTCTACAGCTTCCACCAGGAACGTTTGGATTGCCATCATATCCAGGTCCACATCTCTCACAGCGTCTTCCTTCATAACCAATTGGGCAAGCATCACAAGTAACTTGCCCATCAGTGTCTAAAACACATGTAGGTGAAAACCTAGAAAGGTAACACACAGATAATTTACAGAAAACCTTGAGTTAAAAATAAATGGGGAAGAATCAAAATTTAAAATAAATCATGGATATTTTGATTTTCCTTCATTAACACTAAAGAAATTTTAATGTCAAGAGGGAACATTGGATCCTAATATGTTTAATCTCTAGAAAATTTTAAGTGCAGATATTAATTCTAAATTTCACACATTATTCTACAGACATGCAAATTAAAATGGGAACACTATATAAAATTAGTAATCACATGAAAATGAAATAGGAATTACGTATAAAGTAGTATGCAAAAGGGTATTCTATAATTACTGAGTATTCAGTTACAATACAGAGTATTTAAATACAGAGTATTTTTTAAACATACTAGCTGCATATATTTAGCCCTTATATAGTTTTAGTTTGGAAATGAATTCGAAATCACAGAGGCATAGAATAAATCAAAACAGAAGTTCAATTGCAAATGTACTTTCAGAAAAAAAAGAGGATAAACATGATAGTTTATTTTTTTTCTCGATTAATTTTACTATGATTAAAGGAAAAAATTTTTTTATCATAATTTTCAAAAACGATTGAAAATGACATTGATATAAGATGGCATAGTCACGAATTCAGAGCATCAAAAAGGGATTAGTCAAATTTAAAATTCACAAGTCGTTACTACAATATATTAAAAAAAATATTATTTGAAAAACCATGTGAAAAAAAAGACTAAAAGCATAAAATGGTCAGAAAATGGAGTAGATAAAAGATGGAATAATCGCAAATGAAGCACATCAAAAAGTAATCGCACAAATTTGAAATTTGGTCGGAAAAGTATCGTATTATAGATTCGGAATTTAAAAATTCACTTCGAAATGGCTGAAAAATCAATAAATAACTCCCAAAAAAATAGTTGGACTTGCTACAGCATCACTGCGAATTGAGTATGTTAAAAACCAATTACTCAAATTTGAAATTCACGTGTCGAAAGGAAATGTTTGAAATTTGGAATTTGGATGACCTTGTGAAATGGCTAAAATAACTGCAGAGAGAACAAACAGAAAACGACACGACACGACATTAACGATGGTTTAGATAGGTGTGAATCACGTGTGTGAATAAAAAAGTGATCACTCAAATCTGAATATCGCTTGTCACAATATTATCATACTAAGAATACCGAAGATTGAAAAATCATTCAGAGATCCTCAGAAAAATTATAAATAGCTATCGAAAAATTATTAGGATTAACGATAGAATCGCCGTTATTGCAGAGCGTCAAAAAGCGATAACTCTTAACTTTAAATTCTCATGTCATAATAACATTGTATTAAAAATATTGGAATTTGAAAAATCATGTGAAAGAGCATGAAAAAACAATTGAAAATTTATACCGTTGGACGCTACAAGCAATTTTTGCTACTTTTTTTCTGTAACTAGTATTTAATTTTTTAACAAGCATATTGCTGTCTGCTAGTGGACAAAATTGCGCCCTGGTTAACAGTTATTATTTATATTATCAGTTATTTCAAATAAATTAGATGAGTATAAACTCATCAACAACAAAAATTAAAAAAATTACAGAGTTCAGGATTTAGAAAATACTTTCTAGCACATAATAATCAGATAACTCTCCTATTACTGATGGAACTAATGTAATAAAAATTATAAATGTTTAAGATTTTGAACTAAAATTAAACTAACATAAGACAAATTTACAAAATTAATCTATATCTAAGTGCAAGTCATATACATACAAACATACATAATCATGCAATCCTAGTTTTTTCAATAAACCTGGTTTGTATCATGCAACATATACAGCTGCAAGACAAGTATAAGTACAATAAATGCATATTTATTTTCTACTTAATTTATAGGAATTCATCAATATTTCCCTGTTTATGAAATTAAAATTTTTATAAGCTCTTATATGTCAGCATATATTACTAAATGGAAAGAAACTTTAGTATATTTTCTAAATCTTATTAGGTATATTATGAATATAGCTTGTCAGAAATTTAAGTACACATAGATATAGGTTACAGAAAACATGCCTTGTTTACAATAAACAATTATCATGCTTTTGACACAGATTAAAATAACTTTTTTACATTATTACCATTCTGATAGCAAGCCATCACTTCTGGTATCCAAAAGACTGACATAATATAAGGAAGAAAGTATTTTTTTACTTTATAAAGTTAGAATATGTTACACTAAACTTGATTATTACACAAAATTTATTTTATGACTGTGGTTTGATAAATTGGAAGCAATCATATATTCTTTACTATATATTCAAAATAATTCTATCAAATCAAAATGAATAAAATAGCCACTTAGTGTAACTATTTTAATAATCTAATTAGTAATTTTAATATTCAAATCGGTACTTGTTATAATCAAATCAGTAGTTTCAATAATCAATCAAGTCAATTACCTAAACTAGCTTTTTTTATAGTAACTTCTGACTTATTTTACTTAGTAACAAGTTAAGAAACAACTATTGCCCATGAAGAAATTATTCCTTCACAGCAAAACATGCACAAATTAATGATTCATTTAAATGACAGAATTCATTAAAATGACAGAATTTACATTGTACAGTTATTTTATTTTTAAGTTCAAGAATTGTAAGAGAATACTTATAACTTGCATAAGTACTATTTCCAAGGAATTATAATCCAAATTTAAAATATACTGCATATTCAAGAAAACAAAAATGAATTATAAGAGATTCGAAATTAAAAAATATATTCATTTAAAATTTCATATCCACATTTTTTTTTCTTGTTAAAACATGCATCAAAATATATTAAATCATGAATTCGATTGATGGAAACCTACTGCAATGTTTGAAATTATATTTATTTCCACTGAAAGAATGTGCATTTCTAAAGACAGTCTCAATAAATCCGTGGTGACTATTTTTGTAGGTTGAACTTTGCCTTTCTCATGTTAAGATGAAAATGGTTTAAAGGTAAATAATTACATCTCTATTAAGGTAGAATAAATTTCCTTTGGAAAAAAAGTTATTTCTTAATTCCAATTGCGAGGTTAAGTTAATTGGTGATTGATTAAGTGCCATGGCATGTTAGCCAGTAGAAATACGCTACACTCAAAAAACATTATGCTTTTATTACATTATAACAAAAAAATTTCTAATGTTCTTTTATTGTCTATCAAAAGAAAGTAAGTTTTTCTTCTTCTGAAATGCATAGTTGCGAACATTTTAGGTATTTCAAGCTTAAAAAAATTAAAACAAATAAAATTATGACTTAATCAGTAGAAAATTTTGTTGAATTAAGTATGAATAAATAAAAATAAAATAATAAATAATACATAATTTATAGCATCATTTATTATGTTCACAATAAACAACCAAATGAAAAAATGGGAGGGGGATATGCAGCTTTCCAAAATTGCCATTAGCTTTACAAAATACAATGCCTAACCAATTTTTGGAAATATTGGGTAAATGTCAGATCAAAGCTGTTTATTAGAACTATTTTATTATTATATTATATTATATTTATTTAGCTGTTTATTAGCTGCTAAAAAGAAATATTTTACATGCTATGAAAATATCAATACATACTGATTTGGAGTAGTTATTAATGGGCAAGGACAGGGTTGACAATCTTCAGGAGTTCCCCGCCTGGCATCACCAAAATAACCTCGTTTACACCTTTCACACTGGCGTCCTTCTGAGTTGTGGCGGCAATTCTAGAACACAGAACACGACACATTCATATCAAGTTAAAAAATGTCATACATAAAAATTATTATGAATTTAATTTAATGCTTATTCCAGCAAATATTTTAAGTATCATTAAAACGGTATGATAAATAACAAGGCTCGAATAAGTCACACACCAAGCATTCTCCAGATACTGGATCACAAAGGCTAGAGTGTCCATGACAATTACAAGGCACTCGGGATGGTACACAGTCTCCAAGACCAGAGCCGGTATCTCTTCTGGTATAACCTTCTGAGCATTCCTTGAAGAAAAAGAGCTCAATAAGATAACAAAACATTTCAATATGTAAACAAAACTGAATGGCAAAACATTTGTCGAACAGATAACTGTTTGACACACTACCATTGCCCTAACAGTCTAGGCATTACCTTACATCTTTAACATTTTCAAAGATAGTAAATGTTAAATTTCATCCTTTACAAGAATTAATTAAAGAGCCTTGTTTTAAGTTATGATAGCTAGATTGATTTAAAAAAGGAGACTTAAAGTCCTTTAGTCGCCTTAGAAGAAAGGAAATTTTTAATTTATAGTCTTTCAAATGAATGATTCAAGATATGTACAAAACATACATGTTTCTAAATGCAGAAAAAAAAAACAGTAATATATTCTATAAATTTTATGGAAAACAATTCTATAAGAGATTTTCAATGAAAGTATTAAATGAAAGATACTGGTTTCGTCTGTGCTTTGAAAATAAAAGAGTAAAATAAAAATTTTCTAATTTATAAATATTTTAGCAAGCAAAATAGATTTTCAATTTCATTGTTTTATTCCCTTAAAAATAGTAATACTAAAATAACCATGAATATTTCACAAGAAAAACGATATCAATTTGAAAATAAAAAAATTTTTATAATTTAAAATTCAATTTTCCCTGTAAACAAATTTCAATAAAAAACAAATGATTAGCATTTTATATTAATTTTCATGCAGCAGTGTCTTAGTATTTATTAGACATAATAAATACAGGAGTTAATCAGCTTAATAATATGCCAAATATTTTTACCTCACAAGAATTTCCTGTATAGCCTTGAGGACATGAACATTTTTCAACATAGACAGCTTGCGGAGCTGAGGGATCAGCAAGCGAAGCAGAGTCAATTCGGAAGTTTAGAATACTAAAAGTAAAAATAATAATATTTAAAATCAAACAATTTGATGTAATATTACACAGGTTAATTATTTGTGTTTAATGCAGTGTCCAGTTAGTGAGTGTTTATATATACAGGGGTGGGACAAAATTATGGAAACACTTGGATACTAACTCATTTTTTCATATTTCTCAAGAAATACTTAGAAAATCTTTTTATATCTTTAGAAATGTTCAGATCATGAGATTTCACATATATATAATTGAAGTCCAGAGTTTTTAGAGGTTTAAGAACTGGCAATAAGTTACGAAAGAAAAAGTGTTTTTGAGCAAATTGCCAAAAAATATAGCAATTAGCTTGTAACTTGTATCAATTACTTTGGTTATTATATGAGATAGTTGCACAAAATTTCATAGACCTGGCTTAAATATTCAAGGAAATATGGACTTTTTTTTTTTTACAAAAATCTAATTCTTTTGCTTTATTAAATTAAACAAAATAAAATTAATTCTATTGTGACTTTTGATTTCCAAGATGCTAGCTTAATAATAAATTATTAAAAAGAGTCATTATTTGTATTAATAATTTATTGGGTAAGCATGGAAAGAATCTTAACCAATATTACTTTAAAGCATATAAGCAATACTGGAATATTTATGAATCTAAACTACAGTGACATTATGAATAATTAACTCAGTATAAACAATAATAGGCTTCTTAGAACCGGTAAAATCTTTTGAATTCAAGTATAGAATGAGTTGAACTAAAAAAAATATTCAATCAACAATTATAATGAAGGAGTTGCTATCTTTTGAACATAATCACTGCTGTTTGTTATTTATTTGCTCAGATATCAAATATTTATTTTTTATACCATATATTTAATATCACATAAAAAAAAATTAAAAACAATTCTAATTGTTTTCTATATATCTAATTACTCTACTTTCCTTGACTAGTAAAAGAAGAATCTATAAAATAATTAACACTACAGTTTGAAGAGTAAAAACTTTTATATCATGGTAAAAGTAAACTGCAAGTAAAAACGTTTTAAAGTCATATGATGAAAATTTTTTACTGCTAATTTTAAAGAAAAATATAAATAACATGAGTGTAAATTAAGAAAAAACAACTTATACTGCAAGAAAATTTTCTTTTTCATGTTTGTAAATCACAATTATAAAATGATAAACATATCTCTTTAGGTGAAAAAAATCAGAGGTGCAACCAAAACTAGGTCTAACCTAAACTAAGATTCTTAAATATGTCTGTGTTCAGAGTGAAAGAAAATGAAAAGAACCTGGAACTTCTATTACCTGGAATGAATCATTTCTTCATCATAACTAGCACGAACATAGAAGGCTTCAATATTTTGCAGAACCATCATAATATCTTCCCTTGTAGTAACATCAACGGAGGGAACATCTCCACGACCTCCCTCTTCATTTTTATGCCATTCACCCTAAAATAATACATATTACAGTTTACAAGCAGCTCTCAAAATTCACAATGAAAAATGAATGCAGATAAACTTTTTTAAACAATAATGCAATTTTCTCCTAAAGGTTTTCAAAGTATGTAAAAACAATAAATATAATTTTAAAAGGAGGTATTATATCCTTACTAAACTAAGTAGCATCTTTGCTTTAATAAGTCTTTATGGTAAGATTAAAAAGAATACTTAAGTTTTATAGAGCATAGAAAGTTTGATATGCAACATTTATATGATGAAACCTTATATATACACATCTCATTCAAGCTAAATGAGTTATTTGAACCATGTTTTATTAAAGTAGGAGAAAGTAAAATACATTGTTTCAAAATACATTTTTCTTTTAAACAAAAAATATAAATTTTTCAATAAATTTAAATAAATTTTTATTAAATTATTTGTTAGTTTTAATAATCTAAATATAGTAAACTATTTTATAATATAGTTATAGTTTTATAATATAGTTATATATAGTATTTTAAATATAGTAATCCATTATTTTTCTACTTTGATAAGTAGTTTAAAGTAGTTTAGATAAATAGATAAGTAGTTAGATTTTTAAAATGTTTTTATATTTTTATTCAAAGTAAACTATAATAGATATAAATACTTTCCTCATTTTCCATGTACTCTTTTCAAGCCATTAATTCATGTTTACTTTGAAAAACTGAACTTTATAAAGAAACAATCTTTTTTTTAAAATATATTTTAGAATATGAAAAAACAAACATACACAAAAGATTTGGTTAATATCTAATAAGCTAATTTAGGCAAACAATATCGTTATATTTAAAAGAGTACAGTGAAAGAAAAGAATTTAAATAAACAAACCTCCCAAAATCTAACTTCAGCATTGTTGTCTCGTTGAGGTCCATATGGTTGCTTCACAACATGATAAAGAGTAAGACCATTTCCTTTCAAAATGAAATCAGCAACTTTTGGTGGATTAGGTAGAAAAGGAGCACTATATCTGAAGATGTAACGAATGTAACCACCATAACTATTCAGCTAAAAATGGTGTTTAAAAAAATCTATGTAAAAGGTACGTGTCAATCACATTTCAAAATAATAGTAATTTTTTTTCATAACCATAGACAAAGGAAAAATATTATAAATATAGAAGTTATCATGTGCCTTATTTGCAAAATTATAAATTAAAAAGTTAACTAGAACAACAAGTTAAACAACATTTTTTTATTGTTAATTTTCCAGCTGCAGTTCAATATAGCATAATGTAATGGTTAATTGAAGGTACAAAACATTAATTTATTCTATAACAGTGAATAAATCATTGAATTTAAAAATTGATGAATAATTAATTAATATGCCTTTATACTGCAATAATTAGTCCCATTGTTTTAAAATTACTTCTTATCTAATTTAATGTTTAGTTTTTATAAATGAAATATAATCACTAAAATTATAAAAACATTCCAACCTAATATTTTAAGTAAATATTAATGAAATAGAACTTTAAAAAAATCACTGAATTCAATAAAAAAAAATCAGAAAATTCAAAGAAAACTCGCCAGAAAAACTTCAGGTTTGAAAAATATAAAAAATGCATCTATTGAAAATTAACTTTACTTACAAATTACATTCAAGATTAACTTACAAATTATTTTAAAAATAACCTGCAGATTATTTAGAAGTAGAGAAGAATAATGTTTAAAACTGGGATTTAACAGTTTAAACTCTAGGTTAGAATCATTAATTTTATAAGATAATGTGCCCCAGTAACAAATGACAATTTTTCTTATCAAGTCAATTTAAACACAAGCCTAGGATTTTTTTTTAAAAAAACTGAAAAAAATTTTCTGTGCATAATTTTTAAGTAGGATTGCATTTAGTAATAATGTTTACTTTCATTAACGTTTGTTTATTTACCGGTTACCTGTTAATCAACAGATAGTTTTTTTCTCCTCAAAATAATTGTTTTTAATTATATAATAATGAAACCCAAAAATATAGTTATTGATACAAAAATTTTCTTTAAAACACTTAATTTCCATTGTTAATTTAAAATACAATAGAAAAAACCAGTTCAACTATGTTTTTACTGCTCATATTCATAAAAAAAAAACTCATTTAGTTCTTGTTTTTTTTAAAAAAAAAAAGAAGTTTACTCCACTAACTTGATTTCCTAAGAACTCTGGTGGCAAACTCCAGTAATGGTAGACGTCAGTAGGGGCATCACCTTTCACATGCCCTTCAACTTTATACTCTCTGTTTGCTGAATTATACTGAATGGCATTTTGATTTGGTGGATATCTTTGACCAACATCTTCATAATTACCGCGCCCATCCTTTTGAAGTGCAACAACTGCAATCTCAGTTTGAAGAGGTATCTACAATAAAACATAAAACACATTCTGAATTAAATAATAATATATATCAAAATTTTATTTCATATAAATATCATCTCAGTAAAAGTATCTAACCGAGCCCTAACTAACTAAGTGTTAGTACTGGCTCTACATCAGATGCAAGTCTTCTTGATGGAAAAAAAAAATAATTTGTTTGAATGTTATTTAATGGGAAAATAATTTCTTTGTGTTATTCAATGAAATAACAAGGAAATTTAAGCTTTTTATCCAGGGGCTCAGACCTTGTTAACTTGGCCTTGGTAAACTCAGACCTAAAAGTTAACTCTGCATGATTTCTTATATTTTATGAAAATTTCATCAGATAATCTAAGCACTTTGATAACCAAGGTTCTTTTTTTTTCTAGAATATTTAAGTGAAATTGTTATTAAAAGAGAAGAAACAAAAATTTAGAATAGAGTTTAAAACAAAAAATCACTATAGTGGTGCTCATGATCATGAAGATTAGCTGATGAAAAATGAATAAATTTATTTTTGAAAGTCCATAAAATAGAGATAAAAGTCTTTGTATTATTACGTTTAGTAAAATAAAGTTATTTCTAAAGTATTATCAGTTCTGTTATTATTCAAATTTTCTGAGAAATGGTATGAATATTAATTATTTCATCTTTAAAATTACAAAACATTCTTAATTTCTTTGAATTTTACAAAATTTTAAAAAAATGAAGATTTTTTAAATCGACTTCAAATAAAATTTTATTAGCAAGTGGATTTATGTTCTAATACTATGCAAACAAATTGATAAATTAAATATGAAAGAATAATTATTATGTCATTATTAAGTTCAAAGCTTACATGAGCTTCATATAAAATAAATGAAAAACGTAAATGAATATCTAATTAAAGATTTTTAATGTATATACTAACAGAAGTAACATGAAGACTGCTACTGTAACAAGTTTCTGTTACACCAAAACAATAACATCTTAAACAGTCAGAAGATACAGCAGCTTTTTCATTGAAAAGTGGGGGTCTGCAAATTCCAGCTTTAGCTAAAATAGAAAAAGAATAAGATGTTTATTTAAATTTGGATACAATACATTACATTGGAGGAAATGATAAATGAAGTTTTAACAAAAAGAATAGAACAGAAATATTTATATGATTCAGTCATCCTCACTTAATTGTATATTGGATAGTCAAATAATATACTAAAAAACAAATTTTTTTTCACCAGCTAGAATGGAAGTTAAGAAAATGAGAATGTGATACATGCTCACCTTTCATTGTTCCAAATAGGTGTTGGGGTAATTTAAAAATTAATCAAATCTCGTTACCAGTTATATAATAAATAAGGGGAAGTTTCTCCTTTATGTTACACTCTTCACTCCCACAATTTTAGACATGCAGTACAAACTTCGAGACATGCCTTCAGTGATAATGCCATAACATTAAAAAAAATTGTAAACTGTAATCCAATATCTCAAATTTTATCATTATCTGATAAAAATATAATTAAATATAATCTAATGAAAATAAAAATAGATTTAAAAATAAACATAAATAATAAAAATTGGCAGGATCATGACAAGTTATTTAAAGAAAGAAAGCTATATCTAAAATCCTAACAATCATGAGATAATTTGGGTAGAATCCAATATTTATTACTTATAAGCTATAAATCTAAGATCACCATGGGATGATGATCATCAGGAATGACACAACTTTGTTCAGATATATCAGAACTTTATAATGGTTTCTCAAGTCTTTTTTATTTTAACTTTCTATTCCTCCCCTAGATTCCTCTTTGATTAAAAATTAAATATTTTATAAATTTTGAATTTAAAATTTCAACCGTACAAACTATGAACCACTACAAACTGAAGATAATGACTTACGCTTCACAACCAAAACAGTATCAGGAATGGCCAGTACGCTATCTTTGCTGTTAATAGCTTCACAACTCCATGCTCCTTGATCACTTTGTCTGGAATCTCTAATGGTAACAGTTCCTCGCCCATTTTCACTAGTAACAGATACACGAGGTCCGGGTGGGATATTTCCCCAGTTCAAACGCCAGCTAATGATAGGTGTTGGGTTGCCAACTGCTGTACAAACAATGGTCACTGTTTCACCTTCTTCAACAGTTAAAGTTTCAGGGGGAGGTTGAGTTATGGTTGGGGAAGCTACAAGAAGGGAATTTCATCATCACATGATAGCTGGATAAAGAATAGAATAATAACTAGTAAAATTATTCTGTAATTTACCACAGCCAATTTCGTCAGATTTGTCTTGACAGTCAAATTCTCCATCACATTGGAAGCTTTTAGGAATACACTGATCTCCAGATAGACACCTATATTCATCATACCTACATGGGGAGCCAGCAGGATTAGGACCTAAAACGAATGAAATTGAAAGATATTATTAACATATCATTAAAACTTAAAATGATTCTGTTTTGTTCTCTAAAAAAATTAGTTTATTTCCGCAACAAATGGTAAAATTAATTAAACATTTCAAAATACTTAAGAGTTCATTCTCATACAAAAAATTGCAACTAAAAAAGAATCTTTCATAACAAAAATGTTTCTTGTTTCTGCTGTACAGCTTAAAAGAAGATTAACAATGCTCCTACAAAAACATCATGCACTCAGCAAAGATTTGGACATCTAGATTTGCAATATGTATCTAGATATGATCAGATAGCTAAATTTAAGTCCTATCTGTGCTGAGTTGGTCAAATCTAAATAGACTCAATGTAGTCTGAGAAATTGAACAATATTGGGTAAATCAGACAATTATCTAGGACCTATCTAGGCAAAATATTGGTTGATGACGGCCCCTTCAGCCCTTAGATGGCCAGAATTCTTAAATATTGGTCCTATGATAACCCTATATGTTGCTACTAGGCAACATATTGGGTTGTCATTCTGACATAATATAAAGAAAGAAAAAGATTGAAATGTTTGGGGAAATATTTCAATTAATAGTACGCTTTTAGAATCTCCTTATAATTTTTAGTTATTTTTTTAAAATAAAATAAGGCTCATCAAGATACTTACACTTATTGATAACAAATTTATGTTCTGAAATAATAAGTAGGACCTGCTCAAGAAAAGCGGGCCCCATGGTTGTTATTTTAAAGCAAATTCTTTTTGTTTGATTATGAAGTGTTTTTAAGCTATTTTAGCTTTTACTTATTTCAATTTTTGTTAAATCACATTTCTAAAAGACAATTCTTAAAAAATAACACAAAAAGAATATATTTGTAACATTTAGGGGGTCCCCAGAAATATGTTACCTTAGGCCTGGACCTCTCCGGCCTTATGATAAATCATACACTGATAATAAGGAAACTAGCTTAAAACTGTTCTCATTGTTTAATGTGTAGAATTTGTAAGCTAGCTATAACATACTTTGAAGATAAAATATGAACATTAACATTAGATGACAACAACTCGAAACGAAACAATTTAGAATGATATGAAAACAACTAATTGATATAATAAAAAAAATCAAAGTTTGATACGTAATGAATTTCAAAAACAAAATAAATCTTTTCTTTTTGCAAAATTGGATTTAAAACCAAATCATTCCCTGTCTTTCACAATATTTCAAAAATTCAGGGTGGGAATTAAATATAGATAATGTAAATTTATAAGTCTTTTCCTATGCAATTAGAGTTTAAAATAATTTCCTAATGAGACAACTTTGTTTAACAAGACAGCAAAATAAGTCATTGAAATAGATACTAAAAATAGATAAGACATATAATTTTCGATAGGAGTTTTGAACAAAGAGGGCAAGTTTCTACCAAAGTGTGAAAAACTATGAAAAAAATGGCCCAAGTAAGAAATAGGTTTCTTTCAATCCAAAAAGAAGAAATAGAAGAAACTATTTTTTAATAACTAAATATCAAATATTAAATTAAAATTTTAAGCATTTTATATTTGCAATCTAGTTTAAATAATCATTTCTAAGTCATTAAAAAAATATTTTTAAATAAATGAAAATAATAAGGAAAAAATTTGGAAAGAAAAATAAATTTAATTGAATTTCCCAAAAAATTAAAACAACTCTAATTTCTTTTTAATGTTTAACATATGGTATAACAGTAGAACTTTATTTTATAATTATATAAATAACCTTATGAAATATATTCAAATTATATATTTACTACAAATCACATAACATATCCATAGTTAGAAACACAGCACACCAGTTTTCCCCCAAATGCCGTTAAGTATAAAAACTAAAAACATTTCTTAAAAATTTGATTTTTCATAGCTACTCAGAAAACAATAAATTAATTATAATTTATAAAATAAACTTAAAAATGTTTAATTATAAATTTTTATTTAAAAAATTAGTGAATTTTCATTTTTAAATCAATATTTAATTTTCCAAAAACTTAGTGGTAAATAATTTTAAAGTTTATTTTTTAAATTAGAACAGAAATTGTGCTCGAACTTAAATGTTTTATATTAAAAAATAAAACTTGCACTCTGTACAAAATTGAATAAATAACATGAAAATAATGATTTAAATTTCTTTTTTTACTTTTTTGAACATCTTAAATTTTATTTGTTTTAAATTTGAACTATTTATTTATTAGTCATAAAGAATTGTATAGATCAGTTTTAGTTTCCTCCATTTCGTCTCATTTCTTCCGTTTTTTCCTATTTCTTCCAGTATCCTGGAAAAAATAGGTTTATTAGGAACAAAATGCCAACCCTGGTTTTAAATTAGGTGATATTATAAAGATTTTAAAAATTTTGTAACAATTAAGAATATTGAAATTCGATATAAAAATAAAACGCTAGAAATGACCCATAGAAGTTAGTTAGCTGAAAGCAATAAATTATACCAGAAATTTAGTGAATTACTGAGAAAGGTAAAGATTTCATTCACAAATTTTACAATATTCTGTATGAAATATCCTGTACTATTAGAAACTGAATTCAAAATACAGAAAAATATTTGTAACACAAACCTTTCAACGTGAGGCTTTGTGTTTTATGGAATTATGTGTTTTATGCATTGATAATTTCACTTATCTCTAAACTTACCTACCAAATATGGCAATATAAGACGGGAAAGGATCAAAATACTTTAATTTCTTGTTACATATACTTAAAAATACAAAATTTGCATTTAAGTATTTATTAATTACGGAAAAAAAATGAAAAAATTTTTTTCAGCTGTAGAACTAGTAACAAACAAACGAATCAATTTGGTTTTGTTAAGCTTTTGAACATATTTAAACCATTTAGAAAATAATGAAAAAATTCAATAGTTCTTGCTTAATTATAGAAATTTCTGAAATGTAGTTAGTGACACAAAGCTAGTGACGTTTATGGAGAATAGCAGCTCATAGAATTGGGTTTAAATCTTTTGTAACACAAACCTTCAATCTTATGTGGTTCATAATGGCAATAATTTTCAAATAGGCATTACAAATAAAATAGGAAAAAAAGATAAATCTTAAATATAGTTTTATAAAAATCTAATTACAATTAATGTATTTAAATCAAAAAATATAATGTTTTTAAAAATAATAATACTGCAGCTACAAAATTGGCATTTATCTGAAATTCGCAAATACTAAATTTGCAGTGATATCACTGCAAACAAAAAGTGAAATGAAAGAAATAAGACACTTTATTAAGTAAAAATTTAGAGAAGTAATAAAATATGTTAATTGCATGCTTTAAAATGAGAATAGTGATACTCACTGCATGATTTTTCATCGCTATTATCTCCACAGTCATTATCACCATCACATCTCCAAACTTTCAATACACATTTCTTATTATCGCACTGAAATTCATTAGGCTGACACTGATATTGATAATCTAAAAAGAACAACCAATTCCTATTATAATGACAGCTACAGTATTAGTATACATTAGAATTACAACCACATGTGTCGACAATTATCTTCATCACATTCAAAAAATTATTCACAAAAATATAAGTGAAAATAAAGAGTTCTATGAATCGCACATGTAGAGTAAAGTTAATATAAACTCTAAAAGAACACAAAACAACTCATAGAATAAAATGGAAAGCTATTTTTATAGTTATTAAACATTTAACACATTTTTAGAAAATTTCATTTAGTTTTTTTTACTGAAAAATAACATTTTATCAAAAATCCATATTTTTTTTTACATAGAATAATTTGACTAAATATATAAATTTGTCAATCAGAATTCTATGAAAGCATAACATAAAGCTCCAAAATACATTAAGAGCTTGATGAAAAATTTAAAATTATGTTACCAATGTTAAAATTATGTTAAATCTTGTTACCAAAAAGTTTAAAATCTAAATTATTTTAAAGAAATAAAATATTTTATAAGTTTATTTTAATACAAAAAATATTTCTTGAAGAATAAATATTTTTGAAATATTTGTATATTTAAGAACACCTATTACATACTAAGAGGTTTAAAATTAAATCTGGAAATTATCAAAAAAACCTAAAATTGACTAACAGATAGATTTGTTACATTTTCTTAAAAAATTAAATAATATTTTATAAGCATATGTCTTAGCTTTAGGAATTTCTATTATTTACCAAACATTTTCAATTAATACTAGAGAAAAGATAACCCAAAACACATTAATTATATTTGTTGAAGAAATAAATGGGTTATATTTGGTGAAACAAATAGAAAAAATAATCTTCAAAGCACTCTACAATACAGATTTAATAATAAAATAAACTTTATCATTAAATATTATATATATTCAATAATTTCTCTATCTTTTAGTTCTCTCTCTTTGTTTTAGAACTTACCACAATTAAGTTCATCAGATCGATCGGTGCAATCGAAATCTCCATCACATGCATAAGTCCAAGGTATGCAGTCACCATTTTGGCATGTAGCTTCAGACCGAGCACATGCTCCTGGTGGTCGAGTTGGACGAGACGTTGGAGGAACATCTGCAACAGTGATAGTAAGAGTTTAATAAAATAGAGCAAAATTATTTTATAATATTATAGAATATCCATACGAAAAAATTAAAAAAGTCAACTTGTTTTTTTTTTGTATCAAGTCATGCATAACTTTTAGTTCTAGGATCTCAATTAAGGTGTTTCTGTATAATTATATATAATAACTTTATTCATTCTAATCTTAGCATAATTTTTTATGAAACATTATAAAGAGTACTGAAATGGTTCAAGTATCACTAACTTAACAGTCCAAAAATAAAAAACTTTTCAGTAAAGTTAGTTTACATTTCCTTACAAACTATGCAAGTATACACTTATAATCTAGCCTTAGATAAGTGTGGTGACTTTTTACTATTAAGGAGAACTGGTTAACCTAACTGTGGTAAAGATTTAACACCAACAATAGCAAACATCCTAACCACCTGACTATTCAGTTATAGACCATTTTATTCAAAAAAAGGCTTTTAGAGTTCAGCTTAATCCAATAATTAAAAAAGAAAAGAAAGAAAAAAAAGAATCACTCACCAAATGATGACAATTATTGATTTTAATTTTTATTACTTAGTCAAAAGCTAAATGCAGATTAAAATAGAGTTTTACAAATATTTGTTCAATCTGGGAAATTTAACTAACAAATATTAATTTTTATAATATTAAACTTTCATTAATAATTGTGCAACTTAAATTTTTTATTTTAAATGTGTTTATTTCCTTTAGTTTGTATTTAACTACACATCCATTGCAATTGGATATTATTGTATGTAACATTTTTAACTTAATTCGTACAACAGGTCTAAAAAATGTTCCGGACTTTGTCTTTTAATTTAGTCCATGTTCGCTTGATCTTTTTCAGTCAAATATTCTTCTAACGTATTTTTATTTTTTGTTGGATAATGTAAGTAACTAAGATGAAATAAAATACAAAGAAAAAGCAAGCTAAAATCTGAAAACAAGGCTGAAATTTACCTGAAAATTTCATTTTATTTACCTAGGATAGTTGACTTTAAAAACTCCCAAAAAAAACTTAAAATTTAAAACTCATAAAAAAGTGGAAAAGTATGCATTAATTTAATTTGTTACACAAAAAATGTGTTTTTGAAAATGTAAAGAAAAAGGCAAAAAACATTTCACTGTGGGGAAAAAATAATACACTCAACTATTTTAAGTTGAACACTACACTTGTCTGATTCAATGCATTGTTTTCGCATTCAGTAAAAGTCATAGTTAATTTTTGTTTAATGTTAAAATTAAAAAAATGACTAAGAAAGGTTTTTTTATTTATAATTTTTTAACAATTAACAGTGTAATAGATAGGAAAACATCTGAGAGGGAGAAGAATATATTTAAAATCCTCTTATAAATTGTTTGTACATTTGTTACCGCAAACAACTATTTAATTTAATAATTTTAAAAGAAAGTATTCATTGAACACATATCTTTTTGTACATTATTTAAAATTAAACTATAGTTAAATTTTAAAAAGAATTGGAAAAAAAGCAGAGCAATTTTGTTTAAATATATATAGTTTGTCTGCTCAATTTATAAATGGTGTTTTAATTTCAAAAACAATATGGGCTACAAAAATGTTAATGAAGCACGATTTAAAATCACTACTCTATTTCTGTCAGTTACTATACAAAATTTTTAACATCAATAAAATTTTATTTATAAATACAAAATCCAATTCTTGCTATTTAAATTTTTCAAAAACTATGAAGATTGTATAACAAGTGCTTTACTAAACAGATTTAAATTAAACTGCTTGCTTGATAAATTCATATATATATATATATATATATGAAGGTAATTTGCAATACTTTAACCTAACAATAGCACGCAAGAAATTTTAATTATGAGCATTTGCTATGATTTTTATACACATTCAAAACATACAGAGATGCCAACTGCTCCAGACGAGCAATACAAATTTTAAAAACGGTAAACAACTACAAACTAAAATTTGCATATATTTGACTAATTTTGCATACTTCTTAAACGGTGTAGCATAACTTAACAGAAAAAAAATGGCGAATTATATAACCCTTCAAATTATTTAAAAATAGTGGTGGATAAAAACCTAATAAATTTAATTTATTTAATCAAGAATCACACATTAATAAACTACCATTCGAAAATTTTTATTTGCTGTTCAGAGCAAGTTGACATTTCTGAACATATATTGGTTTACAATATTATTCTTTCAAATAAAAAAGGGAAACCTAATGAAAATCTAGTTAGATATATTTGTCATATCAAATGAATAAAAATAATCCTGCACCATCATTTTGAATAGATTTCTTAATGATTTTAATGAAGAGTACATTAAATGAAAATATATTATACCAAAGAACAATTGAGTTTAATTCTATGAAGATTATAAATGAAAGATTTTTATATAACTCATTGGTATAACTTAGAAAATGAACTATCATATTTTAATGAATTGGGTCATTTGGAAAATTAGTGGGGGTGATAATAAATACCTACATAACAACAACGTTTAAAATGTTGCTTTAAATGGGGGGGGGGAGAAAAAAGTTATAATTTTAATTCGATAGCATGCATTTTAAATCATATAGGCTATCTAATTTAACATTGAATTATAAGTTTTCTATTACAAATTTCTCATAAAGTTCGAAGGAATCAGAACTTACCAATTATCCAGACAGGAGGATAGCAGTAAGAAGAGAAAAGCAAATTTAGAAAGTCATTATTTCATTCCAGATTTAATAAAAAGTAATAGATAGGATATAATAAAAATAAAGATAAGTAAGGATGAAAAATTAAAAACATCTCTCTTAAAAATAACTAATTTTGAGTTTAATAAAAGAAAAAGAATTATTTATGATAAAAATTTAAAACTTGATATACTATGGAAAGCGTAGAAAGAGTAGTTATTTATATCTTTATTGAATACACAGAAATTTAAGCCTTCAGATACTTGAATTTTATTATTTCATCACTGAATCATAACAAACCAATCTCTTCATATTATTCTATGAGGCAATAATGCCAGAAATTTTTTATTAACTTGGTTAGTTGCATACTTAGATAGCTAAACAATCTCTTTTGAATTTTTTTGATAATTAGCTAAAAAAAGCTAATAAGTAATATTTTTTTTATATTATGCTAAACAAAAGAATAATAAAGCTATTTTATCTTCTCCTATTTCAATTAAAAGAAAACACTGACAAGAACAATACCGCTAAATAAGGTTAAATATATAAAAATTCACTACGAGTTTTCTTACATAAACTCTTTTTATTAAACTCTGAGCAATCTGGAAGTTCTTTAAATTAATCCTGGCTCTTGACTATAAACTGCTGCATATTATTTAGTGTGCATAGAAAGGAAATTTTTATATTAATTTATACTTTTCACAAAAAATTCTGAAGTTCAACAAAAAATATAACAAGGGATAGTGCTTCATTGACATTTACAACTTAATTAAATTCAATATGCAAAACAAACTAAGCATTTTATTGAATAATTTATGATACTTTTAAGATGCTGCTTGGACGGAGAGTGAAAATTATACTAAGTAGAGAATTGTAAAGAGAATGCATATTTCAAAATTTGTAATTCATAAACGGTCGAAATGCTGAATGTTTATTCTTATATATCGATAAAACTGATATACAAAAATTATGAAGTAACATGTGCACTTTGCTTAACTGTTTTTTTTTTTTTTTTAAGTTTAAAACAACTACAACTATTTAACATAATCTACTGCATGAATTGGTACTTTTATATTACTGGTAAAAATATGGCTTTGAACCCATTCACTTAAAGTTTTATTTTAACAAATTGACCCTTATAAATTGTATGTATTCATTTACAAAGCTAAAATGGATAACATGTATGACCTAAGGTATTACTTCTCAAGACACTCTTAAATATTGTGGAGCATATTTCCTAAAAATGGTTTTATTTATTTATATATATATATATATATATATATATATATATATATATATATATATATATATATATATATATATATATATATATATATATATATATATATATATATATATATATATATATATATATATATATGTTAGAAATGTTTTAGACAATTTTGATTAAAGTTTATAAAAAAAAAAAAACATTAAAAGAATAATAAAAAATTTCATTAAAAATTGTGGAAATGTCATCTGGAAAATTAATTCATATCACTATAGAATGACATGCCAGATATTTCACAGATTGAGTTTACTGGTATTTCAGCAACATGCAAACATTACAAGAACTATTAACTAAAGGATGTCATGCATTTTATCTAAATTTAATTGGTCTAATTACAAAGATTCAAAAATGCAACCATATCCAATTAGTCCAAGACCCATCATGCAGAGAAAAAAAAAGATAGTCAGTTTTATGTACAGAAGTCAAATCAATGACAAAGAAACTAAAGTATAAAAAAATACTTTATTTGGCACTAATGTAAAGCAATTATTACAACTGAGGACATCGATGTCATGCAAAAATACAAAATGCTTTATAAAGCATGCTTACAAACAAGCTTACTTTTAAAAGTAAGGTTTTACCTCCGACATTGCTGGATTCTACATGTGGAAAAGACGTTCCATAGAAAGGAACAGCTACAGAGCAAGTTTCAGTTGTTAATACATGGACACCAGCAAAGCTGAATAATCATTCAGTAAAAAAACATTTGTCAAGCTATCAATTTGGCAGCAACTTTAACTTATAGATTATAAACACACCACCACGATATTAGTAAAGTAATAAAAAAAAATATGTATATTAGTATTAAAGTCTGTTAATTCTTGTTTTTCTACTTTTTCAAATAGAAGTTAGATACTTTTAGTAGTACATACCAGGAAACATTCATTATAACAAAAAAGTCAAGATTATTGACCAGTGCATTTATTGCTTCAATAAGTCATCAAAATGCTATAACATTCTCAAAGAGCAAGAAATATTTCATGTAAATTAATGGTCATGATAAAAAAAATAGGTCACTAAGTTTTTAAAAAATTAGAGTTTTCGGCTACATTCAAGTATTTGAGAGGAAATTGAGTGGAATAAAATTTAAAATTTTATTAAATGCTCAAAGGTTTGTTAACCAGCAAAAAATATTAAACGCAAGCTACATTTCTGACATTCAACTTTACAAATATAATCTAAGTTAATTTTCAAGTAAAATAAAAAACCATTCATATTTAAAATGTAAATTAACAAATTTCTAATATTTTTTCAAAAAGTGTGAGCTTAAGGAAGCAAATATGGGCTTATAAAAGCACTAAGTCAGCAAATATAATTACTCTATAAAAAATATTTTTTAAAATTACAAAATATCACAGATAGTTTAGTTATAAAGGCATTTTTAGATGAAGAAATATAGTTAATAACTAACCAAACAAACAGAATACATGATGGTAATAAAATTGCAGCATTAATATGTGCAGTAAATCTGAGAGAATTGAACATAAACTGGGAAAAAATATCCAGTACAAAGTAAATGGCATATTAATTCAATAAATATTTATCTCACAACCAGGAGAAAATACTGTAAGCCTAAATTCAATGCAAATAAATCCCCAGGAATTATTAGAGTAATCTCAATTAGGAACACAAAAGCATTTAAAAATATAAGCTCCATTACAGATAATACTGTAAATATAAAGCATACTTGTCATCGCACAGAGAAAAAAAAAATAATAATTGGACTTAGTAAAAAGCTCAAAATTTCAAAATATATTAGGAAATATCTAAATTATAAAATAAAATACGCAGCTTTCATAAATAATAATAAGTTAGCATAAATCAAGTATACGCAGTTATATATAAGCAATTGCAATTTACGTGAAACGTATATGATGAAATAAAACAAAATTCTTCTGATAAGAAAAAATAATCCCCAGAGCTTTATCTTAATCTGCGTCGAATACCCCAAATTTTGGCAAGGTCACAATAATCAGCATATTTACATGGTTGCACTGTAAGGAAGGCTGCTTTCTGTGAACTAGATGAGCTTCCAGTGGTACTAGCAGAAGTACAAATATATACACCACTATGTTCAGGCTGAATGTTTGGCATTGTAAGTCGACCTCCTCTATCAGAACTGCCTTCGGGCATTGCTCGGTTATCAGCACGTATCCATTTGACAGGGGACCGGCGAGTTCCTTCATCACGGCAACGGAATACTACCTCTCTCCCTAGAAAATTCAGAAATTAATATCAAGTTTCAACATGAACTTATATAATCTTGGCATCTTGCCCAAACCACAAGTCTGCCATAAGACAAAGTGGCAGATATGTAGTTTTGGCACAATACCGATGATATGTCCTTGTTCATATATGTTAAATCTGAAAAGTCACAAAAAGATTTACCTTGTCTAATACTTTGCCTTTCTGGGTAAACTTTAATATTGACACCGCCTTCTGGGGCTAAAATAAGAAACAAAAAGTTAATGTATTTAAAGCTCGATAAAAATTATTCCTTGTTTATTTTTTGAATAAAAAATGTGATTTGTTTAATTCAAATTAATAAATTATCATTCTTTCTCTTTGATTACCATATGAACAGAATTACAGTGTTACATATATATATATCCGCAGTGCATTGGCATTGAGCATTGGCAACAGTAAGCATATTTTGAAAATGCAAATTGTAATAATGAAATAACATTTGGAAAAAAAAATTTACATTAGAGTTTCACTTTATTATTTTGTAATATTGCTTAATTACTTCTCAACTAAACAATAAGCAGAGTAAAAAAATTATAAATTCAGAGAATTCTTGTTACGATCAGGAAAATGGAAAAAGCTGCCAAAGTCCAGTATTTAATTTCAGGAGAGATCTCATACACCAATAAAGCAAAAAGCAAATTTATTTAATAGTTGACCTCATTGATAAAATGTTTCGATGCAAGTTTAATTAAGATATTGCTGTTTTAGATTAAAATACTACTGCTAGTTTAACTAAGATACTTCTATAAGTAGTGCTAAAATTTGTAAAAACTTTCACCATAACTCAACATACTAAGTTCAAAAGATAGTAGCAGTACTTAAAAGAAAATCATAGAATCAAAAAATGAAAAACTAACCACAATCAGATTCATCAGAATAATCACTGCAATCGAATGTTCCATCACATCTTTGTGTTCGCTCAATGCATTGGCCATTTGCACACACATATTGACCAGGCTGACAGGCCCCTACAATGAGGTAGAAAAAAAATCAATGTTTGACAAATTAAGGATGTTAATAACACATTATTACCAAATAAAGATTAAGCTTCGAAAAAATAGGATTTGATTTATGAAAACCACTACATACAGCAGTCCAATTCATCAGATCTGTCAGGACAGTCAGGAAGACCATCACAATATTTAGCCCTGTCAATGCATAAACCAGTAACACAACGAAATTGAGAAGGACGGCATAGCCGAGTTTCTAAAGATTATGAAAGAAAAAGAGATGTTCATGGGAAATGGTTAGTTACAAGAAAAAGAATGTATAGCAGAGTAAATGCATGGAAGTTAATAAAGAAACTAGTTAGTAAAGATAGAAGTATTCATGCTCTTATTATCAGCAACATTTAAGCAGTTTTAAAGAAACGTTTTATCAGACTTGCTACATTTTACAAGAGTTTCCCAATTTGTGAGTTAAGAGTAAGTTACTGATGAATGTAAGGTAGAGCAAGAACTATATTATGTTGTTATTTAAAATTTAGCTTATTTGATAATTTTAACGGAAGATACTTATTTAATAGTCATTATTAATAAGTATCTTGCAAACATTTTAATGTTTGAAATGTGGTATAGGATGAATTTAAGCAGTATTCTGATTTAAATTTAAAAAGTAAAATTTCATTATTAGTTAAAAAATATTTATGATTTTAAAAAGTTATTTTTTGTTTCATTTTACAAAAAATAATCAATCTCTACTTATCATTTAAACAAAGCTCTATGTTTCAAAATATTTCCCATACAAAATTTAAAGACTAAATACAGGGTTATTCATAATTCTCTTCTGGGCTTAAGAATGCTATAGAAAAACTAAGGTTGATACAAAATAAACAAGCATTGTGCTAAATAAATAAATATTTATTTACATAACTTAAAGGTGTTCTATGAGTGAAATTTAATTGAAAATCTGTGTTAAGCACCAACAAAATTTTTTATTAAATGCATTTGCATAACATAATATAATTTACTTTTTAAAGTTGTTTGTTTGCCATTGATCACATCATACCTAAGAACCACACTACACCTATATTATGCTAAGTCAACAAGCTATGGCGATGCATTAAATTGGAAATATTATTTTATAAATTGTGTTTAAACACAATTTGGCATTAAGAATGGATAAAAATTATTCCTCTTACAGAAACTCTCACATTATGTTATATATTATATTACGACTATCGATTCAATGAAAATTAATACCAATATATAAATTTGATATGACCTTGAAGCTTTTTAACTTATTTCAAATTAAGACATATCACACATCTAAAATTTTATATAAAAGTTAAATAAAATTTACCACAATCTTGCTCATCTGAGTAATCGGCACAATCATATAAACCATCACAACGGAAAGTATCATCAATGCACTTTCCATCCCCACACCTGAACTCATCTGCATCACAATCTTCTGCTCAAATGTTAGCAAGTGCAGAAAAAGTTAGAGAAGAAAATAAGAATGCATATAAATCAAGTTAGTAGATAGGATAAGAAATGTTAAAGTTTTAGTAATAAGCCATGCAATATTAAAGTATGTAAGCCATGCAATGCACAGCTTAAGTAATGAAAACTATCATTTAACCCCACCTCATCGTTACATATTTTAAATAAACCAATAAAATTTAAATAAATCACTTTTTAAATAAAGATTCATCAAAGCTGATCATTATTTGAAATTATACAGATTAAAAATATTTTTAGTAAAAAAAAAAAATTTTAAAAAAATCTCTAGTTGCAGAATGTTTTTTTAGATGACTTTAAATAAGATAGTAAGCTTCAGAGAAAAAAAAAATTCTAATTATGGCTACTTTATTTTCTATTACTTGTGTTTATAAAAACTTGAAGTAATATCATTTAACTAAACCATTCATTGTTTCATATCATTATGTAATATCATTGTTTAAAAAACTGTAATAGTTCATTATTAAATAGTCAAAAGAAAAATGGTAAACTCTTTTTTCAAAACACTTGCAAATTAAAAATACAGAAAATTAAAATATGCAATTTACTTTAGATTATTGAAATGTAGTTTCATTATTTTATGCATATTAAAAGAACATCAATTAAAGTTTAAAAATATATTTTTTTTCCTCCAAGTTTGCAGTTCTTTAAAATTGATGCTTTCAGAACTAAAAAGATTTTGAAAAAAGATGATTTAATTTCAGGTTATCTCATAGTTTCCCCCTACGTAAAATTTATACAGGTTTTAAAGGAAACTCTTTGCAATTATTAGTCCTGATTTGACTTGAGAATTTTTAAACAATATTGCACTTTCAGTAAATCAGTAAGAAGCATAAAGTTTTCTGAATGCAATAACACCAACAATAAATATTTATTGCTTACGACAGTCTCTTTCATCTGAACCATCATCACAATCTGGTATACCATCACAACGAGATCTGCTATCTAGACATTCGCCATTATTACATTGAAATTGAGTAGGTGTGCATCCTATTAAAGATAATTGATGAAATAAAAATGCGATTTTGAAATATCTATTATCTAAGAAACTTACTTAACTAAAAGAGGAAAAGATACATAGATTTCCTAGTAATATTTAATGCAATATTATTAAATGTAATATAAACTCTAAAATTAATTTATAAAAATTCCAACTTAAAAACTGTTGTATTTGAAAAAAAATCTTCCATTTGAAAAATAAAAAACATCTAACAAAATCTACAATTATGTAAAATTTGAATTAAAAGCATTTCAATTATAACTCTTTTAATTAAAATATCTTTTTAAATTGTAGAGTAAAAAATTTTAATTAGACTATGCATATAGAGCATTTTAATTAGACTATGCATAAAAAGCAATATTAATAAAAAAAACTTTCTGAAAAGTATTAAAAATAAGTGTATACCACAATCTTTTTCATCTGAACGGTCAGGACAGTCATTTCGACCATCACAACGAACTTGGGAATCTACACAAGAGCCATCACCACACTGGAAGTCTGAGGGTTTACAGCGAGCTAGAGAAGAAAAAGAAAAGTTAAAAAAATATCTTTTATCAAGGTATTATACACATATTTCTCAGCCAACTTTAGTTGAATACAATTTAGTTTATTATAAATTTAATTCCTTTCTCAATGTTGCCAGGTCAGGCTGGTAAAAATTTGTTACTTTCTTCGAATTTCACAATGTAATGGTGTAAATCAAAATGCTTAAAAAGGCAAAAATTGCTTAGTTAAATAAAATAAAATACTTTGTTATAATACGAGAATATAACAAGTACAGTGGATGAATTAATTGTATTTACAAAAGGATAATGATAACAAAATGAATAATTATAAGAACAGGGGTCTGCCAAGGTTTTTCTGAGAGGTACCTATTTTGAGAAAATTTAGACATAATTTGCGAAAATTAAAAATTATATTAAAAAATCAACAAAAAAATATGAATTTATCGTTTCTTACAGGGATACAAAAATAAAATTTCAAGAAAAGTATTTTGTGAAAATACCAGTTTTCCCAAAATTGAATTTATGAAGGTATAAATTTGGCCTGGGCAGACCCCTAAAGAAGTACATAGATTATTCAAACCCTTCTAATAAATCAAAATAATTCTAAAGTATTTATTTCACATTCACACATATTAGTTTTTTTTCTTCTTTTCTTTTATTCAATATGTTGTCATAATTATTTAACTATAAATGATACTTTCAAAATAAAAACTCTTTATGACTATACAGAATTATTCCATGAGAAATAAATAAACATTTTACCTAATCGAAAACCTCAATCGCTTCAAAAAATAAACAAATATTAAATTACAGTCAACACGTTTCAAGCGCTTCAAAAATAGACATCCATTTTAAAGATTTGCCAAAGATGAATGTAAAGAAACAAAAAAACGTAAAGTTGTCAATGAAAAATGAAGGCGAGAAACAAAACTAGAAAAACCACAGACGCTGATAGAAAAAAAAAAGAAAAGCAGAGCAAGAAAAATCACAGTGGCAGAGAGACAAATCAGGGTAAAATGCATCGACATGCATTATGGTGATGAGGTTTGAAGTACTTGAACCGAGTCAACTGTTATTACATATTTGGTTAACACTTGTTTTGCTATTTTAGTAATAGCTTCTTGAAACACTATTCGATGAGAGGAGACGGCATCTATCTAAACATATTAATTGAAATATGGATGGTGTTTTCAACATTAAGGTGCGCTGCAACTCATTACTGCCTATACTTCCGAGTCGCTGTTTCTAGTATTACTTTAAGCCATTTGGTTTACAACTTTGAGACTATCATGAGTAGTATTTATTGCATATGTGTATTTACTACCTGATTTATTAATTTCACTCAAAAAAAGAATTGCGTTTAGAATCATCAATTGAAAACTTGTTATTTCAAAATGTAAGAGTCGTCATTTGAAAAAAAAAATAATAATAATAATAATCTTCATAAAACATTTCTTACCTTGTCAACAATATAACAACTTTGAAATTTAAACCTAAATGATAATTGGGAAAATGAACGTAATCTCACTACAACACTGAAATACACAACTGTTCCTGAAATATCGCCTTGTAGAATAAGCTGTAGTAAGCAGCTGTATACTTTCTAACTGGAAGTATACTTCTAACCGATTTTATATCTAAATTTAATAGACAGCAATATAGTTTTTCTCCCCATGCTACGATAAAATGGATTCAATTAGATTTCCTTTTATACATCCTGCAAGTGATCATCATCTTAAGACACAACAGACCATGGTGGGCCTCTGTCTTCTCTAGAACATTTCTCCACATCGTTCTCCTTGTTGACCTGTTTTGCCAGTTTAGTGCCCTGATTGTTTCAAAATTTACATTAATGGAGTCCAGACATTAAAGTTTTGAATTCCCAGTTCAGTAAACAATTAGTTTCTATTTGAATACCTTAAGAGTTGGGCTAGTTGCATCTGAGCGAAAAATAATTCAAATGATAAAACATAAAAATTTAAAACATAAAATAATAAAATGATCAAACCACACACCACAAGTAGTTTCATCTGAACCATCCTGACAATCATAGGCTCTGTTGCACTTTAAGCTTAAATCTATGCACTGCCCATTTGTGCAACGGAATTCAGTAGGTTGGCAAGCTTCAATAACTGTTTTGCAGATAGAACAAAACAAAATAAAAATCAAACAATAAAAAATAATGGATGTTTAAGGCAACATAAAATAAAACGAGAGCGTACCACAATTAGATTCATCTGAACCATCTCTGCAGTCATATTTTCTATTGCATTTTAATAGACTGTCTATGCACTGGCCATCGTTACAGCGGAACTGAGAAGCCGAACATTGTTGCTGTGGTTCTGGCCCTAATAGTTATTAAATTTATGAAGCAAATAATAAAATTATCAGGCAAATAATGTCGACTTACAAATGAAATAAAAGACAATAAAAAAACAAGCAATAAAATCAACGTGCACTGAGCTATTGTAAAATAAGAAATTTGCAGAATACCAAATCGCCCAACCTCAAGCAACAATAAAAAAATTATTTAAAATCATAGGTTGTTTTAAAAAAAAAGAAGGAAAAAATTTATTCAATACCTGTTTATGTAATTGTTTAAAAAGTAGAAATTAAATAATTCAAATCGAATTTAAAATAATAAAATTAAAATTTTCAAGTAATTGAATTTCAAATAATATTTAGTCGACACATCACTTTTTGTTTATTGTTGAGTAAAATTGTGAACTTTGAATTAGAATTAAACAAAATAAAATTATATTGAATGTTGTAAAAGTTAGATACAAAACTCATGTAAATGAGAAGTCAATACTAACCTATATAAATGAGAGAGTTATGTAACATTTATACAATTGTGAGTGTGTAAAATTTCTCCAACTTATAAATGGTATTTTTTCAAAACATAATTAATTAGACTTTTTCCTTTTCAACAAATCAAACATTTAACAATATGCATGACACTATCAATGCAGTTTTCATTGCACATAAAAAATTCTTGTACAGTTTTAAATCAATCATTTTTTTTATTAATAAAAAGATAAATTCAGACAGTCAAGATATTTTTTCTGGATTTATGGTTCTTAAAAATTAAATCAAATTGGTAAAAGATGAAAAACTTTAATTAACGCCATAATAAAAATATGGTAATAAATAAAACCCCATTTAAAACTTAGAAGAAAAGCTAAACTTAGCATAACAAACACACTTGTCAATTTAAAAAGCATCATAGTTATGTAATATCCTAAAACGTTTTTCAGTCTATCTACAAAACTTTTTTTCAATTTATAGCCATTAAGTCCTTTTAGTTTCCTAAATAGCATCATAATTTCACAATATTTGTAATCACAGGCTTACACAAATTTTCTGTGATATCAAATTGCACACTTTCTGAACACATTGATCACTCAACTCAATAACACAATTTAAATTTTAAAAAAATCTGTAATTACTGCAGAAAAAGCACATTTGACTCCCTGATATGAAATTTTTTAAGTTGTCTTCTGAAAATAACTGACTTCAGTTCATACCTTCTAAAAATTAGGAAGTTACATTTTAAAATTTACACAATTTACAAACTATTAGAGAATAAGGATTTGTAAACTCAAAAATCTGTTGAACTAAATTTAAAGTAAATTTAAAAAAAAAAAATGTGTATTAAAATCTGATGTTAGTAGTAATGTGTTTCTTTTCTTATTTTAAAGAATTATACAGAATAAAAAGGTGCATTAAAATGTTTTTTTGGATTCTTCAGAAAACTGCAGTACAAAGATAGACAATATGCTTTGGAAGACTTAAAAATATGTCATATAAAATATTCCACATTTCTTAATGAAAATATGAATATAGGTGGCTTACACAATTTACACTAGTGGCAGACATAATCTAAAAACATTAATTGCTGCAGGAAGAATATAGGTCCCACAAGCAATGAAAAAGGCCTGCTTTATGACTTATTTTGTATTATTTTCTTCCTATAAGATATCAAAAATCAAGACAGTTTTCTTGATTTAGACAAATTTGTAATGAGCTAATATACAATTGAGTCCTATTAGATGACAACTGTTTTAATTTTAGGCTTTTAAGTAAAAAAAATCTTAATTGAAAATAATGACATACCACAATCGAACTCATCAGTTCCATCTCTGCAATCGTAACGGCGATTGCATCTTAAATCACTCTTGATGCATTCCCCATCCTTACACTTAAATTCATCTGGTTGACAAGCCTTTGGTTCTACATGTATTAATGAAAGTTCATGCAAATGTTAGCAACTAAATGGTAAGCAGAAATAATAAAAAATAAATTCCAATAAGGAAAAAATTAAAATTATTTAACAAAAAATAAATTTTAATTAAAATATCTACAAGCATTAGTAACTAAAAAGAAAATCTAAATGAAAGCAAAGGAAGCCTAAAATTCAGGTTAATAATGTTGTAAAAAAAGCCATATTTCTTTATAAAAAAAATGAATATCGAGAGTTCATACATTTTACACTAATGGCAGATGTAGTCTACAGACATTAATTGCTACAGGAAGAAGATAAGTCTCATAAGCAAAGAAGAGAGTCAATTTACGACTTAAATTGTACTATTTTCTACCCATAAAATATTAGAAATCAGAATCACTCACTCCTGATGCATTCCCCCATCTTTACATTTAAATTCATTGAGTTGGCAGGCTTTTGGTTCTACACATATTAATGAAAGTAGGTGCAAAAGTTAGCAACTAAATGGTAAGCAAAAATAATGAGAAATAAAAATTCTAGTAATAACAAATTTAATCTAGTAATAAAAATAACAAATCTAGTAATAAAAATAACAAATTTAAATTATCAAACAAAAACTAAATTTGAATTAAAATATATACAAGTATTAGAAACTAAAAAGGAAGTCTACATAAAAGCAAAGGAAGCCTAAATCTGAAGTTAATAATGTAAAATAAGCCACATTTCTTAAAGAAAATATGAATATTAGGGGTTTAATCAATTTACACAACTGGTAGACAGAGTCTAAAAAATTAATTGCTGCAGGAAGAATATAGGTCCCACGAGCAACGAAGAAGCCCAATCTTGCATTATCAGAAATCAAGAGAGTTTTCTTCATTTAGCCTAATTTGCAATAAGCTAGCCTACAACTAAGTCATATCAGATGACAACTGATTTAATTTTATCAACACCATTGAATGATTTTTAAGTAAAAAGACTTTTTTATTGAAAATGATGACATACCACAATCAAACTCATCCGTTCCATCTCTGCAATCGTAACGGCGATTGCATCTTAACTCACTCTTGATGCATTCCCCATCTTTACACTTAAATTCATCAAGTTGGCAAGCTTTTGGTTCTACATGTATTAATGAAAGTTCATGCAAATGTTAGCAACTAAATGGTAAGCAGAAATAATAAAAAATAAATTCTAATAAAGAAAAAAATTTAAATTATCTAAAAAAAAATATTTAACCGAAATATTTAGAAGCATTAGTAACTAAAAAGAAAATATAATTCCTTAAAGCGAACGAAGTCTAAAATACAGGTTCTGAAGTAGAATTTAATCTTAAAACAAGGATCTTATTTTGATCATAATTTACTTGATTATGTAAAACCAAATTTATATCTCGTTTCAAATTTAACGCAGCAATTATGTTACAGACATTTTTAAGAAGATTATTTTTTAAGAGTTATCCTACATAAGTTTAATGTTTGTGTACAAATGAAAAAGCTGTTTCAAACTATTTTAATCAAAAATGTGAAACATAGTAAGTAAAAATGAGTTAAAACCTGGTTAACAGTCAGAAAATATCATCTGAAATTGTTCTGGTTGTTGCTCAAAATTTAGAAAAACAATAAACAGGACTTTTTTCTTAAAAAAAGTAGTCATTTTATAAAAACTTGAACAAAAATTTTAAAACAGTTTAACACATTTCCATGAAAAAAAAATTGTAGATTGATCAATCATCAATTTATTTAGTTCATAATTAATACTACAAATAAAGGCTGTTGATAATTTGAAATAAACTATTTAAAAAACGGTGTGATGGAGTTAAAAAAATTAATAAACATAAAGTACGCCAAAAACTTATGCAGATTTGCCTTAAAGTCACAAAAATTATAAGTTCAAAAATGGTCTTTACTCAAAAGGTTATGTCCACTTTAAACAAAAAACATATTTGACGCAAAAAACCGAATATTAATAAACAAAATGAAAAAACTTAAAAAACAAAACAAAATAAGCAGAATGAGGTCATACCACAGTTAAATTCATCAGATCCATCTCTACAATCATAATTACGATTGCATTTAAGTGAATCATCAATACATTCTCCATTGTTACACCTAAACTCTCCTGCATTGCATGTTTTGGGATCTGAATTGAAATAATAAGAATATTTCCAAAGATAAGAATATAAAAAGCAACTCCACAGAAAAAAGAAAAATGGGACTGCTAAAGTAGGCATTTCTATAAAACTTTTACAAAATAAAGCTCTTAAAGTTTAAAAACAATAAAAAATAAATTAGCGTTTTTAAATCATAGAATTAAAGAAGTAAATAAAAATTGCAAAAAAGCTAGCATATTTTGAAAAACACTATCTATTTTGTAAATGCAAAGCAAATATTTGGCAAATTAAAAAAATCTGGCATTCAATGCAAAAAGAATCATGTGAAATTAAGATACTTGTTTTGAAAGGTATATTGTTTGATATGTATGGAACAATGATTTTTCTTTATTCTACTTTTCAAGCAGTGTATCGTAGTGTTTTTAATCTTAATTTGATATAATTAACATCAATATTGAGATTGCAAATAATTTTTTAAGATTATCACAAATGTTATATTTTCAATTAATTAAAACTGAATTAAATAAATTAATAAATAAGTAAAGATTAAGTTTCATTACAAATTTTATACGCTATCAGAAAAAAAGAAAGAATTTTTAAAAAAAAAAGAAAGAATTAAAAAAAAGAAAGAATTAAAAAAAAGAAAGAATTAAAAAAAAGAAAGAATTTAAAAAAAAGAAAGAATTTAAAAAAAAGAAAGAATTTAAAAAAAAGAAAGAATTTAAAAAAAAGAAAGAGTTAAAGAAAAAAAATGTAAGTCTTATTTTTAAGATTGGTCCAAGACTAAGGTTGAGAAAAATACTGCTAAAGTTCTTGCAGAAGTATCACACAGCATTACTTTTACAAAATTTAAATAAAGAAGTCATTGTTAGTGTGTTTGCTAACATACCACAATTTTCTTCATCAGAATTGTCAAAACAATCTCTACGGTCATCACAGCGTTTTCTTATTTCAATGCACGTACCATCTCCGCATCTAAACATGTTATCAGCACATTCATCTAAAAGAAGTTTTAGAATTTTTCATATCAGGTAATCGAAGCCCATAGAAGAAAAATAATCTACAAATTTAAAAGAAAATGCTATTTCTTTTTAAATAAATAGAAAAATAAGCAACATTGTCCTAATATTATAGTAATGACTTGCAGATTCAACTTAAAATCTGGATGAATACAATTTATGCAATGCAATACTTTTACAATATATATAGTGCCAAAGAAAAATCTTTATTACACTAAACAGTAATAATAAAATTACAAAGAAATGAGTTAAAACTTGTGTTTAACTTGTTTGTGACTAAACTTACGCCAGTATTTATTGTGAGTACTCTATATCATTAAATACACATCTTTTACGTGGTTTACTCAATTCTTTTAATCCTTTTATCACAAACTAATTTTAATTTGGCATCATATTAAAAAACAATCAGGTATTAAAAATTTGATCTCTAACTAACTATTCAATCCATTTTGCTCAAATGTTGTAATTTGCCATGCAAAAATCTTCTTAGGCACTACAGCTGGTTACCAGCCAATTCCATTTCAGTCAGTCCATGAAAAATTACATTCTTCAAAATGGTGCGCAAAAAATTATATACGTTACAATTCAAAATTTTTTTGACTATTATTCAATAAAATAATAAATCTTTACTAAAAATTAGCTTTTGCAGGGAATTATTTCAGATAAACGGATTTTTTAATTGTGTGCAAAATTTTTTCAATTCACCTATAAAGGTTTTGAGACACAAAAAAAAAACAAATTTGCAAAAATTAAAAGTTAACATTTAAGAGGACCTAACTTTGGACTGCTATCTTGTCTGAAATATTGGAACCATATTTCTCTAGATTGCCGTCACCATCATATTTTAAGGGTCAGAAATCTTAATTCGTCAAAAAAGGTATGCTTAATCAGAGAAAGTGCGTGTTTGTTTCTGATTTTGTAACTTAAAATATTGGCTGCACTAATTAGTTAGCATATTTGAGGTCAACCCACAAACTGCTAAAATTGGTTCCTAGAGTGTGAAGATTTGATCAGCAGATTAAAAGTTATTCAGGGTGGTTCTTTTTTCGTGCACTGTACATTGCAAAATAATAAACATAGAAACTTTAATTTACTGATACATCAGATCAATACTTTAAAAATATATTTCTAAAACAAATACTTACCACAGTTAGATTCATCTGACCTATCTCTGCAGTCAGGATATCCATCACACCGCCTTCTTTCATTTATGCAGGTACCATCACCACAGCGGAATTCATTTGACTGGCATTCTACAAAACAAGGAATTTAAAAATGCACAATTTTGTTGTAATACTAACTCCACATTATTTCAAAGTAATCAACTTTAATGAAATTCAAATGAAAACTTTAAGTATAAGGCAAAAGAGAAATTATAAAAAGAGCATAATACTGACAGCGTTAAAAAAAATGATCAATAGACAGGAAAACATTATCATAATATAAAATTTTTTATTATAATTTAAAAGCTTAAGAATGTTGTTAGTATATAAAAATGCTTTTTTTTATAATATTCCTTTTAAATCATGCTTTGCATAACTTTATCAAACTTAACTCAATAACCTAAAAAAGTGACATTATAGCCCTTCAGACAATAGTAATATGATTGGTATTTGAGTCAATTTTTTTTTAATCGCCTATGAGATGAACAAAGTTTCTGTACTTTTTTTTTCACTATGCAGCATTTTGCAATGCAAACAAGTATTTAACCTGTATTTATGTGTGGCTCTCTAATATAAATGCTTAGAAATAAATAAAATGAAGTTATATTTTTAACAGAAAATAATTTCTTTATACTTACAAAATTTCTTTTAACATCAAATCAAATATAAATTTAACATAAAAAACTGAGAATTAAGTTCCAAAACAAATAGTGCTTTAAAGTATTTTCTAATTTTATTAATAAAAACATGTTAACTGAAAAGACAAATTTAAGATACAAGAGAAACTGAAATAAATTTCTTTTCAACAAGAACATATAAAATCAGAATTAATTTCTTCATATGTTTATAGATCATATTAAAAACTATTTATTTTTTTTTATTTAACCATAGTATATTATTTAACCATAGTATAGGCATTTGAAAGATTTAAAATTTAAATTATATGTATAAAAACAAACTAAATGTTCATACTACATAGCTACAATCTATATAAACTTCTAAATAGATTATTCATTTAGACATTAAATGTAAAGTAAGATTACAACAAATATATACCACAGTTAGCTTCATCTATTCCTTCTGGGCAGTCATTCCTACCATCACATCGTTTGCTTACATCTACACAACTTCCATCTCGGCAAATAACATCACCTGGCTTGCAAACTCCTAAAATGAATTTTATAAAATTTTTTTAAGTTCTTTACAACCCTAAAATCGAAAAATAAAAACAAACCTTATCAAATTAATTTTTGCAGCTCTGCGCAAGAGTCAACAACAAAATACACAGGACAAATGTCATAGAGTCAACAAGTAGAAATTATTCATGGAATACACCTAGTACATGTGTCCCTATTCAGAGCGAACTTTGGATGGTTGGCAATTTTGGACCAAACTATATTACTCTGAGACTGATGACGCTTATGAGCTCGCTAATAAACAAAAAATTAAATTGGCTAACTTAATATATGTTAAAAAAATAATTGAGAGCGCAGAAAACATTTTTTTAAGATGTTCTGATTCTGTTTAATCCTGATTCTGTTTAAGAAAATAATAAAATTTTGATTTCTTTGGAGAAAAAAAACTACTACTTTTTAATTGACAGTAAGTAGTGCAATTCTATTCCTTATTTGAACAACATATTTTTAAAAAAAAAATTTCCCTAAGTGATATTTTAACACTTCGGTGTTTTTGCAACTTTTTTATGAATGATTTTCCATGTGTTGATGGTGTAAACTGTGTAGTTGGTAACAGACTTGATTCTTTCAATTTAGCATGCCAAATTATATAATTTTTTCATATTTTCAATTGTGACTTACTTATTTCAGATACAATTTATAGTTCAAATTTTTTTATTGCCTAATCAGAGAAAGTCTAGTAGTATAGTTTATTATAATGGAAGGGTAACTCTGTGTGTAAAAACCTCCAAAAAATGACTACTACATTAAATAAATTTCAATATACTGGTTCACAGACCAAACAACTGGTCAAAATAATGCAGCCTTTTTATTATGGCCAATTAAAGATGTACTTAGTCCTGGCCATGCACCTAGCTTATAAAACAGGGTCAGTTGATTGCTCATGATTGAGTTGCGTATATCCTCTGAAATCAAATTCAATTGATTACAGAATTGAATATATAAATATGGCACAGTGATTTAATACAGCAGTAAAGGTTTTAAAATTAACTAAGATTACATTTTGACATGCTTAGAAACTATCCCTCAATGTTTACATACTTAAAGCAAAATCTCAATAATTTGGATATAACTGGAAAAAATTAAATCTCACCAAACACTAACTACTGGTCTTAAAAGCTTTAGTAAATAATACGTAATAAATGTATAATATGTAAAATACTTAATATGTAATACTTAACCCACTATTTAGCAGCAAAGAAATTTTATCACTGAGTCTTTAATCTCATAAATAGAAACTATTTTACAGTTTATTGCATTATATATCTTAAAGCAATGAAAATAGCTTACCACAATCTAATTCATCAGAGCTATCAGCACAATCTGGTCTTCCATCACATTTACGTCGTTCATTGATGCACTGTCCATTTTTGCAACGGAATTGTCCAACTTGACACTCAACTGAAATTTTTTTTAAAAACTATAGATGAATTTTTGTTGTATTTAATCAATTTTTTAATGAAGCATAAAAAAGCAAATTTCTGGGACTTTTTTCCTTTGATTTCAATTTTATTTGACGAAAAATTATAAAATGGAGAATATCATAGTAAATAAAAGACCCACAATCTATAATGTTATAGTAATGGGTGTTACTAAAATGCTTTATTGTTTAAGACGAAAATGATTTTGTTAATATAACAAAATCCCATCATTATCTTGCAATACTCTATTGCAAGATAATGATTGGATTAATATATTTAATTTGCAAGCATTTAGAGATGTAGATACATGATTTTTTGCAATATAATATAACAAAAATATTTTTTTCCCCTTAAACTATAGTGAAATTTTTAAATACTAGCGTAGCTTAGCTGTCTCGCATATATTTCTTTGACCTGATTAAAACTTTTTTCGATGATAAAGCTGATAAACTTATTTTTAATATTAAATAAATTTACAGAGCAGTCAAGTTACCCATTTTTTTCATCTCAAAGACAGCTAGTCCCTTTCCCATGGCTTTTTTAATGTTTTAACGCAATTACTATAGTAAGAAACTACCAAAATAATAAGTTTTTATAGTATTTCAGTATTATTTCATTCAAGCTTGTTTTCGGCTAATTCTTTTGAAAAAGTAATCTTATTACACGAGCATGTTAAAGCTACTTTTTCTTGAGAATAGTTTAAATGGTTGATTTTAGGAAAAACAATTATTTCTAAAATCAACCAATAGCTCAATAAGAAAAGATAATTTTAAATGCATATTGTTTTGCATTTCAAGCGTATAGTTAAACATCGCAAGATAATAATTTCCCAATGAGGTGCATGGGTTTGAATCTCAGGGATGGCTGCTGGATACAAATCTGTGTCTGGCTCATATCAACCACAATGCTGACATAAAATATACTAAGTGGTAGACGAATCATATGTTAGAGTCCCCTTGCCATCAGGCTAACCCTGGGAGGTTTTCCTATCCATGTAACGCAAATGCAGATTAGTTCCAGTTTGTGTAGAACTTTAAGTTCTACACAAATGCAAATTTCTCACAATACTTGATCCAGGAGTGCCCTTGTCTTCTGGATTAGGTTCACTACATATCTACAGAGTTGAACATTGGTAATCATTTACGACTCAGAATTGAGTCTGCTGTTCAAGAATGGTTATAAAATAAAATATCCTTATTAAAATTGTAATTACAAGAGATTATCAACTAAAAGTTTAAGGCTCCTCCATTGATTGCTGACACATGTTGCTAGGAGCCGTGCTCCATCTTAATTAGTATATTGTAATTTGTAATAACTAAGAAATATTTATTTAATTAAATTTTTTTCAATGATGTTAATTTTGTCTCTTCAATCTCAAGATAAATCACTTTAAGTTATTTAAATTGATAACTTTATTACCTGGGCAATCTGCTTCATCTTCTCCATTGGGGCAATGGCTTCGACCATCACATCTTTGTCTTGATTCAATACACTGACCATTGTTGCAAACATATTCTCCAACACCACATCGACCTACAAAGAAAATGTCAATTTAAATATGATTTTTTTCAAAAACAAAACTTGCTACCTTGAATTTATTTTAAAATACCTAATTTTAAAACTTTTTTTACAGTATTTGCATAACATTTTATGATAACTAAGTTAGGCAACTCTACAGAAGCTAATAAATTGAAGAAAAAAAGCTTAGAACATGATCAGCTTGTAAAAATGAATCCATAAATATTTTGCTATCAAGACTAATATTTCTAAAAAAGATATTGATTTCTTTGCAACTACAGAAATTTAAGTCAAAACTTTTTAATAAAAATGTACCATATTATAAAAAGTTTTGTTTAATACAAATAGGTCAGGGATAAACATTGAAAATTAAATACAAATTAATATGAATTCGAACATCATAAGAAGATTCTATTAAATTATATTTAGTGGGGAAAAAATAACAAAAATTGTTTATATCTATAGCTTTTATGGGGGAATGCTAAAAAATTATAAGAAAGCAAGAATCATAGTTCAGAACCATAATGGAAAGTTAAACATAAGTCAGAATTTAACACCTGAGCACTAGGTAAGTTTCATGCATTCTTATTATTTAATTCAAAGATTTGATTTAATAAAGAATTAACCTTAATTTGTTTATTTTTGAAAATTTAAAAAAAAAAAAAAAAAAAAAAAAAAAAAAAAAAAAAAAAACCATTTAAAAATTCATATTTAGGAAATATACAGAAAAATAATTTAACTTGGATTATACCCAATAAAATTTGCATATTTGGTCTATTCCCTGTATCTATTTTTTAAGCAAAAAATAAAAAAAACTATATTTTACTGCAAATGCTTTCATCATCTCCATCTTGACAATGAACCACACCGTCACATTTAATAGTTTGGTTAACACAGGTACCATCTCTACAGGTGAAATCAGTAAGACGGCAAGCCGGCTTGAATTCTACAGAAAATATAAAAAAATATTTCTCAATATTTTTTGGTAAAAATTTAAATTTGATTTAATTGAAATTTTAAAATCAAACTTACCACAGTTGTTTTCATCAGATCCATCTCGGCAATCAAATTTGCCATCGCAACGTAATTTGTAATTTATACAAGCACCATCAGAGCATCTGTACATATTTTCTGGACAAGTTCCTGCATTTAGAATGAACCAATGAAATGACACAGGTCATAAATACAATATGCCGTGCCACACCAATCATTATTAAACAGAATTGATTGAAATATTGTAGAAAACCTATTATGAACACTATTTTGTTTTTTGATTCCTTACATTGTGCAACGTATAGATCAAAAATAAAATTAATTTTTGATAATGCTTCTTAAAATGACAAGAAAAAAATTATAAACAACTCATAAATTAATATTTTTAAGTTTAAATTTTAAAATTGCACAGTAACCAACATATGAATTATGATGCAATACAATCTTTTATTCTTCACTTTTCATATATTTAACGAGAAAGGAAAAATAACTATAAAAGGAACTTAAAAAAATTAAAAATGCTTTCATTTCTTAATTGCATTTAAAATCAAAAATGAGTCGCAATTAACCACACGTATCGTAAAAAGCAAACATATATAATTTATCCTCAAACCTGAAAGAATATTTCTCAAAAGATTTATGGTACATGGATTGGATACAGAACCTATTCCAAAACTGAACTAAGCCATCAATGCTGTGTCTCTGACTGTATGATAATTTGGTTGACAATGAGAGTTAATCTTCTCTTAAACACATGGTTGTATCAATGCACCACTGAGCAAATTTTGGATTGGATAAGAGAATGAATATCTCGGATTTTATTTAATACATGATAGTCGTTTTACGGTGAAACAATTAAAATATAAAAACTTAAGAAAAATAAGTTATGCCATTAAAATATATTAAGAAACAACGAATGCTATTCTTACCACAACCAGATTCATCTTCTCCGCTAGGGCAGTCTACATTACCATCGCACCTCTGTGCGATATTTAAGCACATGCCATCACTACAACGATATTGATCACGTCGACACTGAGTTGTAGGTCTACCTAAAAGAAAACAAAAACGATCTCTATATACTGAAATTTTAGCAAGTATAAAAATACATTACTCAACTAACTACATCAATTAATAAAACCACAACTAAGCATCTGCACAGCTAGCTTAAAAACAATCATGTTTATGCTATCAAAAATCATGTGCCTGTGAGTCATATTCTCGTTTCGAACAGAAGGTAAAATCTCCAAGTATCTTAAATCTTATGAAGGTGCAATTTCATTGTATCTAAAATTATAGTTTTTAAAGCATTCCAGAACAGAGTGACAAATATGTGACGACTGAGAGTGAACAAGAAAGTGCTCTGGTATGCCGGTGTGTCAGCCGGAAAGACATAGAGTTCATGCTGGCATTATACATGATAGTCGGCATGAAAAGGTTAAATTCACGAAGAAGTTTCTCATTAAACTCAAGTTGCTCTCATAACAGAATTTGAAGTAGGTTTTAGAAAACACTAAAACAGCCATTTCCTATGAATTTCCTTACCCACCTATGATCCTGTTGAACTAATGCTCACAATAAACTGGTTTAACTGTAATTATTGAAGGCAATAGTCTAGCCATAGTCATTGAAATAATTTTTAAGTAAATAGTCAAGTTAAATATTTATTTGCTAATAAAACCACAAACTTAATCAGATGACCAAAAGGAAACTACATTTTATTTAAGAAAAATTCTTAAGCAAAAACCTCCCAAATAGAGCATAAAAAGATTCAATAATCCAAAAAAGAAAATAGAGCATAAAAAGATTTAGTAATCCAAAAAAGAAAATTGTGCCTCAAAAGATTTGATAATCAAGCTAAAAGAAAACCACATTTTAATTAAGAAAATGTCTTAAGCAAAAACTTCCTAAAGCAGCAAAAAAAAAGATTTGGTTTATCTAACAATAAAAATTTTCATTTACTTATATACAAGCAATTTAATTATTATAAGCAGCCACCACTTGTCTATTCCTGTTGCTATTAGTTTTTGAATGCATGTTTCTTTATAAACCTTCCAACAAATATATTTAAAAACTCACGGCAATCAACTTCATCAGAACCGTCTGGGCAATCATATTTACGATCACACACTGTTGATAAGGGAATGCAAGCTTTGCCATCGGAACATCGAAACTGGTTGGCCTCACACTCTCCAGCTACAATAAAATTGAATAACTTTTAGGACATGCAAAACACACTTGGGAATAAGCATAAAAACTAAGAAAGAAACTTACGACAATCCTTCTCATCTGAGCTATCTTGGCAATCGTTGTAACCATCACATCTTCTTCTCAGGTCAATACAGAAACGATTGGTACACATGAATTTGTCAGATGGACATGCTGAAATATTCAATAATTTTAAATTAATTTTTGGATCTTGATTTGTTTGTTTGATTCAAGTGTTATTCACAATAAAAACTAACAAATGTTTTGTCATAATATGTTACATAAATATTCTCTTGAATAGAGAAAAAATAAAAATGAAACAAACCTCTGTATAATGTTTTCCTTACACTTTCATCATAGTAAATTAAATGATTTATTGATAAAATCATGACTAAAACATTAAATGGCCATTGAACATTTACAGTTTAAAACATATGACTTTACATACACAAATACCGACCTCTACAATTATTGGGAATCATTTTACAAAGCTGTAGTACATTAAAAACAAAAGTAGTAAGAATTTTTTAAAATACTAAGCTTAACTTAAGCATAAAGCCTAACTAGTAGATCTTACATACATATGTTTGAATTATAGATTTATTAGGCTAGGTAAAATTATTTTTTCTTTTTTGTAACTTTAGAAATCAAGATATATATAAATGTTTAATAAAACATATATGTTACTACAACTAAGAAAAATTTCTTTCAATGACCATGCAATTTAACAGATCAATAAAAATATAAATAAATCACATCACTAAAAATAAAATAACTAAACATGAGAAATTTAAAAACCTAAAAACCTTTAGTTGGGCATCAATAATTATATATTGCATCATATCATTATAATCAAGCATCCAGCTTATTTACATATCTTATGTGAATGAGAATGAACTGCATTAACTTACGTTTGTGAGTTTTTCCTATTTGCAGCATAAAAAAAATAAACAAGCTATCATTTTGTTTCAACACACAAATAACAAGACCTAAACTTTTATTGTTTTTTATTGCTACGTAAATATAAAATCAATAAAATAGTAATTCTTACCTGGTCTCCTTCTACCTTTGGCACAAGAAAAAGAAAGACTTATTGTTTATAAAATTTTTAAATGAATACATGCTATAACAAGTTGCAACTAGTACATATACATAAAGTTTCCTGTTTTCAACTTTAAAGCTTTCAAATACTACTTGGTAGTAAAATATAGTACTAAATATTTAATTATTAAAAATTCCTTATACTGAATTTGACATTTATACCTTTAAATTTCTCTGATAGAGGTTTTAAAATATTATTCTATGCTTACAATAGAGTGGAACACCAATAATTTGAAATGTTGGATATAAACTGAACTTATATATTTAAAAATTATAAATGAATAGAATCTTTGATAAAATATTCCAACAGTAACTGCATAAAAAATAAATTGGTGGATAATACGGTAGAAAAACAAAATTCGGATTTTAATTAAAGCAAGGACAATGCAATATCTGATAATAAAATGAATTCACATAATCTCCTACTGTACAAGAATAGTTTAAAAGTTTAAAAAACAAAAATTACATTGTTTAAGTGGTAAACTAACATATAGTTGACATAATATATCAAAAATATCATTCAAATCTGGGATTCTTAACTCATATGAACTACAATATAGCTTCATAAAAAACTATGACACACATGAGTGTTAGTATTTTATTTCTTATATGAACAAGACTGGGGACACTATATCAGAAAATGATCAGCTAATAACATGATTTGTTTCCATCTTTAAGTTGAAATGAATTGAATGCATACATCTGTTTATCCCTGAAATCCTAATACTTTGTTAGATAACAAAATTGGAAAATATAAATTTTCCTTTAATTATGCAGACAAAAATACCACAAAAGGTCAATTACAATCAGCATTTCCATTCTTTTTGGTAATCTGAACATTCAATGGTCCCAATATGTTCAGATTAGTAAGATTCCATTATTTCTTTACAAAAAGATAAGCTTAAATATTATTCGCAACGGTGTTATTAAAAAAGATTTTAAGTATTGGAAATTTGTTTTCATTTTAATTCTAACAGACAACCTTGATTGTTTGCCATCTAAAGCATTTTCTTTGATAACGTTAGTTAACTTTGTCTCTGTATTTTTCTTAATATCAAATTTATTAGAAAAAGTATTAAAAAAAACTATTTTTTTTCAGTCCTACTCAATTTTTACATTTAACGAAAATAAAAAAAGTTCCAACAACTAATGCTTTATATAAAATGAAATTATAGGCAAAATTATGTGTTGACAAATGTTATAGAACGCTAGGCAAATTATAGAGCATTGCCTAATGTTTTTTTTCTTATGACACTGATAGTAAAAATAAGAAAAAAATATCGTACACTTAAGGTTTGGTTACTTTTAAATTAAAATGAATTTTATTAAATGAAAAAAAACCTACGGCAATTCCTTTCATCAGAACCATCTCTACATTCACGCACTCCATTACACTTCTGTGAAGCAGGTATACAAGTACCATCACTGCAACGGAATTTGTCAGCAGAGCAACCAGGAATAGCTAAAGGCAGAAAACTTTAATTTATCACCATATTACAAACAATTTAATACATTATTTTTGGTATATTTTATAATATAGAAATGTTTATAATGTAAACAGAAATGATATGTCTAAATAACTGTGAACTAAACTAGTTCTGAACTATTTTTATTCATCCTTAATATCAAATGATACATCTTTATAAAATTTAATACTTGACTCATTAATTTCTTTTTTATATTTTAATCAAAAAATGTTTTATTGCACTTTAAGGGGGGACTGAATAAATTATTAAAATTAAACCCAAAAATAATTAAAGTTACAAATTTATCAAAACTATTAACAAAAATATCTTTTTTTTAAATTTGACATACCACAGTCTCTCTCATCTGAGTTATCATCCGTACAGTCCACTCGTCCATCACACAATTTACTTCTATCAATACACTGACCAAAGTCACATTGCCATTGAGATGGATTGCAAGCTAGAAAATAGATTTTTAATTCATAACAATAATCTAAAAGATGAATTTTAGGCCAAAAATAAAATTGCAAAAATGCTTACATTAGAACATTTTTAAGTAAAGTTTCGAAAATAAAAAGATCAGCAAAAACTTTTATAAGTTAACTATAAAAAAAAAAAAACTAATTGTATTTATAGGTGCAAGAGGTAACTGAAATGGTAAATCACTTAGTACTCTCGACACAGTTGAATAATACTTAAACATATGCTACAACAACATGTTTCATTAAATAAATTTATGAATTATTTAGTCTTAAGAAAATCATCAGAGTGAATCTCAGAATGAAAAATTTAAATTTAGTTCAATTTAGAAATTCAAGAAGAGCAAAGCCACTTTATTTTTCTCAATGACTCATTTCATGCCTTCACAAATAGAATCCAAACTGTACAGTGAAGTTTAATAGTTGAAATGTAAATTCATGTAAAGTACATAACATGAAATTATCTATTGTTCATACCTATTTTATCACAAATATTTGTGTGTAATAAAATTTAATTTCCTGATATTATATTATTTAGATTGCAGCCACTTTTCTTAATTTGTTGTTTAGGAAATTTAAAGCCGATAAAAACAATTTTTATTTTGATAAAGATTATATATATATATATATTGGTGTCCGATTTTGTAGCTTTATTATTTGCACAAAGTAATTAACCACCTTAACCTTAGCTAAGCCCTTTAAACTACAAATATTTGAACTTAGATTATAAGAATCTGTTTATTGGTTCAAAAGTGACTGATTGTTTGGCACAAGTTATGGTGAGCTGTTAAAATGTTATTGTTTTAAAAATAGGACCTGTTACAAGGAATTGAAAATCAATTTTTACCTAAGCAAAGAATTACATGTCAAAAGATTTACATGCAGCATTTATAAAAAATCCTAAGCCAAATTCACTAAAATTGAAGCAAATTTATATTGCCAAGTTGGATTAATTTACAACATTCTCAGATAAAAAAAATTAATGTCTAAACAAAAAATTGATTTCAAATTTAAAAATTAAAAATAATACTTATATAATGCAAATAGTTACTCCAAATTAATAGCGGCAAGCTGTTCCAAATTGTTCGAATGTAGTTAAATATGAAAGTCTATTTCTATTCAATATTTATGAGTAAAAAAATTTTATTTAAGAAAATACTTACGGCATCCTTTTTCATCTGCACCTGATCTGTCAGGACAATCTTGCCTTCCATCGCATCGAAGAGACATAGTAATACAACTCCCATTGTCACAGCGAAACTGACCAGATGGGCAGACAACACCAGCTATGAAAAATCCAGAAATATTAGAAAGTATGCAAAAATCTTAAGTTTGTAATATGATAACAGACACTGTATTCTGCATGATTAAAAATATAGTGATGCAAACACAAACATTTGTTTAAAACCACAATGCATAAATGGAAAAATGCACTGGACCTAATAGAAACTATTTGCATGCATAAAAATACAAACTAATTAACAAATGATAAGATATATTTATGAGTTAAAAATTATTAAAATTACCTATCAATTATAATAAACTCTAAAATCTGAGTTAATATTTATGCCCGGCTACTATATGTAAAATCCAATGGATTTTGGATAGGATACTTCATGAAAATTAGCTTGATCAATAGAAAAATTAACAAAAACAGTTCAAGAGTGGCAGATAAATAAGATGACTTTTAACATATATTTTTGACAAAGTTTCAGATTGGCTGATAAAACAGGTGGACTTCTAACACATTTTTTTAAAGAAATTGTTTTCCGAGAACTAATGAAACTTAAATACTTATCAAAGCTTATTTAAATACTTATCGACATTAATAAGTATAATTTTAAAACTTATTTTTTGATTGATTAAATTTTATTAAATCTAATTTTTAAAAAGTCCATTTAAAAAAAAAAATTGTAATTAACTCGCCATTAATTCAATTTTCAAAACACATAAATAAGTTTTTATTTTTAATATAATGCTAGAAAATATCTTTTAAGAACAAAACAATCTATCTTTACAGTCAATTAATATTTAAACAATGAAATAGATGTCTGATCTTGAATTTTTTTACTTTGGTGACTGCTATGTTAGATTGTAAAGTTGTGGTATTTAAAATGTTAGTGTATCTATCACTTAGTTATTTTTGGGAGAATTTGATTTTACATAGGTAGTAAATATTTTTTCAAAACTATTAGATTTACTTTCTAATAGGATCATGCAATACTGAGTAAAACAAGACAACTAGGTATTATTCTAGCTCAAAATGCCAAACAATATGTTTTAATACATGATTATCTTGTGATTTAATAACAAAATAATAGGAATGTTTATGAAATTAAGTCAAACGTATCATGCTAGAAATATAATTTAAAAATTATTACAACTACATGTAAAAAATATTACAGTGAAACCTCACGTTTCAGACACTACTACAAAATAAACAAATTCATCAATAATTAGAATTTTCTATACTAATGTTAAATTCTAAAAATTATTCTTATTAAAACAAGATAAGAAATATGTAATTAAATATACTACATGTAAATAAGGGTGAGTAGGTAGTAAGGAAACACCAACAGAGTGTGCAGCAAACTTGAAACATGATGCAGGTGAACGTGCATTCATGGTGAATTTTAACACAATACTTACTGCAGTTTTGTTCATCAGAATAATCAGGACAGTCATAGCGTCCATCACAGCGCTGGTCACTTTCAATACAAGTTTTATCATTGCAACGAAATTCATCAGGAGAACATTGCATATCCTCTAAAGCAAGTTTTGCAAATAAATTAACAAAACATAAAAATAAAAACAAATAAATTTCTAAGTTGCAAAACAAAATTTTGAAAGAGTACATAAAATTATTTCTAAGATTTTAATTTAGTTGTTTATGCATCTACTTAGGGTCAAGACTCAATCCCACTAGTAGAGTAAATGACATCTGAAGGGCACCTAAAGTTGTTCAATTATCCTTGGCGAAATCAAATAGATTAGAATTTGTTAATATTTTCTCAAGATAAAAAAAAACTAATTCGAATTGTTATTTGAATCAGTCATCACAAAATAAAAGTTTTATGTTTGTTATTGAGATCTTAAGACCCTTAAAAGAAAATAATTTTCATTTTTGAAAACCAAAAAGTCAACCAATCAATTAACTAATTTTAAAAAAAATCAGTTTTCAAGCAATGCATTTCGAAGTCAGGGTAATGATATAATTAAATTGCCCTTTGATGAAATAATAAGTAATTTTAAGGATAAATTCATGGCTGTAATGACAGCTAAAAAAATAGGGCTGCATTATTTTTTGATCCAAAGATTAATATTTTTATGTTAAATTGCCTATCAGTTAAACATTATATGTACTCCAAAAGTAAGAAGAAAAAGATAAAAATAAACAAAATAACCAAGCAACTAAACTGAAGGGAAAAAACTAAAGCTTAAGATAACAAAAGCATAAAAAACCATACAAATTAAATCTTAAAATATAAAGCAAATTTTGATTTCTTCTCATCAATGGAAAAAAAAATAATACAAAAATGGGAAACGTAAAATTTGTTAATATCACATTTAATATTCAAACACGATATTTATAATGAAAGACTGGAGTTAAAAAAAGCTGTAATACTTTTTGAAAATTTTTTAATTCAGATGAGCTACAAACTATTAGTTTTATTTATTTATTTATCTTTTATTTAACTTTTTACTAAAAGTTTTTATTTATGTATCTTTCAAAAAAATAATATTCCTTATACTGAATTCCTTATACTGATCAATTAGACAAGTTGTTACAGAAATAATTAGTTACACTAACTAAGTCTCCTAGCATTATTCTTATCGATATACTGTGTTTAAACTTTACATTAACAGCTTTCTTAAACTCCTATCTTAAATATTTATATCACTTACGACAAAAGCTCTCATCTTCACCATTGGGACAATCAGCAACAAAATCACATCTTTGGAAGAATTTAATGCAATCCCCAGAACTACTACACTGGAATTCATCTGATTTACATTCAGGGATGACACGCTCTTAAAGAAGTAAAAGGAAGCTTTGTGCACATGTTAGTTAAAGAAAAGCAACAAAGTGTGATAAACTAAATAAATGGAAATTATGTTTCTGATACAGGTAATGTATTAAAAAAAAAGAAATAGGAAATATAAATTACATATATAAACGTCACTTGAGTAAGAAATTCAGCAGAGCTTTAAATCAAGATGAAAAATCTGTTTTAAGATTGTGAGGCAAAGTGATAAACTATCATGTGGAACAAAATGTAAATTATCAGCGTGGAACTCAATTGTGTGATCAAAACAGTGATCTTTAAACTAAAAGACAACATTATTACAAAAAAAAAGCAAAAATGCTTGAGAATAACTCAAAAATAATGATTGGCTTGACGTTTCACATGTAGAAGAAATATCTGACACTAGCAAATACTATTTATTTCTTTAGCACGAAAAGGCAATATTAATTTTTAAGCCAACATCGTAATTTCTTGATATAAATTTCATATAGAGTATATGTTTTAGACATTCCACTATTCAATTGTCACACTTTGTAAATACTAAATATTGTAAGTTAGCAGCTAATTAATTCAAGAAATAAAGAACTGGATAATAAAGTTAGTTGTAAAAAAAAAATTGCATTAAAGTTTTATTGTTTAGGCTAGAAGCATGTGTGTGAAATGAAATCAAAATACAGAAAATAATTTCTTTAAAGTCATATATTTCTAGATTTTTCTATATTCACATTAATTTTTGAACATTCTAATAATAGAACAGGGTGTCCAGCATAAGATTTATTTAATATATTTATATAAATATTAGGCTTGCTTAGTTCTTCACATTAAGATATTTTTTAAAAATCTAAAAAAATTACACTAAATTAGTATTTTACCAATTAAAAGTTTTATTAGGAAAGTTTATAAATATGAAGTTATATTAAATTATGCAGTTTTTAAAACATTAATTATTTAAAATGCTGAACTTACAAATTTTTCACATGATTTATCATTTCAAAAGAGAATAAAAATCTAAAACAAAATATGCAATAATCATTAAATTACTCACTGGAATTGTATAAATAGTTTTTTAAATAAAAGTTTAACTTTTGCATTAAAAAATCTGATACTTGTGAATAGTTGTTATATAAAGATTAACTAAAGTAACTTTAAATTAATTGTTATAATGATAAAACGAAACTTATACAATTAGTTCTAAGAAACTAGTTTCTTTTTTCTTACTTTTATCATTCAGAATGCTTAGTGCAAGACATCTCTTATATAACAAATACAAACTATTCTTTAAACATACATAAACATAGCTTTAAAAAAAATGTGCAAATAACATGAAAAACAAAGATTGTCCATAACCAAGAACTCTATTATATTTTTGACATAGTATATTGTTAGTACTGAGCACTGACTAAAGCTGCATAGTCAATAAGCAGGTTAGTTTAAATAAAGTGAAAGAAAAAGTATCAAGGACCTGGTGAGTAATTATGGTTTTGAATGCCTGCCAACTTTTACTTGTTATGATGATGGTGATTTCTTTAAGTGGTAGAGAGATAACAATTGATTTGCAATTGTTAGTTGCAAAAAAATTTTATTTTACCAGAACATAAGCAACCAATTGCATGATTATCATATGTGTAGTAGTGGCCAAAATCATTTTAAATTCAAAATATGAAACAAAATGCATGAATTAAATAAAAATCTTACACAACATTTGCAAAAACTGGCAGGTAAGGCTATGGTATTTAATCGCTCACCATTTCATAAAAAATTTCAGTACTTAACTACTAATTAAACCCAACTTTCAACTAGATTTAGTGATATTTGCTTTTGTTTTCTTTTGCCAAATTTTTCAACATTCAAGACATCTTAAACAAAAATACCTTTGTTTAGATTTCTCCATAGAGACATTAATGAAATGAAATTTGAGAGGAACAAAGCATGAAAAATTTTATAACAAATTTACTTAGCAAAAAAAAAAAAAAAAAAATCAAATTATGAAAATAGAGCATTTTGCTACTGTTACTTCTTTGTATGATTACAACTTCAAACTAAGGGGGGAATCTACTTTTAGGACTTTTAAGAAAACTTTTGCAAGATTAAGAATTACACTTAAAACCTATATGCTAGAAAAAGTGAGCTTGGGTTCATTCCTCGCTTTTTTTTTTTTAATGTAAATTTTCATTGAGTGCAACTGAACTATCTGTAAATTTTACTGAACAGTCAAACTAGTCTTATTTAACTTGCTTTTCTTTACATGCATAAAATACAAGAGATCCTATAACTTTTATGTTACATAAATTGTTTAAATTAGGAGACATTTTTTTTACCACAAGACAACTCATCTGATCCATCACGACAATCATATCTATTGTTGCATTTAAGACTGAGATTGATGCATTCGCCATCGGAACAACGGAATTCATCTCTTTGACATGTTTGGGAATCTAAAATTGATAATAAAAATATATATGAACTACAAATTCCTAACTTGATTATTTTCACAATTAATTGTTTGTTTTTTTTACAATCAAAAATTTATCTGATTTATAATTATTTTTTCATAAACTTTATAAATGCTATGAGTTTTATTTATTTGGAAAAACAATTTATGCAAAAGTCATTTTTCTTTAAAAGAAATTACTATTCGAAATGAGAACATCCTTCCTTTTTTTTTTTTTTACTTACCTGAACCAACAATTAACACTAACTACTTTATAACCCAACATTATATTTTAAAGATAACAATTTTTTTTTTTTTAAATTATTAATCATAGTGTTTGGTTTAGTTAGAATATTTTGAAATAAGAGAAACTAGTGGATAAATAGATGATAAAAGGTACAATGGACATATAAAATTATTTAATTCTTATAAACTTAAGATATTTTAGATTTTCCTAAAATGTTTATAAAACTCGATTATTACATTTTAAATAAAATATTATGCAAATAAAATAATTTTTTAGAGGGTGAAATGAATGAGTTATATATAAAGGATAGCCTCTTGCTCTTTCTTCAATAATTATTATAATTTATGGGAATGGTCATTTTAATTTATGTGAATTATTATTATAATTCATAATAAGATCCGCATGACAATTTTTAAAAAAAAACTTACAATTTCATATACATGTTTATAGTTTGAGACCGAATAATTTAATGGCCGGTAAAAACATTAGTTTTACTGGAATTAAAAAAAAATTCAATTAAATTTTATAATTTATACATAAGGTTGTCTTGCTTCATAGTTGGAGAGTTAGGTTTAAAAATTAAAAAAACTTAAACCACAAACCTCTTTCTTTAAGATTCCGATTTTTTCTTAAATGAAAAGCAATTTTATTGCCAAATCTACACCGATGGAAGGACTTTTTAGATGCATTTATTAAAAAAAAATACATAATTCCTACATTTAAATTTAAAAATTTATTTATGTAAGTTTTATTACTTGAATACAATAAATTGCTAAAAAGTTAAATTATTTAAATATAATAAATATTAATATCCATGCAATTTGTAATCTATTTATAAACAAGAGAACAAAAAATTATAGAAAGTCTGTAAAATATAACAAAATTAATATAAAAATGATAGCTAACAAAAATAAATTAATTTAAATAACTCTGTTTTACTAAGTATTTAGCACAGGGATGATGAACCTGTGGCACACAACAACCAGTGGTAAGGCATTTTGATAACATGTGATGCGTAACGTGATTTCTAACGTGATTTATTTACTAACATTCACTGAAAATCTGCTATTGTTGGGGGATTCAGTGGAAAATACAATTTTGAATGCCATTATGATACTTTAGGAAGACTATACAATATGAAATTTTCTATGGAAGTCTATGATGTAAAAGAGATTGATAAAAAATTTAAAATATCTAGCGTTAATTACCTCAATTTTATTTTATAGCTTGACACAAAAGGTGCCTGATTAGGATAAAGTAAAATATTCTAATCTGAAATACTTTTAAAATACTGTTTATTCAATTTCTAATTGAAGCAAGTTAATTACTAAATAGCAAATATAGTTACATAATGTAATTCTATACTTTATATTGAAAGCATGGGATTTCAAAAATTATTTCTTTAAGAGAATTAATAGGAGATACACTAGACAACCTGAAAATAATAAATCGTACTTTAACTGACAAAAAATCGAAAAAGGTTCACCGTCTCCGATTTAGTAAAAAAAGTTAAAGATAAAAAAAAAATATTTCATTTTCTGAGAAGTTTAACCAGCCCACCCTGTAACCTAAGTATGAGAAAAACTCAAGCAATTTAATTTTAAAATCACAGTCAATGAAATAATGCAAAAAAATTCAAAATAAGATTAAATATAAGAAAAAGCACACAAGTTTACCAATGAAACTTCTGGCATATTTACTACAAAATGTTTCAATTATAAGTTTATTGGAGAAAGTAATACATAACTAAAAAGATTATTTAGCATATGAAAGTTGGACTAAATAATAAAAATTTAAAATTTTTTCATGTATAAAATAAAATGTTTGATGCATTTAGATAAGCTATGAAGGAGTTTAACAACTTGAACGTTACCAAACAAGTTAATTCTTCAGTACCATCCAAACAATCATATTTTCAATCACAGAACCAACATAAATTTATAATAGATTTCCTAAAATTTAATTGAATTAAAATAAAATAGAAAGCCAATTTTTTATTAGGTTCAGTACAAAGCATGTCCTGAAATTTAGAAACAACCTACCACAAGAGAATTCATCAGTGCCATCTGAACAGTCATACTTTCTGTCACAACGTAAGTTTTGATCAATACACTGACCATCTCCACATCGGAATTCATTTGCTTGACACACTTTAGGTTCTAAATTTAAGTAAGCGCAACTTAAAAAATAAATAAAAACTAAAAAGCAATAAATGATGCAAAAATAAAGCACAAAAATAATAATAAAATAAATTATAAGATAAAAAAATAAAATATACCTATTTTAACTCAAAATTGCTAAAAAAGAAGCCTTTTTTCATGCATATACTTGAGATATATCTCATTTGCATTATACTGAAATAGATATAAAGAGTAAACATAGCATTGAAAAATAATCCTTTTTACCTTTTTCACTAGGGTTAAAAAGTAATTACTACTTGATAACATAATAGTGAATTTTATTACAGTAGTAGATTCTATAAACCACAATACTTCATATACCACACTAGCTTTAAGGGTGTAAATAATGAAATTTGAATTTAAGAAATTTCTATAATTAAGCAAGAACTTTAAACTTTTTGCATTATTAAGAGGTTTAAATTCCAAAAATTACACAAACCCAAATTGATTAATTTGTTTACTAGTTTTAATGCGGTAGAAAACTTAAATTTTTTTCTGTAATTAATAAATACTTAAATGCATACTTTGTATTTTTCAAGAGTTTGTAATTAAAAATTATTTTAAAGCATTTGAGGATTAATCTGTTCCATACCAACGTTGCCATAGTTAGAAGGTAAGTGAAATGACCAATATAATACAAAATTCTAAAAAATGCAATGCCTCAGGTTTCAAGGTGTGCATTATAAAGATTTTCCACTGTAATTTATTAGATATTAATAAATCAACAAAATCAGTATCACCTGAATAATCATAATAAAACATTATCAGTATCACATTTAAGACTTAACACCAAATATGTCTAAAAAGCGACATTTATTTTTAGAACATGCTTTAATTTAAAATGAAATTTTATAACAAAAGCAGAAGGTATTTATTTAGGGAATGCAGTTTATCTCAAAGCCTTTATTAAACTGTTATCTAAAGACATATATACATTTGCAATAACAATTTAACTAAAAGAAGCTACTATTTAAAAAAATAAACTTCAGAGAGTATAAGAATTTTTAAGCAGAACAATATTTTATTATTTATGCTATAAAATCTTTCAAGATGTAAATAAAAAAAATTTAACTTTAGACCAATTAACTAATTAAAATAATAATCCCATTTTTATTGAGAACTTGTGTAGTTTTATAGATCGATGTTATTTAATATTGATAAATAACTAATCTAAAAAATATATAAAATTGATAACTAATTTTAACAGCTATCCAGAAACTATATTTGGTCTAAATAGAATGCTTAGTGTACATTTATTTAGATTATGTACAAAACTAGTTCTGCAATTTAGAAACTACCTACCACAAGAAAATTCATCAGTACCATCTGAACAATCGTATTTTCTGTCACAACGTAAATTTGAGTTAATACACTGACCATCACCGCATCGAAATTCATTTGCTTGACACACTTTAGGTTCTAAATTTAAGTAAATAGAATTTTAAAAATAAACAAAAAGAAATAAACCACAAATGATAAAAAATAAATCATAAACAAAAAAGCAAAGAAATAATTTTAAAAAAACTTCCCTTAGTCTATAAGTATTAGGGTTTTGAAATAAAATTGAAAAATTAATAATTAAATACAAATAAATTAGTCAAAAATGAATGAAAATTATAGCTATTTAACTTCTTTTAAAAAATATATGTACTGTTGATTAGAAAATTTTTTTCCTAAAATTGGTTATTTTAATTAAATAAAATATGATAGTCCACCATTCAAAGGTATTAACAAGTTGGAACCTTGCAGCCTAATATTACTCTTAAAAGATTTGTGCTTAAATCTTGAACATTACCGTTTAAAAATACAAATAGTGATGTGGGTTTGGCAGCATTCAAGACAGCTTGAACACGAAAGTGCTTTTTCAGAAAAAGTTAAGCACACCGATTAATTATGGATGTTAATTATTATTTATTAATTATTAAGATAGTCAAAATGGTGATTAAATCTTATTAAGAATGTGTGAGATACTTCAGTTATTAATTATAAATGAGAGAAGATATTACACATGGACTACTGAAACAATTTTTTGGGAATAAAATAGTAAAGTTTTCATATTTTTAAAGAATATAAGAAATTTAAGTTTTCATGATTTGAATAAGATAAAATGGGCGCAGGGTTAAAAATATTTTTTTTTTTTTTCTACAAAAAGAAATGAAACCATATTGAGGTTTTATTAATCAGCAATAATAGCTGTGATGATTACATGAGTTCATATAATTATAAGATTTTAACTTGAAACCCATTTAAAAAACTTAAAAAAAAAAACTTTATTAGCTGTTGGCCACAGCATTTCTCAATTGAATAAATAAGATGCATTATTAAGTTATCTGAATGAAACTTCTCCAAATTGAATACTTTTATCACAATTTTATATCATGTTTGGCCATGTTATTGGCAGCTCTTTAGAGCCCTTATATAAATTTTCTTGCTGGACTCCCACATAGTAATTTTTGCTCTTTCCAATAACTTTAAATCATTAATACTAAAAGAGTACAATTAATATCAAAACAAAATGAACAAAACTTCTTTTAAAAAAATGCGCTAAAAAGCAGCAGAATTTTCAAAAAAAGAGAAAATAAAATTAGAAATAAATGTAGAAAACAAAATTAAAAAATATGACCACTGAAGCCGACGTCTTCAGGGGGTACCGGCCCCAGTGGCCAAAAAACAAAACCTTTTCTATTGAGGAAGAAGGCAAAAGCCTAAAAACCTTCCTCAGTACCCCAAAGGTTTTGTTTAAAAGTCCAGGAGAAAAAAATCAAGCAAGACATAAAACGTCTTGTCTGCTTAAACGTTTTATGTCTTGCTTGATTTTTTTCTCCTGGACTTTTAAACAAAACCTTTGGGGTACTGAGGAAGGTTTTTAGGCTTTTGCCTTCTTCCTCAATAGAAAAGGTTTTGTTTTTTGGCCACTGGGGCCGGTACCCCCTGAAGACGTCGGCTTCAGTGGTCATATTTTTTAATTTTGTTTTCTACATTTATTTCTAATTTTATTTAAATCATTAAGTTTATCAAAATACAATTTAGAGGGGCAAATATTTTTTAAATAAATGATAAAAGAAATCATTTGCAGATTATCTTGTTACAAAACAACAAATAGGATACCCTTTTGAAAAAAAAAATCTTTTTTTTTTACACATTACTCTCAAACTCAGAGTAGAATGTTTTAGTGTCAATAGTGAGAGCCACAGTGACTCAGGGGATAGAGCATTTGCCCCCCCCCCCCCCCCCCCCAATAAGGAGGCCTGGGTTTGAATCCCTGAGGTGGTAGGTTGCTACGAATTCTGTTCCGAACTTACAATGACCATAGTGCTAACATAAAATGTTCTCAGTTGTTAGATGGATCATGGGCTGAATTCCCCAGCCATTGGGCTAACTGTGGGAAGTATTTGTCAGTATGATATTAAAAATATTTTTTCTAGCAACATGTTTGGTTAAATATGTGGCATTATTATCAATATTTCTGAAATTCTTTTTAATGTACAGCATAGTTTCCTCGAATTTAGTTCAGCATTTATCTGTTATTAGTGAATATTCAGATGTTTTTCACTACATTCACAGCATTGCAATCTTACATTATTGTTTCGGCCTAGATGACATGGTTTATGGCATTCTGCGTCGAATGTACATAAAAATTTCCACAAACAAAAGATTTAAAAGGCCGTATAAAACAGTCCTTTTAGTTTAAACGTTATAGCAAAGGTAAAATTAAACATAAGCTTCCAAACACACTACTCACACTTTTCACCTTTAACCTAAACAATGCCTAATGCAATATTTTCAAGTCATTATTCTTCAATTCCATTAATTATAATTTACTCTTTTTATAAATGTTAAAGATTTTACAAGTAACATTATATAAGACTTTTCGATAATTTAATCATTTGATTTTTTAATAATATTTTAAGAAACATTTTTACAAGTTTGCTTTTCCAACTATCTTTTTTAAATATATGCCTTTCCTGTAGTCTTTAAATTTTTTTAAAAAATCTTAAAATATACACAAAAGAAATATTGTTTAAAGTTGGCAGAAAAATTATTAAAATATTAAATATAAAATATTAATTAAGAAAAACTTGGAAAAATTTTTTAAAAAAACTTTAAGAAATTTTAATTTGAAACTGAGTTATTTAAAATTTTAAGTTGTATGATATTTCTTCCTACATCTATACAATGATTTTAACATCAAAACATTGTTTCATCGGAGCAGTTATTCTGTACTTTTAAAACAAGATAAAATTTAAGTAAAAAATTAGGTTTTCAAACAGGTGTTCCCTTTAAAAAAAATCACAATTTTCACTCATTTGGAACATACCACATGAGATTTCATCGCTCCCATCACGACAATCGTATTTACGATCACATTTAAATCCTAAATCGATGCATTGCCCATCACTACATCTAAACTGATCAGGACGACATTCTCTATCAGAGGTATCTAAAAATAATGAGAAAAAAAAATAATAAAAGAAAATAATTAAATTAGGCAATAAATAGGCAAATAAATAAATAAAAATAAAGATAAGAAATTAAAAAAGAAATAAGTAAAAAAAAAGGATTCTCAAACAAAATAAATTTAAGAATAAAAAAGATTTAGGACAAATTCAAAAATAAAAACAAAATTGTACAAAAATAAAAACAAGGAAATAAAATAATATTATAAACTAAGGTATAAACTTTGTATTTCCATTAGTGCAAGATTGCATTTAGGGAAACACAAAAAGTCAAACTTTATAAATGTCTCAGGGACCTGGGTCCAGTGTTTACCTAAACAAGATGAACAACCAGAAGAGATATCTGAAATAAAAATAATTTACCTGGGCAATCAAGTTCATCTGTTCTATCAGAACAATCTGGTCTTCTATCACATCTTTTTCTTTCTTCAACACATCGTGAGCCATCACATTGAAATTGGCCTGGTGGACAACTTGTAATACCTTAAAAATTCATGCATAATTTCATAAAATTTTTAAACAAATTTAATAAATTTAAATTAAAATAGAGTAAATTTGAAACATTTATCATTTAGTACAAAACTCAAAGTTGACCTGCATTAAACTGACCAATAACTGACTGTATTGAATAAAAAACTATGGTACGAAAAATTAATAGATGAAACTTATTACTGTTCCCTAATTAATAATTAAAAAAATTTAGCTAGCCTTTGTGTAATGGCAGATTTGGGGAACAAGTTCATTCTTGGTATAGAGGATATGAATTTAAGTATGTAAAAGAATTTTATAGATATATATATACACAGTGAAATCTCCTGTTATGGATTCTCCTGCAAAACAAACGCTTCTCAATACAGACATATTTCTAATTCCCCGGGAATCTTCTATGAAGAATCCATTATGTACATTCTCCGCCGAGCAGACACTCCCGTAACTGGACGTGGACAGTCATTTTTGCCTGGAAACAATATTTCCTATTTCTTCAAATTGGGCATTACTTTTTCTAAAACTGGAGAAAAAAAAACCTATTGCAGCTTTAAATTGCAAGAAAAAAATGCAACTTTTCACCATTTTTAAAGCATGTAAATTTTTTGCCTTCTCTATAACTAAAAATATTGATAAGTTATTTCTCTGCTGAAGAATCAATCTTTATCCTGTCACCTTGCCTTATATTTGTACAGAAAGCATAGAAAATGATACTGCTCTTGTGATATAATTCGGACAGTGGCATTTTTTTTGATCTTTTCATCTGGACCATACAGGTTATGAGACCCCTCAAGTTTATATGGTGTCTTAAACGCTCTCAATGCTTCTTCCCCACTGAAAATTTCTTTCATTTTCTTATCAATTTGAAGACAGTATTTAACACAGCTGGGGTAAAAAAAAAAAATTTAAAAAAAGAGAGTAGAAGTATAATTTTTGAGGTGTTCATATAAATGAAACATTTATTCAGACACTTGATAGATGATCAATAGTGAATAGGTCCTCATGACTTACATGTATGCATTGCTTTTTTTACAGTGAATCGTGGAAGGTTTACTTTTAAATAGGTATTAACCATGTTTTCTATCAAGTGTTATGTAGATGTTAGGGGATGTAAACCTAATAATTGAAACTGACTGGAGTAAAAGCTCTTATTCTTTTTCTTATGTCTAACTTGAGTATCTGTGTTAATAAGAAAATTATGTTCATTTATCTGTAGCTACTTCTAGAATTATGCATTTATATAAAACTTTTTTATGTATCCTTTTTTATCGAAAAAATATTTTTTAAAGTTTAAATAAATATCCTTGTAGATAGTTATTGTTGATTATTTATTCATTTCTCCACTATGGAAATATTCTAAAAACAATTTACGATGTTAAAGTTCGATATTAGGGTACCCTTTCCTTAAATGGACAACTTTCATAAAGAGACAATTTTTACAGTCCCAGGAATGTCCGCTTAACCGAGGTTTCATTGTATATATATAAGTGTGATATCTTATACAAGCAAATTACTTTTTATGACAATCTAATGTTAGTAGTTAAAAACTATAATTTAGAAGGTTGCAGCAGTAAATAGTTATAAAATATAAATAGCGTTAAGCTTTTCACAATGGATCTCTTAATAAGTAACCTGGAAAAATGGTTTAACTTTTAAACATTATCAACTGCTTACCACATATAAAATTCCAAAAATGTCTTTGAAAAATCCTTTATTCTCAAAACAACTGTAACTTATAGTAATGTAAACTAAACTTCAGAGCTTGGTTTAAAAAAATATAACAGGAATCATTACAAATATTCTGGTGCTATGTTAAAACATATAAAATAAAATTATTATAGCAATACAATTAGAACATACCACAGTTAATTTCATCTTCCCCAAATGAGCAGTCTTTAACTCCATCACAAATTCTAACAGAATCTATGCAACTTCCATCACGACAAATCATTTGATTATCACTACGGCAACTAGGAGATAGATTTGACGGAACAGTAGAGCTTTGGCCTCGAACTGCAACATTCAAATTGCAAGAACTAATCTAACAACGCTCTTAATTTGGTTTGAAAACACCAGGATTTAAGATGGGTTTGCAAGGAAAGGTACACGGCAGCTCATAGCCAAACAGAAGACAAGTGAAAACAGCCAAACACAAAACAAAACACAGGGAAGTGAAGTATACCACAGCAACATGGTTTATCATAATAAAAAATATTTCTTGATTCTGGTGTAGGCACCCACGGTGAAACTTTTACATGTTTGTGTTTTTTCATTTAAAAATTCAAAAATCTGATCTTTACCTAAAAACTTACAAATTATAACTTAATCTATTGTTCGATTTTTAGCATACTAATGCAATTTACTAGTCATAACTTTGCTTGATATTTTTAAAATAGTTTTTCTTCACAGTTTTACTTTTATTTAACATACTTTAATGCAAAAAATAGATTAACTAATGCTTAAAATGATTGGCAGATACATCAACATTTACAAATTAGGAACAGATATTTAGAGAATGCAGGTGAGAATAACAGTACATAACAAATGAAGGTTGCACAAATAATAAATAGATAACTTTGGTACAAGGATAATACAAATAAAATTAAGTAAAAAAATCAAAACAAATGTTTAAAAAAATTAATTGAAAAACTAAAACAAAATAAAAATTTCGAAAATCTTGGAATTCAGATATATATTATTACAGAAAACATAATATAAAACTAGTAAGTGTTTTGAAGGAAAAAACTACATAAATAGATATTTTGAAAAAAATGATATGAAGACAGCTTTGGAGTTTAAAAATCATGTAACTAATAAAGAAACATAAAATAAATGTGACAATATTTTTTTTTATAAAACTATAACAGCATAAAAACCAGAGTTGTGGGAGATTAAATTAAAATTTGAATACCAAACTAATGCACGTTTTGCATTCTTGTCTTCAACGATAAAAATTCTGATAGGCCAAAATAATTACAAAGAATAATTTTTTACAAAGAATAATTTTTACAAAGAATAATTTTCAATTTTAGTATCTCTTTTCTAAGATGTTAAGCATTGAAAGACAACAAACAAAAATAATTTGGTTTTACTAAATTTTATTCCTATAAACAGAATATTTCATTGACTGTTATGACATTAAGCAGGATTGTTTACAAAAATTTTAAAAAGGATCCACCATTCTTGCATTTTTTTTTAAATACTAACTTTGAAAATAGACAATGTAGATTTTTCCGACAGGAAAAAAATTAATTCCACATTTAGAAAAATTTGATTCATTACATCTAAATTCCTAATGTTTAAAATCTAAACTATTACTTATGCACACATAGAGACTGTTATACAACAGCATCTTAAAAAAAAATTTGAAAGTACATAAATGTCTACTTACGGCAGCCAACTTCATCTGACCCATCTCTACAATCTTCTGTACCATCACATCGTTTTTCTATACTAATACATTCACCAGACGAACAGCTCAATTCATCAATGCGACAAGACTCTGGTTGTAAAGACCTCCCAGCATCTTCTAAAAGAATTAAAGCATTGCAGAATATTTAAATATGAGCACAAAAATAATTTTTAAAAAATTCATATCAAAATGACACAAAATTCGAATTTTTATAGTTTTCACACAGGTTTTGTTACTATTACTCATTAATTATTAAAATTCAAATGAAATAAAAAATTTAAAACATGGAAAAATGGAAGGAATTTGTCCATTAAATCAGAAAAAAACTCCTACGCTGATTAATTACATTAAGAGTCTGATTCCCAAGAACTATTTTCATTCAAATCTTAGATTTAATCATTAAAAATTACATAGTTTAAACTTAAATAAAAATTAGATTTTAAATTTAAATATTCTTTTACCATATTAATTTGGACAACAGAAAATTGTAAATAATAAAAAAACAATTTTTCATACAATTGAATACATACTGAAATATAGATCTTGTAGACTATATTTCTCAACCAACTAATTAAAAAGTTATAGTTTCCGAACATTAAAGTAAAGGCTAATTCTACACTCACACTATCAATGAGAAATTTTACAATTAGCTTTCAAATTTTGTACAGCTTGCAAATTATTGCTGTTGAATAATTTATTTCTCAAAGAATCTATGGGAATCAAAGAAACATTTTACTAGACAACAAAAGTTTGAAAATAAAAAAAAACAAAAAACATTTCCGAGAAAAGTTTCACAAGTTGTTATTTTTATTTTCATATATTTTAAAAACAAATGAATTTTTTTTCTACAGTTTGTAAAAAAAAAAAAAAAAAAAAAAAAAAAAAAAAAAAAAAAAAAAAAAATTTTAAAAAAAAAATAAAAAAATTTTTTAAAAAACCTGCATAATTGAGGAAAAATAATATTTTTTAAAAAACCAATGAGGATATGTCGTTTCCTCTTTGTTACACTTTTGAATATATATAATAAAACGTACCACCAAACTCTCGAACAGAGAAGTTCTCTGGAGAAATCGAATATCTTCCGATGGAACCAGATTTTATGGCATCTCTTAATACTCTTTCAATACTTGCTTCATTGTCATTGCCAAGAGAACCAATATCTAATTGGACTAGAGCACCTCGGTCTCTTGCGGAATGTAATTTTCTAAAATATTATAAATAGTTGTGTTATTTAAAAAAAATTATAACGAAATTCGGGGTAAATAAAAATATTTCAATAAGTACCCAAACAAAAGTCTGTGATAGAATATAAAGTATCGAACTGATTATAATTTTACCTGTCTAGCTACATGAGGAAATTTACATCATCATTTATTTATAAAGAAAAATATATATCCAATATTATAAGACACCGAGGGTAGAAATTAAGAAATTTTAGTCACTGGACCAAAAGGCTTAAAAAATTTATTAGTCTGAACAAATTTTTATTTGTCAGTTTACAAGATTCTGCAATTAAATCTTAATAAAAACAGTTAATAAATGAGTTTTAATAAAAAATAATTATTTAACATACAATAGAATCCATTCATAATAATTTATACCAGCAGCTCCTAATTTTTTGGCTGGAACACAAAATAATAAACTTTCTTTCAGTAGAGCCCTGACTTCATAAATAAAGTTTACTAACCTAATTGTGAACTGTCATTATTGTTGTGAATGTGTTATAACCTATAAAAGACCATTTTTAAATATTTAATTAAAGGTATGAAGATTTTTAGTTGTTTTATTATTAATAATCTTAAATTATGTTTTATGTCCAACAGGTAAATTTGCAGTCCTTGTGCTAAATCTAGTCTAGTTATTATTTGTTTTTGGTGTATAGACATAAGCTGAAAATGAATAAAATAAGTCAAATTATGGTTTATTTCAAAATGAAAACTTAAAAGAACTGCTATAAATGTTGAAAATGGTCATTGAAGAAACATATGTTCTTTTAAGAAAAATAATAAAAATTTTATTTTGATTTGATAAGCCTAATGAGAAATACTAATGCAACAGTTTATAAATGTTTTTTTTTCTTTTCTTAATCTGTTCAATATATTGTTATTAGGAATATTATATTTTCTTTCAAAAAATACTTTTTGTATTTATTTGGCATTCTACTTGAAATAATTTCAAATTAAAAGATTAAATAAATTATGAATTATAGGTTGGATCTAAATATAATTTGGGGCTTAAGAGCTCGTCACTGGTACTAACTCGGTTATAAAAAAGTACTTAGTCGTGGTACCCCTTTAACTCTTCCACAAAGCCCAAGAGTTCCACTGAACACCATTATGGAACAACTGATTTATATAGTATATGTAGCTGTCTAAAACACCTGAAAAGTACATTCGAATTTCATACAGGGTGATACCTTATTTAGTCAAGACATTCAAACATTGAAAACAATTTATGAAAGTCAAAATCAAAAAAGAAAAAAATGACTAACTGGAATGATAGAACTGTAACTGCCTGTTGACCAGGTATAGTCCTGTAAAGTGCCTCTAAACCTAAAGTTATTTCCTCTGCTATTCTTTTGAATTCATTTGAGGATTTTTGTTCCAATTCAGGCTGATAAGGTAAATTTGTTATGGCAAGGCTGACTCTGAAATAAACTGAAGAGAAAAATTATAAAATATAAGTTAAGAATTGTTAATTATCTTCAACAGAAATTGTAAAGAAATAAATATACATTCAGAAAAAGCCTTTGGTTGCTTTTTAAAATTTATAAAAAGCCCTACAAATACAAAAATAATACTTTCTCAAAACAATTTCAAATACAAAAACAATACTTTCTTACCCAACAAAGAAACGGTTATACCTTGCAATATGTAAACTAAAGCAAAGACTATTAGTGCTTTATTCACATTTTTAGCTTTAATACTTTCTAACTACAATACTTTCTTAACAAATATTTAAATGTGCATTTAATTTGTCATTAAAGATAAGCTTAAGTCTCTATTTTGAATTAACTTAAGTTCCTAATTAAATTTTTAAAGTAGGAGAGTTTGACATGAAGCAGAAAATGCGATTGAATGTTACTCTGATGAATAATTTAAAAATTATTATGCTTTTATAATGCTTTTAGCTTTAAAAAAATATAAAGGCAGAGTTGGAAGAGAAAAAAACGTTTTTCAATAATTTATTTAAAAAAGCTTATGTTTTTTTTTTTTTTTTTTTTTTTTTTAAAGAAAAGTTAGAATTGCTCACTATTATATTTTTTTCATGATTTTTTTAAAAAAGAACTTTATTTTAAATGGCATTTTCTTTGAGAATATAAAGAGAAATGATTTATTTAGAACTTTGGATATTTTTACAAGCTTTGCAACTCCCAAACTATACTTTTTTTTACTATGTACAAAACCAAATGTTGAAGAATACATTTTTCTAATCCTGCAGTTGAACATACAGCTGCATGTAACTGTTAAATAATAACGAGAACTTTTTTATCAATATCTTCTGATAGGCACAACAAACAGAATAATGGGAAATGTCAGCACAATATACTTTAGTTTCTCTTAATTCTTCAGAAGAAAGTTAAATGTTTGCTGCTCTGCTGCTACAGCAGAGGATATAGGTCTCTCTCTCTTTCCATTTCGAAATCCTATTAATTGCATGAAACATATAGGAAAAGAATGGTGCTACTTTTGCTTGGTTTTTTGTACAACTGTGACACTTAATATGCTAAAAATAGGAATGTGTTTCAAATTTAAGCGTTTTTGTATAATTTTTAAAGTTTGAAAGTGATTTAATGAAAAAAGAAAAACACATTTAAAACACATTTTTCATACATGTTTTAAGCATGATTAAAATAAAGCGTTTTAAATGTAACGATCTTGAGTGAAAAAAATGCTTTGCTTTATATTTTGTCATAAAAAAGGTTTTGTAGAAGTTCTGCTTTGTTCACGTTGCACTACAGTTTTGCTAATATCACTTTAAAATATTAAGCAATATAAAGATACATAGGATTCAGACAACTAATATAACTAATATGTTAAAAATGCATGTATTTCCCTAACTTGATATGTTGCACCAACTGCACCCGCCAAGGCAACAAATGGATTTTAAACTAGCAATATTTTTTTTTTTTTTTTTTAAAGAGAGACATTTGCCCATTTTGCCCAAGAGAGATAGGACCATTTGAGTTGCTCCCCTTTTCTGATGTTTTTTATAGTTTCTCGCTGGCCGCTGCACAGAAATTGCCAAGATTTGGTGATTGCTCTACTGCCCAAGGTTATATTATAAGGAACATTCTTTCAGCATGCAAAACTGAGGGATATTTCCCTGAGGGATTTTAAAAGGGGAAAAAAATTTAAAAAAGGTGTTAAACCCTTCCAGTTGGTTTCTTTCTGTAATTTTTTTAGCTTCTCTTGGACCACTGCACGTAAGTTGCCAAGACTTGACATTTATTCTGCTATAGACCACGATATAAAAATCTTCCCCAAAACTCACAAACAAAGATCACTAAACAAAGATCCCAACAAAAATATTTTTCAGATAATAATAGAATTGACTATAAGAGAAAACCAATACTGTTTTGATTGAATGAATAAATAGATAACAAATTAAAACTGCGAAGTTACAATTGATCAATTAAAAAAAAAGATTACAACACAATATAAATAAATCAGATAAAAGTAAACAAATTACAATAAATTGAATTTTTTTTAAAAGTAAAGTTTTAAAATACTAATTTTTTATAAAAATGAGGTACACAATTTATATCTTTTATAATGCTACCATTGAGGGGTAAACAGTATCATTTAGTTTATTATTTCATATCAATCTGAATAATATGCAATCCTAGAAAAAGACTGCTTTCGAAATTCCTTTCCTTTCTGCATTGCTTCAAGATTTGTTGCCAACACAAACATGAAAAATTCTAGTTTTATGGCTAGATTGGATAATATGATAAAGAAAGAACTTCAACTTTTACCTAAATTTAAACAAATACTCACTCTGATATCCATAGTAATAAATAAAATTTCCAAATTACCGAATATTTAAATTTTCTTATCTCAAGTATCGCTTTCGTTTGCATTTTGCATACTCTTCAATATTTGAGAATTGTTATTTGTGGAACGATATTTTTTCCCGTGGTAGTGAATTAAAGCAGAAAGCTTTAAAAAACACATAAAATACATGTATAAAACCTTTGTTAGAATTTGGGCGCATAATCATATGTCTATCTGTGCCCTTATATATCTGTTTAAATTTTTTGTATGAAGTGGTGAACAAATTTCTATTGATTCTAATTTATAGACGTAGATTTACGTTATCTTTACTGCAAATAGAAAGAAAAAAATTCTGAAACTACGACCGTAAATCCGTAGTGATTGGCGGATATGCATTTTTTATTAAATTTTTAATGTAAAAATCTGACTATCTTATAATTCAAAATGTTTTTACTATATTAAGTATCAAACGATAATATATAATAATTATTTTTTACATGTTATGTTTTGTGCTATGCTGGAAAGGGTTAAATAGTTCAAGGGATAAGAGGAAATCTGAATAAAGTAAAATTAATATTAAAGGTGTTCAAAGTTTCAATCGCACTCATTATAAATCCATCAAAAACTAATAGCTTTTTTGTCGGTTTTCTTAGCTAAAATATTCAATCGACCAGCGATATGTTTGATCAATATCATATCACTTTAAAATCAGAGATATGGCGAGTCGGTGGCTGAAATGTCCGGCTATCCCTCTCTGATTCTCGATTTTTCTGAGAGCTCGAATCGGACTTGTTTAAAACTTTCACACTTGAAGCAACAAATTTTAAAAAAAAATACATAATAGTACAAAATATTGAAATTGGGCTAAGCTATTATAAGAAAACGGCTGGGTTTCAATATACCACATACACTCGTACATACATAAACATATGTTTATGTATGTAATAAGATATATATCTTATTACATTAAGATTAAATTTTCATTGTCGATAAACAAATTTGGTTCGAGAATTTATTAAACAAAAGATAACTTTTTAATAATTTATTCATTATTATAATACTTCAATCAATCAATAAGCACAAAAACGTCCACATGTGATAAATTAAGTTTTTGATGATAATTTATAAATTAAATATTTGTCACAATATTCATTTGTGTGATACTTTTGTTCTTATAATTATAAAAATTTTCCTATATTTTCATGAAATCAAAAAATGTTTTTCTTCTAATCAAAGGACCTTAAAAATTTTAATAAATAATGTTGATAAAAGTTTTAAGAAATTAATTTTTAGTTTAAATTCCAAAAAAGTAAAAAATTTGTGATGTAGTGAAAAAAAAATTAAAATACGAAAAGCATAATTAAGGAATTTATTGTACTCTTTCAAAAGAATCTTATAAGAAAAAGAACATTATTACTACTTTTTTAATATTTTTAAGTAAGTCAAAAACTTGGATTTTCTGCCCTTTTCCTCTGGTGCTCCTAAAGGCGGTTGCCTAATTTCGCCTAATAGAAGAGTCAACCCGATTCTTTTTTAATTGAAGTTATAAAGAATTTAAGTTCGTTTCAAGAGACTACCGAACTTATAAAATACTATATCTAAGAATATTTTTAAAAGAAATTGCAACTAAAATCAAATAAAATAAGCATAATAACGTGCAAAAAAGGATAATTTAGCTGTTTTTGAAAAATAAATAAATAAATAAAGACTGCCAAATAAAGTAATCAAAGTCGTAGACTTATCATTTCATTTGTTAATACCATTAGAACTGCAGGAAGTCAATCTATTGTTAAAGATTACCATTCCACCCACATCTGAAACGCTTAAGATAACACCGATTTGGCATCTGGAATTTCTTAAGTGTGTAATGTTTTCCACGTCGTTAAAGTGGAAGAATAATTTGTTAAATGAAACATCAAGAGTTGCACAAAGAGCCCTTGTACGAACGCTGAATTTAGTTTAATAAAACAACACTTTTTTAGTAATTTTTTTATAAAAAACTGTGTTACAGCCTGAACACGTCCATTAATTTTTCCTGATGATACATTGCTTTGGGCTTAAACTGCGAAGCAAATAACTGTGTGTGCTTTTAATTAAGAATACTACATATGTTCATGTGATGTGAAGGAAAATACTCTTAGATCTTTTTAAAGAAAATATCTTATATTACAATACAAAACTCAAAATCAAATTATCTGTTGTTTTTTTTTTTGTTTTTTTTTAGTGACTATATTGTTTAAATTGTTTTATTTCTTAAACGTTTTATTTCTCATTTAAATATATGCTAGAAAAAACGTTATTCCTCAGAAAGCTAGAGAGGTTCATAATTTTTGAAATATAAGAAATAAAGTAACGTTTAACAAAATAAACGTCAAAACAGTATTAGAAAGTAACTTTTTGTCTGATAAACAGATCTCCAAAAAGAAATTTTTCATAAGTTTTTAAGAAAATGAAAAAAATTTAGCTACCAATAAAAGCACAAACGTGGTAATTTTTTTTTTTTTTTTTTTTAAAAAAGGCGTAGATTAGTATGCGAGTATTGTATGATATATTTATATCTCTGGCTAAAATCAAACTTTTTGCTTAATTGGACAAACTTTACTTCTTAAGGACTAGCATATTATGGTAAATACTTATAATTCCGATGAAGTCATTTTAAACAATTACATGCAATCTGTATAAAACTAAATAATTATTCTCTTGAATAAAACATATTTTTTTAAAAAGAAAAATAAGTTATAAATATATTACTTTTCAATATATTATTTATCAATAAATTACTTTAAAAGGTCTTTTTTATTTTATAAGATTGTTACTTTCAGTTTACATACATATAATCATTTTGAAAACAAATATATATATATATCTTAGAGTCAGAGGCAAATCATGAGCAGGAAAATAATTACAGATTATAGAAAATGTGTTACTTCCCGGACATTGTATTTTATATAAGATTGGAAAATTTCGGTCAAAATGGGAAATTTATTCATTTTAAAATGTCTGGGATATAAAAACAAAATGGGTATCGAATACTTTTTTTTAATTAATAGTCCTAAAATGACTTCATAATACAAAATAGGTATCGAACTAATTAATAATAATTAATTTGCTTTTCTTTGCATTTCGTCAACCAAGGATAAAAGTGATTTTAAATTATATGCCTTTTATTTTTCCAGAAGGTACGTCTTTCACGACGACGCTATTGTCACATGTGAATTTTTATAATTATATATATTAAAACACTATCATATTTATTTAAGGAAACTTAGCTAACTATTTTTTGCTAATGAATACTTCAATTGTGAGATAAAGAAAATGTAGTATTTCAAAAAAAAAAAAAAAAATATCAATCAAACTTTTACAAGATGAAAGAAAATTTCAAAGATATTGAAATTGAATGCTTATCAACCTGAAAAACTTTTAGTATACCTTTAAAAGCTACTGATATTTTTGTATGAAAATCGACTACACACGGATTTCGAATTCATTATCCTGGATTTAAAAACAAGTTTCACTGAAAAGTAAATAGCGATGAAATAATGCAAAACAGCTTGGTTAAATAATTATCGGTGAAAATTATCATAAAAGAATTATTGATAAAATGCAACAAACAATCAATTATTTACAATTTGAATCCCATTTCATAAATGAAATGATCGACTAAAGAATATCAACAAAATCTATTACAATAAAAATAAAAAAATTCTTTTTTAACGAATGAGGAAGACTCAAATAAAAAAAAAATACATTAAGAATAAACAATAAAAAAGCACTAAAATAAAATAAAAATTCCGCAAGTAAAAACTAGCTTCATTCAAATAAAGAATGTGATGACTATTACTATTTAGTTATATAGTAGGGTACATTTGCTCTTTGGAAGGCAATAATAACAAAATTACAAATATCGACTTGATCTCGAATAAGCACAAATTCGAAATATACAAAATAAAAATAAAATAAATATAGTTTTAGGTTACTGATGCAAGCAAAATTTGTCCATAAATGAACTTACCAATCGCAGGCACAGGTGCGAGTGTAGCATTCATTTTTATTATCGGACCAAGTTTTGATCCCTGATAAAAAGTTACGTTTTCCGGCACATCACTTTGAGATAGCAAGAATCATTCAATAAATCGCACAGAGATGCGATTGGAGAACAGCTAAAGGCAAGTAGGCGTTACGTCAAGTGCCTCGGATTCATTGAGAACGGCATCATAGCCCTATTTAAGAACAGGCGGTATTTTATTTATTTTAACTTTTTTCTTACCAAAAGATATTTGCGATAAAAGAAAGATACGTTTGTCACTCTCGTCTGCAGTTATATTTAAAATGACGTAATCCACTGGCGGAATTTTCAATCATTCTCAGACAGTCATTTGCATTATTAACTCTTTGGTGAGGTAGATTCAAGTTAAAGGATACCTTTATTATTATTATTTCTACTTTAAAGCGTGTCAGATTAATCGTTATGTTAGCAATAAAGAAAATATTTGTATATATATAAAAATAATAATAATAATGTGTTTGTTTAAGAAAACTCAAGGTTTAAATGTCGCAGTTCATGGATATTCGTTGTTATTGCCTAGTGAAAAAAATGCTTAAAAAAATGATGTATAATAAGCTGAGTTAATTTATTTATATAAATTTTATAATATAAATTTTATAATATAAAAATTTATATAAAAAATAATAATTAATTAATACTAATTATTGTAAAAAATATATGACGTTTACTAAGATACAAGGCTGAAGTCGATGAATTTTAATCAATATAATTATTATTGGAATCAAATGTTGATTTATTAAGTGTGAAAAAATTGAAAATGTTCTTTAAATCAACGTTAATTTCAAAGATACACACGCATTTAAAACATAAAAGTAAATTAAGAAAAAATTGCTTTATTTAAAAATATTTTTTAAAAAAACTTGTTTTTCTATTTTCATAGATTCTTTATATTTTATAATTTTATTTTTTATAACCGTCGTTGAACAGCCGACCCAACTTAATGGGTTTACGGCTACTAATGTTCAACTCCGTAGCCTTGTAATTTTGAACCCAATCCAGAAGACAAGGGAACTCCTGGATCGAGTATTGGGAGCAATTTGCCTTCGTGGAGGACTTTTTGATGGAGCTAACCCGCATTTGCGTTACATGGAAAGGAAGACCACGAGAACCTCCCACGGTTAGCCTGACGGCAAGGGGACTCTAACCCATGATCCGTCTACCACTGAGGATATTTCACGTCAGCACTGTGGTCAGTGCAAGCCGGATGCGGAATTCGTATCGACTGGGATTCGAACCCGGTTCGCCTCATTGGAAGGCGAACGCTCTATCCCCTGAGCCATCGCGGCTCCATAGATTCTTTATAGTAAACTATAGCAAAAGAATTATTATTATGTTTTTTTTTTTCCTTTTAAAAAAAAATTCGGTGGTAATTGTCAGCTTCAGTATTCGCCTGACAGAACAATGTGATTATCGATTAGCTTATGAGCTTCTAAAATAATAATGAAAGCTTCTAAAATAAATAAACAAAAATCTCACAAAAGAATTAGATTTAAAATTTTCAAAGTAAATTTTTTCTTAAATAAAAATTAAGAATAACCTCATTTTTCTTAAAAAACACAAAAATAAATTTTATAACGTGTTCTTATTTTCACTCTGAGGGACAGGAAAGTTTTTTTAAAAATAAAATACCAGATTTTCAAAAATTGTTTTAGTTTATAGCTCAAGAAGAACAATTTATTTTAATGAAATTTTACATTATTTTATTTACTTTGTGGTAAGTGTTAAAAACCACAGCCCTTCAAAGTAATGACTATCCCTGCAATAATTAAAATTTGATTAGGAATTAAAAAAGTTAACATGGAATTCTCTTTATCGCTAACTAATCTTCAAATTGCTGAACAAACAAACCTATAAAAAATATATCTAATAATTTTCGTCTATTTTTATTGCAAAAATCCCTTAAATAAAATTCATTACAAATTACGATGAAAACTAGTAAAAAATAAAATAATTAAAATATAAAATTATTAAAATATGAAACAATAGTGATGTGCCAAGAAAGTTTTTGTAAGGAATCCCCTATGAAAATTTTCAATTTAGTCTGTCTGGTAAGCACAGTATAGTTTTCTTTGTTAGCTTCCAAAAACAAACTTTTCGTTTCTTAATTTTAAGTCATAACCATTTTTTTAAAAAAAAATTCTTTGATTTCAAACTTTGTCCTCTATTTCGCAAAACTATTAGTTGGGGTCGAAGCAGGGGCGGATTAAGCGTACGCGGGGCCCTAGGTTATTCAACTTTTTGGGGCCCTTAGATTAAATTTTTTTCTCGTATATTTTTTATTTATTCAAATATAAAAGTATTTATAGATCTTTTCATTTAAGAAAGCATATTTAAAATTAAAATAAATAATAATAAATTAAATTTTACTTTAATTTGTTAAATTAGAACTAAAAAATTATCTTATTTTAATAATATATATTTGAAATTGATTTTTTTTAAAATCATTGTTTTTCTTAATTTTTTTAAAATTTATTTTCAAAAAAATTTTTTAAGGGGGCCCCTAATTATTGGGGGTCCTAGGCCATGGCTTAGTCTGGCCTAATGGGTAATCCGCCCCTGGGTCGAAGGTATGTAAAAAATTTCTTCCAGTACAACAATATTTTGTGTTATAAGAGCTTTGTTACTTCAAAACATATAGTCAAAGAAGCAATAAAGTGCACGCATTCTTTAATTCTCAAAAGTTGGCTTAAGAATTTTGTCAATTCTTTCTCTCATTTGGAGTAACACTCATAACTCATATTTTTTCTCATAATGGAGGTGTAAATAAACTATCTACTATTGTTTTTGTTGATTTATGTCACTTGTCAATACTGACAAACCTATTTTAAGGCAGAGGTGTTCTTCTTGCTTTTCAGTGGCACCACCTATGGCAAGAAGTCGCTTTCTGCCACACACATACGTCACAACCCGTTTTACAGGGGGAAGATCATAATTTTGACTTGAACCAGAGCACGATCAATCTCCAATCAAATACCCCCAGAGGTATTGATTTGTTGGAACTTGGAGGACTTCGTGACCTCGACAGATTTAGCGTGCAATAGTCACTATTTAGAACACGGGGAGTCTTCGGTCAGCTGGAATCAAACTTATATGTCCTCTTAGACATGGGTCCAACGCCCTACCAACCAGATTATCCCGACCCTAACTATCTACTATTTTATTAGAAATATATAAACATATGTGAAAACAAACACGTGCTAATTATTTAGAACAATTAGCTAAAATATCTGAGATTATGCAACTCTACGGGGTGGGGGGATTTGAGACCCGTGTAATCTTCCACTTGGCCTCCCCTGAAATGAAATAAACTTTAAATTTACATTAGAAATTAGAATACTTAGGACTAATGTCTTATAAGTTTAATCTTAATTACATAGTAAGTAAGCCTTAATAACAATAATGCAGTGATAAATAGTAATAACAGTAATAAGTAAGTATTATTTTTTTATAAGATATAGATTGATTGTAGTGTATATAGCATAAGAGTGGAAAGCGGCTGATTTGTGTGAACTCAAACGATGTAAAATAAATCTAATTTAAATAAATAAATAATGAAAAGATAGAAGCTGAATCTGGAGCAAAAGAAAGAAACAAAATCAAAGGAAATATTACTAATGTACATTTAAATCTCCTGAATGGTCTGTCCATTGCCTGAGTAACAATTGTTTATTATTTGTTATTTTTATTTTACATTATAATCAAAAGTTGTAGCAATATAATTTATTTTAAAAAGAAATAAAGCTTTAGGATTGACTTTTATTTTCTTATTTTTTATACTGAAATAATTAAATCCGCCCTCGAATGGAATGAATAATTTGTTCCTTAAGAGGATTCTTTTGATGACAAATTAATGTTGCAGGTATAAGAAGCCAGCCATCGTTCATTTGTTAACATGTTAACGCCCAGAGTTCTACTTTAAAAGACAGTTAGCATTCACCTTAATACTAAGTACCCTTTTTTTTATAGGACACTGAAATTTTATGTGTAGTAAAAAGATAATTAAAAAAACTTGTGGCAACGCAAATGCTTAATAAAAAAATTCTAAAATATGGGTGTAAATAGAGTAACTCCTTTACAGAGGGGGGGGGATTCTCTTTTTAATTCCTTAAATTTCGTATATTCGTGACAAAATATATATTCCTCCTTATTGCTCGCACCATTTATTTGGAACATTTTTAAAGCACATAAAATTGCATATACTGTAATTGCGAAATAATCAAAAGTTTAGTTAATCGAAACATTTTATAACATATGTTATCAAATTTTATAACTTATAGATAAATGCCAACTATATAAAAATCTCTATTTTGATTTTTTTTTTTTTTTTTTTTTTTTTTTGTGGCTTATATAGATTTTTCTATAGCACATCAGATTTTATGTTAGAGAATTTTTATATATTAATAAAATGCAATTTATAATAATTTAATCAAAGTGAACAAATATGTTTACTACGCAATCTCGAATTTTAAGTTAGCTCTGATTGCAGATTTTAAGTTAGACTGGACATTAGAGTAACGGAAAATATTAGATGACTTGTATATTAAATATTAAACGAAAAATTTAAAACATTTCTAGATGCGCTATGGCGAATACTTTACACATATAAAAATTTATTTATTTATCATTAATCGAGTTTAATTGAATGTAGAGTTCCATGGTTAATGCAGAGTTTAAATCCGGTATCGGTTACACTGCGCCAAATGTCAACAATTTTAATTTACACTGGCTGAACTAATTACACAAGTGTTAAATTTAGCCTGACGGAAGTCAATAGAAAAAGAGGAGACGAAAGCTCGCATGGGAATTTCGAAGCTTGTTTTTGCGTACAGAAAAAGTAGTAAATCGACACAATTACCTAAATAATTGGTTGAATTGAATCACCATTTCTGTTCTGAATCATATCAACTGGATCGAATCTATTGAATGGGATATTAAAAGTTAAAAATCTGGCAAATTTGCTTTTTTTAATTTGATCGATTGACTTAATAATTCGAATTGTATCCACCTATAATCATGAAAATTAAATTCAAATTTCTTTTTACAAAAATGAGAAGAGTTTTTAAGCTTTGTTAAATCTGTCATCATCGCAATAGTCACAAATGCAGATAGATTACTCATAAATAAAGCCTTCTATGACATCACGTTATGACATACGTGTAGGCGGAAAAACAACGAATTTAAACCTTCAAAAACAAGGAGCTGTATTTAATTCCTGTTATTCCGTAATCACTCTGGCAAATAAAGCACCGATACAACAGTTTCAAGCCTTATTTATTCAATTAAGGTTTCCCAATTTTTCAATCTACTGAACAGCAGGATCATGGAAAGTCTGGCTCCGCTTCAAACCTAGTAATCAAGTCCCGCGACAAGCCAAGAGCGGGGAACGCCGACATCTATTTTTCGAGGCATTAAACGTAGGTGTCCACAAGCACATAATGACCTAAAAAATAAACGCCGGTCACTAATTGATGTAAGCAGCCGCATGGTAATGAATCTTATTTTTGGCGGCTTCAGTCATCGCTGTTGGCTTGTAATTGAGGCACTTAATATCAAATAGTGACACACTCAAGTGCGATGTTTGTTAGAAGGATAATAACTTTTCTCCCTCATTTTATGGCAAAACTTTTCGTTTTACTAAGCATATAAATTAAAGTCACGTTAGACTTTAATTTTTATGCGACCATCGACAATTCAACTATTTACTTAAACATAAAAAAAAAAAATATTTTGTTCTTCTAATATCATTAGTTTTATTGGTGAAAGCAAACAGAAAATAATAAGGAAAATTCGAAAAATTTATTTGAAGTCTGTTTATAAATAGTTTTGCTTTAAAAAAATATCCTACAACACCACTCCATTTTTTGTTCTGCAACTGGTATAAAAAGTTTTAAAAAGGCAGATACAATAAATACTAAAATAAATATCTAACTACATATAAAAATTGATGAAGTCGCAAATCCAATGAAATCGTTGACAATACGTAAGTCTTACGCTTCAAACGCATCAACCAGCCAATCAGAAATGGGAATGTTATTTAATCAGAACCTTTTCAAATTCCGAACTTTAAATTTCTATATAACATAAAAATAGAATGGTATCATCAGTTTCCCCTTGTTATTTTGCATTTTTATTTGCCGTAAAATTGCAAGGTAGGATCCAGTTTTCCTACATTGATTTCCATATATTTTTGGTTGTCATCAGGATAAAATTAATAAGTCATAAAGGTATCGTTTTCCTATAAAATATTTTTTATACCTAATTTAAAGGTTTTTACCCGTAATATTTTTCTTTAATCTCTGCTATGAATACGTTTTTGATTTTGACTGTTTTCTAGATTAAGAGTTTACGAGAGTTGTTTCTTTATTATAATGTAATTCTATGATATTACCATAATATGCAACATTTTAAGATAAACTTATTTATAAATCGATGTTAAAATTTATTAACAGTTTTCCAACTATTATATAAACTACATTTAATATAGTATTTTAAATTGAAGTTAAAGATGTTCGTTAAATAATTAAGAGATTCGATCAGCTTCATGCACAATGTATTGCATGCACATACTGTATTTGATATGTCAGTCAGTTTGTTAAACAAAATCTGAAATTACTTTGGGGCACTCACCAAATTTGTAAAAACAATATACCTTTAATTTCAAATGTTATTTTAAAATATGATAGCCAAGCAAAATTATTCATGTTCACTAATAGATCTTAATATGTTTCAGGGAAATGTTTGGACGTGACTTGGAAGGAAACATAATTCTTTTAAGCACACATACTTCAAGTAAATAAATTCAACTTCCGCGGAGAAAACTTTCTTATGCAAAGAAACAACGATTATTGCGAAAGTAATCATCGGTGTTAGTGAGCGGCAGCCGACAGGTGACTTAGTCCCCTAGTATAAAATAAAAATTAGGTGATCTTGAATGCAAGTTCGAATTTTCTATGGATCTCTACCATACGGATCATCACAGCTATTTACGTCTGTTCTGCATCTGCAAAATGTTGAATTAATTGGAGACAAAAGTTGTAACCAAGCTTCCCTGAATTGCTGATAAGTGTGCTGGCCGTGATGCATGTGGTTCACGGATGAAGGTGCTTCTGCACATTATGCCCTTCAGATGCGCAGTCATCTTGTTGTAACACCGAAGGGAGTGGACTGAAAGTGTGCATAGCCGCCGCGTTCATCGGATCTCAATTCTTGTTAATTTTTCACTATGGGGTCACTTTAAATCATTGTGGACAATCCGGAGGATGTCACAGAACTAATTATCTTGGCTTCGGCAAACATCAAAAGTACACCTGGCGTTTTTGAGCGAAGCCTGAAATAGCTTATAAGTCGTTGGAGACTGTGCAATGACAATGACACTTCGAGCAGCTCTTTTAATAATTAATCAAATAAATCTTTTTGGCAGTAAGCAAACTTTTGGCATTTTTTGTAGTTGTATTCCAGCGTGACATCGAAATCTGTGAGAAATCTTTGCGATTTTCACTGCATGTTTTCATCCTCCTGATGCTTTTTATAACTCCTTTCGAAATTGTCAATCGAATTTTGGAATGTATTTAAGAGAATGATTTCGATTATATGTCTTTTTTTTTTAAATTCAATCTCTTTTTTTCTTCAAATAAATTGTATGAATTTTCGAGGAATAGTAATTTTTTTTTTTAATTAATTGTTATTCAAAAAAAAAAAAAAATTACAATACCGATGATTTTCGATTTCTAAATTGATTGTGATGCTTGGAAAACGTATGTTGAAAATTGGCGGAGCAATTTCCGATCATTCGTCATAACCAAAGTAAATTCTTGTAACTCTTAGATAACGCAAATTAGCAGAATACGCAAAAATCAACTATGATTTCAATATAGTGACTTTTAACAAACTTTCTTCTCTTTCTCTCCGTTGCTATATGCTTTTTTTTTCTTTAATCTAGTGAAACATGTACGAAATAATTCTTCAAAATCGTCTGCTTAAAATGTTTCAGAATTCTTTAAAACAAAGATAATTTCTATAAAACAATATTTTATTTACCAAAAGTAAGAACAAAATAGTACTATTAAAACAATTCTGTTTATTTTATTAGAATTTAAAAAAAATAAAGTTACGTGCATTTTAATCTAGCAAAATATATTTAAAATCAGTTTAAACATTATCGTTTGGCATGTAAGTTTTATATTACATTTAAACTAATGGCAACATTAAATATTATTATATTTATTTTGAAGTTGTTCTAATAATTTATTTCAATCACTGGCGATCGGTTGAAAATATTGAAAGTGGAAAAAATAGCTTAAAAAAATCCCTTCAATTAGTATAATGTCTGTAATAGGATTTGATTTAGGAAACGAAACGTGTCAAATAGCTGCAGCAAAAGGTGGCGGTATAGAAGTTCTGGATAATGAATACAGTCTTCGATTAACACCATCGTATGTAGGATTTAGCAGTTACTTGAGAAATATAGGTGTATCAGCAAAAAATAAAATTATTCCAAACATCAAAAATACGATATTCAATTTCAAGACCATTTTAGGTAAGAAATTTTCTGATAAATACACTCAAGCAGAAATTACTTTTTTACCCTACGATACATTTGAGTTACCATCAGGTGATGTTGGTGTCGAAGTTAATTATCGAAATGAACAAGTTAAATTATCTATTCTCCAAATCACAGCTATTATGCTAACAAAGTTAAAATCAATCGCCGAATATAAAACTGGCATAAAAGTTCAAGATTGTGTAATTTCCGTACCAGTTTATTATACAGATATACAAAGGCGAGCATTACTGGATGCTGCAGAAATAGCAGGGTTAAAAACAGCACAACTGTTAAATGAATCTACTGCCGCCGCACTTTTCTATGGATTTTACAAACAAAACATGTTTCAAACTGATCCAAAAATTGTTGTTTTTGTAGATCTTGGACATTCTGTACTAACAGTAACTGCATGCAAGTTTTTTGAAGAAAAACTCAGTATTCTAGGAAGTGTATGGAATATGCGAGTTGGAGGAAGAAATTTCGATTTAATTTTGGTAAGACACTTCTTGGAAGATTTTAAAGAACGATATAATATCAATGTTATGGCGAATAGAAAGGCTTTGATGACTCTTTTTCGTGAATGCGAAATTCTAAAGAAACAAATGAGCGCTAATCCTCAAGAATTGGAAATGACTATAGAATGTTTGATGGAAGATAAAGACGTAAGAGGAAAGATGAAACGAAAATTCTTTGAAGAAATATCAGCTTCGTCTCTATTAGCTATTGAAAAAACTATGGAAGATTTAATTTCTCAGTGCCAATTAGAAAAACAAGATGTAGATGCGGTACAGCTTATTGGCGGGTCTTCTAGAATTCCTGCACTTAAGAATATAATTGTAAAAGTATTTGGTAAAGAACCACAAACTACTCTTAATCAAGATGAAGCTATCGCAAGAGGCTGTTGTTTACAATGTGCTTTACTTTCCCCGACTTTGATGACAAAACCATATCAAATAGAAGATATACAACCTTTTGCTTTGATGGTGATATACAAAACTGAAAATGTTACTGAAGAAATACCAATTCTTAAACGTTTTCATAAAATTCCAATAACTAGACTTATAAAATTTCCTTACAAAGGGCAATTTACATTAGAAGTATTTTATGAATTTGAAGCAGGTGAATTTGAAGACCTAGGGAAGTTTTGCTTTGCAGACATGTTTCAGGAGATTAAAAATTCATCGAGTGCTAAGGTTGAAGTGAAAATATCCATAGATGCAAATGGTATATTTAATATTCTGTCAGCAAAAGTCATCGCAAAATATGAAAATAACACAGGGAAAAGCGACAACGAGGCTCAAACTTTGGCGATAGTTCCATACGACGATCAAGCTTCACCGACAGACAACATGGAACAAGATGTTTCAACTGATATCGAAAATGTTCCAGAAGCAATAGAGAAATTTAAAAACACGATAAAAATTTTCGATCTAGAATTTATCTCAATTTTGCATAAGTTAGATAGAAATGATATAACTAAGTATAAAACGGAGGAACAGGAAATGAGACAAAGCGATTTAAGATCACAAAGAATTGCAGATTTAAGAAATGCTCTTGAAGAATATATTTTTTACGTTAGGGCGAAACTGGCTACTGAGATATTTAATTATGTGCCTGAAGAAATGAAATTAGATTTTTCTCAACGTGTGAATGAAGCAGAGAACTGGCTATATGATTCAGAACAGTTGCAAGATGAAAACGAGTTTCATGAACATCTGAACGAATTGAAAAATGAATTTCAGGGTACACTAAACCGATGCGAGAAGATACAGGACATAAAAGACGCGTTGCAGGAATTCCAAAAGTTCTTGGAATTCAGTGCAAAAGATATAAAATTTTTAGGAGAAGAAACTAATTGTAATAAACAATACGAAGAAATTAAAGAAAAATTGGATCACGCAAACGATTTTGTTCGTGTCAACTTGCATGCAGTTGATAGAATTAAGTGCTTTAAAGAACTGGAGATTTCTGCAAACTCGGTTCGAGAAGAAATGAAATGTTTTCAAGACAAGCTCCAACAAATGCATAAACTTAATCAAATACCAACAATTGCTTTGGAGAAAACAGAAGCTAACAATGACAATAATAATAAATATGAAGATGATCGAAAATCGCCAATTGATCCAAACCAGGTATAAAAACAAACAGGTTTTAATGCCCATTATTTTTGTTCCAGCAAGATTGTGAACATTTTTATAGACTATGAAATGACCTTTTTATTCAATAATTTATAATTCATTTTGAAAATGCTTTGTTTTAAGATTTGCTTTTTAATACACTATTTCAAAATTGCTTGTTTTAGGAAATGCTTTGAATAAAACTATTATAATGCTTAAGAGCTTTTATGAAACATTAATAACGTATGCTAATTTTAAGTATTTTGTTTCTTAACACTGAAGCACAAAAAAAAAATATATAATAATAATAATAAAAAAAATAACCTTTTCCTTCCTATTTTCTGCAAGAAATATATTGGGTTAACAGTTAGTAGAACGCAAAAAAATTCAACTATTTTTATTATTTTATTTATTTATTTTCTTAAAATGAAAGCTCACAAAAATTTAAAAATAATAAAAATAGAAAATATTTTAGTTAACTTGAGCTTGGCTAACCGAAAAGTACCATATAATTGGAATTAGCTTTCAAATTTTGCCCAATTGATAAATTATTCTTGTAAAACAACATATATACGGCATATAAAGATAATTTCATTAAAAACACTTAAAAATAATTTTTTAAGATATGAATTCGTTCTTTAATAAAATAACTTTAATAATTGAATAAACATTCATATAATTATAATTACTTTAGCTGAAAGCTTAACAAATTTGATCATGAAGTTTATTTGTAAATACAATGGCTATCTTAAAAGTAAGGTATGCTATTTCTTTTTAGAAAATGAAATATGCTTCTTCTCCTATAATATTTAAATCATTTTATTTTATTTAATAACTGTCGTTGAACAACCGACCCAATTTTGGGTTTACGATTACTAATGTTCAACTCCGCTGCCTTGTAATTTTGAACCAACCCAAAAGACAAAAAAACTCCTGGATCAGTACCCCCAGTGTTTTGTTATGGGTGAATAATCTTTGCGCTGGTTCGAATTGTAATATATTAAATCTCATTAAAGTTCAGACACAACTCTAGGACTGTAACTTCTCTTTTATTTTGCACTATCAAGAATTATAACTCACAGAACTCGAGATTCGAGAGATAGACAACAACAAACAAAGCACACACTCAAAAAACAACAAAACAATTAGCGAGAGAGAACGTTTGGCGAGGGGCCACACAATTGGCGAGATATATTCAAAACATCGCCACACGCATACAATGGGAACAGGGAGGACTTTGTGACTCAACAGATTTATCGTGCATCAGTCACCATTTACTACACGGGGAGTCTTCGGCCGGCGGGGTTATATTAAAATCATTATAAATGTTGAAGGTTTGTCTATTTTTCTTCATAATTTTCGGCTAGGCTGATGCATTTTTGTAAACGCTGAGAATGTTTTTGTATGCCCATGTCATACCAGCTCTCGGCAGCGTTTCGACCTTATCTTTAATTTCGTCAAAGAGCTAGACCACTTGCCTGTGAAATCAATAGCTTACAAATAAAGCTTAGTACGTCGATGATTACAGTATAGAAATATGTAAAGAATTTTTTTTTTTCAAAATTATACGAAACTACGAAAGAAAAAAAAAAGTAAATTCGTATTTAACAAAAATACGGTACAGTTCTTACAATCTAAAGATTAAAACATTTTGGACTAGAAACAAAAATATATCAAAATCTAGAAAATTTTGACTAAATAAGTAATGGGTTCCTCTTGACGAAATGTTCATTCAAATTAGGGTACATATAATAGGTGCCAAGGGTACATATAATAGGTGACTATGAAAATTGTATATGTGATGATGTTCCATTGAAGCTGTTTTAGAAGAATAACGGTTAACATTTAAACCAGAATCAAAAAATATCAAAAACTAGAAAATTATGACTTGTAATGGGCAGGGACTTATCAAGACAAATTCAGACCCAAGGCCCAAAAAATTTTCCGAGCCCCTAACAAAATATTTTGAAATTAAATTTCTGAAGAGTAGTAGTATAAAAAGAATCTATTGAATTGAATGTTTTAAGAGAAACATTCTAAAAAATTTTCTTAAAGCACACAAATGAAGATTATTTTATTAAAGTTTACGCATCTAAATATTAAAGCAAAATATAAAACAACAAAACAATGTTGCGTGAAAATAAGAATAGTTAGGTGACCACAAACAATTGAAATCAGTGAGTTTTGCTGAAAGTTATCATCTCATCTTTACATATTTATTAAGAATACGCTTTTAGTTCTTGTTGACACTAATCATTTAAAAGAGTCTTTGCGAATATGCATTCTCGTTGCAATTGCTCAAGCTATTGGAGTAAAAATTTCACCAATTAAAATTCATGTACTTTCGAATTTGCGTGCTATCTTTACACGAGTTTGGTTTTTCTCACAATATAAAATGCCTTTTTTGAGAAAAATTGTTTCTTTCAGTTTTTTTTTTTATTAAAAGAAAGTAATATTGTGGACTTACTACTAATTTTTGAGGCTCCCCAGAAAGTGTGGGCCCTAGGTCTAGGCAATAATCAGGCCCTGGTAATGGGTTTCTCTTGACGAAATGTTCATTCAAATTAGGGAACATATAATAGGTGCCAAGTGCAAACTATGAAAATTGCATATGTGATGATGTTCTATTGAAGTTGTTTTAGAAGAATAACGTTTAATGGGCTTTATGAGAACAATGCATACAAGCTGTTACATGTTTCTCTGCACCTGTTTTGCACTGTTGAAAGAAAAATGTTCAGTTGATTTATAACGTTTTATCTAAGTTTCATAGTATCTGCCAGCGTTTATACGATTTCAACAGAAATAAAATCGTCCTACCTCGACTTTAAAACGGTTCTGCTAAAACGACAAAGTGAAAAATGAGTTTTAACGCTCCCTCAAGGACATGTTGGGGAGCTTGCAGGACATGGACACACAAAAAGTGTCACAGTATCAACAAAAAGAAATATACTTTCTTTTACTAACAGAATTATGTAAAGAAAAAAAAATCAACCTTCAGTTTTTTCAATTATTATGTATGATGTAAATATTATAGAAAATTAAAATTTTTGCAATTCTAAAAGAAGATTATCCTACACTTCCAATATTCACAGATTCAAAACGATTCTCTCCAAGTTATTTGATAGTAGATGAGGCGATGGGTTCAGCTGAAAAAGGTTTATTATTTGAAAAAAGTTTTTAAACTCAAGATAAAGTTCTCAAATGCTTTCTCGACCTTTAAATTAAACATATAAAACATTTATAAGGTTCAATTAAAAAATTTAAACAGTGTAGTAGTATTAAATGCGATAAGTCGAAAATAAGCAATCTCAAATAATGCTTTTTGCAACTCCGTGAATTTTCTTTTCATCTTTTAAGAATTATAGACTATATCTGACACATTAAATCTCGGGTTCAGAAAATCTTAATGTTTTAGGATGGGTATATTGTTTCGAACTAGAATTTCCAATAGAAGGGTCGGGCTTGATACGGAAACGGTGATTGAGGATGTAACCACATTTAAAGAATATTGAAGGAATGCTTTTTTAACATTTATTGTAAACAAGTCAGTAAAAATAGGTATGTGCTCAAGGTTAAGGCGTATCAAGAAGTAAATTGAAATTGTGGTTCCATGCAGAGAAAGTACATGATGGTGCCAAAGAGATAATCAAAATATTTGGATAAATATTTAGAAGTCAATAAAAGTTATTCAAATATTCTAAAGCAAACAAAATTTTAATCAAAAATCTTATCAGTCAAGCATTGGCTTATAAGATACTGATTATAGTAATAAGATATCTAGAACAAAATACTTGTCAATAGAGGATGTTTACTATATGATAAAAAACAAACTATGGAATGTAGACAAACGCAAAAAGCAGGACACCGGAAGTAAAAAAAATCAAATAAATTTTAATCATTTGTTTAAACTTAATGAAATGCTGAAGTTTCTTATTATTATATTTAAAAGCAAAAAAAAAAAAATAAATAAATAAATAAATAAATAAATAAATAAATAATAATTATAATAATAAATAAATAAAATAAAATAATAATAATTACCATTTTTTTGTTTATTTAGCTTTTAAATCAATATTAGCAGTCAACAATTATTACTTAAGAGAATCAGTCAATTATCAGTAAAAATATAAAAATAGTACAGCAGTTAAATTTCAAAAATATTTTAAATTGAAATAATAAATAAATGAATAAAGTTGAAGAAATCTATACGTATAGTAAAACTACATACGAGATTTGTTTAAATATCGTTAAATTTAAAGAAATAAGGTCCAAACTATTAGCAATTTTCAATTTAGCAAATTTTTATAGTTTTTTAAACAATTTAGTAGCGCAAGTCGAAAATAACAAGAATAACCTATAAACTATGTTGATTAAATTAGATTGCGGTGACTAGGTCATGCATTTAAAACGAGCGAACGTTAAAAATTGGAAATAATCGGTTTTAAACCTTTTTACAGTACAATTTTGTATTATTTACCTCATCTACATCATATTAAAATCACCGTCATACGAGGGGGGGGAAATTATCAATTAAATTCATGATATAATTGGCATTAGCTACTAGTAGATGGCAGCACTACAAATTTAAACATTCGAAAAATTAAATCATAATAATCCTGAAATTGGCAGCCGGTAATGGAAAGCATTCCTTATTCTCCTAGGAAAGCCTGGTATAGAATCATACGAGTTTATAGTTATTTAGTTTGGTTTCATTAAGTAAAATTTTATTCTTCGTAAATTTAAGATTATTATTTAATAAATTTATTATTGCACATGAGAACTTAAAGAAACTTTGCAGTCACTTTTGAGGTTGAGGAACGTTACCATAACTATAGATTTCAGACAGTGTTCTTCTAACAAATCAAACATGTATCTTTGGAAAAAATTTAAAATAATTTAATCAAATTGTTATTATCTATTTTTTATTTGATTGTTTTATTTTGCATTTTATGCTTAATGAGTTCTGTTTTCGTTTCCATTTTTTTGATATTCCTCACATTGTATTGATATGTCTTTCTTTGGCTACATTAATACAATATTAGAAAGCACTATTTTTCGGATGTAATCGTGTTAGCTGATGACAAGATTATATATTTTCTAAATTTTATTTCCTAATTTTTTTTTTTTTTTAATTTAAATTTTTTTTTTTTTTTTTTTCTTTGGGAGAACTTTATATATATATATATTTCAATAATAACACATTGAATAAACTACTAAAAAGATGTTAGTATTTCTCATTGAACTATGAAATTCAAAATTAAGTAACAAATTTCAAGAATAACGAATTATTTTCCCCTCTGATTACCAATCTCACAGTTTATATGTTTTTTTTTTCTCCAAAAACCACAATGTACGCTTTTTTTTTTCTTTTTTTTTAAAGTCAGGGTTCTGCCTAGACAAGTATGATCGTATAGGATTCCATAGCTGGAAAAAAAAATGGGAACCACTGGTTTAGTTTCTTCTGAATATAATTAAAATATAAGGCATTATATTAAAATATAATGCATTTCTTAAAGAGTATTTTGTAAGAGTGGAAACTTTCCGGCCAAACTATTGGGAAATATGGTCCCAATAGTTTGGTCAGGGGAGCGCTCCAAAGTTTGGACCCCTTAATATTAATTTTATATGCATATTTCGCTTTATCTCGAGAACTTTTTAAGCAAATTAAAAAATTTCTGATCTCAATTATAAAATTTGTTTACCCATAGACAATTCTATGTAAAAAATAACTTTTAGTAAATATTTATTATTTTTTATTATTTTAAATAATAATGGTCGAAAAATATTGAATTGTAATGTATACAGTTTTTCCGTATTTTTCAGATTGCAGCTCCTCCTTACGTATTAGGGGTCAGAAATCCGAATCTGTAGAAAAAAAAAGTCATGTTTATTCAGAGAAAGTACGTGTTTGTGTCTTATTTCGTAACTTAAAATATCGCCTGCACTTATTAATTAGCATATTTCAGGTTACCCCGTCAAGTTATTAAGATAGTCTTAGAACGTGAAGATACGATCGTTAGATCCAAAGTTATTCAGGGTGGTTCGTTTTTTTTTTTATTTTCCTTCTTTTTTTTGCACCAGTTTGTATGATAGATAGGTAACCCATGGTCTCTAAATTCACGCAAGATTTCAATTTTGAGCCATTTGCTTAAGAATATTTTTGCCAGTGATAGAAAAAGCGGCTTAGATCACTGTCTAGCTAGGTGGAATGGTCAATTTCGATTTAAAAAAATTGCCAGGGTGTTGAATGCGCCAGAAAAACAACGAAAGCTATTTAGCCGATAGGCTAAACACCGTACGCAGCCATATACTGTATGCGTATACTTTTAGCATGAATGAAAAAAAAATCATAATTTTTAATAAAAATCTGTTTTCGATCAAAAAACTACTAACCTTAAATTGGGTACAGTCCTATATAACCCAGAAACAACAAAAAATTTTTTTACTGTTATAATGTGAAGAAAAAAAAACGCTACTCTGAGTGTGCAATACTGTATTATATATGCGCATAGGATATATAATCATCATTGCCTGGATTTACAATTTTCAGTATTATTATATTTCAGAAGCATTGCACGTGACTAGACTAGTTTTAGATATGAAGGAAACATCAAACATAATTCTCCATATCTTACTTTTTTTATCCATGGATGGAATAAATCAGGTAAAGGTGTCGCTAAACAAAGAATTCCAAATCGTCAGTATTTCACAAAAAAAAAAAAAAATTCTGATGGCTGTTCGACTGAACGAACATAAAACACGCATCTATAAATCGATAAATGTAAAACTTTTTGCTGAGCATTCAGCTATAGGATAAAATACGGACATATATCATAGATGCATGGCAGATGGTTTCCGTTTTTCCTTTGTTAACTCTAAGGCGAAAGTACATAAGTCGTTTTATTTTTCTTTCTTCCGTTTCTTTTCTTTTTTTCTTTTCCAGTTTTAATCTAGGAGAATATCTAGTATTTTATTTAGAATTTTAAAGTATACTAAATATATTTTTCTGACGAAATTAATAGGATCTTATTTAGTGTCTTTCAAAGTAAAAGGCTTAAGAAAGTTTTATGGTTCTTCTAATAAATTTTAATTAATTCAAAAAACTTTCGCGATAAGTGCTAGAAACAAAACAAAAAATCGATATTGTGACGTTTAAACATTTGCTTATTAACAATACACGACAAAAAAAGAAAATAATAGCGAGATAATAAAATTTGTTATTATCATTTGTTTTATGTTCATAGTTAAGAGGTTTTATTAAAAAAATTTCTGGTTAATTGAGCTAAATCGATATTAAGTGAACAAAGTCATAGACAAGTAAGCAAAACCATAGTAAAATAATTTATAAAATAAATTAGATTATTGAAACTAGCTTTGGTGAAACAGATTTTATATTTAATGCTTGTGAGGAGGATTTTTGTTTCCTATTCACTTCATGCACCAGCCCTCATGATTGCTCTGCGTTCAATTTTGTTTCTTGACAATAAACAGATTGTGACAACTTATTTTTTTTAAATTCAATTTAGGGATTTCAGTTTTTTTTCCATTGTATTAAACTAGATTCAGTTCCACAAATTTAATTGCAGATTCTCTAGGAAAAAAATTTAAACCGAATCTTTTTGTTTATACCACAACTAAAAATTTGTTTTTTAAATCCTTAATACCCATTAATACCAATTAGGTAAATGAATGTTATTTTAGGCTTTTCATGTCCGTACACTTTTTGACTAGATCAACTACATAAAATAAGTCAACTCACCTGCACAACAATCACAAATATAGAGTTTTAAGAATGATAAAAAATCATAAGCATTATAAAATAAGCTTATAACATAAGTATTAACAAAAAAGCTGCACAACAAGATGGAAAAAAGACGATAATTAAGAACTTGTTGTTGTTGCTTATCCCCTTGGTCTACAGCCCTGGACCAAGAAGATCATCAGCAAGTCATAGACAGTCTCTCCATCACTCATCAGTTGCCTCACAGAGGCACCAATGCAATCCAAAAGATGAGATGGAGAAGCAATGGCCGAGCAATGACAATAGGCATAAGTCTTTTCTTTCGCTCTGAAGGTCAAACACTTTATGTGGCCGGTCCAAAGTCTTGACAAAATTAAGAACTTTCTGGAGTTGATTGTTTTCCTGACTTTTTTATTTTCACTAATGTGCATTTTAAATGTCTTTACTTTATATAAGTTGAAAGTATTTCTACTACCTTTACAACATTAATTTATTCACAATATGTACTACTTGAATATTATAACTTATTCATAACATTGTATGTCTCGGCGGCGATTTTAAAATAAATATGAAATCTGTAGAAGGAAAATAATTTTGTGACGTCTTAAAATACATTTATTGGTTGGAATTGAAATCAAAACCAGCCCATTGGTAGACAAAAGTATAAATATCAATTGGATACTTGGAATCTACTTCACGCATGGGTTAGCCAATCAGACGTCTCACTTGCAGGTATCTAATTAAATATGATCCTTGAATTGATCCTGCGTAATAATAAACCCAAGGCGTAAAGCCGTAACGTTAAAATGATAAGCACACAATCACGTGATTCGACATAACCTTGTGATTAGTTTCATTCAGTCAACTGATGCAGTTCTTACAATCCATGAATGTAATGTTGTGACGCTTACAAAAATCTATCCAGAAAAACTGAAGAAATAAATATAACATTCGACAAATGCGCAACTGGTGATCACAATAATGCAACCACAATTTTCTACGCTTTTTCATGGTTTCCTGATTTTTTCCATAAGAGTACCATCAGTATTTCAGTCATTAACCTTGAATTGAACTGAAAAAGTTTCTAACAGAACAAATGTTCAAAAGAGAAATTTTGTACACATTAGTTTCGGTGATCTAGCTTTGTTTAAAGTGCGGCTTTGAGGAGAACTCCTCCAGACTGAAAGCCTGGGGCTGTCTGCTGCTATGGTAACAAGCGAGAGCACATTTCTGATGGGGGCGAAATGGAGGAAAGAAGGTCGTGTCGATTGGTTTACTCACGACAACCTACGCTAAGATTAAGACAAAATTATGCATCCCCCACCCCTATTCGAAGTGACCTTTCCTCGTAACCATAGTACCCGCCACGACGCGAGACGGGTGTCTGGAGGAGTTCTCTTGAAAGCCGCACTATACTTGGATTTTGTAAATCTGTAACAAAAAAATATTACTTTAAGAAAATGAGATTTAACTTACACGGTCCTTCACCCGAGGTAGTTGTTGGTTTATCAATTGGATGTACTTCTGGTACAGCACCTTCACCACTATGTGGGAAGAGTTCCTCTCCGGATGGGCCATCTTCGGCGTCCCTGTAAAAGTCCTCATCGTCAAAGAAGGACCCCCATTGCTTACTGTGCGTCTTGTTGGATTTGGACTTGTTTTTCTTTTTATGGTGGTGACTGTGATGAAGACGTGAACGATCCTGATGCGTATGTAAGGGACTGGACAAGGGACTAATGGCATTGGAGTGTGAATTGCTATCAATGTTTATACTATTTAGTTCATCAAATATTAAGTCAGAATCATGCTGAAAAAAGAAAATAAAAGGAAAATATTAGTGAAATAAGAATACATTGAACACAAAAATAGTTTTTTTCTTTTGAACAAGCTTGCATTTAGTTTAAAAAGCAAATTATTAAAAATTCTAGACTCAAGGATTGGTAAAAAGGGATGATTTTTTAAAAAAAAAATTTTTATGCCTTTCCCAATTACCCAGATGGTTATTAGTAAAAACCTGATTATCCACATGATCTGACTTTTACACGAGTTTTATGTCAGATTTGTAGTTAAAGTCATGATGCTAAAATCCAATGACTCTCGGTTTGAGAAGAAGTAAATGCTGATTATTAACCGATTTATTTAAACAATTATATGATTCAACAAATATTGTATTAGGCATGATATAATGCATTGAAATTTAAAATTAATGAAAGTAATGGTATCATATACAATATGGCTACTGTGCAAAACAAAATATGATTTTTTTTTTTTAAATTCCAAGATGTTGCTTGTAAAACAATAGAGTGATTCTTGAAGTGGTCAAATCCATATAAGCCTGGGCACAGAGGGCAACCAATTCAATCCCTGGCTCCTATCCGATGTAAAAAAAATTTTTTATAAGTAGTCCTTCCTGTCCAGTATTCTTCCGAAAGCGAGCGACTTCAACAGACCGAGGTAAAGAACAACGAATTATAATATTTTTGTTGAACTGGATATTCTAACTATTATCCAAAGCTGAATCATATAAGATTATTTTGCCACCTCTAATTTCCTCTAAAATAATTATTTTATGCTATGCAGAGATAGAAAAGCATCAGGTAGAGCCATAAGAGAGCCAACATTAGCAAATCTATGAGCCTGCTTATTATCATAAATTTCTCAATGAATCGGGATCCACTGAAAAGCATTTGTTTTTCTTGCTTGCTTGAAATCGAATAACTTCATTCGACAAGAATGAATATGATAGTTTTCGTTATAATTGGAATAGTAAGTGACAAAATAGATTGAGAATCAATAAAAATACAATATTATGCGGGGTGTGTGTAAACGAATGGTTTAAACCACGGCTTGAATCCAAAAAAATATTTTGGAAAAAAAAAGAAAAAAAAAAAAAAAAACAAGTTTGGTTTTTTTTTTTTTTTTTAAATTAACAATATAATCCTTTCAAAAGTTAAGTTTTTTATTATTAGTTTGAATGGAACCGAATGAAAAAACATAAAAATTTTTTCATAAAACTTTTCTATTTTTAAGTTTAATGGAAATTTGCAATTCTAAATAAGCATAGATATGTTCAGGTATGTTCAGGTATCAGGTGTTTTAAATGTTCAGGTATCATAGCTTTCGAGCAAAATTATCTATAAAAATTAATTGATGTGAGCAAAATATTCAAAAAATACTTAATATACAAATCCAATTCTAGCATTACAAATCCATTTTTTGATTACGATTAAAGTTTAAAGTTAAAGAAACTTTTTTGTTTGTTTTATTTAAGGACACATTATTCTTGTTAATATCAAAAGCAGAAATGAAAATGAACTGCTTGTCTAAATTTTATATTTTATTTTTCGGTTCATGTTTAAAATTTTTTTTACTATCAGCGTAAACAAATTTGTACTGTATTTATGATTTTATTCATTTTTGTAATATTTTCAAAAATGCATATTTTGTATTAAAAACAATTCTAATAAAAAAAATATTTAAAATTCATTTAAAATATTTACATTGTATTGCATTTTATTTAATGTTGTATTACGTTGATTATAGATTGCAATTTTTGCATTGGGCTAAAGAAAAAACCATGAACTTTTTTGGTACGGTATATGCATGAAATAGTTTTGTTTTCAAAAGAGTAAACAACAAATTAAAAAAAAGTAAGAAGAAGTGTAGGTTGCTCGTATTTAAGTACAATAAAGGTATAATCCCCCCCCCCCAAATGATCTCAAAATTTCAACCACTTTCTGACATAAACTAACAAACGTAAAAACTATAGACACAAAGGCGTGCAAAAAATAAAAATACTGTTTTTTTTTTAATGCACTTGAAAAGTGAGATTTTTAAGAAACTAATATAATTTTAGTAAGTTGTAATTGGTTTCCATAATTGCACTTGAACAGATTTTTTTTATAGTGCATTAACAACAACAACTAAATATAATTTCAAACAAAATAACATTGCCAAAATGTATTTTTCTTTTCACGCATAAAACAATTATAATTGCATCGCAAAGATGAAACGAAAAAATATAATTGCTGTTATTTAAAATAACAGAAGCTGTTGATAATAGGAATGGATAATTGCCAGGTGTAAGAAGGGAAAAAAATGAACCCACTTCCAAAAAAAAAAAAAAAAAAAAAAAATTGAACTGTGACTAATTGAGTGATTTGATAACAGGCAACTCGCGACTCAGCTCGCACGAGAGCAAGCAGTTCCAACAGCTATTTCAGTATAAGTGCAAAGTTTTACCTTCTTACAACTATCTTCTTACATTTTTTAAAAGTGTTTTTATTTATGATGTTTTCACAGAGTAATCGTCAAGCTTGTTCCTGCCAAGAATTTTTTTTTTTTCCGCTGAATTCTAACTCAGACTCAAAAATAAATAGTGGAAAGCTGCCTACTATTCAATTTATTGTTATAACTTGGAACATTACACTTAAGATGAGTAAGAAATGCAACAAATCATTAAAGAGAATATCAGATGTTCTATTATATATCAGCGGTTTTCAAATGATAATCCGTGGAACTCTAGGGTTCCGTGTAAGGTTCACGGGTTTAATTTTTAGTTTAAATTTTTTGAACCAGTAACGATATTTGAAACTTGTAATTAAATTTATAGATAAAAAAAACACATAATATCTTTGATAGTTTGGTTAGTTTAATGATATTATTTAAGCATGAAAAGAAATGGCGAAATTTAGAAAAAATTACATCAGTATTTCTTGTCGAGTTTTTTTATTCAAAATAAAATGAATAAGTTCAAGAATAACGAATTATGTTTCTCTGATAAATATTCTCAACGTTTAAAAGAGTTCTTTTTCAAAAACTGTAATTCAGGTTATTTTATTCATTTTCAGCTGATCTAGATACCAATCCAGGAATGCGAATTAAACTGCTTGGATACCAATCCAGGAATGCGAATTAAACTGTTTGGATACCAATCCAGGAATGCGAATTAAACTGTTTGGATACCAATCCAGGAATGCGAATTAAACTGTTTGGATACCAATCCAGGAATGCGAATTAAACTGTTTTGATACCAATCCAGGAATGCGAATAAAACTGTTTGACATGAAACCTATTATTACAGTCTTTAATTGATAAAACGATTACTGAAAAAAAATTCCTTCCGTACATTAATATTATCAAAATAATTAGTAGTCTATCTTTGGTAAATAACGGCCGCTTATAAGTTTTATTTATATATTTGAGGTTCCGTCAAAAGATGCTCAATCATTTAAAGTTCTGTAGCCATAAAAAAATTGAGAACCGCTGTTTTATACCAACTCACATAAACAGGGCTAACTTTTGTGTACGCTGAAAATAAAGAATAAATTTTTAAAAAAAAAAAACCTTCTTAGAAAAATAAATAAAAATCAATGACTCGACAGGAGAATTAAACTGTTAACACATTTATCCCCTCCCGTATCAAGTTATTTCTTGTATATTTTTTTTTTTCTTAATGTTTAACTTTTTGTTTTCAAAAACAGAAGGAAAAAAAACTTAAAAATTTACGTTTCAATTTCAGAATAAAAATTTTCGAAATTTTAAAAGCCTTCGAGATAAAGTGTGTGCCATACAACAAGAAGTTCAAAAACAAAAATATAAAAAAGTTTTTGAAAATCGTTTCCCTATTTTATGTGGAACAAATTGGAGCGCAAAAATTAAAAATAAATTGTGAAAAGCAGAGTAAATTGTTGAAAAAAAAATTATCAAAATCTAAATTTACGTAATATTATAAGAAGAAAAAAAAATTCTACAACTGTATTTCCTAAATTATGTGAATAAAAATTAATAATTCCCGTTATTTCAAGTCTTAATAATTGTTGCTTTATTAAATGTCTGGTTAAGGCCCTCACCTGCCTCACATCAGTCAATTCGTATTTTTTGTTCATCATAATGAATTGTAATATTTACTGTTAATTCTAACTTCGATTCATTATTTTAAAAAACTAAAACCAGTTTGAAGGAGATTTCCGTCGACTTTAAAGATCAAAATTTTATACCAAAAAATTTCTCTTATATGTTGAATAAGATATTTTTTTTTAAATCGAAATTTTTCAAATCTATTACGATTTACGAAAACCACCTGTTAATCGATTCAGATGCAGATTTTGAATTCAAATTATAATTGCATTCAAAAGAGTAGAGACCATTTTTATGACTTAAGTTATCACCAAAAACCGTTTTCGCCACTAAACTAATAACGAGAAACAGTTTTAATCACTAAACTAATGACCAGAAACAGTTTTTGTCATTAAAACTCATCACTAGAAATCACTAGTTTTTCGGACTGAACTTATCTGAAGAAACAATTTTTGTCACAACTTGCAGAATCATCCGAGCAATTGTTTTTAATCGGATAGTTTTGTATGATTATAATCTAACATAGAAATATTTGAAGATTCATTATGTCGTTCAGAAAAGGAAATAAAAAATAGAGTCAAAATAATGCTATTTTGTAACTTTAAGAACAATAAAAACTCCTAACAGTACGAGCTTCGAACTTAATAATCATGCAAAGAAAATAAAATTTCCAAATAGTTAAGGTAATCAAAAATTATGTTTGCTATGGAGATATATTTTTAAATAAGGTCTTTAAAAAACTTAAACTATAATTAAAATGAGAATTATAGATTTTTAATATCATGCTTTTTCAAGCTGCATAAAAATATAACAGACATAAATTATTAAAATAATGTGATTGAGTATAGTGTGCTTTGTAATAATTTGCATAGAGTAACTTTCTTTTATAAACCCAAAAATCACATAAAATAAATTTTATATCTGGGTTTGCGAAATAGCCTACATTATTGAACGCTAACATAAAATTTCAAGTGTTCATTAAATGAATAAAAAACAGAGACACTTCAAAATACCCATCAACATAAACGCATCATCTCCATTTTTTTCACCTCAATTTGTTTAGAAATGACGATAGATGGCGCTAAGGAGGAGGAGTGATTTTCCTCCTCTTCTTTCATCCGCGTCTATACGAGAGGTTTTTAGAAAAGTGTCAAAACAAAGTTCTCAAACTTAGGATGCTCATATATTTCCTTCAATGTGATGTATGGGTTAAGTGAGCGCAGTTCTGCGCAGGTAACGATAACTCAGGATCCGTTTTCACTTACTGCAATAGATTCTACCTATTTGAAATGTTTGTACAGTAAAGTGACTTAAAATAAAACGTTTTACGATACTCAGTTTTAAAATATTTCAGTTATGTGGGAAAGTTTTCTCTTTAAGAACCCCCTGTCAGTGAGCTAAAGAAAGTCGTAAATATTGAAAGATAGATCCTAAAATGTCACTAAAAAATTTCGATTTTTATTTATTTTTGTTACGAGCTGCTTTTGAAGCTATTCGAAAAGAAAATAGTAGTTACTTTTTTGAAAAGGAATACTTTTAGATTTTAAGAAGCTTAAGACAGGGCAAAAATTCTATATTGTGTTTTTCTAAACCTACTTTCTTATTCAACAGTTTTTATCTACTTTTTTTCAGTTAGAATTAACAAAGGATGTTTTGAAATTTCTAATTTTCAGTCATTAATATAAATTTATTTTTTATAAATAAACCAATGGCAACTATTTTTTTTTTTTACTCTTTCTTCGGAAATATTGTTATTGTTTATTCAGAAATCAGAGATCGTTTTGAAAGATTCAAATATTTATTAGACGTTCTTTTTTTCTAAAAAAGTTTTCAACACTATTAAACAATTTACATACTTAATATAGATTTTAATATTTTAAAGTATATGGTGTTTAATTTTTTCAAAACTATTTTTTATACAAGAATTTTTTTTTTTTTCGTAAAAGGAAAACATAATTAGTTTAAGTAAAATTATTTTTAAAAACTATTTCCGATATCTAATTACCTGCAAAAATATTTATTGCACTGTGATATTTTCAAATATCTAAACAAATAAAACGTGTTATTTTTAATTTAGATATTGTTTTGGAGTCCCTTTGCTTGTTGAAAGTACAGCATTACCACAACAGCACGTCGTGAGCCAAGTGAATCATGGACGTTTAAGTTTCACATATTTGTGATCAAATTTCCCAGGGTAGTGATAAATGATATTCATATTTTTTTTAAATAAATAAATAAAATAAAATAAAACGAAAGAAACACGATTTGTTGCAAGACAACTAATGATAACTATGATATATTTTTTTCAAATAAAAAATATAAAAAAAGAAAGAAACGTGATTTATTGAAAAATATTCAAGTTAATTCAAAATATTCTGAATATTAGCTGAATTTGCTAGAGTGCTAAAATTTGATTTGAGTGGCGATGAAAAGCTTAATGCAAATTTCTTGTATGCCCAACACTAATTACAGACTAACTGCACATCAACACATCTATAAAAAGATTTGTAAAGTCTTATAGGATTGTTAGTAAAAATTATTTAAAATGTATTTTATTAATTTTTAATTGTAAAATATATTTTTAAAAATTTCTTTGAACAATCCTATAAGATTTAATTAACATAAAATTCAAAATTCTAAAATTCAAGATGTTAATTGTTGAATTTAACTTAAAATTCAAAAAGCAATAAATTAAATGAAGGCCAACAAAATAAATTTTAAGTAATGATTATACCACATTTTCTTCCGAGATTTTCCTTTTTATTAGCTAGTTTAAAAAAATTTTAGCCTTTTATACACATTTAAACTAATGATACTATTGGTTATAAGCAAGTTACCAAAGAAATAAAAAGGTTCGAAACAAAGTACTTCCGCTAGAAAATTTATTTAAAAAGGCTTTCAACAAATTTACTACTTTAAGAGCTTTAGCGCAACATTTAGAACTTTCGAAATTTAAAAAGGAAAACCATAAAAAGGAATTTAGAGCTTAGTAGGCGATTCGCACACTGTGTTTGCCACCATATGCACTGTTCCTGTTCTACTACAACTTATCTAGCTAACAATGGAGAAGTAAAGTACATCCTAGTAACAAAGTAATTCAATTGCAACGGCTTCTACACTAGTTTATTTTTGGCGAGAAAAAGATTTTAGAAGAGCGGGATTCGATTTATACATTACAGGATATATCTAAGAAGTGGAAAATGAACAGGTGAGGAAGAGATTTTCTTCGAAAAAATTTACTGGAAACTGATCTATTAGTTTTCGAGAAAGTTAAGAATATAACTTGGCCTTATTCTGGGAAAGAGTTTTTGATAAAGAAAAGTGAAATACACGAAATAAGCTTCCATTCTAAAAGCTCGGTGCAGATTTTGATGATTTTAATAATTTTTCTAAAGAAATATAAGGAAATGGTTTTTAGAATATTCATTGATCAGACAATAATCTCATTTTTATAGCATATTTATTGATCAGATTGTAGCAAGTGTCTCATCTTTTTAATTTTAAGAATTAATTAAAGGATAATGGAAGTAAGCAGAAATTTACGTTTTTTTTTGCGTTCATCTTTGAAAAAATTAGTTATTTATTCACACAACGATTTTAAGAGATGGTGTTGCTGATAAGAAAAACTATAGGACTTTCTCTACGAAAACTATAGGAAAAAAGGACTTTCTGTTGAATTTCATACCATTTCAAATTAAATATTTGTATGGTAATCTAAATTTTGTCCTCAAAATGTATCACCTCAGTTTTGTCCCCTCAGACTAATCATTATACAAATTCTGTTATTTTGAAAACAATGTTTTATATTTTTAGTTAATACTTCCATTTTGACTGATTAAATAACTTGTTTATAAATTTTTTAGAGAATTAAAACCTAGTTTCTTAAGCAAAACGCAGCAAGCCGCGTATTTCATACTCCTTCCGTTATTATTTAATTTTTTTTTAATAGTCCGTCATTTTTAGGACGAGTTTTGTACTGCACATTTAATGAAGGTTACAATGCATTGTTTGAAAAACTTTGCTGAAATAAATTTTGTTTCTAAAGAATGCGAGGGTTTTGATCTTCGCTGCGAGGATCAAAATGAGTGAAGTAACTAATTTAGCCGAATTTAATTTTTGAATTTCTTTAATTCTTCTTCAATTGAATTCTTGAATTAAAAATTTCAAGATAAATGTTAAGATAATATTTCTGACAACATTTAATCTCTTTCTGTTATTTTTGACCTCAATGCAAATGCGAGTATATAATCTAAATCTCCAAAAAGAAAATTTTCTACAACAATCCATAAGTAATCATCATCAAAAGCAAAATAAGCGTGAAACAATTCGGAAAAAGCACTTGAAACAGCGATAACCATCAAACAAATTGGAATTTTCAAAAAAAAGACCTTACGTTAAGCTCATAAATTAAAATGGCTCTTTCAGTGCGTCAAACTTAACTATTTACAACTATTTACTAAAAAAAATTCGTCAAATAGTTCCAGAGTTCTGATTTTGCAATCTAAAATATCATGTAGCTTATTAAATAGCAAAGTTGAGATCACCCCCTCAAACTATTAAATCTGAAGAAGACCCAATCATAAGATCATAAGTTCAGGGAGGTTCGTTTTCTCATTTCTCCTTTTTTGTGCACGTTACATCTCTGGTACACATCTTTTTAATTTCCTGTTCGTAAGTTTTATAGTTTTAACGCAGAGAATCAAAATGTAACATAAAGTTAAACATCCGAAATAGCGGCGGTGTCGCTTACGATTTTTTGAAATCGAGAGAATAGGTTGTATAAGTCGAATAACCAATTTCGGTATTTCAAGTGTTAGTTTAGCAGTCTAAGATCTGAAATATCACAAAAGACTGAAAAGCAAAATAAAATAAAAAAAGATAATTTTTAAAAGACGCTAATTAATCTTAATTACGAGAATGGTACCCAAAGAAAAAAAAATCACAAATGGTACGAAAACTCGAAGTTTAAAATAGGTGACAAGTTGCCCCGATGTTTTGTTCTTCAGGTGGTATCGAAAAAAACATCGGAAACAATGTCTTATTTTCCTGTTTAAAAGAAAATAAATTCTCCCTTTCAAATCATCCTCAGTTGAAAAAAAAAAAAAAAAAAAAGAAGACGAAGTAGGGGATATATGGAAGATAGTAGGGGAAATTTCAGGTATCATTTACAATAATATAACAAATCTTTCAATAAAAAAATCTTGGGTGTTCATTTTTCTGATGAAAAAGTCTACTTTTATTGGACTCTATCAGGAAAATAACAATATCATCCTCTAACTAATACCAACTATTGAACATTCATATGTACCTGCCTCAAACTTCATTTTATTCCGGTTTTATTACATCTTCTTCACAAAGTTAAGTTCACACAAATATATTGCAAAGAAGTAATTTCAGCCCTATCAAATACCATTTAATGCGAATTCCAAAGGGTGAAGCATACAAACAAAAAGACGTAAGGACTTTTAATATCAGGTTTTGACAAGAGGCTTGGTACGTTATGTATTGAATTTCAAACCAATCTGACATCATCACTTTCATTGTCTGACCTTAATTCTCCAGGTGGATTATAACCTTTGACTTCAAGAAGTTGGCCTCCATTTAGTATAAAATATCTACACAATTATTGATTTCGCAACAAAAGTAGGGGGAAAGTTGCTTTTCGGTGGAAGTACTTGATAATATAGGAAAAAGGGAAAGTCATTTTGTTAATGTACCTTTTAAATGCTTCGTTTTTATTTCTAGAAAAATACAGAATAGGGATACAGAACCTACCTAACACTAAACATTTCTAAAATTAGGAATGCTATCAACAAAAGTTTTAAATAAATTAAAACTTCATTTCCGATAACTAATGCATTTTTTAATATTCTAAAAATCTGAGAAACCGTTACATGGCTTTCAACATTTAACAAGAAGCAAGTTGCTTAAACCAAGTCTAGTATAATATAAATTATTTCATGCACTTACATTTCAAATAAAAAATATAGAATTCTTCCATATTGTTAATTTAAATTAAGAACTTTTTTGAATCAATTCATCTTAATAGTTCACTGTTTACTAAAAAATAAAAACATACTTTTTATGTCCCCTAACGATTTATATCCAACAAAAAAGTAAGGGTAATTCATAAAAGTAGTGATAAAAGTTGCTAAGTGACACATATTGAGATTTCTCTTAATATCTTATCTAAAGATCTCATTTCTACTTGATTTATTTTGTCAAGGTATTAAATTCCAGATATTTCTGTGACTGGACTAAATGGCAATCACTGAGTATTTTTGGAGTGGAAGAAGATTCCAAATGTTTTTGGGGAGAAATTATAACTTATCAAATTTAAAACACTTAGAATGCAAACTCTATCGTTCGAGCAGTTTACATAAAAGATTTATAGATTTCACATATTGGAGGCTTGAGAAATAGAAATAAAGGTATGACAATCTTAATTTCTTATTGCCAATGCATAAACTTTTAAGCTAATTTATTCAAATTAACGAAAATGAGACTCATAATCTTCATCCATTTACATTTCAGTTATCAGCTAGTAACTATATTATGTCACAATTATTTTTAAAAGCATGTCACACTATAAACAACATAACTGTGGGAAATACAATAAAACAGCATCATGTCATACATATATGTTGATTTAGCCATAGAAACGTTCTTATATTATACTCAGAATAGTCATCCACTTTACCCATAGTATTAGAAAATGCTCGCTTGGTAACTATACTAAATTTAATTTATAGTTTAATGAAAACCAATGCCGTACAAGATATCTAATTTATTATATTCCCTTAACTTTGCCATAACGGATTAATCGAGAGCGTGGTGATCTCACATCTCAGAGAACTTATTGTTAATGGCAACAAATTCAGCCAAGTTGTAGTTGAGGCACCACTTAATAAGCAATATAATTTTTGAGTATTAAAAACTATAAATGTGTTACATAATCTCGTAAGTATTTAAAATATTGGTGGGGAATGGAGAAAAAAAAGTTGTGAAATACTATCTCATAATACGAAATAATAACAGGAGTCTACAGCAAGTGATAGATGAAAAAGAATAAGGATTATTCCACGATATTTTAATTTGTCACAGGACTTGTAAAGCCGATCTATATCCGATTTACGGCTACCAATATTCAACTCCATAGCCGTATAATTTTTATATCTACTTATATAGTATATAACGCCGTATAATTTTTAATATATAATAAACCACCACTCTTAAAGGACTTATTGATGAAAATAATCAGCAGCCGTGAAATGTAGAGGTAAAAAGCTACGGAAAATTTACTCTGTTAACCGGAGAGCAAGGATATTCTAACCCTAGATCAGTCTTTCCGTGATAATATTTTACGCAAAGCGATGTGGTTAGTGCTTACTACCACAAGGCAGCGAATCTATTCCGCCTCATTGGGAAGAAATCATCCAATGAGGCGGTACTCTCGTTTTTTTTTTTTTTTTTTTAAATATAGCCGTCGTTGAACAGCCGACCCAATTTCTGGGTTTAAGACTAATGTTCAACTCCGTAGCTTTATTTATTTTGAACCCAATCTAGAAGACAAGGAAACTCCTGGATCAAGTATTGGAAGAAATTTGCCTTCGTGGAGGACTTTTTGATGTAACTAACCCGCATTTGCGTTACATGGATGGGAGTTCCACATTTGCGGAGCTTTCATCTTAAAATAAATTACAGAAAATATCGATAAAAAAAATGCAGTTGTGACTGTGGATTTTTGAAGGTCGAAGAACTGCAAAATTACTATAGTTTGTGAGCTGCAGTAATTTTATAGTAGTACCAACAAGACATCAAAATATGTATGATTTCCGGAAAGACTCTCACTTTTTACAACAATACAAAATAGCTGTAGTTTTTCTGCAGATACATCAGAAAATATAATTCTGTAACAAAAACTTTATAATTACTTTAAATGTTCTGCAGTGCAAACACGGATTTATAGTTCGTTATTTTTTTTAAATTTTTTTTTTTTAATATTTATGATTTTAAAGTGACTTCACATAAACTATAGTAATTTTGAAGACAATAGAGAAAAAAATTTGTCTAAATAAATTATTGAGAAATTACTTTACATTAATTACAAAATAACTGAAGAAATTTAAGAAATAAGATTGCACTGAAGAAATTCTACAGTTGATTGTAGAAAAACTTCAAAAATATTTCAATTCTGTAGAAACACAGCAGTTCATTTTTATATGGGCAGTATAAAATATTCTGACTTGTTATGTACCGTATATAAGGATTTTTTTAATATATTGACTCACTTTTTTTAAAGAATACTGTAATCGAGGTATCAAAATGTTGTTTGTTCTTGTTAGTATACTCCTAATTAAAAAAAATCAGTTATCAAAATTAAGCAAAAGACTGTTACGTGACATAAATATTGTGGAATGGCCCAAAGAAGAAAATTTATGAAAAAACTACTTTTGAACTTTTACGATGACGAAAGAAATTTCAAATACGTTCCTGCTAGTGACGGCCCAATATACCCCCTTTAAGTTGTTGACGTATGATAAATATTGCAAATTGTAAGAATATTCAAATGTAATCTCTCCGAGAAAAACTATCTTGCAATAGAAACATTTACATGGCGCAAAAAAATAGATACGGGAGAGGAAAAAAAAAAAAAAAAAACAGTTAAGAATCGCAGGGACCTAGATGGGATGAAATAGTGACAAAACAAAATCAAAGTGAAAAACTGTGATTTCAGTTTCTTTATATTTTCTCAAAATTTGACAGGTCAGTTCTCAGATGTTAGGAAAACTTGGCGCTCTGCCACAGTGATCGGTGGCATGAAACAAATAGATCTGGCGCCAACTCGTCGGTCCAATAAACGCCATGTTTTACCATCATTACTTTTCGTAGAGAAAGATCTTGAGTATTTTCCTTTCTGTAAAACAAAACACGAGGAAACGGAAAGAAGGAAAACTTGATGACATCTGGAGATGTGATGAAGGAATTGAATTAACGGACCACAAAGACAACGCCTCTCTGAAACATCTCACATCTTGGCAATGATATGCGAAATTCTTAAACTTATTTTGCTCATCATATAATGGCTTAAAAAAAATATCTGAAAAATACCTTTAATATACAAAAATTCATTAAGTCTACTAAATATCTCCTTGTACAGTGTTCATGATTATATATAAATATATATATATATATTAACAGACCTTTTATAAGCATATATATATTCTTATAAAAGGTCTGAAGACGCGAGATAACATTGAATGAATGACGATTTGAATCTCTAAATTCTCACTCTTTTTGCTCCCACGTAGCTCCTTGTGCTCTCAATGCCATATTTACATTATAGAATTTATACCAAAAGACTTTTTTCACCTCTCTTAAACCTTTCAATCACAATCTTTACTTTTTGAAAGTTAGAAATCGAAAAAAGAAACAGTTCCGGTAAAGGAAGTTTTTGTGCTTGGTACTATTTTAGCAGATCAAATAAGTATTCGCACACAATTGTTAGTCTAATGTATTCCAAGATGTTGAACTTAAAAAAGGGGTCAAAGTTGAAATATGTTCTATTTGAGCTAATATACAGTATTATGTAATCAAGTTTAAGATCTTTAAATTTGCACGATAATGATTCAGCTTAGCGCCGGATTAAGATTGCAAAAAATTTGCTCGATAATGATCCAGCTTAGCACTGTATCAAGGTAGCTGCATGAAATTTGCATAACAATGATTCAGCTTGTCACTCACTGTATTGAGATTGAAAAGAACTGGCATGATAATGAAAATTAAAAGGCATTATGGTTCAGAGCACTCCAAAATTTCTATCAGTGTAGTACATCGTTACGACCATCGTTGGCTAACACCTGTTTTTACCAACAAATCATTAATGGAGTGGCGGCCAGAGAAGATATGCATCGTAGAAAACAATGCCTTTGGAGATATATATATATATATATATATATATATATATATATATATACACAGTCGGATTTCTATTTAACGAAGTCGCTAAATCCCGATAATAAGTTCCTTTATCTTGCAAACTAGTATCTACTATTTCTTTTATAAATCTTAACCTTAAAAGAAATCTGCATGGAAAGAGAGAATAGAGAAAAACTTTATCCAGTGTAACACTATCATGCTACTTACATTTTCAACTAAAAAAAGCTAATTTTATGTATAAAACTATAGTTGCATTTATTATAAAAGTAATTTTAAACATGCATTAAGACATGCGTTCCAAAGTTTAATTTCTACTGATAAAATACGTTATTTTGTCTAATTTTTCGTTTGAAATACAAATAAAAAGGGATTTTACTGTTTTCTATAAAAGTCACGTGGCTTCGAAAATCAAATACCCCCATAAAATGCGTTAACAAGTTTGAAATGTTCTAAATAATTTGGGATATAGGGAAAGTGGGTCTCAAAGAAAATTTTGTTAAATAGAAAATTAAATTCGATATTTGGAAGTTATTTCACAAAGAAATTTCCAAAATGTTCTTGGGTTCGTCGAAAAAAATTGCAAAACAGAGAAATTCGCAAAATGGAAGTTCGTTAAATCGAAGTCTGACTGTAATAAATAGGCGCGCTAATTGTTAGTGTTAAAGAATAAAAAAAAATTTGTTTAATGTGTTAATTTTTGGTTTAAAAACTTCCACATACACAACAGTTAATGTTCATTTTTTTTTTAAATTTTTAATTATAAATTTGAATTTAATACTAAAACGACAGTAATTAAACATAGCAGCGAAAGCAGAAGAAATGAATGAAAGAAAACGCAAAATGAAGTCAATAAAAACGAACTGCAGATAGTATTATAAGATCGATTCGCGACACAAAAGACGTTAATCAACTTAAAGTGTCTTAATGTATTTGCTTAATAGATATTTCGAATTTCCACCAAAATATTTTCTTCGTCATACCTTCTTCCCGTCACCACTGAGACGCGTTATGATTACTTTTACAGGACGACTTACGTTCAAAAATTGGATGTCTAATGGAGGAAAGGATTAAGTTTTCCAAATAAGATTCCTTCGAGAAAATACGGGCGGTAAATACGGAATTTAATTAGGCGCGGTTAGGCGTTCTTTAGTGGAAAAAGGCGGCTGGGACTGACCAAGATAACGTAATTATCTGGCTCGAAAGGAGAATTGTTTAGATTAGAGAATTGGATGCTTCGAAAACATTCTTCAAACAAACATGGCATTTGTTCGGAAAATATTTGGTGAACGATGTTATAAAGTTAAGAGTAACATCATAAAGTAAATAGTTTTCCTCTTCTAGGCGAACGAAATGTTCTCATATAAGCGCTTTCATTGGTCAACGCTTCTATTACCTACTTAAAAAAAACTTTAGTTTAAGAATTTTTATATTTCATCCCTATTTATTAAAAAAAATCGTAAGTGCCTCCACTGCCTTGGATATTTAATTCAACTTTTGTTGAAATAAATATTCAACAAAACTCAATAAATAAATAAATGGTAAGAGATAAGATGATGACAGGTATCAATCTTAATGTTTATATCAAACTTGTAAAAAGTATAAAAAAGCAAATGAGATAATACAGTTACCAATTTGAACTATTAAGATTATCGTTATACATTATTAAGATATCGTTCACTGTCCCTTGCTGCAAGATCTAATACTATATTACTAAAAGAACTTTTTTTTAAACAAATTATAGCATTTTAAAATAACTTTGCACTAGCATTAAATGTTTTGTATAGTTAAAAAAATTTAATTGAAGTTCCAAATGTCATTTTCCTGGCATGTCACAAACAATGTTTCCAATAATAACTAGCTTCAAAACTTCCTATAAATTTTTCAATACCTAAATTTTTTTTTATCTCAACCGGTGTAAGCATTTCTAGAATATACGCAGAGGGTATTATTTACAAAAACTTCGTTTAAATTAATTTTTTCTGTCAATAATTTCTTTTTCCCGAGAAAATCTGTCATTTTTCTGGATACTTTTATTTAGTGGTTTATAACCAAAAATAGATAGAGCCAGCAATCAATATCTTATGTTAATAGATTGATTAGATACCCTCCTGTATGAACATGTCTTGTTGCATGAATAAAGAAAAAAATTTCTGGTCCAAAATCTATTTCAAAAAGTTTTTCAAGGTGAGTATGTTTTTGTGTTGTCATTTTCCTGGCTTCTTGAAACCATTAATAACATAAACTACATAGATTTATCCGAGTTATTTTAAGAAATCCTGTTGTTTTCTACAGAATATAAACGTCTTAGGCCAAAATATTTAAAATAAAAAAAAAGTTATATGCTATAAAATGGCGAATTTGTCATTATCCTGGCTGTCAATTTCCTGGCTTATGAATGCCAGGACATTGAAGTGTTACCAGAAATTCTTTTAACTGCTGATACTGTTAGGAGGGAAAGCAAATATTAACCCAATACCAAGTTTATGCATGATTGTAATATGCTTGGATGTAATCAAAGTTATTTATTTATTTAATGATTGATTATTATCCACAATTTTATTCTGTACATATCAGCAACAAAAATTTTTTTGATTCTTTCTACAGTGGATAAAAAGAATTAATTTAAGCAATTTATGGTCCATCTAACATAAAGGCTTAAGTTGAGTTACTTACTATTAACTTAAAATGAATGTTTTTTAAACTTCTAAGCTAATATGTCATTTTCCTGGCATTCAAGATTTGGTTAATTTCCATTTTTTTTTTTTTTAACGAACAAATGTCAATAAACTACACTGCTGTCTGTCAGATATTAATAAGTGTAACTAAAGAAGTATACAAAAAACATTTTAGATTATTTTAACGACTTTAAATTTGAAGAAATTTTTTGGTCCGAATATTTCGTGAGAATCACCCATAACTACTTTATATTTATTATTTAACTTCTTATTGTTTCATTATTATTCAATGCGAACTTTTTCTTTCAGAAATAAACCTTTATTTTTACATAAGGTTGGCTTAGATACAGATTTTCATGTCACAGAAGTTTGGAATTGGTATTAACATGCAAAAGTATAAAATTAGCTTTATAAACGAATTCTGAAGCTAAAACAAAATGGGGGGAAAAAAAGAATAATTATCATTTAGATATCTGAAAGTTGAAATAGATCTTTTTAAGTGAAGAAACAACTCGTGAATTTGTAGCTTTTATTGTTGACAATTATTGTTTAATATTGAAAAAAATTATTATTTAACATTGACGCAAATAGATTTATTATAACTTTTATTGATCCAACCAGCAATCATCTTACCGTGGTCCATTCGCTTATAGAAATTTTGAAATTTGTGTCCAATGAACGTTTCTAAAATGTAAAAAAAAAAAAATTCTGCTACGAAATATTTACAAAAATATTTTAAAATTTTACAAAATTTGTGAACTAAATTTAAAGTGTAAAGGCAAATTTTGCGCTTTAACAATAAAAGACAAAATTATCCCAAATTGTGAATATAACCTACACATAACTATTAAACGCATTGTTCTACAAAAATCTAAATGAAAAAATTTTCAGATTACTCTTTTCAAAGTGAAGTCTAAATTGAAAATAAACATTTCTTACAACATTATGAAAAAGTTAAAATGTATCTATACGCACATACATTTCCTTTATTTATTTTATGCATTTCATCAAGGGGAAAGTTGTAAAAGACGACTCGAAGAAAATGTATTTTCAAAGAAAATAAATTTTTTCTCAAAGGCGACAAAGAAAATAAAATTCGAATTTAAGTAAAGATCATTTGTTCCGCCCTTTCTTCAATCTCGTTACAAGAACCAACCATCTTCCGCGAAACTACGAAAATTTCAAGAAAAGAGCATAAGCCACTTTAAAGTGAACTCAAATGAAACTATCTAAATTGAGCAATCTCTTCAGTTCATTCGTTCCCATGTTTTGCGACCGCCACCCAAATCTCATCCAGAGTTCTTCAGTTCAGTTCTTCCCAAAGAGACATTTTAAAGGAAGGGTCTATTGATCAAGGAATCAGGAGAAAAAGGAAAATACACGAGAATTGTCTATTTTGTTTTCTTTTTAAGCAGTTGAAGAAAGAAAAAAAAATGTGTCCGTTTCAATTGCTTTTGATTCCTTCAGAGTTTACCACGGTTTCTATCCGAGGAAAATACAAAAATATTCCAAAACGATTTTTCATCATTAGAATTCTAATATAAAGGCGTGGTATTTAAACACAAGTAGGAAGAGAAATGAAGTACAGTGCGCAAAATAAAAAACGGACCACCCTGAATAACTTTTGATCTAATGATGGGATCTTCCCATTCTAGGAATCAATCGTCATGGTTCGAGGGGATGACTTCAAATATGCTAATTAATTAGTGCAGACGATATTTTGAGTTAGGAAAAGGAGACTGGCCGTAAAAGCGGTCCTAAGTTCGGGCCTCTTAATGTTAATTTTACTTTTTGCCTATTTTGTGAACTTGTTAGAGGAATTGAAAATTTTTTGCACATAAGTCTGAAATTCGTTATGATTCCATGCAAAATATTTAGAATTTTTTATTATTTTATTTAAGAATAGTCGATAAAAATTTGCATTGTAAGGGATATAAATTTTAACATCACCTTAAAGAATGCAATTATAAATTACAAAATACAAATTTTGAGTGAAATCGGTCGAATAGTTCTTGAGAAATCGAATTTTTCAAAATAAGACTTTTTTAAAATTCATTTTCTCAGGAACTTTTCGGCTAATTTCTCTTAGATTTTGTATAAATCCATGTAAAATTAGTCTTTAGAATTAGTCTTAAATATACATTGAAATTAAAAAATTTTCGACATTATTAAATAAAATAATAAATAAATAATAAATACCCACAAAAAAGTGATTTTTGTGTTGAAGTATTTTTGGATAAACAAATTTTATATAAGTATGCATAAATTCTTCAATTCACTTTAAAATTTCTTAAGTTATGTCAAATACGCAAATAACATATGAAATAAGCATAATAACATCAAGGAGTCCAAACTATTGGAAACATATTTACCAGATTGCGGCTACTATATTTCGGGGTTTAGAAATCTGAATCTGTCGAAAAATAATCATAGTTATTCTGAGAAAGTACGTTTTCGTATTTGTTTTCGTAACTGAAAATATCGTCTGCACTAATTTATTAGCATATTTGAGGTTAACCCCTCGAACCTTTAAGATTAAGTCCTAGGACGTGAAGATTCGATCATTAGATCAAACGCTATTCAGAGTGGTTCGTTTTTATATTTTTCGCGGTACAACATGTTTATTTATTAAATATGTGTTTATTTATCTCTTAGAAATGATTCTAAAAACAGTACGAAATGTTTAATTGAAACATTTCAAAAAAATATAAACTTTTACCGTTTACCGTACGCTACCATCATGAAACATTTTCAAGCACGTTTCTGATTTTCAGGGATGAGATGGTTAAATGAGATTGCAAAATCAATTACAGATAATTTTGGGTTATCACAAATGCATGACTGGGTTTTTAAGAGACTATGTGTTACGCATAATACAATAAGTAATACTTGAAAATCAAAACATTTCATTTTCTGTTACTGCATATTTTTACTACATCGCACATGCACAATAAACACGCGCATGAGGAACACCAAATTTTTAATCAAGTTCTTTCTAAACATTTTTCAGTTTCGCTAAAATAATCAATGCATTAGCAGTTGTGCTTAGGAAGCCCAATTGCAAAAGCATTGATTAATTTCAAGAAAGGAATATGGGATGAGTTGATTAATAATTGGATGTTTTTCAAACGAGGTAGCACCTTATTCCATTTTCTGTTTTAGTTTTTAGGCCAAATCTTACTGAAGTAAACTATACTTTTGTAGGAGTGTCAAAATGCTGAAAAGCTCAAAAATCTAAATTTCAAGCGAAGATAATCTCTAATTGTATGTCTTAAAAAATGATGAAGCAGTTGCTTAGAATTGTTGTTTGCAATACAAGAAAGAATATTTTATTTTACTAACGGGGTTATTTATTTACTATATTTGCTTATTGTAACATTTTTTTAATGATAGGAACGTTGTGAAAATTTCTTTTTTTTTTTGCCAAAGATTGAAAGAAAAAAATTAGAGCTTTAATAAAACAACACACTGAAAGATCAACTATTGAGACAGACATGCTGGATAGTGAAAAACAATAAAAAAGAAGGTTTTTGAACGAAAATTTGTACATAAGGAAAGTTTGCACAAAATTCACGCTTAAATATCACTCACATAAAGTGAATATCACTCATATAAAGTTAAATATCACTCATATAAAGTGAAAATAAAATCGGATAAACAACTGTTTTGACGACATGAACAACGAACACAAAGGCTCTTTCCGAAAATCAAACATATTCAAATCTAGCTCTTTGAGACATTTTTAAGGGAACAATACATTAGAAAGAAACATATTCCGTCTGTAAAAAGAGGTTAAGGTTAAAATTTCAAATTGATGTCACAACTTGTCAAAATAGTTAGGCTAATGGTAAGCAATTATGCAATCGGACAGAACGATGTTAAAGGAGATGACTACGTGATTTTATTTTTAAATTAAGAAGATATTGAAGAGTAATGTTTAGTTGTTTCAACTTGCATACTACGACTAAATATGAAAAAATATAAAATTCCATTGAAATCTTATTTCTTAACTATGGTTAACACTGTTTTCTAGAAACATAAACATTTCGGCATTGTTATCTTATTTTTAGAAATTATATTTCTGCCGCACACGCATATTAATGTTCCACTCTTAAAGTTTCACAATTGTAGGGATGGTGAAAAATTATCATTACCAAGAGAAGAATAAACAGACAGGCGTGTTTCATTAAGCACATGCAAACAATTCACACAAGCTTTCAACAGACACAATTCCAACAGAATTATCATAAAAATTAGACGTTTCCGCGTAGCAATTGTTCATAAACTAATTGTTGAACTATTATTTTGTCTCATGAATTTAAGCAAAGCTTTGTCTGTAACTAATTTTCTTTTGTTTAACGTTTCTTTGGATTAACGTACTCTGTGTTTATGATTATTTCCCCAAATTTTTAAAAACTTCATTTTATGTATAGCTAGATTTTATAAGCATTTATTTCATCACAACATATAGCTTTTTTAGAAAATTTAAAGTGAATAACACAAACATCTGTGGAAATAAGGTTACAAGTTTCCTACATAAATATTTCGAATTGAAATCTTGCTTTAATACTATTTAGCAAATATATTTAATAAAATAAATCACAAGGAAATTATAAAAAGATTATTTTGAAGGAATATCTGAATATGGTGCCAATGCGCGTGCAACAGAAGTGTATAGATAGTTCGTTTATATCAAATTTATATAAAAAATATAAACTGAAAACTACATTTTAATAGTAACACTTTCACAAATGTAAATCTATATTTCAATCTATTCAATCTCTAGTTTGTCATCAAAATGTCTACTCAGAGAAAAAAGTTTAATAAAATTACTGCTCTGTATGGTAATGGTAATGGCAAATCTCTTTAAAAAAAAAAAAAAAAAATCCTAATTTTGGTATTAAAAACCAAAACATGCTGTATTTGAACCATTCATTTGGTAATTTTTATATTAACGGTTTACCGGAAATTTTGGTGCTCCCATTGAGCCAGAAACCCGTTAAAATTAATTATATTTTGGTATTTGACCATACTTTTTTTCTCAATGTATATTTCACTGAAACATGAATATATAGTGGCAAACTTGCCTCGATTTGTGAGAAAATTATTTTTAGGTTTTAGAAAGTTTATATTTTAAATTTTGATTTTACGTTTAGTAAATTTCATGTCGAGGGACTTACCTAACCTCTTAAACCTCTTTTAATAACCACTAAATAGTCAAAGCTTATTTATAAGACTCCACTTTGTTTAAGTTATCTCATGGTACTCTTTTAACACTGTTTCAGAATGAACCAAAATTCCGCAAAATTTACTGTCTAATTTTTCCACTGCATCATTATTGCAATCGACATCCCAGTGAATAGAGTGCACAAGTTTCGTAAATACGGGTGCACCAAGACATAAGTGCACATACCATTTGGCCAGACCAAATTTACTCAACATGCTTAACTTTTATTTCATAACCGGCGTTGAATAGCCACCGTTGAATTCTGAGTTTACGATTATACAATGTTCAATTACGTAGCCTTGTAATTTTGAAACACAACCCAGAAGACAAGGGAACTCCTGGATTAAGCATTTGAACAAACTAGCTTTCGTGGAGGACTTTTTGATGGAATTAACTCACATTTGCGTTGCATAGAGGGGACAACCACGTAAACATCCCACGGTTAGCCTAACGGAACTAAATGTCTAAATAAAGTAAACCAGTCTAAGGAGACAAAGGAGCCTTTCGTAGAAACTTTCGCAGGGGGGTCACCTATCTCTTTCTAAGGAAAAGGGAATCAATTAAAATGCTTTATATGAATTTGATATGAGCTAACTGTTTTTGTTCTAATTTTCTGCTAAACACATGTTAATACTAATGTGTTACATTCATGTCCAAGTGAAGAAAGGAAAAGATTTCCCCTATATTAGTCCCTGTTTCCCCCATACATGAATAAGGGAAGACAAGGGAAGACCGCCTGAAGACAAGGGAACCTTCTTTCGCGGGGAGGGGGGCACCTATGTTTTTCTAAGAAGGGGAATCAATTAAAATGGTTGAAGACTCGAGTCTGTGTATATGAAATAGATGGACAAAAAGTCTGTTGTTGAAACGTTCTGATGTCCTGTTTCTTCCTGAACAAGACAGCATTTTGAAATAAGTTGTAAATCTTCTCTCAAAATTGATATTTTATGGATGAACAACAAATAATAGTGTTAAAAAATAAACAAAAAGTATTACTTAAAAAAAAACTTTAGAAAAAATTTCTTTATTTTAATAAAATGAAGCATTTAGAGTTGATGGGGGGGGGGGGGTGAAGCCTGGGTACGGCCTTGGCACCAAGTAAAATTACGTTTCTAATTTATATTTACGTTTTCACTTTTGCATTATCTTTAATTTTGCATTCTTTCATCGAGCGTATCTTTTTTTTTTTTTTTTACGTTATCTTTTACATAGGAAAAATTAATTTAATTAAATTTCTCCAATAGAAACAATTGAAAACAGTATACAAAATGTTGTTCCTGAGATATTACCATAAATATTCAATCATTAGAAATAAATTCGTTCCAACTTATTTATACTTTAATAAAAAGCAGTAGCATTTAAACATACAAAATATTTTACAGATATAACGAGTATAAACTAATTAAAATTTCAATAATATAATATTCCTAGAGATTTAAAATGCCTCAAACCAGGTTGGTTACAAACCGGATTATGATAAAAATATATATATATATATCCGAAATTTCATACAGACGAGCCAAACTATATGCTTTCTCAAGAAATAATTAGCTGGGAAATTAACTTAACCAAAGCAACAACTAGCAATCAAGTTGTCTTTTAACTTGATTGATCACTTCTAGCTTTTAAAGAGACGGTACTCTCATTCAAAATTTGACATTTTTCGCTTTCAAACCGTAACTCCAATGACTAAAAAAAATTAAATACCTATTTCATTTCAATCTCGCTTGAAATTTAATTTGAATGTAAGCAGACATTAATAATGTAATCATTAAAATTAAACTCGTTCTAATTATTTAATAGGAAGTAGGAGCCACAGAATTAATTAAAATTTTATATAATTTTTGCAAAATAAAATCAACATTCCTTATTGCAGTTCACAACATTCATTATTCAATTACTACTAGTTCGGAATAAGAACAAATTTTAAATGTTTTTTTTTTCTCTTTTTTTTTTCTTTTTTTTAAGTTGCTTGATTTGAGCCTCTGTTTCTTATTTTAATTTTAGCTTGTATTTTGAAAATTTGTAAAAAAAAGGTAATAAAATGGTTTTTAATTTGAACAATTATTTTGATGTATTAAATTAGTATATTTAAGTTATTTCTAAGAAATTGCATTAAATGATACGCAGCTACACAATTTAAACTACATATCAGCCGTCACCAATTGCAGGAAATTTAATTAAGATATTCCTTTTTTAAATTCTGACTCTTTTTGTCCACAAACTTGATATGCATAAACACAGTTTAAAAGTAATAAAAAGAGACGTACCAATTTGCATTAAAATCCCGTTAATATAGTTTTAATTACTTTAAAATGTAGGAATCGGTAAAAATAATTATATAAATTTCCTGAGTATTGTTTCTAAGCAGGTACTTACGAAACCTCTCTCCTCTGCGTTGAACTCAACCGTCGAAAGTAGAGGGGGGGGAGATGATTAAGGAAAACTCTAAATATGCGCTTTAGATTCTCTTTATTTAATCATCACTACCAAACTATTGGTTGATTTTTTTCCCTCCATTTTGCAATATCGATACCACAAGTAAAATTCAAGGCCATCACCCAATCACAATTTGAGATATGGAAGATTCTCTTTTAATATTTTCTGCAAAATTTTACAAACACAATTCTATAATCAGCCATTTTTGAAAAGTAGATAAATTGCGTGCATTCATTTGTTTTCAAATTTTTGATAAACATCAATACACGTTTTTGATCAATATTCCCTACAATATAAGAATTTTTGTGTAATCATCCAATTTCGTTTTTATTAGTTTTAACTGCAATAAAGTTAAATTTTTAAAAAAAAATCAAGAATTCGGCAAATATGTAGTTTTAGATTACTGACTCAACACCACAAACCGCAAATTTTTATAGTTTTAAAGTTTTGAGGAAAATTCCACAGAAAAGTTCCACAAATTATTAAGTACTATTTCTCTTAATCTAATTAAGTGATCCCTTTATTTTTCATCTTTTTAAAAAGATGTTACGCTGCTTACAAACTTTTGATGCTACATCATCAAAAGTTAGTAAAGCACAAAAAAATATCAAGAAAACTTTACCCTAATTATTAGCCTAAAAAAAGATTTTAACAAAAATTACATAATTTAAAATTTGAATTTAAAAAAAAAAAAATAATAACCTAAAATCAAAGATGGCGTTGCAAGAGGCCTCTTTTAACAAACTGCTAGCTAACAGCACAATATTGGGAAATATAATAATACTTACATGGAAATCCGAATTTTATTCCAAAAACGCTGATCTGAATTGTTGCTCAATTTGGAAATGTAGCTTATTATTTTGTACAAAGCGCTTCAATGTAATAGTGACGCAATTACGCTCTTGTGACAATGAAATATAGAAACCAAGTCAACATTATTGTTACCATTTATAAATCAAACGTTTATTGCTGTTGTATTTCCAAAGTAATTAATGTTACTAAGTAAATTTTTCTCACAATCAAACATTTTAACTCGGTCTTTCAACTTTTAAAAATAATCTTAATTCAACTTTTTTCATGAAGAGAAAGATGCTTCGAGTTATTATTATAACCGACCGCAGTTACTTATTATATAATTGTACGCTGTCCATTAAAGTTAAACACCAAGTGCATGCGTTAATACTATATTTAAACTTTGCTAAGATAAGTATTGTTGTTCGTAATTAAATCTTTTGCAAGCTATAGTTTATCGTACAAATTATCTCTGTTGTTTAGTTTTCTTGTCAAAAATGTGAATGTTTGTGATAATGAGAAAATAGAAGTAGAGAAGGAAAAAAAAAATCACTTTTTGGTTTTCCCTAATGGATTTTACAATTAAAACGAATTCAAATTTTGAACCCGTCCCCTAAAAACCAAAAGCCCTAGTCAACATACCACACGTTAGAATTAAAAGGTTTTTTTAAGGAGCTAATAAATCTTCATCATAGACATTGTTGAAGATGAGTCTGAAGTAACAACCGTCATCATTAAATCAACCATCTTCCCAGGCGCTAAATAAACGCGTTGCATCAACCGGAAACGCCATGGCCATGCCTCCATGTGTTGACTGAAGGACAACCCCAGAGGAATCAGTCGATGATGATGCACCAAGTTGGAAAATAGTCTATGTCTGGTTCGTAGGCGTTGCATATCCATCGTAAGAAAAGCCACGGGCAATTCAGCTTTTATTCCAAATATAAAAGTTAAGTGAACTGCAATAATACGGACAGATGTCTCGTTATAATGAAATAGCAAGTATTTTTCTGGCAAGGAAAAAGATTTTTGCGAACGCGTAAATAACTCAACTTTTTGAGTTAAGATTTTGTCGCATACTAGATAGAACGAAGATATTTATGGCATTTAACGGCTAGGTTTAAAAGAAGTGTTGCGGATTAAGCAGTTTAGTGAGTTTTTCTAAGTAAACCAGATGTGGTTAATGTGTTTTAGTTGGCACAGTTACAATCGAACTTTTAAAATCTTCTAGATGGGTTCATTAGTCGAATCTTCACCTAACACAGCATCGGCCGTTTTAGAACAGAGTGACACTCAGTACTCATTTTAATAATATATAAAATATTTCATGTGATTCAGGATAGTTTTTTTTCTTATTTCGGTCAAAGCCTAATTTGCCACATCAATGGCTCGCAACCCTAGTCTCATAAATTTTGAATATTTGTTCCATAATAATTTAAGGTTCAGTAGCAATAAAGGGATACCGGAATCTATATTTTTTTTTCTTTTTATGTAAACTAGTTTTTCTTCACATAAAATCAGATTTTTAAGTTTTACAAGTAATTTGATTTTCTTTTCTTTTATATAAATCGATTTCTTTAATATACAAATATTTTTGTTAAAAATTTTTTTAAAAAAATCGTAACCCTAGAGTAATAACCCATCGGTGGCTCGTAATCCTAAGTCTCATAAATTTTGAATATTTGTTCCATAATAACTTAAGGTTCAGGGTAACGAAAAAGGGTAACGAAATCCAATTTTTTTCCTCTTATTTAAACTTGTTTTTTTTTTTTCACATAAATCAATTTTTAACTAAAATCAGATTTCTAAGTTTTACAATTGAATTGATTTTTTTTTTACATAAATAGATTTTTTATACAAATATTTTTTTTCAAACTTTTAGTACAAATCATTTCTTTGTACATAACCATAAAGATTTTTTTCTTCTTTTAACACTATTCCCATTCGAGAATAATTTTCTAAAAGCTCATGTTAAATTACATGTAAATGAGAAAGAAGTATGCTGAAGATCATGACATGTAAATGAGAAAGAAGCATACTGAAGATCATGACATGTAAATGAGAAAGAAGTATACTGAAGATCATGACATATAAATGAGAAAGAAGTATACTGAAGATCATGTTTTTCTTTGCCAACTTCAAGCGTCGATCTAAATCTATAAACTGAGATATTATTTTTTCGAATATTCGCCTATACATGAACGCTTTGTCTTCTCAAGCCTCGGAAAAATAAAAAGATAAAAAATTAAATATTTTCTATTGCCCTCTCTGGTTACATAAAGTGTGAGAACACATTCAATAAAGTATATATTAAAAATAAATTTTTAAAATCTGATCATTTAAACTATGACAACTCAGTAGATATGATTAATTTCCCAAACTCAAAAACTTCCAGACAAAGAGCTTAACTATTCGCACCAAAGCTGTATTCACACCTAAAGATTGATAGTTAACTACAATATCTTACATTAAATATAATTAAGTATAAAAAAAGCAACACCAACATAAGGTATGCATGACCCATATTTTCAAAAATCTAACTAATGCTTAACAGAAACCAATGTTGAGAATGAAGCTGCTAGTTAAAAATTAGAGGAAAAAAATTACTGTTTTGACACTAGCTCAGGTCAACGTACCCTTTTCTTTATAAAAGATGATAAATGACTATTTTTGACAGACGATGCAGCTAAGAACGAAATTGTTAAGTAATCGCTATTTTTTGCTTTTGTCACTTCTTGTTTTTCTCCATGAAAGGTTGCAAGTTTCTCAAGACTATTCATGAATTTACAGATTCTGCCAGACAATATATTGCATCTATACATCTGTAATAAGATGGATGTCATCTATTTCACCCTTAAACTATGATCTAATAATCATTTTAAGATAGGTTATTTTCTCAAGGCTAATAATTTATCCATTCAATCACAAATTAGATTTTTATTTCCCATCACGCATTCTTATGCAGTTTCTTGAATTATGATCTAAAAATTAATAGGGAAATTATTTATAGCCAATTGGGAATAGATTGTTAACTATCTCGTCGGAGATTATAGACTATGTTATAATAATGGACTGAATAACGGCTACTACAAATCATTTTGTAATTACGGTCGCATCTTGAGGCTAATGGTTAAGAAGTTTATTTCAGTTCTTTTATTATTTAAGTTACTGTTGGTTCTCGTTCATATATGATACTTTATTATACACAATTACATATTAGTTATGCCTTTAAGTACATTAATTACTCAAACCACGTCATTCAGTTAGTTTTGTTTCATTATTCAAAGTTACTAGTCTTATGTCATGTAAATTATATGGTTTTAAAAACAGGGAAAAAGGATTTGCTTTTTATTTTTATGTAAAGAACTATTTGACAAGAAAAAAAATATCTAAATATTTAAAGAAAAAAAAACACATTAAAAAATTCATGGTACAGTAAGGTCTTACATTTATGGTCCATGGTTTAATTATTAAAGTATATGGAAAAAAACTACCTTTAATCAACAGTTTTTTTTAAACAGTTAAAAAAAACTATGTTTATAAACATAGTATTTTTTTAAACAGTTAAAAAAAATTACACTGAATTTTTCTAATATTTTATCAACGTTACACAGAAGTTTGGAAATAGTTGTTTCGGCAGTTAATTCTGAACGGTTTTTTAACGCCACAATTGTTTTAGCAGTAAATTTTTTAATTTTTCTTTTTTATTTAACAATGAGAAATTTTTGAACAATCGTTCAAAAAGTAAATTTTTGAAAAAAAATTTTAAAACATCACAGTAAAATGTTTAAAAAATTCTTTCGAAAGTATGTACACATTGAAAAAAAATTTTTCTTAAAAATATAAAATGAAATTCACATAAATGAGAAATACAGTGCACATTTCATAATTATTTCCATCATTTTATTAGTGATTGCAGGAAAGCCGACACTTCATACTTTAGGAAGTGATTATTTTAGAAAGTAATTACTAGAAAGTGATTTTTTTTTTTTTCCAAATATTTTCTGTATTTATAACATTTATTGCTAACATGAAACGTAATTTCAAAGTTGTTGTATTTAATATTATAAATAAAAATATACATAGTATGTATTATTTTATTTATTCGACTGTACTAGTAACCCATAGAGCGTCAAGAACGGATTATGTCTGATCACATATTCTCTTCCCGTAAGTTTGACCGAAGGCGATTCTTGGAAGAAAAAATGCTTTTATTTCATTTTCTAAAAGCTGGAGCAACGCTGAAATGGTTTAAATTCATTGAATTTATTCAGAAACAAGTACCTTTTTTCAGATAACCATTATAACTTTCTTTTGGGGCACATAAGTTTAAGGTTTGGCAAAATATACACAAGATAAAAAAAAAATATATGTATATTTTTTAAGAAATTAAATTTTTAATTTCAATCAAACTATTCTAGAAATGTATTCATTCTGCATAGAGAGAAAAACTTGGGTGAAATTACCGTACTGAAGGGTAAGGACATTTCTGGTTTAAAAAACATAATTCTGGTCAATAAGAACAAAATACACGATAGTTAAACCATTCACTTGGTAAGTATCCCGTTCATATAGTAACGGTTGATCGTAAATGCTGATTTTCAAAATTACAGTTCTTATAACCACATCTAGTGAAAAATACAAAACTGAAAAGTTAATTTAACCGAATAAATGGTTTTTATGCCATGCTCTAAGGTATCATAAATAAATTACCAAATTTTACCACATATAAAAGACCATATTTTGTTGATTTTGCCAAAATCAGTACGAAAGCGTTTTGGAGAAAATTACCAAACATCTTGAAGTTCTCATAGAGCAAGAAACACGGTAAATTTTACCGTATTTTGGTAGTTTTTACCATATTTAATATCTTTAATGTCCCTCTCTTTAGAAATCTCTTATTTTTAATTTCTAAATTAAGTATTTTGTAATGGAATGGAATGTCTGTTACTCGAAAATCCTACTTTTTATTACACAAAAGAAATCCTAAAAATAAATTTAAATACAAAGTACTTCAACGATAGGAATAAGAACAAAACATTCATAGATAAATGATTGTGATATATATATTTGAGTATAGCAATATGAAAATTCTTGAAGGCTTTCGGAAGATTGTTACTAATGACACTTAAAGATACTAATATTAAAATATTATGAACACGTCGAATCAATATGAAGAACTAATTTTGACTACTGTTGTGTGTTATAACATACTTAAAATGAATTAATTCCTGTCATTCACTTCATTTTCATTAGCTGAACAATCTTACCAAAAAATTATATCTAAGGTCTAATCAGGTCGAGTATCGATTTGGGAATGAAGTCGAATCACAAAATTATTTATACGAAATTCAGAACCATGAAATAATAGCTGAAAAAATGGAGCAAGCTTAGAAAATAACCGTAAAAGGATTTGAAAAAGGGTAAGTTATCTTACGGTAAGCAAAACTGAACGACAAAAGCTAGGATTTAAAGTAACGGTTTAAATCCCTTTTTAATAGACAGAGAAAAATAGTGTTATGAACAAAAGTTTTAAACCGTTATATATGGAAAAAGTTCGTAAAAAAGAATAATTTTTTTTTACATTCAATACTTCGAATATTGTACACGAGCAACAAAACCAATTGCTTTTAATTTAAAAATGCACAATCAAATCCAAATTTAATATTTGGATAATATTTAAATAATTTTCATCAATTTATTATTTTTGAATTAAAAACACCTTGAATTCATAAAACAAATTAGGTCTCACTATTATTTGTTAAAAAAAATTATACAATTTCATAATCGCATTCAAAAATACTATACTGCAAAAGGGACAAAATGTCATCTGCAATAAAATATTTAATTCCTCAACTCACTATCTTCAGTGCTCAAATTGAGATTTCCTAGGAAAAAAAACACTTAGATTAAGTTGAAAACAATTCAAGAGTTTACATTGAATAAGTTTTTAAAATCCGCTGAGTTTTAATTGAAATCATAGCAATAACCGGAAGAGGGAGAAACAAAAAAGTGAAAAGCAATTAAAATAGTAACTTGGGGATAATTACAAGCACGATTCAAAGATGAAAAGACTTGATGAAGGAAAAAATGAACATTCGGAAGAACCTCTTCAGCACACAATAATTGCTTTGCAACTTCTATTCTAGAACATATAATAAAAAAAATAATAAAAAAAAGAGTGATAATTTTTTTTGGATGAAAACGTTTCTCGTGACCTGGTCAAACCCTAAAGTATTGCTAAAGTACCATTTTTTTTTTTTACGCAACTTGAAGTTGTAAAAAAACATTCAATTTATCTCTAAGTCCTTTTTTCTGTTTTAAGGTGTTGTAAGGAAAAGTTTAATTTACTTCGGTGTAGAAAAAATGATAAAAAAATGTATAAAAAAGTAAATTTTTCATCGCTTTGGATTTTGTTGAGAGAATTGAAAAGAAAGTACATTTTAGAACACAGAGTAAAATTATTGTTGGAAAAAAAGAAAAACCTTCTTAAATGTTTTTAAAAAAATTATAATTAAACATAATAAATATTACTTCAGATTTTAGCAATGTGACTTTAGAATTTAGAGATTCCTGGTACTAAACGTAATCAAGCAATTTAATTAATTTTAAATGCAGTTATTAAATTATTTAAGTAATTATCTGTAAATTTTAATTGAAATTTAATAACTTTAATTATTAATAAAAATATTAAGTAATATAACATTTAATCTAGCTGTAATTTTAGTTTTAACTTTAAATTAAATATTTACATTGTTTTTAAAATCAGCGTTTCATCAGAAATATAAAGCGTATTTATAAGTAAATTTCAAATTCAACAACACCGCTGAGCATTCTACGTATCTTGTTCTGAATGATTTCTACCTGTTCTTGTACCTTATAACTTTTAATACACTTACTAATAGACGAAGATGTCCAGACAGCTCTGTCCCGCCCATACCTTTCTGGACAGCAAAAACTTATTCTACGGTGTATACGGTATTCTACGGTTATAAATGTTATAGTTCCATTGGTTTTGATGTTAAAAAATAGTTAAAATATTGCAGTATATAATGTCGTGATTCTCTCCAGATAATTATGTTTTGTTTCTTTTCATGGGACGAAGAAAACTAACTTTTCGGATGATATGCGAATTAATAAAGTAAAATAATTTCTACAGACTTAGTTGCTTTGGTGCAATGCCGTTCGCTTTAACATTCCTACAATTTTGGGCGCAACTCAAAAGGTAAAGTAACTCCTGAGTCAATTATCCAATTTTGACTTTTTCGGTGAAACTAAGTTGGGGCTTAAAAATTTTCCAAAATATTTCCGGATTGGAACCCCGGACAGAAGTAATGACCAGAAGCAATCTCAGCATCACCAGGACCTGAAATTAATTGAGGCTTATTGACCAACAATGAAATAAGTAGTGGTCATTTGGACCTGCCAATCAGTAAAGTAATGGTGTGATAATTTGGTTTTTCAATTTTTGCTTCGATGTTTTTCGGTCTTCGTTACTGTCACAAAAATTTTAGTTGATGTTTCTTCATCATTATTAGGGATGATACATATTCTCTGTAATATTTTTTATTTTAAAATTTATTTTAATAGCTTTTTTACTTTTAATATTCAATAAGACACCTCACTTGCGGCAAATATGTAACATTAATTATAACACTATAAAAAAAATTTTATTAACAAAAGTGAAGCATTCTCGCAACAGTCTGTTGAGTCGAGGGGATCTTGGAGGTTAAGGTTACATAATTTCGTGACCAGCGACATGATTGTGACACTGTGCAAAGGCGGTCTTTACTTCTTTGACAAGCTAGTACCCATTGATCTAAAACTGGCCAATGGGTATCGAACCCCAGTTCTTCACAATAACATTTCAGTGTCTTAACTACTAAGCCATCACGACTCATTTTGATTTATATGAATAATCTTCATTTTTTTTAATATGTTGAAGAAAATTTAAATATTATTGTGTGGGTTTAGTTTTTTTTCTTAAAAAAATTTTTGTACTTCTCTTAAAATTCTATAAGAGGCATATCAATGGCGAGTGAAAATATCCAAGAAAATAAGGAATGATTGGTTCTTTGGACAATAAGGACTTAATTATCTAATCCTTTCCATTTTTTTACAATGAACGACAATGATTAAAAATAATTATAAGAAAATCCTGTGGAAACTCTTTAAGCACTTAAGCATATCAATCAAAATTGGAAAGTTTTAAGCGAATAGGAATAAGACCATAAGCAAGTTTAAAGTGAATACACTTTCTCCATATATGGTGATGAGATTTCAACCCTGCAAAAGGTATTCATGCCAGAAAATACATTCCATAAAAGCCTAGAAATTTGCTTAAAAAAGTCATAACTGTTTAAGCCACCTATTTATTGTTCTCTTTTGAGTTTTATCTCAAGTCCTATCTATTTATTCTGATTTTTCAACAAAAATAAATTTTGCCATATGAATGACGCCAACGTTTCGTTGTGGAACTTATACGATAGGAATTTGCATAACAATGGCATATATCGACTTTTGTTGAAAAATCTAGAGATTTCCGTTTTCGCCAAGGATAATTTTCTAGTACAGTATTTTGTTTTCTTGGCGCCCAAGTGTTTCCTCTTGATCATTTCTTTGTCAAAAATTTTACGAGGCGTTAAATTTGCAAATGAATAGAAACCTTTTAAATACGCTTGTCTTTAATTTTATTCCTAAAAACACACATTTAAATGCAGAAAAAATAAAGTTAGTATTTTCAAGGTGCTTTTTTTACTTTGCATATCTTTAAATTATCTAGGTAGCATAAAGAAAATTCCTAAGCTATTTTTTTGCTTTTTCATAAATACAATAAGAATACATAACCTAGTTTTAACACCGAAAATATTTGAAATTTATTAATTTTAAAGATCTAAAATAAATATCTGAAAAATTTCATTGTTTTGATGTAAGTATCAGGAAAAAGAGAAAATTGTTTTGACTACGATAATTAAATCTAAAATCTTCCGCAAAATTTTGTTTAAGATTTGAATTCAGTATTTAAACTGTTATCAAATTTCTACTTTTGGAGCACTAAACTTGTCACAAACAAAATATCCAATGATTTAAAATTATTAAGAGCATAAGTTTCTTAGAACTTTCTTTTCAAAAAGAATATTAAATGTAAATTGTCCAGTTCCCTAAAAAATTAGCACAATGAATATGCATCCATCCATCCATAAAAAGCTCGCCAAAACTGATTTTATAAATTACTCTGTAATAATCATATCTGAAAAAAAAGTGTTTAAACATTTTGCTCATAGAAGTTTTTGAGCAGGTTGACAACATGCTGAACTTTTGACGAATTCAACAGATTCTTCTTAGTCACTACAGTCGGTTACCGGCCAAGGCAGTCTCAGTTAGTTTATTCCATCTAGATCTATTTGGTGCTTTATTTCTCCATCCGTTAACTATTAAGTCCTTTATCCACTTCTCTGCTCTCTCTAACCATCTTGTTCTAGATCTTCCTCTTTTCCTTTTTCCCTCTGGCGTTTGGAAGGTTATTTTTTTAAACAGGATTTTCATTTCTATATCGAAATAAATGTCCCAGTCATTTTGTTTGAGAAACCTTGATCACTTTTACTACGTTAGGTTCTTTGTATTTTGATTGTATTTCATGGTTGTAATGAATTCCCTAGGTTCTGTTTTCTCTTATTGCACAAAAATTTTTTAATACATTTTTTTTTTTTTCGAAATTCATACGTTTCTCTACGTCTGCTTTGATAATTGCCCAGCATTCGCTGCCATATAAAACTATTCGTCTCACTAGTGTCTCTATTTTCGTTTCAAAACTTATGTATTTAGATTTGAATGAATTCAACAGATATTAAACTTAAATAAGATAATAGGTGGGGTAAATCTGAGTTATAAAAATTTTAATTCTTGCATACAACTATTCCTTTTAGAAATTAATAATTAAGAAATAATCTTACCACAATACCCATTTCACCATATACATGGTATAAAAATTATAATTAGAAAACACAATTAATGGTTCTCACTGCCCTGGTTTAAACTTTACTGATGAAAATTTCCTCACTGAAAGCATTCTTCTTTTTATGCAAATTATATTAGAGGTATTTTAAGAGATTCTTTACTTTTTCCTCACCTTAAGCAAATGGAAATTTGAAACATTTCGAAACGTATTTAAATGAACCTGATTATTATCGTCACTTATTTTAATATCATTAATCATAGGCTTAGAATCACACATTTAAGTCATTTTCTCTGTTTGATCGATGAGTTTTTGGTCCATCCATTCAATCCATCGCTTTTACCGGCTATATTAATGGCATTCCGAAAAATAGAAATCTTCGAGTTTTTCCGGAAAAAGCGGTTGATACAGCGGAATTCAAACATTAATTCTCTTTCGCTTGCTTGCGCTGGAACGGGAAAATAAATTGTTCTATGTCATCTCAATCTGAAAAATTCCCACAGTTTAGTTGCCACCCGCTGTTCGGTAGAACTTCGCAACTTTAAATGAAAAGAGCAGACGATTATTAAGAAAACCACGAGTGGCAACATCTGGAGGAAGGACTGGATTGGTTTCTAAGCTATGTTTTAGATATTTTATTAAGAAAAAGAGTCTGGAAGTTTGGGACTTCTTTAGAATTCAAATCTTATGTAAATCTTTGTTTTAAGGGAAAATATAGATTTTCTTTCCAGATTGCGGAATTAAATGGGAAAAACTATCATTGAGATAAATATGCGTTTTAAAATTAGAAATTGTAGTTCAATTTAAAAAAAAAAAAATTTTAAAATAAACTTAAAGTGGTACATTAATTTTTATGTAACTTGTTCTAAAAACATAAATTTAATTTAAACAGAAATTTGGCAAATTCATTAAGTTTGAAACTAATATATGCCCAAGAGTCTGGTAATAAATATGCTTACTAATCACTCAAAACAACTTGAGTAATCGAATTTTTTGACTTTTCTTAAAGAAAATTTGTTATAAAAATATTTATTTCGACTTATTTTTAGCGACCAACATCAGATACAGTTGCAAGCATAAACAGTTTTGCTTATTTACATTGAATCGTGCACCTTAAGAATAAGAAGAAAAAATATCAGAAGAGGGGCATAACTGTGCGGATTTTTTTTATCGAATTCTAATTGAAAATAAGGAGAGAGAAAAAAGAACACCTGATAACTTTGGATCTTTACATAATAGTCAGTTTTTGGTGTTAAAAAGATCATGGTGTTTGATGTTCCACAATTTTCAACAACAACAAACTATTAACAACAAATTGTAGTTGATATAATTCTTTATGGTACGAAAATATTTCTTTTGATGAACTTTCAACTGATTTATAAAAGATTTGGTTGAACCAACTTTTATATGGATTTAGATCAAATTCACACTAACTTAATTTTTTGTCATAAATTAATAAGATAATAAAAATTTAAGAAAATTTGCTGTTTCGGTCATTTTTCATACATGAAGATTTTGGTTAAACAATTTTTTTTTTTTTTTTAATTTTCTGCTAGATTTATCTACAGCTAATTTTCTGTTGTAAATAAATTTAATGGCAATAGAATTTAAAAATAAAAGTCATTTTCACTATCCATTAATACAGCTATTAGTTGAACACAGCTAGTTATAACATTTAGCTCTTTTATAACACAGCTCTAATAAAACAGCTTTTCATAACACAGGTCTTTAAATATAGATCTTTAACTGATATAGATTAACTTAATGACAGTAGAACTTAAAGAAAAAGAGTAACCTTCAATATTCAAAAAGAGGCGTTTGGTGAAGAAGAAAAAAAACCTCATTAGCTTCATATCAAATTAAAATACACTCAATTTTCTGATATGTCTCATTACTCATCGATAAAGCTTTTCATTTATAAATTTTCTATTTGGCTTCCTTATGTAAAGCTCAAATACACCTAATTTTCCGATATAAATGAACTTGATGACAATAGAATTTAGAGAGGGAAAAAAAAAAAAAAGTCTTTTGGAAAAATGAGACAACAACATGGGTTCTGTTTTCCTCAACCTATGCAAACTGTCTGGCCCACATCAAAGTGACATCCCATAAAACAGATGACTTCACGAGTATTTTTTTTCTTCTTATGTTTATTTCCTTCTTGCTATGATCTCACCGTTAGAACAAAATTAGTCATTCCTGTAACCCAATGCAAAGAGTAAAGAAAAAAGTTCTTTAACAAGATGAAAGATCTTGAGAGAGGGAGAAAAAATGGCGGCTGGGAGTTGGTTAGATCGAAAGACAACTTTCAATACCACCCACACACAATATTCTTTAACTCAGTGGGTCTTCGGCAATTATGTAAACTAAATTGAAGGCTGCACAGTCTTAAAAAAGATCAAAAGCGTGGGAAGTGGCATTCGTTCTTAAGATGCTTCCATTAGCTTACCGCCGATGTGCTGTTTCATCTGCTTTCAATAAAGTGACAATTAATTGAAATCTAGGGTGGTTCAGTGGCAGTTCGCCCAGTGCAATGATCTCATAACTCCATTTTTAAACCTATTTTATAAGCGTTTGTGGTCTTGAGGCTCTATTCGTAAGCTGAAACTGTTGCAAAAAGCTCAGTAGATTTTTATTTACATCAGATCGTAAATGCTTTTGCTTAAGGATAAATTAAGCTAAGTATGGTATTCTTATGATTAAACAGTATTATAATGGGGAAATTTTATTTGGAATGCTAATTTTGTTACAATATTGTAGTGCAACGTAAACGCTGCTATACATCACCATTAAAACTAGCACATGTTCAAGACGCGACGTATTGTGGATTAGAACCAATTACAATAGTTCTTGAAACTGACGATTAGGAATATTCATATTAAAGGTAAAATTTTATTTTATTTCGTGATCGGCATTGAACACATGTGACCCGATTCTGACTTTACGACTATTAATAACAATCACCGAAATCTTGTAATTTTGAACCCAAACCAGAAGACAAGAAGACTCCTGGACTTAGTATTTTAACAAAATGATTCTAAGCCGCATTTGCATTACATAAAGAGGAGAATCTCGTAAACATCCCATGGTTAGCCAGACGGCAAGGGGATTCTAACCCATGATCCGTCTGCCATTGAGGATATTTTCGGCCAGCACTGTACTCCGTTTGAACCGGGAGCAGAATTTATATCGATCAGCCAACGCTGGCATTCAAACCTGGGTTACCTCATTAGGAGGGGAAAGCTTTATCAGCTGAGCTACCACTGCTCTAAAGTAGAATTAGAGTACTCCGATTCTTGTATAATAACGCGGATTACAAATTAAACAATTGATATAGAAGATTCTCCGCAATAACCATTTGTCGGCCTGGGAGATCATGGTGGGCGGCTTTTATGTTCTTATGAATCTGGGCTCATCGTTCTGAATCTGAGTGGACTTCAAGCAGTCTCCAGTGATAGAGCTCCGGACCCACACAATGTATATATAAAGTCACTGTCTATCTACTTAACTCGAATTTCGTGACTAATTGAAAATTCATTAACTGCATTTAAAAAACATTGGATTTTTATTTTTTTTTTTAAATTTAATTCAAATATTTAGCCAGTTGCTAACCAATTTAACTTTAATTGAAAATACATTTTCAATTCAAAATAATTTTCTACGAAAATTCATGGACACATAACAAATGGCCAGAAATTACTTCTTCCAGTATATACCGAAATTTTTTTTTTTCTTCTTGTTTTTCCGAAAGTATCCCCTTTGAATGAAAAATAGGCTATATTTATTTCAATACATGCCTTAAAAACTTTACCTTGAATTCTTGTTAAATCCATAGTCTTGAATATTTCACTGAAAAATACCGTTGTTGCCAGATACTAATCTGTAAATGGAACCAGATCTCCACTCAGTTTTTATGACAAAACAAACTCTGCTACACGTGAGTTCTTTTACGAGTCACGTGCTCCTTTTCAGCCGGCAAAGAAGAAAAAAAAAATCCAAGATGGCGGCTCCCGTGAAACTCACGCGAGAAATTACGTAACACCCAAAAAAGATACAACCAAGAGGAAGCTTTATGGAAAACAACAAGAATGAAAAGAAGGGGGGAAAAAACTCTTTTTCGTCTTTTTTATCTTCCTTTTTGTCTTAAACCCTCCAGAAATAGCGGCTCCTTCAAGAAGAAGGCTAAATGGGTGAGGAAGATAATCGTCAACTTTACCTAAGTGTTGAGACAGAAGAGGCAACTGTCAGTCCGACAGGCCTTTGACGCGTCAAGTGGATACAATACAAATAGTCGGTGCAGTCGGAATCTAAACCGTTAATGGAATTTTTGAGATCCTCAAACATTTCAGAGGAACAATCAAAACATATGAGGGTTTATGAAATTCTCAGATTCTGGAGTTGCATGTTTTCTTTACAAGAGAAAAAGAGTTCTTTACTTTCGATGAATAAATAGTAACAGGAGTTGTTGCTGTTATGGATAACGTTGCCTTGGATATATAGCAGGAAAATAAATAGTGAAATGTATTATTTACTGTCAAACTACCCTTCTTGAATTCCTTTCTTTTTAAAGCTCATGTATAGAAGTATTTTCACTGATATTTGTCTAGTTTGGGGACGAAGAAAAGGAAATAACAACTCCCAATGCGTTTTTCCCTTTAACCAGTAAAAATTTGCAAATTACTGTAAAATAAATTCTGAAGATTCTATTCTTATATTTACGCAATTTAGAAAAAATATTAATTTCAATCTACCAATTTAAGGAACTTAACCTAAATAAATTAAATAAAATCAATGGTTTTTTCATAACTATCGTTGAACAGACGACCCAATTTTATGGGTTTACGACTGCTAAAGTTCAACTCTGTAGCCTTGTAATTTTGAACCCAATCCAGAAGACAAGGGAACTTCTGGATCGAGTATTGGGCGAAATTTACCTTCGTGGAGAACTGCTTGGTGGAGCTAACCCGCATTTACGTTACATGGAGAGGAAGACTACGAGAACTTCCCGCGGTTACACTGACTATAAGGGGACTCTAACCCATGATCCGTCTACCACTGAGGATATTTCACGTCAGCACTGTGGTCGGTACAAGCCGGATGCGGAATTTGTATCAACTGGGATTCGAACCCTGTTCGCCTCATTGGAGGGGCGAACGCTCTATGCTCTGAGCCATCATGGCTCAAAATCAATGATTTAATAATATGAATATTATGATCAAAATAAAAAAAATCCAGCATTCCGTAGAATGCCTATTCATTGTAGAGAATGCCAAAAATCAATCGGCAAGGTAATAAATTATTATTTCTCAAATAAGCCGAGGCATTTTTTTATGGGAAGAATAATGATAAACCGGAAATGTAGGAAGCAATGTTTCCCACATTGTCTAAGCATTTGATAGACTGACCATGAAAAACATACGAGCATTTTATACAATAACTAGGCAATGTATATATTGATAATCGTATTTCATACTTTTCCTAAAAATGGCAAGCATTGTAACTTGTGACATTTCACAAAATGAAGGTAGCATATAGATAGCCATTTAAATTAATCTTTAACAAGCTGCAGAACGTATCAGTAAGGAAAAAGAAAAAAAAAAGGACGGCATTTAAATGAATTAGACTAATTCTTTTAGCTGTGAACTATTTTCATCCTTTAGCAAGAGACATTTGCAAAGAGAGCAAAATAAATAAAAGAACTCTTTAATAACTTTTGATCTAATCGTTCGATTTCAAACACTATCCATGCACATGCAATCTCAATAGTTCTATAGGGTTGAATTGAAATACGCTAATAAATTTGTGCAGACGATATTTTAAGTTAAAATTATGAAATTAGACACAAAAGCATACTTTCTCATGCATGAAGATACATTTAGAAAGTGAACATGGATGAGAATTTTTAGGGGATATTCATAAACACAGACCCTTCATTCGGGTAAGAAAAGTTTTTAAAAAAAATCAAAACTAACCCGTTCAGACATAAGCACTAGTAAACCTAAAAAACTTAAGCTGCTCATTCTTAAAAGAAATTATGAAGTTGCGCAATGTTTTGTTTCCAAGCATGCTTGGTACTCATTTTATCCACCCACTGAAGGGATGAAAGACTGGGTCAACCTTGCCCAGCCCGAGGATCCAACCAAGAAGCTGTGGCTTGACCGCACGAACGCTACCACTCAGTCACCGGGCGCCATTAAAAAAAAAAGAGAAAGATAATTATATATTACATGAAAAAGTTAAAAATCTATTATTACAGTTTTCTTGATTTCAGTTATGGCTGCAAAAACTGATACGAGAAGTGTTATGAATTATAGCCATTAACATTTTGGGAAACAGAAACTGAATATTATGAATTTAAATTATTGGGATTGTAGTGTAAACCAATCTTTAGGCAAATAATAATAATAAATTCATTCGAAATATCCTAAGAACAAGGTCAGTTACTTAGAATAAAATCAACGATTAAATGATCATTAAGAAAGAAAATCTAGCTCAAGAACATGGAGAAGATATAGAAGAACTCTAATTTAAAATTAATTCTTCTAAACAAGGCGAACATAAAAAAAAAATAATAATTGCGGTTCATTTTACACTGCGTTCGAAAATTTTAAGAAAAAAAATTCTTTAAAAGAAATATAACCGTTAATTACGGCTATAACATGGCTTTAAAAGTCTACTTGATGGTCATTACTTAAAAAAGAAAACCAAACTCGGTTGTTAAGAAGTTACTTTAGTAAGTTTTCTTCACAGAATGAATTGTCCGCGTTACCTCTTTTTCGTCTGGTTGATCTGGTAGTTGAGGCTAAAGAGTTGGGCGTTTATCTTTCATGAAAAGAAATGGGAGAAGGTTATAAATCACGCCAAGTGGTAATTATGTAAAAGATGTTAAATTTGAAACGGAGATTTGTTTAGAAGTTTAACATGTATTAAAGATGAGAAGGCATGAATTATGGATGCGTTCTCTTGAATATTTATATAACAGTTTGGAAGTAAACATAATATTGTCTAAGAGTTTACCAGGGCCACCTAATTAGATATTTTTTTACTAAAAAAGCAAATTCAAAAAGAAAGATGTTGATAAATTATAAAATTATATTGTGCAAGCTTTGTTCTTAATACCCGGATACACGAAATTTTCATTACAGTGTTTTAGATTCAAAGAAAAGTTTTTCATTAAAAAAACCTGCAAAGCTCAAACAAAATAGTTAAAAATGCTTATAGTTAAATAAACTGTTATAAACTTTTGAGCATATTGAATCACAATACCATTTAATTTCTTTCAACCTTAGTATTGAGATAAGTTGAACCATATTATCGGATTCTTAAACTCTGTCACAATAGTTAAACTTCAACGAAAACATGATTTGCAACACCTTATTAAAGTTGCAGTGAATTCGTATCGTATTATGGATTAAAATACCGACATTATGATTCTAAGTTAAATTAATTTTTCTATGAATGTAGTACGAAAATGGTTACCTGCATTTTTTTAATATTTTATTTGTGGTTTATTTACCTTCATAATACTCCTGCAACGATATAACAACCCTATCTTTGGTAAGAAATTTCGATATTTACATTTTACAAAACATTTATTATAAATAACTATTCTTTTATACTATTTTTAATCTATATCCTATCAACAAAAAATATTCATTTTATAGTTATTTTAGCTAAATAGCAAAGCACTTACATAAATAACCATTTTTCCAATTGTGCAAACATATTTCTTCGTAGCATAAATATAAAGAATTTTTTCTACAATTTTTCGAAACAGTTCCAAATCAATGGCGTTTGCACTTACAAAATAAAATGCTTTGTGTTTCTCACATGTTAACACTTGATCTTTAACTTATTGAATTTGCGTTGACACTTAACTTCACTCTTTTTTTTATTCTTTAAAAACACAAAAAAATTATCATTAAAATGTTACTTGATACAGATCATAAAAGAGTAATTACTAACAAACAGACAAAAAAAAATTTCTTTGATGTTACAAGTATCCGGAACTTGCTATTAAGTGCAATATTAAGTGCTTCAGAAATAAATGCGTAGAATAGGTTAATAGGCTAATGCTACTGAATAAAAACTTTTTACATAAAAAATAAAAACATCTTAAACAGAAGTATAATACAGACGTTTTTCCTTCATAAAGTCATTCTAACAGAATTACAGATAAATCAATTACGTGCATATGAAAATATATTTAAAATTATTTTTATGATGAGAAGCATTTAATTTAGATACTTTATTTGCCGTATGGCTGCTTCCTGGCAAAACTTACTACTTTTCACTCACTTAATTCCATTTTTTTTTACAGAATTTACTAATTTCCTTTTTTATTCTTTAATTTCGGTTTGCTTTGTTTTCCTTCTTCAATCTAAGAGATTTCCAGTACCACATTCCAATATTCTAACTTGTTTATCTGCAACACATTCCAGACCATTCAACCCTATTGGTTTCTTACAACACTTTTCAATATACAAAGGAATCTAAATGATTTTTTTCAGAACATTCCAGCCCTATTCAATCAAATGAATTTCCTGCAACACATTTCAGTTTCATTCACATTATTTAATTTTCTACAACACTTTCCAGTCCATTCACATTAGTTGATTACATGCAACGCATTCCAATAATCTAATTGGTTTATCCGTAGCAAATTCCAAAGCATTCAACCCAATTGGTTTCCTATAACATTTTTCAATATACAAAGTAATATTTTTTTTCCAGCACATCTCAGTCCTATTCAATCAAATTGATTTCTTGCTATACATTTCAGTTCCATTCACATTATTTGACTTCCCATAACATATTCCAGTCCCATTTACATTAGTTCATTATCTGCAACGCATTTCAATAATCTAATTGGTTCAACTGCGGCAAATTCCAGAGCATTCAACCCAATTGGTTACCTCCAACACATTTCAATACTAATCAATCTGTTTTCTGCAGCACATTCTAGTCCCATTCACATTGATTGATTTCCTGCAAAGCATTCCAGTTCCATCAAATCTACTTGATTTTCTGCTAGGAAAATCAGTTCTCTCCTTATATTATCCAAAAGAAAGAAAATTAAGTTTAAAAAGAAATCGCCAAAATATTAGCTTTTAAACAGTAATCGTTTGTAAGTTTTCATGTAAGCCAGAAAATGGTGGTAAATGACTCATTTCGAAATAAATGCAATATAAATTATTATTTTTTAATAAAATTGATATAAAAGTTTCATTTACTGTATTAAAATGCATAAAAAAAATTGATTTGAGAAAAATTGAAAGAATTAATAATTTCACTATAAGAAGCAACGATATTTTCCAGGGCTCAAAAAACTCAGAAATTTTACCCGTCCCCGAGGACGGCTCGTCCAACAATGTAGCCGTCCTCCTTTGAAACTAACCCGTAGCTTCTAAATAAATAAAAATATAATTTTCTCTTATTTATTACAAACATTTATATAAATTGCACAGTGAATTAGTTGTTACTAGGATTACATTATACAGTAATAAAAGAAATTCTAGGTTACTAATAGTAGCCTAGAATTGAATGTGAATTAGTTGTTACTAGGATTACAAATACTAGGATTACATTATACAGTAATAAAAGAAATTATAGGTTACTAATAGTAGCCTAGTATTTCTTTTATGAAATAATTTAGACTCTTGTAAGATAACAAAAATTGAAAATGTATCACAAACATTAACGGAAAAATGGCCGTCCGCGCTGACGTCGGATTCGAGAAATTCGTTGTCCGCGGGGAATTTTTGACCGCCGAGGACGGACGGAGGGGCGGTTTTTCGAGCCCTGATATTTTCTGCACTTTGGGATTTACTAATTTCTGAGAAGTTAAGAAGCTAAAAAAAAAAAAAAAAAAAATTAAGTTTAAAAAATATTGAAAAATGAGAAAAAAAATACATTTGTAATTGCACCTAAATAAAAGTATACCGCAGAATTTTAAAATTGTTCTCAATTCTTTCAAAAATTGGTCACTAACGAAATTTAGAGCGAATGTTTTTTTAAATGATTTCAAAAATATTTGTTTTCTTAATCAAAAAATGTTTAATTTTTTTAAAAAGATTTTCTTAGTTTAAAAGCTTTGTACTCTAAATAATAAGTTATAAAAATAAGTTCATTTATAATATTTATTAATTTTAGAAAAATAAAAAGTCGAAGATTTCTCCGGAAAGATTTATTGACGAAAAAAAATTTTTTTCGAAATACAAATGTCATTTTTTTTCTTTCTTAAAAATCCTTTTATCTTTACCGTAAAATAGGTGTATCGCACAAGATTCTTACGAGTTAAATGGTACTATTAAGAAATAAGTGCAGAAGATACAATCATTTTGTTAAATGATTGCTTAACTTTCTTAAGATTCGACGGCAGATACAAAAGCGAAGATAAAACCATCAAAAAGGATATGAAGGCCATTAAGTGATAGGTGTAGCACTGACTCTACAATGACACATTACTCATCTGTAATTAACAGTTACAGTTACAGTCAAAAGGCCGAAACTGTTCTAAAAAGAATGTTAAGTACATCTTAACGCTAAAGTGAGGTGGAGTTCAAAAACTAGGATTCAAGAGAAGTTAATGGTATGATTAAGGAATAGAAAAAAAGGAAGGGGGAAAAAACCACTAGTATTGTTGTCTATCTCTCGTCTGCGGATTTAAAGGCTGAGCCAAGAAATTTTTTTTTCTTGGGATGAGCCAGGAAAAAAAACCTGCGCTTTCTTTCCTTCACAAATATTTTTATTTCTTGGTGTTTCATTTGGAAAAAAAAAAGAATAATGATTCAGTAAGTAAGAGGAAGTTCCACAACGTACATAATATTGCCGTAAACGTAAAAAATTACATTACTTTTGAAGTAAGAATATCCTCTTTTAAGAACAATGTTTAGAATAAATTATTCAAAAATAGTAAATTTTGTAATAAATTCCTAAATTTTTATTTGAATTTTTTCGTTTTGGTTTAAAATATGTTACACCTAGAGTCTTTAACGTTTTTCATTTTTAAATCAACTATACAAATAGTGAATTTTGGAATCGTTTCGTGAATTCTTAGTTTAACTATTTGCCGTATAGAAAAATTCGTTACAAAATGACTTTTTTAGTCGAAAATTGTAGAACAGCAATCAATATCTTGCGAATTGTAAAAAATATGAAAAATAGCATTCAGTTTTCTTTTAATGCGGTAACAAAAATAAAATCTAGAGAAATTTTAAAATTACCTTATTTTTTTAATTAAGAGTACCCTTTTTAGGGTAATAAAGAACAGTTTTTGAACAAAAAGTTCCAAAATAGTAAATTTTTAAGTAGATTTTTAAGTTTTTACTTTAGTTTCTTTCGTTTTTGTTTAAAATATACACCAAGACTTTTTAATATTTACAATTTTTAAAGCGATAATTCAAAGAGTGAATTTTAAAATAATTTCCTGAATTTTAAGTTTAACTTTTTGGTTTTTGGAATAATTCGTAACAAGACACTTTTGGAAATATAAATTATAGTGAAGCAATCAATATCTTGCTAATTGTGTAGAATTTAATAAGTAATTTTCAATTTTTAAAAAAAAATCATACATGTAACAACAATCTCATTAAATTTCACACCGTTTACATCTGAAAACATTTTTTAAATTACTTTTTAAATAAGAATAGAATTTTTAGAACAATGAAGATAGTCTGAACAAACTATTTTTATAGTAATTTTTGGAATAGATTCCTAAAACCTTAATTCATTTTTTTTTTTAATCAAAAAATGTTACACCAAGATTCTTTTTTGTTAATCATATATAGAACAACGTTAAAAATAGCAAAGTTTACTATCGTTTTCCGAATTCCAATTCTAACTTTTTTATTTAGGAAAACATATGACACTTTTTGAGTTATAAACCAATCTCATGCGAATAGTGTAAAATTTAAAATATAATTTTCGATTTTCTTATAAAACTCATGAATATAAAAACGGTCCTATAAAATTTCACATCATTTACATCTGGAACTTTTCTTGAAGGAATGGATTGTATCAAATATACAATCAGACGATCAGTACCGTAATCTTAAAAGAATTCCATAGATCTTTGACACAATCTCTTTCACAAGATTAAAGATCTTGAAGGAAAAAAAATTACGACTGCTCACTTCAATTCACCTAAGCTTGTATTCATAGATGATAAAAATACTTTTTTGGGGCAAATACTTTATGATCATAAAAGAGACCAGGGGGTACCAAAAGGAGATACAAAACGATAAAAATGTACTTTTCAAAACATAGAACTTTTCTTAAGAAGCATTAAACGTAGAAAAATGTTTCGTCTAAGATCAGACTTAGTAGGAATTGGTGGTTTTGTAGATTTCGAAAGGGACGTAGTGAACAATTCTTTGGAACAAATTGTGACTCAATTTCGAACATTTCTGAGGGATTAGGTGAAAGAAAGTTATGATATAGGTAAAGACTACTTTTAAAGGTTAAGTTTTTAGTATATTTTTTCCCATACAAAATGTTTTTTCTGTATTTTAAAGTCTTTTTGAAACATCTGTTATTTATTCTGAAACAGAATTAAAGAAATTCAAATCATATTTCAAAGTTTAAGTTTACCGTTTGAAATAATTTTTATTATTTGCTACAAGGTAAAGCTTTGGAAATTCATTTATGGTATTTGTCATTTATATTCGTGTCATTTTTTTTAATGCAAATATTTTTTAGTTATCCTTATTTCTACTTTCAAAAATTAAATTAGCGGCAACCATTTTTTTCATTCTTTCATTTAATTTTAGTTTATGTTATTTATTATTTACAGAGGAATACAAATTTTCTGGAAAATAAAATCGAAATAGTTAAATTAATCAGACGGTAAATTTTTTTTAAAAAATGCTTATATCAAATGCAGATCTTAAATTAGATGCTTTACTTTGACATAGTTATAGAAATCCGTATACAAAGTTCCAGACCAAGTCAGAGACATAGGTATACTCAGAAAGAACGTTTTACCTATTTAATAAACCTCTATCATGCCAACTGCTCCGGATTCCACAAAATATTTTGAAGAATGGTAGAGAACTATAAAATATAATTTGCAAGTTTTCCGTTGAATTTGCAACTTTTTAAAAGGCTCAACACAGCTTAACTTTGACAAAGTGGTGCATCATGCAAGCTTTTGAATTATTTAGAAGTAGTGGTTATGAGTCAAAACCCTGTAATTCGAATTGGCTAAACCAAGAACCTCCTTCCCTGTGAGTTGTTTTTTTTTTTTTTTTTTTTTTTTTTGAATTTTTGACCCAAACAGAGCAATTTTGTATTGCTGAAAACTAATATACGTTCTATTCTAAATTCAGAAATGCAAAATATTTTTGTCAGCAACCAATTTTTCGCTTGACCCCATTAGTGGTGAAATGCGTTATGTCCCGTCCACAGATCTCCAGTTTTCCCTGTAATGTGTTTAAGCTGTATCTTAAAAAAAATTCACTGTGATAATATTTTTATAAACTCTATTGCGCATTAAGGTGTTTAAAATAAATATCAGCATAAAACAGTCATTAAAATTAGGTAAATATTATTTTGGAAAATAATTTCCCAACCATACCGAAATAATTTTTCATCATAACTATTTTGATATGCTAGGGTAACCCTAATAAAAACGAAATTACAGAAAGTACAAAATGATTTTGATTTCAATTAAATTCTTACTGCAAAAATTGTGAATAAAATGGGACTAGTTACGAAATCTCTCAACAATATTTTATTTTATTTTACAACCGTCGTTGAACAGCCGACCGAATTTTCAGTTTATGTCTACTACTGTTCAACCCAATCTGGAGGACAAGGAAACTACTGGATTTAAAACGTTTAGTAATCTGCACATCATTTACATATATTATATCTAATAACAAGTAAAGAAAACTTACAACAAGATTTTTTTAAAAAATGAGAACCATGGATTTCATTTCATTTAACCAGCGTTGAGGCAGCTGACCCATTCTTTGGTTTACGACTATCAGTGTTCAATTCCGTAACCTTGTAATTATGAACCTAATTCAGAAGACAAGGGGACTCCTGAATCAAGTATTGGAAGAAATTTGCTTCGAGGAGGACTTTCTGTTGGAACTAACCCACATTTGCGTTACATGAGAGGAAAACAGTTAGAACCTCCCACGGTTAGCCTGATGGCAAGAGGGCTCTAACCCATGATCCACTACCGTCATATGATCCGTCTACCACTGAGCTAGGATATTTTAAATTAGCACTGTGGTCGGTGCGAGCCGGGTGCAGAATTCGAATCAACCAGCCATCGCTGGGATTCGAACCCAGTTTATCTCATTAGGAGGACAGTGCTCCATCTCCTAAGCCACTACGGCTTTCTTAAAAATATTTAGAAATACAAAAATACTAGCGGGATTAAAAGAGACTTGTTAATAGCCATGAATTTAATTTCAATTCGTTGCATGGCATGAGATGCTGACCATAAGGGCACACAACGCCGAACGTATGAGATGACACTTCGACAGAGAAGGGGTTAAAAGAATAGCACTCTAAAATATTTATTTTCTGTGAGCGAGCATCTATGACAACACTATTTCTGTGATTCGTTCGGATTCATTATTTCTAGCTCACTGTTAATAAACAAAACCTTCTTTAAATGAATTATAAAGGAATCGAAAAAGTTATTATTTTATGAAATTATTCGGACAGTGCTACTCCGTTCTTCTATAAATACTGAAATTTTAAGTTATTTTATTATTTCTTAATACTCTAATTTAACTTCAAAATAAAACTAAAACTAAAATCAGATTTTTCATTTAAAACCAGTATTATTTCCTTCAAAATGTTCGAATAAATAAAATAAAACCTATCCCAGCTATAGTTTGTTGAAAATCGCCAATACATTTTCGACTGAACAAGATTTTTTTTCCAGCCATTATTTACAAACCACAGTACGTTTCTAGAATACCTCACAAGCAACACAAGCTACAGAACAATCTGATATAAAATAGAAGGAATCAGAATCCCGATCCAATACTGCTTTAACAATAATTTAGTAATCGACTATAAAAATCAAAGAGCGTACAAAACGCAAGGCACGTATAAAAGAATAAGTTGGACTCGCTTTTCTAAAATCTACTTCGCAACTTGTAACATTTTAGAATGCAGTCCATAAAATAGAAAAATCTATACAACAGAACTTTATTTTAAGTCAAAACAAAAGTAAATTCGAGTCTAAACGACCTTTTCCAGTTTTTTTATGAAGTTAAACAACGTATAAATGACAGGTTCTACAAGCCATTGGGTATTTTTTTTTCTTCTCAGAAATGTTTTTGTTATGTTCTATTGTTTCTCTTCAGTTGCATAGAACAAATGGCTCGGTAATTTATGTCATTCGTTTAAGGTATTATTTTGGAAAATATCATATAACTTCCCTCTTTCAGAACGTACTTACAAAATAAAAAATAAGTTGGTATATATTAAGTATAACAATATTAAGAAAGAATTTGTGAAGAACATTGTTTCAAATTCCAGTGTATTACCTATATTATGAAAAAATATTTTTAATGTTATATTGCGGAAATTAAGAGGTAATATTTAGTAGTGGATCACACTAAGAGTGCTATCAAAATTAGTGGTGATGAGATATGTTTTGCATCGATACGATGGAATTCAGTAATGTGATATAATGCTCAAATGTGTGGCGATGTGATATAATGTTTTCTAACCGATTCCATCGATACGATGAACTCCATCGATACGATGGAATTCAGTATTGTGATATAATTGTCAAATGTGTGGCGTTGTAATATAATGTTTTGCATCGATACGATGGAATTCAGTAATGTGATATAATACTTTGGAGCAGTCGAGAGTAGCAGGTTTCATTGATTTTGGAGTAGTAATTTAGTATTTTAGGGCATTTATTTTTTCTTGTTTATCAATACAGAATTCATTAAATTTACCAATTTTCCAATTGTTACAATAATTTTTTTTATTGTATCCTGTCAAGCGATTTCGTAAAAAATGCATTAGTTAGTTAGAAAATATATTGCAAATATTACTTTCAAACATTTATTTTGAAACGAAAATAAGATGAATTATAATAGAATTATAAAAACAGGAATGAGATCCTATTTTGGCTAAAATAAAATGCTCGTTTTCAAACAGGTTGGATCATTTGTGCTTTAGAGAAATTTAAAAATAAGTATCAAACAGGTGTTTCCTCTTTGGCGTTAAGCTTTTTTTTTTCTTAATGATAAAACTTCTTCTTAATTGCTTTTTATTTTGTCACCGAAAATTGGAGGGACGCTCAGGAATTTTAATCCTTACCTCACAATGATATTGGAATATAATTTTCAGCTAAAAAAGAAAAAACATTCCTGTAAATAGCGGGTGGAGTTACACCCATTTAGAAAATAATTTGAATCCTCATCTTGAAATTAACTCGAATCTGTAATTCCAATCACTCGATTTGATTTGATTCATATTACTTGATTTAATGCCAAAGACAGGGTGTGGATCCAAACATTTCCCGCAAAATGAAAAAAATAAAGTCCCAAATAATCAAATAAAAAAACATTAATTTTATCTTATCATTTCTGTACCCTGTATGTATAACACGTTAGTTAACGAAAGAATAATTATCTTAACCTACAATAAAAAAATCATGTTGCTTTACATATAAACGCTTTCTTTCCCACGTTATTTATGACATATATAAGACACTGTTTAAGGGAAAAACAGTAGATTATTTATGCATAAAAGAGGTATAAACAAAAGGATCCAAATTTAAGAATCCAAATTTAATGAAATCTTTACACACCATAAAATATTTGTATGACCATCCCGTGTAAAAATGGAGACGTGAAATATGAAATTTAACGTGAAGTTGTATATTGAACTCCTCTGAATATAACAGAAACAAATTTCGAATTTTTAAATAGTCTCTTTTAAAATTTTTTATTTATTTATTATTATTTAGCATGAGCTATGCGATATTTCTTGAATATGGACGCCTATCGCATTTAATTTAAGTGACCCCAAATTTTAATTCCTTCCTCGTTAAGTTCTCTTTTTTTTCCGTCAAAACAAAGCCCCTAATTTTTTTTAGAATAATTTTTCGATTTCTGGCAAAATAATTCATAAAACCCATTAATTTGGAATAAACACACCAAGATGGATAGTAACACAAGCCGGGGTAGAAGCTGAAATCGCCCATTTTCGAAGAGATTACGACAATGGCTTCCGACGTAAGGGTTAAAAAAGAATCATAAATAACGATCAAATTAACAATTTATTCTTTCATCTGACACGAATAATGCTCTTCTTTTATACAAAGAATCGTTATTCATCTTTCGTAATTGCAGAATGGCAAGGATGTGATCAGAGAATTCACGCTTTCGTGTGTGACCCTGGCCATGGTCATCCTCCCCTCTTTCACGACGACACTTTTTTTTTCTTTTACCTAGAAGTCGGAAGATCTCGATACGGATTAAAGGGTCAACTTCAAATTTTACGAGACATAAATTGAATTATGGGTATATCGCTCTTTTTATCTAAGCGATGTGCTTTTCTTTATTATTGCGACTTTTTATAAGCATTGAACCCTAACAATGAAGCAAGTTATTATTATTTTTTTTTTTTAAAGATTTGGGATCAGAATCGCAGGTATTGGTATAATTATGGGTATTTGAATATAGATATATTGCACTTTTACGTACAAGTGGCGTGCTTTGCTCTATTATTTTGACTTCTAATGCTCATTGAAGCCTAACAAGGATTTAATTTGGTACTTCTTATTCTAAAATTTGGGATCAGAATTACAGGTTTTGGTATAAATTAAATTATGGGTATTTGAATGTAGATATATTGCCCTTTTACGTATAAGTTGGGTTTATTATTTTGACCTTTTACTCTAATTGAACCCTAAAAAGGAATTAAATCGGTACTTCTTATTCTAAGATTCTGGATCAGAATTACAGGTTATGGTATAAATTAAATCATGAGTATTTGAATATAGATATATTGCACTTTTACGTATAAGTGGCGTGCTTTGCTCTATTATTTTGACTTCTAATGCTCATTGAACCCTAACAAGGAATTGATTTGCTACTTCTTATTCTAAAATTTGGGATCAGAATTACAGGTTTTGCTGTAAATTAAATTATGGGTATTTGAATGTAGATATATTGCACTTTTACGTATAAGTTGGGTTTATTATTTAGACCTTTTATTCTCATTGAACCCTAAAAAGGAATTAAATCGGTACTTCTTATTCTAAGATTCTGGATCAGAATTACAGGTTATGGTATAAATTAAATCATGAGTATTTGAATATAGATATATTGCACTTTTACGTATAAGTGGCGTGCTTTGCTCTATTATTTTGACTTCTAATGCTCATTGAACCCTAACAAGGAATTGATTTGCTACTTCTTATTCTAAAATTTGGGATCAGAATTACAGGTTTTGCTGTAAATTAAATTATGGGTATTTGAATGTAGATATATTGCACTTTTACGTATAAGTTGGGTTTATTATTTAGACCTTTTATTCTCATTGAACCCTAAAAAGGAATTAAATCGGTACTTCTTATTCTAAGATTCTGGATCAGAATTACAGGTTATGGTATAAATTAAATCATGAGTATTTGAATATAGATATATAGCACTTTTACGTATAAGTGGCGTGCTTTGCTTTATTATTTTGACTTTTTATTCTCATTACATTATTCGAAATGGTTGTCGATTGGAGACAGACGAAAATTGATTAAAAAAGAATTAAATTAAATTTAAAAAAATTGGTTGATTCCCTTTCAAGAAGGTATTATAACTGAAGACCTCAATTAACGTTTTTAAATAAATGTGGTGTTCAGGAATAAAAATATCCATCTAGTCTAGTTTAACTATACAAGAATGATTTATCTTGCAAAATCCAGATTTTAGCGGAGCAATCTGACTATTTTTCACTATTTTTTTTTATAGAGGAAGAGGCTCCCAAGAGCGTTTAGTAACGTACCTTAGAAGGCTTCTATTTTAACAGAAAACTAAAACGTCAAGATTTCGAGTAGTTTAAATAAGTATTAGGGAATTATAGATTTCACCAATTTGCATCTTGGGGTAAAGAAATAAAAGCACATGGCATAACGTTATATCCTATTGTCAACGTTCATTCATAACCTCTAATTAAGACACTTATGTTTTCCCTATCCTATCCAAACAATCCTATTTTCTTCAATTTTTTTTTTTTTTTTTTTTAAAACTTGTTTTAACTATTAAAGAAAACTTGGTGAATGAGAATCCCTCTCCCCCACCACCAACAATTTTCGCCTACCGCCTCAAGTGAGAACGCCTGAAATCAGAGGCAGACAGTAAAACAAATGAATTTACATAAATTAAAATAATCTATTTTTTCCTCCATTTTATTCTCTTGATTTCAAGTCAAACTAACTAGTAACAGAAACAAAAGCTTTTCTCCTTAATTTTAAAAAGTAAAAGAATTTAACACAATTTAGTGATTGTATGACTAAACTAAATATACTTTTCACATTCAGATTTCGTGAAAATAATAACTTTTAAAAATGTTCGATAACTTATATCGTTAGTGATGAAAGCATAAAAGAAGCTTTTGCAAATAACAAGGACGAATACTACTACTTTTTTTTAGTACAAATAGACATTTCATTAAATTATATGAAATAGAATTTAATGTGTTTATCATGCAAATTAAACAGATGATGAACGGTTTATAAGAGGAAACTATGTTGTGGATAAATATTAACCGTATCATTATTAAAGGGTGTGATATTTATTCACATTTGGGCTAGTCAAACTTTATAAGTGAACAGTTGTATAAGAAGATACTAGCGGGCAAATATAAATCCCACGCATATTTTCTGGAGGACAAAGTGAATTGATGGCCGACCATTTATTGAATTTCATAAATTAAGCTTCTGAATAATCGAAAAAAGCTTCCATGAACTTAATTTGCATTTACCAGCTATCATCAATTTAAAAGGTACTGACATCTTTATGTTAGAGTTAAATTTACATATTTCGTTTCCAATCCAGGCACATGACATGGATTGCTTACATTAATATTGTTTTTCTATAATGAGCATTTTTTGTTTATTGGTTAATGTACTAAGATGCCATTGAGTAGGACAGGGGTTCTATTCCGGGTAGCAACTTGACACGGACACATGATTACTCATTTATTTTTGAAACGTTAAGTAATCTGCGCATCTTTTACATATATTATTTCTAATAACAAGTAAAGAAAACTTACTACAAGATTTTAAAAAAAAATGGGAATCATGGATTTCATTTCATTTAACCAGCGTTGAGGCAGCTGACCCACTTTTTGGTTTGCGACTATCAGTGTTCAATTCCGTAACCTTGTAATTTTGAACATAATTCAGAAGAGTAAGGAACTCTTGAATCAAGTATTGGGAGAAATTTTCCTTCGTGGAGGACTTTTCAATGGAACTACCCCTCATTTGCGTTACATGGAAGGAAAAAACATGAAAACCTTTCACGGTTAGCATGACAGCAAGGGAACTATAACTCATGACCCGACTACCACTGATGATATTTTACGTCAGCCCTGTGGTCAGTCGATATGAGCAGGAAGTAGAATTCGCATCGACCAGCCAACGCTGGGACTCGAACCTGACCACCTCATTGAAAGGCTAGTGCTCTATCACCTGGGTATTCACGTCACAGACCCAAGGATTGAAGGACATATAGTTATTTAATTAAATATAAAATCTTAATATGGATTGAATAGGCAGAGCTTGGGTGGCAGAGCCTCTTAATTTGTCTGTTTCTTATCTAAGCACTTGCCAAAACCTTCATAGCTAGAAAAGAGGTTCAACTGGTTTTAATACTTACTACTATTAGATCTCTATTACTTTTTCTTAGTAATGAAGAAAATATCTTTTTCTTTGCCGCCTTCAAAAAAGTTGAGGCTAGTATTTATAAGATCGGTTTGCAGTTAACTTGGTGACGTCACAAAAGGAAAGAAATCGCGCATTATCTAATATATATAATATCCATATAATATTCGAATCAAATATAATAAAACATTAATGCAATAATTGAATTAAATGTAATAATATAACTGAATATAATATAAGATATATTATTAATATATTATATTTTTATTGATTTAAACATAAAATAATATTCGCAGCATAATTACTGAACTTGTGTAAAATAAAGTTATGTTTAGTTATATTTAGATTTTAATTAAAATTAAGTTACAGTAAATATCTGTTTTTAATATAATTAAATGTCTGTAAAATTAAGCGAATGTTTAACAAATTAACTTCCTCTGTAACCTTAAAAAAAAAGCATTTTAATGAAAACCGCATGAAATAAAAGTGCCAATTGCGATACTTTTTTCCCCCACAGGAAACGTAAAAAATTTTTCTCTCCAGATGTGTTACGCCAGAGTTACTTCAACGCTTGCCCTCCCTACTTTTTTTCTTTTTCAACTCAAGGTAAGAACGGCGTTTTACATGTTTGTGTCTCTATTAATTAAGCAAACTTGAAAAAGAAATGCTATATTTAAAAGCATATTGGACTTCAGTCATGCTGTAAAATATTCGAAAGGGTTTTTGTTTTTTTAAGATTGGTATGTTACTTCTTAATGTTGATTAAAACATTTTAATTGCTAAAATTATATCCAAAGTCCAATTTCATTAATCATCCTTTTTGTTTTTTTCGTAGAATGCAATTACATTAAACGTCAATGTATTTAAAGAAATATATTGTTGTCGTTAATGCATCAAAAATAATATAGATCGTTTGTCTACATTTTCTCTAACCGCCACCCGAGTTTCTAGAAAACTTTACTTTTTTATTCTACACAACAAATAAAACGATAGAAAAAAAATTTTTTTAATTGTTTAAAAAAAAATTTATATATTCAGAACTACAAAATAAATAATCAAAGACAAAAGCAAGTTTAACTGTAGAATAAATATAATATTGTAATATTTATTTTATAATTGATTTATAATTAATTCTAAGATAAATTATAAATAAATCTATTACATTATAGAATTAATTTAAATTTATTTTATAATTGAAATAATATTATATTGAAATAGATTATAATTAAGTAAAATATTAGCTAAAATTTTTTCGTTTCATTTTATTTTACAATATAGTAAGCATACAATAAAATGCAAGATTTAAATTATTTAGGCTTCATATTCCTGTTTTAACTTTCTGAATTTGATAGCAATAATTTTATTTGAAGTCTTAAACGAAGAATTTTAAATTTTTAAAAATACATTTTTGAATATATTGTATTGTCACCGAAAATACATTCTTGATCAAAATTTTATAACTCTTCAAATGAATGAAACAGTGGAAGAAACCTATCGTTATCTACTCAAATAAGTCATTTAAAAAAAAGTTAAAATGAAAAGTCAAATTGACTTAAAATAAATAGTGATATAGAATTTTAACTGAGATCAAAAGTATCAAATAAAAATCGATAACGCAATTGTATTTACTACACAAATATATTTCGATGATTATTCTCGTAAATTGCAAGATTAACAGACGTAAGTTATAGATAAATAAGCTAAAAATTGTACCTTGTATCTATCAGGTATCTCCAACCACAATATGAACAAACTGAATAAGGCGTTAAAATGAACCAAGTTTTCGTTCAAGTTGAATCACATTGTAATTAAGAACAGTCATGATTAGTTTGCACGTTAATACGGTTAAATTAGGAACCGAGATAAGGTTAAGGAGTGAAAATATTATGGCTTAAGGTGCACCATAATTTTCAACAGTGGTAGACTGCAGATAGCTCCAAATTACTATTTTTTAACTATAAGGAATATTTACTATCGTTATTTTGTACAAAATATTTCTCACTTACGTTTCTGGACAAATAGAAGTCAACTCAATCATATAAAACAATAATCCAGAACTGTCAATACATACCTAAAAAAAAAGAAAAAGAATCATTAGAATAATAACATCGGAATAAGTTACGGAATACTATGGAAGCATATGAAGTGTATTTCGGTCATATAGTGTATTAATATAAATCCGTTGACGGTATCTTTATTTGAGGACGGTTCTTTTTCCAAAAAGATAAAAACTTGCAGCATATTTTTTTTTTTTTTTTAGTTTTGAAACAAAACATGAGTATAAATCGTAACATGAATCTTTCAATTTGGGTTTGTAATTATTGAATCATGATTTGGATAAAAGTTATGTGGTAGCTAATAAAAAAAATACCCACTTCATTTGAACATTAATGTACTTGACTCTTTTTATAACATCATTTTCCTTTATCCTTTTTAATACCATTTTTAATAATATAAAAATTCGGGCCTTAATGGGAGAATACAATTTGAAAAGTAAGCTAAATTTACATATATATAACATTTATGATTACAAAGTTAAACAGAAATTAGATATTCAAAACAAAGTAAAATTTATAAGCACTTACGGATTTAAATGAATGCATAGTTAAATTCAATTTAAAACTAAACTTATATCTAAATATGTTCACTGAAATAAATCATTTAAAACAACATGTTCTATAAATAGAACATATATCAAACTTTATTATGTTGGAATATTTCGCTTTCAACAGTTTTTAAACAAACTGCTGTACTGGAATAAATAAAAGTCATTTATTCTGAACAACAGATTCGGCGAGGAACATATATGTTCGAATTTATCAGAAATTCCAAGAATTTTCTATTTGAATTCCGAAAGCGTATGTTTTCCATAATGAGACGGCATTTTTTTTTTTTTTTTTTTGCTTTTGTTTTGTTTTAAACTAGTTGTAAGGGCAATTTGATTCGGGTCAAAAATGTTTAATACTTATAAACGTTTGTGAAATTTACTGCAACAAATCAAAATATATTATATTTTAAAAAGATTATTTTTGTATTTATAGTCAGTTATTTCAGACATTAAGGAGAAAATAATCGGTAAACAACACTTTTTATGAAGCAAAAGTAATAGTTTTTTTTGATGGTTTAAAAATTTAAATTGAATTTTGACAATTGTGATCGTATATCTTTTAACAGTTAATACCATTTAGAATAAACAAAATACAATCACAAAAGCACAGAATATTTCAGAAAATAAAGGATTACTTTGCATTTAAATTAAATATTGAACTGCATAATTCAAAAACATGTCGGAAGAAATATCAGATGAAGACAGTTGAATGCTTTACGGCGTTAATATACATTCGCAACAATAATCATACATTGTCGAAAAGAATATCTCTGAAAAAATCACTGAGGTATTTAGGCGAAATGGGACTTCTATTTACTTAAATTTATTTACTGTAGCAAACCTTTCAAAGGGCAAAGCTGTAGAAGACAGATTCGGTAAATTGCGTTCCTTACCGGAAGCGGTAAGGGATGCAATCATTGGATAATTCTTGAATTCATTTGGATGACACGGACGCAATCAATCTAGGGTAAAACGAGAATATACTTTGCGTCCCAATTCACTCTGGAGAAAACATGAATATGACACTTTGGGACGCAATTCAAAACATAAATATGACACTTCGGGACGTAATTCAATCAGGGGAAATATGAATAGGAGACTTTGGAAAACAATTTATCCTGGGGAAAACGTGAATGACACTTCGGGACGTAATTCAATCAGGAGAAATATGAATATGATACTTTGGGAAACAATTTATCCCGGGGAAAACGTGAATGACACTATGGGACATAATTTAATCAGGGGAAATATGAATATGATACTTCGGGACGTAATTCAACCAAGGGAAATAAGAATATGACACTTTGGAAAACAATTTATCCTGGGGAAAACGTGAATGAAACTTCGGGACGTAATTCAATCAGGGGGAAAATGAATATGATACACTTTATCCCGGAGAAAACGTGAATGACACTATGGGACGTAATTTAATCAGGGGAAATATGAATATGACACTTCGGGACGTAATTCAACCAGGGGAAATAAGAATATGACACTTTGGAAAACAATTTTTCCTGAGGGAAACGTGAATAACATTTCTGGACACAACCCATTGAAGGCGAACAGTATACCTTCAAAATTCTCTTTTAAGAAAAATTCATAAAATTAAGTCAATTCGTTCACATACATTTGTCAAAACGAAAATAAATAAATAAATAGCTACGTAAATAGTTTTTTCTCAATAACTAACTTCCTCAGAAATTAAATTACGAATCTTAGTAGCCGTAAATTGAATAAAAACAATTACATAAGGTGAATGGTGTACCTTCAACTTGCTTGTCTACAAATTCAGGTTTAAAGCCGACACCTGCAAGGTTACACTTTCGCCAAATTCCTATTGTACAGAAATGTAATTTGTCAGCATTCAGATGTTTAGCGGTTAATTATGGAAGTTATAAATTAAGTCAGACTCATTTGGATTCTGAGAACGCCGAAGAAAGATTCCACCCATATTTTTGTTCGATGAAGGTATTTTGGAAAGAATAAGAATGTTTGGTTAAGATTAGATGTCAGATTAGATTTCAGTTACGCGTGATTATGTAGTTGAATCTCAAATTAAGGTCGTATGCTTTTTGATCAAGTTTAAATGAAATATACCAGCTGGGAAAAACAAACTTTATTAATTTATATGAGACGTGACTGACATTAAATACTCTAAAGCGCTACTCTGTGTTCATTGTGAGAAGGAAAAAATTTTTTTGATTGAATATGACACATAACACTTATTTTAATGCTTCAAGATGGAGTTGTTAATGTTAAAGAGACGTGTTTTACTATGAGCTGATTTTTATTGAAACTAAAATTTAACGAAGGGATGAAATAATCAATTTGGAAAGCTTAAACTTTTAGATGTCTCTGAGCAGTTGTAAAGCGAAATAATTGATACACATGTACGACTTTTTCCAGAAGAGGGCAAAAACTTATTGTTGGCTTTATAAGGGGCAATAATCTTAGCAAAATGTTATAATTTAATTATATCTTAGTGCAATAAGATCAATACTGATTTCAGATTAAAAATTAAAAGGCAAAGGTATATGCATAATATATATATATATTTTTTTTTGCTCTTATCTTTTCTAATAAAATTTGTTTCAGCTTTCAGAATCCGTTTACAGCGTTTTCTGCGAAAAGACTATGTATACATAAAATGTATTTACATATTTAAATAATAGTATTTTGCTAAAATGTTTAGGTTGGATAGGATAGGAGTGATTAAATCCATAGCGCAGTTCACACGGTCATGTCACTGCGCGTCCAATGTCGTGCTTGACATATTATACTGCAACTTCTACATTTTTACGAAAATCAATTCAATATGTTACAATATCTTAATAACAATACAATACAATCTTAATAAATATACAATAATCATAAAAAGATAAACTGTCGAAAAAAGAAATAATTTTTTTTTCTTCCTTTTTTTAGAAATTTTACTGTGGCGTTCCCTATTGATAAAATTTTCAATTTTTCTTTTCAGATGTTTTTTTTTTTTTTTTTCGCTTTATAAGTTTATTGAGAATGCAGAACGAAATACTCAATCAGAATGAATTTACTTGAGGTTTATTATAGCAAATCAGTATTTACTCCAGTGCTTTAAATGGACGATAGTGAATAGTAGTTATAAAAATAAATAAAAAAATTTCACTATTATTTTTCAAAATTTCGCTAAAAACGTTTTTTATTATTATTTTTTTTTAATTTTTTTTTTCCTTATATGAGAATCTAAAAATCATCAAGTTATAATTAGACCTATACTTATATTAAATAATCAACAATTTTAAATTTCATAAAACGTAATAATAAAACGTAATAATAATAACGTTAATAATAAAACGTAAATAATACTGGATAACGTTTTTTTTTTTCTGTCATAAGAGATTTTTGAACGAATTTGAGATGTTTTCGGATAGCAAATTTGCAATTGGTTTCTTTCTGCAAACTACAGCTTTCTGCAAACAACCTAATAATATATTTCTAATCCGGATTTTTTTAAATTCACTCAAGTGAATACTAAGGGTCCCCACTTCTCTGCCACGTAAGGAGTGGTAGAAAAGAGGCGATGATACATTTTAGTTTATGATGCGATACGTTATGTGCTTATGTTTTTTGTCTTTAAGTGTTTTGTTCAAAGGAACAGATAAGTGTATATTTATGTATTTAAACTCATGTGTTCTTTAAAAACTTGTATATTTAGACAAAAATAAACTAAAAATATTAATTTCAAAAAATCTTTAGCTTTCAGAATAAAACTATTTTCAGATTTGAAATCCCCACACCCAAATTATGTAAGATCAAGTACTGGTATATATGAAACAAAAGATATGTTCCCCCAGAGTAATTATTAAAAATATATTTTACCTGAAATTCTCTTTGATAAAATTAAGTTTTTAAATGCGTGAAATAATTTTAAATGAACACAATAAAAAGTAAAGAAAATCTTTTTTTACTTAATATATAAATTAATACTTAAGAATACTCCCCTTTTTTATTCCGCGTAAAAAAAAAAAAAAATTGCATTTCATTCCTAATATCTTTTTAGTACTCAGAGGCGGAACAAGCATGAATTGGGCTGACCTTAACAATTTTTCTTCATTTAAACCTAATGTTAACAATTGGTTGCATTTTTGACAATTTTAAAATTTGCTTAAATTTTTTTTTTATTTAATTATTATAAATTTATTTAAAAATTTAATTATTATAAATTTATTTAAAAATTTAATTATTATAAATTTAATTTCCAAACAAAAACTGGTAGAAACTTCTTTTTAATTTTAATTTTTTTTTCTGAAATAAAAATGTTTTACAACGTGATGCTTCAACAAGAACCAAAAGTAATATAAATTATTGTTTACCAAATATCATAAATTAAAATGTCTTCTTTCAGACTGATATAAACTAGATTTGATTTAAGATGCTTGTCCGAACTCAGTTTTGCATGGCAGCTCTCTATAGGCAATTATCATGCGCTTTCAATATATCATTAATAAAATACAAGTAAACATACATTGAAGTAAACATACATACAGAAAGGCAAGAAAACGAAAATGTTTGTTATCTGACATTAAAGGTCAATAAATTCCCCTTGCTATAACTACGAGTTGAAGGACAAACATTAACTTCAATTTTTCCCAGTTATTGAATAATTTATAAGCAATAAAACCTATTATTTTTTTTAGGTTACTAGGGTCAAAATTATATAAGCAGGAAGTAATTTCAAATATTGAAAGAAATTTATTTATTTTTGATTAAAAATGATAAAATAAACGTGAAGAAAGGATTAAATCTTTAGAAATTCTAAGTTATTTTTCCCAATACACCTGGCATTAAGCTCATTAAATAAAAGTTTACAATATCTTCAGCAAATTAATGGCTTTAAAAAATAACTACAAATAGACTGAGGGTATTCTGCCAGTTCCCCACTATTTCAACCACCCAGGAGAAATTAAATAACCCAGATGTTATTGACATGGCAGGATTTAATAAGTGAAGGACTGTGTACACATAACAGCAATAAAAAGAAGAAAAAATAATTCTTAGTTAACGCACAATATTGAAAACTTCAAAAAAGAGAAAATAAAAATATTGAATTCACAAGGAAATGGGAAAAGTCCTTGACTCGGAAATTTTGGGTAGTTCTCCAATATATTCTGACAATGCCGTTCGAAAACAGCTAAAAATTTAATCGGTTTAACTCTAAAGCGAAGGCTGGGATATTCCATTGTTATAAGCAAACGATATTGCGTTTAATCCATATGTTTTGAAAACAAACTTATTTTAATACAAAATTTTTTCCAACGCTGACACTGACTGTATTTTTTTTTATTGTACTTTTTCATCAAAATAATATTTCATATGAAATATGCATTTAGAAATGGGATTTTGATTAGTGAATATTAAGCAAAACACTCAAACCAGATCCAGTAAGAACGTTCGCTAAGTTTCTGTGAACAGTGAATTGAATTTTATAATTCTTTAAATTTTTAACTTTTTTCCGTAGAAGCCTGTTTTTATGAAAAAATAATTTAAAATGTTGGTTAGAGGACTATTATTAATCCGTTAATCAATATTTTAAATAAATGAAGCATAATGGCGTCATGTTGAAACTATGAACTACGATACTAGATGTTTCGAAAAGTCAGAAAGGAATTTGGAGTGCGCTCCTAAAACTCCGTCTGTCAATTCGAAAACTTCACCTGATTCAAATCTCACTTAGATGAGTTATTTTTCTTGCAGAGATGACTTTACACGCTTCCTCTTAGTAGAAGTAAAGTCAACGTAAACTAAACAAATGTAAACTAAATCAACATAAACTCAATTCACTCTCTTGAAATGCAATTTAGATACAGGGTGGCAAGGAAAAGACACAACAAAGGTAAAAGGAAACGACAAGAAAAAAGAAAGAAAACGGGCGAATAAATATGTCGTATTCCAACTACAGAAAAAAGATATATTTTAAATTTATGAAATCAAAAATTCGATATATACAAGTTATATTGCGACTTTCAGGAGAACTCCTCCATACACCCGTCTAGCGTCGTGGCGGGTACTATGGTTACGAGAAAAGGTCACTTCGAATAGGGGTGTGGGGTAAATAGATTTGTCTTAATCTTAGTGTACGTCGTCGTGAGTAAACCAATCGACACCCTCTTTCCTACATTTCACCCCCATTAGAAATGTGCTCTCGCTTGTTACCATAGCCGACAGCCCCAGACTTTCAGTCTGGAGGATTTCGCAAAGCCGCACTATAGAATGATTTATATACAGTTGTTTTCAAGATGTTACAGTTCTTCATTGGGTAACTTTTTTCTGGTCACCTTGCTAGAGAAGTATTGTTTCGCAAGTAAATTTTTAACATTGAAGCGAATGAGCCAAAAATAAACTGACTTAACAGTTTATAATTTAAGGGTTTTCTGCATAGAAAGCAATCTAACGTCTTAAATCTGACGACTTGGTCTTGGATTCATATAATTCAGTGCAAAATATGCATAAAGACAATATTCCAGGTTGTAAGTGAAGAACGGACATAAAATTGATAAGCGAAGCATTCATATAACTTGTTTGCCTCATAGCGTTCGCACACAATTGATGCCTTAATTTGCTACCAGAAGACAGGTTTTCTAAAGGTTTCTTGTTAAATGTTTGTAGACAATTGCACTTGAATCTCTTTACAATTAAAATAATTAAATATCTGGTTACTAAATTCTAGTCTCTTACATCAATTTTCGATTTTATTTCTTAATTTTCAACGCGAATTAACATGAGTTTGAATAACATGGGTTTTTCTTAAAAACTGATAAGCCTAGTACAGTGAAACCTGTCAAGTTGACCACCCTTGTAAGTTGGGCACCTGCATAAGTTGACCTCAATTATCAAGAACGGAATTTTTCCTATATAATATAAAGCAAAACCTTTGTAACTTGACCACCTGTCTATCTTGTATGTTGACCACTGAAATAAGTCAATTTTGTCTAGGAGTATTATGAAATTCTATTCTAAAACCCTCATAAGTTGACCAAAAAAAAAAAAATTCAGAAAATGTTCTGTCATTTTGCAATGTATGTTAAAATTTCACTTGTTTGGTGAAATAGTGTAAAAAGCTTATCTAAACCCTTTTGTGAGTTGACCATCTGGGGAAACTGTAGAGGGGCAGCCTTTGACCATTTCTTTCATTCATTCATTGAAAACAGGTGTGTTAGTTGAAAAGTTGCTCTTCCTGTTGCAATAGTGAGCAGATAGTAAGTGTAGTAATAACAAAATAAATTTTAAAGTGTTCAAATAACTTTGTTTTGTTAAAGTTTTCAAATTACATGACTTTGTGTTCTGATATTTTAAGAAATTATTTTTATTAAACACTTCACATGCATAACTAACAAAATAATTTTTTAAAAAAGTTAGTTAAATATTAGAATTATGTATATGTAACAAATTGAAGTTCATTCAGGTTTAAACACATTTCTTAAGATATTCATTTAGTTATTTGCTAAATAAAATTTTTAAGTCAAGTAAAAAAATTTCAATATATAGCAACTGATATAGGAAATGAAAAAGTAAACAATGACCCGCCCCCTCTATAAGTTGACCACTTGTCTAAGTTGACCACTAAAACAATGCACCACAAGTGGTCAACTTACACAGGCTTTACTGTACTCCTATACTGACGTGCAATTAAAAAATCAACGAATGAGACAAAAAAATTTCAAAGTTTAGATTTTTATATATTTGGCATCTTTGTATGGTAAGCTACATATTGCAAAAAAAAAAAAAAACAATATTTAAAAACTTTCTTGGAATCTATTGTGAAACACTTACATTGTTTGTTTCAACTGTGCATTAGTAGGGCAGGGATAGCCTGCTTGGTAGGGCATCGGGGCCATGTCCAAGAGGTCGTAGGTTCGATCCCACCGACCGAAGAATCCCCGTGTAGAAAGGTGTGAGTGATGCACGTTAAATCTGACAAGTAACAAAGTACTCCAGGTTCCCATAACAAATCATAAAATTAAACAATGGAAATATAATTTGCTATTTCTCATAATAGTATATAACTGTATTTTCATCTTACTGACTTTCATTGCTTGTATTGTATCAAAAGTTTAAGATATTGAAAATTTTAACATTAAACTCGATTTTTTTAAAATCCATCTTTTTAAGTTGCGCGCAAGATATTTTCAGTTCCATTGCAGCTAGTCTTGAAATTTGGTTTGTTATGATGTTTCTTCTAATCTATCGTCAGTAAGTATTAAAATATCGAATAAATGTAATTATATTCACGAATAAATTAATATCAAATCGGATGTAATAAGTATCCCGGACTTTCACCAAAGCGACCATGTGATTGTCAACATTCACCGGTGAAAGTCAAGAACCACCGATTTCGGTCATTCACAGTAGCATGCACATCATTTACATAATAACCTCATCAGGACGTTTATTTCATACATTGCCTAAAAACGTCAGGCATTCTATACAATGCCGGCGTTTCATACTTTGCCGGTAACATTATATATATATATATATATATATATATATATATATATATATATATATATATATATATATATATATATATATATATATATATATATATATATATATATATATAGTGTAAACTCTCTGTTTTAATTACAGTGTTTAAACTTCAAGCTTTAATTTGTTCCCATAAGACTGGTTTTATCTCGGTTCTCAAACAGTTTGTTACCAAATGCACTCGATACCTTCTTCCACTCTCAAAACTATCTTCTTCTTCCACTCCAAAACTATTTACCTTCACTTATTGCGAAATTTAAATACTTAAAAAGTGATTGAATTGTAATGAGATCTTACTTTCCTTCTCTTACAAAATATGTACTTACAACAGTCTCCCTTTAATCTTAAACATATAACCATGCACATCTTATTTCTCGCAAAATGCATACTTCGTTTAGTAACTAAACAGTTTAAAAAGATTACCCATATAATAAATGTTGAAGTACCAGTTACAGAAAAACACATTCTATAAAATTTCGATTTATGGTGCTTACTGTCACCTTCAGGTTAAAGAAGCATTCACTATGCCCATAAAAACACTTAAAATGCCATAAACATAATAGCTACTTAAACTTAACCTTTCAACCAGGTAGGTCGATATTTAAACATCAAATAAAACATCGTCTCCCACTTTACCAGATTTAAAAACGTCTACATTGTTTAAGAAGAGTTCTTTAAAAATCTCGGATTATTTTATTTACTCTGTTTAAACGTTATTTAATTTATTTTCTTCTTAAGCTAATTAAAAAATAGTAAGGATGCTCGAAGTTTATTATTAAAGCAAAAGTTTCAATAATACTAAAGAAAAAATTTGCATATTTTGAGAAAAATATGTATGCTGGTATTTGCCACTAATTATTTTCCGAATGATTTTGTCAAACGAAATAAAAATTAGCGGGTGGCAAAATAAACATTTGCCCTTTTTCAATCCACCTTCTTCTGTATTATAAATACATAATTCATCAAATACATTTTGTTTTTAACATTTGAAAAATTAATTATGTTAAATGAATGCATTTTTATTTGATGCATCAAAATTTAAACGCTTTTTAATGTTTTAAATAATTATAAATCAAAATTTTAAAAATTGAATCGGTTTAAATAAAAAGCGATTGTTAATTTACGATTGAAAATTCATGAGATAAATATGAGTTAACAACGATTTAATATATATTTAATATCTAGTTGAATGTGATGAATTTTATTTTTTTATTACAATACATATCACAGCTATTAAAATTTAAATTTTTAATATAAATTATTTTCATGTATTAGGAATAAAAACAGTCTTCTTAGGTCTTCGTTTATTTTAATGTTCGGAAATATTTTCTATAGCTAAAGACAATTTAAGAAATATCAAAGAACATGTTAATAATAGACATACTAGTGAGTTAAAGAAAATTCGGAAATTGTTTACAAAACATATTTTTCATCGAAAAAGCCATATTTAAAGGTTTGATAAAATAATTTGTTTTATAACTGGAGCCGACTATAGCATGTGCTTATAGCTCTCCAATAGCTCGCTAACAATGAATTAGCCCGTCTTGAAAAAAAAATTTTTTTTTCAAAGTGCTGATTAAACGGAATCGCGTCATCTCTACATTATATTATTTTATATATTTTTTTACAGTATGTACATGTTAAAACACGCAATTTTGTGTCACCGGGATAGCCTGTTTGGTAGGGCACTGGGCCCATGTCCAAGAGTTCTTGGGTTCGATCCCCGCCGGCCGAAGAGTCCCTGTGTAGTAAATGGTGACTGATGCACGTTAAATCTGTCGAGTCGCAAAGTCTTCCGTATTCCCATAACAAATCAATACCTCTGGGGGTACTGATCCAGGACTTTCCTTGTCTTCTGGATTGGTTCAAAGTTACAAGACTACGGGGTTGAACATTAGTGGTCAGCTGTTCATTGACGAATAAAAAAAACAGAATTTATTGTTCTAAAAACCCTACAGGTAAAATGTATTAGAGGCACGCATTTAAAGCAAGCATAAACTTGATATAAATTGAAATGAGAAATATCGTTACTTCAGTCCAAAAAGCATGGTTGCAAAGATAATGCCCCGTGTATACTTACTTTTTATTT